>OV281346.1:22427500-24827500 GCA_923062675.1 Marasmarcha lunaedactyla
CTCAGCAATACAGAGTTGATTCCTTTGCTTGCTGAAGCGGATGCAAGATCCTTGAGAGCACTAGCCAGTAGGCGAACTGTCCCATCTTCGTTGCCAGCTGTTGCCGGCAGACACTGCGCGCCCAAGGATTCACCATGTTCGGGGGCGAGCTGTGTTCCCAGTTCTTGGTGACTATGCTCCAACCACTTCTCCACTTCCTGATTTGAATCAACGTCCATTTGGACGCTGGCTTCCTCGTCCAGATCTGCGAGAGCCGCTGCTAATTTTTTATCTATTAGATCCGTTTGGATCTTTGCCTTTTGTTGGGCCGCTTCAAACTCCAACCTTGCCCTCCGTGCTGCTAGAGATGAAGACGACTTTGAAGACTTCGATTTGGCCGTTGATGGTACCGTTAGTAACGGTCGTTCACATTTGATATGACTACCCACATCGGAGCTTGTACGTCGAATATCCTTTTCTTCTGCTTTCTGCAGCTTCTTCGGCACTGTGTTGGGCACTAAGGGCGGCTGTTCTTGCTCTTCGCTGGCTATCCCATCAGCTCGCATACTTCTAGTATTGACCATTGCCATAGGGGGTGTTCTCTTCATCACTTTGAACAACTTTCGATCCGGCCGAATGACCAATGTAAACGATGATTGGTCACGTTCAATAAAAACGAAAACACACAGATAGCACTTAGTACGAATTTAATTACTGAATAATGAGCAACTTTACAAAACATAAGACAAAAGGCGCAGAGCTCGGCTAAGTCGCCGCGCACGATCTTGCTTCCTCGCTTACTGACAGCAGCAGTGACAGTTCGTTTATTTTAAACTAAAGTACAGACATTTGAGGCAAAGAATTTATATCTATACATCCTTCATTAATTATATTTTTCTTTATATAACATAACCAAAACAATTAATAAAATACAAAATTATTGCGTTGAAGATAAAACTTTCATAATATAAACTTATCTAAAATTGACATTAGCCTGTGTCGCCTACAGTATTACTTAAGACAGATTTTAAGTATCACCAGAAGAATTTTGGATTTGACTTAATTTTTTTCTCACAGATTAACACAAAATAATGATAACACTCGTTTTCCATCTTTTATGCTCGTTTAAGTAAGATTTTAAAACTACACACATCAAAAAAGTCTAAGCAACATACATTATTTCAATTTTATTAATCAATTTGTATACCTATCTTTTCTTACCAAGTAGGTACTTTTATGTGGCGCGAGTGTTGGAAATCATTTATTATTATTAATTTTTATTGATTAATTGAGAAAAATTTTAATTGTAAGACATTGTTTACGACATGGAGCGACGTCATTTGACCTCACACGAAATGCTAAGAGCCGTAGGGATGTTGGAAGCGGGAAGCAATCAGTCTGAGGTATCACGATATTTTGGTGTCAACAGAAGCGTTATTTGCCGTCTTTATCAGCGTTACACTAACACGGGAGATCCTGCCGAGCAGCACCCAGGCCGCGGAAGGAGTACGACCATTCGGCAAGACCGATACATACCGAGAGATAGGTTTAAGGGTACAAAACACAAGTGGTGTTGTTGTTCGTACCCAAACCGTGCGAAATTGACTGCTCGAGTACGGCCTACAGGCACGACGACCACATAACACGGACCCAGGAGCAACGGGATAAAATTTTATTATGCGATGAGTCTCGATTTGGGTTTAGGCCTGATACTAGAAGGGTAAGTTGTACCGTCGTCCTGGAAATACTGAAAGGCTGAGGTGCGTTCATCCATACAACGGTTCAACAGTTACGGTATGGGCGGGTATTATGAAGAACAGACGAACTGAGCTCGTTTTTGTAAATGGAAACATGAACGTTGCAAATTACGGTGAGGATGTTCTAAGGCCTTATGTCCGTCTATTTGCACAAACCCTTGGCTTCGATTTTACGTTGATGAATCAGTTTAAAAATTTCTAAAAAAAATAGTAGAAGGTTTCTTTGGATTTCTATTTTTGCTACTAAATCTCTATGAACTGTGTGTTTATGCATAAAATATAATAATAAACATATATAATATAATAAAAACATAACAGCCTCATAACTTTAATGAAAGTTACTAAAAAAATTACCTAAAGTTGAGACTTTATGTTAAGTGAGTTATCATTTAAATTTTCAACTTAAAATTTAAAATCTATACTGGTAGTTTCTTCGTTTCTTAGCTTCAAAGATTGCGTTAGACTCTGAGCTTTCATAATAATAATAATAAATGTAATAATAAATATTGAATAAGTCAAATGACATACTCTAAAACTGTGCAAAGTTACCTTAAAAGGACTACCTGCTTAATTATATACGATCTGAATAATGAAGCGACTCATATACTAGCGATAGAACTTCACTTGGAAGTTCGTTTAATCGTCTATTAATTTTGTTTAACAATTTCATAAAGTTTTTAAAAAGTTTAGTTGCTTAGGCATCTTAGTTTGTACTACGAATGATACAGTAGTCGCAATATTGTTAATTTATGTTATTCAAATAAAAATCATAAAATAACAATTGATTTTTATCTTTGAAAAGACACTAAAGGTTTAGGTTTAAGATTTCTTTATTTCTCAAAAGATTACAAATCACTTCCGAGAAACTAAAACTATTTTAATAATAAGTTACAATAATGTACGAGCATACTGAAACAAAAATGTAAGCAGTTTCAAAAAGAATACGATAAATAAGCTACGGATAGCCACACGAAATCATCACATCACGTCATGATGTTTTGGAACACTATATGTTTTATTTTTAATGTCAAATATAAAATATATAATTTTGTTTTTATTTTAAGGTAAAACCATTTAAAATGTGGCGTTTTAGATTAAATTTAAATTGATTGGTAGATTTGCACTGCTTCAGAAAATTTGGTAATGAATTATATATTTTAGCACCTTCATATAATATTTTTTTTCCGTAATTTGTTCTTATGAAAAAATTATGTCAGACTGTATTTCGTTACTAAGAATATATATATATATATATACTTGATTTATTGATATATGATATATTCATAAGTTTTGTATCTTTATAAATTTTTTCATACTTTAATTAATTTATTTTGTATAGTTTGTAATTGTTTAAGGTTTATTTTGTATGCTGAAGCCCACACTTCAATTAAGTAGTCTAGGTGTGGTTTGACTAGTGAGTTATATATTATATATATATTTACAATTTTTCGTAAACAACTTAAGAGAGAAGATTATTTGTTATAAATTTTTTCCAAATGCGTTTTCCATGATAATCTATTATCAATAGTTAGGCCTGGATATTTTTCACTGTTTACTTTATTTATTGTAATATTGTGTATTTTAAGTGTGATATTATTTTGTTTTTCGCAGAGAAAATTATACATTTTGTCTTTGATGCATTTATAGTCAACAGATTACATGAAAACCATGTTTGTAACTGATCAAGATCCTTTTGCGCCTCACTAATAATTTTATTGATATCGCGGCCAAAGTAAAAAAAATACAGGTATCATTGGCGTAAAGGGTAAGATGGCCTTTCAATTGTACCTTTTCTATGTCGTTGGTGTAAAAAGAAGAGCAGAGGGTCTAAATCGATCCTTATGGGACGCCACACTTGATTAGTAAAGGGTTACTGACATGTTCATTGATTTTCACTACTTGAAAACGGATTTTTAGGTATGATTGCAAAATTTTTAGGGCAGATCCAGCGATACCAAGTACTGATAACTAAGAAAGCAGTATGTCATGACTCACCGTATCGAACACTTTCTTTAAATCAATAAATACACCAAGAGCAATCTGTTTATTATCAATATTATTTTTAATTTTGTTAATTAAATCTATACACGCGGAAAGAGTGCTAGATTTTGATTTAAATCCATATTGTCTCTGAGAGATAGTTAATGGAATTTAGGTATTCACTAAGTCTAATATGTATTAATTTTTCATAGACTTTTGAGATTATAGGCAAAACTGAATTAGGTCTATGATTACTGGGATTATGTTTTGGGCCTGATTTGTATATAGGAGAAACTTTGGCCAATTTAAGTGAATCTGGAAAACTGCCGTTTTTGAAACATTGATTTATACATTGTGTTAGACTCTTATAATAGGATCTGTAATCAATTTAATTGCCTTAGCACTTATGCCATCCATACCAGTGCTAGTGTTCGTTTTAAGGTTCCTAATTATATTCCGAACTTCATTCATAGTCGTTGGTCTGAGTTTGATACTATTAAGAATGTTAGTAATTGGATACTGCACATGACTGTTTTGATATTGAATTTTATTAGCTAACTTGATACCGACATTCACAAAAAATTCATTAAATTTATTATTTTTTCCTGTATTCCTGTTGATCTATTATAGTTGCATCAATAATTATTCATTTATTACGTTCAGATTTGCCCTCAATTTTATTATTTGTCAAATTATTAATTAATTGCCACATTTTAAAGATTAACCTTTACAGTCGTTGAAGTTCTTATAGTAAGTATTCATTTTTAGATGTTGTAACGTATTCCGATGTTCTGTTTCTTGCTTAAATAGCCGCCATAAGTTGTTTCGATGATTAATTTTATTAAGTATGTCCTTCGTTATCCAATCTTTATCCGGGAGGTTTAACATTTTAGTTTTGGTTTGTTTGTTTTTTGCTATTACTGTTTGTAAACGAATTTCAAGTTCATTATAATTTCGCCTCTACATACTAGGTCTGTTCAAAAGAAAGGGTGAATTTTGAATTTCGCGAGCTGTGTACATTCGATTATCGAAAAAGAATTTTTTTAGGTACGCATATATTTATCATATGTCAGCATTATTAGCTAATTTGGATTAGTAGTTTATTGTTGGCAACTGAAAAGGTTAATCACGTTTTTGTGTGTTCTTCGATTTTAGACTTTTGAAAAAAATGGATCAAAGAATATGTATTAAATTTTGCGTTAAAAATGAAATAAAGTGCTCCAAGGTACTTGAAATGTTGACTGTGGCATTCGGCGAGTCCATTTTGTCTCAAAAAAGTGTTATAATTTATAAGTGATTATGTTGGTGACGATGAGCGTCCTGGAGTTGCAACCACGTCAACAAGCGAAGAAAACATCGAAAAAGTGAAAAAAGTTGTTTTGGAAAATCGTCGAATCACTATTAGGAAAGTTGCAGAGGATGTTGGCATATCAATCGACTCATGCCATGCAATTTTCTCGAATGTTTTGGGCATGGAACGTGTGGCAGCGAAGTTTGTTCCGACATTGCTAAATTTTGAGCAAAAGCAAGGTCGCATTAGTATCGCTCAGGAGTTGTTGAATGACGTCAACGACGATCCAAAGCTTTGCTCAAAAGGGTCATAACAGGTGGCGAAACGTGGGTTTAACCACGTCGTTAACCTTGGTAACGACGTGGTTATGACGTCGAAACCAAGGCCCAATCATCCCAATGGAACCGGCCAGATGAGCCAAGATCGAAAAAAGCACGCCAAGTTCGATCAAATGTGAAGGTTTTGCTCACTATTTTCTTCGATTACAATGGCCTGGTGCACCATGAGTTCTTGCCAACAAATTGTACGGTTAATAAGGAATACTACAAGGAAGTTATACAAAGCGTGAAGCAATACAGCTCGAACGATCGGAATTGTGGCAAAATAAATCATGGATTTTGCATCACGATAATACACATCAATGCTTGTTCGTAATTTTTTGGCCAAAAACAAAACCGTAATCATGCCTCAACCACCGTATTTACCAGGTTTTGCTCCCTGTGACTTTTTCCTATTCCTAAAACTGAAGGAAAGCGTTTTGCCACAATTGATGAGATCAAGTCAGAATCGAAGAACGAGCTGATGGCCATACCGAAAAGCGCATTTCAGAAGTGCTTCGAGGATTGGAAGAAGCGCTGGCATAAACGCATTATATCTGAGGGGGAATACTTTGAAGGGGACAAATGGATATTGATGAATAAATAAATACTTTTCAAAAAATTTACACATTCACCTTTTCTTTTGAACAGACATTGTAAACCATATTTTTTTAAGTCTCTTTGACAACTGTTGACAGATATTCTCAATTTCTAAATATATTTGCTTGTGATCTGGAATAGAGGAATCAATAATAGTCATATGGAATGGCCTTACTCTCTTACGTTCGTTAGAACGTGGTCTAGGATTGTCTTAGTATTTGAAGTTTCACGTGTGCAGAAGTCTTTATGGACTTTGTTGAACAGTGTGAATCCGTTTTCTGATATATTGTTCTGATATTTTTTGACACAGGTGTTGCTTTTTTTTTAATAAGTCATAGTTGAAATGCCCCAATATTATAGCTCTTTTGTGATCTTGAACAAAATCCGTAAACATCTCATGGAAGTTATTATCGTTTGTTCTGTCAGGCTTGTAAATTGCTCCAATGTCAAGAGAAAAATTTGTTCAAGTGTACCCAGAGAAAGTGATTGTCGTCTTTAGTTTGTCCATAAATTTTCTCATGTTTAAGATCATCATGGACAAATATTGAAACTCCACCACCCCTTGAGTGTATTCTATAATTTTAGTAGTGAGTATAATTTGGCAACCTCAAGTTTTGTGATTCAGCCTGTCACGTAATAAAAGATTTTAATTAAAAAAACTGTCATGAACATGAATTAGAGGAAGGGTCGCCGCGAAGGCTTCCACGGTGAAGGCGCTTAGGCGCGTGCAGGGTGAGTGGAGACGCTCAGGCGCCAGCTGGCGCTCTGGCGCGTGCAGGATCGCAGAGAGCAGAAATAGGAGGAGCAGGTTGGATCAGCAGGCAGGATGAGGTGGTATACAGGATCAGCAGGGTCAGCAGCAGGAGCAGGATCAGGCATCAATGTCGGGGTTTTCAACATGAGGCAGCTTTAGGTAGCTTCTGCATGAGGCAGCTTCAGCGTCAGATAGCTTCAGACTCAGGTAGCTTCAGTAGGAGGCAGCTTCATAGTTACTTGCAGAAGACTTACAGAAAAATTAAGAAAATCCAAAAATACCAATAAAGAAGAATATTTTACAATATAAGGACCAAAAAAGATGTAAGTGTTACAAGCCTCCGATTATCCTGGTTTCAACCATAACTATTACATGAACTTTCTGTAATGAATGTAATATACACTGTAATTCTTCTAATTTTCCAGGCTTTACCAGGCTACATATGTTCGCGTAAATAAACTTAGTTTTATTTTTTATTTCTATTGATTTCGTTATAACTATTTGTGAGTTGAT
The DNA here is from genome assembly GCA_923062675.1 of Marasmarcha lunaedactyla. NCBI lineage: Eukaryota > Metazoa > Arthropoda > Insecta > Lepidoptera > Pterophoridae > Marasmarcha > Marasmarcha lunaedactyla. The sequence continues at coordinate 22,434,692 of OV281346.1, forward strand.
GAGTTAGATGCTGATATTTTTCTTTTTGTGCACAATTTTCAGTATTCTTGTTAGTATTTAGTTTTTATGTTTGATATTTACTATTTTTGGGTTTCCTTTTATACATTTAATTTGTAGGTCTGTTTCTCCGTTCTCAATACGACGTTTTAATTCTGTTTTAAATTGTTTCATGTGATTTTGTTGTAAAACAGTTTTATCTGAGTAAATTTTATAAGCAGAGTCATTTTGGTTAGATTTCTTACGTAGAATAATAATTGACGACTGTATCCTTAAATGAAAAACTTATTTTCAAGGATCGATCTTTGTTTTGACTGTATTTGCCCAGACATTGTATTTCGATGGGATCTGGACATTCTGGCAACAGGGTTTTCAAAAATTTTATAACTTGTGATTTATCAGCAGCAGATCTTTCAGGCCATTTGTCACAATTTTGTTCTGGGACTTCGGTTATTATAATATTTTTTTCTGTACAGATGCCGTACGGAAAAAATTTCATGCGTTTCCGCAAATATTTCATCATTTGACATTTTTTCGGTTGACATAGAATTTGCCGATTTATTAGTGTCGATGTTTGCTTGCAAGTTCTCGATTTTTTCGGTCGTAGTTAGCTGAGAAGACTGCAATTCTGCAATGTCTAATTAAATTTTTTTGTTTTCAGTAATTATATTTTTGGTAGTATCTTTTAAATTGCCAAGCTCTTCTCGTATACCCAATACATTGTCTGATGTTTGCTTAAGAACTTTATTTTGTGAGTCTACCATATCTTGAAATAATATTTTCATTTCTTCACGAAAGTTTTGTAATTCAATTGCACAGTCATGATCATGTTTTCTTTTGGGACGAAATTTTACTTGTTGTGGTTCAGAATTATCAGAGAGTTGCGATATTCTCGATAGATCTGATTGCGATTGAGATCTCACATGTCCAGGGGGTGATTTTTGGGCTTTCATTTTATTTTCAATATTAATATAAAGTATATTCAAGAAAAGAAAGCACCCCGTGTGAAGCAACTCGTTACGGGTCGTACCTTAGCTGTGTGCGTGAGTCCGACTCTAGCAGCGCTTCGAGCGAGATGAATTTATCAACCGTCTCTCTTCCGCGGGGGTTTTACAGCTCCACGCTTTGTCGCGTATACGTTACTTACAGTGTAAATAGGTAATATAAGTATTAAATTTTGCAGTTTGTTCAATATGTAGATATCACACGGTTTACGTAAAAAGATCGAAAATTGCTTGTAGCTAATTTATATTTTTTTTCGTCCGCAAATTTTTCTAAAGAATAATATGAATAATAAAATATTAACGATTTAATATGAAAATACATTATAAAATTCAAGTTTGTATATGTTGCTTAGACTTTTTGATGTGTGTATTTATAATTAAGGGAATTCTTGTATAGTTTTCATAGTTTATGAAACTTTTGTTTTTTCAATTAATACCTTACTACATGCACGACTATACTAGCTAGGTTTGAAAATTGTGGAACGCAAAAATTTGAAAATTGGAGACCAATTCATTAATGAAATTATTTAAAAAGTTGTAAAATTTTTGAGATTTTTAGATTATTAAAGAATTTTTACTTCATAGTTCATCATTTAGTCGATCATAATTAGCTAAGTGGTATTTATAAAATAAATACATATCGGCATATTAATAATTTACGACTTGTGGTGCTTGTGCCCCGGAACAAGTGGATTGTCCCACGGAGAAACACGACAATTGCTATTGGACAACACTAAATCGAGTATCCTGTTATGATGGTTCATAACATTATTATATTGTTTCAAATTGGAACAAGATAAAAAATTCTAACATGCATTGCGTTGCGTAGTTACTGTTGGAAATTAATTTAAATCCCCAAGATACCACATTGCCATTTTGCCTTGGAAATATTAAAATCTCCCACAGTAAAAAAATTTATCATTAAGTTTGTCTCTACATATTCGAGATGCACCCTGTATAACTATATACTTGCTTGGCGATGTTTAAATTTGCAAAAACTTCAAAACTTGATTATGTCACTAGGTCTTTTTGAGGATTCATCGTTTAATGCAAAGAGTAGTTCAGTTGACTTCTTCGATTCGCAATAGTTAAGCAACCTATATTTACGTTTAAACATAACAACATAATTCTAACAAAGAAGTTTTCTTTTCTTTATCTATATTAAAACTTTTATTGCAGAAAAAGAAGAGCCCAAACCCGAGAGCGACTTATCCAACCATGACGTCATATTCCTGAAAAGTATCATCGAGAGTCCAGATTTCGGAAGGAAATGCGATGTAAGTGGAATTCTGATATCAGTTTCATTTCCCTTTGGCACAAAACTGGCAATATCTTTTTTGTTTCTACAAAAATATGGACAGTATTATACTTTTTTGAAATCTTCATTAAATACGTAATTTTTTTGTGAAACGTACAGTGACAGTCCAGTAAATTTCTTTTTCACCACCGAATGCCAAAGCTGAGGTAAATAATTTTTGTAGAAAAAAATAATGAGAATAATATGTTTTTTCTCAACTAAGAATATAAATACTAAGAATATTTACAAAAAAAGTACAAAAGTATCTGCTTGTTTGTACACACACCAACAAAACAACTGATCAAAAGCGGCATTTTTCGAACTAATTAAAAGTCGGTAATATCCCGAATACGGTGACACTTTTACTGGGATAATTGTTTTTTTGCAACTTTACTTGCCTCCTATATGGTAAAATCGATTTAAAACAGTGGCTTCCTAATATGTCGATTGACCTCTAATTTTAACCACATTGGAAGAGAGTAGAAGCCGTTTTTTTAATAGTTAACTAGCTAACTAGTGACATTTTCAAATCCACACAACCAACACGACCGCTCACATCTTTGCCTTTTTAAGTTTGTAAAATGTACAGGATGGAACCTTGCAATGCCATCTGGAGGGAAAGTACTCTAAATACTGGAGATAACAAGGATTACTCTAAGGAAATATTCTTTTATATATATCATAGAGATCTTTCTTAGATGATAAGGGCTTTGAACCTCTGGCATATCTTGTAAGTACCAAAAATGTCACTTTTTGGCGTACACATATGAAACATACATCAATCAAAAGAGAAAGTATTAACAAACCACAAATATAATATGGCAAAATGTATAAAGGCTGTCGTGATGGGTTATCAAGTTGGTTGATATTTTTTATGTAAAATTTCGATGACATATTACGAAACCAAAGTAATGGTCACACATGTTCCCAATCCTCAATTATTAACGCGTGTGCTTGTGTGTGACTAATAGGTTCATGTTTAAACCATGTACGATATCAAACTCAAAATTCATAGGCAACATGTAAGGTTAAATTGTAGGTACACAAAATAAATTTAAAAGGAGACCAGTAAAAAAATGTTCAATTTCAAATCTGAAACATCTCGAAAAGTATATCACTTACAGCATTTTGTCAAGGGATAATTGTTGTTTATAATTAACTTCCCTTTCGATTCATATATATTTCATTGGTCCACGCGAAAAGGTGACTTTTAGGTACTTGCAAGTGTAGGTATGCCAGACTCTGTTCTAGAATGTTCGATCCTCATTTCCAATAGAGTGTAAGGTTCCCATGAGCATACCAAAAAACGATCGGTGGTGCGCTACGAAAAATAGACCAACTACTAACAAAGATTAGGACCAATAGGTTACTCTGCGTCACTAATACAAAAACAACCTGCAGGTTCCTTTTTATTATAATTATATTTTTACGTTTTAATGATGTGGATCAAGGAACATACAAATATCGTTTATTTAACATCTATTCAAAAGTGATATAATGATTTACAATTATGCCTGAAAGCACTATGCTACGAAAAAGAGTTAAATTGTTTTATTTTATTTTATTGCGAAGAACATGACTAAAATGTAACTGATTGCTGTGAAAAAAAAGTATAGCGATGATACTGCACATGATCTTAAAAAATTGCTTGTTTAATGACCTTTTCAAAATTCAACTCTTTTTCGTAGCATAGTGTGCTAGTTTCCGTCAAAATTATTACTAGGTTGTCTCAACTAACTTATAATGATAGTCTTGGTAAAAAAAAACCGTGAGTTAAAAGATATTTATTGTAGCTGTAGGCAAAAAAGGACCAAAAAGTGGAAATTTCATAAAAAATCACAAAAGTGGCAATATCTCGAAAACCGGAAAACTTTTGCTAGAGGCATGTTGGTGTTATCTGATAGGCCTAAAGTCCATCTACCTCCAGTGTCACCCTTACGTTTTATTTTTGGGACACCCTGTATATAAATAGAACTTTCGAATTATAAACAGTCAATAATGCCAATTAGTGATTTTCACAAACAGAACAATGGTTTACTAAACAAATTATTGAAGAATGTATACATATTAATATCAAAGTCCGTACATATACTGAGTTTGAATTACTCAGGTATAGAGCACGCATGTTGCTGTGGTAGCTTAGTGCACATTGTAGCCAGATATACTTGAGACAAATATTTGACAAATCGGCTTATGCATTGCGAATTAGATGCTTCATCGATAAAAATAATCCTCCTAAACATTTAATCTAATTATATCACTACATACCTAACTACAGACGCGCCGCACCACCTTTTAGTCAATGCATTGTGGTGTGCGACATCGTCGTGGACGGCACACGACACAATACACTAAATTATATTCTAGATAATTGTATGTTTTCTAGTTGTTTTTTTTTTAATTCAAACTTACACTAATTGTGTGAAATTTTAAAAGTTTGTTTTTCTTCAATTTTAGTATACAAATAAAAGGACCCATGTATCAACAATTTCCTTTAAGTTAAAATGTACAATTCTCAAGCAACAATTGACAAGATTTTGTTTTCTTTAAATAAACACAGGGAAAAAACGGCCCTACGATCGCAAATCATGCTAAAAACAGGTTAAAACTTTTAAAATTTTCACTTCCTATGTTAAAACATAGTTAATATTTCTAACTTACCTACTATTTTTTTACCCATGTATCGAGCACGTGACTCACTTGAGGGTAAGTGGCATCCACGCCATAGAATATCATTAATCGTTTTTAAATAGTGTTTATTTTTTCATATTATATTAATTTTGCCATATTTATATTTATTAATAAATATCAATACTCAAATACATCTTGCTAAGAGTCAAAAGAAAATGACTGATAAGCCTTGTAGGCGGATCATTTTAACGATTTTACCCATTGGCGCGGTTCTCGGCTCGCACGTTCGCACTGAATACCAATTCTCTACGAGTATAACACAATGTATTATTAGGATAACGGGTTCGTTATATCCCGCCTTCGATGACTCCGAAAAAGTTGAAACCCTAATAGTTATTTTCAATAACTTACTAACAAACTGCTCCTTTCCGCAAACGTGGAAGGAAGCGATTGTCATAGGTGTTCCGTACTTTCAATGTTTTGTGAGTTTATAGTGATAGCACAAATATGTATTTATCTACGATCTTCTATCTTATGAACGAAATTTGAATACGATCAATGCCTGGTCACTCAAACCAAACGTCAATCGTGACGTCATCACGCTACACAGCGCCATTACTTCTCAAAATTATCTTGGGAAGATCGCATCGCCGCGCGTGCTCCCGTAAATTTCATCTACTGCATTGGAATACATCAATGATCAGCAAGACAAGACCTATGGATTTATAACATCACACTTATGTCAAGGGATCCCTGACACTGCAGCAGGCAGCTGAAATCAAGGTACGAGGTCAGGCATTATAATTCATCTCATAAAAGTGGTCCTTCTGAACCAAATAACTGAACTTTAAATGATTTGTGCTATCATTGTTAGGTATTCATACTTATTTGTACTATTATCAGAATTCATCTTAACGTAAAGTGTTATAATAGTCAATTATTATTTAAGGTGGGTAGTCTACAAAGACGCCGCATTCCTGCGAGCGCGCCCCGCGCCTGCCTAGCGACCAACCGGACACGCGTTAGGTACAAACTTACGTTTTTCAATTCACAACTCATTGGTGCCTAAATAGGTATTATTTCACAACTTACAATTCCAAACAACATTACTATAAAGTGTGTCCGTACATTACAATATCAAATAACAATTTTAACTTATTACGTAACTCTTTAACTTGCTTAACAAACTCAACAAAAAGAGTAAGTTATATTTACAATATAAACCATCAACTTTATTCACATATATAAAAACTATCTACAATTATTTACAACTTATACAAACATATATTATCCTAACAATATCTACGTTTACTGTATAAAAACAATCAAATTTCATAGCAGGTTATTTACGACTAGATTGAATATTTATAATGGAGTTGGAACAATTATCATTTGAGCGTTATCTCCTTATTAATAATTTACAACGCATTGCCGATTGCATTAGTAATGAATCGGAGTTTAGAGTTCGAGTAAAGAAACTTAGTAATATAAAGAAACAGTTCTTTGCCGTATATACAAGCTAAATTAGAAAAACTGTTGGCGAAAGGTGGTGAATTCAAGTCTGCCGAACAGTTGGCTAAGCGAAATCAATTTGATGACTTATATTACAAGGGCCAGATTGGTCTCGATAGTTTAAATGAGCAGCGTAGACAGAGTGTCGCCGACGCAGCCATGGCGGCACCATGTACTCACACGCATAACACCCAACACAAGATTCAATTACCTACCCTGTCTTTCTCTACTTTTGATGGGAATTTAACCGAATGGAATTCGTTCTATGATCTTTTTGTATCGTTAGTACATAACAATACTAGTCTGTCCGATGTTGAAAGGTTTATTAGTATTTATTTATTGCTTTCGTTGAGAGCAGAACCGTATAACTTAATTAAATCTATTCCGTGTACCGAAGTTAACTACGAAAACGCTTTAGGTATGTTAACGGCTCGTTATAAGAATAAACGAATTATAGCTACTAAACACTTAGATAACATATTAGATGTTCCTTGCTTTAGTGAGAGGAACAGTGAACAATCATTACGTAACATTCTTTATACATGTCATGAAAACCTAACAGCTTTGCAGTCGTTAGGTATGCCAGTGGCACAGTGGAGTTTCATGCTGTTAAATGTTTTACTTCGTAAATTGTCGCCGAATATACGTCAGAGGTCAAAGATTTAAATCAATAGATGTGCCCCGGTACAAAGAACGTACGAAATTAGGTTTCTACTCAAAGTTGTGCATGCACAAGTGTTGTCTCAGTATCCAACGAGCGCTTGTCGTGAGTGGTACAGTGCAACGACTTAATGTACACAATGTTTTTCCTTAAAATGTATAGTTTAAGATTGAATTATGCCGTCTTGTTCATTTCGGGGGTGTAAAAATACAAGCCGAAACACAAACAAGGATAAAGGTGTTACTTTTCATGCATAAGTAACTAATAACAAATTATTTTATGATTTATTGGCGTTACTCGTCTGCGTCGCCCGGCAGCATGGCCGCGAGACGCGGAGGGGGCGGAGAAGCTTCCGGCTGCCAAAGAATAAGTAATTAGATACAAATAGAAAGGCCAACTCATTAAGTACTTTTACCTATACCTATATAAGTAACAAAATAGAATGATTGTTGAACTGAAGATTTTTTGTGAACCTTGGGCTTTTTAGTTGCTTTTGGCAAGGCAGTTTTGCTTTTTATTTTGTTTAATTTGACTTCTAGTATAAATACACTGATATATTATCTAAATCAATTGTTTAAAACTATCACGGTTGTTTCACAGTTTTAAAATTTATAAGATCCCACATAAAAGAAAAATCAACTCACTACTACAATAGCGAAAACGAACTAAGTACCATGAAATTACGTACATTAGAGTCTTTTTTGCACAGTGATATATTCCAAATATTAAATGAACTTTCTAAAAAACCGCCACCACTTTTAACCAGAGTTTTAATTATAAAGGTGATAATTACTTAAAAAAACACAAATAACAAAACGCCAAAAATTTAATAAGTTGGTGCTTTTTGCAGGCAATTGACGTAAAAGTTATAAAGCTATTCTCTGTATGTTGAAATAAATGATTTTTAAACGTTTACTTGTATTTATTTCTGTATGTATAAACCTTTAAAACTTTTTAGGTGTATTTTCCAGCGTAAGATCTTTGTCACATCTGATCTATACTCTTTGACGATTGATGACGTGAACTTGCTGTGTTTGTGTAAATGAGCATGACAACTCCATGAAACGTGCGGGCAAATCTATTGATTTAAATCTATGTCAGAGGTGATGAACGCCAGCACGCACCAGCCGCCTTTGTCGAGTGCGAGCCGGGGTGTAACGTCATCGCTGATGCCTACTGGACCTGCGCTAACGTCGCGGTATTCGTTGTCTCGCTCGCACTCGCAGAACGTGCCTATACGTTCGCCGAATAAGCATAAACCGGTGCATAATATAAGTGTTCATGCTACTTCATTTAATAATCATTCTCGTAAATATAATTGTATATATTGCAATAATGATAATCCGTTGCGCGCCCACCTCCCTACCCGGGTGTCGCTCCGATGAAGGCTGACAGCATTCCCATGCTACAGCGAATTAGGTGGTTTTTAGTGGGTAGGTGCCACTTTGGTGAGTCCCAAATGACGAATCTTCCACCTCCCTCCCGAGACAGGGTCCTTCGGCAGCAAAAAAATAAAATAATGAGAATCATTTTTACAAAGATGTGAAACCTTTAACAAACTTACTTTACCAGATCGAAAACATTTTATGAAAGAACAAAAAATTTGTACAAATTGCTTATACGTCGGACATGATTTAAATAACTGTAAATCGAAATAGCATTGTAGTGTTTGTTCTAAGCGGCACCATACTGCCTTACATGAAAATGTGCCCAATCCCCATAATGTATTAATTAGTGAGTACATAACCTATCCCCCCGAAGCGAACTCGGTAGTGGATATACATACGTCCCCGCCTACTTCGTGTCTGCGGACTTTCGTCAACATCTATACAGGGTGTATCGACACATACGTCCCCACCTATACAGAGTGACCGCGGACTTTCGACAACACCTATACAGGGTGTATCGACAAATATGTCCCCGCGTATACAGGGTGTTTGCAGACTTTGATCAACACCTATACAGGGTGTATCGACACATACATCCCCGCCTATACAGGGTGTCTGCGGACTTTCGTCAACACCTATACAGGGTGTATCGACACATACATCCTCGCCTATACAGGGTGTTTGCGGACTTTCGTCAACACTTATACTGGGTGTATCGACACATACTTCTCCGCCTATACAGGGTGTTTTGCACGAGGCGTCAAAAACTACTCTCACTTTTGTAGTGGCAGAAGACTTCTTCACCACACAGTGGTGAGGAATATAATAAGAGGGGCAATTAGAATCTGTATTAAGAACCGGCTCCATGTGCCCCATCTCCAAGTATTCTTGAAGACATGGGACGTATTAGTCGTGCAAGTCGTCGTCGCGTTGAAGCTTACGTTCAAGCCTATAAAGACGTGACAGGGCAATATCACGTGATTGTTCGAGAGGGGGAGCATTTTTCTTGAAGGGAAGTGTAACACAGTATTTACCATTAGCATCGCCAGTATGTGTTTCAACGAAGATAGACTCGCACAATCTTTGGTTTTCGGTAAGAGGTCTATGTTTTGGAAGCGATTCCAGTTCCCAAAATCGTTGAGGTTGAATATCAAGATGACATGTACTTAAATTAACACGTACCTGGTAGACCAATGATATTATCGTGAAGCAGTATGCTATCACTATAATTAGAACCTAGCAAAAGTTCAACGGGACGCGCAGAGCGCAACTCTGGGTCCGCTAGAGGAAAATTTTGTAAATGTAAAATTGAATCGAATGAATTTGGTATGAATGGTATGTAATTTGTAAGTTTAGGTAAAATAAATAAATTTTTGGGGACTGGAACTGCTCGCGTCCGCAAGGTTTAGCCCTCGATGCCTTGTACGTGGTCCCTGGGTGGTGCTAAACGAGCAGTATCTTCTGGTGGTAGGCTTCGGCCGTGGCTTGTCTCCACCCACTAAACAAAGCCATGCCGCCGAGTGACATGGTGGACGGCCATCGAGCCATCGAGGAGGGTAGGTCTGAGTAATCGTGCTGCATCAGAGAACTGTCTTCAGCTCGTAATTTATTGACTCGCCGGGTAACTGGTTTTGGAGGGTAGTGGGATCCGAAGAAACGGTGCACCGCTGGCCGACCGCAGGTAGTAGGGGGCCCAAGTAGTGTGCTAGCCACATGCGAAAGGCTGCCCCGCCACCTCGCGAAAAATCCCGGGAGGCTTCATCGTGCCAGCTGGCGACTCGTTAGAGAGGACCCGATGACAATCCCCGGGGGGGTTCGGGCGTCCCCGCCTTTCCAAGCCAGTTCCCCATCGGTGCGTTGTTTATTGCGAGCTGCTTGGTTCCATTTGCAGCGCTTCACTCAAGTTTTGTCCTCCTCCCTATTCACTCACGCATCCAATATGAAAAGTCACAAGAAGAGTAAGGTTCTACATCGGTTGCACTTCTTAAAGTGCACTTCTGCAACATCAGAGGAATGCACTCAAATATCAACGATGTCCACCACCACCTTGAGACAGAGAGGCCTCACCTACTCTTCTTAACGGAGACGCAGATTTGTAATCCGTCAGACTCGGCATACCTTTGTTACCCAGGGTACATCCTGGAGTTCAATTTCCGCCCGAACGCTGGGGTGTGCATGTATACCAGTGACGAGATCTGTTGTCAGCGTCTCCGTTACTTGGAAGATCTGGATTTTTCCGTTATATGGGTTCACATTGATACCGGCCTTGACCAATTGGTCTACGCCAGTATATATCGGTCACATAGCGGAGATCGGGAGACAACGAGGCTCATGGAGTATCTCAGCGATGCAGCAGATAAGGTTCGGCAACGTTTTCCCTCAGCACAGTTGGTGTTCCTGGGGGATTTTAACGCTCATCACGGGCAATACCCATATCAGGACACTGACCACGCTGGAAGAGAGGCTTTTAAGTTTTCCGTGACTCAAGGCCTCTCACAGCTTGTGCACGAGTCCACGCACATCCCCGACGTTGCCGGCCACACTGCATATTGCTTAGACCTTCTGCTGACAACTGATCCTGACAGGTGCTCAGTGTCCGTAACTGCACTTTCAGGGACATCCGACCACTGCGTGGTGAAATCTGTGTCGCAGTACTCGCCGCCTGACACCAGCCCAAAAGGCGCTAGGCGAGTATGGCGATACAAGTCAGCAGATTGGGATGAAGATGCGGCACTTTTTCGCGTCTTATCCTTGGCGGCAGGCTTATTTTACATCAACCGATCCATCGTGCTGCGCTGATGCTGTATAAAGTGTGATAGGCCAATCAATGGAGTATTTTATCCCTTACGCTGACCTATCCCTTGAAACCAAAGGTCGCCCATGGTTTAATGCTGCTTGTCTCACAGCTGAAAAGCTTAACAAGAAGCGTACAAAGCCTGGGCTGACGCTCGCAGAAGCAAAGCCGTGGATTCGCATGAACTGAAAAAAAATACAGTGCTGCCGCCAAGTCTTGCAAAAAGGTGATCAGAAAAGCTCGCTTTGACCACATTGGCCACATCGGAGACAAGATAGTGTCATATCCTTCAGGAAGCAAGCTTTCTGGTCTTTGGCCAAGTCGGTTGAGTCGAACTTCTGTCGCCCATCGCTGCCACCTCTAAGGAAGCCTGACGGCTCAATGGCCCACACCGCCAAAGAGAAAGCAGACCTTTTTGCTAATCTTTTTGCAGATTTTTTACGTTTAAATAGTCAAGGTAAAGTCCCACCCCAGTTACCTCAGTTTGGACCCAAAATGGGTACCGTTCATATTCGCCAAAAGGAGGTTCTTAAATGCTTGCAGAATTTAGACGTGAACAAGGCCAGCAGCCCCGATGGCATACCTGCAGTTGTGTTAAAACACTGTGCAGCCGAGTTGTCTCCCATACTAACACGCCTGTAACGACTCTCTTTGGAATCTGGAAAGGTCCCTAAATCCTGGAAGCTGGCTAACGTGCAACCAGTACCATAGAAGTGAGGCCGTGCAGATCCCATCAACTATCGACCTATTGCAATCACCTCCATACTTTGCAAAGTTATGGAGGTGTTATTATGAGAGTTATGGAAGCTATAGCTGTATCCTTAGACATTTCCAAGGCTTTTGATAGGGTCTGGCATGATGGTCTCTTGAGTAAGCTTCCAGCATACGGAATACCTAAAGGGCTCTGCGACTGGATATCTGATTTTCTGAGGGAACGGTCAATTCGAGTAGTCTTAGACGGCTGCTCTTCTGACCTAATGGCAATTAATGCCGGTGTACCTCAGGGATCTGTTCTCTCTGCAACGTTATTCTTGCTGCACATTAACGACCTGCTAACCCCAGACATTATTGGTTACGCTTATGACAGCACCGTTGTAAAGAGATACATGTCCAATGCGCGAGCGAGTGGATTTGGCTTTAAAGAAAGTGTCCGATTGGGGCGAGTCCATCTTCGTCAAATTCAACCCATCGAAAACACAAGCGTGTTTATTCTCCGCGAAAAAGAGCAGTTTTGACCTTTCCAAAATGTTTCTGTACCCTTAACCGACCACCTAGGGCTTCTGGGCGTAACTATATCGTCCCAACTAAACTTCGGGCAACAAATTGTGTCCATGGCTCAAACTGCTTCAAAGGAATTGGGAATCATCTCGAAGGTCCGACGGTACTTCAGCCCTGAACAGCTACTTAATTTGTATACAGCTCAAGTTCGATCTTGTATGGAGTACTGTAGCCACTTTTGGGATGGTTCTGCAAAGTACCAACTAGAAGCGATGGACGCAGTTGACCGAAGAGCCCGAAAAATTATCAACAACTTTGACCTCACCACCAAAAAACTGCAAAGCCTCGACCATTGTCGGAAAGTTGCCAGTTTAGCAGTCTTCTACAGATTACATTTGGTAGAGTGCGCGAATGCTCTTTTTGATCAGGTTGAACCCACACCCTTCTTGCATCGGACTACTAGACGCAGACAGACCTTCCATCCCTTCATGGTAGATATCCCTTTTTGGTGCGGGTCGCCAAGGTGTGGATTGAACTGCCTGCGTCTGTTTTTCCAGAAAACTCTAGTCCCAATTCTTTCAAGCGTCGAGTGAATAGGTATCTCGTGGATAGACATGTAACACCTTCGTCTTCATCGTCACTTTCCATCAGGTGAGATAGAAGGAAAACGTCTAATCCTTTTGCAATAAAAAAAAATAATAATAAGAGCTTCGATAAATAATTTCGGATCAGTCTTATTGTGAGGTGTAAATTCACAAACGACATAACCTCGCAGTAGTTCGTTTTTATCACCCATGCCTGTTATCGATGTACTTGCTTCGATACGATAACGCGGTAAGCCCAGGCGCTGGACGCACGACTCTGTTATGAGCGTGGCTTGTGAGCCTTGATCCACAAGAGCGCGCACAGGGTCGGATGTATAGGGTCCAGAATGCAAAGGACGCATGTTTACCAACGCAGTTGTTAACAAGACCGAATAGCTATTTTTAGGGTTTTCTTTATTGCACCCTGTATAGGCGTAGCTGAAAGTTGACCGCATCCATCTTGTTTAGGTGGGGACAAACGTCCGCAAACACCCTGTATAGGCGGGGATGTATGTGTCGATACACCCTGTATAGGTGTTGACGAAAGTCTGCAAACACCCTGTATACGCGGGGACATATTTGGTGATACACCCTGTATAGGTGTTGACGAAAGTCCGCAGACACGAAGTAGGCGGGGACGTATGTATATCCACTACCGAGTTCGCTTCGGGGGGATAGGTTATGTACTCACTAATTAATACATTATGGGGATTGGGCACATTTTCATGTAAGGAAGTATGGTGCCGCCTAGAACAAACACTACAATGCTATTTCGATTTACAGTTATTTAAATCATGTCCGACGTATAAGCAATTTGTACAAATTTTTTGTTCTTTCATAAAATGTTTTCGATCTGGTAAAGTAAGTTTGTTAAAGGTTTCACATCTTTGTAAAAAATTATTATCATTATTGCATTATATACAATTATATTTACGAGAATGATAATTAAATGAAGTAGCATGAACACTTATATTATGCACCGGTTTATGCTTATTCGGCGAACGTATAGGCACGTTCTGCGAGTGCGAGCGAGACAACGAATACCGCGACGTTAGCGCAGGTCCAGTAGGCATCAGCGATGACGTTACACCCCGGCTCGCACTCGACAAAAGCGGCTGGTGCGTGCTGGCGTTCATCACCTCTGACGTATATTTACGAAGTAAAACATTTAACAGCATGAAACTCCACTGTGCCACTGACATACCTAACGACTGCAAAGCTGTTAGGTTTTCATGACATGTATAAAGAATGTTACGTAATGATTGTTCACTGTTCCTCTCACTAAAGCAAGGAACATCTAATATGTACCTAAGTGTTTAGTAGCTATAATTTGTTTATTCTTATAACGAGCCGTAAACATACCTAAAGCGTTTTCGTTGTTAACTTCGGTACACGCAATAGATTTAATTAAGTTATACGGTTCTGCTCTCAACGAAAGCAATAAATATCGAAAGCTTTCAACATCGGACAGACTAGTATTGTTATGTAGTGTTATGATGTACCGTTACATTGAACTTCATCCTGAACATAGAGATTTTCAACGTATTCTTTGGAGAACTTCGGTAAATTCACCTGTTCGAGAATTTCGACTACGCACGGTTACTTTCGGAGTTGCTTCCTCACCATACCTTGCCTTGCGCACATTGCGCCAGTTAGCAATGGATGAAGGTTTTTTGTTTCGATATTCCTCCGCGAACCCACGTCTCGCCTTATCTTAATGAGGGAAATGTTTTGAATATGAAAAACAGGCAAAATTTATTATACACATCTATGTTATTCGGTATAATTAGGCTCAACTTACCACCTTATCTATACAACAAATTGTCTTGGAGATCTTCTAACATTCGTTACGGCATTAGATCGTGTGTAAACGAATTACTAACACCACGGCACAGAACTGCTGCTTTTCGGGGTAGCTTCAGGTATC
Organism: Marasmarcha lunaedactyla; assembly: GCA_923062675.1. Taxonomy (NCBI): domain Eukaryota; kingdom Metazoa; phylum Arthropoda; class Insecta; order Lepidoptera; family Pterophoridae; genus Marasmarcha; species Marasmarcha lunaedactyla. The sequence goes on from OV281346.1 coordinate 22,449,705, forward strand.
ATGCAACCAGGTGTTGGAACAATGTGCCTCCACCTCTACGTAAAACCAACAACGTATTTGTTTTTAAAAAAAAATTTAAGGCATTTCTGATGTCCCAACAAAAATTCGGCATCAACTGGTTGTGTGCTGCCTGAAACAAATGTTTTGCTGTATAATTGTTTTGTTTGCCTTTTGTTCCTTATAGTTTATCTTGAAGCCTATTGTTACATTTGTACTATCTTACATGTATAAAGTAACTGTTTAGTTATGTAAAATTATAAAAACAAACTATTTACCTTTATTATTAACGGAGAATTATTTTAAAATTACATTAAAAAAATTTTTATTATATAATGTTGCGAAGTGGAACTATCTACTGTGTTGGTTCTGGCAGAATAACAGCGTTGTTGCTAGGATATGTTCGCGTATCCTCGCTTTCAACATTATGCTGAGCTAGGACCATTTTACTCACTTAAACTTAAATACTGAAGTCTGTTTTGTTTTATTTTAAGTCCATTTTCTACTATTTCTTATTGTGTTCCTAATTTCATACATGTAAAATGTTCTATTATGTTAAGTGAGTGAATAAATAAATAAATAAATAAATAAATAAATAAGGTGATAAACTTCCTCTAGCTTCTCAGATCCTTCTAATTGAAGTTTTTGTTGATGATGCTATTTTTGTAGCAAACTCCATTGAAAAGGCTGTTAAAAAACAACATGAGCTTGTAGCTATTTGCAAAGCGGGTTCTTTTGAACTTCGCAAATGGACAAGCAATAGTCCAGAATTTCTTGCTTCAGTTAATTCATCTTCAAATGATAAAGCGTCTATCCTTTCTGCGTTAGATAGTGAAGCATCTGTTAAGGTTCTAGGTTTAAAATGGAACCCTAAGTCAGATTTATTTAATTACAAGGTAGACGTAACCGTAACTAATAAATGTGCAAAACGCATCAGGTTGTCTGAGATTGCTAAAATCTATGACGCGTTAGGTTTCTTGAGTCCCATTACTCTGTTTGCCAAACATCTTATTCAACTTCTTTGGATATCAGGTACAGGGTGGGATGAAACGCCTTCTCAAGGCATAAGCGACTTTTGGTTTTCATTTATTTCAGAACTTTACCTTTTACAAAACATTTACATGCCGTGTCAAGTGTTACCGGATAGTAAAGAAATACAAATTCACGGATCCTCGGATGCATCGGAAAAGGCCTACGCCGCCTGCGTTTACTTACGTGTCATTGGTCTGGCAGGCTCCATCCACATTAACTTATTTCTAGCGAAGGCAAAGATAGCTCCTTTGAAACGTATTTCGCTACCACGCTTAGAACTGTGTGGGGCGTTTCTTCCTTCTAAACTGGTAAAAATTTTATAGATAAAATTGTTACCACATATGGTGAGATCTTAACGCTTAACAATATTTTCGCTTGGTGTAATTCGTCGAAATTACAACTCGCGTGCCTGCCGCTTACTGGCGACACGTGCGCTCGGAAGATAACCCAGCGGATATTGCTTCCCGTGGGCCTCTTCCATCTGACTTGAACCAGCAACATTGGTTCGAAGGTCCAATCTGGCTCTCCGAGCCACAATTACATTAAAGATAATTAAAGATAATACTTTAGTATCGTTATCGAATATTCCTTCGACTCATTCTGCTTTTGTGTTAAAAACTGTAACAGAAGATAACGTTAAGAAGTCCATTCTCTCCATAACATCTCCAGCTATCGGTGAGGATAAGCTGTGTTCAAAAATGATTACTTTGATATTACCGATTCTGCTATCAGTACTCACACATATTTTTAATTTCTCCCTTACAACCAGCACTTTCCCTACTTCCTGGAAACATGCTCATGTTATTCCGTTACCCAAGATTCCTAACCCTAGTTCTCTTTCCCATTTTCGTCCAATATCCATCCTACCTTTTCTCTCCAAAGTGCTTGAGCATATCGTACACGCTCAACTTTCAAAGTTCCTTGTAGACAATAACCTTATTAGTAGCTTTCAATCCGGCTTCCGACCAGGGCACAGTACAACTTCTGCGCTTATAAATGTCACCGATGACATTCGATGGGCCATGGAAAATAAATCCCTTACACTATTAGTACTACTAGACTTTAGTAGTGCATTCAATTATGTCGACTTTGACATTCTCCTTGGCACTTTAACATCTCTAAACGTCTCTCCTTCTGCAGTGGCCTGGTTCAACTCTTATCTTCGAGGCCGGTCGCAGCGGGTTCGCCATGGTGAGTCTCACTCTAACTGGTGTGATCTTGTAGCGGGCGTGCCTCAGGGTGGCGTTCTCTCCCCTCTGCTCTTCTTAGTATTTATTGACTCTATTACCACAGTTCTTTCGTGTAATTTCCACCTTTACGCTGATGATTTGCAGATTTACCACCATTTTGCTGTCCCAGATTGTCCAGCAACTATTGCTGCTATAAATAAAGATCTTAGTTGCATCAGTAACTGGGCTAAGTCATACGGCTTGTGTGTAAATCCGAGCAAATTAAAAGCCATGATTATTGGCAGTCGGCATATGCGTGGCTGCATCGATTTGACCAACTTGCCCTCTGTTGTCCTTGATAGTACTCCTATTGAGTTCACTGACACGGCTAAAAACTTAGGGGTTACATTTGATTCTTGTCTCACTTGGAATGCAAATGTCAGTGAAATCAGTAGAAAAGTATATTATTCTTATCACAAGCTCAAGTGCCTTCGCAGTTTTCTGCCGTTTCAGACCAAGATTTCTCTTGCTCAAACCCTCATCCAATCAATTATCGAATACGCAGACGTCTGTTACTTGGATATTACTGAGGATCTCCTAAATAAACTAGAACGATTACAGAATCGGTTTATTCGATTTATCTTTGGTCTCAAGAAATTTGATCACGTCTCTGAATACCGTAGAAGACTCCGATGGCTTCCCATAAGACATCGTAGAAACGCCCGCATCCTAAATGTACTCTTTAACGTCCTATATAACCCATGCTCTCCACGTTACCTGAGTGACCGTTTTTCCTTTGCGCACAATGAAGATGAGCATTGCAGAGTGAATAAGCGAACTTTATTAAATTTAAAATTACATAAAACAGACTTTTTTTCCTACTCTTTCACAATACATGCGGTAAGGTTGTGGAACTCATTACCCTACGAAATTCGGGAATCCAAAACTCTATCCTCATTCAAGAAACGAGTAAGAGAACATTACTTGTCGAATATTTAAGTTTCTGTCACTATTACACTAGTTTATTTACAAGTTATCGTTTTATATTTATGTAGGTATGTATATATTTATGTATGTATGTATGTATGTATGTATGTTTATTGTATTTTATATGGATTTATTTCCTATGTGTATGTATTTATTGTTTTTGTTTTACATGTGTATTTTTATTTAGTACTACTAGTACACTAAATTTGCTCTTTTTACACACTCTCCAGTCTCAGGTCTGCTGGAAGAGATTTCTGTTAGAAATAAGCTGTACCTTTGTACAATATCTATAAGTTTTATTATGTATTTTATATTGTAGTTACAAAAACGATAAAATAAATAAATAAATAAATACAATGGCCCATCTCTAAAATAGACTTTACCACCGATGAAGAACGTCGTCAGCACGTTCTCATTTCAAAAACAGAAAAAGTCGATTTACAATTTCTAAAGCGATTCTCCTCTTTTCTATGAATGCTAACAGTTATTTCTTATGTATATCGTTTTATTAACAAGTGTAGTAAATCATCAGTGACGTACCTTTCACAAATTACAGTCCACGAAACTAAATCTACATCACAAAATTTAATTTTATTAGTTCAACAAGATCAGTTTGCAGATGATATTTTACAACTGAAGGCTAGTAAAAATTGCTCTAATCGTTAAAAATAAATTTACAGAGTCTCTTTATGTCTATACAAAGTTATTCGTATCTGCATCCGTTAGCTCGGCAAGTCTCCCTCCCCCCAAGTATCCAAACGACGAACACCCTCAAACGGCACCCGTTCACGAGTTAACGCGGGATCCAGACATTTTATTTTATCTACTGCATTGGAATACATCAATGATCAGCAAGACAAGACCTATTGATTTATAACATCACACTTATGTCAAGGGATCCCTGACACTGCAGCAGGCAGCTGAAATCAAGGTACGTGGTCAGGCATTATAATTCATCTCATTAAACTCCCGCGACAATAGGTATTAGGAAACTACCTACAAGCTACCGTCCTATTAGCTTGCTTAGCGCGATAGGCAAATTATAAGAAGGTATAATTTTGAACAGGCTCCGAGAGGTCATCCATTCAAAGCACCTGTTACCGGATGAATAGTTCGGCTTTACATCCCGTCACTCCTGCGTCCAACAGGTGCACCGCATCACTGAGCTCATCTTGGAGCAAAGGAACATAGGTCGTAAAACGATAGGCACGGGTGCCTATGCCGGGTGCCACGAGGTTTATCTTTGACGTGGCTAAAGCCTTCGACAAGGTCTGGCATTATATAAGCTCTTTGAAGTAGACGTGCCAGACAGCCTCGTACACATCATACGAGACTTTGTCCATTGTCGAACCTTTCGCTACAGATTGGAAGGTGCACTCTCCAATCCCCGTCCTGTATTAGCTGGTGTCCCACAAGGCTCAGGGCTTGCTCCGGCTTTGTTTTCACTCTACACAAGTGACATGCCAAGAACGGAGAAAGTAGACCTAGCGCTCTTCGCAGACGACACCGCGCTATACACATCTGATAGGAATCTACGTAGGTTCTTAGCAGCCAACGCATTAGGCGCTTGGTTTTGGAAATTGAAATAGAAGTCAACCAAAAAAGTGCAGCAGTGTACTTTCTTGCTCTCAACCTGCTCTAGGACAACACCTAGGAAACCCTCCAAAAGATTAGGTCAGATCACTCTGTTTGGTACTCCGAGCTACAAAAGTCAAATATTTAGGAGTCACTTTAGATAGTGGACTTATATTCTCGGATCGCATAAAATGCGTCCGGGACCGAGCCGCCTTCCTCATGGGTAAGCTGCACCCTCTAATTTGCAAGAAGAGTAAAATGTCGCTTAGAAATAAGCTTACACTTTACAAAACTTGCATCCGCCCCATCATGACATATGCCAGTGTGGCTTTCGCTCACGCCAGCAAGTCGAAGCTCAATCACTTACAGGTTATTCTAAATAGGTTCGTGCGCAAATGCGTAGGGGCTCCGCCCTATGTCCGCAACTCAGATCAGCACAAGGATCTCAAGCTGCTCACCATTGCCACATTCATGATGTTGGCGTCTAGACGCCACTTCGACAATGCTCCCCACCGTCCCAACCCGCTGGTAAACAAGTCAGCTGAATTCACAGCCGTAGCAGCCACGTCTGATACGGCTGTGAATTCAGCTGCGGTTCGTTATAGCGGTTCGTTATAGGCGTCCGCGTAACGTCTTAACAGATCCCGACGACGCTGTTACAACAAGGAACGCCGGTGTTTCAGTTGGAAATAGCCTAACCCACCGGTGGGCCAGGATAACGCGTCGTACGCATTCCTACTGAGTTTCTTGCTGGTTCTTTGGCAGTAGATGACCCTTCCGAATCAGTGGTAGTTTCAAAATATGACGTCCTAAGCCGAGGTCCGTGCCCTCTCGGGTGCCCTTAGGCATATTGTATATAGGAGTAGTTTAAGTTCCGGCTAAGCACCGTCAGCGCTAAGCTGCAAAGTCCGGTGAAGTTTAAAAGGCCCATAGGGCCATAAATAAAATGTCCATTTCGAAAAAAACTAAATTAATTCGTTATAGGAATTAAGTGACGTTATGTGTTTTTTTTTAGTTATTTTAATTTAGTTCTTTGACTTGACAAGAAAGATTAACTTCATACGAAATTTAATAAAGAACAATTGTCACCGCCATCTGCACAAAACAGGGTACTTGACCCGCAGAAACTTCGTTAAAGTTTTTTGAAATTTAATAGTTATAAAAATGAAGACTAATGTATAATATTATATTTCTTATGGTTAAATTAAAAAACTCAGTATTAAGATAATGGCAAATTGTGTATACCTAGTGTTCTATTTAAAAAAAATTGCGTATGTCGCACAGGTTGTACAAATTATGGGAATGAAGTTTTATCCCCGAATAAACTCGATCGATAGAAAATGAGAAGGCCATTGCTACCTAGGTACTCTCCGAAGATGGACGAGTACTATACAGTTGCCAATCTCCATTTCTACGTTCCGCGGGTCACCAATCATTAAATGTAAAAGTCTGATTTTTTAAAATTGTTTTTGAAATAAGTGACTAAATACGCACCTACTGGCTTTACTATACCTATACATAGTTTTGCTTATTATCTTGGTTTACATACTATTACATCAATATATATCGATATAAGGGCAAAACAACTAAACTGTAAGTACAAGTCTAATTCTTAGTGGATACAGCCTGCAAACTGAGCCTGAATTGCAGATTTTTTGCGTAATTTTCTTTCTTTTATATTATTATATACTTCGTAGAATTGTAGATAGATATGTAACCCAAATGTAACCTGTCTACAATTCCTCGGATACAAAGTGTATTATAATATACCACTATTACCTGGAAGACACCTTACAATGCGAACTTAAGCACATTTGTAGTCCCTTTTAAACATTGTATTAAAGTGTATGTTACTGAACTCTATATTGTTCACTAAGACTATTGACGAATACATCGTCAGTTTTTGTACATGTGAGCTGGTAATAAAACAATAATACTTAAATTACTTCTAGGGGATAAAAACAACTAACAATAATCAGTTTTTTTTTTAAATAAGAATAAGAACTTATGTTAGAATGTGGATAACTTTATTGAATGGCAACTTTCTTTGTTATTTTAGTCAATCTTAATGCTTCTCTACTCGTAAGCAATAATCGTAAAGTTTTTGAACGATGACAAACACACAACAAAATTCTCCTAATGACAAAGCGTTGGCTAATTATCCCATCAGACAGCAGCCTATGTAGTTCGTGGATAGTTGTTTATTAATCATATACTAACATAAATAAACCATTTCTTATCAAAAAATGCCTTGTTTCGTAACAAATTGTATACACTTTATGAAAATAAAATCGCCATGATAGTTTTATAGTAATGAACTCTGAATCCAAGTCATATTCTAAACTAAAAGGTGGATTGAGTGAATGGAATGAGTTGAAGCTAGTAAATGAATGAGTGTTCGAATGATCCGGAAAAAGAAATAAAAAAGCTAATTTGTTGTCAGTTGTAGAAACAGTGTAACAAATTGTTATTAAATATAAAAGCAGGTAAATGGCTCAATTTAACAAAAATAAATGACTGTAAAATCACTGATCATGCAAAGTTTCTTGTGAAGTATACAGATTACTGCATTGTTTATATTTTCATTCAATATTTGATGGGAACAAGTGCCACGCCTTAGCATCGGTTACGCGATAAATAGTTTTGTGATCCTAACGAACAATATGTGCTAATTTATCTTATAATTTTACAGTCTTATGATTCCGAGGAAGACCTAGTTGTCAAACCCGTCTCCTTGGGAAATGTAAACATAATACGGTCGCTGAGCGAGTATCGAGGCAACAATATACGGACTATTGAACAAGCAGAACTAGCTATATTGCTTTCTAGGGTACATTTCAAGGTAATTAATATTCCTGCATATATGTACTTTTTAACATACATATCATTTGCTTTAAGTTTATCTGAATATTTTAAGAATAAGTCATAACTGTCATTATACCAAAATTTATCTTCTCTAGTTACTATAAAGGTAATTCCGGCTCTCCATAAACTCGTTCTTACTGGAACACAAAAACTCATTAGACAATTTATATATCTAGAATTTAAACTTTCACTGTTAATATTTTAGGCATTAATTAATGCTCATGATCAAATTGGTGCACTCTGGTTAGAAAGAGGATCTGGGATTGATGATAAGCCATTACTGAAAGAAGAAAGTAAGGATTTCTTTCAAGATACCTCAAAACCAGAAGAAAACGGAGATATGCCTGTAGAAACTGTGAAAGTGGTTGGCCTTAGAAAGGTCCCAGGACAACCTTTGGGATTAACGGTAAGTTGTACATCTAATCAATCCATTAAAAAAATCTCTAATTTGAAGTTTTTGCAGTTATAACATATAGTTTTACTTTGGGCTTGATAAACACAATAACCAGTGTACACACTAAACTTACATTTAATGGGTGCATGAAAAACAACTTTTATAAAGTTATCTAACAATACCATTTACATTTTCATTATTAAATAATCTTAAATTATGGGATACTGTAGTTCAACATAGACTTCAATGACTATACTATAAATGGCTTCATTTAAAAGACAGTGACTCACACAACAGCTGCGATCAATTTTGATATATCTTAATTAAGCCATGGCTCAGTAATGGCAATTTTATAATTATCATTTCCACCTGGAATGATTAACATGTCCATTTTTTATTGCTACAAATATCTTAAAATATACTTAATACTGACAACTTTGTTTATTATCATTTAATATTGTTTCAGGGATAGAGCCAATTTGTGTTTCTGAATAATAAAATTCCACCTATTCAATAATGCAATCAGGGTACTAGTTATAACAGAGTTGAAAGTATAGATCAATTATTAATGACTGTGTTCACAATTTTAGGTCACAACTGATGAGCATGGCCAACTCATAGTAGCAAGAATATTAGCGGGCAGTGCAGCAGCGAAACAAGCCCTGTTATCCGTTGGTGATGTTTTACTGGAAGTTGATGGCATACAAGTAGACACTGAGGACCAGCTCAAAGAAGCTGTTTCTAAACCTAATGACAGGGTTACACTTAAAGTAGGACCTAATTTAAAAGACAAAAGCTCACAGCAAGTCAATAAACTTAGTGTAAGTTTCATCTTATTCAGTTTTATTATGGTAGTTTATTCTAATTGAAAAGATAACTTATCCCATACTAAGATATAGTTTTCTCGGTACATTGCTCACATAACGCTATGAACTAAACTGTTAAACCTGCACCTAGAAAAACTGTTTTTCATTCAAAGTTTATAAATAATGATAGTAATTAATAAAATAAATAAGTTATTTGTTTTCATTTCAGTGCTACATGAGAGCATTATTTGATTATGATCCTAAAGAAGATACTCTGTTGCCATGCAAGGAAATAGGGCTTGAATTCAAACAAGGAGATATTTTACAGGTATTCAAGTAATATTATTTTCTTGTTAAAGTAATTCAACATAAAAAAATGTAATATCAACAATTAAAAAATAAAAATAGATTACAACCTAAATAAGTGCCCAAAAGACTGACAGAATCGCCTTACTGAATTAGAAACTAAGACCTGGCATTCATGAAAGAAAATATTGTAATAAACTTGTTAATGTTATATTGACATTTTATTCAGGTTTCAGATAGAAAGGACCCTAATTGGTGGCAAGCAAGCCATGTGGACAATCCAGATGTGGTTGGCTTGATCCCATCTCCAGAATTGGAAGAAAGACGCAAAGCTTATGTCCCACCGGAAGCTGACTTTGTGCATAAGATTAGTATATGTGGTGCCAGGGTAAGAACCATTGGTTAATGCAAAAATACAAATATATTTATTGCTGTCTTAAACTTTAACTATATCTGTAATAATTGAGGAAATATTTGTTATCAAACTGAACCAATTTGATTTCATTCCCATAGGTTTAGTAGCAATAGTGGAAAAACCTCGCTAAATGACTAGTCTGAGGAAATTTATTTAGCCTCAGCCAATTTTTATTACCACTTTTATTTCTGTACTGACAATATAACTTTGTATTTAATATCATTTCTAAAATTTCCAAAACAAATTTACATGAGCCGGTACAAATACCATGATATCTGATAAAATACTTCTCATAACATACTTACCTCCACCAATTTCAGATATCACGTAAAAAAAAGAAATTTGTATATGAGTCTCGCTCAAGCGTGCAACTAGAGGGCGCTGAACTACTCTTGTACGAGGAGGTTGCTCGCACGCCGCCATTCCTGAGGCGAGTGCTCGCATTAGTGGGGACTAGGGGTGTAGGAAGACGCACCATCAAGAACAGGATGATTCAGGAACACCCTGACAGATTTGGAGCTGTTGTGCCTCGTAAGTAATTCAAATTTTTGTTACTAAGGCCAGATTTCATCATCCTTTTGAGATCTCCAGGAATAACTGGGTAATGATATGAATATTCCAACAAAATATTATTTAATAGATTAAAATCAAAACCATTTCATCAAACAAATCTTGGAATAACTTATCTTACAGATAACTATTTCAGTATCTTGAATTAGTGTAATGGATGACAATGTAATCCACCATGTTGCGAAATTACCATTTTCAAAAGCAATCAAAAACAATAGATATATTTTTTAATTTATACCTTTATTTATATCAAATTTGTGCCAAAATCAACATCAAAACAAAAAACAAACACAAACAGCTGATTGAAAGCCACTTACATGTATAAATAACTCTCAAATGTATTGTATGGCCCCACCTCTAGTACTCCTGTACTAAAATTGACAAATAAAAATACACAAAGGAACTAACCCAGTCTTCTTAAGCATTTGGGCCTGGCATTTAAAGAGAAAATGGGAAATTAATTAGTATTAAAAAAAGCAAAAATAAAAAGTTATTTTTAACTTTTGTTTTATTATTTATAATAGAGAAAATAGTCTTCTTAAAAAATCTTTACTTAAATATTTTAGCATCTACACTAGATGATGTCGGATTGTGCATTATTTCTTAAAATCATAATTTAACCTTAATGTAAATATTATTCAAAATCAATCTATTGCTAGCTTTATTGGTAATTTAAATAATAACCAAATTTTAAGCATAGTTAAGCATCTTAGTCCTTGCTTATTTAAGTATTTTTTTAAATTGGTTCACATACATCACACCATTACTTTTCTTGACTTTACAGACACGTCCCGTCCGCCGCGACCTCTCGAAGAGAACGGCCTCTCCTACTGGTTCGTATCCCGAGAGGAGATGGAACGCGACGCGCACGCCGGCCGCTTCCTCGAGTATGGCGAGCACAATGGACATCTGTATGGCACGCACTTGGACTCTATACGCAATGTTATTAGCGAGGGTACGTAGTATTATACCTGTGTTAGGCTTTGTACCCTTAATTATCCCACAGCCGATCATAGACAAGATAAGACGTCAGGGTTACCTGACTAAGGGGTGCTTTCAGATAATTTACAGTCCACCATGGTTGCCTACTGCGAGTTGGCAGACTTACCTTGGAATTGACTTCTTATGTATGCGGGTTTGCTCACGATAATTTCCTTCATTGGCAGAACAATTGGCTTTGTGTACTTCAGTTATAAAAACTCATTGGTACACTGGGCACTCACTGGGGATCGAACCCAGGACCTTAAGATCGAGAAGCCAACGTCTCAACCACTGCGCCACCAATGCCCTTTTGTTGAGTATTCCCTCGGATATGATTTGATGCAAGACACCACAACACTAGAAATGTTGGTAGAGTAAACTACTTCTCCTTAATGTTATGCTTTAGCATAACTAACTCAACCACTTAAAATATAAATTTGTAGCCTGCAGTCATTGCTAACTTTACACAAATAAATTTTCAGGCAAAATGTGTATATTGGACTGTGCACCTCAATCTCTGAAACTGCTCCACAACAGCAGTGAATTCTTGCCTTACATTGTAATGATTTGTGCGCCCGGGATTGAACAACTCCGAAATTTAACTTACGCCTCCAACAGGAATTTAACGGTATGTTTCAAATTGTATGTCATCATTAGTGCACTTTGGACATAACTAAAGTTAATATGGCGTTTAACACAGTCCAAATAAGTGTCAATAAACATTTTCACTTCACTAATAAAATGTGAATGAAATCTTTTTGCAAATCAAATTGAGTGAGTTTCTAATAGATATCTTCCATATTATTTATTTATTTATTTTTAAAATTTTAGAGAAGAATTTTAGTAATACTGGTTGGGAAATAGCTTGAAATTTGCTAACAATTATTTAGTGTTCACTGAGTGAGATTTTTCTTTAGGTTCATTAGTTGTTAAAAAGATAAACATGCATTGTGAAATGTATTTAGTTCAAAGTTTCGTTTCTTATACATAAATATTTATAAAAAACAATATGCATGACTGGAAACCAATATGTGACGTCTTGTATTTTATAGCCAGGTTTGTTGCCCGCATTCAAAAGCATTGCAGTCATAAGCACTACCTTATTGTGCTCTAATTTTCTGCCTTTTTAGGAATTACGTTTTAAGTTTTAAGAACGAAGTACTTAGCGTTTCATAGAGTTTTAATTTAATTTACGCATGCTAGAAAATTGTAGTGTTTTAAAATATGTTTGCTGAAATTTGAACTTATGAAGCTACACATTGTTGAATATTGAAAAGGATATTTAAAAAACATTATTTTTGCTTTATTTAAGCCAGTTTTATGTTGTATGCATCATTGACGTTTGTTTGTCGGCATGGTAGTTTGACAGGCAGAGCTCGATCCGGTACAGCTCGCGGCGTGCGCGCACTCTCGAGTCTCTCGCCTCTTTGTATGAGGTAAGTCAAGTAGCGTTTGTGATTCTATCGACGTAATAGAGGTATCCTCTGTGCTAAATTGAATAATTAAAATGTTGGTTATTATAAAAATATTTACTCATGTTATTTACTACATTACATTATATATCATTAACTACATTTTAAACTCTATATCTTGATTAACATCTTTCTCTACCATATATCAGCGTAAAAAGTAACTTGAAAGTCTAATAATCTTTGATCTTGATCAATATTAATTAGCAAAATTTTCTTAAATGATGTAAAGAAGAACTTAATCATACACCAAAAATATCACCTTATTCGATTTATTAATATTCTTCCAAAATCACAGGAAGAAGACATGAAACAAACCCTAGAGGAAAGTGCACGCATACAGCGGCAGTATGAAAAGTTCATCGACTTGATTATCACCAACACGGAAACGGAAGTCACCTACTCCAAAATCATGGATGCCCTGCATGCTCTGTCTACGGACCACCAATGGGTACCTGTCAGCTGGATTTACTAACATTACAATTGTATTTCGTTCATTCATTAAGGGTTGCCAAATGTGAATAACTCAAGAATCTATTGCTATCACACAGAAAGTGATATAGCAGTGATGTGTCGAAAATCTAAGTGCAATGTAAAGATCTCTCTATTCTTTCTAAATTTGAACTTATAAATCGCAACCCTGAAATAACTATTCAATTAAGTAGTTAAATAAGGTCATGAAAGCTTATACAAGTATTATACACGCAGTCTTCCTGCAGATGCCTAATACCTGAATTATTCGAAAATATACAAATTTAGTCACATAATAATAATCGTTTGCCCTATGATTCAGGCCTACAGGTATAGAATTAGTTTTAAGTTATCCATCATTACATAAAATCATTGTATCGTGAAAATGTACTTGTCAGAGGTAGTAACAAATATTTCTTATAATTGATGCTCATTTTTATAAAACCGGATGAACTTATGAAGAGTCAAATAACCTCGAATTTTATTCATATATTTACTATTCCAAACACTATTAAACATTTTTAAACCAATAATATAACAATGATGTGTAAAATTTATTATCAATTGATTACCGGCACAAATCAATGTATATTATTTTAAGGACTAGCATAAAACAAAACCAGTTAGTTTAAGTCTCTCACACATTTCACGAAATTCTTAACTGTATTCAATGTCGAATAAAATATACACTTATTGATGTTAAATTGCATATTTATAATTTATTATAGCTACTATTATAATATTTATAATAGCTATTATTATATTTGGCCAAATAGTGGAAAATGTACAGATCGATTTATTTACTAAGCCCAAAGCTAAAGTAAATAGTGATTATAACAGCTGCCCAATTTTGCAACTTTGTATTTAGCTATATTTTTAAGAATACAACAAAATTTAATGTATTTCATTAAGAATCTCACATTCCGTCCATACTTGTTTTGTTAATTAGCTATAACGAATTTTACTAAAACCTAGGCCGACTTGCGCGGCCCTGAGTTAACAATTTAACTCGGAGTTAGATGGTTTAAAATGTCCCATCACTGCCAATTGCTATTGAATGGACAGAGTTATATAGCAATATTTTATCCCGAGTTAGCTGAAATTTTTAACTTCGATCTGTTCAAGTCGGCCTAATAATCTTAAGATTTAGTTCGTGTTTTGTTTCTGTGTTTTATAAGGCTTTTTCTAATAATTTACTGAAATAAAACACTTCAAATCAAGTTGAGTGAGTTTTATTTAAAAACAAAAAATTTACTACAAGTAATTTTTTGTTTTTCTTGCATGTACTAGAGAGCTGTTCAATAACATTTGTAACACCATTATTAAAAATTGAATCACTGCATGTATGTACAAGAACTGCTTGTCTTATGAAAACACATAATTTTAATTTTATCTCATCATCAATACATAAATCATTTTATTTTTAAACAATTTTCACTGATTGTTTTGCCTCAGGTGTGCCTTATGTGGCCTGGAAGACATCTTGAATATACTGGGGTCAATGTGATTGAAACCCGTTTCGGTTGCAGGGTTGTTGCTTGTATCCCCATCGTTTTTCTCTAGCAAATGAGGTGCCAAAAGCAGGAATAATTGCTGAAATAGAAACTTTTGCTGTCTTATCGTTTTAACTTAGTTAATTATCAGGCGGTTCCTGAGCGTACTGAATGGGACCTACGTAATACATTTTTATCTCAGTGACAAGCCAATATCGAAATCTATTAAAAACAGATTTTTGCTGCAACAGTTACCTTACCTCATACTTTACTAACCTCAGCCCAAGGTATGAGCGGTAAATTGGCATAGAGCGCTTGCCAGCCCGGTAATCCCAGGTGTACCAGAGCCATGCGGAAGTAATTCGTGAAGGTGTCTGCCAACCAGCCCCAAGCGCCCTCCCGGGTAGCCAGCCACACTGACCACGAACCGCCCGTGTATACCAAGCAGACCTGATAAACAAGTTTTATTCACTGTTTACAAATTTATCATAAACAAAGGTGGTTCTCTCGCATCATTTATTTGGTTAACCTACTTATTTCTGGTTGGATTACTAAGATATCATTCACCTACGAGAACATCCAATTGTCGTCCAATTGGTTCAGTAGTTTTAAACAGGACCAGACAAACGAACCATTTTAATCAAAGATCGTCGATTTTCGGCTTGGTATGAATTGGAGCTACTTACTTATTTTACATGTTTAAATATATTATTTCCTTTACTTACCACAGATAAATAAAGGTATTATTAGATACCTTTATTTACCTCTAGATATATATAGAGTACAAAAATACCTTCTTACTACAGAATTAGTAGCGACTCCAGAAGTCATTAATAATGAAATGACGCATAAAATGTAAAAATCCAGACATACGGTTCCATAGTAGTACCTATATATTTTTTATAACGTACACAGTCATTATTTTTGTTTGTCTCATAAATACGATTATTTTTTTTAACATACCGGGTTCGATTCGTCATCATCAAATGAGCAAAATACAAAAAAAAAATTATGTAATCCGAAGGAGTTTATCCTAGTAGGTTGAAAAAATCTATTGTCAAGCCACTCTTAAAAAAGGGGGAAATAGATGATATCAATAACTTTAGACCGGTTACATTAGTATCAGTCCTATCGAAGACTTTTGAAAGGGCAGTGTACGACAAACTGTGTTGCTTCTTCACTCACCAAAATACGTTAACGGCACAGAAATTTGGTTTTAGAAAAAACTACAACGCTGGCTTGCTATAATTTAGTGAAAGAAGTGACTGAAGCTCTAAATCGTGGCATATACCCTGTGTCAGTATTCCTAGATATGTCTAAGGCCTTCGATCGCGTTTCGCATGACATACTTTTAAAAAAAATACAGTGTTACGGCGTAAGAGTAGCCTTAGAATGGCGATTTATGTGATAGGATACAAAGTGTAGAAGTTAGCCGATTATATGGTAATACATTAAAACATTATCAATCCCCCTACTATCCTAACAATCGCGGCGTTCCTCAGGGAAGTGTTCTGGGTCCCTTATTATTTTTAATTCTTGCCTATCGCGGGTATATTGCGTCCGTTATCAGGTATGGCTTAATTTTATGGGAAAACTCGGTTGAGGCTGACAGAGTAATTATTCTAAAAAAAAAAGGTATACGGGCCATTTGTAGGGCAGATTTAATAGACAGCTGTAAACCGTTATTCGCGAAGCTAAAAATATTGCCACTTCCGTCACTATACATATATGAAGTATGTTGTTTTGTCAATCGGAATAAATATTTATTTGAGAAAAATGAGGAAGTGATGGGCGGCGTGGTAGAGACAAACATAAACTTTATGTACCACACCAAAAGCTGACTCTGTATAGTAGAAATGTACACTGTATGGCTGTCAGACTGTATAATAAATTACCAAAGACATATACAGATCTTCCTGAAAAAAAATTTAAAACAGAATTATGTAATTTACTATTAGACAAAATGTACTATGACATAAATCTTTATTTAAATGACAAAATATGAATTGTAAGTTGCTGGCTGAATATTTATTTCTTTTATTTATTTGAAAATTTGACTTAATTTTAATTATTGTTTACTTTTGACATTTTTATATTTTTGATATGCGTTGACATCTTTTAACTTTAATTTGGACATATTTATTGTTGTTTGTTATTTTTATTCGTTTTACCTTGCGACATAACTTATTTAATTTGATTATATTTTAATTGTCAATGTAATTTATGTAATATCTACTAATTAATTCGATTGCTTTAATGATTTAGATATATATTTCCAATTTTATAATTTTGCACGCTGAATAATCAGCAGTATATGGTGGATTTAATTTATATTTAAGATCTAACTGTACCATATATTGGCAAATAAAGATTTTATCTTATCTTTATCTTATCTTATCCTACCTTTCCAATAGTTCGGCAAGTATCCAGTTCAAAAGCTTTACTTTTGGGATTCAGAATTGGTCGAGGGCCACTGCTTTGATGAGTCAGCGAGAAGTCGACCAGATCTTTGAGAGCAGGTGTCAAACTGAGCTGGCTTAAATTGTTCACTCTAATAGAACCAACTGGAAGTATTTCGTCGGCTGTAAAAAATATTGAAATATCATAAATGGTTGCTGGTTGTTCATCCTATACTAGTAGGTAGTCATCGTGAAGTACCTACCTACTCTATCCAGAGGATTTTTTGAGTGCCCAATCTGCATGGCCCCCAGATAGGGTTACCATTTAAAAACTTAGTTGTTTTGGGTGACATTGTACCCAGTTCAATTTCAGGAACGAAAACTTATTTGAGTATTCGTTTGCAAAATGTTCTCGTAAATCAAGGGTATCTAGGTACTGGTTTATTCGAATCTCAGGACTAAGTGCACTCTCAAAAATAAATGTTGATATAAAATTTTTGTAATTAAAAGGTTGTTTCGCAGTTCTTTCAAAAGAAATTTTTCTAGACATTCTTTGTAAATTTTCAAGGCTTGAACGGCCCTACATATTTATTGTTGTAGCTTTCGAACGTAACAACTCACCAGAATATTTATAGTGCCATGTTAGTTGAAAACCATCGGTTGAAGCATAGAAATTCCGCAAGTCCTCAGGTAAAACGCAGGAATGTTTCTGTTCCCATGTTAATATAGCAACTCGATCACACGGCTGCCTCCGTTCGACACTCACATTACAAATACGTGGATCAGATTCTAAAAAACAATCGTTAACATGCCTATAAAATAAACCCAGGCCCAATGGAAAACAAAGCTTCACGTCTTTAGAATCGATGTTATCGGCAATCTGTATAGGTAATTCAGGCATTTTATAAAATTTTATGAATATAACTGTCCTTTACTTGCGTTACCTAGGTAATGTATTCAATTCCTAGGCAGTGTTCACAACCTGAAGCCAGGCAGTTATCGCACCAGGGCCGTAAAATTACCGTATATGGATCAAAATTATCGTATCCATCAGGAAAATGGCTAAAATACTTAAAAAAATCATATGAAACGTGACAATAATTTACACATAAGTTGTTTCTGTATAGTGTCAGTTTCTAAAGTAATTTTTTTATTTGCAGAACCTGCAGTAGTTTTTTTAAAATAGACTTGAAACTAGATGAAGTCATAGGGCGCTCGACGCGACGGCAACCTGCCGCGAGCGCGCACAAATAGCGCGTCATTACAACTTGTACTTGGACGTTTCAGCGGTTAATCATCAAATTTTTCATCAGAATGGAAATTATCGTACAATCTGCGTACGATAGTCGTGTACCATCGTACATCGTACGTAGTTATGAAATTATCGCACATGTACGATAATTATCGTACGGTTCCGAACGCTGTTCGTAGGGATTGCACAGAGTACTCGTCCACCGCCTTGGGTAAATTACCTGCCTATATAGATTTTGATCTGTACCTGTTTATCAATGTTACCGTAAAAAACCTTATATTTGCTCCAGATTAACTTTACTAAAATTAACAATTAGGGGACAATAGAAAAAAAAAACCTTGATTTTCAGGAACCAAATTTGAGATAAGACTTTTTCTATTTTTAGTTCTAGCTTTTAAGATTTTTTATCGAATACTTACAATCAAAATGTAAGACATAAAATGCACGAAGTTTGCTGCCTGCTCTTTTGTTTTACACAGACTGCCGGCTGCGCATTCTGTACTGTATAGAATGGCTAGGCAAAGTATATAAGTAACAATATTTCATTCATTCATTACGTAATCGTTTTAGGTTTACTGTACATTGCCTAGTGATTGTATGGAATACGGGAAATACAGATTGCTTGGAACATCTACACCCAATGATGTGGCTATATATACGTATTTTCCAGACAATATACGTATTTAATTATAGATACACTACTATAATTAAATACGTATATTGTATATTGTCTGGAAAATATATATAAATAAATAAATAAAATATATCTAGTTTTTGATATGTGTAGGTTAATAGTGAAAAAGGCTAATCAGAGCATTTTTACTACCTGTACTGGACGGATTTTATAATTTCCTTCATCGTTAGAAAGCTACTTTATTCAAACTAACACAGCAAAAATATATTCTATGTGACTTTTTCCATAAATTCCTACGGAATCGACAACTTCCCTGGTGAAATCGCGTGATACTCTACTTTTTAATACAAGCGCTGCTTTGTTCACACGCGCAGATTACATAATAATATAGATCAGACGTATTTCCGAATTGGGTTATCTATTTGTGTCTATTTTTCATGCTGATGTATAAACATTTCTGCTGAACCTTGAAATCAGAAAATCTGGCCTCTCGTTTCAGAATCGAAATAAAATAGTATTAATCTTTTCTTTTACTGCCGTTCTTTCCAACATTCGAAGTAGGTAGTTATGTTTTCTTTTTATGTTTTTTCACTCGTGGAAAATTCGCGTTTGTTCCCGTTGTGTCACACCATTTTGTGTAACACTGTAACCCATTGGCAAAAAAATTACCGATAAGTAACACTGTTACTCAATGCCACATTTTTTTTCCCTTTGAATGACAGGTGTAACTCAACAAAACTCTGTGTTCCCGTTAAGTAACACCTTCTTTTGTAAAACCATTTTTCAAATACACCTTGACTTAATAAAACGACTATACCACAATAACGAGTATCTCTTAAATCAACTGAACCTTTAATCGTAAACAATAGTACATTCATTAGTGTAGTTCAAATGCATTGCTATGATCCCAAGGTAAAAAACTAAAATATGATTCAGAAACAACGGCGGAACCACAACAATCCAGGCTCAATGAGGGCTTTTCGTTTCTTTTTTTTTAAAGATATATCATTCGAAGGCATTATCGCACAAACCAACTTGCTGGCAACTTAGAATCCTGACGTAATTTTACTCAAAGATAAAATATAAAGAATATCAAGCATTCCATCGTCGGCAATCGCCTCGATAGGATTATATATAAAACATTGTAATTATTATAGAAAAGTGCAAATATACCTCTAATAAACTCCACCATCCCGGTACGTAATAGTACTGATTTACTTAATGCGCGCTCACTCGTGTACCATGTCGGGAATTGCTAGTAGTAGTTCATGTAGTGATCATCAGTTTGTGTATATTAAAGAGAAGGAGGAACGATTATTTTGCGTGGTGGACATCAATACTATGTCTGAAGAAAGCATGATAGTGGTTTGACAATCAGGGCGTGCATAAAACGAAAGACATGCAAAGGGAATATGAGAATAAAAGTAAGTACCCACCCACCTACTAATAATAATCCAAAATTCATTTTACTGTATTTGTACCTATGCCTGGTTACTCAGAACCTATTATGATGATGTTTTAAGGGTGTGTTTTATAGGCTCCCTGGATAGTTAAGATTTACAATTGGACTCTATAGACGGCGCTATAGATTTAGGTCTTTTAGTTTCAGCGTATACCTAACTACAATTCTCTTGGGCCTTCTAATTATAATGTGTATTATATTTAGATTTTTTTATTTTACGATCAACGAATATTAGAAGAATGCGCTCATTCCTTATCATGCGAGCCAGATTTTGCCAAGAACGAAATTGATTAATCGCTCGACAAATTGAACTCACCAAACCGGAATGCCCCAACGTTCCAACATCATACAATAGTATGGTTGGAAGTTTAAAAGACTCAGGGCTGGATATTATATTAAAAATTGTAAATTTCAACAGCGTTAAGATCTCTTTAGACCGACATCGAAATAATGGAGCACAAGTTTCGAAACTGCAAAGTAAAAACGCACTAGAAGTCGAGGTGCCATTTGAATACAAAGATTTTTTATTAGCCGATTATTTAGACGACGACAAACGAATTTTGGTATTTTCTGCACTAGAATCGAGGCAAACCATGAGTGAACTGACAGAATTTTATGGTGATTGCACTTTTAGAAGTTGTCCCACTCCATTTGCTGAAGTGTACACGATACATGGAGATGTAGGTAGCAACGTCGACCACACAAATATTATACCTTTGGTATATGCTTTGTTAAGTGACCGTACTACATCTACTTACGTCATCTTGTTTAGACTAATACTATCCCAAATACCTAATTGGCTCCCTACTACATTCAAAGTGGACTACGAAAAAGCAGCGATGAAAGCTATTGCTATAGTTTTGCCTTCGGCCATTATAAAAGGATGTTATTTCTACTATAATAAAGCAATTTTTAAGAAAGGCAAAGAGATGGACCGACTGAATCCAAAAAAAAATGCGGCTAGTAGGGCTCTGTGCTGTTTTACCATTGTTGCACGAAGAAAAATTTTTGGAGGGATGGGCTTACATATAGGAGATATGGTACTGGCGAAGATGATATACAGATCAGAAATTTCATCAAATACATGGAAAAACAATGGTTACTCGATGATTTTATAAAAGTGTGGTGTGTATATGGAGATACTCGTCGTACCACCAACATTCTGGAAGGGTGGCATAATAAAATAAACAAAGCCGTTGGAAAAAAATCACCAAATTTGATGCAACTATTGCACGTACTTAAAGAAGATTCCTCTCTTTATACTGTGCGTAATATTCAAAAGCAAAACAATGTGGCATCGAAAAGAAAACGGGCTCGGAAGAATGTACTCAATGATGAGTTTATACAAGAGGCACAGCTCAAATGAAAAGAAGGTTCTGTGATAGTTGGCCACGTTCTAGAGATTTTGCGGCATTGGAAAATATTAATCTAAGATTCAAGTTTGATTACCGGATAGGACAGATCCTTTTGGAAATAAAATTTCGATTAAGATTAAGATTTATTGTAGTATTTTTAAGTTACTGGTCTAATAAAAATATTTACATATTGTTAATTTTTGAATGTGATTTGAGTAGCATTGTTCTAATATTATTTAAGTTGATTTACGGAAATAGTATACCTACAGGCAGGTTAAAGCATATTATAAACTATCCGATCATTTGGATGATTAAAGCCCTTGGGTATAATCCTCTCATTAACAGGATGATACTAGTATTTGTAACACAACATGTGTCATTACACATGTTTGTTCGTTGAGTTCTTCGTCCCGATGAATATCTAAAGCGTCATTGTCACTAAAGTACGTCTTCTTATGGTAGCGTCGGGTGACGGGTCGCTCACTTCCCTTTAATATGGTTGAGGAGGGCGATGGCTGGATCCCGCGTTAACTCGTGAACGGGTGCCGTTTGAGGGTGTTCGTCGTTTGGATACTTGGGGGACTTGCTGAGCTAACAGATGCAGATAAGAATAATTTTGTATGGACTTAAGGGGACGTTGTAAAATTTATTTTGAAAGAAATATACCCGTGAAGTTTCTTGCCAGTTCTTCTTCACGAAGGTTTTTTCGAACTGGTGGTAGAGTCATGTTTTATTTGACGTCATTAAGAACAAGTAAATATAAATACTAAATAAATATATATAGTACATAAATATATATATATAAGAACAAGTAAGTATAATAAATATATATATATCATATTTCAGATATAAATTTAATTATGATTAGTATTTGCAATGACTTATGTGTATATTGTCATTTGTGTTTTCAGCTACAATTAAAATCATTCTAAATGGTTATACTTATTAAAAAATTATTTTCTATTTCAATGGTTTTATTTAAACAATATACTCTATAGCACATTTTGTTTCCGATAAGTAACCCTACCGAGCCTGGATTGTTGTGGTATCGCCGTTGTTTCTGAATCATATTTTAGTTTTTTACCTTGGGATCATAGCAATGCATTTTAATTACACTAATAAATGTACTATTGTTTACGATTACAGGTTTTGTTGAGTTACACCTGTCATTCAAGGGGAAAAGCAATGTGGCATGGAGTAACAGTGTTACTTATCCGTAATTTTTTTACCAATGGGTTACAGTGTTACTCAAAATGGTGTGACTCAATGGGAACAAATGAAAATTCGATTCTAATATATAAATATGAAGGTAGAAGCTATTCCGATTGTATTCCACAAACCATTTAATAACACTGTTTTTATTCATTGATACCACAGAGGTTTTTTTATCAAACATGGCGTGGTTCCACGGGACATAAAAATCTTAATATGATTTAATTTAATTTAATTTTAGATATTTATCTAAAATTAGTACCTACTGTTTAAATTAGGAATGAAGGATTTATAAACAAGACTGTACATAAAACAAAAATTGACGAGTTAACGAAAATAACGAATTCATAGCGGGTAGTCTTCATACAAAAATATAGGAATTATGTCTATGGTTAGAACTTTTTGATTATGAAAGCTCCGTTGCTACTTTTCGAGGGAACAATTGTCATATGTAACTTCAATGTGAATTATGAATGATAACACCATGTTCAATCAATGATGTAGGGTTTCAGATTATCTTTCAATGTTTTAATTATGTTAAAACTACTTTTATTATATTAATACTTGAAATTGGCAGAAATAGTTATTGTGTAGTAACTACAGCTGGTTGCCATAAAACTCAGTATTAAATTTAATTTTCAAACAATCAGCTCGATCTGCCATTACGGTTTCAATGTTTGACGAGTGAAGAGTTTGCATTGGTCAATTTCCGTAACATAACCTCTCAATTCCCAAATAAAGTAATTAATTTGCGTTCATGGTGCTCCACAATGTAAAACAAGTGCTGGTAGTGAATGAGAAAGTAGGCGAAAGGACGTCATTTTCGATCATTTTCCAAGAACTGAGATAGGACTTTACATTGGTTACCGTGTCTTTGTGCTAATAGTGTTAACTTACAAGGTTTAAGTGTGGTAGAACTTCGTAAATTGTTTGTAAGCCACAAACTTCTTGTGAGAAGAAATGTTTTCTGGGTTACTCAATAAGAATAACGTTGTTTAATTGGTGTAACATAATCAACAGAATATAAAAAGGTACTGAACAAAGCATATAAAAATATAAAACAAAGTTTAGAAATAAAAAAAAAATTCATAAATATACAAGTCTTTTATTTATTTTACCTTCTGTATCTTTTAGATTGTTAAAATATCTTGTAGAATAGAAGAGGGGCTTTCACGCTGCCACAATGGCATTAACGCCAAAATCCATGCCCTCAAACACCAAGCTCTTTGATTGAACATAGTGCTGTCATTCATATATGACCATTGTATTGCTGCGTTCCGTTTGCCGATTACAGCGCTCACAGCGCTCATATACCCGTTCCGTTTGCCCGTGAGCGCGCTCACAGCGATATCGATACGTCATCAATGACGTCATAAACGCCGCCAACTTACCGCTCACAGTGCCAACGCTACGGAGCATGGTCGCTGTGAACGGCCTGTCAAAACTGACACTTGACGTTACTTTGTTGATGTTTTTATTAGTCTATTAAAGATTTTAAAAGCTTGTTTATTAATTTTATTTTGTATATTAAAAAATGGCTCCTGCTTCATTCAGGGTCAAAGATCTTAATGAAATTATAACTTTAGACTTAATCGACGAATAATCAGAATGTTAGCGCGCTATTTACCGTTCCGATTGCAATATCACTAATAACACTTTTAGCGCGGTCGAACGAATCGGAACGGTTTTGAGCACTTTTAGCGCTGTGAGCGCTGTAATCGGCAAACGGAACGCAGCATATGCCGGAAAAGCAGCAATGGGGCTGTCATAATCAAAAACCTTAAGCCATAGACATAATTCCTATTTTTTTTGTATGAAGACTACCTGCTATGCTAAACCTAATCTAACCTCCGCTAAGAGTAACATTCATAGAAAAATATTACTCTAACGAGAAGAATGAAAACTTTATATAAAAAATGTCAAGCACATTTTATAGTGCCATTTATACTCCGTTTTCTATATAAAGAGTATTTTTGTAAAGAAATAAACGTCATTGTCAAAATGACATATCAGGGGAAAGAAACAGTTTTTTTCTCGATTAAATAATTAATATTTTATATATTACGGCCGAACAATCAATTCCGTAATCCACTCTTTCCGACTAGCCATGAAATACCGGTTTGCTAAAGGCGGAGCCACACATTACGCGCGTTGCAAATAAATCTACGGAAAACTAGCATGAGATCGAAATCTTAACTTATAATCTTAAAATAAAGATAATATTAATCAGGGAATTGTATAATAAATTCTACAATATTACCCAAATATATGTGACCATACCCTTTTGTTGTTATATTACATACATTTAAGGAATAAAAAAAATAAAACAAATTGTTTTCATTTTAAAATTTTAATCAGTATCTGAACATGATGAGAAATCGCTGCTTTCATTGCCCACATTTATAATAAACCTATCTGCAACTTCATCTATAATATGGTCGAGCTGGCACATTTTATCTTCAACTTTTTTGGTATGATTAATACAATCTCGCCAATTTTGTGGTGTCACCTCTTTTAACCCTTCATCGAATAATGTTTTAACTTCATTCAATTTAAAAGTTTTGTTATTCCTGGCAACATAGCCCTTCACCTGAGCCCAAGTTAATTCAATCGGTTTGAGCTCGCAGTGGTAGGGAGGTAATCGTAAGGCGGTGACACCATACTGGGAAGCCAGCTGGTCAACCACATATTTATTAAATTGTGCTTTGTTGCTTCTTACAATTTCTAATAACTGGACTTTAATCAAAGTATCCTCATATGTTATATTCTTTGAATTCAACCATTCCTGTATGTCTGCTTTTTTCCAACAAGATGTGGGGACCGCTCAATTTTTCTACTACGGTAGGGAGCATTTCAATTTGGTTTCAGTGTTGGTAAAACACGTTCCAACCATTCTTCATAATAAGCTATATTCATCTCTTTACGGGAATCTTCACAATTTGTTTTTGACTCAAACATAAGCACAAACTTAAGACCCCCTTCTAAAATCCTTCCTCGCTTCCAATATGGCTTATTATATATCTTATTCCTTTTCCCGATGGAGCTTTTAAACCAGTGGTTAAACCTTCTAAAAAAGCCTCACTTGAATTTTTTATTATTTCATCAACCCAAGTCTTTTTCACTGTATATACCTGTAATAAAATAAAATACTTGATTGATTTGAATATAATTGTAATACATTGGTTATTTTATTTTAACTTTCAAGTAGGTGTCGTTTTAAGTGGTCCAAATAAATAAAAACCTTTTTTGAACTTTAACTGTCAGTTTAATTATAGTTTAAATATGACAACACAGCACTAAAGTTTATAAAGAAGGAGAAGAAATAGTTTAAGACAGGAAGACGAAGAGAAAAGCACATTCAATTAAAACTAATAGAAATTATGAAAGCGCGTAAGCAATTAGGGCTCCGACGGATAGCCAAGAAACGTGAAGCATGCGTGAGCATTGAAAATTGACTGGCGCGCGGCGGTCGTAGTAGGCGCACGCGGCCGCCGGCCGCCAGCGCAGCCCCCGCTCAACCGACGCTGCTTTTGTATATTACATTATTTATCGTTGAAGTATATAATATTATTTATGGCTGTTTATTACCTATATTTTATTTGCACAATATTTCAATTTACAATTTTTAATATAGAATATTTTAACTTCATAATAATAAATAACAAATCTTGCCATATAGATATGTGTAGAATATATAAATATAAAACATTTAATGTTCCAATGTTGACAATGTACTCAATCCGAGGAAAATTATGGTAAAGTAGTATAAGTTTCCTAGGTTACAGCTCAAAATCAGCAGTATTATTTAATATTAATGTTGAGCTGTGACCCACAGCACTGCCATAACACACAAAATTAAAATGTATACTGATATTTGTTCTTAAGAAATTTGTAAATGATTAATTGTGTTCCTAGGGCAATGAATAATAATATTATTATTAAATTATTTGAAAGTTTTAATTATAAATATTTAATTTACCTTGATTTATCCAAGTTTCATCCTGGTAATAAATAAACTTTCCTTCTCTCCGATACTCTTTTAAGAGTTATTAAATATTTTCTACGCCAAAGTAAAATTTCATGTTTATCTATTAATAGGCTTCCTCTCTTTCTTTTTATAAACTTGAAATTTAATTGTTTTGATACCTTCCACGGCGATGATCTCGACAAATTAGGTAAATCATTGTCAGAATTCACAACATTTAGAACCTATAAATGTAAAAAATATTAGCAAGAATATAATAATTGTTAGTACATGACAACACAAGATATATGAAATAACCATTATCGCATTATTCTTACCTTATTCAATGTGGGTGCCTCATTTTTATGAAAGAATTGGTGAACTATTTTTCTTATCCCCGACAGTGAAAATTCATCCGGCACTTATCATACTACTGTTTCTTCCTGGTTTTTTGGGAGAGCTGAATGTTTCTGTCAATTTATGCTCTTTCACAATCCTTTTGGCAGTAATAAAGGCTATGCCTAATGGTTCTGCTGTTTTTTTAGCGCAATTTGTTAGCGACCATTCTTGCTCGCGAGGACAATTCTTATAAGTTTGCTTGTACGCATTCATCAGCATTACTTTTTCGGAAGACGTAAGGCTTTTTCGTGGATGTTTCTTCACTGGTGACAAAGTTGGAGTAGTCGAGGGACCCGGTTGTTAAGACGCCGAGAGATTCGATACTGACTCCATTTTGATAACAATAAATAACAAAAATAACAAAACGAATAACAAGCACAAGAAGCCACAACAAACGTAACAAACAAAACTATAACAAGTAACAAGAGTAACAACGAACAAGATTGTAAATTGCAATTAAAACGCAGGAGGGTTATTGTACTGAGTCGAGACAAAGAAACGAATGAAGAAATAAATAATTTTTTTTGTAAAAGGACTAAAATGTTCCCTACATCTGCAGGGTACCCCTGCTGATTTCAAAAATCTATTCTGCGAAAAAACTGTTTTCACTATTTGTTACACTACTTATAAATTTATTACTTACTACTTACTAAATATATTAAATAATAGCCGTATTGAAATAAGAAAAACTCCCATGCCATTCATATTTTTTTATATCGGCATCTCCTTTGTTTACAAAAAAATACTCTTTATATAGAAAACGGAGTATAGATCCAATTAACATTCAAACGGGAAATTTTGAATTATTTTAAACGGGAGGTTTTACTTTTAATATTTTTATTGCTAGTTTCAAGATTGAAAGCATTTCCCACGCAAAAAATTCTAAACTTTTGATGGCCTTAACCTTCGTAGGGTATGCTTTCAGTTCTAAAAACAAAAATTTTAAAATAAATAAATAAAACCATTTTATTTTAATTTTGATAGCTATTTATTGAAAAGATAACCTTAACAATTAAAGCTAGTAAACATTTTGAAATTTAAACTGTACAAAGTTCCTATTAAAAAATGTAGCAGAATCCGTATTTTATTTGTGTAACAAAATGATTATTATCCTTTTAAGGGCGCATGCAGAAGCTTGATCCTTAAATTGCCAGTTCTTTAATATACAAAATATTCGCTCATGTTCACAACACAAATGAGTCACTATCTCGAAATACACTCGCACAGCAAGTGTCTACTTGATGGAGGAGCAGGAACCTCAACTTGACGTTACACGTTTACACAAGGGAAAAAAGCTATAAATAATAATAGGTCTTTACCTATGAAACTGCCGTTTTGCCGTACTGGCCATTTCAAATGAAAATATTTTTTTTTTGACTGATAATTCTAATTTCAAACTAATTTTATTTGACAAACATGGAATTCTTTTTCTAAAATCGTCATTTGTTTAATATTTAGTGTTTTGTTTTCAACGCATTCGAACATTTTTCGTCATCATGGATAAGTTAAAAATTCCAGTAATTATGGAGTATGAGTACCGTCGTGGCAGCAAAGCGGCACAAGCGGCACGCAACATCAACGACGTTTACGGAGCGAACACTACAAACGAACGCACCACCCGTTATTGGTTTACCCGCTTCCGTTCTGGAAATTTTGACCTGAAAAATGAACCACGTGGTCGTCCGAAAACTTTCGTCGACAATGACGAATTAAAGGCAATTGTGGAAGCTGATGAAACTCAATCCACGGCTGAATTAGCAGCAGCTTTCGACGTTAGCATCAAAACAATATTGGTCCATTTGCGTCAAATTGGCAAGGTAAAAAAGCTTGACAAATGGGTACCCCACGAACTCAATGACCGCCAGCGCGAAGTACGCGTGGAGACGTGCCTTGCACTGCTCAGCAGGCATACAAATGAAGGAATTCTGAACCGCATTGTTACTTGTGACGAGAAATGGATCCTGTTTGACAATCGTAAGCGCTCAGCAAGTTGGTTGGACCCTGGTTCAGCACCCAAACAATGCCCTAAACGAAAACTAACCCCTAGAAAAGTGATGGTCACTGTTTGGTGGTCTAACGCGGGTGTAATTCATCACAGCTTCTTGCCAAACGGGACAAGCATTACTGCAGATGTGTACTGTGAAGAACTGAACACAATGATGGAGAAGCTCGCACGTCTCCAACCAGCTTTGGTCAATCGTTCGGCTCCACTGCTCCTGCACGACAACGCGCCACCTCATACTGCACAGCAGACGGTCTCCAAGCTACAAGAGTTGGGGTTGGAAGTTCTCCGTCATCCGCCGTACTCACCAGACCTTGCGCCTACAGACTTCTACTTTTTCCAGAATTTGGATAACTTCTTGGCGGGAAAAAAATTCAAACCCGAGAGGCAGTACAAAATGCCTTTGAAGAATTTGTTGCCTCCCGTCCAGCTGATTTCTTCAAGAAAGGCGTCAATAAGCTACCAATGCGTTGGCAAAGATGCATTGATTGCATGGGTGATTATTTTGATTAATAGAAATAAAAAATATATAAAAAAATTACGCTTCATTTATTTCGTGAAAAACGGCAATTTCATAGGTAAAGACCTAATATTTAAACTATCAAAATAGTGAAAAGTGCCGGTCTCAAACTATAGTATTGTATTAGACCACAAAGTAACTAGTGATGCTACGCATCAAACGAACGACTTCCTAACTACAACACTAGGAATCCACTTTTTCATTTAATTAGATTGTCCAACTATTTTTTTAAATTAGATTGTCCTTCGTTTCTTAATTTTAAAATGACTGCATTGAATTATGGCGTAATGCCATTGTGGCAGCGCGAAAGCTCCTCTTCTATTCTAGAAGATATTTCAACAATCTAAAAGATAAAGAAGGTAAAATAATTAAAAGAAGTATATTCGGGAATTTTTTTTTATTTCTAAACTTTGTTTCATATTTTTATATGCTTTGTTTGTATTGCATGGGAGGCAAATTTTTATTTTCTAGACGCGATACATTAGTACCTTTTAATATTCTGTTCATTTTGTTACACCAATTAAATACCGTTATTATTATTGCGTAACCCAGAAAACATTTCTTCTCAAAATGTTTGTGGCTTACGATCAAGTTACGAAGTTCTACCACACTTAAACCTTGTAAGATAACACTATTAGCACAAAGACACGGTAACCAATGTTAAGTCCGATCTCAGTTCTTGGAAAGTTTCGTCCTTTCACCTACTTTCCGTTTACTATACAGCACTTGTACTTTGTGAAGCACCATAAACGCAAATTAATTACTATATTTAAGATTTGAGAGGTTATGTTAGGGAAATTGATCAATGCAAACTCTTCACTCGTCAAACATTGAAATCGTAATGGCAAATCGAGCTGATTGATTGAAAATTAAGCGTTTTATGGCAATTAGCTGTAGTTACAACCAATTTCAAGTATGAATATAATAAAAGTAGTTTTAACATAATTAAAACATTGAAAAATAACCGAAAACCGTACATCATTGATTGAACATTGTGTTATCATTCAACATTCACATTGAAGTGACATATGACAATTGTTCACTCGAAAAGTAGCAACGGAGCTTTCATAATCAAAAAGCTCTAACCATAGACATAATTCCTAGTTTTTTTTTTGTATTAAGACTACCTGATATGCGTTGCTCTGTGAACCTAACCTATTCCTTCGCCTGTAAACATAACCTAAATCAAATAATAATTTTGCATTCGGTTTTTAAAGTTGTAAAACAATAATTATCTTATATTGTAACGATATAAGAAACTAATGTTGTATCAAAATAGGTAAACTAAAAAATGACAGCAAATTCGGGAGTTTGTGTTATTAAGGAAGAATTTTTAATACAGAAAAATGATACATGTACTCAAGAACAACTCAGTAAAAAACGTAAAATCGAGGAGGATATAGTCACTGAGAATGACACGAAAGTGCCCAAAGGTGGCAAGGATGAAGGCTTTAATAGGGAAAGAAAAAGGGGACAAAATAAAGCAAGACCAAAGACTTTCAAAAACGATAGAACAGCCAAGCCCTGTTCTAGTATTCTGAATGTAAAGTCAGCCAATGAGCTGCAGCCCTGCCCTTTTGAGAAATGTCCATTCATTCATAATATTACTGATTATTTAAAATCGAAACCTAGTGATATAGGTGAAGTTTGCCATGTCTATAATATCCGTGGTATGTGTCCTTCTGGTATTGCCTGCCGGTTTGGATCTAGTCACATCACACAAGATGGTTTTGTAAAAGTTGATGATAGAAAGTTTTCACAATGGAGAGATGATACAAGAAATGTATTACAAGTATCACTGCAGAAGGAACTACAAAAGAAAACTTATAATTTACAACTGGCTGAAAAAGTTGTAAAATGCACTGACACAAAAAATAAAACTGCAAACAGTGGAGTAATTACAGATGAAGATATAATAAAATTGCTACCTAGAGAGAAAAATAATATTGACTGGAATGGAAAGTTGTACTTAAGCCCTCTTACAACAGTGGGAAACCTACCATTTCGAAGAATATGTAAAGAGTTTGGTGCTGATATTACTTGTGGAGAAATGGCCCTGTGTGAATCCCTTTTGAAAGGTTTTAGACAAGAATGGGCTCTGATAAAAAGGCATGAAAGTGAAGATGTATTTGGAGCCCAAATATGTGGAAACAATCCCTATGCTATAGCCAAAGTATCTCAGTTGTTAAAAGAAAATACAGAGTTAGACTTTGTTGATTTAAACCTTGGATGCCCAATTGACTTAGTGTATAAAAAAGGTGGTGGCTGTGGAATGATGTTAAGGTCATCAGTACTTGAAGCTTCTGTTAAAACTGCTTCTAAACTTTTGGACATACCATTTACAATTAAAATGAGGACTGGTGTTCATGAAGATAAAAGAATTGCCCACACCATAGTGCCTAAAGTGGTAGAGTGGGGGGCCTCAATGATAACATTGCATGGTAGATCCCGAGAAGCCCGTTATACAAGGTCATCTGACTGGGAGTACATTGAGACCTGTGCTAAAGCTGCGGACCCATGTCCTGTGTTTGGTAACGGTGATATAATGAGCTATGAAGACTATAAGTTGAGGTGTGAAGTAGCACCATCTATTAAAGGTGTTATGATAGGTCGTGGAGCTTTGATAAAACCTTGGGTTTTTACAGAGATAAAAGAGCAGAAAATTTGGGACATCAGAAGCAGTGAAAGATTTGAAATAATTAAGAAATATGCAAACTACGGACTAGAGCATTGGGGATCAGACACACAAGGTGTAGAAAATACAAGAAGATTCTTATTAGAATGGCTATCATTTTTATACAGATATGTTCCAGTTGGACTGCTTGAACATCCTCCTCAGAAAATCAATGAGAGGCCCCCAGCTTATTGTGGGAGAGATGACTTAGAAACACTAATGGCCTCAGGTAGTTGCAAGGACTGGATAAAACTAAGTGAGATGTTGCTGGGCCCAGTACCTGATGGATTCAACTTTTTACCTAAACATAAGAGTAATGCTTATTGATATTCTAAATAAACTATATATTGTTAAAGTTGCAATTTGTTTATTTTGTCCTGGTGTTAGTTCTTACAAAAGTATGCAATAGTTTAATTATCAAATATGTAACAAATATCAACTTTGGCTCCTATCAGCTGAGATTATGTGATAAAAAACTTTAAAAAGACTTACCTAGAAGTTTTGTTATGCCAAGTGTTATATTTTCATAAAATGAGTCTTCAGAAATAAGGTCAACACAAAAACTCATGATTTCATAAAACTAAGGTAAATAAAAAGTCTATAGTTATATACCTATTTCACTTTTTGTTGATCAACTGATAACATGGTTACCATGGTAACATTCTCTTTATTTGCCAGGCGGTCACCTGCCAGTTATGTGAAAAGCTATGCAATATTTTTTATATTTTTGAAAAAATTAAATAAATGATTAAACTGCAATACCATTTTTTGTTCACAAAATAATTGTTATAATACTTACTCTTTTTATTTAGTTTTTATATTATGTTTTCTAATCTGTATCTCAAATTAAAATATAATGTCATGCCAAAGTTACTTCAACATAAATAATTAAACTGTGAAGTCATAAATTTTTCACTACATTCGTTAATTTCTGATATTTTTGTTGTACCTGACCTGAATTGTAATTTGTTATCTGTTAAAAAGATTTGTGATAAGGGTATTAATGTAGTTTTTGATAAATATGGTTGCACTTTTTATTAAAACTTTTCTTGTAAAGGTGAAAAGGTGTTGCATGGTTCTGTTAATAATGGTTTATACACTTTAGATATTATTTTACCTAAGCAGTTAGCCGCTCCAGATGTAAGTAATTTTAAGTTTTGGGACAGACGTCTTGAACACCTCTGCCGCATAGCTATGGATAGACTCCGAAAAAGTGAGGCAATAGGTGTAGATTATGACTCAGTAGATCTAGAACCATATGTGTCCTGTCTTGAAGGGCAACTAGCAAAAAACCCTTTAAGAAAACAAAATACAATAAAGCAACTAAAAGGTATATAATTATAGGTACATTACTCGAGTTACTTCATGTTGACGTTTGTGGCCCAATGTCACAAACATTGTTTCTAGGAATTAAATACGTTCTGATACTTATTGACGATTTTTCTAGAGCAATTTTTCCATTTTTTATCTCTTCTAAAGATCAAGTATGTAAGATATTTTGTGACTTTCAGTTAGCAGTAGAAAGGCAGACGGGCGCTAAAATTAAAGCTCTAAGTTCTGACAATGGAACCGAGATTGTAAATAAGCACTTAAGTGACTATCTGCGCTCTAAAGGTATCAGGCATCAAGCGACGGTATCATACACTCCCCAATCCAACGGAGTAGCTGAACGAACTAATCGTACCTTAATAGAGAAGGCAAGATGTATGCTTGCCGAAAGCTCTCTTCCGAAGGCCTATTGGGAAGACGCAGTTGAAACATCAGCTTATTCAAAGAATAGATCTCCCCATCGTGTTCTAGATAATAAAACCCCTTTTGAGAAATGGTATGGTCCCAAACCAAACCTCTCTCATATTAAGGTGTTTGGTTGTAGGGCTATGGTTCAGATACCTCATTGTCAGAGAAAGAAGTTAGATGTGAAATCAACTGAACACGTTTTTGTGGGTTATACTAATGACCCCAATAGCTACTTCTTTAGAAATGCTAAATATCCTCGTCGACGCGTAAAGGGTAGAGATTAGCGATGTGCCGAGTACGGCTTGACTCGAGTCAGACTCGATTCCTGCATGGGACTCGCCTACTCGAATACCAATTTATTATGATTCGAGTACGCCGGACTCGATACCAGTACTCGAGTCGGGATGAATGGATTTGTACTCGCTGACTCGATTCTATTACGCGAGTCCAACTGACTCGAGTCTTGTATTCGAGTTAGGTTAACTAGTTCATACTCGAATTATTTTTACCTAACCACTGAAACGTCCAAGTACAGGTTGTCATGACGCGCTATTTGTCCGCGCTCCCGGCAAGTTGCCGTCGCCTCAAGCGCCCCATGACGTCATCTAGTTTAAAGTCTATTTTATTGTAAACTACGTACTAATATCTACCTTAATAATAATTGTTTTTTTTTATAATATTCATTTTGTTTGTGATGTGTGTGAGTTTTGCTTCAAAAACTTAAAGCTTATTTCATTCGTCTGCATGCGATATTTGTACTGAATTGATAACTTGATTTTTTTTATAAGTAAAATGGCATGCAAATTGTAAAAACTAACTAAAGTTCTGAAATAGCTTCTAAAAAGATCTCTAGTTGTCGTGTAATAAAACAGGACTTGATCTCATTTTTAGTTCCTAGATATAGATACCTCCTTAGATTGTTCTATGTTCTTTTTTGTTTAAAATATTTTCAATAAAAATGTTTGATTTATCATCGTTGTTATTACACTAAACCTACATGCTGTTTAAAGTTTACTCCTTTTCGATTTTCCCTTTTTGTTCAAAATATGGTAGTAACAGACGCAAGTTCATGGACTCGAATTTCCATACTTCGGTTACCGACTCGAATTTATGATGACCACGACTTTGCTGTAAGATTTCGTTTATCTAAGGAAGCCACTTTATGTTTGTTAGCTAAACTTGAACATAGGTTGGAATACTCATCAGATCGGTAGGTCTATTTATTTATTTATTTCAGTGATGAAATACTGTACTTAGTCAACCTAAAATGTACCTATGAGTGATACTTATTTTTCATTTTACAGGAATTTCTCCATATCGCCAATAAATCAGTTATTAGCGACCTTGAGATTCTATGCAACCAATTCTACACAGATGAGTATTGGTGACTACTGTGGTATGAGCACTCCCACTGCAAATAAAATAATACACCAAGTAACTGCTGCAATAGCTTCATTACATAAAGAATTTATTAAGTTTCCTGCGACAACTAGTGAAATAAGGAAAGAACAAGATGCATTTTATCGCATTGCTCGCTTTCCCAGAGTTATTGGCGCTATGGATTGTACACATATTCGTATAGCCTCTGTTCCATTACGATTACAAGTAGGTGGTGAGCAAGCCGAACTATTTAGAAACAGAAAGGGATACTTCTCTATAAATGTGCAGACCATATGCAATGCTAACTTAGAGATTATAGATATAGTAGCTAGATGGCCAGGATCAACTCATGATAGTACCATATTTAACAATTCTTACAGAAAAGCACAATTTGAATCTGGTAAATATGGAGCGGCACTATTATTGGTAGATGGAGGTTATGCATCAACTTCATATATGATGCCTCCATTAGAGAACCCGAGACTTCCAGTGGAACAAATATACAATGAATCGCAAATCAGGACACGAAATCCTGTTGAAAGAAGCTATGGTGTGTGGAAGAGGCGTTTTCCTGTTTTAGCGTTTGGAATGCGTGTCAAATTGGAAAAAATTCTCAATGTTATTATCGCCACTGCTGTACTTCATAACATTTTGAGACATCGAGGAGAACTAGTTCCTCCAGATGATCCTGAAGTTGCTCTTCCAGCCCCCTGGACTGAACTTTTGAGTGATGGGCAGATACCCTCTGATGTGGATAAATCTTCACAATCTGCTCGACAATACAGGGCACGAGATGCACTAATATCCAATTATTTTCAAAATTTATTGTGAAAATAAAATTAAATAAAGATCATTTTAAATATAAGTGTTTATTATTTATACCTTCTTTCAATAATTACAAAAAAGTAAAAACAAAAGGTAATATTGAATAAATTATTTTATTTAATTCTTGTGTTCTTTCTTTTTTTTTCTAAATTCTATCAGTAAAAGCTTAGTTTTTAACTTTTCCTGTTTTAGGATTTCCTTTTTAATTTCAATGTCTAAGTCAGAAATTGTTTTCGATCTCTCTGATTCTTCCGCAGCAAGAACCTTCTGAAAATTTATTGCTTCAATTTTTTTTTTGTGAAGCAATTCTAATGAAGTTGTTGCGGGAGTATGTAGAGGTCTTCTCCTCGATACACCTTTTTTATTGATTTGTTTTAACTGGGCAGACACTGGAGTCTTAAGCAATTGAGGTGTATAATCACCCCAATCCTGAAAGGAAATAGTCAAAAGATATTAATACATACAAGTAAGATAAAATAAAAATAATTCAATATAATTTTACAAATATAAATGACTTGAATTTTACAAATATAAATGCATGTGTACAAATCAATTACCCCTTTCACAAATTCCTGTGCTCGTGTTTCACATGCCGTCATGGTGACATCTTCATCAACATTTTTATGTAATTCAGTAGACTCAGAAGTATGCAGCGTATAATCACCACAGTCCTAAAACAAAAATATGGTTTAAATTTAAATCTGATACTTAAATGTGAGCTAGCATCAGGCTGAGCAGCTCTAATTCAATTCTATATACTACGACCATATGATAAATTAATAATCAGTAAATGTTATTATATAATAAAATATATAAACTTAACAAACCCTAACTTCAATTTCCACTGATGCAGAGCCACCCATGTTAAAATTTTCCACTGTCACAGGCGAAGGCCCGTCAATGTCAATAATTTTCTTTACATCTGTAATTAAACAGATTAATAAATGAAATGAAATTGTGTGAGTATAAATCATAACTATTTCACACATTTAGTTCATAAAACATTCACTATTACCTATATTACATGAACCAGGAAGATATTCTGATTCCAAGCCTACAGCGGTAACAGTCTCAGACTCCTCTTGTAGTGGGCCTACACTGTCATTGTCGTATGGGTTATACAACCCTACAGCACTTGTTTGTATTAAAGATATTACCCTTGAATAAATAGGGTCTTCCTTTTTTCGATTTGGAGGTCCACCACCTGTCAACATTTAACAATATAATATGTTAACTACTTATAGTAATAATTGTTTATGTGTATAAACATAGTTTTATGAACCAATGAAACATATGTACCACAATGATTACACTGGCACAAATAGACACAAAATAAAGCTATACATTTTTTATAATTAACTAAAACTCAGTAACCTGTTTGAATAATTTGCATCCTGGCATTAGATGCTTCCTTTTTCGCAGCCTTTTTCAAATTTTCCCACTGGCTTTTAAGATTTTCGGCTTCACGGTGGCAGTGGGTGGTTTGGCTGTTATATTCCACAGATATATTCTGCCATTCGGCAAGTTTGGCCTTCATTGATACGCCGTCCGTTTTCTTATTTTCAACGACATTAAAATACTTTTCCACTTGTTCTACTAACAGTCTTTTTTCGGAAGGAAGCCAGTTAGGGCTACGTTTTCGTTTTTCATCACACATTTTAATCGAACACAACAAAACAAAACAGTTCAAAACGCAAAAAGTACAATGCAAACGAACATTCACAATCAACCTAACCTAGAAACCAACACGTCAACATTTGGCATTTCACTCTATTACCCTTCAAAATGACATTGTTACGGCATTTCAAGTCAAATTATAAGAAACGATATGTATTGATTTTTGTCGGTTTATACATTCGTTCATCATTCACGCTTGAACCATAGAATAACAATACCGGGATTAGTGTACTCCTCGAGCAAGTTGGAAAAACGTAAACAAAGTTATCCAAGAGTTAAAATCAAGGAGTAAAACTATTCCCGTAATAGTTATTCTGGTGTAACTTCGTGTTTGGTCGAATCGGGCCTTAGTGATATGCGTGCGTACGGTTGACGGCGAACGACGTATGGTGTCATAAGAACTGGTGCCTAGAACAAGTAAAAGGAACCATCTCATGCAGTGGAAGCGATGAATAGTTCCAATACTGAAAAGGAAATAAGCAAGACTGTAGATCCGCATTGTTATGAACTAGGTAATGGAGTTGAAGTCCATGTGGACACAGGTAGGGGCCAACGTCGATATCCACTAAGAGATAGAAAACCTAAAGTCTTTAATGACTACATTCTCTATCAAACCTGCGAAAGTGAGGTCGAAGGTGGAGAACCTCTTACCTATCATCAAGCCATGATAGCAGATGACAGAGGCAAATGGGTTACAGCAATGGAGGCAGAGTATAATTCTGTTACTAAAAAAACCTGGGTTTTAGTGGACAAACCAGACAAGAGGGTTATACAATGCAAATGGGTGTATAAGCATAAAGGAGATGCATCTGGCACCATTGTGAAATAAAAGGCCAGACTAGTAGCAAAAGGTTACAGTCAAATAGAAGGAGTCGATTACTCCGAGACTTTTTCGCTTGTTGTGCGAAATAGTTCACTGCGGACCCTACTAGCAATTGCTGCGGAACACGGCTACGAAGTCAAACATATGGATGTTGATACAGCCTTCCTTTATGGCGAACTTGAAGAGGTAGTCTATATGCAGCTACCACTTGGGTTTAACAACGGGACCAATAAGGTTTGTCTCCCAAAGAAGTCGTTGTATGGTCTGAAACAGGCACCTAGGGCCTGGAATAAAAAGCTAATGAGACTCTCAATAAAATTGGGTTTCGTACCATGTGTTTATACAAAACTTTTTGGAGAAGAACTTGTCATATTGTCAATTTTCGCCAATGATATTATTCTGTTACATAAAACAGACTTGACTTTTGACACAATTAAAAGTGACTAATGTAAATATTTTTCACTAAAAGATTTAGGAAAAATTTGGTTGTGTTTAGGATTGAATATTGAGTGTAAAGAAAATAATATTCAAATAAGTCAAGAATCCTTTATTAGAGAGTTATTCTACTCCCTTGGCAATTGCTAAACTGTTGCCAGATGAAAGTGGTAAGGATACTTCTTATCCGTGTCAAAGTCTGATTGGTTGCCTTATGTTTGTTGCAGTAGGTAAATATCAGGCCAGACATTGCTTTTGTAATCAGCTATCTCAGCCAATTTAATACAAAATATTAAGAAACCCATTGGTTGGCGGCCAAGCGAGTACTTCAATATTTGAAGGGCACTATGGATTTTTCTATTAATTACAGGCCAGCAGGTAAATACCTATCTGCCTATGCAGATGCAGACTAGGCCAATTGCCCTATAGATAGACGATCTTACAAGTCTCTCACTCCCCTCTTCATCATCTAAGTTGTTCACGCGAGTGAACAGGCGTCTTAGTCAGCAGCACGTTGACCTACCAAAAACTTAGCAGTTTTTGTGCAGAACTTGTAAATTTCTAAAATTGACGTATGTTACATGTACACACACTAATGTAGTAAACTTTGATATAAATAGCTGTAAATTTTGTAAATAAACTCTCTTTGGATTTGGACTCAACGCTGTTTCAATTGGGCACCCCTTGACAAGACGACCACCAAGCTGAGCTAGCCACGACGACGCCCTGAAGGAATACTACTACGTGACTGGGCTTACCGGACGACTACTGGACGAGACCTGGACGACGCCGTTCCGTCTATGACTTGCAGCTTCCTCTCACTGTGGCCAAGACACCTTTAGCCATCCAACGATCGGTCTTGTGAGTCTGCTTGACCGGCAGTGAGAAAACCTTTCCAAACCTTTCATCCCTTTCTCCTCCGCCTATTGCCTTAGGTCTCACGGCAATAGGTATCCCGCATCTATTTATATATACGTAGTGTATGGATAGGTTAGGTAGTTAGGTAGGAAATTAGGGTTATTTGTAGGTTACAGATTTAACCTCACCCTTTCTTGTACAGTCGGCTAACTATTACAGCACATTACAGTTCTATACAGTCACACTAAAGTTAATAATTTATACAGTTTTATTGATTACCCGACATACACATAACACTATACAATAGACACGTGAATGTAGTTAGCTGACCGTACATAAGTCATATTAAAAAACTGTAGTTACTACACCAAAGCCTTGATCCCCGCTTTCCCGTGGGTATGACAAGTCTGCCTATTAGGAAATAATTAATAACTACAATCCTCCATGTCGTACTCTTGGTTGTGCATTAGTAAATCCATACAGTGAACCCGAAAATGAAAATCTCATTGAACAACTTGGTACCATTTTAGTGAATACCCTCTCCAGGTTTAGTGATTGTTTCCTACCGCCCAACGTTGCATCAAAACTGATTCCACTTTACAATTTGATTAACCATGCCAGCTCTGCTCCAATGGAACAATAGGAGCCATCGCCCTAAAACCCATGAGCTTTCGCATTTGGTTCATCGACATGATCCTCTGGCTATTGCTTTTCTCTGAGACTTGGTTTTCCCCGGGCAGCCGATTCCGGCTGTCTGGATATGCCTGCCTCAGGGATGACAGGTCAGACCATCATGGAGTTGCTGCCTTGTTGGTGAAACGCTCAATCCCTTACTCCCTAATACAACTCCCTCCCCATTCTTTCCTTATAAACATTATAGCAGTTAAAAATTTTGACTTCTCCCTTGTTTCTGTCTACATTTCCAACCCCACAGTTGCGCTAATCCATGAATTTCATTTCCTTATTTCCTCTTATCCCACATCCCATTATTATCCTAGGTGACCTTAACTGTCATCATAGCTTATGGGTTATACGTTGCTCTGCGCCGGTTGATGCCCCCGGTAGGTGTTTGGCGGATGTCATTGATGACCGGAGCCTCTGTGTGTTGAACGATGGCCACCCTACGCGTATTGCGGGCCCACATCAGAGTGATGGTGCGGTAGACATCTCCATCTGCTCTTCTTCCCTTAGTTTATCCGTAACCAGCGCCTTAATTCCCTTCATGGTAGTGATCACTGTCCCATAATCCTTTCGGTTCCCATTTCAGCCCCTATCCCACAAAAACTCCCTCCTCTCCTTAAACATAAAACCACCAACGCTGACTGGGGCAATTTTGCCCTGAGCACAAACCGCCAGTCCTCCTCAATCCTACCCCCACTCCAGACAATATCCATTCCTGCTATGATTCTCTTGTATCCTGTCTACTTTCTTCCTCAAATTCATACATTCCTTTGAAAAATCCTGACCCAAAATATCGAGGCTCGCACCCATGGTGGGACTCCGAGTGCTCAGATATGGTGAGAGAAAGGAGAGTAGCTGAGAAAAGATACTGTGCATCCAAGACCCCACAAAACTTTATGATTTATAAAAGTGTTTTGGCTAAAACCAGAAAGCTGTTCAAAAAAAGGAAAAGGGATTCCTTCTGGGGAGTACTTCTAAATCCAATAATTGCGTTCGATTGCTAAGATTAACTTGCCCATTTTCCATGGTCACTATCAGCACAGCAATACATTCTAGGCAGGATATAGATAATATTAATAAATTACATTATTTAGATGCATCTTTAAAAGGCAGCGCCTTGCTAGTGATTGATAATTTAGATTTTAACCCTGACAATTATGAAACAGCTTGGAAGTTATTATGCGACAGGTACGACAACAAACGATTGCTTGTCAATAACCACGTCCAAGCATTGTTCAGCGTTGAGCGCATGCAGATAGAATCTTTTGCTTCAATACGTCATATTATTGATGTAACAAATAAAAACTTGGGCGCCTTATCCTCTTTAGATCAGCCCACTAAGTATTGGGATACTTTAATCATACACATAATGGCTGAAAAATTTGATAGTGTAACTTACAGGGTTTGGGAAGAGCACAGGAATGTTCTTACCGATCCTCATTCTTTAAATGTTTTTATTAATTTTCTTAGCAACTGGGCAGACTTATTGGAGACATTACAAGAAAAAGGTAAAACTCAAAAAAATATTTACAAAAAAATTTCTAACTTCCTTATAGATACTGTACATAATAATAAAAACGGTAATATTTACAATAACAACAAAGCAAAGAATAATTACAGTATTAATTTTTTTTAATGTAATCAAACTAATAATAGTAATAAATTAAAATCCTTTAAATGTCTCCTGTGCAATGAAAGTCACTTTTTATTTAACTGTGAAACATTCAGATCTCTTTCGATTGAAGATAGGCTTAATAAAGCAAAGGAGGCAAAAGTGTGTCTTAATTGCCTACGACCAGGGTCACGTTGAAAATAAATGCAGTAGGTACTGCAAGAAGGGGCACAGTACACTTTTGCATTTACATGAATCAGAGCAAACTTCTGTGTCAGCTATCACAGTCAATAACTTTAATAATTTTGCTAATGAATCGAAAGCCAACACACAGCATATTACTGGTTCGCATGTATTACTGTCCGCAGCGAAGGTACACGTCCTAGACATCTTAGTGGGGGCCGAAGCATTTTGGTCCGTCGTGGGTCACAATCAAATCAACAATCAACCCAAGTTGTACGAAACGAAGCTGGGTTGGTTGGTGTCTAGGCACGTTTCCCGTCTTAAACACTCTTCTAATACATCCGTTTGTAATTTCTTAAACGCGGAGTCCAATCCAGACTTAACTCGTTTCTGGTAACTAGATACTGTAGCAGCAAAGCACTCACTATCTCTCGAAGAACGTGCCTGTGAGCAGAGTCTTCTGTTAAATACTACGCCCACAGACGACGGTCACTTCGTTGTAACCATGCCGCTGAAGGAAGACCCTTCAGTCTTAGGCGATTCCTATCAACAGGCAAAGTGCCGCTTCTTCTCTTTGGAGCGTAGGTTCATGAGAGATCCAGGTTTCAAAGATATGTACGTAAGTTTTATGCTCGAATATGAGCACTTGGGTCACATGACCGAAAATAGTGAATCTTCAGCTAACTGTCTTTCACATGATCATAATAATTATT
The DNA here is from genome assembly GCA_923062675.1 of Marasmarcha lunaedactyla. Taxonomy (NCBI): domain Eukaryota; kingdom Metazoa; phylum Arthropoda; class Insecta; order Lepidoptera; family Pterophoridae; genus Marasmarcha; species Marasmarcha lunaedactyla. The sequence goes on from OV281346.1 coordinate 22,493,032, forward strand.
ATTAACCCCACCACGGGGTACTTCGTGAGTCGAGTAGTACCACAAAACTTCGCACAGTCTTTGATGCTTCGGCCAACACCACAACAGGTCTGTCACTGAATAGTATATTAATGGTAGGTCCCACTGTGCAAGAAGATCTTTGTTCAATATTATTACGTTTTCGACAGCACAAGTACGTCATAACCGGTGATGTTGAGAAAATGTATAGGGCGATTGAAATCAACCCTGTTCAACGCCCTCTTCAACAAATTATTCTTCGTAGCGATTGTACCAAACCCTTAAAAACCTACACTGTTAATACATAACTTATGGGACGGCATGTGCCCCTTATTTAGCTACAAAGTGTTTAGTAAGTTTAGCATCTGGTGCACCCAATGATGACGTCAAATAGGACAACTCTTTTACGTTGACTATTATTTGGGTGGCTTATCTTCAATAGAAAAAGCAATAAGTATTTGCAAAGGTGTCATTTCCATATTAGAAACCGCACATTTTAATTTAAGAACATTTAAATCTAATAGTCAAAATAATTCTTGATCAAATTTCCCCAACTTCCTCTAAATCAAATAATGTTTTTAATTTATCAGATATTGATTTGAATTCACACTCTAAAACCTTAGGGTTGAGTTGGATTTGTGATTCTGATAATCTTTCATTTTCAATCACAATAAATTTAAATAAAAAAGTAACTAAACGATACATTCTCTCAGTTATTAGTAACATTTTTGATCCTTAGGTCTAGTAAGCCTATGTATTCATGAGGCCAAACTTATTATGCAGAGATTGTGGATTGATCAGTGCACTTGGGATGAAGAGGTTTCATGTGAAATAAAACAATTGTGGTTTGCTTTTGCAAATACTTTACCCCTTCTTAACCAACTTAAAATACCTCGTTGGATACTTAGCGATGAATCCATTATATATGAAATTCATGTTTTTTAGACACTTCCAAGAAGGCGTACGGAGTTTGTTTATACATATGCTGTATTACGAGCGATGGTCCAATCAAAGTAAAGTTATTAACATCTAAAAGTCGTATAGCACCCATCAAGCCGACTACCATTCCTCGATTAGAGCTTTGCGGGGCTTCATTGGCAACAAGTATTAGCTGCTTTGACTATACGTAAAGTATTAGCTGTTTTGGGATGGTTAACGACTCCGCCAAGTGAACTCAAAAGTTTCGTTAAAAAAGAGCTCAGAGGGTCACACGTGGAGTTACGTACCGTCGGCGCACAATCCGGTGGATCTTGTTTTCCGCGGGCTGAAGGCTGATCTCATCAGCAGTTCCAACTTGTGGTGGCTAAGTCCCACCTTCTTATCAAAAGAGGAAACGGTTTGGCTTGAAAAGCCCAATCAGAGCGTGAAACACGATCTACCAGAGTTAGTGTCGTGTTCCGTAGTGCGCACTGATAATGCTTATGTAGACAATGGCTTTGTAGATTTAGTTAGCAGCTTTATTAACAAAAAATCTAAGTTGATTTCATTGCAAAGATCAATGGCATACTTATTGAGATTTATACAGGGTGTTCAAAAAAGTATTTTAGAAAAAAATATTCCAGATTGAGTAAGTCTCCACCATTCGACTACTAAAAACCGTTTTTCATGTGGACTTATGGTCTTTCCATAAAAAAACTCTAAACATTTAGTCTTAAAGCGCGCGGCCACACACCTACCCAGATAACGCGCGGACCTTGCGATCAGCTGGGATGTACTTACACAATAGAAAAAACGTAAACGTAGAGAAATAGATACGTGATATCTGTAAGGTTTGTGGCCTTTAACTCTAAATGTTTAGAATGTTTTATGGAAAAACTATAATTCCAAATAAAAAACGGTTTTTTGTTAACGAATGCTGAAGACTAACTCGATCTGGAATATTTTTTATATTATACACCCTATATATAATAGTAAAAATAAAAATACAAATTATCTGGTCATCTTTCTGTTGAAGAACATAAAAATTCATTAAATTGCATTATTAGAAAAACACAAATTGAAATGTTTCCAGATGAGGATGCTATTTTGAAATCAGGTAAATCATTGCCTTTGCATTTTTTTATTCAAATGATATTATGCGAGTTGGTGGCAGACTCAATCATTCTCCGTATAGTTATGATGTAAAGCATCCCAAACTTCTTTGCAGTAAACACCATTTTACTATAATTCTTTTTGAACATTTTCATATAAAATATTTACATGCGGGCCCCCAACTTTTATTAGCAAATATTAGACAAACATTTTGGCCATTGGGTGGATATACTCTTCAACCGCTTGTAGTCGAGCTATACGACGCACCAGCGGTACCACACGAATAGTATGTCGTATGAAGATTTTTGACGTTCAGTGGCGATCACCCGATGACCGCTGATTGGTTTCCTTACGAACTACCGCTGCCGGGCCCAATCAGACCCCTCTTTCCCAGTGGGCACTTTGGGCAAGTGCCCAGGGCCCCGAAATCGATAGGGACCGCCCTCAGATCAATACAAAGTCCCTGGTTCCTGCCAGACCACCAAACGATAACCAATATTTCTTACCAAAAACTTATATAATTCGAAGAAATCGAGTGCAGTGTTGATTACGCTGGACCAGTGCTCGTAGCTGACAGGAAGGGGAGAGGTTGCAAACTTCTAAAGTCATTTTTAGCAATTTTTATTTGCAACTCAGTCAAAGCTGTGCATATCGAGCTCGTTATGGCTCTATCCAGAGAAGCCTATTTAGCCGCTCTAAATCGTTTTGTCTCACGGCGTGGTAAACCCGAAAGCATTACGTCGGATAATGGCACAAACTCGTTGGTACATACATACAACGAGCTTTCGAGATTTTTAGTACAATCCGATCTTGAAGGGTTAGTAGCTCAGGAGGGAATCGTCTTCAAATTTGTTCCAGCGTACACTCCCCACTTCAACGGTTTAGCGGAGGCAGCCATTCGCTCGACAAAACACCATCTTAAGCGGCTATTAGACACTACGCACCTTACTTATGAGTAAATGGCCACATGACTTACTCAAATCGAGACTATTTTGAACTCCCGTCCTTTGACCCAACTTTTATCTGATCCTATTGACCTGTCCCCTCTTACTCCTGCTCACTTCTTAATTGGACGGCCACTTATAGCCATTTCACACCCACAGATAGCGGATGCCAACATCACACGCCTTGAGCGATTCAAGAGAATCGAACACATTAAGCAGCACTTTTGGCATCGCTTCTCATTGGAGTACGTCAACCAGCTGCAGCAGAAATTAAAGTGGCAGACGTCTAAAACCAAGCTCAAATTAGGCTCTCTTGTCATCATCAAAGACAACACCGCTTTTGTGGTCTTTGGGAAGAGTCACAAATGTTTATCCTGGCAGTGACGGCGTCGTTAGAGTTGAGAACTGAAAACTAATAGGGGAACTATTCGGAGGGCTTTAAATAACATATGTCCCCTTCCAGAACATTGAAGCCTTCAGCAGCCTTGGACCCGGCACCCTAGCACCCGGGGAGCATGTCTGCGACGATGTGTTATACGCTTGGAAGGAGACTTGCGGGAGGAACGTGACGTCACAGCGGCGTCAACGCATGAAACAACCACAGCGCTGCGCAGGATTAGTCGCCATGCACGTCTAGCTACGCTCGGTTTAGGCCCTACATCAACATGCTAATTTTCCAGCTCGTATAGTATCGCAGGGTCTTCCACAAGGTTATGTCCTCAGTCCCCTACTCTATAGTATATACACTTCGGGTCTGAGCAGATCAGTTAATCCCTTCTGTAACATCCTACAGTATCTTCGGGTAAGGGTAATTGAAACTCCTTCCAGTTCTTTAAACATTGCTCTATCCCACCTAGGCACCTGGCTCCACTCTCATAATCTCACCTTATCCTCCTCCAAGAGTAATGTTACTTTACTAGGCAAAGACGTTATTCCCCTCCCTCTATTTCTTTCCAAAACCATCCAATCCCAACTGTCCAAGAGATCAAGTTCCTTGGAGTTATTTTTGACTCTAAACTGACAGGTTCTCCCCACCTTAACTATGTAGCTAGGAAATGCAAGCTTAATATGAATATACTTCGTTGCCTGTCAGGTGCCTGGTGGGGCTCCCCCCTTACTCCCAAAACCTCCTCTACAATGCCCTAGTGAGAAGCGTCATTGACTATGGTTCATTTCTCTTGGAACCCTGTAACAAAGCAGGTCTTGTCATCTTTGTTAAAATCCAGAACAAGTCACTACACATTATCCTAGATGCGATGAAGTCATCTCCGGCTAACGCTATGAAGGTTGATTGTGTTGAACCAACTTTTCACCTTCGCAGACAGTACCTTGCCGATAGGTTTATTTCAAAAACCCTACAACTTTCCTCCCACCCTCTTCACCCTAAACTTGCCTCTCTCCAGACTTCCCTTCCAAACTCATCATATTGGCATAATAAAATTCATCCCCCGCCTTGTGTCAAGCCTCTCTTCCTTATTCCCCTTCGCGACTCCAATTTTCCAATCAGAACCCCAGTATCTTTGTACTTTTACCTATGAATCCCTAGTGTCCCTCCCCTCCAACCCTAACTGACTTTGGTATCCTCAAAAATGACCCTAATGCTAACCTCCTGTTAAACAACACCATCAACAGTAAATGGCATGACTGGTCCCTTATCTTCACGGATGCCTCAAAACTCTCCACTGAGGAGTGTGTTGAGGTAGCTGTGTGGATCCCTAAATTCATGGTTCTTCTGTCTTTCAAGTTTCCTCCCCAAACCACTGTATTCACTGGGGAATCAATCGGCCTCTTGGAAGCTGTTAAAGGTGTTCTGGATAACAGGTTAAACAACTCCCTAATCCTATCCGACTCCCTGAGTTGTCTTATAGCGCTCAAAATTAACTCCTTCCAATTAGGGTCCAAATTTCCTCCTATCCTCCAAATAAAGCACCACCTTTTCCTCTGTAACCTCCAGGGCACAAAACATAGTACTGGTCTGGATCCCTAGCCATGCAGGTATAGCTGGTAATGAGTCGGCTGACTGCTTTGCCAGGGATTCTGTTGATACCGGTTCCTTAATTCAGGAGCTCAGTGCCCTGGCCAAAGTTCATCTGGACTTTGACTGGAGCACAGATTCAGACAACTCCCGCAATATTATTGGAAAACATTATGGAGACATCCAGCCCACTATACCTGTGAAACCGTGGTTCTGTCGATGCAAGAAATTTAATAAAAAGACGACCTCTGTTATTAGCAGATTAAGGTTGGGTCACTGTTGCTCTCCTGTATTTCTATACTGGATTGGCGTCCGTGACTCCCCATTATGCAATTGTGATTCAGAGCATGGAACAGTAGATCGTATCTTTTTCAACTGCCTTCCGATATCTCTCTATGATTTTCTTTCCCCCCAGATCCCCAGGCCAACAAGCATGAGGGTCCTCCTCTCCTCTAACCAGCCTATTGTCCTGAAAATTATATGTAAATATATCATGCAGTTTAATGCATCTTTGTAAATATTATGATAGTCGATGTTAAATGGTGTAAATATCTTTATGTTACTAACTCTATTAGGTTTATAAGTATTTTTTGCTGGTGTTGGTACTAACTGTGTTGTTTTATTGTTATGGATAACTCAATGACTGGTCTACGTAGCGTACCTACCATCTCAAAGTAATACCGTGTCTATTTCACCTCGTGATACTGGCAGTAATAGCATGTCGCGTAAAATCGACGGCTGGTTGCCATTGCGCTAAAAAAGAAAAAAAGTAAATTCAATTATGAACTGGAGCAATTGATTGGTTTAATCAATGTTTTTGATTGATGTCAGAATGGAATTGCAAATATTGTAAAAATAATTCCTATTTGAAATAGACATAAGTATTAAAGATTTAGTTTATGACAAAATAACAAAAACTGTATGAATTGAAATTGCAGTCGTCCCAGGTTCGAGGTATTCATTCGTGTGATGAACACAGATGTATGTTCTCAAGTCATATTTGTTAATATTTAAATATGCATGTTTATTCTGCCGCCCCTCTTCATCGTGTAGTCATGTAAAAAGGCATAACACAAGGTCTGCTTATTTCGGGGCTATACAGTTGGTGTATTTTTCTGGGGACTACAAATAAACAACTACAAGTAACCATGGCATCTTACAATCATAATATACTAAGTAATTCTTTACATTGCTAATGTTTTAGGTGAATGTGCGAGATCTGTTCGTACTGCAGTCTTTGTAACAGAAAATCCCCTTGTCTCTTAAGCTGCACCCAAGCTGCCGGGGAGGAAGTTTAAGGTGCAATCGTGCTTGCACCGCTTGGTGAAGTAGGGGTCCAGGCACTTGAGGCACCTGAGAAGGGCAGGCAACCGCATGCCCGTACAATTAGAAGCGGAACTGGCTCTGAGCCAGTAAGGGTCGCGGTGTACGAGGGAGATTCAGTGAATCCGATGCGCGCTTAGGAGCGGTGCGAAAGGGCTTCACACTCCATATCAGTGGATGCGGAGGGTGATTCTGAGTGCGGCGAGGCCATCGGTGAATATTTTCACAAGGTCCGAAAGACTTTGTGAAGCTATCACGAAGGGGCGGGGAAGGGGCAACAAATATATATATATATATATTTGTATATATATATATATATATATATATATATACGAACAGCTGTAACTTCCTAAACCCCCTTACCTTCGGTAGGGGGCTGGGTCGACGCCGTGTGGTGCCCGTAATTCGGGCAGCACTACACCATCACCCTGGGAAAGACTCAGTGTAATGGGATAGGGTCTGCCGGTTTCTTTTCTAAAATCGCTAAAAGGCTTCGTTAATACCGCTAGGTATCCACGTGTTCACGAAGATCTTGCACGGCGAACTACGAGGACCCTCAGAATCTGCAACGACGAACTGTGAGTGGCGACGGCAGCAGGTGATGGCAATGGCAATCGGCGACAGCGAACGAAAACGAAGGTGCGTCGTGAAAACGACGTAAATGAGATTGAAGCGCTCAACTACAAGCGCTGTTTAGTGTGGGGACTAGAGTGGGACGTAGAGCGAGAAAACGGTGCAGGCGAATCATCTTTAAAACTAAAATAAGCTAAAGTTTATTTGTTGGTGGTTGGTGTACTTACGTAAGTAAAATCAGTTCCCACCTAATTATTTGTAGTCAACTGAATATTGATTTAGATTGTGATTTAAATTTTTGTGGTACTCTGCCAATGCTGATCTTTATTAAACTTACTTATCTAAACTATGCCTAAAGTTCGTTTTAACTAGTTAAATCAAAAATGATTTCTTAAAAACATTCTTGACCTTAAAACTAAGTAGTTTAAATCTACTGCTACTAAAGAGAGTTAAGAATACCCAAAACTAAGATAATTTTGCTCAAAACTATTCTGTATTAATCTCAAATCATCTCTTAGATTTTTTGAAGTCTCATTTAAAACTTATATGAATAACAGCTACTTAGTCTTGAGAAGTAAATACCGATTTTATTGATAAACTTCAGAAAATTGTATCACTAAGTTCTTGGAACTGCTTTTCTGAAGATAATTTAATTCCCAGCTTAGAAAAATTATTCTCACAATCAATTTAACGGGACGTTTACATAAAAAAAAGAACCAAGACCAACAGGTAAGAAGGACAAAGTTGAAAAAATAAAAAGGTCTGCTGATTTTCGTTGGCGTGGTTTGTTGGTAAATATGGAAAATTGTTTTCAATCAGTATTCCTTCAAGAGCTGAAAACGTCACCAATGTATCATCAGCGAACATGTATACTACGAAGAAAACCATACCGCGGAATATTTGGAAATACAGTGATTCCTTAGAATCTCTTGAAACCGTAAAATCTGACGGGGTTCCTTATTTCAGAAACCAATTAAGAAACTGATCTATTAATTATATATTGTATTTTGATGTTAAATAAGAAGGAAGTATCTTCGCCACACAATATGACCTCGCATTGATTCTTAACGACCGATGGCAGATCATTGATATATACTAAAAATAGGGACGGACCAAGAACTGAGCCCTGGGGCACACCCATTGTCACTGCCGATCCTGTTGATTTTTCTCCATTTATTGCAACTTTCTGTTTTCTATTAGAAATATTTAATCAAGCCAAGCGCTCGATTTTTTTATGCCGTGATGGTGCAGTTTCATGAGTAGAGTAGTATGATCCACACAGTCGAACGCCTTGGACAAGTCACAAAAGACACCAATAGCATCACACGACTCCTCCCAGGCGTTGAAGACGTGTTTTATGAGCTCAACACCGGCATCGGTTGTTGAGTGACCCCGCGTGAAACCAAATTGGTTAAAATTCATTAAACTATTACCATAAAAATGAGAAAGTAATTGATTTAAAATTAATTTTTCTAAAATCTTACTGAGCGTTGGTAGTAAAGGTACAGGTCTAAAATTATTAGGGTCAATATTGGAATGACCTTACTCAATTTCATTAAATCAGGAAATACACCATTGTCAACACAGTCATTAATGGCAGTAAAATAATTTTTAAATGCTTCAGCAATTTCTCTGTCAGTTGACAACAATTTATCATTAATTTTTAAATAATATTTGGTGGGATTTGAGGGTCTTTTGCTTTCCCAGTTTCCTGATTAATTATATTCCATGCAGTTTTTGAAATGTTAGTACTATATTTAATTTTATTATTAATGTAATTAGATTTAGCTACACTGCATACTCTTTTAAATAATTTAGAATACTTTTTAACATATTCATAAAATGTCTTTTTATGATTATAAGTTCTTTCACTGTACAATTCATATAATTTATTTCTACTTCTGCATATTCCCGCTGTTGCCCAGTCACTAAACCTAAATAAATTATTATTTACACATATTTTCTTTTTTTGTAAAAACAGAGTCATATTCATTTTTAATTATATTATGAATAGAGTTATATTGAGAAATAGGATCGCCAAAGTAATCTAATTTAAATGTTTTTTCAAATACATTATTTCTAAACGTTCCAAGCCGTCTCTGATTCATGGGTATAAAGGTAATTTCTCTTTTTGGAGTGTTTTTTGCTTAATATTAAAAGTGACCAACTGCCCGGTATGATCTGATTGTAGTTTATTAATTACTGACTTTGTATATGGCACTAAATTCGTAAAAATGTTATCAAGGCATGTGGCTGATGTCGCTGTGATTCGCGTAGGCTCTAAAAATAGATTTTTTAGGTTGTAACAATTAAAAAGATTCAAGAATCGTTTACTTTGTGATGTCCCTACTAATAACACTATTAAAATCGCCACAAAAAATTATTTCTTTGTTTTTGTTATTTACTCTATGTAATACCTCATCCATAGTGCTCTCAAACACTGTGAGGACGGGGGTACACACTTATTATAACAATATTCCCCATCTCAATACAGTCTATTTCAACAGATCGCTCAACAGACAGACTTACAATATCAAAGCGTTCTTTAAATGCAAGGCTCTTATGAGTGATGATCATTGAGCCACCACAAGTTGTTTGTTCTCTGCTGAATGAACTAGCAGTTACATGATTTTTATATGAAGACATAATTTGACACTGTCTGAGCCAGTGTTCTGTAATATATAGTACATGAATATTTTCACAGTTTATAAAAAGCTCAATCTGTAATATTACATTCCAGTGGGTCAAAAGTATAAAGTGACTGCTCAATAGAAGCAGCGGTTGTATTCAACGAATTGACTGTTATGTATTAAATATATGATAGCGAGTATGCTATCTGTCGCAGGTCATAATTGTACAAATTGTACCTACCTGTCATTGGTCATATAAGGCTTAGTTATAAATTTATTTGTATGAATAAATTGAAATTTTTCGCTATGACGACATGACATATTTTGTATATCTATATTTAGTCGATGCTTCATATTATTTTCTGACGGGTTCTGGGTAAATAAAAATGCAAACAAAATAATATTACTACGATTCTGCATGCAATTCAATTCAGCAAAACAAGCTGTCATGGTTTTCCTACTTAGTTGCTTACATCTACAACTGACTACATCTACATAATGACTGAAAGGCCGAGGGCAAGAATAGCCTCAAAGTCGCTACGGATAGGTCTGGTGATCACTAGGTATGGAGGTTGAAGCTATGATGACGGTTTTTTAATATCAAAAGGTGCTTTTTATATACAAAATATTTACAATACATATACAATAATTACAAGACAGAAGAAAAATGTTGTGCGTACAAATCAGGAACCAATCGGGAAACAATAGAACGCCGCGCACGCGCGTTATTCTCGCTCCGATCGCCGCCCGGTACGGACGTGCAAGACCCCGTTCTCCGTTGATCGGTCCCTTCCCGATATTCCGTGGCGCTCAGTCTACTAACGTCACAGTTTAGCGTGTTGGTTCCGTGCTACGGTTTTAAAGGTTTTTCTACTCCCTCTGAGTGCTATCGAAGTGTGATTTTTCTTTGTGACTAAGCCCCTTAGTCTTCAAAGTGCTGTGCTAAGTTGTGTTGTGCTTGTGCTGAGTACAGTGTTGTGCCCAGCGTGAGTAGTCTGGTTTCAGTACAAAGGATACTTAACAGTGACAACGAATTTGTACTGAACCAGTCCTTTTATTTTTATTTTATTTCTCTTCTCTATTTTATTTACTTTTCTCCTATTTTCATTTTTCTTTTTATCATATCTGTGTATTTTCGTGTGTATTTGTCCTTTCTGTCGGTAAAGGTTGACCCTAACGCGGACAACTCTTTACCTGCGTACCCTTTTTTTTAGGTTTCTAGGTAGTGGCCTTCGGCGAACAACGGTTAGTTTGAAGTTTTTTTCCGCAGGTAGGGAGGTTAACCACTAGGGTTCGCTAGGTTTATTTTAGGGAACTCTAGGCATGTTTTATATACTTAAATTTACATTCCTTAGTATTCATACCAACCCCTCCCATGGATTCGCAAAGCGTAATTAACTTCGCGAAAGCGTTCGCCCAGGCCGCGTCGGGCGTCTCAATGTCTGACGAGGTATTCACGCAGGCCTTATCTGCGCTTAACGCGTCCCCGGCCCCTCAGGCCCCAACCCCGGCCCCTCAGGCCACCAACTCCCAGACCCCTCAGGTCTTTACCAGCCCTCCCGCGTCTCCCGTTCCATCCGATATGGACTGCGCGTCGGTCACGTCATCTCGCGCGTCGCGGCGTAAGCGTACCGCTCCCGCGAACGACTCCGACTCTGACTCCACGTCCGAACCGTCGCCGGGCGCCGCAACTTTAACCGGCTCTCCTGAGCCCGCGTTTCAATTAGTCGCCAAACGCTCTAAGAAGCGTTCGAAGAAAGCAACGGTGTCTTCAACACCCGAGCCCACCCCGGTGTCTTCAACACCCGAACCCACCCCGGTGTCTTCAATCCCCGCCTCCGCGCCGTCATACAAGTGACCGCGAATACGTCGGCTCCGTCCAAGCCAGCAACGCGCTGCACTCCCGTCCCCCGCTTCCTAAGCTTCCCCCTACATGGTTGCAGGGGGAAGTGGGATACAGGGGTTGTCCGCGCGCTCCGCGCTCCGCTTCAAAGAGGGTCGTGCCTAAACCGGCACCGCCGCTCATTCCTGCCAACTTTCCGCCGTTGCGCAACCGGGGTCCCCCGGAAGCAAAGCCCGTGCAGCCGACACCTACTCCGGCTCTGTCCTGGAGACAGCGTCCGGCCTATCCCAGCTCCCATAGCTCCCGTAGGCCGGCGTCCCACTCCGTCGTCTCCACCTCAGTCGTCGTTAGCTGAAGACATGAAGACCGTGTTTGGCGTCATTCAAAACGTCGACATTAAGGAAATCTCCGTACTCGCACGCAAACTGCGAGCCGCCCGCTCTCCTCAAGAGCGTCTATTTGCGTTAGCCGAGCATCACTCGCTACTAAGCTCTTTATAAATTCCATTTTACGTATAAACTTAATAAATAATTATAATGTCTAGATCCGCAAATCCCGCGTCCTGTCGTATCAAACCCACGTTTTGATACAGCCTCTCACGTTCCTCCTCTCACTCGTCCCGATGGCACTACTGCCTTCGAAGTCGAAGAGAAAGCCGAATGCTTCGCTGACAGCATTGCCGCACAATGCTCGCCCAGCACGCAACCTGCTGATCCCTCACACATCCAGGCGGTGGAGGACGAAGTTCTCCGCAGAGAATCTCTTCCCATCACTCCCTCATTAGAAATCAAAAGTCAAAAAGGCTTTGGGTGCGGATGAAATTTCCAACCACGCACTTAAGCACCTGCCTCAACAGGTGCTTACCTTGTTAGCTATCATTTTCAATGCCTGCTTCGACCATAGCTACTTTCCAAAAGCTTGGAAAGAAGCAACAGTCATAGGCATTCCCAAGCCGGGTAAATTCAAATTCAAATTCAAATTCAAATATTTATTTCTCAACATTGACAATTACTTGTTCTTATTGACGTCAAATAAAACATGATTCTACCACCAGTTCGAAAAAAAACCTTCGTGAAGAAGAACTGGCAAGAAACTTCACAGGTAAATTTTTTTTTTTCAAAGTAAATTTACAGAGTCTCTTTATGTCTATACAAAATTATTCTTTTCTGCATCTGTTAGCTCGGCAAGTCTCCCTCCCCCCAAGTATCCAAACGACGAACACCCTCAAACGGCACCCGTTCACGAGTTAACGCGGGATCCAGCCATCGCCCTCCTCAACCATGTTAGAGGGAAGTGAGCGACCCGTCACCCGACGCTACCATAAGAAGACGTACTTTAGTGACAATGACGCTTTAGATATTGATCGGGACGAAGAACTCATCGCACAAACAGACACATTACACATGCTTTGTTACAAATACTAGTACAATCCTGTTAATGAGGGGATTATACCCAAGGGCTTTTATCATCCAAATAATCGGATAGTTATAATATGCTCTAGCACACAACTTCTCCTTTATAGTTTCTTTGAATTTGTCAATAGGAAGACCTTGGATATCCTCAGGAACCTTATTATAAAAGCGTATACATTGACCCATGAATGAGTTAGTGACTTTATGAAGCCTGCTATTATGAGCTGCCAGCATATGTCTTCCTCTTGTGTTAACATTGTGCAGATCTTTTTTTCTTTTGAACAAGGTTATGTTCTTTTTAACATACATTAAATTTTCTAAAATATATTGTGAATGGAAGGTAAGAATATTTATTTCCTTAAATTTACTTCTAAGTGACACCCTTGGACCGAGCTGATAGATTGCGCGAACAGCCCTTTTCTGCAGAATAAATATAGCATCGATGTCGGCAGCACTCCCCCACAGCAGAATACCATATGTCATGAGGCTGTGGAAGTAACCAAAATAGACTAATCGAGCAGTTGTTTCATTTGAAATTTGTCTAATTTTTTTAACAGCATATGCGGCAGAGCCAAGCCTTTTCGTTAAACCATCAACATGCGGTCCCCACTGCAGTTTGGCGTCTAAGGTTATGCCCAGAAATACAGTTGAGTTTACAGGAGTCAGTTCCTGGCTCTTAACTACAATGTTTGTGTTTACCTGTTTGACATTTGGCAATGTAAATTGCGTAAACCTCTGAATATCCCGGCTAATCACAGACCCATCAGCCTCCTCAAGGCAATGTCTAAACTTCTCGAGAGAGTCATACTCTCTCGAATGCGGAACCATCTGTTTCCAACGGATGGCGATCCCCTCATTATTCCCCATCAGTTCGGCTTTCGCGCTAAGCACTCCTGCCCTCAGCAAGTCCATCGAATCGTCGAGTACATACTTGACGGTTTCTATCCGCGTCGTTATAAAACAGTCGCGGTTTTCTTTGACGTAGCCAAGGCTTTCGATAAAGTCTGGCACAGCGGTCTCGTTTATAAACTCTACAAAATAGGCTTACCGGATCGCCTAGTCAGTTTAATACATGAAGGCACGCTTTCTGCGTCTCGTCCCATAAAGGCTGGAGTCCCTCAAGGCTCAGTCCTCGCCCCTCTGTTGTACACCGTGTACACCAACGACATTCCCATTCCGCCGAAAGGCGTCAAACTCGCCCTCTTTGCCGACGACACCGCACTCTATACCAAAGGCCACAGTGTTCCGCACCTTGTAACCAGACTCCAAAAGGCCGTAAACGGCCTTGGGTATGGTTTCAAAAATGGCGCATCGATGTGAACCCTGAAAAGAGTTCTGCGTTGCGCTTCGACCACAAACGCCGTCGTCCCGCTGGCGATCCCCACGTTCGAATGTTAGGCATTCCCATCCCCTGGAAGCGCAGTACTAAATACTTAGGCGTCACATTAGATCCGACGCTTTCTTTCAAGCCACACGTCGAAAGAGTTTCGACACTCACTCGTCACTACTTAGGCCGCCTAAATAGCATGTTAGGTAGAAAAAGTAAAATGTCTTTCAGAAACAAACGTACTCTTTACAAGGTCTGCGTTAGACCCGTCATGACATATGCCTCGCCAATCTTTGCCCACGCCAAACCCTCCCTCCTGCACAAACTGCAGGTAGTTCAAAACCTCTTTTGCCACAGGGCCACAAACGCACCGTGGTACGTGCGTAACGCGGACTTGCATAGAGATCTTGAACTGCCTACAGTACAACAACACCTCAAAACACTCTCTGAAGCGTTCTTCAAACGCTCCGAAACCCATCCCAATCCTCTAGTTCGTGATTCAGTCTCATATACTACTCCTGTCTTAGATTCGAAGTTCAAAGTCGCTAGGCCTAGGAATGCGCAAGCGTACTCATCCCCCAGACTGTCAGCCGATCTCGAAGCCCTTCTGGCCGCAAATTCTAATTCTAACGTAAATTCTAATTCTAACGTAAATCCTAATTCTAACGTAAATGCGAAATAATTCAATTTTATTTTGCAATTTTTAATTTTTGTTTTAATTATTGATTTTCATTTTGAGCACCTTCAGTGCTATGTATTCACCTTCAGTGCTTTGGGCACCTTCAGTGCTATGTAATCCCAGCGGGTGACCCCTTCTGGGCCCCGCTAGCGCGGCTTCTTTCTCCAATTGGCCGTCGCTCAGATGAAGGCTGAGTGGCAAAAAATTGCACGAGCCGACAGTGGGTTTTTAGTGGATCGTGCTCATTAGGAGCTAGTCCCGGATGCCTTGTAACGCGCGCGGGAGGCATGCGGAAATGCATTTTTTGCCTCCTGCCCAAACGGGGAACAAAAAAAAACAAAAAAAAAACGCCACGCGTCATAATCATCAGACTCGGTTTGCGTGCGGTCTCGTTCGCACGTCGATTGCTGTCACCCTTCCGCTATCTAGTCCCCGCACTAGCTAAGCACCCCAATTTTCACTTCTATTAAATTTTCTTGTTTCGTTAACCGAACATCTTCGCACGAGAGCTACGTCGGCGGGATTCATCGTTCCAGGTGCTTCGTGTGTAAGTTCGTCGTGCTCGTTTTGAGCAGGTTGTCGAGAACAGGTGGATACGTATAACGGTGCCAACGAAACCTGTTCAGCGTTACCCCGGTGCGCTTTATTTGCCCTTCAGGCCGTAAGAAACCGGAAGTCCCGATCCCAATGCACTGGGCCTTACCCAGGGTGACGGAACAGTGCTGTCCGAATTAGGGGCACCACTGCGGTCGTCCCCATCCCCCCTACCACCGGTAGGGAGGCTTAGTAAGGTGTTGACAGTTCTCATCACTATCCCGAAAACCCGAACCACTCTCCTGACATCCTCGATTTTGCGATAGTCAAGCGAATCAACCTCGATCTCAGGTCTATCAAACCGCTTGATGACCTAGGCTCCGATCCATGTCCTCAGCCAACGACGACTGAGGTGAAGACGACGGAGCGGGACGCGGGCCTACGGGAGCTAGGATAGGACGGGAAGGTGGAGCGGCCGGAAGCTGTCTCCAGGAGAGAGCCGGAGTCGGCATCGGCTGCTGCGGTACGCAGGTAAAGAGGTGGCGTTAGGGTCAACCTTTACCGACAAAAAGGCAAATGTTCACGAGAAGACACAAATATGATAAAGAGAAGTATGAAAATACAAGAGTAAATAAAATAAATAGAAGAAAGGAATTAATATATAAACTAAAAAGACTGGATCAGTACAAATTAGTTGTCACCGTTGGGTATCCTTTGTACAAAGACCAGAATACTTTACGCTGGGCACACACAGCACTCAGCACAAGCACAACACTAAGAGACTTAGTCGTAAAGAAAAAATCACTTCGACAGCGCTCGGAGGGAGTAAGAAAACCGTATCACGGAACCAAAACGCTTAACTGTGACGTCAGTAAACTGAGCGCCACTGAATATCGGGAAGGGACCGATCAATCGGAGTGGTCTTGGAACGTCCGTACCGGGTGGCGATCGGAGCGAGAATGATGCGGGCAGGGTGCGATAATATATAAATAAGTAACTTTGTGCGCAGTGTTATCTACGTGCTCAGTTATACCTATGTTTTAATTGTGTGAACTTGTGTGAGTGAGTGCGTGCAAATTTTCTAATGAAAACGAACTTCTAATGGCCTGCGCAGACGACGGACTTTTTTGTCCGCTAGAATAGATCGCTTACAACTGTATCGAGTAACGCAAACGAGGGATTAAAAGTACTGCGTACAAAAAGTCCCCCAAAAAACCGAGGACATGCAGGAAGCGGATCGGACAAAAGTACGGGGGAGTCCCCGAAAAAAAATAGAACTCGTGTGACTAGGCGAAGCAACGCACATGGCGGACTTTAGTCCGCGTTTATTTCTACATTTCCGGGCAACAAATGATCGCACGCCGTGTGCGTTGAGTTCGCGGTAAATTCACGGCGGACTTGTTATTCGCGGAGCGTACTTTTTTCTCCGCCGCGGAGAAAAGTCCGTCGTCTGCGCAGGCCATAAAAGTACCACGTACAAAAAGTCCCTCGAAAAACCGAGGACATGCAGAGAGCGGACCGGACAAAAGTACGGGGGAGACCCCGAAAAAAATGGAACTCGTGTGAGTAGGCGGAACAACGCACATGGCAGACTTTAGTCCGCGTTTATTTCTACATTTCCGGGCAACAAATGATCGCACACAATGTGCGTTGAGTTCGCGGTAAATTCGCGATGGACTTTTTATTCGCGGAGCGTACTTTTTTCTCCGCCGCGGAGAAAAGTCCGTCGTCTGCGCAGGCCATAAAGGGAGGCAAGACGTACTTACTAAGTGGAGCAGTAAGTTTTATTTTAAGGATCCAAATACAATAATTAGATTCTTCTAATATTATACCTTCATGTGAAACTTTGTAGTACTTTTACGCTAGTACAATGCCGGTATTATTCAATTATTAGAAGAAGTGACTAAACCTACGTTAAGTGGAAGGGTGATGAAGCGTTCAACCTGTCTTAGTCACGCTTCTACGTCACAACATCACGCGATGCACGCAGGAGGGGATGCCAAGGGTTCCACGGCAACAAACCGAACACGGATTATCATTCTTTGGGGGGCTCTCGGCTTAATATCTCGTCTTTGACTCCTTAGTTATTTTGCCATTCCTTTGTTAACCTTTTGTTGCTTTATCTGTAATTATTTTGTGTTTTAGTTGTTAACTTAGTAAAGCTATTCGATTTGTTTAAATACTGGTAGATTAAAAATAGTTTGTGAATTTCAGTTGTTTTTTTTAAATAAATATTCCGTTCGATTAAAACAATATTATTGAGTTACTATGTAGTACGTACTAGAGAAGCTATTAAAAACAAATTTTGTGTTGCATTCCATTTTTACGTATTCAGTGATTTATTATTAGATGCAGCGCTACGAAAACTTTAAGTTGTCTAGTCAAACGATTTAAACATGCAGCGCTTCAGTATGAAACTGCAAACGAAGTTACTAGACGTTTACTTAAGGAAAAAAATTAGCCATCACTTAGGTATCTTTGTTTGTATTTGTTGACAGTGCGTGAAAGGCGCACTATAAACTAATAAAGGTAAATGAAAGAGAATGACCTTGTGTTAAGGTCCACCTGCTGTCTTTTAAACAAAACTGTTTACTGATAGTAGAGTTTCTTATGTTAAGATCTCGTCTGGGACGGTAGAACTATCAGAAAGAAAATATCAACGCATCATTCATCAATAATCAGTAACATCTACGATTAAATGTGCCTATGGGCACGGATATCATCTTAGCCTTACTATCAGATGGATCGGGCGTTCGTTTAATCTCGTAAGTAAGCTGTAATCCTCATATTTGAAAACTCAATGAAAACGAATTTTGACAATGCTAAAAAATAGTCATGAAATAGTGATAAATAGTCATGCATGTAAAAAACGTTGTACTATAGTTTCGCCGTTATAGCTATAGGTTGGTGAGGATTATGGCTTGAACGTCAAGCTGTAATCCTCACCTGCCGTGCAAGCAAAGGGTAAGGTCTATCGACTTGGTTTAGGTTGCAAAAACTAGTCATGAAATAGTGATAACGACATGCCAAATCTCAGAAATATGTGTATGTAAAAATACATGTTAAGGTAGCAAATAGGTAATAAATATTAATATTAACAACGTAGTTTATACGATGCTTAAACTATGCGAACGTGGAAGTGGTCAGCCAAGCTGACATCAGAATGGCCGACTACTTTATCTTTTTGATTGATTTCTTAACGCCAAGGTAGCAGATATTTAATTATTAGTAGTAAATAGTAGCAAATGGGTATTAAAAAGTACCCATGGGCTCATGTCCATATCTCGTTTGGTCCAGCCATCCCGACGCTGACTGCGAATAGCACTAAATTGAGGGTGGTTACCCAATGCTGCATGTTGCGTATATATTAAGTTTCCCGCTGACTAGTTTTTTTCATAACGTAATATTTCAATTTTAATGAATGAAACCTAAATGTTTTTTATTATATATATATATATATATATATATATATATAGTTAGCATAGCCCTAATTATATATCTATATTTTAACTCGATCACTTAAATAGAAAAAAAGTTAACCACTTGCTAGAGGATTTTTGAAAATAATCTATAACTGAAAATAATACGGAACAAATTCTAGTTGTTTAACCCTTTATAAAGTAGTGGCAAGTATTTTGCCACCGTGATTTTAAATTTTTTTCGAAGCACTGAAACGACTTGGATAGTTTATATTTAATGTAACGGCAACCCTAAATATGCATAGTCTAGACTAATATTAATTTTTGAATGACAGATGTCAAAACTGTCATTTTGATCTCGACAAAAGTTTCAAAAGGTGTAATTTCATAACGTTTTTTTAAATCTAGTTGGATCTTGAGTTTTCGCCTTTGCGTCGGTAAGTTTTCTATAATTTTATTATAAATTGGAATGTTAGCTATAGGAAAACGCAAATATTTTTGAATTTAGGCCTAAATGAATGTTTTTACGAGGATTTTTTTAGGTGGCAATATTGTTGCCCTTTGCTAGTATGTTGTGTACGTTTTCAGCTGCATACTAATGCATGGTTTTAGCTGCGTACGTATGTATGTTTTCACTTGATTATGTACGTTTTCAGCTGCGTACGTTTGTTTTTACCTACATAATATCTATGTTTTCACCTGCCTGTATGTTTGTATGTTTGCACCTGCAATTCTTATGTATGCATCTGCCTTGGATGAAAATGCTTTAGCTGCTTGTGAAGTGGGCTTTGGGATTGTTTCAGAAAATCATGCCGCGTTTTTTGAACGAAAAAGAGGTCGAAGAAGAATTGGTGCGCTTATTTGGTATCGACAATCCTGACACTTCGGAAGATGAATTAGAGCCGGAACCAGAAAACATTTCAGACGTAGATCTTAGAAATACTTTGAGTGAATCTTCAGATCTTACTTCTATATTGAGTGAATCTTCAGATCAGATTCCTATCAGCAATGAGGTAGAGGTGCCATTCCTGGTGGAGAATGAAGAAGTCCCATCAACATCAAGTACAGCAACAACTCCAAAAGAAACTGACTGTCTTCGTGACTCATTTACTTTTTCGCTAGATTTATTAGCGGATGTAGTTCCTCCTGGCATCTACTGTCGCGATCAGCCATCAGCTAGCACATCTAACCTACCATCCTCATCCAGTCTTCACTTAGATAGTCGTCGTAGCAACTCTTCTCCTGAAGTACCATCGAATAACAGTCGCAGTGCTCTAAATTGTTTGCAACAATCACCCGACTCAAATGCCCTTCTATTATCTGATACAGACGAGTCGGATGCTGAAGAAACTCAATGGAAGAAGGTGGTTTGGACACAAAATCCCAATTTAGAAGTTTTCGATAGCGTGAAACTAGAATCTACTCATTTTATTCCAAGTAGAACCAAGCCTATGACGTACTTCGCTCATTTTTTTGACGAAAATGTAATCCACCTTCTTGTGGAGCAATCTAATATTTATGCAGAGCAAAAACGTAGACGAGGCTGGACACCGGTCTCTTCTGATGAAATGAAGGCGTTTCTAGGACTGATAATTATGATGGGAGCACATTCATTGCCATCTCTAGATTTATATTGGTCGAGTGATCCATTTTTCCGCGTCACTGAAATAGCATCTGTAATGACATCCAAGCGCTTCAAAAAGATTTTAGAGAATTTACACATCAGCGACAATAGCAAAATGCCTGTGAGAGGAGCATCAGATTACGACGAACTATATAAAATTCGTCCACTGCTTGACATGATGAACATTGCTTGTCAAAGAGCGGCGAAGACCACAACATCACAATCAATAGACGAGTCCATGTTCCAATTCAAAGGCGTTTCGTCTTTGAAACAGTATATGCCCCTAAAACCAGTGAAAAGGGGATGCAAAGTTTGGACTCGGGCCGACAGTGAGTCAGGTTATGTCTTCCAGTTTGACGTATATACTGAAAAACGTGATGACCACACAAGTGAACTGGGATTGGGCGCAAATGTTATCAAATGTCTCACTCAAAAACTAATTGAAGAAGGTTACCATGGTCACATTGCCTTTGATAATTTCTTTGCTTCATACGAAATTATTCAATATCTGTATGATCATGGAGTTTACGCCACTTCCACAGTCAATAGTAACCGATCAGACCTGCCATTTGTAATAAAGAAGGCCAGAGGACAAAAGTTATCCCTTGAAAGAGGTGAATTCAAATGGCGCACAAAAAAAAATGTGGCTTTTGTTATGTGGCAAGATACCAAAATTGTAACCCTTTTGACCAGTGCTTTTCATCCAAAACTCGACAAAACCTTTTGCGACCGAAGACAAAAAGATGGTACTAAGAAAGCCATCCAATGTCCCCTTGCTGTATTACAATACACCGAGCGTATGGGTGGAATTGATCGTTTTGATAAAAAAAGAACGACGTATGAAGTCGGCAGAAGTAAGAGGTGGTGGCTGCGTATTTTCTACTTCTGCATGGACCTAGCTATCACCAACTCATTTTTGCTATATAAGAGCAATTCGAGAGTGCACAACCCAATTTCCCAGCTTCACTTTAGGCTGTGTGTGGCCCGAGGTCTAATAAATAGCTTTACCTCAAGAAAAAGAAGCATAGAAAGCCTCGCACAACACTCCAAGAAAATACCGAAACTCTCAACAAATCGGCAGAAAGTCCTAGGAGTAGCGGAGGAGATCCGCTTGTCAAATGTTGGCAGTCACAAACACGAACAACTGAGCTCCTGGCGACGCTGTCGTATGTGCAGCACCAAAACAAACAATAAGCGGTCCAAAATTCAGTGCTCTGCTTGCAAGGTGCCTCTGTGTGTGGTCCCATGTTTTGATTTATTTCATTCTTAGAGCTGCGTTTATAACTGAATACACTTAGGCACCTTGCAGGTTGAGTACTGCGTAGATTTATCTCAATAAAAGTACTTAATTAGAAAAAAAATGTTTTTTTTTCCAGGCAGTGGCAACTATATTGCCACCACATTTTCCAAAAAAACCAATATATATAAAAATAATAATTAATATTTTTTTGAAAATTTATCATATTTTCTTCCATAAATAGTTTGTTGTAAGTTGAAAAAGCCGCTCGTTACCTCTGCCTTATAAAGGGTTAACAAGCGATAGCCCTAATTATATAGATCTATATCACGGTAAGACCTATATCAAATTACAAAGTGTTCCCGCTGAATATAGACACACAATTTTGGAATAACACTCTAAAAGCAACTTTCCAGCTGGGGTAACGCACACCGCGTGTGCCATCTTTGCGTTCACGATTGGCTCCTCAATCCAGACATCTAATGGGCTTGGGTAATATGAAAAATACAAAGAGTACGATTTATCCATGTTATTTATTTCATTATAATTACATTAAGGATTGAATTAATGCATACTCGAAACAACTTTATGTTGTCATGAAATAAAGATTCATTTTTGCGTAAAAATCAAATGCATTTATCTGTTAGTCCTTCATGACTCAAAGAACATAGCAGATTTTAGAATGTCACTACTAAAAGAAGAGTCTACAACTTTTTAAACTCGTGTAGAAAGCTTACTATGCTCTTCAAATCAATGAGAATAGATTCTTGTAGGGGTGAAATTTAGTCCTACACAGATATGCAAATCAGACATTCTTAAATAAACAAACTTCATACAAAATGAGTCAAGTGAACTGTGTTGCTACGTTTAAAAAAGGGCCAGATTCATAAACAAAGGTTTGCTTGCATCACGGCTTATACTATAGGTATATAAAGTTTACAATCTGATATAGACCTTAAACATAAGATATAAAAAGGGTCAAATATCCTATAGATCATTTTACATTGACTTAGATGAAAACAGTGACATTTTCATGAAATACAAAAATAATCACTCCAAATACTATCAACAATGTTGGTTTCATATCATAACAGAAAAGGTACTGTAAAAAAACAATAATTTAGTACCACATATCTAAAATACATGGTTATAATGTTTGCATAGCTAATTACAAAACGTACTCATCAATTTATTAAAGTATTAATAAGGTAATTAAATATGGGATTAGTTCCTGCACAAACAATTTTATTGTACTAATTCCATATATTAGTAACTATTCTTGTAGTTTAGTTATTTAAAGAATATTTACTAATAGAATATTTAGAATATATAGTAATAGAATATTAGTAAATATTCTTTCATATATTACCGAACTATTCTTGTCATATACATACAATAAAAGTTTTAGAGTGGTGTGCCAGTTTATTTGCTCTACTGAATAAGAACTTTTCTTACATAAACAAAGTGAACAGTTTTAAAGAACCAAATCTAATTACACAACACATAGTATGGAATGAATGTCTACTTAGGAAATTCAACATAAAACACTTTGTTCTCAAATTTCTCACTGTAAATCTATCTTCTCCTTCTGCGACGTGAATCCCCATTGTATCCATTTTCTGAAAAATTAACATTTCATACAATTAATAAACGGTATTTTTAAGCACCTATAATTAAAGGTGTAGGAAAACATGAAGAATTGTGTACATGACATGCCATCCCCAATGGTTTTAC
Organism: Marasmarcha lunaedactyla; assembly: GCA_923062675.1. Classification (NCBI taxonomy): domain Eukaryota; kingdom Metazoa; phylum Arthropoda; class Insecta; order Lepidoptera; family Pterophoridae; genus Marasmarcha; species Marasmarcha lunaedactyla. Next base: position 22,516,314 of record OV281346.1, read on the forward strand.
TTGTAAGATGAGAGATAAATACCAAAGTAAAATTAAGTATTCACAAAAGTTATAATATGGAAAATTCAAATTTGAACATGCACATTATTTTAGAATCATTTATTGGATCATTGGAGGCACCATAACCAAATTTTATCTTACAAGGAATGATTTGGCTATAGAACCAGCTTAAGTGATAACAATTTACAACACCCATACAAGTCCTATCATATGGGATGGCATCTCCTGTATGATGAAAGTTCAGTCAGAATGTCAAGGGTTTTGTTTTGGTTCAAATGTGACAAACCTCTGCGAAGTTCACCGTCGCCTTCTCCTCTGGCGGTCATTATTGTACCCCACGGAGCCGTCGTGCGCCGACCCGCCCATGTCGTATGCCTGTTGGTCCATGGGACCCACACCAAACGGCCTGCCGGGACCAACGCCTTGGGGGCCGTAGTAATCCATGTTATTCTTATGATTGTTAAGGCCAAAATTCATATTTTGTTCATCATTCCTTTTCTGAGAGGAATATGAACCAAAAGCTGTAAAGTTGGTCCCGTAAGGAATGTTGTAGTCGACGACACCGTTGAGCGGAAGCATGCGCGGCGCAGAGCTCCCGTGGGGCACGCCGAGACCGCCAGCGGAGCCAGAGGTCGGGGCACCTAGTCCCCCGCCCACAGAGTCGTCCCCGCCGGAGTTACCGCGCCCGCGGCCTCTGCGTCGGCCACGGTCGCGGCCTTGCCCGCTTTCCGTGCACGGCCCAGAATCGCTGCCCAGGCCGCCGCGCGAGCCGAGCCCGCCACCGGCCCCGAAACCAGCGCCAGGGCCGAACCCGCCGCCTGAGCCCGAGCCGCCGCCAGCTCCTAGGCCGCCGCTCGATCCCAAGCCGCCACTCGACCCCAAGCCCCCGTCAAAGCCGCCCGGCAAGGGCGGATACGAGGAGCCACCACCCAGGCCACCGCTAGCTCCGACGTCTCCGTTGGATGAGGCACCTCGGCGCCTGGAATCTGACTGTGAACCGCCCGCCATCGAGCCTTGCGTCCGCCGGCCCCCCCCAGCCGCGGCTTCAGGAGGCGGAGGCGGCGGCGGCGGCAGGGGAGGCGGGGCCCCCCATGTGCCGCCGCCCAACATTGCCGCCCCCGGGAAATTGCCCATGACCATTCCATATTGTTCAGAGGGGAAAAAGGGGGGCATCATAAAGTTTTGACCATTAGGCGCGATGCACATATTCATTTGAGTGTTCATAGACATCAGAGATGGTAATTGAGCCATCGGCTGTTGCGCGGGCCCATTCTTTGCGGGGTTAACAAGTTGGACATTGTTATTGACAGGCGGAGGGGTGGTCGGTCCTTTGGGCTTCTCGGGCCGCGGCTGGGGTAGCTGCGGACTGATGAGAGGCGTCGACAAAAGGGGTTTCGGCGTCGGCAAAAGAGTCTTAGGAGCATCTGTCACCGGACTGCACTTGCCTGAGCGAGAGCGGCTGCGTGAACGTGACCGAGAGCGCGAGCGCGAGCGGGAGCGGGAACGAGATGAGCGGGACGAACGGCTGCGCGACGAACGCGACGAGCTGTGGCGACGCCGGCGCCGGTCACGCGACCTTGACCGGGACCGAGAGCGCCGGCGCCGGTCACGAGATCTAGAGCGAGACCGACGCCGCCGATATCTGCCTCCTCGTCTGTTTCCTGTGAACAAAAAGCAATGTTTCAAGAGTACGTAATGTAATATATTTCTTAACTAAAAACTTTACTGACTCTACAATAACTTACGTCGGCCACCGCCACCACCTCCACCACGTTCAGCCAGTTCCTGCAGTTTAGGGTTGACTACTTGTTTTGCTTCTTTCAATACTGACACAAGATCTGATGCTTTAGCTGAATTAGAAGGGGTGAAAAATGTATATGCTGTTCCAGTTTTATTTGTTCTTCCGGTTCTTCCTATGCGATGAACATAGTCCTCCGAGTTTCCAGGGTAGTCAAAATTAATAACAAACTTCACATCATCAACATCTGTAAAATAAAAACAGAACATATTTTAATATGGCAATTTTCCAATTATAGATCTATAAACCCCCTGACCTGTATACAGTACGTAAACTAAAGGCAATTCGTTTAACCAGGCCATGTATGGGTTGCGATGAATCCCATGATACAAGATTTTTCCTATTTTGATACCTTTTAAAGTATTTAAAAATCAGTTTTAATCTCGTTTAAAAATAAAAGACGAAATGCCACGATGTCAAACATTATCAGTTGTAAGGTTGGGAACACACTTTAAATTAAATGAGGCTTGATTCATCATACCTTTAAAGTATCACATCTGACCCATGGGTCGTTTTCGACCCATTAAAAAAACCCCCTTCCCTCAGTGACACCTCAAATCTCCACTTGCAGCCTTTATTAGAACCCTACAAGTAATCTGCATATCCAAAAATTAAAGAAATCTGAGAAAATAATAGTTCTGGGCATATATGGGTTAAAATAAGTTATTTTGTGATATGATTTCTACAAATAAACAAAGAAAATCAATCCACAATCAAACAAAGAAAGAAACGTAAGTTGTTACTAGCTTGTCAAAGTCAATGTCAACCTGATATACAGACTTGAAAAACATGGCCATCCCTGATTTAGGAACAAATTTTAAGGTCCTTCCGTTTTCTTATAATCACATATTTTAATCAGGGTCAAAAATCTAACAAAAGCAATGTTTTTGTTTTTTATATCTAAACACATAGTCCTTCTATTGTGTTGGTTAGAGTTAGTTTATATTTCATAATGGGAAAAAAATTTGAGCATAAAAAAGGGATTATCAAAAAGAAAAAATTGCATCATAAGTTTCTTTCCAACCTGTACAAAGCTTGGTTAAAAGGATTGCTTTTGGTTTACATACTGTATATTCTATAAATACCGGACAGGCTTTTTCTTACAGCAAATCCGAAGCCTCTAAATTATGATTTTAAGAAATAATTTATCATAATCCCACATCATCTAGGGTAGATTCTAGAATAATTACAAGAATATTTTTAGTCCAGAGACAAAATATAAAACAGGTTAAAATTGCAACTTTTTTATTGGGCCATTGCTTTTTTAAATGCTGCAATTAATTGCCAAATTTTATCTCTACAATACCAGGCCCAAGTTGTAGGAAGAGTGGGTTAGTCCCTTTGCGTATTTTAAATTGTCAATACTCGCCCCTGTCTCCAGCTCCAAAATGGCGAAAATCCCGGTCTAGTGTTATTAAAATGTCAGTCTTAAAAACAAAGTAATGATTAACATACCTAACCCTCTTGCTGCAACATCTGTAGCTACCAATATTGGTGCTTTGCCACTGCGAAAATCTGTAAAGGTTAGAAATATTTAATATTTTACAATCAGGTTCTTCCCTATTGGTGCTGATGAAATGTCTTGTATTCAATTAGGAGAATTTGTTAATTTTTCATTTTAAAGCTAGAATCAAAATTTAGCATAAAAACATTTCATCACCATTAGAAAATGCCCTTTGGTTTAAATTATTTAACTGGACTGGTCTGTTTTACCTTGTGTGGGGATAAAAATTATCCACATTAAATTAGTTATACAGGGTTACAGGTTAAGTCGACCTAGATCCTTTAAGAGGTTGTAGTTTCCATCATTTCTGACTAATTTCACTATGAAACACCATACCCCAAACCTAACCGTTTCCGAGATATTGGACTTTCAAGGTTTTAAAAAAAAAACCAGTCTTATTTTCTTTAGACGTATTTTTTTTGGGTTTCTATTATCTAATTTACGTGTGTTTGCTATTGTTGTGTAGAAGAAAAGTTGTGTTAGTATTATCAACACTAAAATTTCAGATACAGGAACCGACTGGGTTGTAGTAGACGATTGATTGTAATAAAATTTATTAAATCTGTAAAAAGTTTATTTTTCTCTCTAAAATATTGCAAAAAATATCTATGAAAGATAATCGGCAGATGTGTTTAAAAATATCTACGTTTCATTAGCTATCCAACAAAATATAACAAGCTAGGGTTTTATCAAAATTCTTGGAAAAAACATTGATGAAAGGCTGGTTACCTGCTACGCCTATTGTCTTTCATTTGGTTCTAGTGCATGCGAGTGGGACAGTACTTATGTGAATTTAGCAGGTGTGAGTGAGAAAAAAGATCCGGCCATGTTGTTGCTATTGAGATCAGTGTTGCCATTTCAGTGATTTTGTCACTAGATTTAGTGAATTTTCGAAGTTAGACAGTGATATTCTGAAAAATAAATCACTGAAAAATATTTTAATGACTTTTAGTGATATTTATCAAATCTCCAGGAATTTAGAAAATACATATTGGCAACCCCCTTAAACGTCAGAAAATGAAAAATGTATATCTTTGTTTGGTTATGCTAGGGGATTTCCCGACTAATTAATCAAACCATGTTAGGTTTGATTCATTAAACGGGACATCCCCCGTACGTATTTGTATGAGTGAGTACTGCATTTATTATTGTTTTTATTTAATTAGTTGCTAGTTTAAGTTCGTGAAAGTAAGAGACAGGTCTAAAATAATTCAAAAGTTTTTGTGTGAGTTTTTGTAGTGTATTTATTTCGCATTACCATGGACGTGCCACTGAAAAAAAAGACTGTTTATTCTCAAAAATATCGGAAAGAATGGGAAACTCAAGAAGAGTTCAAGACTTGGTTACGACGAGAAGTTTTTGAAGTTGATTTTTAATTTTGTCGTTATCTTATTCATTGTTTTCACAATTAAAGTATAATTTTAAACTTGCCTTGTCATTCATTTTAAATTATTTAGTGTATTCTGGAGATTTTTTAAGTTAAAAATATCCCTAAATCTGGTGAAATTTCAGATCAACCTAGTGAAAAAAAATTCTGCAAGGTGGCAACACTGATTGAAATTGGTGTTAGTCTGCTAACGCGATTCGTCCGTTGTAGATGCGATTACTTTGTGCTCTTGGTGTTTTTACTCGAATTGGCTTGGATTTCTGGACTGTTTGATTCGATTTGTGATTTGACTGTGCTTGCATACTGGACTTTGGTTTTTGCTTCCGACTTGGAATTGTTGAAGATGACGTCCTTTACGAACGAGGAATATGCTGACATTTTGATTTGTTATGGATACTGCAACTGTGTATCCGCTCGAGCCCGTGATGAATACATATTACGTTATCCTGGCCGCCGAGTACCGGATGTTAGTGTCTTTGATGGAGTTTACCGACGACTTAGAGAGATTGGCTCTGTCTCGAGGCGACTATCAGACCTAGGTAGACCACGCGTCATTGATGACGATGAACAGCAAGACGATGAAATACTTCAACGGTTTAGATTGGATCCAACAACGTCAACCAATATCGTCGCCCGAGAACTTGGGACTGACGCAGTGGAAACTGTGGTTTACGGTGAACACTGCCGGATTATACCCATACCATTACACGCCGGTACACGTTATCGAAGAAGGAGATCCTGTCAGGAGGTTGGATTTCTGCAGATTCATGCTCAATGCGGATTTAGAAGACCCATCATTTTTGAAAAATATCTTGTGGACAGACGAGTCGAAGTTTGATAAAGACGGTATAACAAATTACCACAACGCTCACTATTGGGCTCCAAAAAATCAAGGCAACCCCAATAAGAAACGGCCACAAGGATCACAAAGACGATTCAGTTTAAATGTATGGATGGGAATAATATCTAACCATTTGATTGGGCCTTTCTTTCTCCCTAGAAATTTAACCGGAGAACACTATGAAAACTTTTTAAGAGAAGACTTACCCGTATTATTAGAAGACATACCACTCAATCTTATTCGAGATATGTGGTATCAACACGACGGGTGCCCTGCACACTACAGGAGAAGTGTCAGAGAATGGTTAGATACTAATTTCCCTAACAAGTGGATCGGAAGAGGTGGACCCATACCATGGCCAGCAAGAAGTCCAGACCTGACCCCCATGGATTTTTATGTTTGGGGGCATATGAAGACTTTAGTCTACAGTGAACCAAACCCAATCACCTCTGTTGATGTTTTAAGACAAAGAATTATCGACGCAGCCAATAAAATGAGAAGCACTTTAACAACTGGCGTAGTAAAGACTGGATTAAGACGCAGAATGAGAGTATGTGTGCGAAACAGAGGTGGACATGTGGAACATGAACTGTGGACAGTAAACATGTTGGCAATTGATGTAAAATAGCAATAAACATGATTTTTTAACCATTTCATTATTTTATTTTATTGTCTGACCCAAGTAATGAATTTGACTTTATTCCTTAGTTCTCTACCTGGGAGCCTTTCATCAATGCTTTTTCCAAGAATTTTGATAAAACCCTAGCTTGTTATACCTTGTTGGATAGCTAATGAAACGTAGATATTTTTAAACACATCTGCCGATTATCTTTTTATTACAATCAATCGTCTACTACAATCCAGTCGGTTCATGTATCTGATATTTTAGTATTGATAATAATAACAGAACTTATCTTCTACACAACAATAGCAAACACACGTAAATTAGATAATAGAAACCCAAAAAAAATAAGTCTAAAGAAAAAATGACTGGATTTTTTTTTAAAACCTTGAAAGTCCAATATCTCAGAAACGGTTAGTTTTGGGGTATGGTGTTTCATAGTGAAATTAGTCAGAAATGATGAAAACTACAACCTCTTAAAGGATCTAGGTCGACTTAACCTGTAACCCTGTATAACAAAGTACTACTTATGTTATTTTCAGCAGAAAGATTTTGAGACCTAATAATCACACTTTAAAGTAATCCAACTGTTCAGTAAAAAATAACATACTATTTTATACTACATACTCAGAAATATACATATACATATTTATATATACAGACTGAGCATCGGTTCAGAGTCGGTAGGAGGCACTAAAAGACGAATATTAACAAAAACTATTTGGCCAAATTCAGTGTACAAAAAGAGTTATGAACTTTTGCATTTGTTTTTTTATTATTTCGTTTCTTTTATTTAAATATTTCGAACTGCAAGAGTACTCAATAAAATTTAATGATATTTTTTTATTTTGCGGTTTAATAACTACACTTTCAAAATAAAACATAGCAAGTAATGCCTAGTTAAAATTAACTACAGAATTTCAGCTTTAATAAAAAAATCCGCAAACAAAAACCTTTTTTTTTACAAAATTTGACTTTAAAAATAAACAGTCCCCAAAAACATGAACTTATTATTAAAATTTTATCATCTAGGACAATTTAACTGCAATCCACAATTTATTTCATAACTTAAAGAAAAAAAAATCATTCAATTTTATTGATTACTCTTACATTTAGAAATATTTAAATAAAAGAAACAAAAAAATTTAATAAAAAATGCAAAAGTTCAAAACTATTTTTATACAATGAATTTGGCCAAATAGTTTTTGTTAATGTTCATCTATTAGTGCCACCTACCGACTCTGAAACTATGCTCAGTACTAATGCTAACACCCTGTATATATACACATAGTTCAGTTCACAGGTATCCCAACAGCATAGTTCTTTGTGTAATGCATTTTGGGAGTTCTTCACTTATTTTAATTGTTAGTGTCACTACTGTGGTGAACATAGATCGAAAGGTTTCATGATTCATTTATGAATAAACCTCGAAGATAAAAGATTATCCCAATTATTTTTGTTATCCCAGCATTGATGTCCATTTCCAGTTCAGCCAGACGCCTATTCAGTTTATGTTTGACAGATTGAAAATATATTCTCAACCAATAATGTTACTATATTTCTAAGCAAGTATAATTGAATAAATGCTAGGTATCTCATAAACATAGAAATATGTTATACAGATTCTAACCCTTTTGAATATTAAAGCACATCTGCATTGGTTTTGAGGAAGTTAACTAAATACTCCACACTGCAACCTTAGCAGCAAAACAAAACTTACAAAACTGAGTGACGGCGTCGGCATTATCGTTTGGAACAATGCGCAATAAACAAGAATCGAGAGCGAGAGCTAGCCTCTAGCAGCCCACGATGGCGAGACTGAGCGCTAGAGGGCCGGTGGTGAGAGCAGGTCGCGGAGTGAGGCAAGGCGCGGCCGGCGCGAGGCCGGGCGGCCTCACGACCGCGGGCGAACGTGCCCCGTAAGGCGCGCAGAGCGGAGCGACAGGTCGCCGGCCCCTGGGCCGCGGCGCAGACCCGCCGCTGCCGCCGCCGCTCCTGCCTGCACACCACAAGTGCTCGGTCAGCGATCGGCGCCACACTCCGCACCGGCTCTCCACGCGCCCACCGGGCCATCGCTGCATTTAGACACACCCTGAGTGGGTTTATTTATTAGTTGTGAGCTTTTTATATTTCAATTATCATGTCATCTTTAAATTATTATTGAAGATTTTATTTGTAAACTATAGTTACATTTTACAGAAAAACAAAGGAAACAAAAATTTCAAAATCTTAAAATGAAAATAGATTTGAACTTACCCTGTAGGACCCAATCTCTTTCACTCTGAGATTTATCTCCATGGATACACACTGCAGGCCATCTGAGAAATACATAAATAAATTTAGTTAGAATAAAAAAACTTTGATGACATTTGTATGAGAGTTCATTTAACTTTATTGAGGAACTCACCCATCTCTTTTCATTTTACGTGTTATATCCTCAACCCGTCTTTTAGTTTCTATGAATATGATAGTCTTGTTCTCTTTTTCAGCCATTATTTCTTTTAAAAGAGTACTTAACTTAGTTTCTTTCTCATACTCCATACAAACATCAATAATTTGCAATATATTGTGATTAGCAGCAAGCTGTAATGATCCAACATTTATTTGCATGTAATCTTTTAGAAACTCAGAAGCTAAGCTCTGAACTTCTTTAGGCCATGTTGCAGACCACATCAGGGTTTGCCTATCAGGCCTAATTTGCTCAATAATTTTTCGAATTTGTGGCTCAAATCCCATATCCAACATTCTATCTGCTTCATCCAATACCAAGTATGTTGTTCTTTTCAAATTTGTTCTTCCACTTTCTAAAAAGTCCAATAATCTACCTGGTGTAGCAATTACAATCTCAACTCCAGCATCCAAATCTCTTGCTTGAGGTCCTTTTGGTGCACCACCAAATAAACATGTGTTATGGATTTTTGATGTATTAGCAAATTTATCACAAACTTCTTGAATTTGTTGAGCCAGTTCCCTAGTAGGTGCTAACACAAGTGCAATTGGACCATCACCTCGACTTGATTTAGGTTGATGATTAATGTGTACAATAGCAGGTAAAATATATGATAATGTTTTGCCGGAACCAGTTGAAGCAATTCCAACCATATCATTACCACTCAAAGCAATAGGCCATCCTTGAGCTTGAATTGGAGTTGGTTTAGAGAAACCCATTTTATCTATTTCATCCATCACATAATCTGGAAAATTTGCTTCATCAAAACTCAACATTGGCTTAGGAATATTTCTTCCTTTCAAAGTAATCTCTTTGTCACTTCTCCATGCTTCAACTTCCGAATCCGATCTGTTTTCAACATCAGGATGAGGTACATAAAAATCTTTTTTGAAGGGCTTCAACCGACTAAGATCCCATCTGGGTTTCCGTAGATTAGCACCTGGGTTATTTCTTCGGCCTCCACCGCCACCACCGCCGCCACCTCCACCTCCACCTCCACTGTAACCGGAACCGAGACCGTAACGAGGACTTCGACTACGGCTGCGACTTTTGCTACGACTGCGACTTCGACGCCGATCACGACTTCGGTCTCTATAAAATATACAATAAAATATAAGATGCAAGATCCAGTTTAAAATTGGACGCCATAGCACGCTAGCTTACCTTCCTCTACCCATGCCAGCAATAGAGAACAAAGACTCGTACTTTACTAAACTTATGAAAATACTTTCACGGCAATAACAAAAGTTTATATAAACAACACTTCACGCAACAGATTCAAATAATTCATTAACTTCTCATGAGAATTATGAACTAAACCATACAAGGTACAAATTTCAATACAAGATGGCGGACAAATTATAATTTTTTTTTTCTTTATTAGGTACCTCTTATCTTATACAAAAGGGAGAAACTACGCCATACAGCCTGGTGTCTAATATATTTTCTTCTTCTTTTATTATGATTATGATGAACTGTATGATAATGAAGACGGTGAACGTCAACAGTAAAGTGATGGCGCAACTTTATTTATTTTATTAAGTGCACAAACAGTTTGCGATCATATTAGAGCTAACTTATTTTAATGACACATTTTCTAAACCTAGAATGCGAACTTTAGTAGTAAACATAGCATGCATGAAGTTGCTAAGCACAAATATCTCAAAAACGTGAGGTTTTAATTATAATTATTAATGTCAATACTATCAACGAGCTGATATCTTAAACCAAAACTATCTACATTCCTCAAAAGGTTTTCTATTTAATGCCCATGTCTATAAGTATTCACTGCAAAATACACTTATACACTATCATAATTATACACTAAACACTAACATATTATGTCCCCAAAAAAAGGAAAAACCAATGAAGAGCTTAAATTGCTCTGTCGAATATCCGCCAAAAAGTCCACGGATTCATTAAAATAAAATATGGCGGTCAATGATTGGATAAACAATGAGAGAATGGATTTTAAGAAACAAACACGACGATACATACTTTTTTCAGTATTAAGTGACAGTCGATACACACGAGTATCACATATTTTCTTGCAATTAAGGCTTAAATTAATCCAATAAATAATAAATGACGTGATTTAACATGTTAATAAAATACATGCTAAATCTCGTCATTTGCACTTTTTTTAATTCTTCGTTATTTCAAATTATATAGATTCCAAAACCGGTAATAATACAGTTTAGAATTTAAGATGATGAGAATTAGTTTTAAAGCAACCTTTGACTTGATAATTATTTCCATTCAATGAATCAAAAAGTTTATAGAAAGTCAACAGAAAATCAGCTGTAGGTTTGCACTAATTCTTGCACTAGTTCTTTGCACTAATTTGGGAGTAGCTTCCGTTCCTAACCAAAAAATAAGTATAATTATAAAACAATATATTTTTTATCAGTGAATTTAAATTGGTAGTGTTTCTTTTTGTTGAAGCAATTGTGTAAGGCAAAGCAATATCGTTTGCTCAATGAAGAAGATATATGACGCAAATGCAGGGATATTTTGTGTTTTGAAATCTACATTTTAATCTTATTTCTGGATGATATTTCACTAATCACCAATTAATGCTAATCATTTCACACGGGGAATAAGAAAGGATATTTGGAATTTTCTCACTAAGGCTTAAATATATTATTCTAAAGGAATGGAAAACTCGAACAAAGTCGTGGGCCAGTACAGTTTGTGGTGAGAAGCCAAACAAATTAACAACTATATACTAGGTACATACGTTTATTATACACACTCAATATTTATAACATGATTATCGAACTCAAACTCAAACTCAAAACGTTTATTCGCCAAACAGCTACAGCACAGTACAACACAACAGTTAACAAAACACAAATACAACAAGTAATAGACAAAATTAAGACAAAAGCATTAAACAAAAAAGTGCATTGCATCACAAAACAAAAGAAATAAAGTAAAATTATCAAAACAACAAAAACAGACAACTGCATACATGAAAACTTTGCACCGCAGCATGCTTGTCGCATAGGGCACATCTCAGCATGATGCTGCAGCCATAGCTACAGTGCTGATGTTCCGATGTGCCCTATCCAGTGTGTTTGCGCGCCAACGCAGCTACTAGACAGTAAATAAACAACACAAATTAAACTTAACTACTAAAAGTTGTTATTTAACTGTTAAATACTTACATATAATAATCACAGATTTACGACCGGCTAGAGGTGTATAGTATCACTTAATAAATATATAAAACGTATATTTATACACTCAACGCATATGTCGGAACAGCACGCACCCCACTCGACAAACTAGACTAATATGTAAGAAGAAAATTTTTAAAAGGTTTTATGAAGGAGTATAGTGAGTCTAGTTTCCGAATTGGAGGCGGTATGTTGTTCCAGCATTTGGTCGCCGAGTACTAAAACTGCCACGGAATGCCGCTGTGCGATGCCAAGGCATGTTAAGGCGTCGGCTCATTGCTCTACAGCCACGGGATTTAGCGCGCCACTCCAATTTTTGAAGCAGGTATTGCGGGCAACCGGTTTTTGTGATGCCAAACAACAAATTGGCCAGGTGGAGTTCTCGACGCAGCGCCATCTTCAACATACCTACGGCATTGATATATGGGGTGACATGTGTGCGGGGAGGGATCTTAAAACAAAACCGCGCACACGCATTCTGCACCCGCTGTACAATGCGATCCGTACGCGCAAGCTACCTCGGTCCGTAAACTAAGCTGCCGTAAGACATTCTGGATAGAATAAGCGCATCGCACAATTGAATACGCAAATCTACGCTGGGAGAGTCACGTATACGATACAAAATGCTAAGCGTAAGAGTTCAGTTGAGTATGTACTACACGTTCTAATATTTTTGAAATAGTTGAGCGAATGCTGACTGGGCGCACATCATTTATGCCTGTTACTTTCGGTTTTTTGGGTAAAGGAATTACTATCGCCATTTTCCAGGATTTCGGAAAAATCCCTTTAAGCAATGAGGTACTAACTATAGCAGTTATAGTGCTTAGAGTCTCCGGGACAGTTAGAAGTAGCATGTCTAAAGTTATGCTTTCTGCTCCCACAGCATTAGATTTTAAAGACTGTATTACTTTGAGTACGTGTGCTTCGTCAATGGGGTTAAAAACAAATACGGAGGATCCATGGCGGTTGCCCTCGAAATTAGATATGAGAGGTAAAGGACTGTGACTTCCACCAGGTACCGAAAGAAAATGGCAATTTATGTTGTCAGGGTCGCAAAGATGTACCGGGAGATCCAAGCCATGTGAGGCAGAGGAAATGTCAATCGTGCGCTTTAGGTTACTCCAAAGAGCTCGTGGGACGTATACGTTTTTATTTATATGTTGACAGAATTGACTGATTATCGAACATGATATTCAACATGTTAATTAACTAAAGGTGTGATGAATATGATTAAATATATTATTGGCATAGTTTGTACCTATTACTTATTGTATAGTATAGTGTGTTGGACTGTTAATAATATCTGGTATTCGTATTTATATTTGTTGTCATAAATATTTGCGTGCATGTGAATATTACATATGTGTAAACAGTTGTAAAACACTTTTATTATATTATAACCTTTTAAGTATTTGAATATATTGTTGTTTAAATAAATTATTATATTTATTTGCTAATAGAACTATATTAAGCTAATAGAACAAGAAAGTTTTTCTAGTAGTTTGTATGCTTAATGTACTGTTGATTGAATCAAAACCAACTTTTATAAGAATTCACTTGCTATTTTAAAATGTTTAATATTTGTGCCAGTATTAATATTAATAAATGTTTGTTGATGTATTGTTAACTGATAAAAATTTAAACAACTTTATTCAAAACACTAGTTTTTATTTATTTAATTTTTTGTAGTTAATTCGGGGTTTTTTTCTAACAAAACCAAAAATATTGAATATCTCGATAACGAGCCTACTTGGTATCAGGATCATTTTAGTTAATTTTATTGGAAATTAGTTGTATTATCACATCCCAAGAGAAATACGTCGAACTACAAGTCACCCTGTATATTGCTGACTAGGTGGACCAAGCCGCTGCCTAACGAGATACAAAGAGCTTGGCTATGTTTATTGATTTGACAGATGTGTTTTCAATTATTTACTTTATTTTAGGCTTTTACTTCTTTCATTAATGATTATCATAAAGATGGTGAAATGTGGTATGCTTAATTTATTAAATTCAGAGACTATCTATTATATTCTTCAATTCTTGTTTTTTAATAACCTTCTTAAAATCAAACATAGAGTTAAAGACAATGTAATATATCCTTACAGTGCTGTGTCTTCTTTTGTAAAAGAGCAACTTCATTCATCAATCATAATCGTACCTTGACCGGATCGATTGATAAACGGAATCCATTTTCTTTCTGCGTTGTTGTGACATTTGTGATTGTTGGTTGTTCCAGAAATGGAATTTTGTATTGGTGAAATTAAGGATTCGCAATTTCATTCTTCAGTGTGCAATTAGAATCCTTGATGTATGTAATGTCTACTCGATGAATGTGGCCTGCTATTTGCAATTTTATTCGATGGAGAAACGCAGCATGGGTTGAATGCTGATTTCGATATTTACTAATTGCTAAGGCAAAACCAAAAAATGGAATTAGACGTTACGCCGTCTGACAATTTAATGGAGGGAATGGACAGCTCGTTTAATGATATAGAAACTAAAAGTAGTACTAGTAGCATTATTGAGCAATATTCCGTTATTCGTATTCCCGACGACAGCGACAAGTCGGGGAAACACTCTTCCAAAAAACAATCTAAAAGAAGGAAAAAGAGCAATAGGCATCTTCCAAGAATAATTGTAAAACCTCTTCCTCCACCGCCCTCAGAAAATTGTGAGTGGACTGCTTCATCATGTGTTGAAAATAGTTCAAACCACAGACCATCTACTATGAGAGAAGTATTAGCCAGTATACCTGGATTTAGTTTAAAACCACGAAAACGTAGCGGAAAAAAGCTGTCCACTGCTGCTCAGTTACAACAGACTAGAGAAGGATGCATTGATTTAGAAACACCTGATTCAATATTAGTAAGCACAAATATCAGGGCTCTACTAAATAAGCACACATATTCCCTCCTACCCCCATTATATCAATATAAACTGGGACAGTTATTGCCTGGTGTTGATAGACCTAGCCCATCTGGACGATTGAGTTCATCTAGTCTTAATAATGAATTCTTTGCAAGAGCTTGCCTTGAATGGCAAGATAGTCTTTCTGGTGGAGAGTTCACACCTGAAAATCAACAAAAAATGAAAACAGAGGCAGAAAAGGAAAAGAGTAAAATTGATCCATGGAAATTGAAACATTTTGAGCCAATTTGGGGAGAAAAGTTAAGAAAAGAGAAAACCTCAGTAAATTTGAATACAGAAAGACCATCTTTAAAAACTACAATAAAGTTAAGACCCACTGCATCCATAACTAGTAGTAGTACAGTTCCCAAAATAAAAAAGAGTAAATCTGGCAGCAGTAAGAGAATAAGATCTTCAGGAGCAGTTACTAGGTCATCAACTAAAACAGAGGAACATGTTGAAGAAATACCTAATATGTGCTCGAAGTTGGGTACTCCTATTCCAGACTTATTGCCACTGAAGCAAGTAAAAGCCAATTCGCAAGGCTTTATTGACTATCAAATGGACTTCAGCTTTTCAGATTCACCATCTGCAGCAAGACTTGACGACTCTGTGCCAAATACACCTGTAGATCCTTTATTGTTGCCGGATTCTGAAGCTGAAGTTGTGGAACCTAAAATGGAATCAATGATTAGTGTTGTTACAATCAATGAAGCATCATTAGCTGATAATGACAACTGTCTCACAGAGACTTGTAAGCGCCTCAGTGATGATAATGATGAGTATGTCATATCAAAGAAATTAAAAGTAGATGATGTTCCCATAATAAATGATATAAAATATTCAATGGAACCTGAAAAACTTGAAAGTAACTATTCTGATGTAGAAAGTAATGAGGTCCAGATAAACTCTGAAACTATAACTGAGATGCAATGTTACACAAGTCAAGATATATTAGATGGTAACAGTTGTGATAGTAAGATTACTCCTGTATATGAGTATGATGAAGCAAGTGTTTCATCAGCATCAAGTGTTAAAGCAGAAATGCCTGCCAACACTGTGACCCAGGAAGAAGATGTCAGCATTGAAGTTTTGGGTGTTGAAAATGTTGTGTCTGAAGAGGAGGATACCAAAAATATTGAAAATTATTGTGATAACCAAGAACAGTTTGTTGCTGATCAAGAACAACAGGTAGCTGAAGAAATTGATGCTAATGTCAACCTTAATGAAGGTGACCCATCATCCAAGGAAGTTAAAAATGAGGATTATCCAGTAATTGAGGTAATTCAGGAGATAGAGTGTGATACCCAGCCACTGATCCAAGATGATTCTCAAACTGCAATCAGTTTAGAGGACGAAAAAGTGAGGCCTCCAGAAAGTGTACTTCATAATTATTACGATGAACATTTTAAAGATGCTGAATCTTTTATTATGGAGACTGGTGGCATGACAATACTAACACCTCGTGAGTATTGTAATAAACTTAGATATTTGATTAATAACTAATTAATAATTAAACTAATTAATAAGAAACATTTCTCATTAAAAAAAGCTCAAAAATCTTGATTCCAAATGATCAAATGCCAAACATTCTGTTTCACATTACAATTATAAAATATTTTTTCCAGAAAATGAGGATGTGAAATATACTCCACATCCTAATCTAATGGAGCTCTCTTCTTATATCAGTGAAAGCAGTAAGTTTTCTTTTACAATTGTTACATTAGTACATTCTTAAACTGCATGAAACCAAATCTCTTTTTTTTAAATAAGATTGTAACCAACTAGAGGTAGGTATGAAAACTACATACATGAAGGAAGTTCAATAAGTTATTTTCTTGAAACAATATTATTTTCTGAAGGTACTTAAATTTTTGTTATACCCTTAATATTACTGAGATATGGTAATAAGGTATTGCTAATGTTATGATTGTTGTTTATTTGTTTTACAGATGTTACAACAGTAGTTACAATGCCCATTACACAAAATTCCTCTATACCCATGATGGAAGTGACAAACACATCAGTAAGTATGATAAAAATATATATTTATGTTGTAGTGCATTTAATATGTTGTTTTATTTAGCAACTTATTTTACAGATGGTGTCATACCCTGATGACCATACACAGGATCCAGCTAAGCCCAAAACTTCAGCAATGTGCTGGAAAACTGAAAGTGATTGGCCTCATACTGATAATGTTATCACATTGCATAATTTTTCTAATGAAAATAGAGAAAACACTAAGTACATAAATGAAGACTCAAAAACAAGTATGGAAGATGCTTCCATCAATGATGAGAATATGTACAAGGAAGACAGAGATTCTAACTATAATATGGAGTCTTCAAACTCGTCAGAAAGCTACCAGTCTATGAAAGAGACATCTTTGAAAGTAGACAGTGAAATAGCAACGAGTTTACCATCAAGTGCAAACAGCACAAATTTAATTGTGAATACTACAACTGTTGCTGTCAATAGGTCTGTTGGTAAAAAGTCAAAATCTGGAAAAGAATCTAACAGGTATTTATGAAAATGCTTATAAAGTACTTAAAACTTGTGACCTTTCACATTCATGCTTTTCTTTGATCATATTTATTCTAAGGTAGCAGTATTATATATTCTTAACTAACATGTATGAATGCATATTAAGTACATATTTAATCAAATTTTAAATATTAAAAGCATGTTAGATGAACTTTGTGTTAGAAACTCTTTTTAACAAATACTTAATTTTATTATTCTGCTGATATTTCTTCTGTATCTAACAATATATGCTTATGTATTATAAAATTTTTATTTTAAATTTGTAAATAGTATATAGTATGTCTGTCACAATTCAAGCTTGTCACATGGTGAATTTAAATATAACTACTCTTCATTTGATTACTTAGGTCTAGGAGTTCAAACAAAGTTCCGCCTGGTGCTGTAAACCTCGAGAGGAGCTACCAAATTTGCCAGGCTGTGATTCAAAATAGCCCAAACCGAGATGCATTGCGAGGTCAGCTAAGGCCCCCTCCTGCTCTGTTGACAAGGCCTGTGAGACAACCAAGGCCTCCACCACCTGTGGTTGTACGACAAATGCCAGTTTCTGTAATGCCACATAATGAGGTTAGTTTTCATTTCTTAAGGAATAAATGTGATCTGACAAATTATACCAATAAATTTGTAAATACACTACTATTTTTATAATTGACTATGTAACACTAGATATATTTTTGCGGTGTGAGATTATTTTTAGGGCACTTATTTTTTTATTGATATCCAGATGATTTGATACAAATAAAACAAATAAAAATAGTCATCAAACAAGTTCATTTTTGACAATGTCATTTGAAATCTGTTTTATTTAAAAAAAAAACTTGTTTGTAATAAGTAATTAATATCTTTGGGCAAGCGTTTTTGAAGGGATTCTACAAAGCAAATTACAAATTGTGCTCGTCATTGATTTTTCTTTTTTGTGTGCCTTGATTAGTGTTTATTGTACAATAATCATTATCATGTATTGTGCAGTGAATACTAATATATATGTGTATGAAATAGAAAAGGCAAGGAGGAGTGTGTAGACCATGCTTATCATTTCATACCAAAAAGTTTGTTTGTTCATAGTACAGTAACGGTATCACTTTAGTATTGTCTTTCATCTAATCTTATCTTTGTTGTCTTCATTATTATTCAAACTATCATCATCATAAAAAATATCCAAGATCATCACCAGTTATGATATAGTATACACGGCACGAAGAACTAGCCCAGGTTCTATCTGAGTATAGTTGCTTTCAATTTATCAATCATATCATGGTACCATTCCACGCGCTCCTGCTTCTGAGCACCGGTGAGGTTGTGGGGTACCCTGCGCGATAAAGTCCTTACGCTAAGGTGGTTGTGTAGGTTATTATGAATACTTCCAGATCCAATCTGCAGATTATACTAAATCTCCTCGTATGCGATTCGCCGGTTTTGTTGAATCAAAATTTTCACTTCTTTCTTTATCCTATCCTAATTTAAGTGACTGCACTTAAATGAGCCTTGTTCATAAAAGCTAATTGAAGTTGATTAAATTAAACCATTTATCAGGTTTCAAGTTGGACTTGAAGTCATAAAAAATCATTGCATTAAAAGGTTCCGGATGCAGATTTATTTTTGTATGACACACAAGTTTCATAATGATGGTAAAAAAAGAGAGAGATAGAAAAATTACATATGGAACAAATATATTTTCCATAATTTTATTTTATTTTTAATACTTACTAAAAATAATGTGTGAAAATGGAATATAAAGTAATTGGCATTAAGTGTTAAAATGAAATGTATCTCAAACTCACTTGTTCTGAATACTGATTTGAATTGCTTTCTGATTTAACGGGCAGGGGAGACTGTTAAAACTGTAAAACTTATAACAAATACCATTTCGGCTCTATATTTACTCACATAAAAACCTTTGTCATAATTTATTTAGGCATAGTGTTTTTAGGAATAATTATATTATGGCATAACAACTCTTAGACGGTTCTATATGAGGGAACTGGGCTCTGGAGGTGAGGGGCTATTTTAATACATTGACTTCATGGTTAATATATATATTACAAACACTACACCATTAAACATTTACAATATTTTATGTTTATGTAACTCTAGGATGTTTCACAGTTCGTGTCTAGATTAGAAGTAAGTTGTCATAGCAGAAAACAATCATCTGTTATGACATATAAATAAACATTTCGATATTCTAAAACTGTCACTTCACATGTGACAAGTGTTGCCTGTTATTACTTACATACATGCTGCGTTCCCGTTGCCGAATACAGCGCTCATACAGGGTGTCCGGTAATGAATGGATAACCTTGAAACGTCTAATAGTACAACTTATGGCCGTTCTGAAAAAAGTACGAAAAATAATTTATCATAAGTAGTACCTCTGATATTTCTTTTTTTAAGAAGTCTTTTTTTCAATATTATTTTACTGTCTTAAAAACTTTCTATTAGATTTTTGTTGTTTTAATATTATAGACTAACCGTGATACTGATAGATTAAAAGTAAATAGTATGAAAAGCTTACGCAGTTTTTTTTTTAGAAATACGCAAAATAATTTATTTTTCAAAAATACATCCGGTGAACGTGGAGGCACAAAATTGGCCCTAGACGTCCGATCCACCTATTTGGGTATCTGCTGTTTAAATATGCACGAACCGGAACAGCATAATGCGCAGGACAACCGTCATTTTGCAGCCAATACGATTCCCTCAGCTCCTCGGGAACCTCTTTTAATAAATTGGGGAGATCGTTTTGAAGAAACTCCATTTGAGAGAACTTTGCCCCGTCAAATTCCCCGGTAATTCAAATGGGCCAATTACCATACCATTTAAAATTCCAGTCCAAATATTTATTTTAAATTGGTATTGTGACCTGTCTTCACGCATAAGATGGGGATTTTCTAGTTCCCAACTATGTAAATTATGTAAATTCACATAACCGTCTCTTTTCAGCGTTGACCCATCGCTCCACAAAATATTATAAAAAAATTATGGGTCTTCCTCCATCATAGCTAGCATTTGCACTCTTGCTTGAAAATCTCTCGGTTGGAGAGTTTGCACGCGTGTGACGTGGTAAGGGTGGAATCTGTTTTTCTTTAAAATATCTTGCACGGTCGATTTTCCAATGCCTGTGCATCGAGCTGTTGCTCGCGTAGAGGCTGAAGGATCATTTTCAATCTCCTCAAGCACCACGTCTTCTACATCAGGACTAGCAATTCTTCCAGTGCTATTACCACCTACACCACTACCCGGTATTCTTCCTTCTGAGTAACAACCGTGGACTCTTATAAATACACGGTAGTCTGGATGGCTCAAATTAGATGGCAAAAATATCTCTCCCTATAAAGAGCTGCGGCTGCATTTGCGTTGCCTCGGCTCCATAAATAAACTGCATGTTTGCATATTCTAGAGCCGTGCACTGATGACGTGGCATTTTGATACACAAAAGTACAGTTCAGTCCAGAAACAAGCCAAATCGTCGCAAATATCACCGAACAAAACAAGTCCAAATCAGTAAGCAAAACGAAGTCCAGTAAAATAGCCAAGTGGTCGTTTTAAAACTGATTCAAATAATTGCAAACGGAGACGAAATAAACACATGCGAAGTCGAGCAAGTCGAGTGACGCACTAAGTTCCTTTATTTTTACATTTAGCTCTTCTCTTTCGCACTTACCCAATTCAGACCCCCTCTTTGTCTATCATAACACAAAAGACGGTCGGTATGGCATGCGCGCAGGTAGCAAATATGAAGGTCGCGCGGCCTATTTCAGGCTAGTAAAGTAACCATTTTAAACATTTAAATTGGTTATTTTATTACATTCAAATTAGTTAATTTCTAACAATTTGTTTTAAAATAGCTGTTTTCATGTTTGATCAATTCCTGATGCCTTTTTTATTAATCCCCAATGATCAGACACAATTCAATAAAAAAAATTCCCATATTACAAATTTGGTTATTTAGTCAAATTTTCTCCTTTTTTACATTAATGGCAATAAGTCACTATTTATGAAAGATACATTTATGAATTGTACCATTATAAAATCTATTTGAGACAGACATTATTTTAAAATTATTGGCCACCCATGTATTCATAATTTTTTTTCATACCCAAGAGGTTTGAACTTTGTTTAAAAAATATTTTTTGCATATTTTTCAAAATTAAAATATTTTGCGTATTTCTATAAAAAACTGCGTAAGCTTGTCATACTATTTACTTGTAATCTATCAGCACAGTTAGTCTATAATATTAAAACTAATAGAAATCATTCATTTCTGGTCATAGTTTTTAAGACAGTAAAATAATTATGAAAAAAAAGACTTTTCTTTAAAAAAGAAATATCAGAGGTACTACTTATGATAAATTATTTTTCGTACTTTTTTGTAATAATGTAAAAAAATGGCTCCTGCTTCATTCAAGGTCAAAGATCTTAATGAAATCCGATTGCAATGCAAAAGCACTAATACCACTTTTAGCGCGCTAAAACGAATCGGAACTGTTTTGAGCACTTTTAACGCTGATAACGCTGTCAGCTGCAAACGGAACGCACCAATACAAACTCCAACAACAACTATACGCATAAAAGTATACACTAAAATATGAAGTGGCTATTTACGTACGTATTTTCATCACACATCAAAGCTAACCAAACCCAGTATAATATGGACCCCGCCGATGAGACTTCGGCAAGTCGGGATCTACCTAATTTGGGACCAACCAAGCTTACCTAAATACAAAAAATGGCTAAAGACTATTAAGCGTCCTCCTCAATAGTCCAATTGAATAAAGCCCAACAGATCGTTATACTTAAAATGAATTATGCCAAAATTGGATTATGCCAAAGATCCATTATGAGATCAAGGATTATGCAACATTCTTTATGCCTAAGAAAATAAGTAAAAAAATTATGCAAGTATAATGTAACCCACCGAAAATGTGTAAAAAAAACTGTATAATTGCACATTATAATTACAGTTATGTGCCAAAGTTTAACTAAGCCAAATAATATAACAAATATAACATAATAATAGGTCTTTACCTATGAAACTGCCGTTTTGCCGTAATGGCCATTTCAAATGAAAATATTTTTTTTTAACTGATAATTCTAATTTCAAATTAATTTTATTTGACAAACATGGAATTCTTTTTCTAAAATCGTCATTTGTTTAATAGTTAGTGTTTTGTTTTCAACGCATTCGAACATTTTTCGTCATCATGGATAAGTTAAAAATTCGAGTAATTATGGAGTATGAGTACCGTCGTGGCAGCAAAGCAGCACAAGCGGCACTCAACATCAACGACGTTTACGGAGCGAACACTTCAAACGAACGCACCACCCGTTATTGGTTTACCCGCTTCCGTTTTGGAAATTTTGACCTGAAAAATGAACCCCGTGGTCGTCCGAAAACTTTGGTCGACAATGACGAATTAAAGGCAATTGTGGAAGCTGATGAAACTCAATCCACGGCTGAATTAGCAGCAGCTTTCGACGTTAGCATCAAAACAATATTGGTCCATTTGCGTCAAATTGGCAAGGTAAAAAAGCTTGACAAATGGGTACCCCACGAACTCAATGACCGCCAGCGCGAAGTACGCTTGGAGACGTGCCTTGCACTGCTCAGCAGGCATACAAATGAAGGAATTCTGAACCGCATTGTTACTTGTGACGAGAAATGGATCCTGTTTGACAATCGTAAGCGCTCAGCAAGTTGGTTGGACCCTGGTTCAGCACCCAAACAATGCCCTAAATGAAAACTTACCCCTAGAAAAGTGATGGTCACTGTTTGGTGGTCTAACGCGGGTATAATTCATCACAGCTTCTTGCCAAACGGGACAAGCATTACTGCAGATGTGTACTGTGAAGAACTGAACACAATGATGGAGAAGCTCGCACGTCTCCAACCAGCTTTGGTCAATCGTTCGGCTCCACTGCTCCTGCACGACAACGCGCGACCTCATACTGCACAGCAGACGGTCTCCAAGCTACAAGAGTTGGAGTTGGAAGTTCTCCGTCATCCGCCGTACTCACCAGACCTTGCGCCTACAGACTTCTACTTTTTCCAGAATTTGGATAACTTCTTGGCGGGAAAAAAATTCAATACCCGAGAGGCAGTACAAAATGCCTTTGAAGAATTTGTTGCCTCCCGTCCAGCTGATTTCTTCAAGAAAGGCATCAATAAGCTACCAATGCGTTGGCAAAGATGCATTGATTTCATGGGTGACTATTTTGATTAATAGAAATAAAAAATATAAAAAAAAATTACGCTTAATTTATTTGGTTAAATATAACAATCTAAAACACAACTTCAAATTAGGTCTTCAATATTTGTTATGTTGTCAAAAACTTTAAATGTAGCAATAAAACGTTAGGTACCTCCATGATAAATTCAATTAATAAGAAAGGTAAATAATATCTGAAAACAAAATAAACATACTATTACAGGTAAACGACAGCCGAGGCAACAGCGTTGGGCAGTACATACTGGTTCAAAGGACGCCGAACGTCGCTCCGAGAGCGTCCAGCGCGCCTCCAGTAAACCAAAACCCTAATGTTGTAAGTATATATTTATTTTTTATTTAAAAATATTGAATGGACACATTCTGATTTAGTAACTATCACTTGAGTCATTAGTACTTCCTGTGAGTTTGAAAGCTTACAAAAATTCCTAGTTTAAGAATAATAATAATAATAATAATCTTTATTATCCAAATAAATACAGAATAACAATTATAAATGATCCTTGTCTCCTGAGCTAGGAAGACCTTTACAGGAGCTAGGAAGACCTTTACAGGAGCTAGGAAGACCTTTACAGGAGACGGCTCTTCATTATGTTTAAATACAGTTTTATTTGATAATGCAGACTAGCTATATAAAACTAAATACCAAATATATGTAATGTAAAAATTATGCATGGACTGAACAAAGTGTTCCTAATTACCATGAGAGAATTTTTTTATTTTAGAATGAATAGAAATATTTTTTAGTTTTTCTCGTCTTTCATCTTAGGCAATATAACTCTTATTCCAATAGGAACCTAGAAACATTTTTAGAGAAAAACAAACATCGACAACCATGTGTTTTAATAACTAGTCAAGAACTAATATTGACATTGAATTAATAAATGAGTAACAAAATTGCAGAGTGTCGCCCGGTGTAGAAGTGTTGGTGCAGAAGACTCATGTGTCTGTAATCTTCGTGCTATGATTCTGTGTAAGAAGTGCGGCGCTTTCTGCCATGACGACTGCATCGGATCGGCTGAACTCTGTCTGACATGCCTCATACGCTGACGACAACTTACAACCGGATATTTCAACTCTATCCTGCATGAGTTAAACATTATAATAGGTATGTTTTGTCCAAGTGAAATAGTGTCACTAAGATTAGATAGACCTGATAGATTTTTTTCTATTTAATAGTCTTTTTCTGTTTTCTCAAATTACTGATCATACATTTTGGGTCTGTTTTATTTTTCATACATTTTATTTATCAACAATTTTCATCACATTCCATTTCATAACACAAAATATGAAAAAATTTATAAAGGTCTGCCTGATTTCCAAAATACCTATTAAAATTTGAGAGATAAAACAAGACTTGTAAAAATATAAATAAGCTGTTATTAACCTGTAATCACATATGAGTTAAACCAGTACACACATGGGCTGTATAGATTATTGAATATCTGCAATCTTTATAGTGTAAAGGGTTTATTATGATCTACACTGATATACAATATTTTAGAGAACCTTTGTATGGTGGTGCTATGTCTTTATTTTTTGAGATAAGTGACAAATGTAATATGTACGTATATTAATTTAATACTGTGGTATCTCAAATAATTGAAAAGGTGTTGTTTGTGATGTTCCTTGCTATGAAAGAGCACCTTTATTTGTAATAAATTCATTTGCACATTATTGTATAAATTGCAGAGTAAAAAATAAAATTTTATTCACTATGAATCAAAACTAAATGCCCCATGTGATTATGATTAATTGAAGGAGTTAATGGAATATGTCTTGAACCAAATAATTTAAAGCCTAAAGCCAAGAATAAAATATGCCTTACTATATGGATTATGAAATATTTGTAGGTAAACTGCCCTTTTTCATGTCCATATGGGGACATCACTGTTATGTAATTTTTTTTCATTACGAAAATCAAAATTCTATTGTAACTTACGATTACCTATACAATATGATCTTTCAATTCAGGTATCATCTCTACTTTGAAGTCACCACAGACAAAATTTTACCACCATGTATGCATGCTTGAAAGTGCTGGATCCTTTCTTAATATTGTATTAATTTGATAGAATTGTTGCAATATGGTAAAAGTTTTGTTTATAATTTCGTATGCGAATTGTTCTAGTTATTACCCAAAATAATGAAGATTTAGGTGTAAGTACACACAATAAATTGTAAAAAGTATGCAGATACAAATCTGCTATTTTTATTTAAAGTTGATTGTATTCAGATAAATATCAGTTGAAATAAATTATTATGTATAGATGGATCAACTTAGTTGTGCGCGCGGGGGCCCTACGTGTGCGTGTGTCTTTAAATATATAACTTAATTTTGTGTGGCAGCCGTTATCTTGTCAAAACATGTTCTCGTTGCTTTGGTTTGCGTGTAGTATTGTTCAAGGTCACTCAATGCTCGAGATACTGCAAGTTCTACTCAGCTGATCGCTACAAAATTATTATCCTCGTGTAGTACGTGTCTATACTAATACTTGAAACTGGCAGAAATAGTTATTGTGTAGTAACAACAGCTGATTGGCATAGAACACAAAATAATAATAATAATAATAATTGGATTGCATGATCAATCAGTACATTTTGTCCCCATAGTTAGTGTTTGAATACATATGACCGCGCGCACAGAGGAATGGCACCGTCTATTGCTATGAATTTAGATTTGAATTATGCAGTAATATGTACAAGCATATTGTAACTGTGGGGCTTTGATTAATATTGATTTAAAAAAGTTTTTACTTAGTATAAGCATTTACATGGAATGTGTTTCAAAGGACTAGTTTTCCTTTTTTTTGATCTGTGACTTTTAGTATATAACCTATTGGATATTTATATTGTACTAGCTTTTTTCCATTGTGAAAATAATATTTTTTTTGGAAAAAAATATATCCTAAGATCCTTAGTAGAGTAAGTACTAATTTAATTTTGCCATTTATCGTAAGTAAGTTTATTATAGCTTATACATCACAAAGAAGAATAAAATTGTTACTAAATTTTGATCTTAATATAAGGTATAGTTTAGTAATTACTACATTTGATTAATGTAGTTAAAAAACATGTACCTAAGCGGGCAATCATCTATTTTGACGATCTATTTATTTTTTACATTTAAGGTTATGTACAGATTTCTATTTATTGTAGACGAGAGAAGTAAGTTAAGAATGATGGATGTTTGAAAAATAGCACGAATGACTCATAAAAAAAAAGAATTAATTACATAAAACAAAACATTTAGTTTTTTCTTAGCATCTGTAGGTGTAACATGGTTCCAATAACGCAATATATTATAAAAATCAATATTAACTATTAATTTTTAACATATATCTTAACTTTTTGACTTTGAACGATTTTTATTATTGTTTTTCTTAATCGACTACGAAAAACGTCTTTTAGTATTTGTTGAACTTGGGATTAACAAGCGCAACTACAAAATAGGTAACTGTGTATCAAAAATGTTTCTTTCGTATTTGACACATTAGTTCATTATCATAGATAGATAAAATAGAGCATTAAATTGTGTTTATTTTGTTATACATATGATAGGATTTAGACTAACAACCTTTTATTGCTCACTGTAAGTAAAACAACAAAAAGATAAGTAAAATAGTTAGTTTATGATAATGTACAAGCTATACTTAAATAACCTCTTAAATGAAACGTTTTTAGACATACATTTTTTTATAAAACTAAAATTTACTTTCTAAAGCAAATAATAAATTACTTAAATAACATAGATGTAAAGCAGTTAGGCAATAGTGTGCCTTAAATTATTGGCGTTAAATTAGTTATGATGGCAGAAAGTTTGCTGCTTTGGAAAGTAATGTCTATAGAACTAGCACAAGCTTGTTATAAGGTAAATTACTTCTTATGTGTGTGGACGATCTCTATGCACTTGAAACAGCCGCTCACTGAGCACACCGCGCGTGTGGGTTGCGGGACGAAGAGTGATGGTGGTTGGGGGGGGGGAGAGAACTATTCAGATTGTGCTCGCTCAGTAGATATTGGTTATTACACGTTCGAGTGGTTGAACCTTATATTAGCTTGCTATAGATATTATTATTCAAAGGGTTGTGCCGTATGCAATGCTGTGGGTTTGCACAAATAACTTTTTTTATTACTAACCTCATAACAGTTACGTCAAACTTGAACATGTGAAATGTGAATATACATATAGCATAACACAAAAAGTACTTTTGCAAAAACTTAAGGTTGTATGTTGTTCATTTATGAAAACTTTTATCCATGTTTGAGTTAACTGAAATCTATGGTTATATTTAATACCGCACTTCCTCATTGCCGAATTGCTCAAAAACAGCTAATGAAAATATTTTTTTACAATAATGCTTTCGTGCAGACACACGGTAGCGCTTGACTGTAATCTAGCCATTTGCCTTGAAAAGTACATTTCATATGCCTTATTGTAAGATTTGTAAATCGAGAATAAATACTTCATCATACTTTCAATTTTTAGCCGAACAGGGTATATATATTTTTAAAATTAAATCTACAGATTGCTTGTACCACCACACTTCAAATTCATAAGAATATTATATCATTCCTGTTTATCAATTCAGGTCTCTCTGAAAATTATATCTATTGTTTAATAGAACCAAACTTAATTGATATCATGGTCACAAACAAACTGAGATATAAGTACTTTATTTGTCGTTTTGTCATGATCAAAATTAATCAAACTACTGCTTAATAAATCTGTTGGCTCATTTATGTACTACAAAAACATTTGTATTCATTGCATTAAACAAAATCGTTTTTTTTTTCTTATAGAAGGGCCAGTGATTAAATAGGAGTAAAACTGTTTAGACACTCGTCTGTTTCTATGAATCTTTAGCTTTGTGACTTATTGATCCGTGAGATTTGTTATTATTTGGTAATTAGTTCTTAAGGACACATTTTTCGTAATAAAATTATGTTCTTTATTTCACCGTGTTTGTAATTTATAATCATATTAATATCGCGCTCTATAAAAGAGTTTTTTAAGATTATTGTCGCGAAACTCGTGTAGGTGGATGCACTCAGCGTATTGAATCGTTTGCGTAGCGTTTGGTCTTTCTTAGGTGCAACGAGGGAACGCTGACTCTGCAGGGGATTTGAATGCAAATCAGTTAAAGTTCCAATTTAATGAATGACAAATAAAACCTTATAAGAAACTAGAGTTTGCTGAGAGCAGTACTTTTTCTGGATGAAACGTACTCTACGTCCTTATCTGTACCACGTGTATCACCAACGTCTATGCAAAGTTTCATGATGATCGGCATAGTCATTACAGTGAAGAATATACCAACTCAAACTCGCATTTATATCATTCATTAATACAGAACGTATAAAAAAAAGTTCATGTTATGTACCAACTCAGAACGTTATCCGTTATACAAGCCTATATCATGATATTCTCGACACTAAAAGCGGCTCATTATACAGAGTGACTTGTAATTCGACGTATTCCTCTTGGGATTTGATAATACAACTAATTTCCAACAAATTTTACTATAATGTCCCTAATACCAAGGAGGCTCGTTATCGAGATATTCAATATTTTTGGTTTTGTTCAAAAAAATCCCGAATTAACTACAAAAAATGTAATAAATAAAAAACTAGTGTTTTGAATTTAGTTGTTTAAATTTTTATCAGTTACCAATACATCAACAAACATTTATTATTTATTAATTCTAATACTGTAAAAAATATTAATCATTTTAAAATAGCAAGTGAATTCTTATAAAATTTTGTTTTGATTCACTAATTTGGTCAATAGAAAACTGGATTTATTTTGAATTATATTTCGTCGCTTCATTCTTCAGATAGTAGGGTAAACCGGGTACAATAGTAGCACGGGTCAATAGTACCAACATAAATATTTTAACTACTGAGCTGAACTATGCATGTATGAGTGGGCCAAGACACGCGCTATATGAGTCCCGATGTGCCCAATAGTCGCCGGCGCGCGCGCTTCGAATCGGACGTGTCGCCGGAGAATTTTTTTTTCGGCAAGCCGTGGTGAGTTGTTTCGTAAAGTTTTAATGGCTATAATACATAATGTAAAAGCTTTTTCTACAGGTAATTGTTATTGCCAGTTTAGATGGATATCGAACTTTTAATTTTTGATAAATATTAAAACTATTAGATAATAATAATGTGACTTTTGTATGTTTTCTCTAAATTAGCTACTTTGGGGCAATAGTACCGACATCGCCGGGGACAATGGTACCGTTGACAATTGACCCCGTGGTACAAATAACCCCGTAACCTCTAGCCAGAAAAAGAAAACAGCAACAAGATATAATTCTGAAAGCAGTGAAGAAGAAAAAGAATAAGAATGGTTTTGCGTTGTATCTATGGAACCATTTAGTTCCACACGCCATAGTGAAATGTGGGCTTTGGGCTCATGAAGAATGTACACTTCAGGAGTCTTTATATTTGTCACATTTTCGAATCTGACTAATGAATTGTTTATAATTAATTTTCCGGAAGGGTCATTTGTTTCAGTTGTACTTGTAACTCTATACAAAAATATGTTTTTTGATTATTTCTATTTTGTGATTGTTATGAAGCTAAAAATAGCAATTGTGGCAAGTCTTAGCCAAAGTTGATTATATGTCAAAGAAAACTAATTTTATTTTTGTTACAAGGGTAGAAAATTTATGTTTTTATTATTCATTAACATTTCTGTTGATTTAAAAGACTGATCTCTCGATTTCCTTGTTGTTAGTTATAAAGGTTGATTATAACTAACAAAGACCTAAAATAAATGTCTGAGAAAATGTTATTAAATAACATAATGTGACTTTTATTACCCTTTGTAGTTCTGGTACAATTAACCACATAAAAGAGGTTATTGGTACCACTGGCTATCTTTTGATTCAAATGAATTTTTTACCAAGTTTTGTAAAATCTATAAGAAATTCAGCTGTACCCTTGGGTTTATAAAAGACAAAGGCTTTAAAATATCAAAAATAAAAACCGAATTCGTCAGCGAAACTTTTGTAATCGGCCGTTGTTTTTAAAATGGTACTGTTGTCCCCGATCTACCCTAAATTATTAAACAGGTAGTCCTTTTAAGGTGTTAGGTAACTTCGCACAGTTTTTAAATATGTCATTTGACTTATTCAAAAAACTTTACGTCTTTTACTTGATCAACCCCGGTCTCAGCAAATCTTCGTTATTATTTCGTGCGTGGTAACAAGCACATGTCTTATACCAACCAGTAACTTAATAGTTTAATATTAAATATGTTGTAAAAGTTGTACTAAAAGTTTGAAAATTAGAACAAAAAATACAGGATAAACGAAAGCGACTCGTTATTTCTTCCATTTTGTGTTTTTTCATAAGTGATCGCGGGTATCTATAAACTATAATTTCGCTGTGTTGAAAAGATGCAGAAAACACGTGTCATCTATAATAGATATATCACGTTGTCCGCATGCATTCCTGGTAGTCATCTACCTGATGTTTATTATTATAAACTATAATTTCGATTCGTCGAAAAGATGCAGAAAATACGTGTAATCTATAATAGATATATCAAGCTATCTGCAAAAATTCCTGGTAGTCTTCTACCTGATGTTTGTTATTATAAACTACAATTTCGCTTAGTCGAAAAGATGCAGAAAATACGTGTTATCTACAATAGATATATCACGTTATCCGCATAAATTACTGGTGTGATGATGTTTCCTATTCCGATTAATGCTGTATAGTACTCGTATTGTTATTTTTGACTTTTTTTTTCAATAATGTTTAAATATTTTAATACGAATACAGAAAATGCGTGTAGTCTGAAAGAGATTTATTACATTAATATCTGTATTACATAATATTCTATTACTACTATTTTTTTTTCAAATTTGAAAGTCGTCATTAAAATTATTTAAATATATTGATCAACCGAATCTCTGGTTAGCTACTTCGGTGTCCGTATGTAGACGCTCCCTAATCTGGAACCGTCGACCTCCGAGAATGAACCGGGCTAGTCGGGAGAATTATTTCCGATATGGATCCAGAGATTCTTTCTAACCTCGGGGTTTAACCCTTAATTTAGCAAACAAAATTTCGGCGGGAAAGCGATCATCTGTTTTTACCAAAGTAAATAATAAATATTTCATTGTTTTACTAAACAATAATACTTTTTTCTTGCATGGGGTATTAGAATATATATGTGTGAAAATGTTTACTTGTGTTTTTTTACAATTTATGCGTATTTTATTCTTTTTTTTGCTTCTTAACCTCTTTGTCCGTCACAGCGTACATTGCCAAAAACCTACAAATTATGTACTGAATAACTTTGTCCGCTGGGACGGATATCACCAAAGTTCGTTTGATTTGCGGTTATGGGCGGTTTATAACTTTTTTTTTCTTTTCGCTTGTCAACAGCAAACACGAGCGTCAAAAATATTAGGCTTAGTTCCTAACGAAAATGCTTCACCAGACGCAAGTGGAAAATCAGACTCTGAAATGAATGTGCTTGTACTAATAGTAACTTTTCTTCTCCAGCTCTATCTATTCCATCTGTGCTTGAAAATTTAAATATTAGCATGTTATCATCTGACGACGAACCAGTAGAACAATCTGAAATTATACAACACTAGCAAATACGGCGTTGGTTACATTTTTCAAATAACAACCTGCAAGATGAAGACCGATACTATAAAGTTAGGCCTATTGTGGAAAAGGTAAGACAGAATTGTTTAAAACAACAAGGAAGTGAAACACAATATAGTATAGACGAAATGATGATACTCTATAAAGGTTCAAAAGCAGGCAAACGCAAACAGTATATGAAAGACAAGCCAAACAAATGGGGATTTAAAAATTATGTAAGGGCGGGGGTTTCATCATTTATGACTTTGTACTGTATACTGGTGATGATAACTTCCGTAACCATGCGTTTTCCGAGGAATAAGGATCTCTTGGTTTTGGCGTTCAGGTTGTAATCGCTCTATGCCAGAGTATTTTCTATTGCGATAACTTTTTTTCGCCTCCTGAGTTGTTTATATATTACGGGAGGGTTATGGAATTTTTGGTTTGGGAACGATAAAAAATAATCGCATCAGAGGCACCGAAAACGTTTTTCCCAATGAAAAATCTTTTAAAAAGAAACAAAGGGGTAATTTCGTTGAAGTCACATGTGACAAGAATCGTTTGGCATTGGTACGCTGGAACGACAATAAGGTCGTGACGTTTATAAGTACTTATGTTGCAAGTGAGCCTGTAGAAAAAATCCAACGATATTCAAAGGATCACAAGAAGAAAATTGATGGACAGTGTCCTCAAATTGTGCGACAGTACAACAGACATATGGGCGGCGTTGACCTTGCCGATATGTTGATATCGTTGTATAAAACTCCGTTCAAAACAAGACGGTGGTACATGGGCATTTTTGCGCAGTTACTGGACATTTGTCTAAACAATGCATGGTTGGTTCACAGAAAGGCGAATAAGGGCAATACAGTAGAGAAGTTTGCACAAAAAGTTTTTTTTGTTTTTTTTTTCGTTGCCGAATTAAGGGTTAAGGGGCTCCAGTTATGGAATAACCGCTATAAATGGATAAACGCTATAACCGGATGATTTTACTTCTTCAAAAAGAAGATAATAAGAGTGTTAAAAAAAAGTAATAATAAAAAAATTAAAAAACTACACCGAAGCTATCTAAGTACTGGGTGGGACCTCCTCGTTACCCATCAAACAGGGGAGGTGGGTGACGTCAATGGAAAGTGCCAGTGCCTCCACTTCGGTGTCCATGTTTGAATTCGGCGTTCAACGTAAAATTCAACCAGTCCGGGACTTGTGCACCGAATCAACCATAATTCAGGTACACCCAGGTCGAATCCATTACTTTTACGATTATTGGCCTAAAATACCAAATAATAAAACGATTTTAAAATGGATAAATAATAATGATGATAATTTTAATTCCATTTCATGATAAAATTACACCAGTATTTACTCCCAAACGTATTTTGTCGCATAGGGAAAAACGGAATATGATAATAGCAATTAATTAATTGATACACTTAGAGGCTATAAAAGGTCGTTATACCTCAAGTGACCAGTTTATATCAAACAAATATAATAAATAAATATTTTTTTGGCGTCGAAACTCAATGGCGAAAAACGGTTCGTACTAAACAAAAAAAAAATAAAAAATAAAATTATACCACTTTGTAGAAAAAGTGCACTTTTAAATGGAAACTTATAAAACAGCTTCTAAATTAATTCGCCATAATGGTTTCTTAGCTAACATAGATAAGAAAAATCATACCTACTCGTACCTATATTTGTTAATTACAAAAATACGTTTTGAATTTCAAGAAAACAATATGTTTGAGCCAATCAAATATGAGTTTACGGCCATACCGTAAGGATTATCCGTTGCTCTGGGGGTATTTACAAAAAATATGCGCAAAGTTATGAGTCACTGGTTGTGAATTTGGACAAAAATCGAATAGTACCGACAAAGTCAATAAAATTTTTAGGCTTTATGTTTAACATAAAACAGTACCTGACGATAAGCGTTATAATAATAAATAATATTACAACCAGGGAAAGGCTTGTTAATTAAGACACGATTACATGTTGAGTGACAATTTATTCTTCACTTCACAGAGCCGCGTCCAGTCAGACGCTAAGTCGGTGGATACAGCAGACGCTAGGTACGAGCGGCGTCGACATGAGTGTGCTCAGCGCACTCAGCACGCGGCAAGTTATTTTTTATCCGAGAAACGGTTGGGTGGGCTTAAAACTCTCAGTCCTTCACAAAATTTTACCATAAACCTAAATTAAACCCACTAAACGACTTTGCCTTGTCCGTACTCAATAAAAGTACAAACCACTTAATACCTTCCGATAAAGAGATTATTTAAAATTAAATTATTCTGTTTATTGATTAAGTTAATTAATTTGGCAATCACCAAGTGTATAATAAACGCCTAAAGGTTACTGGATCCTAAAATTATGTACTAAATGAAGGAGTTTAATGAATAAACGTATTTAAATAAATTATAATTTGTAAAGACAAAAGAAAACAAAACTTAATCTTTAAAAATCTACATGTTTATTTATATACTATCTGAAGAATGAAGCGACGAAATATAATAGATGATTAAACGAACTTCCAAGTGAAGTTCTATCGCTATTATATGAGTCGCTTCATTCGAAGATAATAAAGGACCCGTCCCTCCCGGAACCCATACAAAAGTTTTGTTTTGATCTCTTAAAAAATGAAGATTTGCCGGGACTGGGGTTGATCAAGTAAAAGACGTAAAGTTTTTTGAATAAGTCAAATGACATACTCTAAAACTGTGCGAAGTTACCTAGTACCTTAAAAGGACTACCTGTTTAAATATATACTATCTTCGAATGAAGTGACTCATATAATAGCGATACAACTTCACTTGGAAGTTCGTTTAATCATCTAAAATCAACAGTACATTAAGCAACAAACTACTAGAAAAACTTCCTTGTTCTATTAGCTACCCAAACAAGTTAAATTATTAAGACACAAAGATCAATATCCAGAAATAAACGTACGTAGAGCACGTGCATTGTAAAACCCTTAGTTATCGTACCGCGGCTTAAGTTGCAGAGTTACAATAAATTCCTGGAACGTTTTAGTTGTTATCGTTTGAAATCGTTCGTCGTTTGTTTATTAGACCCATTAGATTATTCAACAAGCAGTTTAATCAAATTAAATTAGTTCGATTCGATTCTACGCTGTATAAGCACGTGTTTTGTTTCTGGCTACTACCAACGCGATCTTAAGTTACGTTGACTTTGATCACTAACTATGGCAGCTTACTCTAATTCCAAGTATGCCGATATTTTTTATTTTTATGCCTTGACGGCAACGCGGATGAAGCTTGTCGAGAGTACATTCGTCGCTACCCTAAACGACGACGAGCGCCTCACGTTACGGTCTTCAGTGCAATTTATCGTCGTGCTTCTGAAACTGGCTAATTTCAACGTCGACAACGTGATGGCGGTAGACAACGCCGTGACACCGCTGAAGATGAAGAAGTAGTTATCCAGCACGTAGTTGACGATACCACTACTTCGACTCTTATCATAGTGGCTCGATTGAGAATGTCCCAATATAAGGTATGGTCGATAGTTCACGGCACCGGACTCTACCGTACACTATACGCCTCTGCAGGTGTTGGAAGAAAGGGATCCAGTACGGCAATTGGAATATTGTAGGTTTCTACTGAATACCGACGCTGAAGATCCAAGCTTTCTTAGACAAATATTATGGACGGGCGAGAGCAAGTTCGACCAGGATGGTATTACCAACTATCACAACATCCATGCTGGTCACAAAAAAGTTTACGAAATCCAGGAGAAGTCAAACCAACAGGTTCACAATGACGCTTTTCGTTGAATGTTTGGATGGGCGACATAAATAATCATTTCATTGGACCCCACTTTAGCCCAACAATTTAAATGGTTAACAACACGATGGTTGTCCAGCGCACTATCGAATTACTGTGTGACCGTGGCTGGATACCTCGTTCCCAAGGTGTTGGATTGGCAGGGGGGTCCAATTCCATAGCCTGCACGGTGTCCCGACCTAACGCCGGTTGATTTTTACGTGTGGGGGCACATGAAGTTCGTTGTTTATGCAACGCCAATTCCGTGTGTCGAAGTCCTGCGAGAAAAATAATCGAGGCGGCTGAAAAAATACGACACTCACTTCAAGAGTGAGTGACAGAGATAAGGAAGCGTGTGCGGGCATGTATTCACCGTAGGGGAGGTCACTCTGAACAAGATTTGTAAAACGTGTCGCAAAATTGATTAATAAAAGATTGTTTTAAATTTCCATTTTTTCTTTACACTTTACCTATTATCGTGTTATTCAATTTTTTCTGAGAATCTTTTCTTTTTTTGTAAATACTTAAATTAATGTTTTTTTGGGTATTTAATAGAACAATGGAGTTTTTGGTATTAGGGACAATATAGTTAATTTTGTTGGAAAATAGTTCTATTATCACATCCCAAGAGGAAAACGTCGAATTACAAGTCACCCTGTAGATTAGGAATTTCTGTATGTCGAGTTATTCTTAATGGTGGGCGATTATGAGATATACTAATGAAATCATTCGATTATGAAGATGTTTTGAGATATCTCGATTGCAATGGTTAGTAATTACTAATTAGTAATTTAGTTAAGAGTCGCGGTCGCTCGTCGACCGAAGCCTATCATATTACTCTCCTCTGTTTATAGTCGACGCAGAACAGTCGTCTTTCAAAATAAAAGTGTTTTCTTTTGTTCTTTTAACTATAAACGTAAAATATAGATACACATAATGGCACAGTTTCAGACTTTTATAAGTAATAATGGACAAAAAAACTGTACAAAATATGTTTATAAGTAATAATAAATCACTATCGCTTTGAGATCAACGACAAGTAATATTAGACCAAGAAGAAAATATACCAAAAAATCAACTTCTCATTAGTTATGTAAGTGTAGGTATGTAATCACATAATTAATTCGTATAAAAAAATAAGTAAAAAGCAACTAAAATAGGTAACTTAGTTATATATTTACTCTTTAATATATACCTCAACAACAGGAAAAAATGGTACAAACAATTTCATTTACTGTTAAATTACTCCACCAAAAAAGCGTCACCTCTCCCACCGGAAAAATTCAAAACAACGGCTGTTCTACTCAAAAGAGCGGCTCTCGGGTCTCACGAATGTTTACAACAGAATGAGTAGCACTAATTAGTTATGTCGTTCAATATATTCGTTACTAATTTCACAATCGATAATCAACATTAGTATTACTAAGTTATTCGATTATCCCAACCATTCATAATCGCCCACCGATAGATTCTTACTCGTACCTACTCACTATGGTTCTCCTACGGAGTTATGCGTAGCATCGCTAGTTATGTTGTGGAGTTATCTATACTAGAGAAACTAGCACCATAACTTCAACCTCCTTATTTTCCATAAAAATTGAATGATTTTGAACTTTGAGCTTAAATTATTCTACTAAAGGGGGTCTTTATTCAAGTAGGGGTGAAAGTAGGTGTTCCAAAGCGTAGTAGGCGTAAATAGTGGTTGCTAATGTTAAAATAACCTGTGGCACCAGGATTGGCAAACATCTGATTGACAGCTCGTTTGACATATTGTTTTTTTTTTTAGTGTCCATTTGATTGCTATGTTGGACGGTTGTGTTTGCTCTCATTCCAAAAATATTGGAATATCTTTCGAAGTGGACTGTATTATGAAGATTTTATAGAATATTTGTTTTTAAATACGTAAAAAATGTCGACTGTACTCTTAGCCGTCATCGCAGTGATATTGTGTATTCTTTTCCGAATACTCAACGTAAACAGCCAGCCTCAAAAGCCCCTGATTTATGGAAAGGATAAAAGTTTTATTGAAAACATTTTATCTGTGTCAGCATTTCTAAGCGAACCGTAAGTTTTTGACTGTTTGATGTTACTAAATTTATTTACTTTTCACTTTCTTATCCTTGATAGTATCCTTCATGTATGGTGATGTCATATCGGTACAATTTTGATCATATAAATTATTGAAATGCTCTCTGCACGACTGAGTTGTATAATAATTTCAGGACAGTCTCATCTCATATTATGCCATGGTATTTGCTAATGAACCTTGCAATTAACGTTAATATCTGATCAACGGATTCTATAGTCGATCGCATACTACGAAAATTATGTTTTATTGTTAGTATATAAAATGCATACAAATACTGAATCACAAAATAAACATTGATTCTCTAAGTTGCAAAATAAACTTCTACCAACTATATCAGGGAACATGCTAGAAGCTTCTATACTAAAACTTTCTTCACATAGAATGTTAAATCAATAGGACCATTATTTTAATGATAATTAATGCTTCAGCTTTTCAGTCTGCTTAGGTCGTTTAGAAGTTAAGACATTCTGAGAGGTGAATGATACTTTTGTTTAACAAAATGGGGTACCAACCCAGCACTGAACTCCTGTTTCTCAAAAATATTTAAGTAATCCTATAATTACAAATCATAGGTAAATTGTGGTTTCATTTTATACAAAACTGGCATATCATTTGGAAATAGTACCTTTTTCTGGCTAAAAGCAAATTTATGTCCTTCTCTGTATCTTTGACAATGTGTATGCAAAATTCATATTTTCTTACTGCTATTTTCATGGATGTTATATTTGAAATGGTATATAAAATATGTACCTTGGTAATTATTCTAAAGAATCTTTTAATTAAATTTGTGCACAAGGTAGAATATTTGGTTTAACATTTTTTATTTTCACAATTATTTATTTGTTAACACTAGATCTTTACAATTTTCTATTATTTCCATATAAGTTGGAAATAACATAAAAAGCTTTTCCTTAAACATCAGAGGGTGTGTAATTACATTTATTATGGTGTAGACATTTTTGTGCTGAGGTGAAGTGAGATTTGATTGTTTGAAAGTCATGGAGTTTGCTCTACCGTCAACATAAACATTCTAAGCAACTTTTAAGTCAGAATTTTTAGTAAATCTATAAAAAAGAATCTTCTTGTCTAAAACTAAGTTTATTTTTGGTGCAAGAAGCATGTCAATTTGTTATCCAATAAAGTCCGGCATTGATTTGAGACTGAACATGTTTATGAAGGTTTCAATTACAAAAACATATTCCATAAAAATTATCACAGAAGTAGTTAAATTAAACTAAAATAGTTATTTTTATTGGGAGAGAGAATAATATAAGAGCCTATATTTATCAGTGGAATATCAAAGTTTTGCTATTCAGTTATTATCTATTTAATTATGACCCTTCGTAAGCAGACCTATTAATTAAAAATTATGAATAAATTTCTTTTGAGAAAATAATATAAAAGCATTTGCTTGTATAAATCATAGTATAAAATGTACAAATACATACTTATATAAAAATTGTATTTGACCATCCAGAGGGTCTTCATGTTAAACTTGCTTATATTTTTTCTCAATTTATTTCAATACTTGACTTCAATATTTATGTTTATTACAATTTTATGATTATTTCACAACACAAAGTGTCCATCACTCCTTTATCTCTATTTTACTATTAAAATGTAACCCTCTCTTATGTACGTCTCTTAATTATGTCTTTTATGGAAGTACTTAAATCGTAAATAATTTAAGATTCCTGGGTAACTCATCAGTGAGAGTTTCTAAGGAGAAAGAAAACAATTGAATACACCTTATTCACAAATTATCTCCAATCTTATTATACAAACCTACTTATATGTAACAATAGTGACAACAGTAGCTAGAAAAATTATGAGTTACATATTCAATGAGGAAATATGTAAATTAGGTGTATCAGCCATTAAATCTAGGTCTTATTTATTATTGGGTACTCCCAAGATTGTACAGTCACGTGTTGGGGAACGTACCGCCGCGCCGCGCTCCGATACCCACCCATTAGTTGAAACATTGTTTAATTACTCATGTTGCTTCTTTTTGCTAACATGATGAACTAATAGTGAGTTTAACTGTTATGTGTAGTATGTGAAGGTGGTTTTAGCAATATTTCACGATAATTCACAAGCACAAAGATGTTTTTTTTAAATGATTGCTTTTCTGTAGAAACAAAATAAATACATACAAAATGCTTTTAATTCATTCTAAGAAATATATGTCACGTAAAGAACGTTAAGATTACACCTTTGTCGTTTTAAAAGAAGTTGAAGGTAGACAGAGAGGAAATAACTCGCTGTTTTACCTAGGACATGAAATAACTAAGATACTTGCTTTCTCTGACAAAAGCTCTAGATAGGTTTGCAAAGTGCCCTTCCGAATCATGGTAGATTTAAAAACATACCTAAATCAAGGTTCAAATCAACCGTCTGCCTTATACGTAGAAAGGACTAGTCGTGAGTCCCGGCTAGGCCATACCTTCCACCATACCAACAACAAATGCGGTGAAATCAAAATGAGTTTTACGATCATAAATAATAAAACATATCGAAATCGCAAAAAAGAAGCGCAACTAGTGTAAACTTAACAAATCAATGTTATTGCGAACAAGTGTGACCGCAAAAGACAGCACGCTTCTCACTGCTACTAATATTCACGTGCAGACATAGGGTACTAAATGGAATGATGACGGAGTGATTTATCACAGACAACTAATATATTTTGGATATGGGCTCAGCTCAAAACTTGCTTGTTGTTCTAATATGTTCTCGTGCAGATAGTTTTATGACGTAGAAGGTGTATTCTAACGTCAAAATGTTCTAAATTGTATGCTTAGGCAAGAACTAACTTGGAAATGTTATCTCGGAGCTTTTTCTTGTGCATTTTTAGTTGAAACACAAGCTTAGTATATGAAGCCTTCAACAAATTCTCACAACAGACAATATCCATGTAATTTAGTAATGTTACTTCGGGTAACTGTTTGCATCTGATTTATGGTAAAATTATTTTAATAAAAACTGGTAATGCATTTCTTGTTTTTATGTAGGTCAGATTTTAAAAGAAACCAATCGGTTTTCTTTCAAAAACTTTTCGTAATTTTTTCTCCTTTTCGTATTTATGGAGTTAACAAGCTCTGGCGCTAGTTAGAAAACCTCCTTAATTGCTTAAACAGAACACGCTCTTACAAAATTATTAAAAATATTTTTTAATTGGCCTAATTAGGTAACCATAAAAGCGACTTCCTACTAATATTAAAATCGATAACGTAAGAGTGAAATTTTGAATTTAAATAGATTGCAACCAAAAACATGGAGCACTTTTATCGAGATATTTTTACGGGGATAGGAAATTAATTTGAACGAATTCGCACGAATAAGCCATAATCTAATATTCCCTCAAAATAAATGTATAACAGTTTCTAAAACCTGTATCTCTTTGCAGATACATCCCAACTCGACTCTGGGGCTTCAGTGGACACGTGCAGACGATCCTGCACAGCCTCATCGGAAGGGTGCGATGCCCCTGGCCCATAGGAGGAAGAATCTCGCTCATCCTCCCCGACAGGTCCACGTTGACTTATGACCTGTACGAGCCTGTGGGATCTGAGCATGAAGGTAAGGTTCTGAGCAGTTTTGTCCTCGTTGGGTATTGTCAAGTGAGCGGTAGTCATTTAGTTAAATAACTCTTAAAACTAAAGGTGTATACAAACGTATGTGATAGTTCCAGTAGGATATCTTTGTGTTCAGTGTTATAATATAATAACAGGTTGGTTTT
This sequence comes from Marasmarcha lunaedactyla, assembly GCA_923062675.1. Taxonomy (NCBI): domain Eukaryota; kingdom Metazoa; phylum Arthropoda; class Insecta; order Lepidoptera; family Pterophoridae; genus Marasmarcha; species Marasmarcha lunaedactyla. The sequence continues at coordinate 22,558,007 of OV281346.1, forward strand.
TGTGGCAATAGTTTTGTGGTACAATATCATGCGGATGGTTATCATGCGGTTGAATTGATTCTAGCCTTGTGGATCAACTCATTTCACGTATTTTGGGAGTATGAAATTAGGTTAGAATAGATAAAATATAACTGGAAAGAAACAAGGTCGTACGGTATAATAAACGGTAAAGAAAACCTCAGTTTGCTAGTTTAAGTAATTACTGACTAAGAGTACAATGAGGCTAAATGGATTTCAAATACACCAACAAAAGGTTATAAATAAAAGATACCCAGATAGAAGATTCTATCATCTAACCCAAAGTTGTGCAGGCTTCAATGAAATTACTGCAACTCGAAGAAAATCAATAAGTTCATGACAGTGTTCATAACAGGTTATTCAGTGTTATTTTATTATAATTTAAATATCAGAAGTTTTCTATGTTAAAAAAGTTGATTGAGGTTAAGGTCAATTAAACATACGGCCTTCTTGTGCATACGCGAATACTCGGCTATTGAAATAAGATTTTTTCGTTATAAATAGTTTGTATCACTTGTCGATAATTGGGATTTTCAATAAGGGGCACCTTCCACATGTTCGGGGCGGTAGTATTTGTTGATAGGCAAGGCCGATCCCGACCAACTATTACACATATTCGGCATTGCCGATCAGGTGGGCCATCCGGAGCTACATGTAGGTCGGTATATGCTATATGCATTTGACTCGTCATGCCAAAACCCGAACGGCATTGGCCGGGTGCCATTGTTTCCGAACGTTCATTTACACATATCCTACTTCGCCGCCCGGCATTGCCGATTGATGACGACCCGAATATATATGAAACCGGGAAGCACCCCTAACACAACACTCCACCGCCGTAGGGAAGCTCGGTCCACTTTACAGAAACTTCAGGGCACTATTTTTTTTCTAAAAAGGTGTAAGTTTTTGTTACTTTATTATCTAAATTGGGTTTTAAGTCTGTCAGTTGGATTAAAATCTTCCACAAAAAGAATAAATAAAACCATCTAAGTAAAATTAATAGTTTTTTAACGTCTTAAAATATGAAGGAAGTTTAAATTTCGTCTATATATTTTTTTATGTACCTACCAGACAACTTGTTTTTGTTTCTGTGCCGATTTCGTATAGCAAAGGAATTAACGGGCTTCTTAATAGAGGCACACATTGAGTCTAACTGTCATCGCCAACTAACTTAATTTCCCAGTCCCTGTGATCATGGCTTGCAACAATGCCGTAAGATCGTGGTAAATACCATGTTAACATCTCGTCCGGGGCGGTGTCGGAGTCCTGTTTATATGAACCACCACAATAACCGCATTTACGCGTTTGTATTCAGGATAAAGGGAAGGAACAGCCAGCATTATTACTGGAACAAAGACGACCGAGTGGTGTAGTGGTAAGTAGCCTTGCCTCATACGCCGAAGGTCCCAGGTTCGAGTCCTGGCCGGGGCATTCATTTGTGTGATGATCACAGATGTTAGCGGGTCATGGTTTTTTTGTATTTATATATGGATGTTTATTCTGGTATCCGTAGTTCGCTGTATGGTCATCCATAACTCAAGCTCTGCTTACTTTGGGGCCATACAGTTGGTGTGTTTGTCTGGGGATTTATTTATTATTATTTATTAATTCCAATTGAAGCCTACGAACCCATCATATAACAATGTAATTAATCAATTACATCTACTATAAATGATGTCTATGGGCACGGATGCCGCTTACCATCAGGATCGCGTGCCCATTGGCCGGTTGGCCGGCATTGTGTTTGAAATTTAAAATGCCGGTCAGTAAGAGCCAAGAACCTGATAGCAAAACTTGTAGACCTAAAATGGAACACGGAAAATTTTATGAACATTTATAATCTACGTGCTACTATCATTTCTATTAATAAAAATATCCAGACTTTTCTAAACTTATTAAAAACAGTTCTTCATGTTTTTTTTCAATATTGATATATGCATATGAATCACATATACAGTCATAAGTCTAACCTGCCGGTATGGTTGGGATGACATAATGCCGGCTCGACACGTTTGCCGAACATTCGGTAGTAACATGCACGCAAGTTAGTCATCCATCTGGGACCTTGAATCATTCGTGTTATTTTACTGTTTTGGTGAGAACCTATTTTGCATTTTAGCACGATTTGCCGACTTAGCAACTAATGGGTTGTTCTAGAAATACTTTTTTTAGATTAAGATCTTCTTGTACGTGGATTTTAGACACAGTCAGCATTAGAAACACCTAGGTCAACGAAACCCTGTGTGAACTGTGTCTAGCAACTGTCACTCTCCGACATAGCAACAGATTTGGCTAATCTAAAAATATTTTTGTAGTGTGGAGTGTAGTTGTGTGGAGAGAAGGTATTCACATTTTTCCTGCGCGTGATTTTCTAACATGGCAACAATTACAGTCCGTTGGACTAGAATACATTTATATAACTACATTGTAATGTTTTATAACTGAAGTTGGTTTTAACTTGAAGTCTAGGCAAAAGTATATTTTAACCACCTGGTAAATTACAAACTTATGCGATTGGCATGTTAGATACAACATAATTTGTTGAGGACGCTGAAAGCCGAACTGCTATGTTCACAAAGCGTTCCGATTTTTTCGTGTACGCTTTTATTTCGTGTACTTATAGAGATGCATGCGTAATCCGATCACAAGATGGCAGTCGACTTACTGCCTGGCAATGGTAACCAAATGTGTTTGTGCATGTTGGGCTCGGTTACGACCGATTCTTAAATTTCACAATCCATGTTTTTGTCTATTTTTTTATACAATGGGCCGTTCATATTTTTATAATAGGCTATGCTCATAATACCTTTTGTGTTTGGGTTTTTAGACAAAATGAAATAAACCGATGTAGAAATGAAGGCAACCTTTATATTATTTGGTAAAACGCTACTTACCAATTAATCAATGCTCTGCGCTACATGTGTTTATGGCTAATCCTAATAGTGCCTTATGTCCAGTATCGTAATCGAATATAAACCCTATTCTATGAACAACTAAAAAGTTCGAAAGATTTTGCTAACACGCATTGAAATAAAATATGTTACAATTTTCTAACAATTGTAATTGGACTTTCAAAAGCTTGGTGGAACTATAATTGACAAAGCAGCCATTACAGTCTGGGTATTCATTGCAAAGACTATAAGAATACATACACACACACATATAAATTAAATGAACACTAGTAAAACTCGTATAGTTTAGTCATTTTAAAAAAAAAATCTAAATCTCCGTTTACTTTTTATGACTTCGTTTCCAAAAGTTGGTTTTTGGTGATTGACTTCTATCGCAGACTGTTATCATTCCCTGCTGGACTTTGAGTTTCCCAACGAGCCTAGGATCTAATTTATATTTTAATAAATTAGATTATCATTAGATCAGACATTAAATAGTAATAATTTCTATTTAATAATTTAGAAATATAATTATTTAGTCATCTCCCCCGATGACTCGCGATTTACCAGTATCACATACCTTGTATGTTAATAGACCTTTTTTTGAAAGTAAAGAACTTATTTACTTAATTTAAAGTTGGGAAATATAAAGGCTTGCCTTTGAGTCTCCAACTGTACGATACTGCTACATATAATTACGTCATACATAGAACCTCCGCCGTTCATAGTCTGTAGTCTGCAAAATGTAGAAAAATAAACAAGAAGCCGATCCCTGACACCCTCCTCCGAATTACCCCTTTCCCCTTTCCCCCCTAGACAGGCTAAAGGACTCTAAATGATTGCGCAGAGAACACCATTCCTTCATACACGCAAGCCGATGCGAACATCGCTTCGGCCGAAGTTTAGTTCGATTGGGATCTCATACCCCACATTTACTTCGACACAAAAGAAATAGGATTTTCTATACAGTCATAAGGATTTTATTATTTGCAATTATTTTTAGGAAACACCAACGTAATGAAAACATCGAATGGTAACGGTGCTCTTAATTAAGGATTATGCTTAGCAAATCCAGGTCCTGTATCTACCTCTGTACAGAAGGATGGCGAACCCCCAAAAATGTTCAGCCCCAGAAAAAAATCACAGGCAGCGTTTATTGATAAAAATTCTACGATTTCAGAGCACAAGTTAAGTAAATTGAAATTATAATTATGTCTGTACGCGATAGGAAGACATATTGTTTGAGTAAAAATCAATATCGTAGAAAGAACATTATTTACGCAGTATTCACGAACTCGTAACGCAATTCTTTTTGTATCGTTTACATACTGTTCAGAAAACATCGAAATGGTATCATTATTAAAAAAGACGTACAAATTTGCCGTAATCTATACTAAAATCCGAATAATGAGATTCGTAAATTTTCTTACCCTTCTTTAAAAATACAATACGATTGAAAATTGGGATATTTTTCTATAAACTTTATCACTATGCATAAACATGAATGGTTTGTCGTTTCATTTTAAATGACGCGGCAAATTTCGCCAAAAATTGTTGCCGCCTCTATGCGCGGCCGTATACAACTTATGGTATAATTACCTTTATTATTTAGCTTCTGTATATTTGACAGCCAGGCTTTAGACTGTAATTATAGATGTAGTGTGAGTAGGTGGTCACGCTATTTTTTAACACAAAAGATTTCGGTTTGAATTTATTGGTAAGGACCGTCATTTATTCGTTGTCATGCTTTGCGCAGTTTGGAGACATGTCCTTTGTTTTCTATTCTGGAGATAATATTATGTATTCGAGGAATTTTAAGGGAATTACGTAAAAGCCTATCTGAATTGACAATAAATCATAGTGTAGTTTTTTATGAATACGCTTTTAAATCGTCACTATCCGCATTTAATGACAATAAAAAATCTAGACTTCCTGAAGTTTCTAAGCTGGTAATACATACGGATTATAATTACGATTAACACCTTTGAAAGGTATACTTGCGGTACATAGATATACTGGGGTTATGAAGTTAATCACCCCTCGTGTCGCTCAGGCCACAAGGGTAGTTGACCGCTACTCTACCCTACAGATTACGCCTGCGATATCTCATAACTGTGTGGGGTATTTGCTTGTGGCAGTAGATGTTTTTATGAAAATATATTGCATGTTTTGAGTTATGCTGTCAGTCAGTTTAGAACATTTTTAATATTTGTCATATTGGATTATGATGATTTTTTTTAATAAAGCGTAAAATTTCGGGGGCCGTGTCACAAGCAGTCATTGAACGAGGAGATTTAATTATATATTTATAACGTTAAAATAGAAATATAGTAATATAAAAATACCTTTAGTTAGTTTAGTACTGTAAATGTTTCCGCAGCTTTGTGGTCAAAGTAAACCAAAGACACGAATTTAAATCCTCTTAAAATAAGAAACACGACGAAATTAAAGAAGAAAGCATTGTAAATCTTTAGAAAATTCTTGAGTGTGTTCGGTTAGTACCAGATCGTTTTGAAACTAGGTTTAAACTGGAATAAGACGAGTAGAAGGAATAGACTAAGCTAGACTTTATTTTAACCGGTTTACGCACGCGCATCTACAATTACGTTTACAATTTTGTGATTATTTATGTATAGTGATTTATTATGGTGAAACCCAAGAGCTACTTGGAACTGGTAAAACTTTAGTATTCATAGTACCTCATAGAAAGCGTTGATAAGGACGAGATTACTCCAAACAAAACAGGAGGTTCATATCCATCCTAAAAGCCTCATTTCACTTTTTATACATGGTCTGGTTTAAGAGTGCCTAACATCTTTCTCATAAAATTTTATACTGTCTAAGTAAAACAAGGTACTTACTGGAATTATGATATTAAGAATTATTTAGTGGAATAATCAAAAGTTTGATTTTGTAAGCTCAAAATACGTATGGAATTGAAGAATATTAAAAAGTTTGAAAATAAATAAAATACATGGTTTTTTTAATGTATTTATTCTGATTCATATATGTGAGATACATTTTCTAATGACTGGGCTGGTGTTACAACATTATTTTCATTCCTTACCCAGCCAAGGTACCAAATGATTGTGTGCGGAGCAACCCACTGTCCTCCGCCTACCTTGCAGTTACAATAATATTGCTTATTTTAGCATCTGAATTTTATTAGTTTGTTGCACTACGATTACCTAATCATTGAATTAAGAAAAATATGCTATTTATATTAACAATAACATTGTTTTATTCCCAACCTGGGCAGCCGAAAGCCAGGACTGAAATGAAGCATTTGATAGTTGTGGGACTGCACTCATAGTTGTGTAGGAAATAATAGGTCTTTACCTATGAAACTGCCGTTTTGCCGTACTGGCCATTTCAAATGAAAATATTTTTTTTTTGACTGATAATTCTAATTTCAAATTAATTTTACTAGACAAACATGGAATTCTTTTTCTAAAATCGTCATTTGTTTAATAGTTAGTGTTTTGTTTTCAACGCATTCGAACATTTTTCGTCATCATGGATAAGTAAAAAATTCGAGTAATTATGGAGTATGAGTACCGTCTTGGCAGCAAAGCGGCACAAGCGGCACGCAACATCAACGACGTTTACGGAGCGAACACTACAAACGAACGCACCACCCGTTATTGGTTTACCCGCTTCCGTTCTGGAAATTTTGACCTGAAAAATTAACCCCGTGGTCGTCCAAAAACTTTGGTCGACAATGACGAATCAAAGGCAATTGTGGAAGCTGATGAAACTCAATCCACGGCTGAATTAGCAGCAGCTTTCGACGTTAGCGTCAAAACAATATTGGTCCATTTGCGTCAAATTGGCAAGGTAAAAAAGCTTGACAAATGGGTACCCCACGAACTCAATGACCGCCAGCGCGAAGTACGCGTGGAGACGTGCCTTGCACTGCTCAGCAGGCATACAAATGAAGGAATTCTGAACCGCATTGTTACTTGTGACGAGAAATGGATCCTGTTTGACAATCGTAAGCGCTCAGCAAGTTGGTTGGACCCTGGTTCAGCACCCAAACAATGCCCTAAACGAAAACTTACCCCTAGAAAAGTGATGGTCACTGTTTGGTGGTCTAACGCGGGTGTAATTCATCACAGCTTCTTGCCAAACGGGACAAGCATTACTGCAGATGTGTACTGTGAAGAACTGAACACAATGATGGAGAAGCTCGCACGTCTCCAACCAGCTTTGGTCAATCGTTCGGCTCCACTGCTCCTGCACGACAACGCGCGACCTCATACTGCACAGCAGACGGTCTCCAAGCTACAAGAGTTGGAGTTGGAAGTTCTCCGTCATCCGCCGTACTCACCAGACCTTGCGCCTACAGACTTCTACTTTTTCCAGAATTTGGATAACTTCTTGGCGGGAAAAAAATTCAATACCCGAGAGGCAGTACAAAATGCCTTTGAAGAATTTGTTGCCTCCCGTCCAGCTGATTTCTTCAAGAAAGGCATCAATAAGCTACCAATGCGTTGGCAAAGATGCATTGATTTCATGGGTGATTATTTTGATTAATAGAAATAAAAAATATAAAAAAAAATTACGCTTAATTTATTTCGTGAAAAACGGCAATTTCATAGGTAAAGACCTAATATTTTAAGTTTATTATTATTGTTAATTATTAAACTAATTAAATAACTTCTTTATGTCCCAGATGACGTTACAGTGGCAATCTGTCCCGGCATCGGCAACACGTCAGAGAGCGTGTACATCCGCACGTACGTGCACTACTCGCAGTGCCACGGCTACCGCTGCGCCGTGCTGAACCACATCGGGTGCCTCAACAGCGTGCCCGTCACCGGCTCGCGCATCTTCTCCTATGGTGAGTGTCGTGGAATACAAGTATGTAGGTACTGTCGTTGTGTGTAATTGGTGTGGTGGCTGCACACGTACGTGCTGAACCACAGCGGCTGCCTCAATAGCGTGCCCGTCACCGGCTCGCGCATCTTCTCCTATGGTGAGTGTCGTGGAATACAAGTATGTAGGTACTGTCGTTGTGTGTAATTGGTGTGGTGGCTGCACACGTACGTGCTGAACCACAGCGGCTGCCTCAATAGCGTGCCGTCACCGGCTCGCGCATCTTCTCCTATGGTGAGTGTCGTGGAATACAAGTATGTAGGTAGTGTCGTTGTGTGTTATTGGTGTGGTGGCTGCACACGTACGTGCTGAACCACAGCGGCTGCCTCAACAGCGTGCCCGTCACCGGCTCGCGCATCTTCTCCTATGGTGAGTGTCGTGGAATACAAGTATGTAGGTAGTGTCGTTGTGTGTAATTGGTGTGGTGGCTGCACACGTACGTGCTGAACCACAGCGGCTGCCTCAACAGCGTGCCCGTCACCGGCTCGCGCATCTTCTCCTATGGTGAGTGTCGTGGAATACAAGTATGTAGGTAGTGTCGTTGTGTGTAATTGGTGTGGTGGCTGCACACGTACGTGCTGAACCACAGCGGCTGCCTCATCAGCGTGCCCGTCACCGGCTCGCGCATCTTCTCCTATTGTGAGTGTCGTGGAATACAAGTATGTAGGTAGTGTCGTTGTGTGTAATTGGTGTGGTGGCTGCACACGTACGTGCTGAACCACAGCGGCTGCCTCAACAGCGTGCCCGTCACCGGCTCGCGCATCTTCTCCTATGGTGAGTGTCGTGGAATACAAGTATGTAGGTAGTGTCGTTGTGTGTTATTGGTGTGGTGGCTGCACACGTACGTGCTGAACCACAGCGGCTGCCTCAACAGCGTGCCCGTCACCGGCTCGCGCATCTTCTCCTATGGTGAGTGTCGTGGAATACAAGTATGTAGGTACTGTCGTTGTGTGTAATTGGTGTGGTGGCTGCACACGTACGTGCTGAACCACAGCGGCTGCCTCAATAGCGTGCCCGTCACCGGCTCGGCAATCTTCTCCTATGGTGAGTGTCGTGGAATACAAGTATGTAGGTAGTGTCGTTGTGTGTAATTGGTGTGGTGGCTGCACACGTACGTGCTGAACCACAGCGGCTGCCTCAACAGCGTGCCCGTCACCGGCTCGCGCATCTTCTCCTATGGTGAGTGTCGTGGAATACAAGTATGTAGGTAGTGTCGTTGTGTGTAATTGGTGTGGTGGCTGCACACGTACGTGCTGAACCACAGCGGCTGCCTCATCAGCGTGCCCGTCACCGGCTCGCGCATCTTCTCCTATTGTGAGTGTCGTGGAATACAAGTATGTAGGTAGTGTCGTTGTGTGTAATTGGAGTGGTGGCTGCACACGTACGTGCTGAACCACAGCGGCTGCCTCAACAGCGTGCCCGTCACCGGCTCGCGCATCTTCTCCTATGGTGAGTGTCGTGGAATACAAGTATGTAGGTAGTGTCGTTGTGTGTAATTGGTGTGGTGGCTGCACACGTACGTGCTGAACCACAGCGGCTGCCTCAACAGCGTGCCCGTCACCGGCTCGCGCATCTTCTCCTATGGTGAGTGTCGTGGAATACAAGTATGTAGGTAGTGTCGTTGTGTGTAATTGGTGTGGTGGCTGCACACGTACGTGCTGAACCACAGCGGCTGCCTCAACAGCGTGCCCGTCACCGGCTCGCGCATCTTCTCCTATGGTGAGTGTCGTGGAATACAAGTATGTAGGTAGTGTCGTTGTGTGTAATTGGTGTGGTGGCTGCACACGTACGTGCTGAACCACAGCGGCTGCCTCAACAGCGTGCCCGTCACCGGCTCGCGCATCTTCTCCTATGGTGAGTGTCGTGGAATACAAGTATGTAGGTAGTGTCGTTGTGTGTTATTGGTGTGGTGGCTGCACACGTACGTGCTGAACCACAGCGGCTGCCTCAATAGCGTGCCCGTCACCGGCTCGCGCATCTTCTCCTATGGTGAGTGTCGTGGAATACAAGTATGTAGGTACTGTCGTTGTGTGTAATTGGTGTGGTGGCTGCACACGTACGTGCTGAACCACAGCGGCTGCCTCAATAGCGTGCCCGTCACCGGCTCGGCAATCTTCTCCTATGGTGAGTGTCGTGGAATACAAGTATGTAGGTAGTGTCGTTGTGTGTAATTGGTGTGGTGGCTGCACACGTACGTGCTGAACCACAGCGGCTGCCTCAACAGCGTGCCCGTCACCGGCTCGCGCATCTTCTCCTATGGTGAGTGTCGTGGAATACAAGTATGTAGGTAGTGTCGTTGTGTGTAATTGGTGTGGTGGCTGCACACGTACGTGCTGAACCACATCGGGTGCCTCAACAGCGTGCCCGTCACCGGCTCGCGCATCTTCTCCTATGGTGAGTGTCGTGGAATACAAGTATGTAGGTACTGTCGTTGTGTGTAATTGGTGTGGTGGCTGCACACGTACGTGCTGAACCACAGCGGCTGCCTCAACAGCGTGCCCGTCACCGGCTCGGCAATCTTCTCCTATGGTGAGTGTCGTGGAATACAAGTATGTAGGTACTGTCGTTGTGTGTAATTGTTGTGGTGGCTGCACACGTACGTGCTGAACCACAGCGGCTGCCTCAATAGCGTGCCCGTCACCGGCTCGGCAATCTTCTCCTATGGTGAGTGTCGTGGAATACAAGTATGTAGGTACTGTCGTTGTGTGTAATTGTTGTGGTGGCTGCACACGTACGTGCTGAACCACAGCGGCTGCCTCAATAGCGTGCCCGTCACCGGCTCGGCAATCTTCTCCTATGGTGAGTGTCGTGGAATACAAGTATGTAGGTAGTGTCGTTGTGTGTAATTGGTGTGGTGGCTGCACACGTACGTGCTGAACCACAGCGGCTGCCTCAACAGCGATTTCAATTGGCTTGGAAATTTTTTGAGTTTGTCAATTACACTTATAAACAAACAAGCAGCTATTTCCTCTTTATAATCATAGTAAATACTTATTTAATCTTCTGTTGAATATTCGTGTTCAAAAACTTTCTTTACAATCCATTTAAAGATAGTTTCGTCATTTAGTTTTGCAAGACACAAATGAAGATCTACAAAAACAAAAGATGAAAGCTTTCAACAGCTAAGCCCAACTCCATTTTTAGTTAGAAATGTACACAAAAACATTAAAATAACAGATCTTTATTGTCAATGCATATGTATTTACATTATATTACTGACCTAAAATCTATGTGAAACTAACTGTAAATGTAATAGGTACTAAATTCTTTTCAAGAAGTCATGAGAGAAATTAAGATTACTAAACCTTACTGTGAATAATTTTGGAAATTTAATTATTTAAAGTTGAATTATTTATGAAGTTTTTATAGCGGCGGCAGCTCCGTGCCTTCAGAGTGCAGATATGCGTGTATGAAATTGAGCATATTTCACGCAGCGTTCTTATAAACAACCGCCCGTGTCCGTATCGTCGTCGGTGGGCTACTGGAATAGATTTTTTATTTAAAAATTATTAACATCATCGTAATAGTTTAAAAATGTAACGATTACAATAAGACAAACAAAAATCATTTTATAATAGTATCATACAAAATTAACCCTGTGTATGATCAGCATTATAACAAAACTCTCATTCAGTGGTAGTACAGTTTCTGGGGTTGAATCCATATTATAATCTATCATTGCTAACGCTATCGAAAACGCGTAAACTGTATGTACCATCACGTGATGAAACGATAGTATTCTCGTCTTCTTTAGCGTTACGCTTGTAGATTCTTATATGGCTTGACCCCGGTTAAGATCTCCTCTGGGTGAGATCTCGGTACTATAGCCCTTCCTATTTTAACCCCCTAAATAACACTATTTTCGAGGGTCCAGATAAAGTGACAGCCAGTGTTATTACTGTAACAAAGGCAGATCCAACTTAAGCTTACTTTAGGCTACGCATCATTAATCGATAATCAATAAATAACAATATAATGAATCACTAACATCTATGATAATTTTCCGCTGTAAGAAATATTAAATAGAACAATTGCTTTGCTTTTGAATTGAACGGCACATTGCAATATCAATATTTTTCAATTTATTAAAACATGACTACTTACCCAGCGATTTTTCTATTTTATATTTCTCCATCGTTTACATAATTAAATGATTGCTTGAATGAAGGAATACTGAGATACTTTTGTGTTTGATGGCATTAAAATAAAAAATATATATTATATCGGCGACAAACCGGGTGGTAGGAAGTTGTACCGTAATCTAGGAATGATACTTGCTCACGCACCACACGTACGGACTACTTGTTGGATATTAAGTTACAGAATCAATAAATTAACACCTTTAGACAGGAAATGACTAGGTCTACACTTGATTGGAGTTTTTTAAATAATAAACCCATTCGTGGTACGACAACAACAATAATAATAAATCTCCAGACAAACACACTAACTGTACGGCCCCAAAGTACTGGGACGAACCCAGAATATACATAAATGAATGAATATAAACAACCATGACCCTAGAACAAACCTATGTTTCATTAAACAAATGAATACCTCGATCAGAACTCGAACCTGGGCCTCCGGCGTGTGAGGCGGGGCTGCTCCCCACTTCGCCACTCGGACGTCGATTGCTGCGTTCCGTTTGCCGATTACAGCGCTCACAGCGCTAAAAGTGCTCAAAACCGTTCCGATTCGTTTGAGCGCGCTAAAAGTGTTATTATTAGTATGTAAGTGCTATGCAATCGGAACGGTAAATATCGCGCTAACATTCTGATTGTTCGTCGCTTACGTCTAAAGTTACAATTTCATTAAGATCTTTGACCCTGAATGAAGCAGGAGCCATTTTTTCATATTATTACAAAAGAAAATTAATAAGCAAGCTTTTAAAATCTTTAATCGACTAATAAAAACATCAACAAAGTAACGTCATGTGTCAGTATTGACAGGCTGCTCACAGCGACCATGCTCCGTAACTTGGGCACTGTGAGCGGGAAGATGGCGGCGTTTATGACGTCATTGATGACGTATCGATATCGCTGTGAGCGCGCTCACGGCGCAAACGGAACGGGTATATGAGCGCTGTGAGCGCTGTAATCGGCAAACGGAACGCAGCAAATGCTTACTTATTTAATCTATTTAAAGGTCCTAAGGTTTTTCTCGAATCACTGGAGCAATTATGGTTAAAACCTCGCATAGTGTTAAATAATCGAAATTAGTCTTTAGTGCGATAAAATAAGCTAGTAATTAACTGTATTATAGTGAGTGTCATCTGCAAAATGACCTCATGCCTCACTGCTTTTTTCCCCGTACTTACGACGTATCGAACTGAAAAGAAGTGGGGCGCAATTTTATAGACGGCGCGCACTATATTTTAAAATTCATTTAAGTATAAAAGTTAACGCTACATGAAGATATTTGATAATAGCACAGATTACTAACTTACTTTGTAACTAATAAATCACTCTTTATAAAAAGTGGCTTTCCCGCCATTTTAACTGAACCTACTCTCGCCGTGCGCTGACGACTGCAAGCAAAAATGAACTTACAGCGAATGAGCTACGGCAATCTGCAATGTCTTGAACACAAAATATCACTCGTGAAGTGAAATATCCGAACATGGGATGGTCTTAGCGTTTTTCTCTAACAAGGCATGAAAGAAAAGTTGGTGTACACTACATTGTATTGTGAGCAGACTTCTTTGGTTAGATTCCAGTCTTTGCTAGTCGAGTTTTTGTGATTAATGGCTGTTAAGTGTTGTACGCGAAAGTTCTTGTGCGTCTGTGAGTTTGTTATTTGTTGTATGACAAAACTTTTCAACCGATTTATATGAAATTTGGTATGCCTAGAAAAACAAAAGCTTCTTTGTACACGAGTATTCTCACACGAATTATGTATCTTAAATGCTCTGCTTTGTGGGCTCGGAATACTAGGATAAAACTGTATCAATAATGTTTTTGAATGACTTTAGAAAAAATGGACTTTCAATAGCGTCCGAGCAAAATTGGAATGAAAATGCGAAATTGGTATGGATGATATCCACGTCCACGATTACGTTTTGCTTAGTGAAAAGCATTCAAAGCTGCATATGGTGATTTTATTGTCACTTCCTTGTTGCAGCTACATAAAGTCAAAAATGGTGACAAGCAATAATCAGGTGTTATGCAATGATACACGATTCAAATTTCAAGTGATTCAATTTATTCGTAATTCTGTACATCTGTGGGTTAACTCGGCACGGTTTACGTGATGTGAAACTGGATTCGATAAAACCTATAAAGGCAAATACGCTCTTGCCTAGAAATAAACTATCAATTTAATAAAGTTTTCTGCATTATGAATCTTTGAATGTAAACAAAATCTTTAAAAAAAGCTGTTTTGATCGCAGTATTTTGACCAAATTGAAAATTTCGCAAAAACTTGTTCTCGGAAAGCTCCACATTGCCCTACTTAAGTAAACAAGTGATATGTAAGCATTATCTACAGTAGATATTCTTATATGTCGTACATGTTAAGCAAAACTGCATGCAAATGCGAGTCTGTTAAATCGGAGAAAGTTGAAGTTTCTTATGGAAATTGCAAAATAATAGAGACATGACTACTGTGTGTGAAGCTACGTCCGTGTATGTCACTTGATGGGCTGAACCTTTCCCTGCATTTAGGTATTATAGGAATCGTGTGTACGAACAGCGTTGATTATTGTACTATAGCTACTTGGTTCTCCCCTTTCGTTTGTTGTATGATGAAGCCATTTTGTGGGCTTGTGTTCTATATTAGCATATAAAGCTCCAACTAGTTCATAAGTATTTCATTAAGTAAATAATAGGGATTAAAATGATTTGAATGTCGGTACGCCAATTAAATAGGCATTTAAATTTTTAAGATGTTCTTATTTAATATACAAATTGCTGAGTTTTAAAGCTCGTAGTTAGTTAAGTCGAGTATTTATATGAAAGCGAAGTACTAGAATTATTGTTATTATTTTCGAATATCGCTTTGAAATGAAATGAAATTGAAATTGAAATGAAATATTTTATTTATTCAGTACATACACAAATAATACAAAATCAACTGATACATGGTACAAATAACAATTTTTACAGTATTTACAGATGGCATTAATTCAGCAGTACGCTGGACTCCACACTTGGGTTCCCTGTGTTGTGGAGACCAGTGTCTTCCCATTAAGGTTCTTTTTCCTGTTTATAACATTGAGTGCGTAGCGTATTTAACTGTGTTTGTATGTGTGTATGTGTTTGGGTGTGCATGTGTGTATGTGTTTGGGTGTGAATGTGTGAATGTGAGAGAGATTATGATGGTTTGTGTGTTCTCGTGTGATGTACTGTGTTCCCTACCGTAAGTTATAAAGTTTAAGTTATAAATTGGAAAATAAGTGTGTCTGTCTGTCTGGTTTAAATATTCATTTTAAGTAAGTCCTCAGTCTCATTGTAATTTTTATCTTGCAACCATTTCTGAACAATTTTTCTACATTTTACTCTAGATTCATTTATGATGTCATGATTTATTTTGTACACTTGTTTGTAAAGATAAGGTCCCATGTAACAGCTAGATCTTCTTGCATAACAAGTTTTAAAAGCGGGATAATCCCATCTTAGTGACCTGTGTGAAATACGAGCCTTTTGTTTAGCATGTTTGTGAAAGTAGAGGATTGCTGCAGATATATATAGTTGGCGAACCGTGAGAAGCTGGCATTCGGAGTAGAGCTTATGGGTCGGGTATCTTCTCGGTCGGCGGTAAGCTACTTTAAGAATCGCTCGCTGCGTTTTTTCTAGTTTGAGTAGGTGTTTCTTATATGTTGGGCCCCATACTATCAAGCAGTAGTTTATAACCGATTGGCACAAACAGAGATAAACGGTTTTAATAAGGTCTAGGTCAGCAACGTTTCTTAATTTTCTAAAAATGTGGATAAGTTTTTTAAGCCGTTTTGAAACCGCGTCTACCTGTGCTGACCATGAGAAGTTTTGGTCAATAATTACCCCTAAGTACTTAGTACTCCCTACCTTCTCGAGTTGTTGGCATTGGCAATCAGACAAATCTTTATTTTGGCAACAGTGGAGTCTAAGCTTAAGTGTTTCTGTGGGGGGTGATCTATTTGTGCTCGTAAAGGAAATAAATTTGGTTTTACTGGCATTTGCATTAAGTAGGTTTCTTTGAAGCCACCTACTGACAGCATTTAGTCCCTCCTGAGCTACATCAACCACCCGGGTCCATGAGCTACCATGAAATATAATTGCCGTGTCATCTGCGAAGGTAAATATTCTTGCGTTGCCTATTTTCATGGAGCACAGGTCGTTAATGTATATCAGGAAAAGTGTTGGGCCTAAAACACTTCCTTGTGGCACGCCAAATTTAATATCTGCGTACTCGCTATAATTATCTCCGATAGATACTCTCTGCTTCCGATCAGAAAGATACGATTGAAACCAGTCTAGAGTAATACCCCTTATGCCAAGCATTTCTAGCTTTTTTAGAAGTATAGGTCGCGATACAGTATCGAACGCTTTGGCAAGATCCAAGAAGACGCCGATACACTTATGTTTTTTATTAGTTTTATGGATAGTAAAGTTAACAAGATCATTAACGGCGTCCTCTGTGGATTTCTTCGATCTGAAGCCATATTGGTTTTCAGCCAGCAGACCTTTAGATTCAAGATATTTTAGTATCCTAACATTTACCACTTTCTCAATTATTTTTGAGAGTGTGCTAAGTAAAGAGATTGGCCTGTAGTTGACAGGGTCTTCATGCTGCCCCGCTTTGAAAATTGGAATTACATTAGCTATTTTTAATTTAGAGGGAACAGTACCAGTAGACATACTCAAGTTACATATGTAGGCTATGGGGCTTGATATAGCGTATTTAATGTTTTTTAAAATATCGTTGCTTATTAGGTCATGTCCCGTAGCTGAGCTTGATTTGAGTGAACCTATCAGCTTTACAATTTCCATTTCATCTGTTGGACGAAGAAAGAATGAGTTTGAGGTGGCTTTAGATTGACAAAAACTATATTGGTTTGCTAAGTTACTTTCAGTTTGGCTGGTCTTTTCAAGAATGGAGTTAGCAAGTTTTTCACCTAATGAGCTAAAATAATTGTTTACTATATTAATGGATTCTTGGGGATGCGTCTTAATGTTAAGTAATTTATCATTTGAGTTATTGGTGCAAGCAATGTTGCATATATTTTTCACCGATGTCCATGTTTTTTTAATATCATTTTTACAACCAATTAATTTCTTTTTATAATAATTATTTTTTACTGTTTTCAGGATGTTTCCGCAATAATTTCTATATAATTTGTACTCTTTTTGTATACTTAAGTCTTGAGGATTTTTTTTTGCTTTAATATGTAAAGTATTTCTGCGTCTAATGCATTTTAATAGTCCTGGAGTTATCCAGTTTTTATGGATAACGTCACGGCTCCGCGTCCTTATTTTGATTTTATGTTTATCAATAGTGGTATTCAAGATGCATAGAAAATAGTTTGTTGCTTCTGTAGTATCGTTAATTTGATATAGCTGACTCCAGTCTATTTCTTTTAACTTTTCATTCAGGGTGTCAAAATCTATTTTAGTTTTTTGAGTACTCGCATTATTTTTAGGTAAATTTGTTCCTAAGCTGCAAAGTACTGAGCTGTGATCTGTAATATCAGAGTGACACACTACTGTAGTAGAAGTAAAGCTTGATTTTATCATACAATGATCAAGGTTATTAGGACCTCTTGTTGGAAAGTTATGACCAGGCAAGAATCCATAATGTGCCAAAATGTTTATGTACTTATCTGTATCGTCATCCAATACATCTTTTATTAGATTAATGTTTAGGTCACCTACGAGTATGGAATGAGGTTTAGCAAAGGAGTCCAAAATTAATTCAAGAGATAAAAGAAAGTTTTTTATATTTGAGAAAGATGGAGAGCGATAAATAGCTATTATAGAGTAAACTTGTTCTATCTGTAATATTAAACAGTTAGCATCTTGAAAAGGGGGTTCGATTATACAAATATTAAGGTTTTGCCGGGAATAAATTACTATACCATCATTTTGATTCAAGTAGGTTTTGGAGTGGTAACATTTATAGTCATCTAAAGGCAGATCAGTTGAGAAATCATTAATCCAGCATTCTGTGAGTATTATAATATCAGGCTTGAATCTAAGGCGGTTAAGAAATATGGTTAGGTTATCAAAATTTTTATTTATGCTACGTATATTTTGCGAAAGGATAGTAAATTTGTTTTTATTGGCTCCAATTAAGTATGTTTTACATTGCTCTGGTTCATATAGTTCAAAACTCGTTGTAAGGCTGGTATTGTCAATATCATCTATAGTATTTATCTGACTATTCATAATTGACTAAGCAAGATAATATTAGTACAAGAAGAAGTTCATTAAAGTATGTTAGTAATGAGTGAATCCACTCCATTATAGGAATATTGTGATTTTTCAAAATTAAGGCAGAAAATACATTATATTCGTATTGGTGTAATACAGAATATGTAAAACAAAATAAGAAACAGTAGTGTAGTTTGCGGGTAAATGTTCTATAATTTGATTTGTTAATTGTAAAGGAGTTTGGTTGCGTAAGTTTACTTGCTGTTAATATACAATAGAGGTAACATAAAATACTAAAAGTAAGGGTGTTTATCCGAGGAGAAATTTTAAAAAGGTTTAAGTTGTATTCGTGGGTCATTGATATTTTTGACATTCCATGTAAATAACAATTTAGGGACAAAGATTTTTTATGTTTCAATCGAATATATGAAAGTAACGCATTAGTATTTAATTTAAATCGGATCGATTTCGATGAAATTATGGGTACATATTTGAGTGTGACCATGAATGGTTTATATTTACAATTAAACTGGTGAGCGAGCGCTGTGACGGGCAGCATGTTCGCTGTCGGGTTCAGTAGTATATAATTATAATATAGTATGGTGTATGTATATATTATACATGTACAGTATGTATATGTGTAGTATAGTGTTATGATGTAAATAAAATGATAATTAAGTGATTTGTAATGCGGTAGGTATAAACTTAATAGTGTTAGAAATCTGTATATGACGTTTTTAGTGTTTATATAGTTTTGTATATAAATATAATATAGTGACGACTTCGTTATGTTACTACACCATGTAAGTAATGAATAACTTGCCGTTTTAATTAATACTTATATGTGGTATGAATAATACTTTATGATCCCACAGTTATCATTCAGGGAATGGAAAGAAAATGTCACTGTAAAAGAACAGAATTCGCTGCTTTACTGCAATGCTGATGCCACTCTAACCGCGGAGCTGACTAGTTAGTTGGCCTCATATATTTATATGCAAGAAATATTTTAATTTTTATTCCAGAAAATTTATTTCATTTGAATTTGCACGGAAAGAGCATTGTCAACTATTTAAATATTCCTGACCCTTGCTCACTTGACCCAATCTGATCTACACTACGCCAGTTAGAACTCGTGACCCCTTACTTCTAGGATGAAAACTAATTGCAAATGCTTGTTCATCAATCATTATATACTCCTGTCGTCGTCGTACCTACACCGATGATAACTAGCGCATGTTGGCTCCGTTTGATTCTTCATATTTATATCTATTTTTTGGTCAATTTTATAATATCTAATATAAGCTTTTCGGTAGAAAATAAACAGTAATTTGTTGTTTAATAACTGAATTTTTTTTCTGAAATAAGTTAACAAGCACTTTTACAAAACAATTAATATAAATATTGAACATTTCTTGCCGTTCTCAAAATCTTTAATGAAGTAATAATCAAATAATTTCGAAAACGTTAGCTATTTTAGCTAGTACTACGCAACGCTGCGCGTAATTTTCAGTAAAATTACGCGCAAATATAAATTCGTGTGGCAGAATTTTCCGTCATTCTTTAGCTCTGCATTATATAAAGGAATATAAAGAATCTCGTATTCTCTTCATTGACTGCAATAAGCATTTATGTTAACTCCAGTTTGCTTGCTACGTAGTATGCTCTGGTACTGTATCCCTTGAATATCTCGAGACAAAAAGTATTTTCAATATAAGTGAGTTCGGCCGTATCTACGTCAAAGATTACAAATTCATTTTCGATTTCTTTTTTTATATTTGCGGGATATTTAATGTAAATTAAAGATGTAAATTTTCCCCCGTCGTTTCACGACCTCGTAAATCAGGGGCGGGGGAGATTTCTACGCTACTCAATAAGGGTTAAAGCCAATTAGCGTGCGTGCGACTAATGAAATGCTTGTGTGAATAAGAATCTATGATAATATATTATGTTTCTATTACTTGCTTTATGCTTGCTTTATGTAGTGGTCAGTAGCCCTATCTCATACGCCGGAGGTCCCAGGTTCGAGTCCTGGCCGGGGCATTCATTTGTGTGATGAACACAAATGTTTGTTCTCGGGTCATGGTTGTTTGTATTTATATATGTATGTTTATTCTGGGTTCCCCCCCAGTTCGCTGTATGGTCATCCATAACACAAGCTCTGCTTACTTTGGGGCCATACAGTTGGTGTCGTTGTCTGGGGATTATTATTATTATATAGATAAAATTGCGTTATTCGAGTATTTATTTACGTATCAAGAGTAATAAGTAAACATTTTCCACCAAACTTAAGTCGCAGGTACAGGCTTTATCTGAAAAGTCAACATAACGAATATTCGGACAAAACGTTTTGACGTCTCCTTTTATCGTATTGCCAAGTTGCGGAATATAAAAAACATGTAACTAAGGGGTTTTAAGTGTGAAGTGGAGTTACAACTTGGGTAGACTTGTATTATGCTCGTCTTTATTCGCCATTAGGTAAATGAACAAAGAAAAAACGGAGATGCAGGAGATCTAAGTTATTCGTAATAAGGGCCTTTAAGGTGTTATTTCGCTTTGAAGAGAAGGATTTCGTCAAGTCTACATTTTTACTGTGATGAAATAAAGTTGATGATGAATTTAAATTTTTGAATTTATTTGAATTAACTTATATAATTTTAACTCACCAGATATTTGCCTCGGTTGTGATTCATAAATATTTCAGGTGAATTTCAACATTAACATTCTACGCAGATAAATTTTATAAGATTGTTATTTAAAAAAAAGCATATCGTGTCATTCTTACCTTGACAAGAAGTCCAGGAATATAATAATAATAAAAACACAGCTGACTTAATAATAATATTATGTCCTAATTTAAAAATAAATAAAACGTAGGAAGCGTATTAACCAAAAAGGTTTACGTTGGCAGAAGGCCAAAGTACACCGTTACAGATGGAATGGATGACAAGTGCTTGGTAATTGTTAAAAATGAGTTTTAAAGTATTTTCTATCTCGATCTTAAGCAAAATGTTTCCTCTAAAAATATATTTCCCCTTACGTAAGCCTTAACATATAATTCGCCAAACTAACCCAATTCCCTCGTTCCAGGCCACACTGACGACTTCGACTACATGATCCAGAACCTGATGGAGCGCTACCCGAACACTAAGCTGGTGCTGGTGGGCTTTAGCCTCGGTGGCAACCTGGTCACCAAGTACCTCTGCGAAGACAGGAAGAGGCCTGCTAACATTATTGGAGGCATTTCGATTTGCCAGGGATACAATGCCATTGAGTGAGTG
This sequence comes from Marasmarcha lunaedactyla, assembly GCA_923062675.1. Classification (NCBI taxonomy): domain Eukaryota; kingdom Metazoa; phylum Arthropoda; class Insecta; order Lepidoptera; family Pterophoridae; genus Marasmarcha; species Marasmarcha lunaedactyla. Next base: position 22,579,421 of record OV281346.1, read on the forward strand.
CAACTTTTGTATTTTTGGGGCACAAGGACACTTTTTTGTTTACAATACAATACATATGTCTCATTCTATATAATACTTTAATATGCAACTACAGTTCGAAGAGCTATTTGTGAAAATTAACCGCAACATCTAAAAAATTTATACAATTTTTGTATAACGCGAGAGTTACCCATTTTCCTTAACTTTTATATAAGATAGTATAGCTGATTAATAGTCCTTTGCATATGTTTCTCTTTATTGGAAGAAGTGCAATACCCAATCAGACATCTCTGAAGTCGGAAATTTCACCAGGTGAGGTTAAGTGGTTTAAATAAATCGTGAGAACGAGAACAAGTTGGCACTGCGATGTGGAAGGTAATAAGCAGTTAAATATCAAGTATTGGGGGTCGATATTTTGAAGAGTAATGATGAAAGTTCTAGAAAAAATACGCTGCAATTGAGGCCTTCTAAATATCGAGAAGCGTCGAGTATCTGAGAGCCTCGGTGGCGGAGTGATTGAGGTGCTGGCTTCTCGATCTTAAGTTCCCGAGTTCGATCCCCAGTGACTGCCAAGTGTACCAATGAGAGTTTACATCAAGCCGACTGATCTAACGGTGAAGGTGAGGTGACCCACATACTATAGAATTATTTCGAAGCTATGTGTTAATTTTGCCAATCTGCAGTAGGCAAGCTTCGTGGACTATAAATTGCCTTAAAAACCACCACTCCCTGCTGAGGAGTTATTCGGGCTGTCGTGAAATATCTAGAAAACTCAGGCCAACGTCATAGCAGCAATGTTCGTGTCGTAATCAATGTATGAAAATAATAATGTGATAGGTTTTACATTTATCTGTTATTGAATGTAATTGTCTTGTCTTAATCGTAGCTGTGCTGTGTATCTGTGAGAAAGAGGGCCATCGAGGTCGGTGACTTTGTTTACTTTTTGCTCTGGCTTTGTTGAGAGTGTTCTGAAATAACGGCAAGATCTAAGCTGGGGTTTATATGAGTTCATTATCTAAAAGAGTTTGCAGGATATCGAGCTTTAAGTAGTACCTAAGGCTTAAAGGATTGGAGTTTAATAACGGTCTTTTATTTCTGTTATTCACAATACCATCAGAACAACATATTTTTTCTTACGTTTAGATGTTTGTAGGATATATTTTTCTAGAAAAATAGGCACAAGTAACTATTACAGCCTGACGACCCCCATCCACGATCCAAAACCGTAAACACAAAGAAAAATTAATAAAATAATGTAAACGTTTTATATTTGTTTAATTTATTATTAAAACTAAAATAGTCACAATCGCACCATAATTGCAACCAAATCCGACTCCAATTTTTATAGGTTCATGAAGATACATGCAGCGGTATTTTAAATCTCCTATCAAAATATGAACAAATTTAAATCCATAATTACTTTTAAATGTTGAAACGGTCTTCTTCTACCGTAATGCTCTTGCATAAACTTACGTTCCTCAAGTTGAACAGTTCCATAGTTCCTTCGTTATAACTACTATATTTTTCTAAGGAAAGAATTTGGGAAACTGGGTTCCCCTTCAGTTCGCTGCATGGTCATCCATGACACAACCTCTGCTTACTTTGGGGTCATATAGTAGGTGTGTTTGTCTGGCGATTATTTTTATTATAATTATTATCTACAAGGTTTCGAAGATATAAATATAATCAGGTTAGCGAGAGTCGCGGATTTAAGTCTTATTACATTAGATATAAACCATTATCTTTTCTTCTCTTGTTAACACTTTATCTTATTTATACTATCGTTGACAAAGAACCTAATAACTAGCAGCGTTAAGCGTTATGTAACTTTAATTTTACCTTGTCACATAAAACCGCGCGCGGTAATTGTACATACTAAAGTGGAAAAATTTAAAATTCAAATATCTTTATTGTGCCTATGTTAAAACTTTCTTAACGGTACAATGTCTTTAGTAACGGTATTATATATTAATATTAAAAACGTTAAAGCATGAAATAAGTTATGTAAAAATAAATAAATAATTATTATTTCAATATTTTGTTGTGGACCGTTTAATTGAACATGTAATCAATGTTTCAGAAAAATATTTTCACGTAATGTTTTAATGATTACGAAAAGCATATTCTTACGAGAATTTGAAAAAGAAATAAATCTAGATTAATACCATTAATTAATTTTTAAAATGAAGATGTTATTGTTAAAATAAACATTGCTTCGTTTTAGTCCATACCAATGTTGAAGTCTGTTATCAGCGGTTCTCTGCACGTCTGGAGATCAAATACGGCCTCCAGTAAAATCATGTCAAAGAAATAAAGGGTAAATTTGAATTTATTTACTAACATGTGCCGCCCTAGGGGAGCAGTGAGCGTAGACGAAACTTTTCTCCAAGTTTGTATTATAAGATAGAACAAGGTGTTAGTTCGTGGAAATTCATTGCGTTTTCAGAATGTTTTACTTAAAACTATTCATACCACCGACACGTGTTTCGTACTTTTGGGTTGCGCGCTGCTTTTCTAGACCACCTGAAATATTTACTAACTTACTATACTCCTAGAATTCCTTGAATACCTTTATATTGGGCAATACAAGGTTAATATGTCATATCAAAGTTATATAATCAAATCGTCTGTATACTAGATTTAAAAACCTTCCAGCACCATGGTGTACCTGCTCCAATGGCAGAACTTCCGCCGGTTCTACTTGTACATCATGACGGACAACTACCGCAACATCATCACCAGACACAAGCGCGTGCTGCTCAGCCCCGACATGAAGAGACGGTGGCAACTGGATGAGAACATGATCGCTTCTGCTGGCACGCTGCCGGATTTGGACGAGGCTTATTCTAGGTGGGTTGGACAAATAAGTGAAAAGGGAGTGTTGGGGTTTGTTAGCCATTTTTGATGATTTTCTTGTTTGTAGTTGAATATGGTATTACTTGCACAAATAGTCTCAATTGGCTAAATCCTGCTTATTCAATGAAGTCCGATCACATTTTAGTTTTGAACCCCCGAGGAAAAACAGGGGTGATGTCAGTTTAACGGAATTTAATAGAAATGCGTTTTATTGCTTTAAAAACTGCATGAATCAAGAATTTTCGTAGACATGTTCGAAAAAAGGCAAAATCGGTTCAGGCCTTTCAAAATCTACGCGTGCTTTTTGCCGCTATCGGGCGTTTTTGATCGCCTTTAAAAATAATTTGTTTACCTTGGTTCAATGAAATTTTGATATTTCATTCTTAACAAATTATGAATATACTTGTTACAATGCGAGCATTAAAATATAGTACGAATATGAGGTACATAATTAGAATACCATTATTAAAGGCGGATGAAACATATTTTGTCTTAGTTTGGACGCTAAGAACTCAACAACGTCTTTATAGAAATGAGTTCATACTTGTATGAGTTATTTTACTCAAAATATTTACAAACATTATAATGAACGTAACTAAAGCTTGAATCATAGTTGAACATGGTTGAAACATAGTTGAAAAATCATAGTAGAACATGGCAAAATATGATATTACATTGGTAAAATAATGGTTCATCATAGGTGATTTATTTTGTAATAATGAAAACTATCAATCATATTATTTTTCCTCAATCATAGGAAATAAATTTAGACTGTACTATTACAATTATTAATATTTGAAAATGTTACTACATAGTGAAAATTTCTTATTTTAGTTTCAATACATCAACAGCTAGACCGAAAAGCCAATGTTTGTCATAATAACTAGAACAACCGTTTTGTATTTCTTATCGAGAACGACAGTACAATAAAAGTTCAACTTTAACGTTGAATCATTGGAATTCCATCAATACTTTAATGTTTAAAATATACATAAGCTACTTTTTATTACAATATTTTACTTTTTCTTCGAAGAACCCCAGCATTGAACTAGTACAGTAGGTACCTACCACGCGTGTGATCTGTAAAAGATCGCAGTTATCAGACTGATACTGTCTAAATGTGTCACTAGTGTGCCTTGCGTATTTGTTATCTTATCTAATTGCCAATATATTTCCAATGAATTCGTGAACTTTATCTAGACATAAATCAACATTTTTCTTTCATTAAATCATTGCTAATTCGATTTGAATTCAATGAAATAATTACAAAAGAAACACAATAATAAATGTTTGTTCGTACTTAATAAACCCCCAGGATGGTTCGGGTCAGTTACTGTCCAGAACAAATTACGCTTAGGTACAGTTTGGGCTGTAAATTAATGTAAATTAATGTTCTATACGCCCTTTTATTTTATTAATTAAACGTGACTTTTAAATTAACATTTTATCTTTATACAGATAAAACACATTATTATCTCTCGTTAAATATTTGAATAAGTAACATATGTTACTGCCGTACAATACCTATGAAACGATGAAGTAGCGTCTTATTGAACAGATACTGAACGGAACGACGAAGATTATTTTATATATTAAGTTTACTATTATTTAAGGCGAGAAATGTATGGGTATGCTATTTAGACAAATTTTGACCCATATTTGCTCAAACAATAGTGTTGATAAGATAATAATGGTCGAATTAAAATAGAAATATAAATCATTGTGATATTCTATTAATTAATTAATTAATCAATCAATCAATTACTTGTTTAAGTGCTACCTTGAAAGGGGGAACGAGCAATACGAATATACTGTTTCGCTATAGAAAAGAATACCATTTCACGCTTCTTAAGCTGACATTAGGTTTGAGTGAGTTTTATTTATTTATTTATTATTAAGGTACACACACGTATCAATCATGAAAGTTACAAAAATGTATTAGTATTAAAATATAGGTTTCAGCCAGATTGGTACCCAGCAATCGTGTATACACAGCATTACATACATTAAGTGAGTAAACATAAGCAGCTGCCAAACAGTAAATAAATTTTCCAATATTTATAAGTAAGATAATTGTGATTTTTTTAAATCCAGACGAGTGCATCGCTTCGATTCCGTGGCGGAGCTGTACAAATGGAGTTCTTCAGCGTTCTACTTAGAGAACTTGAAGACGCCGATGATATTCATAAACGCGCGCGATGACCCGCTCGTCCCTGAACCGCTGCTGCCTCTCATTAGAGAATTTGCCAGTAAGTAGACTAGAGATAAGAAGAGATAAGGAGAATTGCTCATTTTGTTTGATTATTCTTTGTAAGGTTGAGTTCGTGTGAGTTTTGCGTGGAATGTGCTAGATTGTTAGTGGTAGGTATCTGTTTGCAATTTTTCCTCAAAATTGAGTTCTTTTTTCTGAGATATGTTTAAGCTAAGGTTTAGTTGCGATATTATAATCGATATTTAATATATAATTACATTGTTTTTAATGAATGTCTTGTTGAATAATAATCTTAATTAGGATATACATGTTCAATTGACTTTTTAAAAGAGTTTAATTTTGCATCGAAGTTTTAGATTATATTGTATAAATGGCTTATTGTCTGGTTTGTCTTCCAAAAAGGATCAAGATTAATAAACTAACATACTTTCTCAACAGGTTCAAAAGACAAGACGATGTACTTGGAGATAGCGCACGGTGGCCATCTTGGATTCTTCGAGGGCGGACTGATATTCGCGAACCCCGTGAACTGGTTAGACAGGGCATTGGTCAGTCTTGTGGGGGGCCTGCTCATGTCGCACAATAAATGCTCCCCTAAAGCATGTGATGACTACGACCCCCTGGATATTTCCACCTCGCCAGAAAAAGAACCGGACCTCATCCGCTCCACCAACAAACTCCACAAAAACTACCAACTGAAAGCTCAATAGCTTTAATTAATAACGAATATTTTTTTTACCTTTATAGCGAATATTAAGATATCGTTTTGATGTTGTTTATAAATGTGCCTCGTGTGAAAGGACACTATCATGCGTCGATGTTAAATTTTATCGCTTAGATGTTATATTTAACATTTTGTTATGATAAAATATGGTTTTAGTAGAAACCTGAACCGATATGAATGTGCTGTTATTTGAAAATGCGCACTTATATTATAATACTCCGTCTACTGTACAAGCAAAGGAAAGGACGCTTGAATCGCTAAAGATTTTTCTGTAATATATAAGTACCAGTATTTATTTATGGATTATTCTAAAACTATGGCTATCAAATTAATATCTTTTGATGTTGGCACTGTAATAAAAATCAATTATTAACCCAAATTATTTAAAAAATAACCAATATTCCAGTTTAAGTTGCATTTCTTCGTGACCTTAGACAATATAATTATTATATTTAAAACTATTTGTATTAGAACAATGGATCTTTTAAGATAACATCTAGGGATAACTGTGATGTAATAACAGATAATACAAACTCCATGAATATAGTGTGATAGTAAAACATCCTGACGTAACATACACTTGTGTGATACCGTTGTTTATTGTACCTACAAGAATGTGACATATTATCTTAAAAGATTTTTGAACATTTAGTTAAGAGTATGCCAACGTGCGATTATGTAAATTTATAAGTTATCGGCGCAGCAGTACGAGATTACCTGTGGCTTGCTGTTGATATATTTTTGACGTATTTTGTTAGCGAATTTCTCGAGGCTGGGCCGTGCATAGCACCGCCTGCATAAAGTGTATGAGTATTACTTAAAGATATAGTCAATTTGTTTTAGCTTCAACCAGAAGCAATCCGATTTATGGCAAAGCCATAAATCTTTATAGTGATTACAGATTATATAACCGACACCGTGCCGCACCGTGTCGCTAAGCAACTACAAATATTTACTTACTTATTTTTATTTATTTATACTTAGTTGATAAATGTTCGCTTTAGTTTCATGTTCTGCATATTTTTAGTTCATACTTGACTGTTCCGAGAGACCTCTACAAAATATGCAGTACAAATTATATTATAGTTTACAATTTAATTTACCTAATTAAAACAAATTTTAAATTAGGTTTTTTTGTTATTTAAGTGTGTTATTTTAAAGAGGCACAAATTAAACTGCCTTAAGTTATTGCTTAAACAAAACAGGTTACCTTACGAAAATGATACAAACCTCTTCACAGTATTAACAATAATGCCAAAATTTAAAAATGTATGCATTATTTAAGTCAGCGCACAGTACTCTTTTGACAATACGATATTTTGAATGAAAAGAGAGAAATTGTATGTGTGCTAAAATAGGGGCCTAGAAATTTATTATATATAAGTAAATTAGCTTAATCAGCACGATCAGGTGTACACTGAGATGGTCTGTTATTTCTCGCTCCATATTCAAAATAGTTCATCGAAAACCCACAAGACATGATCAGTCGGAATCTCACCTTAGAAATAAATTATCGAACCTAAGAAATACGCAATGGGAACTGACAGTAAAATTTGGATGGCCAAAGCATTGAGAATCGCACACTTCAGAAAATGTAGAGCAAATTGATACACAACAATATAGGACAACCGGGAATATTCCAACTAAATGTACATTGAATAAGCTGAGTTAAAGATGCATAGAGCTATTCTTGGACCGAATCGTCTATGATCTCAGTTGTTAAGGTAAAACATTAGATAGCTGGCTAGAGTGTGGGCGATGGCGATTATTGCGATAAATAGCTTGAACTAAAAGCCTTATACACGCAGAAATAAAGTCTTGAGTTTTTATTTTGTATTAACGTGCGCAGATTGCAACTGTCTCTGTTTAGTATGGTTCAAGATATTTGCCGCAAATTGCGCTGTGAAGGTGCATGTACTATCAAATCCATAGATAGAGCCTAGTTAGTGCATCATTATTCCAATTGACTGACTTGTGAATTCTTTTTGTACGTAGAGTTGAAGCTCCAACTCCTAGGGTGAGTTTGATTAGTGTGACAATCTGTAGTTGGGTTCATACAACATTTACCTTAATTAATAAATTGTAAAAGTCAAATAGTTACATACCTTATTTCAGTAACGTTTTGTGTTACAGACGTAATTTTATGTATATTTTGTTTTACTATAAAATAAATTGTTCTGTTAAGATGTGTAGTTCATATATTGAAACTGTAGCATTTATTTTGGGACCATTTATAATTGTTTTGTTTTTTATGAAGTGAAATGTGAATTTTGAAAATTATAATCATATAAAACCAGTTGTAAAAGTACATTGAATGTTACTGATGTTATATTTTTTTTTAAGTATGTTGACAAAATTGATTATAGCAGTTATTGCTTATTAATATGCCTAGCCAATTTTATTTAGTGGTTGATACCTAAATATATTACTGTGTTCATATTAACCAAAATTTTCCCAAGGAATTTCTATTGATTATTTTTATTTTTAAATTGTAAAAACTACATATCAAACCAAAAATAGAGCGTTTCTCTGGGAAACACCATCGTTAACATGAATGAAATCATGTAATTAGGCATCTTTAACTAATTTTCAGTCACACCCGTATTATTAGACGCCTACACGAGATTTCCTCCACTCAAACTTATCTAAGGAAGTTTTGAGGAATTTCTTTCAATACTCCCTCAGAATTTATATTCAAACTCGGTATCTCAACCTGTCCTCAAGTGATGCTAAGTGGAATAGTAAATTATTTATTTAATTTTTTTTATTTAATTAAAATTAATTAAATTGTATTAAATTAATTGAATTTTTAAAATTAATTACATTAAAAATATTTTGTAATTACCAATAAAATTGAGTACATTTTTTTACGTTGATTATGTTAGTCAAAGCTCAGGTTTAAACGTCAGATAAACCGCCATTTGGCTGGAAAGAAAACTATCCAGTGTCAAAATTCGTTAACCGATTCGCTGCGATGTCTTATTTCGCTAACTTTTAACTGTGGCGTCGAACAAAAATAACGTGACACTGTTCAGTGCCCACCGCCATACGATTAGATGACACGCATCCTTAGCCATGCGGAAAAGAAAATAGTATTTTGACTATTATTTACATGTTCAAAGCTTGAATACTTTTAGTTTACATACGAAATCTAACGTGAACAGCCAGGCACATTGTTTAAAGTGATTAGAAGTGGTAAAATAAGTGTATTTCTGGAAATGGAGGGTAAGTAAATTTTTAAATCCAGGTGTGATAAACCTTTTCAACTTATTTTGCATTTCCTAATGATTTGATTGATTATGAGGTAGTAAATTAGGTCTAAAAATATTGTTATGGTTTTCCTCATGACAAATTTCAACTGTCTAAACTATGCAAATGAAAAACTGCCAAGTTTGATTTAATAGATAATAGATATTCACAAAAAATTTCAAAATTGTAGAAGACAAGCTAAACCAACCGAAGCAGAGTGATTTCCCCGCTTTAGGGGGTTAGTCGTTTAATCGAGTGACGTTATATAAGGTTTACACTGACATTTATAATTTATTATCTTATGAAGGTTTAATATCATATAACGCAACTTTCAAAAAGGTTGGTGACCCCTATTTAAAAAAATCTTACAATATCCAGAAACGATGGCTACGAGCTTAATATACTTGAAAAATTAAGATAGTTTGGTTCTGGGTAAAACTTCCCTAAAACTTAATTGAAGGAGTTACCATCGATTTTAAAATGACACACATCCGTGCCTAACGGCACACACAAAAGAAAGTGATGGCGCTGAAACGTGCCATCCGCAATGAATACGTTAAGAAATGCAGATGTCCATTAGTCGCCAGGCCTGCAAACAAACTATGACAAGCACTGAGGAAACTTTAAGATACATCGCGAGGAACCTTGACTTTGTTTGGGTTCACAGTTACAGTGAGAAAAGTCCTCAAACGAGGGCGAAAATTTTACCTATAAATACTAAAATCCTTAATTGAGGTTGAGTCTTGTGATGGAAATTTCGAATTAACATCTAAGGATACGGGTGTTAGTTTATAAAGCCTGGCCAGTAGGTCGTGAGAATTCTTATTTCTTGCATCAGAATGAATTGGGACGGAGATAGAATTACGTCCGAGGGTCTCAGGTTAAGAAGGAAAGATATATCAAGTAATCATATAAAAATGCTGACTGATTAGCTATAAATTCGTTATCTCTAGCGCTTCACGTCAGCTCAGCAGATAATTGATGCACCCGGCCGTGTGGTAACAGCTAGGTCTTCTTTTGAAAATCGTTAACAGTCGGGCTTTACTTATTGTTTTAATTGTGTAATATCTACTATTAATATGGAGAAATTTTGCTTTATTTATTTTATTAATAATAGGCATAATAACACTTTAAATCACAATTATGTGACGATTTAAGCGTGGGTCAAAATACAATAATAATAATTGTGCTCAAGCTATACGACACTGGAAATTATGGTAAGAGATCATGAACTTATAAATAGCAAGGTCTTTGATATACAGTCGTCCGAGCAAGTAACCAAAATAGCTGTAAGGTGTTTAGAATTTTACTGTCGACGTGCAAATAACCTTTAACCGTGAGGTGAATGGACCACATTTTTGGCCGACCGTACTTGAACGGGGATAAAATGATGCATTGCTTTAACAAATGTTATATGTTGGTATAAAAAGTTGCCATGTTTGATCTACTTATTAGACATTATACCCATATAAGATGGAATTACTCAAATATTTTGTTGTAGCCCGGCTGGAGCTAATAACAAACCTGGATAAAAATTTATATAATGTTAGACTAGCTGCCCGCGTGTCCATTAAATGTGGGAACAGGAGGCCGCATGTTGAGCTCTCTGTCGCGCTCATAGGTAGGCCTTATGGGAGGTAATAGAGAAAAATAAAAAAATGCATTTTCACAAAACTGCCTTCGATTAGTGACGCACCGCACGCGTATGTCTCTAGCGCAACCATGTTTTTTTTCTTGCCCCGCGAGTGGCGAGTCTGACATTATAGGTTTAATTTCTCTGGTCGAGCTCCTTTTATACTTTGAAATGAGAATTTTTTTTATAAAGTGACTAAAATAATATTTTATAAAATCCAAAGAAAGCTTCTTTGCTATATTAAGCTTATGTGTGAAGATGTGAAATAAACGAAACAATTTTACTGTAATTTTCTTTTATTTTTATCCCATTTATGTCGAAATAATACAAAAGGATTGATAAATAAGTATATATCTAAGTCTTCAGTAATATAAAATTTTAATTAAGAGACGGGTGAATTTACGTTTACGACTTATAATTAATTACATCCTTTAAAATTATCTTATTTTAAATAAACAGTTTTTGTAAATGGAATATTATAATTTGGTAGAATATTTAACTTTACAAAGGGAACACTGTTTGTGCATTTTATACATCAGAGATACAACAAATGAGATCATACAAACAAAAGTTTCGAAAAATATAAAAATGTTCGACAGTGTTGATGATTACAGAATTTTTTGCCAGCTGTAAAATTATTTAGTTTGAAATGAGCAGATACAAAATTCAGAAACCATATTTTACCACATGAATAATTTCTGGCATTAACTCTTGTCTGAAGGATAGAGAATTAAAAAATAATAATTACCAAGAAAAAGAGCATGTAAAGAATGAAATATAAAACATGCACTTAGAAAGTCACAGTCACGAAAGGTGTTCTTGTTGTAGGTGCGATATCGCTAGTACATAGAACATTTTAAAAATTTTTGTGCCTTGAAGCAGTTGGGCGCCAGTTTTCGAGACTGAACTTAAACATATAAAAAATAAAAATTCAATTTTTATAATAAAATTAAATAAACGTAGATACAGCTAGAATAATTAAAAATATTCCAAATACAAAATATCACAATATTTCTCTTAAATATAAAAGTTTTTACACATAGGTGATCTTCATTAACATTTATATATCATTATGTTTATTGTACATTACTATACTGTGACAGATCTTATTTTTAGGACATGTTTCTCGAGAAATTATTTTATTAAATAATCACTTACTATTATTTCTTAAATACAGCTACTACCAAAGAAACAAGTATAGGTAATTCTTATGGAAAATTTACAGTACATTGAATAAAAATATATGGCAACTCGGGTAGTAAATGCTCCACTTCATACTATCTCATAATGCTTAGCTATTATTAACACACACTTAAATTAAAGATCCTTCTTATTTACTCCTGAACTAAAAATAATCACTAGGTTTCTGAAACTGGTATTGGACAGTCTTTTTACAGTTGTCTTGCCTTAACGGCATATGTCTTGAGTATTATCAAAATAAATTAAAGCTTTTTTACAGTACGTAATAATTACAGTTAAGAATAATAATCACGGAAATGCTATCAGGTCGTAGCTTACATCGGTGTCATATAGTCAGCATATAGCCGTGGGATCGCCTTCCATCGTGCATGCTATATTATCTAATTTATGGGCTAAGTGCATTTTGTTTTCTAATCCTAAAATAATTTGTTCTCTATATTTACTGACATAAATATACAACTCTTTTAAGGCAGAAAGAGTATCAAACTCATTTAATTGTTCTACTGAAAGTTGCTGCATAGATGTGCTTATTTCTTGGTCAGTAACTTGAGGCAACTGAGAAACCGCCTGATAAAATTGTATTACCATTTCTCTGTATGTAGGTAAATCTTTTGCAAACAACAACTTATTGGAAGGGGAATCTTTACAAAGTCGATGTTCAGTTAATGAACAAGCATCCATGAATGTTTGTGCAATTACAGACAATGAGGAATCTACAGTGGCAGTTTTGTTTATGTCAAAAATAAAATCGGGATTTTTTATTAGATTAACCCAAAACCTTAGTGGCAAACTATTTGACTTCCAGGCATGAACAACTTCCGGATTCATTATGCCATGGGCTCTTGCAGCATCATCAAAAAGATCGAATAGCCATTTGACAGCTGGAGGTAGAATTTCATTTACTGTCAGAATAGTACTGAAGAAATCATCTACAAATTTATGTACAGTACCCTTTGTAGACAACAAACGGGTTAGGAATATTTCTGGTATGGCTTTGTGACTATGTTCTGCTGATTTACTGAAAATGTGATGATACTCAATAGGTTTCACCAAGTGGTAAAAGTGGACACTTTGATCTGTAATATCATTATTATAAACTCGTATGTGGGAATTTGTACAGTAAATACCAGTACAGTTTTTACATGGAATTTTATATGGAGTATTAAAACTATCGTTCTGTCGAGGAATGAGCGACATTACAGCCGACTCCTTAACACCATAATGTGCTAAGGTATTCAACCTTCTCCAGCCGTTTATAGTCTTTGTGGTAACATCTTCATCTTGTAAAGTAACATGACCTCCTCTGCCATGTCTCCATTCCAAATCAACTTCATGAACTGATGGCCGCATCGAGAAAGGTGTATTTTTAAATAGTGCATCCAGTATTTTGGATTTTACCTGTGATATACTATCACAGTCTAAAACTTTGCATTGAACTTTATCATCAAAGTCATCTTGAATAATGTGCAATGTAATGGATTGAAAATCTATTTGCTCCTTCAATAATTTTTCTTCTGATAGTGAATATCTAGCTTCATGAGTGATTGCATCCACTGCACCTTTTTCTATTTGATGTTTGATAGCTTTGAATAGCAAGAACAATGGTGAACCTGCATAGTCCTTCAGATAATAGTACATGCATAAAGCCATCCAATTTGTCAGCATTTTTTCCACCACACTTTCTGTTCTTCTTAACATTAGCTGAGGATGTTTATTACAAACTGACTTTTCTATCAGACGCAGAAGCAAAGATTTTAAAATATCAGTTGCATATTCCATTTTCCCCATCAAAATAATCATTAGCAATGATGCAACATTTACTTTGTCTCTTATGTTGAATGATTTCTGCGATTCTAATGTGTCTATAAATGACAGCAGGAAACATTTGTTATTCAAAAGTTGTTCAAATTGAAGCATTGCTGCGTCATAGTTGGTTCTGGGCGTATTAATAAACTGACGTTGGACATTAAGTATGGGATGATCAGAAACGCCAGGAAAGAAAACCTTCATCACGTAATTCACGTGATCTAGCGTCGGTATTCCTGAATGTTCCAAATCAGCTGCCAAATCAGACATATCAGTTTGCAACTCTGCAAACGCAAGTTTACATTCCAGTCGAACATTACTTTCTAAAGTGTCCATTTGTATTTGTATTCTTTTGTATTCTCGCTCAGCTTTCGTGCTTCGTCGTCTATATATTACTAAAACCAACATAAATACTAATACAAGAATGATGGTGCCAGCTGCAATGCCAGCAATTACCTCTGGAGGAAAGTTATAGTTTCTTAGTAATTCATAGTGTAGATATCCAATAGGGAATCTCAAATTCCTTCCAATTTTTACCACTACTAAAGGCAAATTAATGTCAGTTATTTGAACACCATTTTCATCTGTATTTAATGGTTGGAGTTCTGGTGGAGTACAGAGAAGTTGTTGCATGGTCAAACTTGTTACATTACATAATGCAGTACCAATTGTTACCACCACATCAGTTTCATCACTAGCTCTAATGAGATTTTCTCCTTCAATGACTAATGGATCACCCTTGTATGATTTGATCTGGTTTGGAAATTGATACACATGGGGATCCTCCACAAATACCATATGAGTTCTAGGAGGATTGAAATATTTTTCGAGATCATGCATAGTTTCTACATTGTCCATTACAAAACCAACTTTCATAGCTACTTGAGGAGTATTGGTTTGAGACTTAGTAGCTAGTAATATTTCTTCATATTTGCCATTTATTGCAGGACTAGGACATTCCATTTGATTTGAATTTATTACAGAGCATTCTGTGTAGTTTACAGGTAGTAATTCATTAGCATAATAGAGTTTCATTAAAGGCTTCTGAATGGTGTTAAGATTTGTGCCATGTACGGTAATCATTCTACCTCCAGAAACAAAACTTTTCAAAGGCTTGATTTCCATTATAGTAGGGTCAGCAGTATAATTAAACAAATCTCCATATAATGTACGATTGGCATTGTCAATTGATACTGTTAAAGTGTGAACAACCTTGGGCATAGTAGCTTTAGGAGTAATACATATAAGTCTACTATTTGAAGTCTGTGTCTTATTTACAGAGCATGGTAAGTCTTCCAAATAGGCAGATACAGAAGAGCCTATATTCAAATGCTGACCTCCAATAGCCAATTGGGTGCCCCCAGAAACAGGTCCAAGGGCAGGATACACGCCCTGTAGTTTTATATTTTTATAGCTGAATAAAACTGATGATTCTGTATACCCCGAATCATTCTCTACAATAACTGGTGCAACAGTTGATCCATTAGAGGGGCCTGTTTTGCAGGTTATGCTCACAGAAACTTCAAAATCAACAATTTCACATAATACTTCACCAATCCGAACTTTTCCTGTAACTTCCTCAACATGCAAACCTAAGTTGCTGCCTTCAATTGTGACTATAGTGCCTCCCTCTATAGGTCCACTTAGTGGTTTAATCATATCAATTCTTGGTTTGGGACATTCAGAAACTGGGTTTTCAAGACAGGATTCTGTGTAAGAGCAAGAATTACCACACCATGTACATTGATAAATGGAGTTTCTGGTGATACATAAGGAGCAATCAGCATGCTCTCTATGTGAACCTAATATTTCACACTTGTACAAAGTTATAGTTATAGTATCAATGTAATGTTTATGATTCCATACAACTTTTACACTAACATTGTACTCCCCCACATCTTCTTCATATGAGTAAGTAGTCTTGTCACATACAATGTAGTGATTAGATTCCACTCTCGCAGGGAGAATCATATTTGCCAATTCAATACTCACAATACACTGGAATCCTGTGTGTCCTGGCTGTAGATGAGGTAAGTTTTCCACTTCAAGTTCCAACTCTTTAGGTACATTATTTGGCAACAAGATTGGCTTTTTATATTGTCTGATACGAGGACAATGACCTATGCCATGGTTAAGTAACTTCCTTGGATTATTTTCTCCACTAATGATAGTTCTCTGACAAACACTTGTATCATGAGTACACTTATTATCATAAATACACCAATTACACTCCCACTCACTCATGATGCAAGAGTGACATGTTGTGTGCATAGCACAATCATAAAATGCAAAATTCCTAGAAACAAAATCTTTATTGGTTTCAGATGAATGCACTGATAATGGGACATAAACATGATCTTGATTTGATAAAATTCTTGGTCTGTGATTTAAATCTGGTGTTGGACATGCAAGACCATTGGAAGTAACAGCTGCATCTATAGGTGGAGCATTTCCAAAGACACATTTATACTTAGCACCAAATGGCAATTCTGGAAGTGTGCGTATTACCAGCTCTACTGTAGACTCTTCATTCATAGCTATTCTATCTGGCAATATCTGTTCAAAATCAATACACTGCTGTCCAGTGTATTGTGAGAGCCACCTTGGTGCACTTTGAGTTCCCTTTTGACACATGCTTTGAACAGTACAACGCTTTTCTAATGAGCACCAACCACAATGTGGGTCATTGGATTCAAGACAAGATGAACAATTACTGTAACTTGAACATTTTTCAGTTGGAATTTGGACAATACTATGCCGGCCCAGGACATATATATTCTTCTGATAAGGTGCCAATGTTGTGTCAGGAAGGATCTGTTGCCCTGGTAATATCTCTTCAGATGAATACTCAATAGCTTTGTCTGTATCTATTAGTACTTTCTTCAATAATCCACTACTGGAACCTAGAAAGGCAACAGTGTGCAGACCAGTGACAGACATTGTGACTGAAGTAATCAATGTATTGTTCCAGTGAATCAATGCTGTTGCCTGTATTGGGAAAAGGCCACTTATTTTCAAACCTACTTCACAAAAGTTAAGAATATTGCCCGTGGAACCTACACTCGGGCATTTACCATCTGAAATCATACCAGAAATATACCCCATGTTTCTAGCTTTGGTGCTGCCATTGAAGCACATGTGAACATTTTCATTGAATTTAATTTCTATTTCTTGGAGAGAATAAACACACACAGCTGATTTTACACTTGGGTCATTAGCAATACCCCTTGAAGGACTGAATAGTGCCACTAAAACAGGATCACCAGGCTCAATATGAAGTTGAGAAGCCAAGTTTGCCCCAGCTTTAGAAATTTTAGCATCTTGAACTAAGTTATAATTGACCATTTCAGTCATACCACCTACAGTTTCTTCCCGAACATTACATTCCAATGTGACCTCTGTATAACTATTATAATTATCATCATTAACACAAGTACGGGCCAAACGTGATACATACCCTAATTCCTCATTTCCTGCTAGATGTGAATGTTTTTGAATTATTAAAAAGTAAGCATAATCACTAGCATTAAATCCATAAACATATTGCACTAAAAAATTGTCTCTATACTTAACATCAATTTGTATGGAACTTTGCTTCGAAAAAGTAGACTGTGCCAGTTCTAATGTCATGACATCACGACTTGCTACAGCAGGAACATCATGTCTATAATCACCATTGTTAGTAAAAGTAGTTCCTACATACAGAACATTAGAGCGATCCCAGGAGTTGTATCTTTCAGGTCCAATGAAAGCATATGTTGAAGCTTCAGCATCATTGGCTGCCACACTGATAGCAATAAATTCTGGTTTTGCTGAGAGATCTCCAAGTCTGTATCTGTAACATGAACCTTGCGCGACTGATCCACAAGCGATGACTATTCGAGATTCTTGATCTATCACTAAAATTTTATTTGCGTTGTCAATTTGAGTTGTTTCAATTTCACTTGATGTACAGCCGCTAGCGTGACACATAGGATTATCTTGCTTCGGTCCGGTTTGTATAACATGGATTGGTTTCAGATCAGGGCTTAGTTGATGTAGCCAATTCAATGATCCAGCGTATACTTGGCCGCTCAATCTATCAACAGCAAGATGATAGAAGTAATAGGAATCATTACGTTGCAAAGGATATTGTGATATAAACTCGTATCCATCAACAATTGTGCATCGAAGCCAGATTGTTACGACTAATAATGTTGAAGAAATGGCCATTATGGCATCATAATATGGACGCACTTATATTCTATACTTTTTAAACGCTTTTTAATTCATGATCAACCCATTTTCTAATTGATTACAACTGTAGTAGATGATAAAATTTATCGATGCCATTACGATGAATACACACACAAATGAATGACGTGAATGAACTGAATGACTTACAGTTCTGGTTTGAATGTAAAAGGCTGAGGTAAAAGGTCAATATCTGTAAATGGAATATATTATATGAATGGAAGGTTCACTACCTACTGCATACCTACTGCGTAACATCACTAGTTAATTTGTGCTACCTACTGTTAGAACGCGAGCTAAATAAATATTCACTTGACTTAATACAGGTGCGCAAGTACTGCATAGAGGTAGTCAACCTTTGTATATTGTAAATCAGTCCATTCCTATGGAAGATAATATATATTATATATTAATATAGATTATATATTAACTTGGCATAATATGCTACTTGCGTCGGGGGTAAAAACAGTAAAATTAAATAAGAAAGCTAAAGTACTAACGGCATCAGCTTTGAATCACCGGAACAATATTTAGATGTAGAGTAGGATTTGTAAAATAGCATCAAAATTGGTCTAATATTATAGGTGTTACAATGCAGCAAACCGATACTCATATACACACATAAAATATATAATAATAATAATAATAATAATAATAATTTATTTCAGAACGTAAATCCATATGTGGTTAGTAAAACATACAATTCTTAATATCTATGTTAGTGGCACGTAAAATAAAATGGAATAAAACTAAAATAAAACATTAAAGATACAAACAAATACACGCGTGGGAGATCAGCGCGAGGAGGCCGTATTGCAGTGAACGCGCTGCCAGTGCGCCAGCATCGGGCTGTCCCACCTGTCTGCTATTGCCTTGATTATGCTGTTGGGGCTGCCGCGAACGCGCTCGAGCATAGAGGCACAGCGTTTTCTTATAATCGCGTGAAAACCGTCTGTACGCGCTTCTGCAAACATGCCAGATGCACTACTGCGTCGCGGCAATCCCAACAGTGCCCTAAAACCATTGTTGTATTGAACTCTCAGGGCGTTACATTCCCGACGCGTATAGCTGAGCCACAGACTGCACGTGTAGAGGGACTGACAATACGCTTTAAAGAGAACAAGTTTTACCTCCCTCGTACATCGTGCAAATCTGCGGGCCAGCATGTTGCACCGGACACACAACGCCCTGCGTTCCCTCTCAATGTCCAAGCTGTCTTTTAGATCCTCGGAGACCCAGTGACCCAGATACTTAAAGCTTTTAACTCTGTTTAGAGGCGACCCTGCGAGAGTAACAGGCGGCAGGTTAAGATAGGTTTTATTACCAGCTTTAAAAACCAAGAGTTTGCTTTTGTCAGCATTGTATCTGAGTCCGTGGGCCTCCGCATATTTTTCACATATGTGAAGCAGTTTCCTCATGCCTCGGATTGAGGGGCTGAGCAAAACCATGTCGTCAGCGTAACTTAGATTGTTGAGACATATTCCACCTATATGACACCCAACATTGGCTTTGCTGAGCTCCCCAATCAAGCGGTTTACATACAGGTTAAAAAGTCTAGGAGAGCTCAACCCCCCCTGCCTTACTCCGACTTCCAACCCGTATGCATCCGATAGGGATCCTGCCCACCTCACATGATTTGTCTGGTTTTTGTACCAATAATCAAGTACAGTCACTACTTCATCAGCGACCTGGGTATCTGATTTTAGTTTTTGCCATAAAAGCTCATAAGAAACTAAATCAAAGGCTTTGGATAGGTCCAAGAAACAGGCGACCACGGGTGTATTGCGTTTGGTATAGTAATGTACAGTATGTTTTAAGGCCAAGATTGCGCTTTCTGTGGATAAGCCCGGCCGAAAGCCGAACTGCGCGTCATGCAATTCTATACGTCCAGCCATGTGCCTGTCCAGAACACTATCCAGCACCTTTGCGATGACAGTCGCTAACGAAATAGGCCTGTAGTTACTTATGTCCGAGGCATCTCCGGTTTTGTTTTTAGGTATAGGTATGACAATAGTTTTAATCATATTATCCGGTAAGTAGCAATGCCCCACACATAACGCGAACAACATGTTAAGAACCCTAGGCAGATGAACGCCAGCGTGCTACAGATGTTCGATGCTGAGTCCATCGTGGCCAGGTGATTTGCCTCTAACCATACCTTTTATGATACTATCAATCTCTTTAGATGAAAATTTCACTGTCAGATGTTTATTGGTGGCCTCAGCATCGTTCATCCGAGAGCTTTGAAATTGTGAAGACAGAACCCTAAAATGGTCTTTGAACTTATTGGCAATAGCAGTCGGTTCGTGTTCACCAGCTATGGTCGCCGGCAGGCGCGGCCTGGGATTCAAACTATTCGTGGACTTCCAAAACTTTTTAAAGGTTTTCGCTTCGTTGTGTTTAGCTAAGATATCCATTTTTATCTGTGTTTGATTATCTTGACACCACTTTAGCTTACTCTTAAAAAGTTTACGCGTTTCGTACATTTTTTCATAAAAATGGCCTACCCTAGGTCTACCGTTGGACGCCCACTGTTGGAAGGCAAGCCGAGCCTCCCTGTGCGCATCTTTAACATGCATGTTCCAACCGGTTACATACTTTTTAGTCTTAGTCATAAAATTACTTGTACACTCCGCGGCTTCTATCATTATACCTATAATTTTATTATACATACTATTTAAAATTGACCTATGATTACTATTAGTACAAATCTTATCACTACATTCATTTAATTCTGGTGGAAAGTCAATTTCTTTGAGCTTTGCGTGACAAATTAATTGATATTTATTCATTTGACAAAAGTCCCTTTCCCCCCATATAATCTTATTCTTACTAGTTCTATTATCGTCTGTAATGGATACCATTATTTTAGGTTGTATTAAATTAAAATTAAACTCAATTAACATCGGTATATGGTCCGACCAGTAAGTGTCATACAAAACCGCAGCACTAATCACAGACCGACGGGCCGAATCAGTCACTACGCAGTGGTCGAGCCACCTCCTGCACCCGTGCGCGTCACTAATGAAAATATACGTGTCCGCCGGTAAGAGTTCCTGATCGACACACGACCACGACTGCTCCTCACAAAAGTTCAAAAGTTCAAGATTAAATGACTCACCGGGGTGCGCGTTGAAATCTCCCAACAACAACACCGATTCCACATTATTAGTTTCAATTATTGCGTATATTTCACTTAAACACTCGGTAAATTCAGCTAAATTCTCCATCGAGTCTGTAGGCATATAAATAGAAAAAACAAGCGACGACCGTGATTGTTGTTCTATCTTAATACAAGCGATACGCACACTTTTACACTTAACTACACTAACCGACGAAAACAAACTTTTCCTCCAGAGGATCGCCACGCCCCCGTGCGGCCGACCCCGCAACACACCTTCCGAAACATCTACCGCGGAGACTCCCGTGAATGCAAAGGCTTCATCAATATGTCCTAGGTATGCGTCATCATAAGGCATAAGCCATGTTTCTTGTAAGGCGATTACGTCAGCCGATACACACAGACGTCTAATACATTCAATTGATCTTTTTGCACATTTACAGTTGAAAGTTATTAATTTTGAAGTTTTATCCATTAACAGATTTTTGTAATAGTTTCACGTTCATAACATTATCTCCGTCTTTTCTTTTGTCTCTGAAGTTTATAAATCTACGATAGGATATTCCATCTGGCCAAAAATCATCGCTCATAAAAGTATTTAATTTCTCTCTCGGAACATTAATCTTGTAAGAGTCGTAGTTTCTCTCAGTTTTGGAAAAAATTTTTTCGACTGGTAATTTTATCTTAGCTTTATTTTCTATATAGTCATTGATGTCACTAATTGTCACACTCTTAGCCACGTAGCAAATATGGATAGGTATCATTGAATCACTGGCTTTAAATTTACTGTCTGGCTCCACCGTAGCTTTCCCTTTATTGCCTATAAACCGATTTTTCGTATTTTTCTCTTTTTTATTTTTCACTAAAATCCATTCGTTCTTCTGACCCGTATGTATCACGCCGCCGTCTGTCTCTTGTACCAGCTGCGTTGAAGTAGTACGCGCGCGGTCGCTGCGCTCGCGTCGATAGGCGGCGGGACTTGTACTTTGGACTGCCGCAGCGGTTTTATTGTTCCGCGCGGCGACCGTTGAGTAGTTCAGTTGGGTGGCTTCACAAACATGAGATATTTGACTACCTTCTGGGGTTGAGCTGCTTGGTGTAATTTTTGATTTATTAAGCGATATATGAGGCAATCCTATGGGGCCACTTTCACAATCGTAGCTCTCCATTAAACAGGCACCCCGCCGTTTGAAATTGATATTGCAAGGACTTTTAGATAACAAATCCTTTTCTTTTAGGATTTGCAATTCTGATTTAACAGTGTTAAATTGCTCCACAGTAACAAATTGCTCCTTAATGTTATTCATTTCGTTTTGAATTTTTAAAATATCTTTCAGTAGTTTTGTTGCGTCAACATGATCAAACAAAATCGGTGGTAATTTTTGTAACTCACGCGCAACAAAGATAGGAAGCTCATCAGGATCTGTCACTTTCAAAAGACTAATAATGTCATCAATATCACGAAGCGCCTTTCTTTCCTTTTTTCGCTTAATATTCCGCTGTGCCGTCGGTACAGATTGGAATAGAAGATTTTTTGCGGCGGTAATTTCTTCCTCCGAGAAAGCCGTAACACAAATTCTACTGAGACTATCTTCTGTCATAATGTCTATTTTATTGCATATGAAGCACAATATTTCACTTAACACTACATTACAGTTAGCGCATTTTACAACTTTAGACGCCATCGTCTATCACATTAACAAGAGCAGCTCGTAAGACGAACGCTTATTAGGAAAACGCAAAACGCACGTAGCACACAACCGTCCGCTTACGCATGTTACGCGCGACGATAACACCGGTTTTTTGCATAAAAAATATATGAATATACATACATATAGGATCAATGACAAACACAGTAAAATTTTTCTCTAAATATTTACTCTCGTCGACAACTTTCAAATCTTCGCTTGTTTCTTTTTAATTTTTTTTCCGACGAGAGTATATACAATATTAAGTTTGTACCTAAAAAGTAGCTTCAACTAACAAACAACCACATTATTCCTATGTATATAATATTAATAATAATTAATAAAACTTAAGGTATGGTAAGCAGTTTGAAAGTATCGCTTCTCAGCCTTTGGCTGGTTTACACGTTATAAGTATTATGTAGTATGTATTTTGGTCAGTAGGGGAGTTAATAGAAATATTTATTTTAATAACTTATTTATTTTATTTTCATTCATTTGATGTATTACATACATCTTACTCCGACGATGGGAAAGTCTTTTTGTTTTTACAATTCTTTCTTATATTCGGCATTCCGACGTGCTCGTAAGGCCTAGCCGTGACGGTAACTAAATTTATGGTTAAAATTACGTGTAAAAAACAATTAAGTGGACTTATGAGCTTAACTACTTGATGCGTTTGGACCACAGACTTATAAATGGACACAGACATAATATAATATTATACACACATTTTCACGTGTAAAGCATTGTTACTACCCTTGTTCTTTCAATTATAATTGTATGTATGTAGTACTTTCTTTCCTTGGTATTGCAACAGTGATACATATATGAAAAACCTGACCGTGGCAGCCGCAAATCTGATAAGCTACCAGTCCCGCTAATTTTGGAGAAAATCTACTAAAACTACTTTTATTGTCTACTTCCATTCATGAACAAGTATGTGTATTATTTAATTCTTTATTAATTGTTATTAGTTTCGATTGTTGTAATTTCATCTCATGTAGAGTTCTAGTTATATATTAATAAAGCACTTTCTTTCTTTGCGACATGGATATACAAATCTCTTACATAATATAAAAATCTCAATAGAACTTTGAAAGCATAGTGATTATCTAAGGTCTGACGATCGTCGTTAAAGCATATACAAAAACCAATTATTTTTGGTCAATAACCACTCAGTGACTTTGTTCTTTAAATCGGATAACAGCAGTGGATAAATGTTAAGAACTTTGTTAAATTTGTTGAATAAATAAACGGACTGTTTTTTGTATTGGTGCATAGCTAACGTTGTTTTTACACTACAGGAATCAACGATATCTTTCCTTCTGTTGCTTGTAGGATTGTATGACAGTGATTTATGTTTTTGCATCAGTAAATTTAGTGTGTACAGCTTTCTTAAAGTAAGTAATTTTGAAGTACAGTACAGAAGAAAACCTATAGGGCTTAAAGTACTTGTTACTTAACTGATTGTTTACACGTAATTTGTTACTTACAATTTATTTAAAGTTTAGTTGCCAACTTTACCACTTAACGCGTGTAAACCAGCCATTAGGTCTGCTTCCATTTATAAGTCTGTGGTTTGGACCATTGACCTCTAACTAATGGACAGGCCCTAAGTACGAAAAAAACGTGCATACCTAAACTTGAAATGTAACATAAAATGGCGTCCATTTTTAGCGTTGCACAGAGAGTATCGAATCTACTATCGATATTTTAAAACGAAATATAGAACTTGCAATATAATATTGTAATTTAATGAACTTTTGGGAGAGATTGACGTAAATAAAATAATCATAGTTTATGGTTTATTTACTTTCATTATAATTCTTTTAATATAAAAAATAAAGAACTATACAGTTTATTTTCTTATTCCTGAAACATTCTCGTCAAATTAGCCAGAAAAATAGCGGTCAGTTTGCATTAATTCCCAACATGCTGAATTTTGGTACAGACCTGGGGTACACTATTATAAATAAAACACCGAAAGATCCCATGTTTGCTTATAAAGTTATTAAAGGTCAAGCATCAAAGTTTTCGGTTCAATCAATTAAAGTCTGGCTTGTCTTCAATAATTACGATTCATAAACAGACAAAACAACTTCCAATAATATACTAATATTCAATAACAAATTTAACAATTCTAAGCAAGCTTAATTCCCTCTTTCTTCACGCCTTTTTGATTCAAAAATACTCGCACAACGGCAAGCAAAGCAAATACCGTTTCGATATGATTTACTGCGTAAGCCCCTGTTATCATTTACATCGAAAGTATGAAAAATAAAAGCATATTAATAATGATCATCGATATCTGGTTAAATAATCAAAGCTCCGGAACATCACTTTTGACAGCTTTTTTTGACAGTAATGTAACAATAAATGGCGATTTGTGGCACGCTAGCCACCTGCTATGACGTCACTACGAGTTTGGACACACACTTGAAATGCAGAGTTACAATAAAAAAGTTGACAGCCCGTCTAATGTAGTATTAGTTTTAAGCTGGCAATACCAACCGACTGACTGTCAGTCACACGTACCGAGAGTTTGATGATTGAGTATTGTTTCCTCTAGGAAGGAGTAATATTTTTCTTCGCACTTGCTTTGCTTGTGTGGGGGTTTACGCTACGGTAGAATTTATTTCACCGATCGTAATTTTGTCACATTTTTAAATGTCAATTTGTTTTTGTGACTGTTGAATTTAAATATGTTTCACAGATTATATAGTAGGAATTGATAGCTTAAGAATAAAACAGTCTTGTTTATTTACTGTATGTTACGTTGAAGCTTACCATGCATCTCGTGCTTTTGTAAATATATTTACGAAGAAAGTGTAATTATGATGGCAGCGATGAGTGCAGGAGGACCTGGAGATCCTCATACACAAATGAATACATATAGGAGCTACGTCACTATGCTCGCGGACCCGGGGGCTAAAGATGAAATAAAATTAAAAGCTGCTCAAGAACTGAGCGAAAATTTTGAGGTAAGTTACGAGATTCAACCTTCTTACATTGAGCGATTAACCCACTCAGAACTTAACCATGGTATTATCGTTTGTAATAATTAATAACCTGTTTTACACTATTATAGGTTATACTAAGTTCACCACAGTATCCTCAGTTCCTCGAACATTCCCTGAAAATATTTTTGAAAATACTTCAAGAAGGGGAGCCACACTTCATAGCTGAGTACAATATACAGCAAGTTAGGAAATTAATACTTGAGATGATTCATCGTTTACCTATAAGTGAAACGTTACGGCCTTATGTTAAGAGCATTTTAATTTTGATGCTTAAACTTATGGAGATAGAAAATGAGGAAAATGTTCTTGTCTGTTTGAAGATATTTATGGAATTGCACAAACAGTACCGACCAGCATACAGCACTGAAGTTGATGTAAGTAGATTTAAGATATTAACATGTATCAACATCATACTTCATTAAGTTATAATACTATATTTTATTTAATCCATTGGTTTTTTTTAGATACATAAATTCCTGCAATGGGTCAAAGGAATTTACTCTGACTTGCCAAATCATTTACCTAAAATATTTGAACCAAAACCAACTATTCGAGTGAAAGACCTATCTGAAGTAAACATTGAACAATTGCTTTCTGAAACTTACACCACTACACCTATTCACACAGAGAAGAAACTTATGGATGGAAGTGTTGTAACGGTATGATTGAGTTCTAAATTAACTGATACATTTACTTATACCTATACCTTTGACTACAGTACTAAATTTTCTGCTAATTGTGTCTTGTAATTTCTTTTATTTGTAAATGTACATCTTACAGTTTGAAGGCTATGATAAATAATTTACCGAAGTCTTGGTTGGTTACACTACTTTTTTTTCTTTAAAAGTAACCATTGCATGCTTTCATAAAATAAGCACAGGATAAAAGTAATAAGTGTCCTCATGGAGGGCTTGACATGAACAGCTTCATGCAAGAATGGCATTCGCAAATTTTATACTGTGTACTTATGTATATTTCTTTTTCAGTACAACCTAATACCAAGATCAGTTTTATCTCTGAAAGTAATACAAGAGTTGCCAATCATAGTGGTGCTGATGTACCAGCTTTACAAACAGAATGTCCATCAAGAAGTCAGTAACTTCATTCCACTCATCATGGAAACTATTACCCTGCAACCAGCGGCTACACATAGGTATGCCTAGAATCTGCAGTAGTTAGTAAATTCATAAACAAACCAAACTAACCTGCTTTGAGAACAAATTGGGAATTTCAAGTTCCTCAAGTAATTTTTTTTCAAAGGCAGAGCTCACAATTTTGTCGTGCTACTAAAGAATAATAGCCCCAAAAGTCCCGTTTCAGCTTGACATTGAATTTTAGGACACCCTGAATATTTTTTTTATGCTTTGCAGTGTAAACTGCAGTTTTGTGTTATAAAACTTGTCTTCCAACTCATAATAATAAGTACTACTTTATTTTAAATATAACACTTTTTAACCAAATTTCATAATATAACTATAATAATAAAATATAATAATAATAAAACTATTCTATTATTTATAATTAATCATGAAAACTTAAGGAAATATTATGAGATAAATCTTGTTGTAGGCAATCAGTATCATTTAACAAGGAAGTTTTTGTTGACTTCATGGGAGCACAGATCAAGACATTGGCATTTTTAGCATATATTATCAGAATATATCAAGATACCATTGCAAACCATGCTAATTTGATGGTCAAAGGCATTATTGGACTGCTGACATTGTGCCCACCAGAAGTGGCACATTTAAGGAAGGAATTGGTTATTGCCACTAGGCATATTCTTGCTACTGATTTGAGATTAAGTATGTAAATTGATTATATGTAGGTAGATAAAAATATTGTTTGAAATGTCATGTAGGGCTAATTTTATCTTTTATTTATTGTAGAATTTGTGCCCTACATGGAGCGCTTGTTCGATGAAGATGTTCTTTTGGGAGGTGGATGGACAGTCCATGAATCCTTGCGTCCTCTTGCGTATTCCACTTTGGCAGACTTGGTTCATCATGTGCGGCAACATCTGCCATTGACAGATTTGGCTATTGCTGCTCATTTGTTTTCTAAAAATGTTCATGATGAGTCTTTACCCACAAGGTAAAAATATACTGCTGAACATCAAAACCTGTTTTACATTTCAGAGATTATTATTTATGTTATCTAAGTAATTAATAAATCAACATTTTTGTGCTTTTGTTTCTACAAATTATTCATCTTAAATATGTTAGTGAGACTCAAATGGTAAGTATTTTTCCAGCATTCAAACCATGTCTTGCAAGTTGCTTCTGAACTTGGTTGACTGCATTCGCCAGCGGTCCGAAAGTGAAGGTGCCGCCGTAGGTGCGCAGCCGCAAGGCCGGCTATTATTGATGCGCATATTAGAAGTTTTTGTGTTAAAGTTCAAAACTATATCGAAACTACAACTACCTGCATTGATGAATAAATGGTAAGAAAAGTACTAAGTAAAGCTTTCTAAACACTTTTTTATATTTCCTATGTTCATTTAATAATATTTACTTTTGACACAAACTTTTACTTTTTACAGCAAACAAACTGCAACTACTGCTCCCAGTTCCACAAATGCAACAACTCCAAGTACACCCACTACACCTTGTCCTTCATCAACTCCAGAAGTAAAAATCGAAGATGAGAAGCCAAGTGCAGATTTTCTAGATAGCATCTCAAAACCTGAGGAAAAGTCTAAGATTGGGTTTCCCACTTCGCAACTTAGCAATCTCAATGTTGGTGATTATCGCACATTGGTCAAAACTTTGGTGTGTGGTGTAAAAACTATAACATGGGGATGTGCGTCTTGTAAGGTAAGGAAGTATACATAATTATTACTCGTAAAAAATAAATTTAAATATCTTTTTCATAGCCCAATATTTGTTTATAGAGTACTACAGCAGCGGAAGGGACTACTGCTACAACAGTAACTGGTCAAAAGCAATTCAATGCTCGAGAGACGCTAGTTTTTATTCGTTTAGTGAGATGGGGCCTGCAGTCGTTAGATATTTATACTTTGTCGGCACCTCGTGCGCCCGTACAACCTCCTGCGCAACCTTTAGTACGGTCAAAAGAAGAAAAAGAGGTTTTAGAACATTTCAGTGGAGTGGTAAGTACAAAGTAAACAATATTAAACATTTCACCCTTATACATATAACTTTCTGAAAACGATTTCTGTGTCTTTCAGTTTTCAATGATGAATCCGCAAACATTCCAAGAGATATTTACAGCGACAATTTCACATATGGTTGAAAGAATTAACAAAAACGCTACATTACAAATAATCGCTAATACTTTCTTGTCTAATCCCGTCACGTCGCCCATATTTGCGACCGTGCTGGTAGAGTACCTTTTGAAAAGGATGGAGGAAATGGGCACAAACATAGAACGATCTAACTTGTATCTTAGACTTTTTAAATTAGTATTTGGATCTGTCAGTTTATTTCCAGCTGAAAATGAACAAATGCTAAGGCCTCATCTACACAGCATTGTAAACAAAGCCATGGATTACGCAATGACTGCGAAAGAGCCCTATAACTACTTTTTACTTCTCCGTGCCTTATTCCGATCCATCGGAGGTGGAAGCCATGACTTACTGTACCAAGAATTTTTACCACTTTTACCAAACCTATTAGAAGGCTTAAATCGTCTGCAAAGTGGACTTCACAAACAACACATGAAGGATCTTTTTGTCGAGTTGTGCCTGACTGTTCCTGTTAGACTTAGTAGTCTATTGCCTTACTTACCTATGCTCATGGATCCATTAGTTTCTGCCTTAAATGGATCTCACACCCTAATATCACAAGGTCTTCGTACGCTAGAGCTTTGCGTGGATAACTTGCAACCTGATTTCTTATATGAGCACATTCAGCCAGTAAGAGCCGATCTCATGCAGGCTCTCTGGAGGACGCTGCAAAACAATGAAGTTGCTAGGATAGCATTCAGAGTTCTAGGTAAGTTTGGAGGCGGCAACCGCAAGATGATGATAGAACCGCAACGGCTCGAGTATCGGGAAACTGACGCGGCACCTCCCGCTGTACTGGCCTACTTCCAGGATCAGCCTAAACCTGTTGAATTCGAGGTAGATAAAGTAATTGATACTGCTTTTTCTGCACTAAAGTCAAGCACAACTGATCCATTTTATAGACGTCAATGCTGGGAAGTTCTAAGATGCTATCTAGCGTCATCTTTGAATTTGGATGACGATAAACCAACGTTACACAAGTTATTTAATCATCCCAGCTTTGTCGATGGGAAGATCCAAACACAAAACGGTCCTTACTATAAATGCAGTAATACTATTGTTCGAAATACGCATCGTACTGCCCTCACCGGAATGTTCGTGGCCGCGGCTATTAAAGAATTACGACACCATGTATTACCGACAATGGTTTCCCTAGTTCGACATTACACTTTAGTGGCTGTAGCTCAAGAGGCTGGTCCATTCTGCGGATCCGAAGGCACCAAAGAGGGATTAGATGCGCTAGTTTTAGTTGATGCAATAGCAGTTGTTATGGGCCACGAAGAAAAAGAACTTTGCAAACCAGGCCATTTGGCCCTAGTGTTGATGATTGAAACAGCGGCCACGGTTCTTGGCAGCAAAGAGCGTGCTTGCAGACTACCTTTGATGGAATATTTAGCTGAAAGAATGTCGGCTTTGTGTTATGAGAGAGCGTGGTATGCAAAACTTGGTGGCTGTATTGCTGTTAAATTCATGGTTGAGAAAATGGCACCGGAATGGGTTTATAAGCACGTATTTACGTTTTTGAAGGCCGTACTGTTTGTTATGATGGATTTGACTGGGGAAGTTTCATCAGGCGCGATTGACATGGCCACAGTGAACTTAGAACGCTTGGTGCGAGTTTGTGTGACCGGTCCCATTGGCGTCGAGTTGGATACAGAGGTAGCTGCTGCTAAAGCCAGAGCATTGCACGATGTTCTGCAAGAGCTGGTACTGCAGGTCACTAGTCCCCATCTTCTTGTCAGGCAACAGGTGAGTTACTTGTAGTTTTCTTTTGGCATTGTATCATACCTAACTACTTTCTTTTATCATTCTATTTGTATTCTAGGCCATGAAATCATTGGAACTAATAGCTGAGCTTCAAAGAAAAACTGTTACTGAAGTGATGGATCCTCACAGAGAGGTGCTAGCAGAGATTATTCCTCCTAAAAAGCACCTTTTGAGACATCAGCCCGCTAATGCACAAATGGGACTTATGGATGGGACCACCTTCTGCACTACTTTGAAGCCCAGGCTATTCACAATAGGTGAGATAAAGATTGTATATAAAACCGTAGGTATCTTTACGATTATTTTACATTTAAGAATAGATCGTAATGAGAACAAATGTTTTAATAAGTTGAGTAGCTTGTTCTTTGTCATAGAAGTTTTATTAATATAATTTCCCTTAAATTTTTTCAGATCTTAACATAACTGAGCATAAAGTATTTTTCCGCGAACTTTTATCGCTTTGCGAGGCTGAAGACGCAACTTTAGGCAAACTGCCATGTTACAAGGGTGTTAATTTGGTACCCTTACGAGCTTCGGCCCTCAAAGCCCTTGCTGCTTGCCATTATATTCAAGAAAAACATTGCAGAGAGAAAATATTCCAAGTTTTGTATAAGTCACTTGAGAAAAATGAACAGGAACTGCAGCAGGTATGTCAAAACTGATTAATATTATTAAATTGTGGTATTATTAAAGGAGTATGTTAAGTTTTGTACAAAGTAAGCTAGTATTTTGATTTATACTGTAACTTATAAATAAACCTTTATTTTAAGGCTGGCTTTGAGTGTATGCAGAAATTCCTTGCTGGCTTCCAAATTGACATGGAAATGGTCCATCCAGTGATGAGACCATTACTCTTGACTCTGGGTGATCATCGAAACCTCAGTGTAAATGGTGCTAAAAGACTATCGTACCTGACGCAGCTTTTCCCGTCTACCTTCAGTGAAAAGCTGTGTGAACAGTTACTGCAGTTGCTTAAGAAATTGCTTGACTATTCCATACAGACGAATAGAGGTGAGTTGGTGAATTATTTTGTCCAGAAACCTTTTGAATTTGTTTGTATTTGGTTTTTAATTGGTTGTAAATATAACAGATTCAAAGTTAGGTAGTACAGAGGTAATTTTTATCACTAACATGCCAATAGAATTTATTCAATCCGAAAACATTTCTATTGGTACACTTTGAATTTCTTTTAAAAAAGTCCACATTATTTTCAGGTGGCAATTTCCTTCAAAGTGTTTCAAAGAATATGGAGAACGAGCAGAAAATCATAATTCTCATAGGTATATTCCACCAAATACCCGCCGCCTCGCCGCGGTTCATCGATGTGTTGTGTCGACTGATTTTCCATACTGAGAAGTCTTTGATGATCGAAGCTGGCTCTCCCTTCAGAGAGCCCCTTGTTAAGTTTTTGATGAGGTAATTGTTACATTAATCCCTTACATTGTATTTAATACACAGTAGTTTTCAGAATGTACAATGTTATTAAGTTAGGAAAGCTAATAGTTCTTGTATGTTATACTTGTGCTTAAAAATTATAAATGGCTTTATACATAAAAACATGAAATCGAAGACAAAAAGCCTTGAAATAATCGAATGATTACATATTTTGTTATTTTATTGTTTGTTTTAATCATTTATACTCTTCACAGATACCCAAAAGAAACTCTAGACTTAATTATGAGTGACAACAACATAAAGGACCAACAATGGAGTCGCTTCCTGATCTTCCTTGTAAAGCATCCAGAAGCAGGCTCAGCTTATAGAGAAGCATTACACACTGCCAAAAAGCCAAGACTTATGCAGTTGTTAGCGGCTAACACAGTCAGTGCTAATGTTAACATACCCCAAGCAGATAAAGCTGAAATGCAGTTCCAGGCTATAAGAGTTATATCTTTGTTAATAAAATTTGATGATCAGTGGCTGTCAACGCAACATGATCTGATTGAGCTCTTGAAGAGGATATGGTGTAGTGATACTTATCATGTAAGTTTTAAATAATCTGTCAAAGAACCAACAAAATATATTTATTTCTTATTTTCATTTCACTATTGCAATTATCTTACAGGAAAGCCACAAAAAGGTTGAAAACGTGGACTGCACCCATTGGAAAGAACCGAAGCTGATTGTAAAGATACTTTTACACTATTTCTGTCATCATCCATCGAATATTGATTTATTATTCCAACTATTACGAGCTCTATGTGACCGATTCATACCCGATTTCCAGGTATAAAGAAAAACGAATAACACGTTTTTTTAATGTAATCAATATGCATCTAACTTTTTAAATTGTTTGTATAATTTATTTTGCAGTTCCTCCGAGATTTCTTGGAAAACACAGTAGCTCAGAACTACACGGTTGAATGGAAACGCTCAGCATTCTTCCGTTTCGTGGAACATTTCGGAAGCGACGCTATGTCCCAGGAATTAAAGGCGAAAGTGCTGCAAATGATATTAATTCCCTGTTTTGCGGTTAGTTTCGATAAGGGACAGAAGGTTGTTGGAGGACCGCCGGCTCCGTATCAGGATAATCCTGATAATGTTGTGTCTGTTTTTATAAATAATGTAAGTTTTATGATGGTATTCTGATATAAATTTTTAAGTTTGAGTTTAATTGAGGTTATAGTTCAATATTATGAGTCACATTATTATAATAATTATGAGTTTCTACTTTGTTCAAATGAATTTAACATTTATTATTAAAATTTTCCTACAGGTTATCGACCCCGAGAACCCCTTCGCTTGTTCGGACGCGGTTCGCATATCTCTCCTACAATTCGCTTGCCTCCTGCTAGAACAGGCGTCTGCGCACATCCACGACGCAAACAATAAGAAACAGGGCAACAAGCTTAGAAGACTCATGACTTTCGCTTGGCCATGTCTGTTGGCTAAGAACTATGTTGATCCAGCTACTAGGTGAATATTCATCCATTAAGTGAAATCCATCAACTATTTCTCATTCACTAATTACATTTTTATTCGCAGATATCATGGGCACCTTCTTCTCAGTCACATTATAGCAAAATTCGCTATTCACAAGAGAATCGTTCTACAAGGTACATATTTGATAATGTTTTTATTACTACAGAATTTCTTGATGTGATTTCAAAAATATTGTTATATTTTATTATTTTAACTTTCAATTCTACAAATTGAAAATGAGATCTCCTAACCACATTAAGTGTACATATTTCAATAAAAACATCTCTTTTTATAGTATTCCACAGTCTACTAAAGGCACACGCAGTAGAGGCTAGATCTGTAGTACGTCAGGCCTTAGAGATATTAACCCCGGCGATGCCGCAAAGAATGGAAGATGGCAACACCATGTTGACTCATTGGACCAAGAAAATTATAGTGGAAGATGGACACTCTGTGCAACAGCTGTTCCATATATTGCAGTTGGTTGTGAGGCATTATAAGGTATGTTTATTAAAAATACGGTGATTATTTTCAAATATTTTTAGTGCCAAGTAGTATGTGATATCAGTGATATTCTTTAATACAATTCGTTTTCCGATCATACTACTTAAATTTTCGAAACATAAAAATAAGTACAAAACCATATTAATAGAGGAAAATAAATCCTGATTTTTCCTTTGTTTGCGTCAGAACGTGCCTATTCATTTACGTCAGGATATCTTTTGCGTATATTTTTTTCTAAATCAATATTTAAGTCAACCCCTAAGACAAAGTTATCCTCGTCCATTGTTGTAAAGAGTATTTTTACTCAAAACATTTTAAGATACCTTAAATTTTTTCACTATTTGAAAAGGAAATTTCACTAATAATGTGCATTTTTTTCTTAGGTATACTACCCAGTCCGCCACGCTCTAGTTGGTCACATGGTAGCCGCGATGCAAAGGCTCGGGTTTTCAGCCACGGCGTCTTTAGAACATCGTCGTTTGGCCGTCGAATTGGCCGAGGTGGCGCTTAAGTGGGAGCTGCAGAGGATTCGAGAACATTCACCACCAGAGGCTGTGGTAAGTTTGTAATTTAAAATCTTGTTGTAACTTAGATAATGATAATAAAGGAGGAATGCAAAAAATTTGAAAATTATGGTTTCTTTGCATCGATATCTTCATAGTCTCACGATTGATCCTAACTGATATTATAAATGCAAAACTGATAGTAAAAAGGATACAGGACATCTTTCGCCCAGAAAAAAGGTAATATTCTGTATTGTAGTATGCTAATGTAAGTATGTATGTAAGTAACGAAATGTTAAAAATATCCAGACCTTTTTAATTTATCAAAAAGACCGGCAATCATTTTCCATACAAACTAAACCAATTTTTCTCTCCAGATCGCAACATCCCCAAGCGGAGCTCTAAAACGGATCTCTACTGACGAACTAACTAACGAAGCGCGCAAAGCTCTGAACACGGGCTGGGCCAGTCCGCAAGCCAGTTCCTCTCGCATGGAGCCTGATGCAGGGAAACCCTTGGACAGACAGCATGCTGATGTAGTCGCCAACTTGCTGCTGAGGTTGGCTTGTCAGGTGAGGATGTGGAGATTTGCGGTGGTATGTTCTGTGATGAGTTTATAATTTCATCAGCTATAGTTGTGAACGCCCAGCATTTCACCATTCCTAACATCTACAGGATTCTAATAAAGTAAATAGAACTTAAATATCTAGGTGAACGAAGGCATTGCCCGTTTAGCCGAGCACTTTCGAGGCTGTGGTCCGTCTTGAAATGACATCCTA
Organism: Marasmarcha lunaedactyla; assembly: GCA_923062675.1. Lineage (NCBI taxonomy): Eukaryota > Metazoa > Arthropoda > Insecta > Lepidoptera > Pterophoridae > Marasmarcha > Marasmarcha lunaedactyla. The sequence continues at coordinate 22,614,864 of OV281346.1, forward strand.
GTCTCTACAAACATCTAAATAAAATCTACATTCGCAGGTGAACGAGGGCACGGTGACGGCGGGTGCCGCGGCGGGCTCGCCCGGGGAGCAACTCTCGCGCAGATGCGTGCTTCTACTGAAGACAGCCCTGAAACCCGATGTGTGGGCGCATTTGTGTGAGCCTAAGCTAGCTTGGCTGGACAAAGTGAGTAAATACTCCATCTACAATTGTCGTGTTGGTTTTACTAAACGACCAACAGTAGACGCCATTGTTTTGTTAGTAATAGTAATAAAAAATTACACACCTACTCAGTCGTATTGTTCACATTATACAAAGTTTCAAGTGAAAAGTCAATTTGATATTTCATTTTGGACATTCAACAGGTTTTTTTGCTAAACTTTTTAGCTAGATTGTAAATACAGTTCACAATAAATGTAATCATCTCAATACGATAGGTTTTAAAAATCAGAATCATCCACACTTTAATTCCACAGGTATTCGCAACAGTAGACTCAAACGCAGCGGCTTGCGCGAATGCATGCACAGCGCTCGAGTTACTAGTGTTCCTACTTAGCGTATTACGCAGAGAACAATGCCTAGCCATGTTGAAGCCTTTGCAAAGGGGCTTAGCGGCTTGCGTAGCTTCTACCAATCCGAAGATTGTAAGATTGACGCATAATCTCTTGGCGAAATTGACGGCTTTATTCCCCACTGAACCTACCACGGGAATGCATTCTTCTAAGGTTTGTGTTGTTTTGTTCATTTGTCTTATTATTGATTACAAATCAGCACTATAAAAAATATAAAGTAGTGCATGTTTTCTTGAAAAATCGGCCATGACCGGCCCCGTTCTTTTCTTTTATATAAAGTACGGGTAATAGTTAACTATTATTACTGTAATTCATTTTGTTAGAGCGTACGTACTTAATATTGTAGATAAAAAAAAAGAAAACATTTCTGGTCAAGTGCATTTCTCTAAATCTAAATAAGAAGAAAAAACATTGCCAAGCTCGGAATTTAACCTGAATTAGAATAATTATGAAAACCCTCTTTCCAACAGTACGAGGAACTGGAAACCCTGTACGCGTGTGTGAGTAAGTACGCGTTTGAAGGCTTAGCCGCGTACGAGAAATCTGCGGCGGGCGGCGGCGCTTCGGCGTTGTTAGGGCCGCTCATGATGCTCAAAGCCTGCTGTGCTTCCAGTCCCAGTTATATCGACAGGTAGGTTTATTGAAATTTGATTATTATTGTAAAGCAATAGGGGTGGGATTAGGTAATGCTCGAGAATGGTTACCATTGTAAACTTGTTCATGGTAATCAATAAAGTTATATCTCAAGTTAAACTAGTTAAAAATTTTCTCCACTTATGAATAAATGCAAAAATGGCTTATTTTTAATTATTGTAACTGTATTAGTTTACCTTGGTTGAAGAAGGAATGAAGAATATTGAACGTAGTCAGTATGTCCTATTTTTACAGGCTGCTTTTACCTCTGATGAGAGTTCTACAACGAATGGCCAGAGATCACGTGGCTCCGAATCCAGATTCATCATTATCTGACCTCCTGGTAAGTCTTGAATATCAAGAAAATGTAATAGTTTATAAATGATCTCACGGCATAGAACTGCAGATGGTATAAGTTTCCAAATCGTCATTTGTTAGTTAGTTTATAGCTACCATGTTTGTTTATTTTATTAGTTTAATGTTAAAATGTTCTGAAACAATATTGTTATACATTTTCCTAGATCATGGCACTCGATCTACTGAAAGCCCGCGTGTCAGTTATGCCCGTTGATACAAGAAAAACCTTCATTGGTACTGTGCTTGTGGGACTCATTGAGAAAACTGACGATGCTAAGGTAAGTAGCATAGTGGTTAGCAGCCCTATCTCATACGCCGGAGGTCCCAGATTCGAGTCCTGGCCGGGGCATTCATTTGTGTGATGAACACAGATGTTTGTTTTCGGGTCATGTTTGTTGATATTAATACATGTATGTTTATTCTGGGTTCCCTCCCAGTTCGCTGTATGGTCATCCATAACACAAGCTCTGCTTACTTTTGGGGCCATACAGTTGGTGTTTGGACATTTATTCTTATTATATTATTATTATAAGTGCCTCGTTTTAAATACAAAGGTATTCAAAATAATTTGATCTTAATTTAAAAAATAACTCTTTATAAGTGATTGCTCAATTTATGACGTGTTTTATGTAAGACTATATCTATAGTAAGTCTCCATGGTAAGACTATTTTAGAATTTGGATAAAAACTCAAATGATACAGACTAAAAATATCAATCCAAATCATAATCAATATCAAAATGTATAAATAAACTGTTCAATTCGTCTTTCTGTGCAACTTGCGGTAAATGTTTTTCACTCTGTCTATTTTTGGAACATTTAATAGTTTTTTATCACATATAACATCGAGATTTTTCCCTAAACCCAGGTAATGAAAGCAATAACCCGTATGGTGGAAGAATGGGTGAAATGGCGGGGACCCGCCTTAAGTGCCGGTTCGGCACCATCTTTAAGAGAAAAGTCAATTTTACTGGTCAAACTCATGCAGTACGTCGAAAAACGGTTCCCCGACGACTTGGAGCTTAATGCACAGTTCTTGGATATTATTAATTATGTTTATAGGTATGTTGTTATTTTATTTATTAATCATTTATTCACATTTAGGTCTAGCTTTTATTGGTGATATTTTAAAATATAGTTTCATAATAAGTTAATCCTTATACTTACAATAAAGCTTCCAGTTCCTTAAAATATTTAGACGCATAATTAAGTTTTAAATTACATGAAGTTCAACTTAAGAATTCATTTTCGCACTGCGTCCTTTTAACTGTGCTAAACTTTATCTTCAAATCATAAATAACCTTCGTAAGTTCTGACGTAAAGAGAAGCAGAGATAACTGTATCTGTGACATCATAGCCAAGAAACAGGATGAATACCTGTTTTTTTTACACATTTATGATTTTTATTACCTTTTACAGAGACGAACAACTAAAAATGACAGAACTATCAAGCAAGTTAGAACCAGCGTTTCTCGCAGGCCTACGTTGCCCGCAGCCGAGCATTCGCGCCAAATTCTTTGAAGTCTACGACCAAAGTGTAAGAAGACGGATTTTTGATAGATTATTGTATATAATATGCTCGCAGAATTGGGAACATATTGGACAACATTTCTGGATTAAACAGTGTCTGGAATTGCTTCTTGTTACGTGTATGCCTAGTAAGTAGCTTTTATGCTTGAAAATATATTGAAAATATAAATTTCCTGCGAGTTAACAGAATGAGTACTATCAACATAAGAACGATTAATGTCTTGATTTTTGTTTATGATCTTAAAGATCAGACTTCTTAAACTTTATTAAATATATTTGAGAATTCATAATTTAACTGAAACATGAATTTAATATTTCAGGCACCCAAATCCGCTTATCAAACCCAAAATACTACCTACCAAGCATTACCTCAGTAATCAATTGTGCTGACAGCGAGGAACGGAAATCTTTCGCGTTCTTCACAAATGTTAAGGAGGAATCTATAGATGGGTTCAACGACTCCTTGGATCCGGATAAAGAAGATGTTCTCGATATGGACCTGGATTCCAACTCCAATTCTAATCAGAAAGATGATCTGCCAAAGGTCGTGCCTAATAGGTAGGTAGATTTTAATTTTACTACTTCACGTACTTTGAGAAACTTAGAGATAGACTGAAAAATAGAAGGCTTTTTGTGTGATTCCTGTTCATGGGCCTATATTATTTGCCTCTTCGACTTATTTTGGGTTTCTACACTAAAGGTTATATATGAGATGTTTCGAATTTTATGGATTAGTGATTCAAATAAACATTTGTAAAAACCACACATGTTATTTAACTATACTCCGTTTTCTATATAAAGAGTTTTCTGCACACAAAGGAGATGCCGATATAAAAAATTACGAATGGCATGGAAGTTTTCCTTATTTCATTCAAATTAGTAGCAAACGGCTATTATTTAATATATTTAGTGTGATAAATAGTGAAAATAATTGTTACCAATTTTTTTATTTTAATAATTAAATTACAAAGAATTATTTTTCACTTCAAACCCTGCAGATGTAGGGAACATTTTAGTACTTTTACGAAAAAAAAAGATTTATTTTTTCATTCGTTTCTTTGTCTCGACTCAGTACGAATACCCTCCTGCGTTTTAATTGCAATCTACAATCTTGTTCGTTGTTACTCTTGTTACTTGTTATAGTTTTGTTTGTTACGTTTTTTGTGGCTTCTTGTGCCTGTTATTCGTTTTGTTGTTTTGGTTATTTATTGTTATCAAAATGGAGTCAGTATTGAATCTCTCGGCGTCTCCACAACCGGGTCCCTCGACCACTCCAACTTTGTCACCAGTGAATAAATGCCTACGAAAAAGCCTTACTTCTTCCGAAAAACTAATGGTGATGAATGTGTACAAGCAAACTAATAAGAATTGGCCTCGCGAGCAAGAATGGTCGCTAACAAATTGCGCCAAAAAACAGCAGAACTATTAGGCATAGCCTTTATTACTGTCAAAAGGATTGTGAAAGAGCACAAATTATCAGAAACATTCAGCTCTCCCAAAAAACCAGGAAGAAACAGTAGTATATCTGATACATGCCGGATGAATTTTCACTGTCGGGGATAAGTAAATAGTTCACCAATTCTTCATAGAAATGAGGCACCCATATTGAATAAGGTAAGAATAATGCGATAATATGCATATATCTTGTGTTGTCATGTACAAATATATGATGTACTAATGTACTATTATGTTCTTGCTAATATTTTTTACATAGAACCAGGTTCTAAATGTTGTGAATTTTGACAATGATTTACCTAATTTGTTCAGATCATCGCTGTGGAAGGTATTAAAACAATTAAATTTCAAGTTTATAAAAAGAAAAAGAGAAAGCCTATTAATAGATAAACATGAAATTTTACTTTGGCGCAAAAAATATTTAATTACTCGTAAAGAGTATCGGAGAGAAGGAAAGTTTATTTATTACCAGGATAAAACTTGGATAAATCAAGGTAAATTAAATATTTATAATTAAAACTTTCAAATCATTTAATAATTATAATATTATTCATTGCCTCATTGCATCGTCAAAAATAGTTTAAATTTTAATTTGATCATATACAAATTTCTTAAGAACAAATATCAGTATACATTTTAATTTTGTGTGTTATGGCAGTGCTGTGGGTCACAGCTCAACATTAATATTAAATAATACTGCTGATTTTCAGCTGTAACCTAGGAAACTTATATTACTATACCATAATTTTCCTTGGATTGAGTACATTGTCAACATTGGAACATTAAATGTTTGATATTTATATATTCTGCACATACCTACTTGAAAGTTTAAATAAAATAACCAATTTATTACAATTATAATTTCAAATCAATCAATTATTTTATTTTATTACAGGTCATATACAGTGAAACATGTAGACAGTTTCACATACAGTGAAAAAGACTTGGGTTTATGAAATAATAAAAAAAATCAAGAGAAGCTTTTTTAGAAGGTTTAACCACTGGTTTAAAAGCCCCATCGGGAAAAGGAAAAATATATATAATAAGCCATATTGGAAGCGAGGAAAGATTTTTAGAAGGGGGGTCTGCTTATGTTTGAGTCAAAAACAAATTGTCACGATTAACATAAAGAAATTAATGCAGCTTGTTGTGAAGAATGGTTGGAACGTATTTTACCAACACTGAAACCAAATTCAGTGTTGGTAATAGACAATGCTCCCTACCATAGTAGAAAAATTGAGCGGGCCCCCACATCTTCTTGGAAAAAAGCAGACATCCAGGAATGGTTAAATTCCAAGAATATAACATGTGAGGATACTATGATTAATATAAATTGTTATTATAAATTGTAAAAAGCTACAAAACACAATTTAATAAATATGTGGTTGACGAGTTGGCTTCCCAGTATGGTGTCACCGTCTTACGATTACCTCCCTACCACTGCAAGCTCAACCCGATTTAATTAATTTGGGCTCAGGTGAAGGGCTGTGTTGCCAGGAATAAAAAAACTTTTAAATTGAATGAAGTTAAAAAATTGTTCAATGAAGGGTTAAAAGAGGTGACACCACAACATTGGCGAGATTGTATTAATCATACCAAAAAAGTAGAAGATAAAATGTGTCAGCTCGACCATATTATAGATGAAGTTGCAGATAGGTTTATTATAAATGTGGGCAATGACAGCAGCGACTCCTCATCATGTTCAGATATTGATTAAATTTTTAAAATGAAAACATTTTGTTTTATTTTTTTATTACTTAAATGTATGTAATATAACAACAAAAGGGTATGGTTAACCTATAATAATCTTATGACATACATATATGTAACCAAACTTTTTATAGTTTCTGTAACTGTTATGTTAATTCTGGCATTGTTAATCATTATCAACCAACAATGTCCATGTGCCTGGATGTCACATCAGGAGTATTAAGTGTTTTTATGCTGGATTAAAAAATAAACTTTCAGACCAGAGGCTCAAGTCTTTTTAAAGCTGGGAAAATCAACGAATTTTTAAGGAAAAAAATAGTCGTTTCTTCTTATAAATTCATTACATTTTCCTATTTAAATATCACTCCTGTCACACTCCATTTGTGTGCAACATTATCTCAATCCGTTCTGTAGGTTTTGTGAGAAGAGTGACAATCATCCGTACTTTGAAACTTTACAATTGACGCTTTATAGAAATAAGTAAATAGGTAGTAGAAGGATCTAAAAAACTTACTAAAGGGTCACCTTGGAAACTTAAGTAGATACTATTTTGCTAATATACTCAATATTATGCGAGCGATGGTGGTGTAGTGGTTAAGGGCCCGGTTCGTCATCCTGGCGACCATATGCCTGATTTTCGGTATTTATACCGGAAAGATAATGTCCGATTTTCGATTATCCAGCCACCATTTGCTCGCCGGAGAAAAAAAACTTCGTGAGGAAACCTGCATACCGAATAAGGCTGTTGTCTTTGGAGGTGTGAAGTCTGCCAACCCGTACTGGGCCCGCGTGGTGGACTATGGCCTATATACTCTCATATTGAGAGTAGAGTTGCCGAGGATTAAATATTATAAGTTAAGATTTCGATCTCATGCTAGTTTTCTGTAGATTTATTTACAACGCGCGTAATGTGTGGCTCCGCCTTTCGCATACCTGTGTTTCATGGCTAGTCGGAAAGAGTGGATTACGTAATTTGTTCGGCCGTAATATATAAAATATTAATTATTTAATCGAGAAAAAAACTGTTTCCTTCCACTGATATGTATAATGACGGCCTGTTTGGTGTGGAGGTAAGTACCCTTGCCTTCCATGCCAGAGGTCCCGGGTTCGAATCCTGGTAGAGGCAGATATTTTATTATATTTGCTTTCTAGTCATGGATGTGTATGTATGTTTATTTCTAATATTTATACATGAAAAAAAACATCTATGTGTGCTTATATATTTCTTAAGTTTATTTATCCGTTATCTAGTATCCATAACACAAGTTCTTAATGATACTTAATTTGGGCTAGATAATGTGGTGTGATTGTTAGAAATATTATTATTATTATATTATATGTCATTTTGACAATGACATTTCTTTGTTTGCAAAAAAAACCTTTTATATAGAAAACGGAGTATAAGCAGCGAACAATTCACATTAACAATATCAGGGTACTTAAAATTTAGACGGTTGGTGGTGGACAGCTGCCGCGAGGCAGGAAGTCGAATCCGCACTGCGCGTGGGCGGTTGTGCTTTATCGTACAGCAATCGTCGCTAGATCTGGTGAGAGCAGTGCAATTGCCGCCCGTTAGTAGGATGGCTAGAACGCGTGTACTACGTGCTTCAGTCCTTTTTTAGAGCCGCACAAAAATGTGTGTAAATCAACGGATTAATGGCTTATTTGGCCGTTATGGGCTTTGGTTTATTTGAGAGTAAATCATGTTCCATGTTATGTACCATAAATTTCACAAGTGTATTTTCGTACGTTATAGTTTTTTGGATTGAGTTTACTATTATTGAATTTCGTATTTAAATACATAGAAACATACCGTTATTCCTAAAAAGGATACAAAATTAACAGCGTTTTCTTTGAGTGTTGTGTAAACATCACAACAACCACTAGTTTTAAACGATAAAGAAAACAGCGGGATGACGAAGTCGGGTTTTAATGAACACCACTAAAATTCTATCCGCCTGCAGCATCATACGTCAGTTACATCAAGAACGTCGCACGACAATTCGCGCCGTGCTGCTGTCATTCGACGCACAGCCAGTGCATAACCGTCTTTGTTGAAAACATTTTAGTAAGATCGACTTGCCCACCATAAATCTACAACAACGTTCTTCTTATTCCAGACAACGCATGCTGAACCAAATTGTAGCGAAACAATCGGAATTCCTCGAGTTAGCGCGTCGCGTGCGCACCGAGCAGCTGGTGGTGGCGTGTGCTGCGCTGTGCCACATGGACGACCCTCTCGCGCACCACACGTGGCTGCAGCTGTTCCCTAAGCTGTGGCGCGCCTGTGACGAGCGCCAGCTAGCTGTGAGTGTCGTAGGCAGTAGGCTTTTTAGTTTTAGTTTAAAAGCAAGTTTTAGTCAAAAGCGGTAGGCCTATTTTGTGGCTGGCCTGGGAGCTGGAGTAGGCGGTGGTGAGTGTTTTACTTTTTCCACAGTTCATCGAGTTTGAATTCTACTAGTCAAAGTACTAGACGAAGCAACGCAGTATGGGATTATTTTGACACATAATTTACTGTATTTACATTAATTGACAAATTCTCTGCACTGATCTTGTCCACTGGTGAAAACAATGGGTACACTACATAAATACGAAATCTAAATTCTGATAGTCATATTCACGAATTTCAAAATACCGAATTTTATAACACCGAATGGTTCATAATTCCGCAAATGAAAATTCCGTGTTTCATAATTCCGAACGTTTATAATTACTATATATTCTATAATATTGAATATATAGTAATATAGATATATCTATATATTGAATATAATTATATTATATTCAATATGCCGAATTTGAAAATACCGAACCATAAAAAATCTGAATTATTAATATCATAAATACGAATCCCGAATAATATTAGTTGCAATTACAAACGCCTTGTAAAACATCAATTTATACGTTCAAGCATTCAAGTAGTCAGCTGGAAATGAGAAAGTTTATATGTAGTTTATGTACTGAAATGCAAATCCCTTTTTGGCGCTACGCCGGCCGCTGCCGCGGCACGCTCGCTGCGCTCGCTAGGCTCGCACCACATTATCTACATACACACTAACTGCTCCTAATCGCTTCGCTCGTCGTCGCGCATAATTTGTATAATTGCAAAATGTGTCTTATTAATTTTAATTTGTGTCACAGGAGATTTAGAATATAATTTTTAATACATACCCGTTTTAGATACTTTTTTTCTTCGTTTTTAATTCTTCGTACTAATGAAAGTCGGAAAATAAAATTTAATATTTATGAATTTCGGTAAAAAAGAATCGTGTTTTTGAATAGTCGGAATTAAGACTCTTCGGGACTGTGAAATTCGGAATTTATAAAATCGGAATATTCAATTTCGGAATTACATAATTCGGAATTTTTGGGTGTTCCCGAAAACAATCATATCTAATTACGATCACATGAACATGCAAAGGAAAAATTAATTAAAGGTACATGTTCGAATCCTGATAAAGCGCCTTTATTTTTTTGTGGATGTTTGGTTTCGAGTCCCAGATGATTATTATTTTTATAGGGTGCTAATTAAACGGGCTACTTTTTAATAGCATTATACCCCACAAAAATATATATATTTTAGATTTTTCTAAATTTATAACTTAGCCACAACCAACGAGCGTCTAAATGATGCTATCTTCGCCACTAAAAATATGTTGTTACATGATGTTTTTGCTATAAAATGTTGAATTATAATCCAATATAATTCAACATTTTATAACTACTGCTTTTTCTTCAAAGATAATTTACCAAACACTTATGATTAAGTAAAAGATACCTAAATATTACTCAGAAAATTTGTGTTAAATTTTAAACGTCTTATATAAGTACCCAAAAAAAAAAGAAATAGCTATAAAAAATTAAAAAAACCTTTTTCTTGCTCCATGCTATTGTTTCAGTAAACTTTCAAAACGTGAATATTAAATAGTATCCGGAGAAAAGGTTACGAAACTTCACAAGCTTATACATGTTCGAAATAGCTTTAAGCCAGATTTCAAAGAACACTTTAAAGGTTGCAAATTTCGCGAAGTTTTGTAGATTTTTGTTGACAGTTTTGAAACCGAGCCATTATTGTCGGGAGTTGACGAGGCAGGCAAAGTTTGCTTTTTTGTTTACCCCTTTGGAAATTAATTGTTTTGGCTTCTTTACTTTTTATGAGTTTATGTATCAACAGTCTACATTTATAAGAAAATATGTATACGGCTATTATATGGTTATAGCAAAATTTAGGATACTTTTGGTCAAGGTAGAATTTGGAAATTTATTTAGTGGAACATATGTATGGTCTTTTAGTAGAAGTGGTAGAAGGAAATCCTTTCTCTAAGACGACATGGAGCTCCGGTTCGAATCCTGGTATTACCATATATTTGTGACAAGAACTCACATTTACATTCTTGATTTATGCTTGTTCTTTAAAATATTCAAAAGTTGTGAAGTATTAACACTTATATGCTACCAAATATTAACCTGGTTTTCTTTCTAAGTTACTTCAGAAAATTATTTAAATAAACTATATATAAAAGTTATAGTAATTAATAGTTATTAATAATATTATAATTATCGTTATAAATATTACGAAGCAATTGAATAAAAAACATTCATAAAAATTTTATGAACTTTGTTCAAAGTATTGTTGAATGAGTATAAGATGTAGATTGTTAATTTGTTATTTGTTTAATTAATATTAGAATCTTAAATTCAGCACATGTAGATACATTTATTACATGTATAATTATTGAAAAAGGGTTTGAATTTTTAGATTTTTTGAAAACGTTGATTCTGCCACGTTGGTTTTTTTCTCAAAATGGATGCATGCAATGCATGAAATCTTCGTCAATAGATAGTTCACCTGGACAACATATTCTATCCCCTTTCATTCTCATCATCAGTTTCCAACTCGAGGAATGCTATCCATTTGCGTAGCTAATATGACGTCAACAATAATGATATAAAAACAAAAGCAAAAGTTTTAACAAGCAGCCGCACCACGCTCGCTACGCTCGCTCGGCTCACGCATTCGATAATTACAGTCTAACATTAACCTAACCCAAATTTAACTACTACGCTTTCTATAGAATATTTAGCAGGCGTTGCAGAAGAGACGAATTCGTTTATTAGAGGCTACCTCATTTTCCCGTGGCTTAGTTATAAAATTAGAAGTTTGATGTTCGTTTATTAGAGGCTATCTCATTTTCCCGTGGCTTAGTTATAAAATTAGAAGTTTTAGGTTCGTTTATTAGAGGCTATCTCATTTTCCCGTGGCTTAGTTATAAAATTAGAAGTTTGATATTCGTTTATTAAGGAAGATCATAGACAAACATGTTGTGTTAAAATATGCTCTGGGGTGTTAAATTTTATTGTTCTTAATTATTATTGTAATAATATTACTTTCTCAAAAAATATCTACGAAATAAATGCAAAAGTTGCTTTGGGTAGTTAATTTCCACAATCTATACATAATCATTTAGTTATTTATTGTGAAATATCAGATTAGTTGCCTCTCTAATGCAAACGATTTATATTTCAGACAATAATGAACGAGATCGTACCGTTTATAATATCGGGCGTGCACGTAATTCAACGCGACCAGCCGTTGAGCGCTCTCAACACATTCATAGAAGCGTTGGCGAGGTGTAACCCTGTGGTTTCTATAAAGCCGTAAGTCATTTTAAATTATATTGTAATTTGTTTTGTATCAAAATTTATTATCACTAATCAGTCAACTCAACTTTTACACTTTTACTATTTTTTATTTTGTGTGTTCTTCCGTCAGACATTTTTGGTCAAACCAGTCAAATAAATAAAAATGTGGATATATTTTTGCAGGCCAATGATGAAATATCTAGGCAAGACGCACAATCTGTGGCATCGGATGACGTTAAACTTGGAGCAAATGGCCATGGACCAAGCATGCAGCAAGATCAAACAAGAATTGCTGGAAATCTATGATTATGATACTGAAGTTACCACTCCTACCGTAAGTTAACTATTCATTTAATGGTACACTAACTAATGGTGTTATGTGAGGTTACATTTCTCTCCTGAATCGATAGTTGTATTACAAATGTTTTATAAGTTTTCAAAACTGTCCATCGCGATGTTGTAAAAATTTAATGAAATACACCGCACGTTACCTTTTATTTGCAACAGTACTAAAATGTACTTAAGGCAGTTGGCACAAACCATAGTATTTAATGCTTTTAAATATGTTAGATATGCTATTTATTTGCAGGAAACCCTGGACGCCCTAAGTGACATGTATGAACTATTACACGAAGAGGATATGTGGTCTGGCTTGTGGCAGAAACACGCAAGATATAAAGAAACTAATGTAGCTATAGCCTACGAACAACAGGGCTTCTTTGAGCAGGCACAGGTAAATCATAATTACAATAAATTATATGTATTTTGTTTGTTAAATAAGGATTGGAATAAGTACCGTAAAGTATATCATCTCTATTTGTTTGAAAAACTTACAATATAAATATGGTAATTTGTATTTGATTCTGATCAATAAAATTCACAATGAATCGATTGCATGTTGGCATCGGAAGGCTTATTCGTAAAAAATCCTGTATTGCCTCAAAATTGAACATAATTTACAATAAAACGTGTATAAATTCAATCATAACCAAAATTCAATTTACAGGCTGCATACGACGTAGCAATGGTGAAACTTAAACAAGAATACGCCGCTAACCCATCCTCTTACAATATGCACAAAGAGTGTACCCTGTGGACGCAACATTGGATCAAATGTGCCAAGGAATTGAACCAATGGGACTCGTTACTTGAATTGGGGTTGACTAGGGGTGCGAGAGACCCCTTCTTAATTCTAGAAAGTTCCTGGAGAAACCCGAACTGGCCAACTATGAAAGAAGCGCTGGCTGAAGTGGAATATAATTGTCCGAAGGAGCTGGGTGAGTGCAAATTTAGAATTCTTTAAATGGTCTCAGTTAATACATTCATTATAAAGAATAGAATAGAATAAAAGTTTGCTGCAGCAAACAAAAGGCCACAGCTAACGGTCCTGATGACACCAGACATCAAGACACTGATTTTCAGTGTAGCCTAAATTCTACTTAGGAACGTAAACAGTGTGTGTGTGTGTGTATGTGTGTGTTTGTATATAAATAAATAAGCAAAACCCCGTAAATATACTAAAATATTATATTTTATATATATATATGGATGTAATAAAATAAAATAACCGAATATATAGAATACATATATGAGGTAAAAAAAGGCAAGACCTAAACCAAAATAAAAAAATCAATGTACTAAATTCTAATATGACTAAGTCCCCACCTAAACCTAACTATGTACTGGCGTCAAACCACCATAATTTTATACTTTCTTTTAAACATTTCCTTTGACAATGGTCGCCGCAGTGGTGGTGGAAGGTTGTTCCAGCATTTTGTGGCCAGGTAGCGGAAACTACCTCTAAACGCGGAAGTTCTGTGCTGCTGATTTTTGAGCAAATAAGCAGAAGCTCTAGTGTCATACTTATTCTCATTACCTGACCAGTACAACTTATTATGGAGATACTTAGGCAATTCTTTAGTTACAACCTGACGTGCGATAGTAGCAAAATTAAGATCAATACGCGAAGCAATATTGAGCACCCTTTTGTTGTTCAAATAAGGCGTTATATGACCTCGAGGTGGTGTTTTGTAACAAAATCGGTAACAGGCATTTTGAACCCTTTGCATAATCCTCTTAGAAGTTGATGACATCATGGGCCCAAACACCACGTCCCCGTAATTTAATTTAGATAACACAAGAGCTTCGCATAAAAGAACCCTAAGGTCTGTCGAAATTAATTCTCTGATGCTATTAAGGACCTTCAATTTAAAAAATACGGATCTTACTACTTCTTGAACATGCTTTTCGAATTTTAAACCGCAATCCATTATGATCCCCAAATTACGTGCTTCAGTTACGATAGGCATTGTTTGACCGCCAATGCTTACTGATGGATTTTGAGCCCTAACTTTAAGAATTTGTGTCTTAGTACCCAGTATCATAAGTTTTGATTTATTAGAATTCAAAACTAAGCCATTACGCTTTGACCAATCAGCTACTTTATTTAAGTCATTATTAATTTTATGCACAGCGACACTAACTTCATCAGTTTTAAAAGATGTATACAATTGCTTATCATCTGCATAAAGGTGATAATTACAACTACTTATGTGATTGATGATATCAGCCGTGTACGTAATGTAAAGTAGAGGTCCGAGAATCGATCCCTGGGGCTCTCCTCTTTGTACTGTAAGAGCATCAGAGACAAGTTTTTCACCATTCTGTGTACGTATTTTAAGACTTTGAGAACGACCGCTAAGATAACTACTAAACCATTCAATTGACTTAGAATCCACACCATAATATGTTATTTTGGAGAGCAAAAGTGGAATACTAATACAGTCGAAAGCTCTTGAGAAGTCCAAAAGTGCAAGTAAAGTTGCTTGACCTATATCTTGTTCAGCAAGAATAATATCAGTAATATCCAAGATAGCAGTTGTTGTACCAAGCCTACTTCTGAAACCACCCAACTAGCACATTAGTAATAATTGTAGCTAAGTTTATGACTCAAAGTTGTATATCGGTGCTATTTGGGTAAAAATTACAACTTCTTACTGCATAGGAGTGGTAAATATAAATAAAGTCTATAAAATGGACTATGGGTTGCAAATTTTCAATTAATACCACCTACAGGTTAAAGTTGAGCACATTACCACTGTTGTACCACTCTAAGCTACAGTGCGAGTGTGAATTGCTACTTGTGGTAATTTATACCTGTAGTGCGTCTTATAGCTACAAACGAGAAGCAATAACCACCATTACGCCCAACATTTCTAAAAGGAAGCAAAATCAACTCTTAAACCACTGGAATATCTAGAAGGTTGATAAAATGAGCCTTAATGGCATGATTGGTTCTTATTATTTTCTTCTGAAGTTTTAGAGGAGGGTTCCGTAGAAAGTTCAATATTTTTTATTGTGGAATTTACCCAAAGTTTAACTTGTGAAGGTTTACGATGTGTTAATTACCTCCCTTTGTTATAAAAACTATAAAAATATAAAAACAAAAGATATTACTACGGGATACATTAATATTTTATTGATATTATTATATTACTTTAATTATTCTAAATTCATTTTCATCTGATAATCAACATTTAGAAGACAATTTGCTTTTTTTTTATATGATATGCTTGTACCCTAATGACATGTTAGCCAAAATCAATATTTTACAATGCGCATTCAACTTTTGGAATCAATATGAAAATAAAAGTAATTAGAACTCAGAATAATTAGATTCATATAAATTGTTTTCTGATTGCTGAACGACAAAGGGAAATAAAATACATTTTTAACAGCTATCTGACTTTTATTTAAAATTAAATAATTAGGTTATTACTTATACAAGGAAACAACTATATTTGTATAATGTTGATCTAAAATAATATTTCACTTATAAAATTCTTATAAGAAAAGTGCTTCTGTAGCTTTTGTGCCTTTTGGATTTTAACGAATTAGTAACGAACTGTGACAGTGTTTGGTTTTCATGGCAAAGTAGTGTATGCTGCATCTGTAGTTCCGTTCAATAACTGAAATGAAAATATAATTGTATAAAAATATATAATACTTAATCAATATTGAGTGTATTACATTATGTTTATCCAAAAAAAGGTTTCTGTATTGTCAATTGAGCCCTAAACTATTTTCCCTACTAAAACAAAAGAATCATATATAAAGTAAATAAAATTCACTCCTATAGCCCTTCTCTGGACCACTTAGTAATAAGAAAGGTGATTTTTAGCACTTTGAACAGCAAAAATTGAAGTAAGCGGGTGAAAATTATTACCTACAGTAACAAAACGATTCGCCATTTTTGATGGAATGTTTTTATGAAAATCTAACCTCTAATTTACATTATTTTTACTAAACATGTTTTTGTTATAACAAAAGAAGTGATTTTACAACTATACTACGTAAATTCACTATAAATACTTTTTATACCAATTATATTCTTGGTCATTTTTATTAAAACTACTAAAACCATATTTTATTTACACTGTTTTTTGTTGAAATTCTCATGAAATCAATATGGCGTGTAAATTTACTTAATAAACATATACGCATTTTGCAGTAAAGTTGAGATCCCACTTGATTTTTCAGTACAGATATAGCAAATAGTTGAATAAAAGTATTTGGTACTTACAATTATGTTTTGTAAGTTGTCACTTAAAAACTGTCACACGCCATTAATATTTTCAACATTGCAACTACAGAAATGAAACGTACGTATGAATGAACAAAATCTAATCGTTCACTCAACCGTTCAATCAACAGTTCAATCAAAGTGGCAAATCAGGGGTACAGGCGCTGCAATTTGCACCTTTAGTCACAATATGATACGCTCTAGACCTGCTATGCGATGTGCCCACTTAGGGCCATATCTGTTGCATAAGGGGTCTAGAGCAGGATATAGACCTTATCGTTAGCACCTTAAGTTGCAATATGATACGCTCTAAAGCTTATTGGCTACCATTTGTGCTAGTTGGGCAGATTGCCTAATAGGTAAAATGTTATTTATTTCAAGAAACTGTCTAAGTTGAATATAAACCACTCTTTCTAAAATCTTAGATAAAATGTTCAAGATGCTTATAGACCTGAGATCCTTATAAGATTGGGGAGAAGGAATTTTCGGTATAGGACTTATTAATGCATTCTTCCACCGTTCTGGAAATGTTGAGGTTGAGATGGAAAGGTTTACAATATGCGTAACTATTTTTAAAATATAAGGAAGTGTTAACATCACCATGTCTCTCGTTATTCCATCGACCCCAGACAATTTGACTTCATCGTTAAAATTATTTTTGCAACTTGATGCTCGCTAACTGTCTGAAGTTTAAAAGATTCGTTAGAATATCTATGTGATTCAAAGTAGTTTATTTCAGATAATGGCACCGTTGCTGGTCCTGGAACATCAAGAAAAAATTTATTTATATCATTAGGGTTTTGTAAGTTGTCCGGTAATACGTTACTTTTATTATTCAATTTAATCTCCTTCTTGAAATTATTCCACAACAGTTTCGGATTTTTTAGGTTAGAGTTTAAATACTGATCAAAATAAGTTCTTTTTTCTCTCAAAATTGCAGAAGAAACGGTCCTTTTCAGATCTTAATAATAAATTTTATGTGCATCTAATTTAGATTTGCGATATATAAGGAATGCAGAATTTCTGAGCCTTATCATAGCCCTGATTGTGTCTTAGATCCATGGAGCATTTTTGGTTTTTATATAGATGTTTCTCAAAGGAGCATGTTTGTCTTGTAGGTATAAAACGTAACTATTATATTCAGCGACAACTTTGTTAACATCCCCAAAGATATAAAGATAATGAATATGATAATGCGAATGAAGAATATAACATACTTCTCTAATTATATGTTTGTAACTTTTTATTACAATTCAATTAAAAAGATATACTAGTGATTTATAAGTATCAAAAATAAAATGAGACTGAACATTTGGTATTACTGAATTACTGTTTGATTCTTTATTACTTTTAGCCACAATACTTCAAGGCTGCATGGTTTTATTTCACAAAGTTCAAAAAATTCGATAAGTCAATGACGTTACTGAGAAGATTGAGCAGGATAGGCAAACCGACGACCTCCTCAACCTCCTAAATTTGTTTTGTTCGTCATATTAAAGATAAACGTTTCGGTGAACCATAACCCTATACCCGCCTCGCAAAGAAAGGCTAGATCGGCCAAGAATCGGCAATTTTACATTCAGCGGCAATCCGCTGAATGTAAAATTGTACAAAAGGAACCCCGGAGTAGTCAATTCCTTGGTCTTTTGTATACTTCTAGACCATAACCTCAGAGGCCGGAAGGACATTTGAATGACATCATATACGTAGGTCTTGCAAAAGCAAAAAATTTTTTTTCTTTGCACACACTGTAGGTTTCATTCTATTTTAACACCGATCCTCCCTTATCCGTATTCGAAATAGTTTCTCATAAATAAATGCGTTTTCTTTACCAGCCTGGCTAGTCAACCTATACCGCGGCTACGTCTGCATCTGCGCCGGTGGCGAGCAACAACTCGGGGGCGTGGAGCGGCACGCTGAGCTGGCCGCGTCGGTGTGCCTGCGCGAGTGGCGCCGCCTGCCGCGCATCGTGGCGCACGCGCACCTGCCGCTGCTGCGTGCGGCACACCAGCTCATGGAGCTCAGCGAGGCGCAGCAGATCCACGCGGTGAGTGTGTGTGATGTGTATGCATGACATGTATATACATGTCTATGAGTATTCACTGCACAATACACTATCATTATTATACACGAAACACTACGTTAGCCACACAAAAAAGAAAAATCTATAATTTCACTGTTTATTCCCCGCCAAAAACTTTATCTACTTTATTTTTTGTTTTGACTGTAACTTTTTTAAACTCGGGTATTAATAAAAAAACAGAATATCTAAATTGGTGTTAAAATAAAAAGTTACGGATTTAAATTCTGTATTATGCAATACTAATAATAAATGTTTAGTTCAGACACATTTAAATACTGTTTAACTGCGCTTTATTTTCATAAGTAACATTCTAAGATTCATACATTTTTCTTTTTCACAAAAATAATTAACATTCAATTATCCACAGGGCCTCCTTCACAGCCGCCCAACCTCCCTTCACGACATGAAAGCCATAGTCAAAACCTGGAGGAACCGCCTGCCCGTGGTGGCGGACCCGCTGTCCCACTGGGGAGCCATATTCACGTGGCGACAGCACCACTACCAGTTCATCGCGTCCCACTATGACTCCCAGTCGGAACATGCGAGTAACCATAGCATGCTGGGGGTGCATGCTAGTGCACAGGTAAGAATTTTTAGGGCTAAGTTAAGTTTAAAAAAAACTTGTGTCTTTAATGCTAGATAGCGATAAACTTAAGAAACACACAACAAAATCACAGAACACAAAAATCTACAACTGATATATTGGATCCTATGTGGTTTCAAAACTAGAAAAACTGATTTTTATTTTTAAATATTATATCCTATCAATATTTTTTCATCCAGAACTTAAAATATTTTATAATTTCGTTTCAGGCAATAATCCACTTCGCTAAAATCGCGCGCAAACACAACCTATCTGGCGTCTGCCTGGACTCACTACACCGCATCTACACCATACCCAGTGTCCCCATTGTAGATTGCTTCCAGAAAATACGACAACAAGTGAAATGCCACATCCAAATGTCCTGGACCGAGGGCAAGGACGAACTCCAAGAGGGATTAGACATGATCGAATCAACAAACTTCAAGTATTTTACTAAAGAAATGACGGCGGAATTCTACGCTTTCAAAGGACTATTACTCGCCCAGTTAGGAAGATCTGAAGACGCGAATAAAGCGTTCGCTGCGGCGGTTCAACTGCACGACACTTTAGTCAAAGCCTGGGCTTTGTGGGGCGACTATTTGGAACAGATATTCATTAAAGACCCAAGACAGATACAAGTTGGAGTCTCTGCGATGACGTGCTTCTTGCACGCGTGCAGACATCAGAATGAGTCGAAGTCGAGGAAGTATTGTGCTAAGGTGAGGTTTTGAGTATATATTAAAATATAAACATTTTTTCAACAAATTATATTGAAAATGTGGTAGAAATTTACGTCTACATTTGCGTTCAAAAATGGTGGCAGCATAATCATAAAAGCATGAAAACAAAATGTAACAATATTCAAACAGTAAGAAAGTGTGTTATAGATTTCCGTAAAGCGATTTAGCGTTATCTGGATTTGAAATATCCTAAAGATACTTAGCCAATATTAGAGATCAAAAATAATCGATATATCGTATATTTTTTTGGGATATTCAAGAATCACGCCAATGTCTAGTTTTAAAACAACCCAAATAACGATCGCCGCATACGCGTGGTAACCGCAGTAAACGTAAATTACAAAACTGCGAGGCTTACTTATTTTCAAACAATTTAAAATAAAATCTACTTTCCTGTTCAGCTTTATGTAATTTAGTCAGGAGACATTTCTATATTTAAAATTTATTTTCAGGTACTCTGGATGCTCAGTTACGACGACGAAAAGAACTCTCTGGCAGAGGCTTTAGACAAGTATTCCGTAGGCGTGCCGCCCGTCCAGTGGTTGCCATGGATACCGCAGTTGTTAGCCTGTCTGGTGCAGTATGATGGAAACGTTATATTGAATCTTTTGAGTCATGTGAGTTGGATTTTCTATGGTTTCTAATTGTTATTATGAGAGAGAACTGGCTTCTTTAAGCTAAAGATGTCTAAACAATTGATAAGGTTTGGTCTAACAAAAATTCAATTCAATATATATATTGTAATATTAAAAGTTGCCAGAGTGAACAGCTTCACCTTTATGATAGATGGAACAAAATGTAAAGTTGTACGAGTATATCTTTGAAACTGGCATTTTCTTAAGAAACAAAGCTTGCTTTGTAATTAAAAATTTAGCTAAGTCTGCTAAGTGTCACTTCAAGTACACTTTATAGATTTCAGTTTTAGATTCACCATGAATTTGTCATGTTTATTTAAATTTATCTAAGTATCTTTAAATTACATTTAATAATTGGAACTCTGCACATAACAATTTAATCTTATTTATTCCAGGTGGGTCGTCTGTACCCGCAAGCGGTGTACTTCCCGATTCGAACCCTGTACCTGACGCTAAAGATAGAACAGCGCGAACGTCATAAGACTGCTGAAAATATCGCCTCGCAACTCCCGGCTACATCTGCTGTAAGTATAAATGTTTAATTGCAGATTTTTTATTTGAAAAAGAAATCAATTACATCATAGGTTTATATTTTTGAAATATTTATTTTTTTCTCAACATTGACAATTACTTGTTCTTATTGACGTCAAATAAAACATGACTCTACCACCAGTTCGGAAAAACCTTCGTGAAGAAGAACTGGCCAGAAACTTCATGGGGATTCGGTAAAACCTGAATACCATTAAAAAAAGACCACCTGCGTCTTCGAGAAGGCTATATTATATGGAATACCTGTATTGTTGATAATGGTTTGACTGGTAGAAGGATGGCCCCTGAACCTTTGGTGAAAGCGTTATTTGTATGATGAATCAATAATTGTTTGATTATATTTATTGGATTCTGGATCAATTGATTCTGGGTTCACAGATTCAGATTCAGATTCAGATTAATTTATTGCTCAATGTATGGTAAAAAATAGTTGTTTACAAAAAAGTTATGCTCCACATACAAAACTGTTATACAGCATGCAATTTTACAATAGTATGTTACTTAAAAGCTAAAAAACGTCACAATTCACTTCATCACTTAAAAATAACTTAAAAACAATTACAATAATATCAATAAAGATAATAAAGCTTATATTATTATTACTATTATTAATTTTTTCACGTCGCCATACTTACATTTGTTTAATATGAGGCAAACGAATGTCTGTTTTTTAAGTTTGTTTCGTCATTGTGAAAACATTTGTTCTTTAAAATCAAAATGAAATGTAAAAACGTACATATTTCACAAAATAAAAAAAAATGGGTCCCGTAAGTTTAAGGATCTTTTCGAAACTTAACTAAAAACATACGCATTTTTGGACACGTCAATTCTTAACACTTACAAATGAAAAGCCCTAATAAGGATAAAATAAAAGATCCAATGTTAACTAATATGTATTTATTCTTATTGCAGATAAGAAACGCGTTTCAACTGAAAAATAATTCGTTTATCTCTTCCAGACTGGGGCGAAACCAAACGAAACCGCCTCCGCTTCTTCAGACACCGGCCCGATAAAGGCAACCCTGCCGATGTGGAGATGCAGCAAAATAATGCAGCTTCAGCGGGAGATACACCCCACTGTGCTGTCTTCCCTTGAGGGCATTGTCGATCAGGTGAGTGTTAGGCAATATTAAGGAGGCACATGACACATAACTTTATAGATCTATCGACACTGATCTGTTAACTAAAGCTATAAAGCTGTTTTTATAATATGTCAAAGTATTTTTCTTTATCTCAAGGTCCTCGGAGCCCAAAACACGATTATAAACAAAAAATACTATAGAAAAAACTTGTTTAGTGAAATATTAGGTAACAAAATTAACTTTACACGCGTTTGTGATGCAGACTTTTTATTAGTACTGTAAAATACGAAAAGTCACATTTGTAAAGGTAGCGCTCCGGCCCGTATGTTATGGTTTATGTTACTAATCATTCTTGCAGATTCAATACCAAGATCGCTCCAAACGGCACAGTCGGATAGTCTGCGACATAACAAGATTTTTTTCTATGAAGAAATTTAAAAAAATAATATATTTACTAAAAATACTACGAAGAGTTCAAAATTTAAAATAGTTTATTTCATTATAACATAGCTTCATGAAAGTGTTACTTCATCATCGTCTCCATCATCATCATCATAGCGTAAATGCATCTTTAATTTCGGATTTAAGAGCCAGCGGATAAAAAACCTCTCGACACTCTTTTGTCAATATTGTTAGGTACATAAAATAGTAGATATGCAATTTGAAAAACTAAGTTTCATAGTAGGTACTATTATAAATATTCACCACAACTCGCAATTAAAAGTTGTCGAAATAAATTCATTAAAATATTAAATTTGTACAAATTGGAGCAACAAATTAGTATTCAGTTTATTTGTTTGGTATAAGTTTTTTCCCATCAATTAAACAATGTTAGATTTCATGGGTTTGCGTTCATTTTATTTAGCAAGTATGTTTGAGGCAAGCTTTCTTTCAAATATCTTTCAACACAGTTTTTATTCTTTTTAAAAACGAAATAATGTCTCATTAGAGTAAAACTTTTTATGACCATCATTTAGAGTACATTCCCTCTGGCATCGCAAAGTTCTCTATATAAACTTATCTATTTTATATCGCGTGTTTATCCTCGATTTACCTACACTTAACAGTGTGACGATTTACAGGGTTACCATCTATTTCTTTTTTCTAATATCTTACTAAACGAACCACCAGATGGTATGGTTCCGCGAGAACTGGTATGAAGAAGTGCTCCGGCAGCTTCGCGCGGGGCTCGCCAAGTGCTACGTCGTGGCGTACCACCACCGCGCCGCCGTCGCCGACGCCACCGTCACGCCGCACACGCTCAACTTTGTCAAGAAAGTCGTCTCCACCTTCGGCATTGGTATTGGTATCAGTAAGTATTCGGGTTGAGCTTGGTGGCTTTGATTGTTAATTATAGCCGCTTGATAAAAAAATATGTTAATAATACTTGTTAAGTAAAAAAGCAAATAAAATTATGTGAATCTTTCAAAGTTGGTGTTAGAAGGGTGTTGGGGACTGTATACATAGTTATACTCGTAATGAGTTTAAGCACGTTTTCATAACTTTCAAGTGGCCACCTTAGTTTCTCCTGACCACGGTGTCGGTAAAGGCACAGAAACGTTGAGTTAAAATTTTAAATTAAGCGCGATAAAATCGGGAAAAAAAGTGTTTTTGTATAATATAATAAATCGTAAAAACAGAAATACCTAGAACTACCTAGAACCCATTTTTGCAAAGATAGGGAAAAGTGAATTTCCTCTGTCGATTAAACATTATTTTTTGCGCTAAAAAGAAACGAATCGAAAACTTGATAAATAGTATGGCGACGTTCGGGAAATTGCGGTGAGGTCGTACAAGCACAAGAGATGCTGACCCACGGCCGTATGGATACTGAGATAATGGTAAAACGATTAAAGCGAGTATTACGCCTATTTATTGGACCGATTCTATGAAATTGTACCTGAAAAACCACCGTATTTGCCTTAGAAGGAAATACTCTTCCACCAAGGCAACGCACGATTGCAAGGCTCAAATTACTTGAGTCGCGCTATGAGGTGCTTTCTCTCCTACCACATTAGCCAGATTTAGCCCCTTATGACTATTTTCTATTTACGAATTTGAAGAAATGGCTGGGACGGAAAAGATTTAGCTCCAACTAAGAGATCATACACGAAACCAATGCCAATTTCGAAGGAGTGTCTAAGTTGTATCTTATAGAAGGGATCGAAAAGCCAGAGAAACTCTGAATGAAGTGTATTGAGTTAGAAGGAAGCTACGTTAAAGTATAGTAACTACGTTGAAGTATAGTAATCATTTTTTTTGTAAAATTTTATCCTTTTTTAATATCTGTTTACGAGATTTATCACTCCGCCCTAGTATTAGTATAGAATGTAACTTGATCCCAACATAAAATTACATATCAACTGGATATGTGAATTTTGTTAAGTTGTCAATATTACTGTAACCTTCATATTTTAACCACTGTAATAACCGTGGTCACCTGGTTTATACCCGTAGAGGGGGGGGGGGGAAGAATACAATAAAAACAATTCTAACTCGCATTGCATAATAATAGTACTAAGCTTGCTTTATAAAGTTGAAAGAAGCTTAGCACAGGAAATAGAACTAAGACTTCACAACTCTCTTAATACAATACTTACAATACATAGTGAATATGTTACGCACTATGCCAGTTACTACTCACGTATTGCACTCAGATCGCTTCCTGGATGGTGCTCCCAAAACAACGCTAAAACAACTACAGGAAGCGCAAAGATCTGTCATTAAAATATGTAATGTTATACATTTCTTCATCCAACTCGGCGTCTTTTTAAATATTGCGAGATCTTGACTTTTTTTTTAAAAAGTGGAAAAGTTTTACAGCAGAATGGTTGTCAGTGCTGCATTAAAAAACGTTCAGTGCGGTCAGAATATGGACAAATTACCACTGATTTCACTATGTGTCACTTTTTTGTAAGATTTTTTTTACACGTATGACTTCTTTTTTGTAAGTGGAACTGCGTAAAATAAAACGAAATTATCAAATCAAAGGAATTTTCAAAATTTCTACCTTCTTGTTCGATGCATATTCTACATCTTCTGAAAAAATTGTCTTTTAAACGAACAAAAGCTCTTCGATTGTTTTTATTGTTTCTTCAGCCTGTGTTAATTTGTTGCGTAATTCGCTGATGTTTCGACACTCTTTAGCATAAACTAGTTCTTTGTAGTAGCCCCAAATAAAAAAGTCTATCGGATTTAAGTCAGGTGACCGTGGCGGCCATTCAATAGGTCTACCACGACCTATCTATTTGTCTCTAAAGCGGCTGTTTAGGTATTGTCTCACAATTGATGCATAATGGCATGGTGCACCGTCAATTTGAAAAACCATATCTCTGCGTGTGGCTAAATTAACATCTAAAAGTAAGCCATTTAAGTTTTCTCTTAAAACATGGAGGTAAGACTCGCTGTCGACCTTTTTTGAATACTCCAGGAGTGGTAATTGTGTATGTTGAAAATTCCGGTCGGTCTAAAATGAGACTCATCTGTCCATAAAATGGTATCAAAAAATTTTACATCCTCTGCTTGACGCCGTAACATTTCATCAACTTCATCAAAGTTACGAAGCCGATTATTACAAATTTCATCAAAATTGCTCTGATACCAAAAAATCCTGACAAGTCGCGAGTCTTCGTTGTTTGTCGAGCGGCGTGAGCATTTGCGGTACCCAACGCGCGCTATTTTTTTCATGTGTAAATGTTGGTGCAAAATTTCTGCGATTCACTACTAATCTGCAACTCTTTAGCTATCTGCCACAATTTAATTCTACGGTCGGCCAATACAAATTATTCAAATTTTTGAACATTTTCTTCAGTAACTACCGTCACTGGGCGACCCGGGCGGGGGTTGTTTTCACAGCTCTCTCTTCCTTGTTGAAAAAGCCGAGCCCATTTTTTACCACGGTATACGAAGGCCTAAAATCTTGAAGAACCGATGACATTTCTTCAAAAATGTTTTTCGGCGATTTTCTTTTTTTCACACGGAATTTAATCACTGCGCGGTGCTCAAAATAGCGAGAATTTTCACTTTCAGTCGACATAGTGTTGTAGCTTGTTCCAGGGATGAAGTGTTAATGAACCGAATTAAAAAAAAGGGTTGTATTTATACTACCACTTAGTTGGGCAACTAGTGTTATCAGTATCGAGATGGTTAGTCATCGCAAAGTACTTCAGGTCGCGAACTTATCAGCCGCCCTGGTATCTCAATGATCTCCAACACAGAGAAGTGGTTCTCAGCTAATAATTTGCTCCTCAGTGAAAAAAAAAAACTAAATGTATTAAGTTGCCAAATGTCAAACAGGTAAACACAAACATTGTAGTTAAGAGCCAGGAACTGACTCCTGTAAACTCAACTGTATTTCTGGGCATAACCTTAGACGCCAAACTCCAGTGGGGACCGCATGTCCTCTGATGGTTTAGCGAAAAGGCTTGGCTCTGCCGCATATCCTGTTAAAAAAAATGAGACAAATTTCATATGAAACATCGGCTCGTTTAGTCTATTTCGGTTACTTCCACAGCATCATGACATATGGCATTCTGTTGTGGGGGAGTGCTGCCGACATCGATTTTATATTTGTTCTGCAGAAAAGGGCTGTACGCGCAATCTATCAGCTCGGTCCAAGGGTGTCACTTAGAAGTAAATGTAAGGAAATAAATATTCTTACTTTCCATTCTAAATATATTTTAGAAAATTTAATGTATGTAAAAACAACATAACCTTGTTCAAAAGAAAAAAAGATCTGCACAATGTTAACACAAGAGGAAGAAATATGCTGGCAGCTCATAATAGTAGGTTTCATAAAGTCACTAACTCATTCATGGGATATCCAAAAAAGCCCTTGGGTATAATGCCCTCAATAACATGATTTTACTAGTATTTGTAACAAAACATGTGTAATATGTCTGTTTGCTCATTTAGTTCTTCGTCCCGATAAATATCTAAAGCGAGTGTCAAAAGTGACAGTTTGAATATTTGAACCCCATTTTTAAACAGCAAAATAAAATAATAAATACAATATTTATCATTGATTAAAATGGTTGAGAGTGAAAGTGAGGACGAAGATAGCAAAAATAAAAGTGATAGTGAATTCAGAAGTTGCCAATCTATTATTCTTAACTCGGAACACAAACTAGAAAAACGGAAAAGAAATATGATAGAAAAAAGTGACGAAAGTAGTGAAGATGGATATATTACGGTTTTAAGAAGAAAACCTAAGCGTTTAATAATAAGCGAGCTAGGAGACGAGACAATTCAAGAAAAATCAATGGAACAATCAACAGGCCATAGTAAACAATTTGAGGTAAGCATAACCTCTACCGAACATTTGCCTAAACAAATGTCAATGGCAAAGTTGCTGAAAAACGAAAATATTATCAATATTACAAGGGTGAGATACAAAGGACCTTTCAAAGCCTTGATAAGATTTACAAATAAAAATGATGCTCTGAGACTAATTGAAAACCTTAAATTTAAAGAAATGCAATTACGATGTCAGCTTACTTATGAAACGACCGTAAGTTACGGCGTGGTTAAGGGCATAACTATTGATACTTCGGAAGGAGATCTCCTGGAACTTTTCGAAAGTGAGGCAGAAATATTATCAATAAAGAGATTGAAAAGATTGGATCAAAACGGAAAATGGGTTGATAGTGAGTCAGTTCGAGTTGGATTTAAAAGTTCAAATCTACCTGAGAATATTAAGATTTACAGTATTAATTTCAAAGTGTTTCCGTTCATATTTCAAGCTTCTCAATGTACGAGATGCTGGAAATTTGGGCATTTCATAAAATATTGCCCATTCAAAAAGATTACATGCATTAAATGCAGCAAAGAACATAGTACATGTGAAACTGAGGTATATAAATGCGTCAATTGCAAAGGCCCTCATATGGCAATAGACAGATCTTGCCCTGCTTTTCTGAAAGAAAAAGAGATTCGTCAACTAATGAGCGATAGAAACGTTACGTACAGAGTAGCACTACAACAGCTTTTAACCATAAAACCTCCAAAAACACAAAACCCTAGTAATATAAACAATAACCCCCAAATTCATGAAAATTTTCAACCGCTTAATGATGATCAACCAAGTGCCCTACAAGCAAAGAAGCTATATAGCAGTGCAGTTAAAACAAAAGTTACAGTACACAGAGAAAATAATACCACAGATGAAAAAGAGACTCAAAATAAAAACAATAAGAATATACAATTCAAGTCAAACATGCACAAATCATCACATCGAAAGCAAAACTTTGTGGAATTAGAAAAACAGTATATGGAGAATATAGAAATAGAAGAATCGAATATACATAATATGGAATTTGAGTACGGTAACAATGAAGAAGAAAACCAAACAAATAATGAAAAAAGTGACCTCTTAAGAAAGTTAAAAGAAGTAATACTTTCAAAAAGATCTTGGGAAGAAAAAATCCTTATATTTATTAAAGTTTTAATAAGTGAAATTAAAACATTATTAGTTAACTATATATCAAAAGGGGACCTTATGAAAACCATTCTAACAACGTTTAATGGATAGCAGCACATACAACACTTTAGTTAATCTACAATTTGCTCAGTGGAACTCACAAAGTCTTTACCCCAAGTGGCTAAGTCTTGAAAATCTACTTATTCAACAGAAAATCCATGTGGCTATTATTTCAGAAACATGGCTGAGCTTGGACACCATCCTTGGTATAGCACAATCAATACTAGCAGAACCAACGTCTAACGCTGCACAAATGTTATACGATGTGGTGGCGAGTGCTCATCAGATAGATAATTAAGTAGTTTCTTTTTTTCAATGAGTTTACTCAACTGTGTCATACAATAGGGCTGACATGTTAAGTACAAAAGCCCTTCCAAAATAAAGAATTTAAAAAAAAATATATCTAAAGCGTCATTGTCACTAAAGTACGTCTTCTTACGGTAGCGTCGGGTGACGGGTCGCTCACTTCCCTCTAATATGGTTGAGGAGGGCATTGGCTGGAACCCGCGTTAACTCGTGAACGGGTGCCATTTGAGGGTGTTCTTCGTTTGGATACTTGGGGGAGGGTGACTTGTCGAACTAACGTATTAAGCTAACTTTGTATAGACATAAAGAGACTCTTTAAATTTATTTTGAAAAAAATACCCGTGAAGTTTCTTGCCAGTTCTTCTTCACGAAGGTTTTTTCGAACTGGTGGTAGAGTCATGTTTTATTTGACATCAATAAGAACAAGTAATTGTCAATGTTGACAAATATTTCATTTCCTTTCATTTCATTGTGTTTCGGGTGCCCCAAAGGGTGCTCTGTCGATGGATTTCTGCTTGACACTATTCATTGGGACACCCTGTAAATGCTGTAATACAACGTTTCAGTAAAGTTATATTATTTTATTACTAATTTGAAGGTAAAATTTAATTTTGTGTATATAAAAAAGTTAATTTCTTGAATTGTTTTATATCAAGTATATTTTAAGCGATTTTAATCGCCATAGTTTACATAAGATTACACACAACATACAACAGTTAACTGACAACAATAACTAAAACCACCTTACCTCGCAGCAGGTTCCGAGACGCTCTCCCGACGTGCGCACGCGACGGCACAAGACCCCGTCTTCCATCGAATGAAGGCGCAGTTTACTACGGACTTTGACTTTACGCAACCGAACGCGATGAAACTTCAAAACTTGATAGCAAAGTTACGGAAGTGGGTGAAGATATTGGAGGCCAAGACTAAGGTGTTGCCGAAGTAAGTTTGATGGAGAGTTTTATTCTTAGATTGTTTAAGAAATTGGTGATAATGGGATTTTACTACTAGCACTTATAAAATTTAGATGATACTGTAAGAGTATGTCCAACTATCAGTCTAAGTAGTACTTCTGAAAAAGATTTTACTACTACTGGTTCAGATAGAGAGCGAGAGTTTGAAAAATTATCCTTAACCGTGAAAAATAAATTGAATAAATACGACCCTTAATTTCGACATTGTTGCAAGATTGTTAAAGCTTAAAGCTTTGTAATATTTATAATCAAACCGCGGTAATAACAGAAAGCCATACTGGAATTGGTCAACTCTTATAATTCCATAATTTATTCTATGTAAGAAATACTAAGATGTAAAAGACATCCCTCAACGACGCCCTGGCTCCAGGAAATCGAAATAGTTAACTATAATTTTTTGCATATTTTATTAAGCTAGTTACATATTTCTATATTGAACGGACATTTAGGTATCAAAACTTCATTTTTAAAAGTATTTTATTGACCCTTTTTGAAACCGCACCGACATTTTGTTCAAAAATCACTTGTTAGTTAATAAAAAGAACTATCATTAGGGTTGCACTATTATTGTTGATCGCATCTGATTGAATCGATTGTACAATATCGCACCACAGTTTTATATCTTCAGAGAAGAAGTTTAATATATTCATAATAATATACTTTAACTATTAATAATGAATAACAATTTCGAAGAAAAACACAGTGGGTATAAAAATATCCCAATTTTTTGTAAACGTTAAATCCAACTCTTTATTTTATTTTAATGGTTTTTGAAACACCAGAATATGGTTTTGCGAAGATATATTTCATTATGCTGCTTTTCAAAGAGCTTCCTTCAGCTATTGCTTTACATTTAGTGTGGAAAAATAAAAAACAAAGTAAAATATTGTTGTTTTCCCAAGTCATAATTGACCAAATTGATGTTTTTGAATCTTTTATCGAATATTTATTCATCAATTTTGTTGACCTGTCAATCAAACGTATTGCGGATCGATTGTTTGATTGTTTGTTATTTGATATCTTTTAGACACTATTGTGTCTAGTTTTTTAGACTACTTTTTTTACGAATAAGCAAGATTCGTCGTAAGTCCATAATTCAGGCTGAGAAAAAATCTGTGATCTTCCATAAGCTATCCTTTTATATTCCAAAATACATAACAAAGTATAGGTATTAGATTTATATAAGTTATAGTATATTTATAGGTATTTATTGATTTTTTATTGAATGTTTTATCTGTACTGCCTTAATCAGTCATTCAATCAGAAGACTAGTGCCCATCACTTATCAATAATTGCTCAATCTAACTGAAATTCGAACTCTGTGTTTGCTTGCACTTTGCTTGGTTAGTGGTTTGTTTGACCGAGTTTTTCGTGCTCATCAACTGTGATTTCATCTGCGTTTATCTTCGGTATTCTTTTATTTATTACAACTTGGCAATTCTAACGGACAGTGATCTCTAGCAATATCGACTAACCTTGGCGTTTAAAACTGGACTAGTACTGCTCTGCGATAACGGATTTATTTGGTACCTACAAAATGGAAAGTGTATTCTGTGTCAATTGTGGCTCTGCTGGTGGTTCCATGGTATTGGAAAATCAGCAGGTTCTTCGCTGTATACAGGATTGCTCCTCGTTCGGTAAACATACTTGGATTTTTGATATTATTAGAAAATTAATGTTCTGGATTTGTTTCGTTTAATTACAACAAAGGATTGTACTGGGTTAACTTTTTTACAGGTTGAAGCTCATGATCTTATCTGTACAACATGTTGGACTCTGGCTGAAGAGACCACACGTATTTCAGGCCATGTTGGCAGAAACTGTGTGCTCTGTTCCAGAACATTGGAAACACATACACGGTCTCATCAACTAATTTCACTGAGAACTAATACTCAACATCATGTGAATATCAGAAGTATTATTGTGGAAAGAATTGCGCCTCTGGAAGTAAGTACATACACTAGTATGTAAACATTATTTTTAAATAAAATTGTAATGTACATTTTAGGATTATAACTTTTCAGTCTAACATAAGCTATAATTGCAGATGAGAGTATCTCATTATATTTGTCATCCATGCTGGCAAAGAGCTGACCGTGCAGCCAAGCATTATTCTGCACCGTCTTCCTCAAGAGTTACTTCAACATCGGCAAGTACTGAAATGAGATATATTAATTGTGATATTAATTTGTTCAGACAAAGCCGTCATATTCTTAGTGATCCCTCCATCCTTATGCAAGTACAGCAACAACTTGCACCACAAGTGGTAAGTTCTAACTCTTATTGTAAAATATTTATGTGTATAAACTATATCTTTTGTTTGTTTTTTTTTATGGTGATTTATTTTAAATTTAATGTATTAACTTGACAGGTAACAGCACATGACTACATATGTGGGGCTTGTCACACATTGTTTCAAGATGTAAATCCAACAGATATCTCACAAGATTCTCAACCAAGACCTATTGTGGGGCATCTGCGTGTTTGTTTGAGATGTGGTTGCTCATTGAGGCGAACTGAGAGCCACTCACTTTCAACAGAGACTAACCAAAATATATTAAGTGTTGTTCAAAATTGGATATAACCTAGACAGGTCAGTTGCTCATATAAGTTGCTTATCATTTCTTCCCTTGATTTAATTTTTTTTTATGATATGGAAATCAGCAAACACTAGTGCCACCTGATGGTAAGTGTCATCCAGGTCCATAGATATAGATAATGGAACATGCAATGAAACATTTATATTCAAATATTTTGTATCATGCTTAGAAACTTCCTAAATTAACTAATTATTCATTTTCATAGCACAAATTCTTATGAAACTAAATAGGGAAACTGAAAGGAACATGAGTTGCATTATATATTATATATTATTATTTATTGGTATATTTTTTTAATGGTCATAGTTAAACTATTTCATTTTGTTTTAGATTCACTCAACAGATGCACTATGCAATAGATGTTTTCATAGAGTGGAAAGAGAAATTGCAGCAGTAGATCAGGTCACTCCAGAATCAGCTGCACCACATGATGAGAGAATTACATTACCAAACTTCACCAGAGCATCAGATACACATTACAGATGTATTTTTGCAGAATGTAGCAGCACCTCACAAAAAGTTGTTCCTTTTGTTATAAGAGTGATGCTTTTTAGGCATCACAATTATTATGTACCACCAGGTTGCCGTATATGTGACACACATTTATTAAGGCAATCATGGGCAGAACTATTTGAAACAGAAAATGTTATTCGTAGATTTAGTGCAGTTCATGTCGAAGATTTTTGCAATTTGTTAAAGAGTGATTACCATTTAATAGATTTTGAAAATATTGAGGAAATGGATGATAACCTTGTGTGGTATTGGCTGGGACGTAGTAAAGCTCAGTTCCGAGAAATTTTATCTGAATTACCAGTCTTCCATAAACATGCTTTTTCAGTTGGAGCATACTTAATGAAATTAAGGACAGGGGATACAAATGAAAGACTTTCAACATTATTCAAAGTTGGAAAATCAACCTTGGAAAGAATGATTGCCAAAGCCCGAGAAATGATGGCAGAGCACTTCGTACCAACATATTTAGGCCTACAGCACATTACCAGACAAGAAGTAATTAGTAGAAACCTGTACGTACCAGAGTCACTGTTTGGAAATCCCGGAAGTGAAAATAGAAAAGCGATAGTTATAATGGATGGCACTTACATATATGTCCAAAAAAGCAGTAATTACAACTATAAAAAAAAAACGTATTCTTTACATAAGTATAGAAATCTTGTCAAACCATTTATTGTAGTATGTTGCGATGGCCACATAATTGATATACTAGGCCCATACCCAGCCACAAAATCAGACTCTGATATTATAAAAGATGAATTTAGCGATCCCTCAAAGCCTATGAGACGGTATTTCTGTAATGGTGATGTAATGATATTAGATAGAGGGTTTAGAGACAGTATTCCATTGTTGCAAAGCCTTAATTATTCTGTCCATTATCCTCTGTCATTACAGCCAAATGAGTATCAGTTAAGTACTGAAAATGCAAATGAATCCCGCAAAGTCACTTTATGTAGGTGGGTAGTAGAGGTAGTCAACGGAAGGTTTAAGCGGGATTTTAAGTTGCTGCGCCAAGAATATTTTAATACAGCCTCAAAACATTTAATGCTGGATTTTAAGGTTGCAGCAGCATTAATAAATAAGTTTCATAAGGTTTTAGAAGACAGAGAGGATGCTAGGGAAATAATATCAATAATTCAAGAAAAAATGTTTTTAAATAATTCATTGGCTGATTATGTGGAGCGAAACCATTTAAATAGAAGATGGGGCCAGTTTGAAAGCATATTGATTAATACTGAAAATGTACGAGAATTTCCTCAAATGGAACTGAATGAGTTAATACTGATATCTTTAGGGGTTTACCAAATCAAACAGGCTCGCTCATATTACGGTGAACACATAAGGCAAGATGACTCTTATGTTATTAAAGGTTGCAGGGAGGTTGATCAAGAATTAACCAATTATTTTGGTTCAATGAACATGTGGTTGTTACGGGGAAAAATAAAGAGTCGTCATTAAGTCACAAAACATACTTTGTTTATATTTTAGTAGACTCATTTATAATTGGAAGGGAAGCAATAAAACAATATTGCTGCAATTGTGTGGCTGGGCGCAGGACCATTGGTTGCTGTGCCCATATTATGACTATTATATGGTATTTAAGTTTTGCTAGGCACAGAACCAATATCAACCCCCCTGCACAATTCTTAGACAATATATTTATGGAGAATGTAGAGGAACATTAATAAAAAACCAATTTGAAGATTTGTTTTCTCATTTATTTCACACTTTAATAAAATGTGTTCATGTTTCTTAGAACATTAACACATTTAAACACCCATTTATAAAGGTAACAAATGTAACTCACTATCGGATATTGGCAGTTGCAGACAGGCAGATGTAGTGGTGCCAGTATTTTCAGAAACTATTTGGTGGTGACAAACATGTTACTGCTCATTTATTTACGTCCACAGGTAATAACTGGAAGGTTTTCTCCTCCAGCCAGGGTCATAGGGCGTGACATAATCGTTACTTGGTATACGTAGGTATTTAGTTGAATTCCACAGTGAATGGGATACGCATGGGTGAAGTAGTAAGCGTAAGTTCATTGCAAAAGCTATTCGTACGTAGGTGTATATGATCCTATCTTGACATATTTTACTCATTCATTTCTGTCTGTTTTATAAGTTTTGGCTACTCGATCATAACCTCAGAATCTTGAATTGTTTTTGGTATAACAAGATGTAGCAAAGTGTCCGTTTCATAAATGATACATGGGGAGAAATTAACAGTGATTTAGAACACAAAAAGTATTTTTCCACTGTTCCTGCTTCCAGGGCGAACAATGTATGGAGCCTGGGCTTTGTCCTTTAAAGTGTTTATTAGCTATGTTATGTCACGATTGCTATGTATTAAATTGAAATATAGCAATAAATAATATTGAAATTAGACAGGTCGAACATTGATGTCACTTCTGCAATTAAATTAAAATAAATAAATAAGTTATGTTAAACCAATAATGAGATAAACATCACGTGTAGTTTATTAGTTAGTCTTTGAATTATACAAGGTAATTTGAAATGAAGAAGATACGCTTGGATTCTTATATCCAAATTTTTAACCCATTAAATTATGATCCTATTTTTCTTGACCAGCTCTTTAGTTAATGAATTACTTTTTTCTAAATAGCCTGTATTTCGTGACACAATTTACATTAACAAAGTTTAAACTTTGGTTTTACGGGGACTGTCAGCTATTAAAACTTTGTAATCAAACACTTTTGCTGCGTTCCGTTTGCCGATTAAATCGCTCACAGCGCTCATATACCCGTTCCGATTGCCCGTGAGCGCGCTCACAGCGATATCGATACGTCATCAATGACGTCATAAACGCCGCCATCCTCCCGCTCACAGTACCCAAACTACGGAGTATGGTCGCTGTGAGCGGCCTATCAAAACTGATACATGACGTTACTTTGTTGATGTTTTTATTAGTCGATTAAAGAGTTTAAAAGCTTGCTTATTCATTTTCTTTTGTAATAATGTAAAAAAATGGCTCCTGCTTCATTCAGGGTCAAAAATCTTAATGAAATTGTAACTTTAGACTTAAGCAACGAACAATCAGAATGTTAGTGCGATATTTACCGTTCCGATTGCAATATCACTAATAACACTTTTAGCGCGCTCAAACGAATCGGAACGGTTTTGAGCACTTTTAGCGCTGATAGCGCTATGAGCGGCAAACGGAACGCACTATTTGTAAATCGCGCTCATTTTGAATGAGCGATCGAAATAATTTTTTTATAGTTGTCAACTATATTGTTGTGGATTAACAAAACTAATTGATAAAATAATTCATCACTGTACTAACAAGTTTGCTTATTTTAATTGGCATGCTTTTAATTCAAAACATGTAAAATTCCTACTTAATTATTTTGTCAAGTTCTCGGTATTTCACATAAGAAGCAATGATTGTGACTGATTACTGTATTTTGTTGACCGGTTTATTTCGTGACGCGTTGAGATGTTGATAAATGATTATATTTAAATGTAATTTATTACAGAGTTTCTAATCTACTTTAAAAAATATTAAAATAAATATGTCTCATTTTATTGTATAAATTTTCTGTATTTTCATATACAGTTACAGTCAGAAACAATAATACGTATGGTATTTCTGAATGTTAACGAACAGAACTAAAACTCTTTGAAATCAATTAATAATACAAAATATTATATTAATTTATTTGGCGTTAATTTTTACAGTAGTCGCACAGTAAAAACACGCGAAACTAACTAAAATATTTTAAATACTAAATGCCTAGACAACCATTTCTCTACATATTTCCATAAAACTAACACATCCATAAATCATCATTATCTTTGACATTAATTGAAATACTAAATCTACTTTATTTTGTTCCAGATCATTCCTTATCGAAGAAAAATGCCGATTTCTATCCAACTTTAGCTTGAAAACGGCCGAAGTTGAATTACCTGGAGAATTCCTTTTGCCTAAGCATACCCACTACCACGTGCGCATAGCGAGATTCATGCCTCGCGTTGAAATAGTGCAGAAACACAATACATCGGCGCGCCGGCTTTACATTCGCGGTCACAACGGCAAGATCTACCCATACTTGGTCGTCAATGATTCTGGTCTAGGCGACGCGAGGCGCGAAGAACGAGTGCTACAACTTCTACGTATGCTGAACCATTATTTGGGCAAGCAGAAGGAAACTTCGAGAAGGTTCCTGCATTTCACAGTACCGAGGGTGGTTTCCGTGTCTCCGCAGATGAGGCTCGTGGAAGACAATCCGAGCTCGATATCGTTATTGGATATTTATCGCACGGAATGTGCTAATAGGTATGTCAATGTTGGTTAGTTATATACTTTTACAATAAGGTCTATTTTTGTGTATTGATAGTCTGAAAGAATCTTATTTTTGTCTCTTTACTTAAATGGTTATGAAAAGACAAATTATATTTGTTGTAACACTTGGAATAAGTTCAAACTCTTCATTAGATAGGAGTGATTGTGCTCAGGCAAAATGTCACGTAACGAGTCCGTACGGACTAACTGATCGGCACTTGCCGAATATGTGCTGTCCGGGCCGGCATAAATACTGCCGACGTGAATGTTTCGAACATGTACCCACATGTAGCGCCTCTGACATACCAACTCTAGCTCGATAATAACAGCAGTGTTATTCAGCTAAATTGATCTGGTTTTCGCTTTTAGATATACCGTAGTTTGAATTGAAATGAAATATGTATTTCTCAACATTGACAATTACTTGTTTCTTATTGATGTCAAATAAAACATGACTCTTCCACCAGTTCGGAAAAACCTTCGTGAAGAAGAACTGGCAAGAAACTTCACATGGTATATTTTTTTCAAAATAAATTTACATTCTCTTTATGTCTATACAAAGTTATTCTTATCTGCATCTGTAAGCTCGGCAAGTCTCCTTCCCCCCAAGTATCCAAACGACGAACACCCTCAAACGGCACCCGTTCACGAGTTAACGCGGTCCAGTCATCGCCCTCCTCAACCATATATACAAGTTTCATAACAATGGCTCGTATTATTTTCTTCAACAGGGGCATTGAATACGACGCTCCAGTGGCGCGGTACTACGAGCGCCTGGCCGCCGTACAAGCGAGGGGATCGCAGGCTTCCCATCAAGTGTTGAGAGATATACTTAGAGAGGTAATGGAGTTAGGTTTTATTAATAGAATATTGATTTGATAATATACAAACATGTGCATGCATAAGTAAGTAGGTCCTACATGACTAGAACGGTACTGTGACTTGAAAGGAATGTATATTGGTGGTAGTCAAATTCATACTTAAAGGTCTCTAAGCTTAATTACATGGCGTTGGTTAAATTTGATTTTATCTTTCATTACTACAGCAAAAAAATCCGTAACAATACACTAGACCAAAATAAGCAAAGGTTGTGTTTTTTGTTGTCAGTAACGAAATAACGGCGAATTCGGTATTTATAGTAATTTTTAGGTACGGGTATACCAATTTTTTAAATGTTTCTAAAAGAATGGTGTATTTTCGGAAAGCAATTTGAATATTTTTGATTTCTGTGCTGTACGTAACGTTTTCTTTACATTCCGAATCGTGGGCTGATACTACTACCCATACCATACTGGTTTTGCAAAAAGAAAATATTCCTCATGAAACAATGCCAAACGTCTATTTGTACCAAAATTCGATTTCTGGGCCTTTGGTTCTATGCCTTGTGGCAGGTCTGCCATCGCCATAACAAAATCCTGATGTTAAGAATTATTTCTCATTATGAAGAAATATTTCGCACGCTTCCTATTTGGTTTTTGTATTTAAAACAGTATACAAATACCTTGTGAGCTACAAACAAGACTTCTATTTGTTATATTACTGGAATAGGCTGGCAGCACCAACATGTACGTCCCTAATACACCTCATTCTTAAACCCAGGTACAAGCAACAATGGTACCAAAAACTCTACTTCGTGACTGGGCCGCGGCCACCTTCGCTGCTCCAACCGACTACTGGACTTTCCGTAAGATGCTGACCCTCCAGCTGTCCCTGGCCAGCTTCGCGGAGTACGTGCTGCATCTCACCCGCCTCAACCCCGACATGATGTACGTGCACCAGGACTCGGG
Organism: Marasmarcha lunaedactyla; assembly: GCA_923062675.1. NCBI lineage: Eukaryota > Metazoa > Arthropoda > Insecta > Lepidoptera > Pterophoridae > Marasmarcha > Marasmarcha lunaedactyla. The sequence continues at coordinate 22,653,984 of OV281346.1, forward strand.
CCTGCTCAACGTGGCGTACTTTAAGTTTGACGTGGACGACACCACTGGTGAGTAACTTCTTATCGTGAGGGTTGATCAAGCCACCTCTAGAAACCCCACAGGCCTCTGACAACAACCGGGACTACGTACTCACTTGTTAAACAACTGCGTATAGTATAATCATTGATGCTCGTACTCATATTCAAATTTTTTTAGCGATTATTTCTTAAGAGTTTCTTAAGTAATGTAAATACACCTTGATAATAGTTTGTGCATGAAATTATTATTTATTAATGATGGAAAAATAAAAAAACTGCACGTATATCTTTGTTATTTGATAACCTCGATCCGTAAAAACGCGTAAGTATGCAAAAATATACGAGTTTTTATATTTACTGTTTTTATGTTTTTATATTTTTACTGGGTTCTAGTTCCCAATCTGGCAGCTTCATCTAAAACCAGTTTGGAAAAAATTCACATCGCGGTGCACGGTATACATGTTTATATCTAATTTAAACACGTAAAAAAATCTTATTATTTCACGTTGAAACTTTTTATACGTTGGGTTTTAAATTGTGTTCAGTCAGTCTTCAGATAGTTATTCCTGGCTCGCCGAATTAATATAAATTTCACATTGCACTAATCTTTGCTAAAATGCACCAATGTATACAGCCACTAGGCCACTTGAGACAGATATCAGTTATAAATAGATTTATCGATAGAGTTTGTCATCAACTCTAATTAATTTATCAAATCCTTGATACCTTCTTCATAGGCAAAATATTTATTGGATTTTCTTACTTGCATGACTTTATTAAAAATATTCTTAGACTTCAAACTAATTCGTCATCTTTATCTGTTCTATACGTTACTATATATTTACTCCTTCGGGTGTGTGAGTCATGTAATGTTTATCAGACCTAAGTTTTTGACCTTTAACGCGTATTGATAATAATCAACACGTGTCTCGAATAAAATAGATCGATCACTTGTAATTGGCATATTTTATTATAATATAATGAAGTGTATTTACATTAAACTGCAGAACGGTTTGCCGACATTCGGACCGTAGATTCATGTTTCTTCGAGAAGATAAAATGATTCACGTGAAGTGGGCAGGTTCAACCTACAATGTGGGTGTGGTTACGTTGGAGATGTTCTTTGAACGTCTATAACTTTATTATTCTCTGTATTTTTTCAATACTCATAGGGGCCGTCAATTAATCACGTGATGTTTTTTTTGGCATTTTTTAAGCCCCGCCCCTATATCACGTGTATTTTTTAGTACCTACAAAGTATCTTAATTTTTTAAAGTATTTATTAAATACAGGTATTATCTAATTTTATTTTCACACTACAAGCCGCTTTCGATTTTGTACGCGTTTGACGAAAAAATAAATACACGTAATTACGCTTTTCGATTCACTATCGCGCGTTTGCCGAAAAAATAAATACACCTGATATATTACTAACCCCCTCCCCCCTTGTGATGTATCGTGATTTTTTATCGACCCCTCCCCCCCTATCGAGCCTCACGTGATGAATTGACAGCCCCATATTGTATACCTAGTAAAATTATGCCGTATTGCTATGAAAATTAAATTGCTCTGGATCACGCTTATTTACTGAGATATTTATATATTTAAGTAAGTATACATAGGTCGGACGAATGGCGGTTGTGGCAGTAGCCCTGCTTCTTACCTCGGAGGTCCCAGGTTCGAGTCCTGGTCGGGGCGTTCATTTGAGGGATTAACACAGATGATGGCTCTTTATATTTATGTATGTATGTTTATTCTGGGTTCCTACTCAGTTCCCTCTATGGTCATCCATAACATATAAATGTATTTAGTTTATTATTGTTAGTAATAGAACACTGTTTTCCGAATAAAATAAAATAAACAAGTTCTGCTCACCTTGGGGCCACACATAGTGTGTCTTTTTTTTCTTCTTTTTACGTAATTAAATTACTAGGAAATTTGTTTGTATCTCTTTTATAACACTTGCATTTTTGTCAATAGGAGAGTTAGACGGAAACCGCCCCGTCCCGTTCCGCCTCACTCCGAACATCTCGGAGCTTCTCACGAATATCGGCATCACGGGACCTTTGACTGCCTCTGCTATATCAGTGGCTAGGTGCCTCGTTACGCCGAACTTCAAGGTAATTAATGAAAGTTTTTAGGTAATACGTTTCTCCTGAAGGCAGCTTGGTATTTTAGACATGTTACAAATGTTTCCAAAGTAAGCCGTATTTATTCCACAACAGCCTTAATAGTTCCACTGCGGGTAAATCGGGCTCCGCCAACTTCTGCCTAGTGTTCTCACAAAGATAACACGCCTGTCCCGTGCAAAATTAGTATTGCTTGTACAGACTGTGAACACTGCTTAAACGGAAGAGAACATTTTCAGAGTAAAATTGGTTTTTAACATGACAATGATAAAGATCGAATAAAATATGAACAGTGGTTCAGCACATGCCTGGGAAACGTTATTTAAAATAACGATTTTAACCGTTCTTTGTATAACATTGCGCTCTGAATGAAAACGAATTGAGAACGTTTTCAAGAACCGGTTTATTCCGCAGGGCACCGCCGCGTGGCCAATGGAGGCTGGTATATGGCTGATTCTGCCGTTTCATCTGAATTTGCTTATCCTTAATATACCTTAAGGTACCTTTAATAACTTTCAAAATGTTTTGTATTAAAAAGGTGTCATACTTTCGCGGGCGAATATTGCATTTTAAATAATTTTCTTTTGTAATTATTATAAAATTGTATGCTACCAAACATGCAAAAATCTCACTACCTTCGGTAATCCAACTACCAACTTATAATTTCAGATTTATAAATACAGTACAATCTGCAAATGTAACAAAATGGTAGTTGTAAGATAGTTAAGTGAATAAAAGAGAGCATGTTCACCAAGACCACTTAATTTTAAACGGACCGCGTTTAAGGTACTAGAATTTAAAATTGTCACACAAAAGTCGTCATCGCCTTCCACAATTTGGAATTTTACAAATAAACAAGAAGAGAGAAGAACGTACGTTTTGTTTAAACCGAGATATTAGCGTCGGAAGTGTCGTATCACAGGTAGGCTCTCGTTCAATTCCATTGTTTATTTTTGTAAGCACTGTGCTAAAAATAATTAATGAATTGTATTTATGTGTACTAATAGGGTATATTCCTTATATGTATAATAACCGTGGGAAAAAAGTTCTGTGGTTTTAAAATTAAAAACCTGACGAGTTCCAATTCATTACCTTCCGCACCTTCAAATGACTATGACTTGTCGTATGTAAAAAATCGTGTATTAAATGCACGTTTCATTGTATTTTAATTCAATAGAACATACTCGTATTGCATACCATTTAATACTAATGTGATTGCATTTTTTATAATTGATTGCTACGGTTGAACTGTACGACTTGAGACCACTTTACGACGGTGCCAAAGACTGCAGTATCGTAGTTGTGAGTCTCTCGGCATTCATGAGTCTACGGGCTCTGCAGTCGACAGAATCCAATGCGTTCAGTAAGTACTTACCAGAATCATCCCTAAAGATCGCTGCAGTTCTTCACGCAAAATTGAACCTGGGCTACGTATAGGTAAAGCGCTGTTCAGAGCAGAAGTGCCTACTGTTTTCGAAACTGTTTGTGCTATCTATGTAAATTGACATGACAACTATTTTGCAAAGTGCAAGCTTAATCTCAAAATAATCTTGGAACAGAACTTTTTTGTCATTTACTATCGTTACATACGTAACGCTACGATAGGTGACATAAATTTTGTCCTGAATGACTTGAATACTTTTCGTTGGCATTTGTCTAAGCTTTTCTTGCAAGAAGCTTGGGACTATATTCCAGTGCTTAAAGAGAGTCAATAAAGGAATGACAAACAGAAGACAATACGGGTGCGCAATACTTTATTACCACTGTTGGAATGTGCATTCTGTGCATCTGCACTGCTGGCCTTATTCACATCATGTTTTGCAAATATTTAAGTACTAAAATTTAAATATTTGCTAAATCTAGACGTGAATCTAGTGTTGAATTACAACGGCCTTCACCTTGGGACTGCACAATGGTAACGCAAGTCTGCTTTCTTTTTTGCGCTGTAAGCCAAATACCGGCCAGGCCTGTGCAGTGGCGGCAGTGATGGGCGACAGAGGTTTATCTCAACCGACTCCACAATCGACCAGAAAGTTTTACTCCCGCGGAATACGAAGCTAACTTGCATTTGAACTTATTTATTTTTCACAATTTCATTACCGTCCATGATTAAGCTAGTGCGTAGTACGTAATTACCATCCATTCCAATGTCATTACCATCTTGGCATAATCCGTTACCTGCCATCGCCTCATTACATTCTTCCAATTTATTATATATCTGTGCGTTTCACATACAATTATTCATAATTAGTATTCGAACGGTACTTATTAATATCTTCGACAAAAAAAAATCTCGTACGAAAATGACCAAATCGGGACTATGCGGCGGAATCAACCATAAACTTGTTCAGTTAAGCTAGCCGTACGCTTCATTTCTTTTATTCATCTCGATTCGAAATCTCAACTGAACCAATTTCATAATACTCGTAGTTTCGTTTGTATATTTATTTATAGTTTTAAAAAAAGTGGTTAAAATGTTTTATGAATCGAAAACGATTTAATTTTGTTCTTCTACAAAAACGTTATCTATAACGACTAACGGTTCTAATGTAACCAAAACAAAGCGTTCTTTAGGTATTTATTTATATATAAACGAAACCGTTTCGAAAAATATACTGAAACGCGAATAGCAATTTTGAAATATTTATGCATAAGAGAGTTAATAATATTTTTGGTCGGTTCTTCTAAATCTATAGAAGTATATCTTTTTTACTTTCTCTTTTACATATATTACGTACATAACTATTTATTAACTATTCATAACCTTTTTTGTGTTCATCTTATGCATATAAGTGCAAGTGAATTTGCTATTTAGTAATACTTCTAAAATTCATTTGCCTTGTAAAGAGTTCGGTTAAGTTGATGGCTCACAGTTACCCACGTACGATGATATGATTTCCATTAAAGCTCATAAAATATAAAATACTAAATAATGTTTTACTACATAATTTCTGTTCCAAAAATAAGTTATATTAAAAAAATTTTTTTTAGCTCATAATACTAACGGCATGAGTGCTGAAACGCAGCTATAACGCAAGTCGACGCTTATACCTAAAGTTGAGCCATTACAAACGTGCGAACTGAGTCATAAATCATTTTTATCAGATCTCTCGCTCATACTTAAAGGCATATCGGAACTCTCGCACTTTTAGTGTTGTGTGTAACAACAAAGAAGGGATTTGTCGTAATGTTTTGTGACTCAGTTCGCACGTTTGTAAATGGCTCAACTATAAAATCATCCATTCTAGAAACAATTATTAAATTAATTTAAATTATTTCCGCAGCATGATAAAGACATCACATAGTAATTTAGTGCTTTTTAAACTGGCATACCTACTACAAATTCATTTTACTGCTGCCTTTACCTTAGGGCGGAACCGAGAAAAAAGCTACTACAATAAAATTCCACGGGTGTTATAAAAATAATCGGCTGCCAATATTTTAGCATAGTTCTAACAAAAGAATAATTTGATGTAATAAAATTTGTTTATTCTTGTTTTTGTATATATTTAGTATAATATTTTTATAAATAAATAAATAATAATAATAAATAAATAAATATTTCTAACAATCACACCACATTATCTAGCCCAAATTAAGTATCATCAAGAACTTGTGTTATGGATAAATAAACTTAAGAAATATATAATATTAGGTCTTTACCTATGAAATTGTCGTTTTTCACGAAATAAATGAAGCGTAATTTTTTTATATATTTTTTATTTCTATTAATCAAAATAATCACCCATGCAATCAATGCATCTTTGCCAACGCATTGGTAGCTTATTGATGCCTTTCTTGAAGAAATCAGCTGGACGGGAGGCAACAAATTCTTCAAAGGCATTTTGTACTGCCTCTCGGATATTGAATTTTTTTCCCGCCAAGAAGTTATCCAAATTCTGGAAGAAGTAGAAGTCTGTAGGCGCAAGGTCTGGTGAGTACGGCGGATGACGGAGAACTTCCAACCCCAACTCTTGTAGCTTGGAGACCGTCTGCTGTGCAGTATGAGGTCGCGCGTTGTCGTGCAGGAGCAGTGGAGCCGAACGATTGACCAAAGCTGGTTGGAGACTTGCGAGCTTCTCCATCATTGTGTTCAGTTCTTCACAGTACACATCTGCAGTAATGCTTGTCCCGTTTGGCAAGAAGCTGTGATGAATTACACCCGCGTTAGACCACCAAAAAGTGACCATCACTTTTCTAGGGGTAAGTTTTCGTTTAGGGCATTGTTTGGGTGCTGAACCAGGGTCCAACCAACTTGCTGAGCGCATACGATTGTCAAACAGAATCCATTTCTCGTCACAAGTAACAATGCGGTTCAGAATTCCTTCATTTGTATGCCTGCTGAGCAGTGCAAGGCACGTCTCCACGCGTACTTCGCGCTGGCGGTCATTGAGTTCGTGGGGTACCCATTTGTCAAGCTTTTTTACCTTGCCAATTTGACGCAAATGGACCAATATTGTTTTGATGCTAACGTCGAAAGCTGTTGCTAATTCAGCCGTGGATTGAGTTTCATCAGCTTCCACAATTGCCTTTAATTCGTCATTGTCGACCAAAGTTTTCGGACGACCACGGGGTTCATTTTTCAGGTCAAAATTTCCAGAACGGAAGCGGGTAAACCAATAACGGGTGGTGCGTTCGTTTGTAGTGTTCGCTCCGTAAACGTCGTTGATGTTGCGTGCCGCTTGTGCCGCTTTGCTGCCACGGCGGTACTCATACTCCATAATTACTCGAATTTTTAACTTATCCATGATGACGAAAAATGTTCGAATGCGTTGAAAACAAAACACTAACTATTAAACAAATGACGATTGTAGAAAAAGAATTCCATGTTTGTCAAATAAAATTAATTTGAAATGGCCAGTACGGCAAAACGGCAGTTTCATAGGTAAAGACCTATTATCTCTATTCCAACTGAAAGTTTTTAATTGTTTACCTAAATACTACAACAAGCAATGAGAAGCGCCGCATGCTGAGATACGGGACACAACACAGTTCAGCGGCTAGGGATGCCAGGTCGCCAAACCTAAAAGCCGGACAGACCAGCCAGTTAGGCCGGACATTTGGGTAGAAAGGCCGGACACCCTACATTATTGAGGATTTTGTCTCAGTATTAATAGGTACGACAAAAAATTTGTACGTAAAATCAAGCTTTTTCACAGAGCGCAGGGGGGCGACTCTCGTAAAAGCCGGACAAGCCGGACTCTGTTTATTTTGGCCGGACATGGAATCAAAAAGCCTACCGATGTCCGGCTTTATCCGGACGCCTGGCAACGCTATCAGCGGCGGAGGCTACAACATTCGACACATAAATTTAATTGATATCAGAAACCAAGGCGTTTTTGTGTATTTTTGGATAAATAAATAAACTATAAATTAATTGTTAAGATAATTGTAGTAATAAATTGTTCTAAGATTCTTAATTTTAGTTTAAACAACATTTTAAATTTATAACTGTAACTCAATTATTATAATACAGTTTTACTACATAATTTTACCAACGTACCCATATTACTCACTTAAATTTTAATACTGCTACTCAATAGCTCTCAAATTGGCACGAAGTTAAGTTCTTACGATCATTTAGCACTGTAATAATGTTTGTTGACTTCACAAACGGAATCTAACACCTTCCATTAGGAAAAATGTATTATAGGCAGAATTTATTACGCAATAAAACAGTATCGAGAGGGTGAGAACTCTATATGCGTACGATTTGGAATCAAATTTTTCCAATCTGTCGTATCAATTAACTAGTTTATTTGTTGTACCACTCGTACATGGCAACTAGATAAGTATCAAACGTGACGTCATTTATTTCGGGTACAAATATGACGGTTTCGTGGTATTTAGGCAATAGTTTCCTATGTTAAGGTCTCGTCCGGGGCGGTGCCAGGCACCATCCCAACCCGCTGGTCAATAAGTCAGCTGACTACACAGCCAACCCAGACGCGCCGGTCCGTTACAGGCGTCCGCGTAACGTCTTAACAGATCCCGACGACGCTATTACAACAAGGAACGCCGGCGTTCCAGTCAGAAATAGGGCAACACGGCATTCGAATCGATTAACCCGCCGGTGGGCCAGGCTAACGCGGCGTACGCATTCCTACTGAGTTTCTTGCCGGTTCTTTGGCAGTAGATGACCCTTCCGAACCAGTGGTAGTTTCAATATACGACGTCCTAAGCCGAGGTCCGTACCCTCTCGGGTGCCCTTAGGCGTATCGTATGTAGGAGCAGATTAAGGTCTGGCTAAGCGCCCTCAGCGCTAGGCCACAAAGTCCGGTGAAATTTAAAAGGCTAATTGGGCCATAAATAAACTGTCCATTTCGAAAAAAAAGGCGGTGCCAGTCCTTCCTATTTTGACCGCCATAATAATTACATTTACGTGGTCGTGTTCCGGTTAAAGGCAGTGAACAGCCAGTGCAATTTTTGGAACAAAGGCAATTCCAACTGAAGCCTAACTATTATAATCACATTGAATATTGATAAATAGAACACCTATGACTAATGATGTCCATGGGCGCGGATGCCACTTACCATCGGTTGGATGCGACCCACCTGGCTGTTGCTCGTTGGCGGGATATGGAAAAAGTAAAAACAAAAAACAAAAGCAAGAACTATAATGATTGTGCAGCACTTTTTTCGCAAAGCTTGTATTACTTACCTATTTGCTGTAAATATTAGTTATTGCTGTATTGTTGAATTGACATATGGAGTCTAAATCGCGTATAACGTTGCGGTCAATGTTTATTATACTACGATGTAAGTAAAACATAAACAATAAAAATATTATTCACTTTTACGCGCTACTGTGTTTCTATTTGTTGGTTAAAACACCTTTATTCGTCTTTAGAATTGGGTATTTGACAAAAAATGTTGTATAACATATTTAAATAGTTTATCAACAGAAGTTCAGCAATCAATAGTTTTCTAGATACAGCGATATATTTAGATGTTAAGGAAGAAATACAGCGATATGTTAAGGAGCTGCAACGAATCATCGAAAAACACTCCATAGAAAACAGTACCGGGTTGTGACGTGTAAATCATACTAAAAATTGTATGAGCGTTTGCAATAAATACACAGGGTGTCCCATACGACAAACTGAAATGAAAGAAAGACTGAGGCGTGCCCTACCACATAAAAAAAATTACCTTTACATACTAAACATTTTTATAATCTATTTGATATTTTCATAACAAGTATCATCACAAATTCGTACAGTCTGTTCACGGCATATCATTTTCAAGCACAATTTGCAATTAGTTTTAGTTTTACGGTCTTTTTTCCATCATTCCATTTTTCATACCATTACATCTCTAATATAATTAGACGCCATTTTTATAACCCTAAAAAAAGCAAAATAATACATTACTGTTATAATAATAAAAAAAACATACAACATAGTGTCATCAAAATCATAAAATAACTAAAAATATAAAACATAATGTTGAAAAATCATAACATTATTATAAAATAAAATAGTACGTAAACAGTCGCTACCGGGTAAAAAATTCCAATATTCACTTTGTACGTCAATGGGGTCCAAGCGACAGGCGCTAATGGAGCGGGGCCGGGAGATTGCATTCCTTAATATCATACTCGAAGCTACTTATAGGGTCGCCTTTCAAAAGTATAAAAAACAAAAAATACGATATGTTTTTATAGCTCTGTGGTACTTTTTACCCGGTAGCGCCTACCGCCGGGTTAAAACTAATATGCGTACTGAGATTTAATTAATTGGTCAGTTATCGCTTTCTTACGTTTTCCCACAAGCCCCCTAGACTAGTGACATTCGACGATGGCATAGAAAAGTGAAGAGAATTCTAAATGTATGAAAATGACAAAAGCGTATTAAAAGGTTATTCAAAGGCATATGTCAGTTTCATACACTGCCAATCTTTTCAGTTTTCTATTCCATCGTTGAATGCTACTTGTCTGGGCCCTCTGAACTTCGTTCCGAACGTTCTGAAATTTTGTATAAACGTTAGTCGGGTAAGGCATATAGTACTAGTAAAACGTTGTAAGAACTGCAACCTCCTTTTGAAATCTATTAAACAGTAATTGTATATCAATGACTCGATGATTCGCAATTCGTTAGTCGAGTGACTGCACATATTATTTTAAAACCTTGAAAAAACATTGATATTTGTCACATATTCGAAACTATAATAATAATATACATTTGTATATATAACCAATAATGGATAATTATTTTATACAGATCCAGTCAATATTACGAACAATCCTCCGCGACGAGATGATCACCGGCTACAGAAAGCGACTCGAAGACAAGACAGGGTTGCCAACCGCCGGTACCTCCACAGAGAACAAACCCGTCGAAATGGACAACGAGACTATCATCAACATGGTGACTAAAGCCGTAACTACCATAATGAACAGGCTGAATTCTTTAGCTGTTTTTGATGGACCGGAGAGCAAGGTGGCAACCCTAGTGACTGCGGCTAACAGCCACGACAATCTCTGCAGAATGGACCCCGCCTGGCACCCCTGGCTATAATTTACCGCCCTGAACTTCACAACACGGTGCCTACTAAGATTGAACATGAATCTTTAATTTTGTATTATACAATTTGTATTATAGATGTAGCGTTAGTGTTCTTGTATTATTTTAATGACTGTTTATTACTTACGTGCAAAAACATGTGGGTGAATGATTGCCGCTATTGATTTGTCCTCGTTTTTGTTTCTCGACTGATTTATCCCTAACGTTTCTCTCTAGACAAGTGTGTTAACCTAACTCGTTTATATTAAGTTAGGTATAAGTATTAAGTATAAGTAACATTAAACATTTTAAATAAATGATTTAGGTGTAACTGCGAACTGTGATCTTTTGAATCGAGTTCTATTACAATAAATTGAGAACAAAGTAAATGAATTGTGTTTTAATGTTGTTTTTGTAGAGAGTGAATGAGTGAATGAATGAATGGTAGTATGTGCCACAGGTGGCGGTGAAAGTGCCGCGACAATCTCGCTGCAGATAGTAAAACTGATGCATCACGCGAACAATGGAAAAGAAAGTGCGATAATTATAGGATAGCGCAGGAATTGCTCGTTTATTCAATCGCGACGAGACTGTCACTGATACATGCAGGTCAACCTTTCGATCCTATATTAAAGTGAATCTTCCAAAGCGATGAACTAGACTTAAATGTAATTTTAAATACAAACTATTTTAGAAAGTCATTCATTTGAGAATACGGTCCTGAGCAACCTTGCGATGAGGTGGTACTAGCCTAGTCTAATATAGTAGGGGCTGCGTGTAAAGAACATATATTCTTTTTTATCTGGGTATATATTATTATTTCAAGTTGCGGATATTTTCTATCTAGGTGTAACATACCTAAAATGTTTATTAGTCCACGCCCTCCTTGGTCATTCATATGTTCATGAACACATGCTTTGCTTTATTCTTTCATGCTTTACCTTAAATTGGTATTTATTACATCCAAACTCTAAAGAATTATGGGTGACGTTAAATGCTATCAAGCGTTAATTGCTGATAATTTTCCGCCAGAATTAGGCAAATTTAATTTTATGCGATCGTTAGGTTATTGTTACGGGGATAATATCGGAAAACAAGCGTGTGGGTGTTTAATAAAGTGTCTTGTTTCTCGTTTGACGCTGCCGGCGAGACGGCCCGGCCGGTTAGCAGGCGCCGTCGCCGGTTGCTATGTCTGTGCTTCTGTTCATTGTTAATGTAGATTCTACCCTGCTGTGACGTCTGAATACCCTTTAGTGGGGAATTAGCGGAGGATTTTCTAATTTGAGTTGCTTGTTGTATTGTTTATTTAAATTGAAGAGTATGGGGGTTGTAGGATTGATTAAATGCGGAGGTTTTTGAAGAAAGTCGTCATTTTTCACTTATAGCTTTTAAACAATTTAATTCTAACAAGGAACATTTTTGGATTAAGTACCTTCATTATTTCCTTAAATTCATACGTAAGCATACTCCAAGCGTTTAGGTAACTGACCTGTTGAATGAAGTAGGCAAAGGGTTGCCACAAACCGTTTCGAGCATCCTCTTCCTGGTTTTATTAGAGCTGATTAGCAGCTAATAAAGTAAATTAAATTAGCCAAGTTAGTTTTAGCGCCTTTGACTTATGAAAACGCCTGGTACATTCCAAGTAGTGATGGTATGAGGCGTGCGGGGTGCGCGGGCGGTGTGGGGCGGGGGACGAAGCGCGCGCCGTCGGCAGTCCCGCCAAGCCACCGCGCGAACATCACGTGTCGCTTTCATTACTCACTGCCTTGTGTCCGCGTCAGCTGTGCTCCTCGCTCCCGCAGCATCCGACAAAGAATCTATGTTCTCGTTTTGGTGTGGTGAAATATTGTGCTATACGGAAGATAACCGTATTATCTGTGCTATCGAATCCGTGGATATTTTTACCGCTTGAAAGTATTTTCACCAAGGTGAGTAAACCAAACAAATTTTCTATAAAAACAGTAGATTTCCCGGCGACGTGGCGGCGCGGCGGCTCAGGAATGTCGGACACCCGTCGCCTGCGAATTGTTTGCTTTGATTCGTTCGTGGCATCGGCATCCTCTCATATCGCCGTATGTGAAACACTATTGTACTGACAATTTTTTATTATTAATTTTACATGACGTCAGCTATCAACGCTGTTAACGGAATCGGCTTGTGTATATACAATGCACATCTTGATATATCCTTTATTGATTCTTATTAGAATGAGTCATGGTGGCTAATTGGTACTCGATTACTATCCCATAGTGAACGGAAATGGATAGGAAAGAAAAGAAATGGGGTGTGGGGCAGGTGTCGGGAGGGGCAACCGCATTCCGGCGGAATGCCGGACTGCACACAATGTCAGTGTAGCGCCACATGCCATCAATGCATCAGCTGAGACTGTTTATGCCATTTCTTTGTACAGCGCTGGCGATAACAATCACTTAGGTAAGTACAAGCTGCTGGCGGCGACGCGAACAACTCGCTGCAATGTTCGCGTACTTTCCATGTTAATTCCATGTTTGGTTGTTTTTGAACGGGTAAATTTAGATATTTGTGAATCTGCAAAACTGCTTTAAACTATTAAAGATTACTAGCACTACCACACATCAAATAGTTTCTTACTTACTTTGTCAATATACATTTTCTGGAAATAACTGGAGGCAGGTACTTGACACGCGACTTATCACCATTAATTTCAGCATTGTTATTAGGTACTTATACAAAATCCAAAAAAAAATCTATCATTCAAGTTACCAACCGGCGATAATGGCACGAAGTATCTACCTACACACTGGCTGATATCCTAACAACGGGCCTAATTTAACCAAAATGTCGCACTTGTGCGTCAAAAACCCAGATATGATAACAGAAGTACTTATTAGATATGATAGGTGTCATGATCCCGCAGTGCTGGGGATCTCGGCATAGAAATCGATGGACTCACAGTACCGAGTAGGTTTCGTAACGTCCGTCACAGCTTCCGCTTGCTGCTCCACAATTATTTCATGGCGAGTTTGTAACGTAATATATGCGTCATCTACACGAAAATATCCAACTCCGTTAAATAATAATCTTCATGCGCGTCAACAGGGAAGCTGCTTAATCATAGAAATATGCTAATGTTATTTTCCCCACCTACGGACAATTTTCTCGGTTCAGTACCTAGTAATGATTAAGCTAGATAATTTAGACATGTTTGATAAATTGTATGCAAATACATGAGGTATTTTTGTGTGATAGGAATTAACGATTGACTTTCTTTAGCTTACTTTAACATTTCAATTTTCTTTACACACCGATTTAAAAAAAAGGAAGGTTCTCGATTCCTCTGTACTTTTATTCCTTAGAAACAAAATCTAAATTGGCACATCCAAGACTTTTCCCTAATTTCATTACACTGGTCGGCTTGTGAGGCCAATATTGTTTGAGTCTCGTCATTTTATTGTATTACGCATGCCAATTTCTAACAATTTTACATTACTGAAATAAAATTCATTACTGATGCTTTTTTTATACTTTTATGAAGTACAATCACAGCCGAGCAAATCACAGAGTATTTTTAGGAAAAAACGTTATATCGAAATATAAAAGGAAAAAGACTTTCGATTAAGTTAACACTTTTCTGCTTCTCGCTAAAAACAATTCTCGTGTTTTTACATATAGTTTAACATTAAGTAATACATTGCTCACTAAAATTGGATGGATAGAACTGGTCTATAATTCTACTACAAAATCTGTATGTTAACGTCGTCGTCTGACTCGCTTTAAAAGGATCTAGGAAAGTGTGTTGCATTTGCAAAATAGTAGATATTATATAAAATGACGTCACAGTTATTCAAATATAAGGCGAATTATACATTGAACATACTTTAAAGCCGACTTGCGCATACCTGACAATTTAGCTCGGAGTTAGTCCGTTAAAAATGTATTTCCGTTACTGTCAATGTTTACTTGTTTTTTTTTTGTCGAAATGGACTGTTTATTTATGGCTAATAGCCTTTTAAATTTCACCGGACTGGCCTAGCGCTGAGAACGCTTAGCCGGAACTTAAACTAATGCTTATTTGACTGACAGAGATATGAAGCTATATTTTAACCCATGTAAGTTTACATTTTTAACTCAGGTCCGCGCAAGTCGGCCTTGGAAGTTAAAACAAATGGGTACTTATAGGTAGATCGTACGTAACTATTTATTTTGATTGATAGGTTGATTGATACTTAAATGCCGCGGTAGCCCCAGAATATAGCTTTAATGTTTCGACTTAAAATACTCAGTAAAATAATTTAAAATACTTTCTAGTCATTCATGAAATCTAATATGTCACTAAAACCTCCCAGCATCCGGGTGTCCGAACGTTGTTACTACAATCTCCAGTGACCTCTGTATCTTTTGAGTAGTTAACGCACCGACTTTATTTACAAACTGATAGATTATTATCAAGGCACTTATTCTAATTTCATCAGTGTTAGAAGTTGAACTATTTTTAGCAGTGACTAGATCATATACAATGAATATGTGGGGTCAGTCTTTAAAGCAACATATTTTTTAAAGGATCTCGATGCTTGCATTTATTTATTTCCCTACTTCAGCTCGACTATTTTTAATCCACTTCGATTTGACATTTAGGAAGAGAATGTTAACCTTTACAAGAGATGTGAGCCTAAGCTATTCAACAAGGTCCTCAAAAACTGGCTTTAATAAGTCGTACTTTTGTAGCCTACTTTTGATTCCTTGTTTGATTTTCAACGAGATCAGTAGAACCGAGGTGCATTTAAATGTTTATCGGTACCTGTGAATGATCTGCTATAAGAACCTGTATCTTAGTTGTTTATCTGTGTGTCTACCGAAAATAAAAGAACATTCGCTTAATATACTCTTGCACAATACAAAGAGAATATCAAATATTTTGTGGAAACAATCCTTCCTTTGCATATGAATGTATAATTCCGTATCTACACGCGACTGTAATGTAAATATTATCTCAACAGGGCATAGCGAGTCGCCATGACCACTCCTTCTAAATTGAATCATGTTCAATTACGAACTAAATCGGTCAGGATGTCATCTCTACAATCATAGTACGATGTTGCTAGTGAGTAACTTATTTAGCCAGTAGAAACTCAATTTAAAATGCGGAATATAAACTACGATGACGAAGGTAAATGTTGTAAAATAAAAGTGTATTCGCTCGGCTGTTGAATGATGAAAGAGATTTAATCGCATTCCGCGGTGAGGCCTCCCCTCTCGCTGCAGTCCGGTGCGCCCGCGCCGCGCCGATCGCTACTTGAGTGAGTACGCCGGGTACCACTTCCAATACTTATTTGTTCCTTCTTTCTAGTACGGGTTGATGCTCTTTGCTTGCAGGTCTTAATGGTTTTAGTTGCAATTTAATTATTTATCAACTTTCATCTTTGTTGGCTTAATTTCGTATGTTTTTATATTTCCAAACGAGAAAATCACCTAAAACAATAAATCTATCAACTTATTTTAACTACCTTCGTGCTCACAAAAATCGAACCCTTGATAATAGAAAGATACCGATTAGAATTGATTCCAGAGCTTGTATTAAATCCTACCACAGAGGATCTGATAAGTATAGAGCGTACATCGGGTAACGGTGCGGTGTTTGCAGAGGCCCGGCGCGCCGCAGCGTAGCCGTGTGCGCGGGCGCACGTCGCCACGCACGCACACAGGCGCCATCGCTCTCACGCCGCGGGGCCGTTGAACCCACACCCGAGGAATTTCTTCAAAGCCACCGTTTAGTTTGCAGACTCAGAGGAAAATTATGACAGTTGGGGTAGAGCTGGATGAGTTTTATGAATAGCGGCGGTGAGCTGCATGCGGAATGACTTCCTTATGTGGTTTGGGTCGTACTTGGTGAATATAAAGTTTGGCAGGTAGAAGTGACAAATATTAGCTGCGCCGTTGGACACGTGCGACAGTCTCGCAATGGCTACATACCTTATCAGGGCGGGGTCTGCCACGCTCAGACACTTAACTCTAATACATTTCGTCAGACGGCCCTATTTCAAACTTAACTGTTTGTACGAACTGGATTCAAGTGCCTAACTCCAAGAATAAGTCGGTAACGAGTAATAATTTATTTTATATTAATCAATAAAATACATTGTAGAGCGCCATGAAGGTATCTTATTATTCTCTGATGTTCACTAGTTATGATGTTTACTTATTTTCGTATAGTGTATTCTTATCATTCATCGTAATGCAGATGTCGAAAGTTACCGCGTCTGTTAAATAAATAACGCGTAAAATGTTGAAATCAAAATTAACCGATGCTGACCAGTGACATTTCACAGATTCTGAAACATCACCAATGAAGCATTGATCAAATTAAATGGTATTTCGGAGACTACCTACATTGGGCAATGATAGAGCAATCCGTTGCATAAAGAACTGTCAGTTTTAATTCTATATTACTAGACGAGATTCTGTAGTTAGTTTTGCATCATAACCTCCGCGGTACTTTACTAATAAAAGATTGCATAACGCAGCGTTCACTTCGACGTTTCGACATAATGCATGCGTTGCACAAACATCCGCTGTAGCATGCCGCTGCCGCCGCGCCGCGCCGCGGCACCACCGCACCGCGCCGCCGCCCGGTGACAAGCCGCGCAGCCGACATAGCTAACTCTGCAATCAACCAAACTTACCTACACACGTGTAACACATCATTCACTAACAAAAGAATCCGACCGACTCTTCGTATGAGACCTAACTCTATTTCAACATTTGTTTTTTAATTAAATTCGCAAACGAACTCTACTATCTTTGAAAAGACTTCAACGAATTTAAAATACTATGATGAGTACTTTCTGGAAGAATACGTTCGTAACAATGAAATTGTTTAAATAATGCTCACGAACCCACAATGGTTGGTGTAGCGTCTGGGTGATACATTGTCGGATGAAAGGTCAAAATATGCATGATGTATCCCTGGGGCCGCGGCGGTACGCTCGGAGCGCATTCCTAGTGTTGCATATGATGGAGGTAAAGGACCTTGAGTGGTTGGTCGTCGGAGATATCGGCGATCGTAAAAGTGGTCCAGGCAGCAGGATAATGGTGGCGAGTGAGCGCGCGACCTTGGGCCGCCGGCCGCGGACGTTCGTTGAACGTGCCCCCCCCTTTGGCCGCTCGTCCCGCGCCCCGCACCACCACATAACTCGTTTGCGACCCGATTACTTGTAATTTAGAATTAGACTCTTTCTTTTTTAAATCCCTCATCGCATCGCTTATACCCTTTGGCCATGAAAGGCTACTTACAGAGTTTCCTGTAGGTATAGTTTTTAAGTACTTACTCATATTTAAAGCCTGTGCGATGGGATTATGGGATATTCTTTTGTAGTATATTGGTGTCTTTATTAGGTACAGTTTATTTATATAAACCGCCTAGCTTATAATTAAAATATTTATTTGTTATCAAAAAAATCTTCATCACCCTTCGTCATAGATCACAGGTTTGTTTTATAACGCTTTTATTTTTACCTCAGCACCGTTAAAATTTCCTTTCATTTATATATAATTAGTAACTTTAAAAAAACTGTCTTCTAATTTGTTAGAAATCTTATTTATAATTAACTGAACTACCGTGCTCCTAATTTAGGCACAGTAATGTATAAAACAGTAAGCTGGCAATGCTCAACACGGATCAGTGACGGGTTTAGCACGCATGTACCTTAGACAATCGCCAAAAACAGTACATGACGTCGTCGAACGTCTGTATTCGCGATATTCTCGCGCGCACAATTCGCGAGAGGCCCAGGGCTGCGCGAGCAAGAGCGTTGACCGCCAGCTTGCCAGCGGCCATTCTAATTCCACGGTATTAGCTAGGTACACACTCTGCTACTCCAAATTTAGCCCATAAACGAAACATTTACGACTCACCGCGATGCCCTACCTCAACGTAGTAAACAAGACGTTCACACGCAATTTCTAATTAAATATGCACCCACTGGCATTTTACGGCTAATTATAATCAACAGTATCAATAATTCAATTAAAAGGATATAGTCAATAGAGCTATTCATTTAAAAGCTTCGAGTGATACTTAATTTTAAAGAAAATATCTGCTCCTTTTGCAAATTACTCAGGTAGAAAACTACAACTACGAAAACATTCTCCGTGACTAATAGTAGGTTAATTCCACATTATGAAGTAATGCGCAATGGCGGCACTAGCATCCTTTAGCTAATTTATTTGTATTGTATTACCCTAGCTCGTCCGGAACTTCTCAGAATTCTACGTTGCACCTGTTAATACTATAACAGGATATGTTGAGGCCATTAGGATTTTCCTTATCACGTTTATTTGTGCTTTTTGCGGTTAGATGCAAATGAGACGAATTCCTATTGGTTGCCAAGTTTAAACCAAAAACAACTTTATTGAGTAGTAATTGGTAATAGAGGTTAATAGTGTCCCCTTCACGCTAACTTTAATATCTGAATAAGAATATCTGAATTTCTTGTGTTGTGCTACGTTTCTGTGGTGTTCTTGTTTGTAACGAAATAAATTAGGTTCAATTCGCGTATAAATAAAATAATTAATAACAAAAATTTTTTTAAATATGATATGTGATTCACACAAGAAGGCAATCAACATTCTTAGATCTATTGTTTTCACTAACGACATTTTTTTAGTCTCGTCAATCTAATAGAGCTTTTAACATTTAATTCTGAAGTTACATATCAGGTTATACAGGGTGGAATTTTGCAATGCCTTACGCCTGTAGGAATAGTTCTCTAAATACTCGAGGTAGCAAGTGTTACTCCAAGGAATCGTTCCTCTATTTTTGAAAAGAATCAAAATTGCAGTCACAGTTATTTAAAATAAGCGTGCTAAGCCCGGGAATTGAACCTGAAAAAGCAACACCCTATATTTTTATGGCATAATCTCTGAAATAAATTTAATAAATTAAATGAACAAATAACAATTAAACTTAACATTGTTTGAATTGATAGAAAAAACGATTTGGAAACGAATAAATTGCTCGAAATGAGCTCTATTCTGTTGCATCCACAAATGACTCCGCAGAATCTCTGTGGAAAATAGCTTTCGGCTAATTTTTTACACCTATACAGATATAAACAGTTATATATGAGTATATACAAATATATACTCACATATCTCTTATAAAAACATCACTCCCGTGCTAACGCATACAGCGTATGGCTATAAAAGTTCGTCTTTGATAGGCTCTTAAACTCACCTGGGAGCTTTGGACCTATGGAAACTTTCGTTCTTCATGTTAAGAACTATCATTTTAAAAAGTTTCTTTGAAATTCGCCGAAAGCCATTTCCCATACAGATTCTGCGGATCCTTTATTTTTTCAAAGAACTCATTTTGATAAATTGCAATTGGGAGTGTTGGTGAATATTTAAAATTCTACTATGAACCTTCGTTTGTCACTCTTTAACAGTTGCATTATTTATTTCATGTAGTAGTCAAATTGCACAACTTCTATTAAAATTTCCTTAATATTTACAATTTTCGCAAAATATTGCCGAGAGGCTTTTTCCGCCGGCATTTTTCTTCTCGAGCTATCTATATGTAATACCTATTAAAACACAAAGTTGAAAATGCATTTACGATATTAGTATGAATATGAAGTAAAATATGTATGACCCAAATTCGTTAAGCATAAATACCTAAGATGAAACAACATATTATGAACTTTGAAAAATGTTTTTGGTAAAAATGATTTTTTAAATGTCTTGTGATATCGCAAGCCATTTTGTAAGTTTGTACCGATCTAAAAACTGAATGGACAGCGTTCTGTTACGAGCCGGAGCAATATAAATATTTTGAAATGTCCTTTTTCATATTTAAAATACTCATGTCTCACGCGTTTATTTCGCTTCTAATAAAAGATTTGCATTAGTTGCGTTAGTTGTAATTTTGTTAAATTAATAGTTTTTCATAATTTTAAAAATATTTTTCGTCAAAGACATTGTAAAGTTAATTATTAAAATAAATTACCTAATGTATAAATGATTCATATTGTTCTTGTTATTAAATGTACTTTAGATTTCACTGGTTTTCTTTCATTTAAATCACTATACCTATTTGTAAGAGAGATTTGGTTCTCATGATTGACTCTATTGATTGATGCCATAAAAATACAAGTTGTTAATTTTTCTGATTTTACTCGGTTTGATTCCCGGGTGTGATAAACATATTTTCAAAAATCTTGCATCGCATCTTTCCTTCTTTAAAAAAATTAAGGAATTATTCCTGAGAGTAAAGTTTGCTATCTCATGTATTTAGAGTACTTTCCCTCCAGATAGCATTGCAAAATTCCACCCTGTATATGTGTTTAGTATTTAAGAGTAAATGTCTGCACGACAGATGCTAAAATAAACGTAGTGAAAGTACACACCTTGTCACGTAGACTTCAATCATCGTGGAAAGGAAATATTTTATTTAATAACAAGTATGAACAATACAGAAAAAGATTTAAGAAAGAGATCGTATCGAAAATACAGTATTCATTCATAAATCAACACAGAACAGTCAAGGGTGTGGGAAAACCTTGTGGATTTGAAAACCCAAATGTTATAATCCAAATCCAAATGTTAAAAAAAAACAGCGCCAAAACGACTTGGGCCGACTTGCCTAGACGTGAGTAAACAATTAATAAATAATAACAATAATAAATCCGCGGGCAAACTTATTGGCTGTATGGCCGCACAGTAAGCAGAGCTTGTGTTATGGATGACCATGTCACGAACTGGTGGGGAACCCAGAATAAACATACATATATAAATATCAACAATCATGGCAACGAGAACAAACATTGCTGTTCATCACACAAATTAATGCCTCGACCGGATTAAACCTGGGAACTCCGGCGTAAGAGGCAGGGCTACTTAATTTAACTCGGAGTTAGTCGTTTAGTCAGTTCAAATCTATTGGACTAACAGAGACAGGCAGCAATATTTAAACCCGAGTTAGCTTACATTTATCACCCATAGTAGTCAGTTGTCTGAGAGCCACTTGCACTAACCTGAGTTAAAAATTGAAATATTATAGTACCGAGATAAAATGACTATCTGGACATCTAAATCCAAATTAAATTGTGGTGTGCCTAAACAAGAGGGCCTAAAACGAAAATTTGCATGTAGTTTTTTATTCTGATGTACATGAGTGCAACGAATAATAAGAAATTGCACCCTCAGAGTTTCATGTTGTCAGCAAGTCGTAGACAAACCCTGGTTAAAATATTATTATTAATTTAGATTACTATAAGAACTTGTAGTACGAACAAAAATAACACTGTTTTAGACAAAATTATTTTCTCCAGTTAGTGCAACAAACTGCACATAAAACTTCACTATAGTATTGCCAACTTAAAGATAATTTAATACAATTCACATTAAGTTTCTGTCATAATTAAGTGGAGAAGTGAATAAACTCGCGTGATTTCCAGCAGATCATTTAGAAATAATCTTCGATCACGTATGTATTGCTAAAATTCCTATCGAATAATGTTTTGTTTTTACTTTTGTACGCGCGAGTGCCTTACACAATGAATTTCTAATTGAATTTTTATGTTTTACTTCGCACAGGATGTAGGTATTTTTGTTTCGGTTTGCGAACGTTAAACAGTTTAAGATGGTTGTTCGATTCGAGAAAATTTATTAGAAGAATTTGCGGCGCAATACACGATTTCGCATTTTGATCGTATAGGTGTTAATGAGCGTTGAACTCTCTTTATCTTTTAATTTGAAGTTGTTCACTCCTCTAATCACAAACACATTCAATAAAACTCTAATTCATTCTAACCTCTATAGTCTCATCAAAGATCAGACAGGTACTTATTGTTGACAAAGTTACATGTGCGTCATCAATCAGGGGCGTAAGCGGGAGGGTGGAGCGGGTGCATCCCTGCAGCGGTCGATAGCCGGCGCGCAGCACCCACGCCCGGCCCGGCTGCCGGCGGGCGCCCCGACGACCGGCACGGACCGAAATAACCGGAGCTGCAGCCTCCAGGACGCAAATACGTACTAGTTGCTTTAATACAACAACGTGACCTAATTGTTACCATGATTTTCATATTAATTCGCGGTTATAAAGTTATTACGATTTATAAGATGAAACGATTTTTAAAAATCAAACAAAATTCTGTCCAATCTATATTTGTAAGCTAAATATGTTAGTAATAATTTGTTTACAGTCGACGAGGGTCATTAAATAAGATTGAAATTCAATCTTATGACCAAGTCTAAATACCACTTTAAGAAAATGCATTGAAAATGTAGATATTAAATATAATTATTTATTTTTTATTTTTACAACATGTTTGTGGAATCTTCGATATTAAATCAAATCTATAAAACCGATCATTGAAACGGAGCCAGTTGTTCAACTTGTTGAATGCTCCAACCAAAGCTGAAAGCAGATTTATGCTTGTATGATGTAAATACAAGAAGTGGAAGTTCAAAGCCAAAAGAGGTCGATGTGATGTGACGCTTGTTTTGCCGCTTGTTTTGAAGCATAAAGTTTTATAATTTAAATCAATTGCTTCGGTTATGTTTTAATAGCGTCAATTTCATGAATACATTGTTATATTTAACGTCTAATTTATTATGCAAAACATACATTAGGCAAACCGTAAAATGTGTTAGAAATAACTAATTATTCTCCGATTCGAGGGTCTATGTAGGCGGCAGCGTAGGCGTGTACAATTCCATATATCCCTTAATTGTTCATTAATTTTACGATTTAAAATCTCGCAATGACTATCAAAGCAAATTATCTGCGAGAAATATCTTCCTACAGATTGAAAAGAAGTGATTCAGTGTTTATCACTGTACGGGTACGCGGGGATGCGCTTTGCCCAGCCATCTCGTTGTATGGTAATGGCGCCGTACAATTGGCATTCCCTTTGTGGCTGTTAAAAAAAAAACTCCGCATTGTTTTCGTATGGTGTCTCGCGTCGTGTTTTGTCCGTGTTTTTCTGTAGTCTCAGCACAATAATGCTAATAATCATCGCATATTACATTTGTTTGATGCATGCGAATTGATAAGCCGTTGTATGGCTGGTCTTGAACGGGTGTTTATAACACAAGTTATGATTTATTTCGTTTTTCTATGTTGGATTAGCGCGAAAGTATTCAACAAAAGCCATTTGTTATCAGCCGTCTCATAAGGCATATATATACCTTAGTCTTTAAATGTTGACTAAACTTCGTAAGGCTGAAAAACTGAACTAAATCAACTAAACGATTTTACCATCTTAATTTTGTATCTCTGTAACACAATTCGGGATGGTCTTAATTTGTTAATGTCTTAATTGTTGTAGCAGCTTTGGTCAAGGTTGATTTGTAACTTCGTTTAGCTGAGAGTGTCAGCTGATGAGCGCAACAGCTGAGAGTCAGAAGGTGCGGGGCGGGCGGCGCGCGGGGTGCGGGGCGGTTGCCTCACATATCGACCGCACGCTGACTTCACCAAATACAAAGTAAAGCGCAGCAGCATCGAGACGCCGCCGGAACCCCGGAGACTGGCCACTGGCCCTCGTCTCACCAATTGATGGCCTCGTCGCGATTGGTGATCGTCTGCTCATGAAATATTGCGCGCAATTGTTGATCCACTTCTCTGAATACACACCGACATAAATTACATCTCGAGAGTACCGCTTTACATTGTTGCGTGATCTAATAAAAGGTCTTACCAATCTTTCCCATTCTAATATTGCACGTTTTCTTTGTTCCGAACCGTACATGCGAGGTGTCGGCGAATTCGGTTGCGAAATAAGATAAATCGGATAAAGTAACGAGCGGGCCGGAAAACAGAATCACTCGAGAGGGGCACTTGAAAAAGTTGTAATTAAAAGGTTGAAGCGAAGGCCACGGATTCCGCGTGTTGCAAGCGCCGCCGCTCACCTCCGCAGCGGGTCACGCGCCGTTCCTTTCTAAAGTGCTTTCTATGTTTCTCGCCTGGTCACGTGGCTTCGGTTTACATTCACGCTTTTCCTCTCATCCTTCTCTCGGGGATCGGATGGCCGGCACACGCAGATGCGCCGTAGCGGTCTACTTCACCGCCTTGTCCGCGCATGCACTTCACATCAACATTCCGATACCGCCGCGTCACACTGGATTGTGCATCAACGCTTCAGTACTCTAGTACGCCGCACGTACTTATTAAATTAAATTGTAGGTGAATGCAAACTCAGTTGCTCAAGTAGCTATATGACCTATATCACACAAGTTAACACAATAATTTTGTTTAAATTTATGTGAAAACCCTGAACATTACGAATTATAGCAAATTGTTTCACTTGCCACAAGGAATGTAAAAATGCTAGCATTGAATTAGCAAAAAGCCTTATACGGAATTGCATAAAGAATGGAATCTGGAATTAATAAATGTATAAAATACCCATTGAAAGATTCTTGTACAAATTATTTGGAATTGTTGAAAAGAAGCAACTATTAAGACTGCTTGATAATGAATAAAATAACTCTACATTTGATGTAGTAAGAACAACTTAAAATCACTGTGGCCAACTATACAAAAACCTTGATATAAAGATGTTGTGTTTTCTTCTATCATGAGACACATCATATTTCTGCAGAGCTGTAAGCCAGTATGGAGCAGCGCAAACTTCTCTTCGCCGGACTTAAATTAAACCCGCAGTCGATATAAATCCCTCGGTTACGACCAGGTCGCTTGCTAATAGAAAGTCGTATGACGTAACAATACTTTAGTTCTTACAGCCTAGAACATAAGCACTAGTAACGTTCTATTCCACATCACATCTCTTTTATCTACTTGTGTTTGCATTCTAATACACTATTAACGACGTCGACATGGTTTAGAGCTAATTCGCAATCACTCAAGCAATATTTCCTTATTTATGCTCACCGCATGCTGCCTATTTATGCGGGTAATGCGCCAGCTCCGTGACCTTTAATCTTTTAACTCCTTTGTTTTCATCTATGTATTGTACGTTACGTGCCTTAAGTTTAAAAAAGTTTCCAAATTCCAGCTCGTAACGAGTTAATTAGTGACGATCGAAAGAGAGAGAATATTATCGCCACGGTATCGATAGCTATATCCTTTTGGACGGGTCGAGTCATCGGAGAGGAATGCCGTTCAGATCCGCACCTCGTCCAAGTCGTTTGTTCGCGTTTTCAATCGTTTGGGGAAATGATTCATTTACGAGTTTCACAGCAGTAGCCGCGTTGTGAGGTTATTGGCTGGCGGCAAACATAAGGGTCCAAAGTTTTGGAATCCTTCCATAAGTTTAGCTCCATAATAGGAATACGACATTCATTATGTGACGGCCTCTGACTTCCTTAGTGCTCGTTGTGGACACTGGCTGACTAAGAATAACAGTAACTGTTTTGCCGCCGCACATAACTTATCCAGACGACGATGTCTGGATCTCCGCGTTGATGTGATCGGAATTTTGTTAAGCACTAGCCTTATACGTTCCTAGACATGCTTGTCAACCAAAGACTTCAGTCTTATTCAATTACTGCAGGCGCTACGAAGCGTAACTAAACGGTTCCGGATCGCCATAATTTCATTTTATAAATCCCTTATTAGTTTCTTCGCTCAGCTTATATTTACCTTTTGTTTTCCAGTAGCATCTAATTTATACGTAACAGTTACAAATTACCTAGTTAACTCGTTTACAAATTAGTATGTATCAACTGTCTAATATCCGTGAACTTCGTTTTTATTGCTTATTTCATTATATTCTAATGAGCAGAATAGTTTAGTGGCAATAAATCTGTCGTAGCTGTTTCGGCAGTGGTGACTAGTTGAACTGGCGTCGCTAGGCGAACTCTTGCGCACGCTGCGCCGCCACCGCACCGCCGCCGCCGCTCAGTCACATTCTGTATTGACATTTAAATGATATTGGGCGGACGATGATGTAATTTTACTAAAATTAGTATCACGCCGAAGCCCGGTCGTTCTGTCGCTAATGGCATTTATGTCGAATTCGAAGAATATTGCCCTTTTTAAACGTTTGTTTTCTTTGATGTAATTTACTGCTGTATTTTTATTTTACTACAAATTCCTGTGTTGCACGTTTCTTAAAAGTAATGCTCAAATTTGAGACAGTCAAATTAATAAACAAATGCTTATAGTTACATTACAATATTTACAATCAGGGATCCAAAAAAAACCTAGGCAAGTATTTGATTGTTAAACAACAATGCCTTTGTTAATTAAGTAATTATGTGTCATTGTGCACATCGAACTGATTCAGTTTTTGACGCTAATTACTAAATCAATAATGAAATGTATTGTTTACGTTAGTATTAATACACGTTTTTCCTTAATAGGCGTAATTATTTAATTATTCATTTTGAATGGAGATCGCAATGCAACTGTGATTCACAGCACAGTGCACTGGATGCGTTTATAACTAGTTGTTTCCCTTCGAGTTGTGCACTTTCTCGACAATCACTCTACTATTTGCGTGGTGAAGGTTTTCACGATCCCAATTAGTTCCCAAGGAGGGGAGGGATGTTGCAACGCGCCGACGCA
The DNA here is from genome assembly GCA_923062675.1 of Marasmarcha lunaedactyla. Classification (NCBI taxonomy): domain Eukaryota; kingdom Metazoa; phylum Arthropoda; class Insecta; order Lepidoptera; family Pterophoridae; genus Marasmarcha; species Marasmarcha lunaedactyla. The sequence goes on from OV281346.1 coordinate 22,681,141, forward strand.
GAACATCACGATGTTTTAAATTAGAAACCACCTTAAATTCTGTGAGACTAAAATATTTCTTTACCTTAATAAAGCATAGTCTCATTTAGTCTCCGAAATCGGTGACACAATTATTCCAAATAGAATGTTGATTCCTTTTAAGATATCGTTGAGTAACTTTCCATTGCCTACAATGCATAATAAAGTGCAGAAAAAGCCCGGATAGAGATATGTAACAAGTCAGTACTCGGCACAGGCGCAGGCGTGGGAGCCACACCTGCAACTCTTTATTTAGACAAACTCCGCTGTAATTATACTAAATTAACATGTACACGTATCTTGCCACACATAATGCAATGGTTTAATCTATACATTTTCTCTCATGCAAAAGTTGATAGTTGAGGTTACTAATTTAGATTTTAATTAAAATATTTATAGAATCATAAAAATTCTAAGTTTAAGGGTGTGTCATTAAAATATTTTTAGATTTGAGTGTTGTTCCGAGATGCTATCTACCGGTTTAAACAAACATATCTTATCTACGGTTCCTTTGATATTCTAGAGTTGCTTCACCCACATCAATGCGCTTTGATCTATCTACCGATCTACTCACATCCTACCTTTCACTGAAACAATAAAAACTGCTCAACATGATTACCAAATACAAAACACAAATGACTATAATTTAACAAAATGTAGAAAAGCACAAGCTACTTCATAAATTCTTTAATTTGTGTTTTACAAAATACTTGTGGGAAACCGCAGAATTGTTTCAATTAGTCATTGATGTGTACGCTTTAGGCGCCTTTGTCATATAATGTTATGATTTAATTTGGCCGGGTGTAGGAACAATACGGAGGTTATTCACAGCGGGCTGTAGTAGTAGCTCGGTAAGGTTTCCGCGTCCCACGCTTGCGGCCGCCGATGAATGGTGAAGCGCTCAGTGTAGCTGCCACGTTTATTAATAAATCCTCTATCCAGGCCACTTTCATTCACCCGGAGTGTCGCGTGAATGCTCCCCATTAGGCCAGCTAATTACGCTGGGGAGTACAGTCCCGCACGCGAGACCCCTAGCCTCTTTGTTGCCCATTCGCAGACCTGCGTATGGTCGTATTTACACGTTGAAATTGGTATGTTAAAAAACATTTATATGCAAAAATTATAAATGTATTGATTAATAAAAGATTTAAATTGAAAATCAAGTTTTAAAATGTCGTTTTGAATTTCAGACCTTTGATTTTTAATAGTAAAGAGAGGTGTAGGGAGCGGGTGGTGTCGCTATCGAGAGTTGGCGGAAGACGCGTATCCTGCAGAGATAAGCGGCAGCGCTGTGATCCGACGCTATTGTTTCACAACACTGTTTCTGCTGCCACCCTACCCCGATCTAGATTACTTCGTATAGTTGTATTATTCCTATACAAAACTGTCACAACTATGTATGATATCTCTACGCTACACCCAGAGTGCATACATTATAAATAGAACTCTGTGTCGTTACTAGCTCTGCAATACTTTAACCCGCTTAGCCTAGAATGCGTCAGATATTCGATATGCAAATAGTGCAGCTACAACAACTAGAAATCTATTTCGAAACTCAAAATAGGTGTCTGGTGGTTTTACCGCACATATACAAATGCTAATGGCATTTTTTTCACATTACCAGTGTAATCGTATGTGCGTGCGCATTGCTCGGCCACAGAAAAATATACTGCATAGTTTGTGCTCCATTTACGTTATCATGCAACTTAAAATATATATTTATTATCTGCATAACATGTGACATATCTGTGTCTATTGGTTATTTATTAGTGCTCGTGGGGATTTCAAAAAAAAAACTTATATAGGCAAGTGTAGTTCAACAAAGTAAGTTCGGTATTTATTATAAACAGAGCGAGTTGTAAACATAGTGATAACGAGCGGATTTCTTAAGATAGGGTTATCAGTGAAGTCACCGGCGCGGGCTGTTGTCTGATAACGACGCCTATTAGGTAATGTTACTAATTAATCAATGAATTACGCCATATTTATTAATCATTTTTGTTTTATAAACACACTTATCTATTTTGTTGAATGGCAATTTTTCTTTTTACCTTTTTCATTTCTTAGAAAACTCAATTAATGAAAATTTGCAACAGTTTTTAAGTATTAATCTGATTAGTTAACAATCTAATAGAAATATTTACACTTGTAGAATGTACATGTAAGAATACGATACAGATAAAAAAACCACACCTGAACTAGAATCTATTGAAGGCATGCCGAGTGATCATGCTGGATCGCAAAGGAAATTCTTTGCGCTAGGTAAGTGCCAGCCTTAGGGTCACAGAGTTTTGGTCACCAATCGCCTCGCTAGGTCCGAATAAAGGCGATGAGGCCCTTGTCCCCAGGACCCCATGGTTTCAACGCCAAAATCCTCAAAAATATATCCATTATCCAAATTCTCATATTTTCTACGTTTAAGGCTTTCAGCGTTGTTGGCAGTCGAACCAGATTTTGCACTGTTACACAAGACGACAACAACCTTTAGCGGTGAGGTGGCGCAGCATATAGCATGGCACCTACTTCTATTGGCCTGATTCCATCACCCTTTTTCCTAAGGACGATTAGGTGGGCCCAGTGCAAAATCGGCCTTATTCAAGACTCTCTTGAAATGAGAAGTAATTCTGGTAAAATTTTTGACCGGCATCACAATTAACACTGGAAAGAAGATCTTTAAGATACTGAGGCGTAAGAACGTCGAGGCCACCAGCGGAGCTACATTTAAAAGAAGTATCAGCCCCGAGGAAATCTATAGCAGACGCTTTCGTTTTCGGAAAAAAGGATTCGAGAAGCCCCACTTAAGTCACCATTTGAGAATTAGAAATTTTCTTCCATAAATTAAAATTTTGATCACAAGAAGGTTTGCTAATACTTGTTAAAAGGGGTTGACTGCATTTTTGTTTAATATATTTAGTTAAGGAAATAGATTTTAGTTTAACTTGCAAATATGTGTAAGAAGATCTTCAAAGTAGTTCCCAGGATGGTATAGAATGGTTTGACACCACATCATGAATAACCTCAGTAGGTTTTTCAGCAACACTGGCTAATCTAGCTCTTCTCAGGATTCTTTTAACTAAGTGAAGATAGTTTTTTAAAGAGCTACGGGTGTCTCCAAAACAAAGAATTAGGATTATCATTTGTATCAGGGGACGCATTCAAACTTTGGTGACAAGGGAGTGAGGCTAGCACTGAGTGGGTTTTCTGTTTTTTACCTTTAAGGCCTCTGAAAAAGTGAGGCTGAGGTCAAAGGGGGCATCGTACAAAACTATCTAGTGGCGCTGCATTCTGAGTTACACAATCGGAGAGGGACATACACGTACCTCATACATTATAATGAACAGATCTTTAATTACTTAACAGGACAAATGAGTACAAAACAAAAAGGTCTGAATATATTGATATGTATTTCAAATTATGTATTTTTAGGACGGAAAACTAATTGATATGCACGAGTTTTATTATGTGCGATGAAATGATACTAAGTACAAGAATTGCCTGAATGTCACGTATGGGCGGTTCTATAAATTTTTATATTAGCAAAAAGAAGGAGTAGGTATATATTTTTTTAATCCAATAAATAAGCTTATCTATCTATTGTACCTATCTGTCTGTCAGCAACAAATATTTACGTACAATATAGTAGAGAAAATGTTACAAAAATGTTCACAAGCCCATCACCTACCCCAGCGGCTACTTTTTGACACCACATTTACAAAATTTGTTCAAAGATTAAACATTTTTTTAGCTTTTGCAGTACAAGGAAAAACGTTCTGTTTTTTTAATGCTGTGAATTGGAGCTGGTAGAAAATTCTAAAATTTCTTTTGTATTTTTATTAATAGTCATTAGCTAAATATAAATAAACTCGTTATAAAATATAGGTATCAATATGGTATTTGCTGAAAACTCTAGCAAGTTAACCATATAACATGCAGTCACCTACAATTTACACGGCCATCATGATCCAAAACGTTACAAATATTTTATATCTTGACTATTTTTATCGAAGTATCTAAATATCTGTCAAAAAAATAATTATAAATACTGTGTAGGTTGGCTTGGCCGCGACATGACATGAGCACACAAACCTGTCTTGTTTTTGTTTCTTCCATGTCGTATTCAAATTGTATACCTATTTCATGTATTTTACAATTTTGAGCGCCGAGAGGTCTTTTCCGTCGGCTTATCACCGTCTCTTGTTTCTACCGCTGAAAAGACGAAGTTGAAGGTGAATTTTCTACCTTTAAAAATCCGAAGTTGAACTTGTATTTTGTGTCTTTGAAAAGCCGAAGTTGAACTTGTATTTTCAATCTTTGAAAAGCCGAAGTTTAAGGTGTATTTTCTACCTTTGAAAAGCCGAAGTTGAACTTGTATTTTCAATCTTTGAAAAGCCGAAGTTTAAGGTGTATTTTCTACCTTTGAAAAGCCGAAGTTGAAGGTGTATTTTCTATCTTTGAAAAGCCGCAGCTTTGAGTAGTAAAATCAGACTTAAGTCAACTTTGTACATTTCGACCACACGCATTGCATAGTAAACAACGCTTATCTCTAATTAGTACTCAAAACAAAACGAGAGCCACATGCGACCAATACTTCATATTTATCAGTAATAGGTCAAAATGCAATGCCAATTATTAAACATGAATTTAAAATAATGGTATTAACTAGTACAGTTTACGAGTTTTCTAAAGCGTTAGCGATCGTAGATACAATAGAATGGCGATTGCTCGATCGAAAAGAACGAGGCTATTTAAATAAGAAGAGAGAAAATCTTGATCACGTGGCTTTCTAAGGATAAAACAATTATTAAGCTTTTTGGTTACAAACAAACGACGCTCTCGTCAACTAGTTTGACAGCCATGAACAAATACCTCACGAGCATATTCCAAATTCAAAGTATTAAAAAAAGTGAAGACTAGAGAAGTTCGGAGTATCCTCCTCATCCGGCCACAGTCCAGCGCCCGCTCTCAAGTAGGGATTACTTCCGGGTCATCCTAGTTTACTGTTGGCGCCAAATACGATCTGTATTGTTTTTGTAGTTGTAACTTTAAATATATTGTTATTTAAAGAATTCAAATATGTATAATTATTTAGTTTCTTATTTGTATTTACATTTTTTTTTATTTGAATGAAAAATTATACTGGAACAAGATGATACATAAAACAACAAACATTGAACGTCTTCAAAGTTAGGTGCAGAATTAATTCTTATATCTAAAGTAACAGGTTGATGTTATCAACTTGTGCGACCCAGTACAAACGATGATGATTCTACCATCGCCTTCAGCGGACATTATCACTTCGTGTCTCAGGAGAAACTAAACATACATCGGTGAGTTATACAAAGTACACAAAGAGAAAATAAAATACATGATAATAATAATTGAAATGGAAATGCATACCTACTTTAAGTATACCTGCCTAAGTAATATATAATATAGCTTCACCACACTACGTAATTCTAGTCAAGATTTAAAACAATAATTATTTATTATTTAGTCGAGTGGTCGCTCTTTCTACTATTAATCTACTTGAAATGCGCAACAGGTAAACTCTACAACGCATAAGTTGAAATATGCTAAGTAAACTCTTTAATAATCTATTATAAAAACTTTTTAGACTTCTCTATATGAAGATTCTGTTTATTTTATTATAACCCGTAACTTTAATACCTGTTAACACCCATTGACACGTAATTACTTATTATAAATTGTAACTGCATAACATTATTTTTATTTTATTTCTAACCAATGACGTAATGTTACCCTCGTTTACTATAAAAGTATAAATGCCGATTAATAAATACCCTTGTAAACCAACTGAAAATATTATACATAATACTTTATCATAAATCAAGGAGTATGACGCAGTTGTTCAATGGGCGAGTGTGTAGGTGTCGGAGGGTGGTGGGTGCCAGCAGGGCAGGGGTGCCTCCCCGGCGGCGCCACCCCGGTCTAGACACTCGCACCTCGCCTCCCCGCAAACACATCTTTCAATATGTTGCCATTCATGTTGACGTGAATGCACTTACATGGTCATAAGACAAATTTTTTAATCAGTTTTCTGCTTAAGGGTGGGAAATTAAATATTAGAATCTAAATCATTGTAAAATTTTGCAGATTTTCCTAGGGTATTTATTTACTCTGAGAGTTCACAAAACTTCCGCCAAGTTCTCGAACTCCATGGACTCTGAGTTCAAACCTTGTAGGGACACATATTTCTGAGTTAGCCGCAGACGTAGAATATGTTTTCGTTTTATGAAGGTATATTTTTGTTGTGACAATAATTCTGGATTCATACGATCTTGACTAACATTGATTATCTAGTGATAAATTGTATTTTTTTCAATGTAAATTAACAGCAGACTTAATTACTGGTTACAAAACCTATGTGACAGTAACCAAATGTTTCGTGCTTAACGCATTATTAAATGCAGTATTTGATTCATTATTAGTGGAACCAGAGACTAGTACCTAAATAACTATAGACTGACCATCTCCATACAAAAATTCGTGACTCGGAAAAAGCTCAAAATCCAAGCTATTACTAGATGTCGCTCTCAAATAGTTTGAACCAACCTTGTCGTTTTAAATTTTTATATGAATTATTGACAAGAAACGTAATGCAAAATATTTGTACGGACTAAAACTGCTAGATGGCGTTGTTAAATAACCTGAAACCTTTGCAAGTAGGATTTATTCCTTTCTTGAAATTGGAAAATGTCATCATTTTATATCATTGATTTTGATAATTTTACTCAATAATAATAGGTAGAAAGTAATTTATTCTTACTTTATAGATGATAAAATAACAACTACAAAAGACCATAAACATACTGGTATAAGTTTATTTTGTTCAGAGACTCCTGAGCACTACCATCCTCCTTATTTTATTTGCCATAATAACCTATTTTTAAAAGCTTTTATTATCACAGTTGTGGTAAACGCACATGTTATACATATATAACATATATGTAGCAGCCAAAACGTAAACTTAATCAAGGTCTATAAAATTTGCACGAGCCACAGTAGGCGAGCAGAAATATTGTGAATTCAAAGAAATGCAGGGAAAAGTTCCAAAACAAACACACACCCATAGCAACAACAATAAACGAAAAAAGAATTCAAATTGTCAAACAAATCAAATATTGTCATACAAAGAAAAAAAAAGTTGATGGATAAAGAACATTTTTTTAAATAAAAATCCAGCAAGAAAATATTTATTTAACTACTGCAAAATAGTTATGAGTTATATGCATTATAAATAAAAATTATGCACTTATTAAGACATAATTTTTATCGATATCAAGAAATAAAGTAAAATATTATATACCTATTAATTAAATGCACTGAAATTCGTTTAATTATGTTAAGGCAGATAAGAACAAACTGTGAAGATGAATGCTGTATTTTTGTGTTACTGTGCCCAGTAACACTAGAAATAATATCCGGGATGGTGTAAAGTTTTCTGTTACTGAATTATAAGAGCGGCAACATAGCATCAAATAATATAATGCACTAGCTGGCAACGTCTGTTGTCGCCTGTTACCTACGGATAGTACTTGCAATGAAATATCAAATGATTTTGTAAACAGCTCCATCTTAAGTTTTTTTACGCATTTTTTTGAGTAAATTTAAATAACTTTAAATCTAATACAACTAACGCCATCTCTCTATCTTAAAAACAACTATTTTTCAAGTCACAACATTTTGTTAGACATGGTTAGTCTATAGTTATTTAATAGTCTCCGGTGGAACTCATGAAAAAATCAAAATTATCCGCCTTGTTTAATTATACCGTTATGTTTACCAAAATCGAACTAATGTCGTTAATTACGAGAATTTCCATTGTTCTAGCTGCGTGTGCTGCTCCAATGTTGCGAATAAATAGAATTTTTTAAAATTTAAGTATACTTTACCTGTTTACTAATATTATATGTACAGCAAACTATTGACAAAACTCTTAGATGTCGTCAAAGTATGTTCAGCAAATTTTGTGTAGTTAATTTAATAAAACTTTCGAACCCTTTTTGAAGCCAAATTTTCCAGAATCGAACCCTAACACGTGTCCACGGGTTAACTCTTCTATAACTCGTGATCAATCATAGGATAAAGGGTTGTAGTTATTTCAGCTGCTAAGATAGACTCGATGTTCGTAAACAGTTAAATAGCTTTGCATGTGTGGTGCCCGCAAGCAGCGGCCTCGGGCTCAGGTGATGCAACAAGCATTGTTAGCGAGTTGCGTGTTTTTTTCAAATTTATATCTTCCTACGTTAAGAACTCTATCCGACACTTTGTTCTGTTTTCCGCTTTCTTTCTCTATTCTTCATATGCCTTGACATTCGCTTGATCCATGTAACTTTTTCTCGGTCTTCCTCTCCTACTTTTCCCTCTATAATGTTCTTCACCAAGTCGTATGGCATTTTATTTGTATACATATATTTGTTCTGATTGCCATAACACAATCATTACTAACTGAGCGTATAGTATGTTTATCTTCGTATTTTGTTTATCAACAAAGTTGTGACTGGAAAAACCAACTCTGTAACCATATTTTTATAGATGAATTTAGATAAACTTTGACATCCTACATTAGACCTGGCTGCACAGGGTAAAACCTAGTACTAAACACTTCTCGATAAGTAATATATGTATAAATAAGTACCTACCAAGTAACCAGACCGTGTTTATATTTAAGTTTTCATATTACATTGTTGCATAGACATGTTTTCGTAGTGTCTGTGTCAGTTGGATTATAAACATCACCTTTGTGGGTGTCGTTTTACTATGAATATGTACGAGGCGAATCAAAAAAAGAAAGACGGAGTTGCAATTTGAATTGTATTGCAATAGGGTTCCTTAGGGCCACTTGCGCAGTCCCACTTAGCCCCGGGCTAGCCGGCTAGCTAGTTAAAATGTCACTTTCTATTTCTATTGAACTGAAACTGACATGAAGCAATATTTAGCCTAGCGTTAGCTAATTCAGAGCTGCGCACGTGAGCCTTAATTATGTATGAAGTACCACATTTTACGTTTAAATTTAACTTCATCTTCATTACTTGTGATAATGACATTTGAAAAAAATTTCAATGTAAGTAACTGAGACTTGTTAGTAATGGCCCTTCGGATACGGAACCCAAAGAAAGATGTTTGTTGAAGAAAGTCTAGGTGAATGGAGCGCATCGTATGAACCGTTGTCCATTTTCAACGTCACAGTCGGCGACTCCTGCGCCGCCGTAATCACGACGTGGTGGCTGACAGCGCTGGCTCAATAAATAACTTTATTTGTGAAACGACTTCATTTAGCGCCTGAGGTTTTGTTGTTGGGCCTGTAGATGCAATCGTAATGTCGTCGTTTATTGAGCATTGAAGGCATTTTACAGCTATGTTGTTTTAATTTTTGAATGTTTTGAGGAAGTAGTAGTTTTGATTCGTACTAAACATCGTTAGGTACTAGCAAACTAGCATCGTTAGGTTTCAAAGGTAAAAGCATTTTTTTTTTATAAAATACTTAATCTCTGTTTTCAAGCTTTGCATCTTATATTAACAACTAGGCCGAGTTTTCAGAATAAATAATAATTATTATAAAATAATATGTTATGCGTCAGCATGCAATGAATTTCATTTATTAAATGGCGCAATAAATTTAGCTCTAGGTACTTACGTACTCGAATCAAGTAGCTATAACCAAACATAATGTGAATACATGCTATTTTTAACCAAAAAAATATCTCATTCCCACTGGTATACCGATACAGCTTACAGTATGTAATACGATTAATTTCCTTTTCAGTATTGGAAAAACACAAGTTGTTTATTCTACAAAAAATGAGTTACGTCGGGAGGTTGTTACGGAGTATTCGAGGACAAGTAATATACAATCCGTTCTGAAGAAAGCGTGCCCCTTGGCCTTTTCTCAGTTTGGTGTTTTAGCGCGCAGGCAAAGGTCACATCAGGTGGGCGGCACAGCTCCGGGCCCTCATAAATAAGGCTTACAGTCCGGCCCACGACAACTGAAACTTTTCTTTGTTCCCTTGACAACCCTTATTACCTACTTTATCATCTATTGAACGATCAAATGTAGCATTTTAGAGGTTTTTTCTGAATATTTGGGTGTTTTACGACGAGAAAAATGTCCCTACATACCTTTCACTCTTGAATAGGTAAAGCTTTTTGTATATTTTCTGAAAAAATCCGAAAAAATATTTTAGACCGCTTTTTGTAATCAAATAGGTTAGGTAGCAGCCTATCAGTCATTCCGTTAATGCTTTTCGTATATTAGGTAAGTATATAAAATAAAAATATTATGTGGGTTTCAACAAAGATCTAGGTAATGAATATAAGAACTTTTTTTCCCTTGGCACCTTTTTAGATAAATTATTTATTTTGATATTCAGATTTGGTTTACTATTATTAAAAACCCTTATTTTGAAACACTCCAAATGCCATCTATGGTTAATTACCTACTATTTAGTTTTGATTAGCAAAAATACGTTTAAGATGACTCATTTCCTATGAAATTCGGAGTTTCCTTGCAAGTCTGTCCCTTAAGGCCGATCATTCAACCAGTCGACTACACTTGGTGACTAAATCCTTGCAATCCGCGAATAGCGATTAAAGCGAAGCAGGTTACACGAACGCAGACAGTATCCTTGAAAGGAGACTGTGTTCGGTGTGTCGTGTCAAATTAGCCAGTTCTGAGAGTGTCGTATTTGCGATGTAAATGAATTCTCGGAACGTCCTCGGGCCGCTGAGATGTAGCTTCCTTTTGCTTAGCTTGACATTTGGGAATCCCGCTGGCGTCGAGCCGACGTCGACTTGGCGATATTTATACGTATGATATAAAAAGATCGGGCGAATTACTTATTGCTTTTTAAACTTTTTTACAGATTAGATACCTACCTTTATTTAAGATAATTGTGTAGCTTAAAAATATTTCTTCCGTATGATATTGTCTTAAGAAAATTAGTCTTGTGATTTATTTTGGATTAAAATATGCATAGATACAAAGCAGTGTGTTTAGAATTGCATGTTCATAGGTAAATGTATTTGTTTTCAACGGTAAAATAGGCAGAAAATCGCCATGTTGTCTATGTATGTCTAATGGCAATAGAAAAATAGTGATTTAGTGGTGTAAGTACTCTATTCAACACTTTAACAACACAGTTTTAAAAAGATAATAGTTATAATTTTTATCTGCGTTTAGATTTAACTTTAATAGGATTTAGACGGAGTAAAATAGCTTTCAATTTACGTATTTCAATTCTGAAAATATATTATAATAGATGTACCGAATCCAGTTCTAAGAAAACGAAATGGTCTAGTAATAAAAATCTCAAGTGGGATGTTGGATGTGGTAGAACGTGATATTAGCATAATGTGGGAGATATGATTTCTTTTATTAAAACTACTATACTATAAATGACTTTAATACGTATGTGCGTGTTTTAGGAAATGATGTTAAAGCGTAATGTTGTAGAAATAATTTGGAAGGTTTATGGCGAATGCTCGTGTGTGGGTACGCAGCGCAGCGCAGGCGCAGCACGTGCTTCAGTAGGACGGCGATACGACCAATTACCGCCCACCGATAGCGCACTCGTAAAAACCTCGCTAAATTGGCAACGGCCTAAACGTGATATCCATACTCTGTTGGCTGTAAACTGAAATCTGCTCGTGGTTACTAGAGAAGAGGAAGTTATATTTTGAAAAGGAAATTCGTTTGTCTTCCATTTCGCTGGTAAAGAGACAAACCTGGGTTTGAGTAACGCCCTACTTGTACCTAATCAAATAAACACGATCAAGCATGGACTTCTTATAATTCAAAGTAATTAGTAATTGCCCGTTTAAAATTCAGTTCGCATTTGTTATATTTAACGCATTTTTTGTAATAATATACGCACGACGCGTGAACTTCGTGTGAACCATAGAGTAATTTATACGAGTGTTCGAACATGTGCATGTAGATATACACAGAAGTTACCTTTAAATTAATCTAGTAGCACAGTAGCGTAAATGTTTACATCAAACTTCCTAATACGAGTAGCCAGAGGGGCTCTCATGACCGCGATGTGGCGACGCGCGCGCGTCCGTCCCTGACCCTACCGCAGACGTTCCTGGCCTGCCTATTGCCTATTATTATACCTACCATTACTTATTTCTTTTTCCTAGTAAATAGCACGCAGTAAATTATTTTACTTGATTACTGTATTGCGTATATAGATATATATATGTATATATTTATTTATTTTTTTATGTAAAATGCGGGGTTATTACTCGTAGATTTAACTGTATTTCGGGATGATACGAGGACGACACATTCTAAAGTGACGTTCTTGATTTTAAAGTCATTACTGCCCTACTTTTTATTATCAGTATTTCCATACTTTAGTAATCTCCATATTTTAGTACCTTGCTAAATTGAAATTCAGTCTCTGAATGCGAAGTACTACAATCATTTACAAAATGCAAAGGTAGATAGCTAATTTCAGAATCTATTAGATCAACAAGCTTAATGTTCACCAAGAGATCGCTTAGCTCTGCTTCATAAACATATTCTCTATTCGTTCCAGCTAAACGTTTGTTTGTGCGATGGGTGGGTAGGTACTATTGCCGGTATGGGCCGGTAATAGGAGGGCGAGTGTCCGACCTCGCCTCGCCTCGGCTTGCCGCTCGCCTCGCCTCGGCTCGGCGCTCGTCACTCGCCGGCCCTATTTACATAATAACGACTTCTGAATCCGGCGATACACAACACCTCACGTTTATTCATTTGAATCGATCGATTGAGATGAATGATCCAGCACATCTACGCGGCATCGCATCGAGCTGCTTATCGATTTATTTTGTCGACAAAGTCGCTTAGGTAGGAGTTGGGTAATCTATTTAAAGTTAAGAGATGTTAATTGTTGAAGGGATTTAGATACCTACATAAATATTTGAAATAAATAGAAATGCATTATTTTACATAAATTACTAATTTACAATAGAAAAATTATAGGTACCTACAAAAAACAAGTGGCCAAAAGGTTGGCAGGATAAATGTGTGATAATCCCTAGTCGATTATAAACTGTATTTATGTAACAAAACTATCCCGCTAGCGCGGTCATAGATCAGTGCAGAAAAGAAAAAGTCAAACAAACTTCTCAGTTTAGAAATACAAGACAGTCGCTATTACTATTTCACGGTTATTTATTTATCTAGCCAGTATAAAGTACCTTCTCGGAAACAATGTTATCATAAGCAATTTTATCAAATCACAAATGTGCACTAATCAACTTGTCCCGGGAACTCCCCTAGAATCCATTGCAAAGGTAAATATTCCGCACGAGCAGCGTTCTATTTTCAAAGAAGTAAAACAACTCGTGTTTTGATCAAATTTCGCCAGAGGTGGAAATTTTTACCTACAAATATTTACATGCAGACTCGGTTTTAAACATTGCAACTTTGTGAGAGATTCATTTCTGTAAACTCTGTTTTTATCTGCGCAACATTTTCGCACCTGTTGGATAACTATGCATGTTTTTAATTCGATTCCAGATTCACTCGTGCAACTGGGATGGGAATTTCATTATAATATTAAATTAATAAAACATCTGAAAAATTAGCCCAGCAGCGCTAGGCTTTGAGGTTTAAAAAGTATAAATTTTTTTGGTTTTTGACACGGTTTTCAGACCTTTTGCCCTACCTAATACCAGAGACTAGTAAATAACTATAGACTGACCATCTCCATACAAAAAATCGTGACTCGGAAAAAGCTCAAAATCCAAGCTATTACTAGATGTCGCTCTCAAATAGCTTGGACCAACCTTGTCTTTAATTTTTACATGAATTATTGACAAGAAACGTAATGCAAAATATTTACGGACTAAAACTGCTAGATGGCGTTGTCAAATAACCTGAAACCTTAGCAAGTAGGATTTATTCCTTTCCTGAAATTGGAAAATGTCATCATTTTATACCATTGATTTTGATAATTTTACTCAATAAGAATAGGTAGATAGTAATTTATTCTTACTTTATAGATGATAAAATAACAATTACAAAAGACCATAAACATACTGGTATAAGTTTATTTTGTTCAGAGACGCCTGGGCACTACCATGCGCCTTATTTTAATTGCCGTAATAAAAATATTTTAAAAAGCTTTTACTATCACAGTTGTGATAAACGCACATGTTAAACGACATTATGTAGCAGCCAAAACGTAAGCTTAATCAAGGTCCATAAAATTTTCAAGAGTCACAGTAGGCGAGCAGAAATATTGTGAATCCAAAGAAATGCAGGGAAAAGTTCCAAAACAAACACACACCCATAGCAACAACAATAAACGACAAAGAATTCAAATTGTCAAACAAATAAAATGTCATAAAAAGAAGAAAAAAAGTTGATGGTTATAGAACATTTTTTTAAACAATAATCCAGCAAGAAAATATTTTTTTAACTACTGCAAAATAGTTATGATTTATATGCATTATAAACAAAAATTATGCACTTATTAAGACACATTTTTTATCGATATCAAGAAATAAAGTAAAATATTATATACCTATTAATTAAATGCACTGAAATTCGTTTTATTATGTTAAGGCAGATAAGAACAAACTGTGTAGATGAATGCTATATTTTTGTGGGAAAAATTATATACTGGCAATACAGTAACCCAGTAACACTACAAATAATATCCGGGGTGGTGTAAAGTTTTCTGTTACCGAATTATAAGAGCGGCAACATAGCATCAAATAATATAATGCACTAGCTGGCAACGTCTGTTGTCGCCGGATACCTACTGATAGTACACTTGCAATGAAATATCAAATGATTTTGTAAACAGCGCCATCTTAAGTTTTTTTACGTATGATTTTGACAAAATTTATATAAATGGTAAATCTAATACAACTTACGCCATCTCTCCATCTTAAAAACAACTATTTTTCAAGTCACAAAATTTTGTTAGACATGGTTAGTCTATAGTTATTTACTAGTCTCTGCTAATACTCAGTTTGTGCATCACGGTTATTTGTTTAGGTAGAAAAAAAATTTGGTGTTGGTACTTCTGAAACATATCGGATACAAAGAAAAGTAGAGTTTAAAATTCTACTTGCATCACATTAAGGAAGTAGTAATTGATGTTCTTGGGCATATTGTGTCTTTTCAGTACACGGAAAGACTCCTAATTTAAACTTGCCCCTGGCCCTTGCTTAACACCTGTGTGAAATATAAATACAACAAAATTAATAATATTAAAATATACGTTAAACGTTTCTGATCATTGGTATCTAATATTCAGAATATTTTGTGCAAAATTTTTTAAGCAGGTATTGAATACATTTTGCTTTGAACACCCTGTGACAGCCACAAAAGAAAATTCAAGTTATTTGAGTTTACGTTTTTATTATTGTTACAGAGTAACAAAACATTTTAACTGTTTGTCATTTTCGTTCATAGATTATAATTATTAATGATTTGAACTAAATAGTCTGTAGGAACCCATTGGCATGAAAAACCAAGTTTAGAATTTTTGTATGTTAGGGCTTTCGGTTGGAGTTTTGTCGGTTACATTCTAAATAAAATAAATAATAGACTGCTCACACTCACTCTTTCATACACACTCATTTCTCAAGAAATTTGGCACAAAACCATGCACTTTATTATATTATTTTTTTGCTTTATTATTTTCTCTCTCTGCTATAGGTATGTCTTTCCTGTTTTATAAAAAAAATCTTCACTATTCATAAGTCTGTGTAAGTCCATAATTGGCTGTAAGTTGTGAATAAAAATATTTATATGTTCTTGTATAAGAGCTGTGGATTATATAATAATGAAAAAATAAATAAAAATAAATAAACCAAAAAACCTTTCCTCTTTAGTCTATAATTTATATTTGTATAAATATAATCTGTACGCCTAATTCAATAATGTATTGGTAAGTTTAAAAATAGAATATGACCATTGCCACTGAAGTGACTGAATGAACGCAAAGCTCCAGTGAGGAACTGGAGCTAGCGAGTGAACGAAGAAGTAGGTATAGATGTGGCGTTTCGCGTACGTGTATAGGTACTTACACAAAACTAGTTACTTACTCCGTATCCTTTTTCCCTGAGTTATCTTTTCATTATTATATCTTGACCTCCCCGAGTTCTTAGGTTGCGGAAAATATAAAGATGATAATGATTGATTCATGTTTTCTTAATTTAGCTACTTATTTAAGTAGCTACTAGATTATAAAATGAGAGCTTTCCTTAAGTTCCCGTTATTTGAAATATCGTACGAAGCTTTAATGTCAGGTTCGATTGGTTGGTTTCGGAAAGTTCTTTGATCCAGATATCGGAGAGTTCACGTAGGTATCTAAGGTTTCATAGCACCATTAACGCCCGTTATTTGTAGACAAAGTAGGTTTTTGGATTTTTTCAATATTCAAGATGATTTTAATAACAAGATAGATAATAACATAGTGTCAAAAATAAATATTACATTTTATCTTTTCAAGGCCAGCAAACAGCAACAAACAATTGTAATTTTTCGCTGGATTAGGATTATTTTGGCGGGCTTATCTCTCCTCAACGTCACGTTGGAATGCATGACGCTTGCGCGTGCGCATGCAATACATTAACATTATCGGATAATTTGTGCGTCACTGGCGTTGCCTTAGAATTTTACACAGATGCGGTACAATAATGATTTTTATTTATTTCTAAATTATCCTAAAAATGTGCAAATTCCAATAACAAAGCTGCTCTGTACAACATTCATTACTTACCAAAGACCGTGTATACCTACTCGTAAGCTGTTTTTTACCTTCAATAAACAGCTTTGAAGATTTAATTTAACATAATAATTTTCTTCTTAGAGTGCCTCTCTAACAAGAAAATAGTACCTAACATAGTACTTTTTTATTAAACACGTTGGTTTTGGATTCCCCCAGTTCACTTACTAAGTTTAGGTATATACAACTGTATTGTACAACATCTGAACATGTTAGTAATAACTATCATTCGTTATCTATATTTAACTAATGCAAAAAAAGATAAACTTCAAAGTTTAACCCGGCCATGTCTATCTTGTTTTGGCTCTTTGTAGGTACTTAGTATTTCGTTTGAATTATAATTTTATACAAAGCATTATAAATTTGTTTTAAGAAAATGTTTTCAACGGTCACCTTAGGATGCTTCTTTTTACTTTTACAATTGACATCCATTTTCAAATCCTTCTCCCCTCTTTGCAGATTGAGTGCGAGTCTTGTGGAGCGGTGTGGCGCGGGGCCCGGCTGAACATGCGCTGGTAGCAGGCGCCATGGTCGGCGTCGGCGCGGCGGAGGGCCCCCCGCCGGAGCCCTATTACGGCGAGTACTACGCGCCCGCGCCGCCGCCCGAGCAGTTCTACGTGCCGCCTGAGATGTGCCCGCACCCGCAGCACCCGCAACATCCGCACATGTGCACGGTGCATGCTGAATACGGTGAGTTGGGCAGATGAGAAAATTAGGGTTTCTACTAAACAAAGTCGCTGCATCGGCTGCATTATTCGTTGCCCTAGCTGCCTTTTATATTGTATAGAAAACTGCTAATGGCAATATCTTAGCCTTTTTCAGAACTCCCTTACGAGAGTTCTTTGAGGCGCAGAATCCAAATGACATCGGTGTCAAGTTTTTAATTATAAATACACCAATCAGTCTATGGACAACTGCTGACGTACGAGGGTGGATTGAAAAGTTCGCGGCCTAACGTAGACAGCGTTGTCATATTATTATAAAACTACCCTCATATGAAACCTATACTCTTTATCAGTCTCTGAAATTTTACTCTGAGATACATGCGTAATTTTTTGTTTTATTAAACATTAAGTGAGAGTAAGTTTCATTAATTTTGAAAATGGATAGTTTAGAGCACCGTGCCACCGTGATCAAATACCTCCACAAGAAACACTTAACTCCAAAGCAGATTCATGAAGATATGGTGGCTACTTTAGGAACATCTGCTCCGTCGTATACAATGATAAAAAAGTGGACAGCTGAATTTAAACGTGGACGAGAGAGCATCAAAGATGACCCCCGCTCTGGACGGCCATCTACAGTTACGACTTCCGAAAACATCAAAAAAATATGTGATCTCATCATGGGAGACAGAAGATTGAAGGTATCTGAGATAGCTGAAGCTCTAGGGATTTCTTATGAAGGTACACAAAACATGATCGTTAACGAATTAGGGTTCCACAAGGTGTCTGCAAGATGGGTACTGCGGCTCCTTTCAGTTGAACAGAAACGAACTCGGCTCACGATTTCTAGAGACTGTTTAGAGCTTTTTCAAGCTGATCCAAACGAATTTTTGGCAAGGTTTGTTACTATGGACGAAACATGGGTTCATCACTATACTCCTGAATCCAAACAACAATCCAAACAATGGAAGAGACCCGGATCTCCTACTCCTAAGAAAGCCAACGTGTGTTTTTCAGTAAACCAGGTAATGGCATCGATTTTCTGGGATTCTAAGGGTGTCATCTTGGTTGATTACTTAAAAAGAGGTCAAACTATAACTGCTGCACACTATTATTTCGTTTATGCGAAGAAATCAAGTCTAAAAGACCAGGATTGTTGACCAAGAAAGTTTTGTTTCATCAGGACAATGCTCGTGTTCACACATCTGCAGAATCGATGGCTCAAATAGTAAAGTGTGGTTTCGAATTGCTTCCTCATCCCCCTTATTCACCTGAATTGGCACCTTCTGACGTCCACCTATTTCCAAAACTAAAAAAACACTTAGTTGGAATGATATTTTCTACCAATGAGGAGGTCAAAGTGGCCGTAGATGCCTTTTTTTAAAAACCTTGACGAGACCTTCTATTTAAATGGGATCAAGGCTTTGGAGGACCGCTGGACTAAGTGCTGTGACCTAGGCGGAGTGTATGTAGAAAAATAAATATAAAAAATTGGATTATTCCTGTGTTTTCTTACTTAGGCCGCGAACTTTTCAATCCACTCCGTATTATTTGCCAATGCCTCTAAACAATTCAAGGCTTAGCCTAATTTATTTTTCTCTTTTAGAATGCAAACAGCCCTTTACACTTATGTTCTACTATTTTTCTATATTTTCAAATAACTCTAGCCTAGTTAGTTATACAAATCTGTATAATGTAAAATCTAGAAATTACTTTGTTTGTGCTAAAAGTATAATTTATTTATCAAAAGTTTTTTTAAAGGGTTCAGTCATTCATAAAAATTACAATTTCTCTTATTTTGATATTTCAAAATTTTTAAGTAAATACGTCTTAAAAATGATTGTTTACCATATTTAGTGCGATAAAAGAGTGTTGATGTAAAGCAATTTATATGAAAGGAGGAGGACGCCAGGTATGTTAAAAACAATATTTTGTAACAATCTGGGTGTTTTAATAAAATTGTTTAAAAGCTTATAAATAAAAAGAACATCGATGTATAATCGGTTTTATAGAGTGCAGGAATTTCATGATACCTTAAAGCGTCAGTGAAAAAAACTCCCGTGCGATAATTTAGTGATTTTATAAATATTCTTTGCATACGGTCTAATTAGTCAGTGTGTACTTGGTACTGCGGCGTCAATACAGTCCTGCCAAATTCTAGGATGCTTCGTGAGCATACAGAGTTTTGTGAGTCTTGGGCTTTCCCATACACAAAATCATGCCGAGTTGTTTGTTCAGTTGTTTGTAGGCTTTTTCAGTTATATTTTTTATATGACTAACGAAACTCAGTTTCGTGTCTAATATTACACTGAGATCCATTTTAAGCTGTACACAGTTAACCGATGTGGTACCTAGTTTGTAATCAAAATGTAATTAGTGTTTTTTATTTTTTTTTATTTTACAAGTATTATTTTAACTGTAAGTGAAATTATCTATGTTATATATTTTTTACTTTAGGTATATGCTCATGTAAAATGTATTTAGTTATTTCCGAGGGAATTCATGACCGTTCAAATTACAAATGAGAGTTACAGAATGTGGTGATAAAAATTTATATCATAAAAGAGATATATTATCTACAATTGATAAGTAACAAATACCTAATACGTAATAATCCTTACATACCCTTAACAATATAAACAGAATATACTTTTTGTATTATAGTTATTGTCCTCAGATTCTTCTTAATTAATAATACAATGTACAATTTATTGATACGTAAGTCCATTAAGGCGGTACCTACACTTTAGCAAATAATTTGAGGCATCATTAAGCTGTAAAAATCCAGTCTGCGTTCATAATAGTTGTCGGCGCTGTCGTCACTACTGAAAATAAGTCATTAATTTATGGCATTCTTGGTAGAGCCGGGTGCCTTTGACCTCCAGTCGTGACTTCGTGACATGGGGTTCCGCCTTAGGTCATTTAGGAGCTCACAAAGGCGCGTTTCTGTGAACAGTCTAAACATCGAACACTCAGTCATTCATAAAGCCGGGCAAGCCTTGACGCGGAACGAACGCGGAGTTTTGACGGTAAAGTCTGGAGCTCGCGGAAAATGGTACCTCGACTTGATAGCCATGGTAAAATTGGTTAATTCTAGTTCTGTCTGCCTATAGAAATTCAAAAACAATATGTTAAGTATTTAAAGAATTGGGACATTCATTTTCGATTTGTTTATTTTCCTAAACTTATTATGGAGCACTATCAATTTTATTGGATATTAGGAATTGTATGTATCTACTACGTACGGTGTTGATGAAGCTTTAAATACGGTAGGTAACAGCTTTTACTTCAAATTCAAAGAAACTTATGTGAAATACACCAAGTCCACACAAATTTAATCTTATTGGGCCCTATTATGAGATGCAACTTCTTGACAGCTGCACATTCTAGTATACATTCTAACAATGATCTGTCTAACTACACTCGGCGTCACAAAAATCGCACCTTTATGTTTTTTTCAGTAAATTGCTCCTAGAATCTGGCCCATAAATACCACGCGTGAAAAAGAAATATCATTGCAAAGTACACTTCAATACCTTTACATTCATTACCTGTATCATTAAAAAATCAATTACCATTTCTAACCAGGGACCAATCAATAAGATATTGGAAAAAATGCTCACTTAAGGAGCGCTAGTTGGGCCACCTTAAAAGGGTATAAAATGTTATGTCCAGGTAAGAAATGGGTTCTTTTTCTTTTTCCCATTTCTTACTACTGGTAGGTAGTAAGAAATGGGTCAGTCACTACTCAGACTTTAGAGTGAACACACTGGAACAACATACGCAAAAGAACTGTACCTGAAGATGGATACAACCCCTGAAGAAGCCGCTCAAATCGTTGCTCTATTGCAAACAGGACTGCGACAGGTTGACGTTGCTCGACAGTTGAACCTTAGCCGATTTGCAGTACGACGAGTATACCAACGGTTCCGTGAGACTAGTGGCTATACCCGAAGACGTGGATCCGGAAGAAAACGTTGTACATCAGAAAGAGACGACCATTTCATTGTGTCTACGTCGTTGCGCCACCGCTTCAGCAATGCTGTTGAGGTGCAACAAGAGCTCCGGTCAGCTCGTAGAACGTCTGTGAGTTTCTCTACGATTAGAAGAAGATTGAAAGAAAAGGAATTAAGAGCTCACAGACCTGCTAGAGGCCCAAAATTGACCGTGCGACATCGGAGAGAGCGGTTACAATTTGCTCAGGAGCATGTCAACTGGACGCTTGACCAGTGGAGGGCCGTTCTCTTTACCGATGAGACACGAGTATGTCTTTTCTGCAACGATAGACGCAGAATGGTATACCGAAGAAGAGGGGAACGTTTTACCCAAGCGTGTATAGAGGAATCCGTCGAATACGGAGGTGGTTCCTGTATGTTCTGGGGTGGCATATCCGTTGAAGGAAAAACGGAACTTGTGTGCGTCTCTCGGACTGGCGGTGGTCGCGGGCAAGGGTCGCTGAATGCTGGGCGGTACATAACAGAAATCTTACAAGACCATGTGGTCCCGTATGCCGGTTTTGTTCGCGATGGTTTCATGTTAATGCACGATAACGCCCGTTGCCACACTGCGTTTTCTGTGCGGGACTACTTGGAAGAGGTTGAGATTCCTGTTATGCTGTGGCCAGCACGAAGCCCAGACCTAAACCCGATCGAGCATCTCTGGGACGATGTAAAGAGACACGTACGAGCACGTGATCCTGCTCCCACCACTCTCCAAGATCTTCAGGATGCCGTGAAGGAAGAATGGGAGAACATACCCCAAGAGGGAGTAGTGACCCTCGTGAGGTCCATGAAGGATCGGATGGAAGCTGTCATCAAAGCAAGGGGAAGAAACACTAGATTTTAAAGACTGATTTGAGATTTTTTTATGTTTTTTTAAATTTAGTTTTTGTAACTTTTATCCTTTTTAAGATTTTTTTATTAAAAGCTTTAAAACATATACACATGTTTGTAATTTCTAATAGGCAATTAAATAACCTTTCCAATGATATCCTACAATCATACCCTTACTATGGACAAAGTTTGAGTAAAAGTATTTTAAAGTTGCTTTTTCGAAAAGTGCGATTTTTGTGACGCCGAGTGTATAATTTAGAATATTATAAGTATTCACCTAATTTTCTAAAATTCATTTACCAAAATAGAACAGTTAAAATAATATTTTTAGGCCATATATACCATATTTTATTTTGCCATAGTAAATCTATTTCCGAATCCCTGTGGCGTATTTTCTGTTTATAAAAATATGTTATATCTTCATTTTCTTGCTGTATATTTACCTAACTCCGAACATCGCCTATGTGCGACGTCGCCATCGTTGCGTGCCATCAAAACTCGACGGGTGATCACGACGAGCACCACCGGAAAGCTGACCGGCCAAGGTCACTGTATTCAAATTAAATTGCAACAAAGTCACGTTAATATCTCATCATTATTAATTTGTCTGTGTGCTTTTAAAAATTCGTACCTTGTATGAATAACTAACAATGGTGAGTACGTCTAATTTGGATTTGGGGACGGATCTTTCATTTAAACTATCATGGCTTTTTTGAAAAAAATCTAAGAGAAAGGTTTAAAAAACCCCCTTGTTTTTAAGGAATGCCTATTCTACTGGCGAGGTTATTTTGACATTCCTGAAAATGTGGGTGCGTAATATACCTACTCATTTATTTTTATCATTTCTCTGAGTATTAAGAAATATCTCTTTTGATAAATCCGCACTGGATCCCATTAGCCCCAAGTAGATTTATAGACTTGTTTAATTTCCAGGCGGGATGCCCGTCGTGACGTCAGCGGCAATGATGAATCCAATGATCCCTCCTGTACTAGATGAAAATATGAGGCATTTCGTCCTGGCGCATCCACATCCACATCAACACCCTCACCACCAGCCCCACCATCAGCCGCCTCATCACCAGCCTCCACACCATCAGCCGCCTCACCATTATGTAAGTACGGTAAAATAAAATAAATTACAAAAATCAAATAAATGCTATTCCCACTGTAAAGCGTCTGTTGACGTAAAATAAAAACTTTTAAAAGTTAAAAAAGAAAAAGATTTGAATTTTGAACGCAACAAATTGATTAGGACTATCCGTCAAAGCTTCTGTCAACAAACTTCAAGTGTTTGCTGTTGCGAAAGCGTCTGATATTATTTCTACCGACTATTGTAACTATTATTGTTGTCTAACTTATTGTTTTGATAAAATTAGATTCAACTGTCGTTTATGAAGATAACACCAGTTGAATCAAAACCTACTTACGACTGGTAGCCGCGTAATATTTAATTCACTTGTGTCAATATGAAAATGATTCTCTATGTTTGATTTGTCGTAGATTTAATCAAATACGCCGTGTTATGTTAAGTGTTTCTAGCTACACTTTCGAGAATAATCGCGTTTTTATGTAATCTGTCCAATACCTACACTGTGAAAACTTAGTATTATTTCAGTAGCGTATGTGACCGCGGCCGTTGTGTGTATATTGAATGATTGCTGCGCGAAGCGATAACAACTTATGTGTGTTGGTTGAAAATAAGTACGTGGCATTATCGGCTTCTACAAAAAATCTTGTGCATTATTTGGATATGACCTTTGATTAAAGACCGAAAGTTTACATAAAATGAGTGTGAAAGATTCCCATATAGGAAATAGTGACAGAAATGAGCCAATTTCCTCCAAAAAAGAAGAAAAGGTTAGTTTGATTTCAGAAAATAATTTTTCTGGCAAGTATTTGTAGAAACCCATGTGGCACACACAAGTTTTAATCAATGTACATAACAATTGAAGTCATAAAACTGTGTGTATGGTGAAAAGCATTGATATAGTAGTGTTTATTTAAAAATCAAGATTTCAGAAACATCTATTTAATCATCTCTGTAATTAATTTATTAAATTCTTGTTTTGTTAATTATAAGCTTTAGAAGTGTGAAAGGGTTTTGTTTTACTTTATTTACATCTGTGCAACAATATTCTAATAATGAATGTATTTTATTGTTTTCAGGGGCCAACTAATGGTGCTGGAGGACCTCAGCATTTCTATGGGGGTGGATATACGCAACATTTCCATGTGCCTCCACATCATATGCAGCACTCCCCCCCTCCACCTGTGTACCAAAAAGATGAGCGAACACAGAGACAGTATACAAAATTAAAAAATAAACTAGAAAGGAAACAAATTAATAAGAATAATGGTATAGGTTAGTATACTCTGCCTTATTTGTATTAGTATATCTGCAATTAAAATCATAAGCTGATGTGGGTTTTATTGTTTATAAAGTAATCAAATAACAATAATGTTTCATATCTTTTAAACTCTAATTAATTTCATAACATTTTGTCCTAAACATTTATTTCCATTTAAAGATTAAAGTGACAAAAAACCTATGTTGAAATTATGCTTTTAACTTTAAAATAAAAAAAAATTTAAGATGAACATTCAAAAGATTTCCTTTTAGTTTACAAAAATGTTATCTTAATTTATGATGCCTTTTCTAGAAAACAGTTTTTAAAATTATGCAGATGAGTCTTTTTATGCAAAATTCAGTGTATTAGACACTAGCCAAAAAGCAATTTGAATAAAAATATTAACCATTTCTCTGTTAGGCTTATAAAACATTACAAAATATTGACAGTATGCACATCATTACAATATATCAGAATTGTTTAGTCTGGCTAAATAAGGTTATCTAAAATAAAACTTTATGCAAATGATTTTAAATTTTGTGTATCTGAAATAACAAATAAAAAATTTGATGAGTGTACAAACAGAAACCCATAGTGGACAACAACAAATTGTATTCATTACATTAAATCTTTATTGCCCATTTTTTACCTATCATATATGTACTTATATTTATTTGGCATTTATATTTACTAAACCGTTTGACAATTTTCAACATTTGAGGTGTGTTTTGATGCTTCACAACTGTAAGAGTGAAATACAATATAATATTTCCTCCAATTTCCATGGGAACTGGTATTACACGGTAAAATAAGATTAGCAGTCAGGTTGTTCAAATCCTTACAAATAAATAATAAATTGATTTCAGAAACGAATTCAGGAGCGAGTACGCCATCGCTGTCGCCCCGTAAGGAATTAAATGGGCGTGGTAGCGGCGGCGCGTCTTCAGGGGCATACTCAGAGGGTGAAGGCTCATCTGCAGGTGCCTCGGTCGCCGGCGACGACGACGATACGCAGGCTGTGCTAGACCTGCTGTCCGCTACCAGGACGCCGCAGGTGCGTTCACTGAATGTTATTGGTGGTACAGTTTATTTCATTTAAAGCTCATCTGGGCCGGTTCCAAAGTAATTCCTGTTTTTAAACAAGATTAGTCAATAAGAGACTCCACCACCCATTGAGTTCTGTAAAATTATACTTATAAATAACCCATATTTGACGTTAGGGGCATATAATCATTCAGTTTTATCTAAGTTATTGTATAATTGCAAAGAAGCCATCAGTCTTCTGAACAGTAAAATAAGAAAATTATTTAAATAATTGTAAATCCTTCTATCTGTGAAACTAGCTCTTAGCAACTAGTAGTTTTAATTATTAAATTGTTTAGAAGGTATTTTAATTTGATACATAATTGTTAAACACTTGTTAAACACAAATAGATAAATAATTTAGTGCAGTATAACCTAAGTAGATGTTGTTCCCACACCAAATGTTTTATGCAAAGTAATGTGATATAGCATAAACATGACAGTGCAGAAAAAGAAAATTTGTACTTTAGGCTAATTTATATTCTTAATTAAGTTTTGCTTCAAAAGTTACATAGATATTGTGTTTGGAGTATTTGTTTGTAACAGTGTGTTTTTGGTTACATGCTGCATATTGTAGTGGCAGTATAGTTTCTTATGTTAAGATCTCGTCTGGGGCGGTGCTATAAGCCTTCCTATTGTAACCGCCATGTTTGTGTGAAAATGTATTGCCACTAAAATAGATGGAACAGTCAGTGAAATCCAGTAGGAACAAAGGAAATTCCAATGTAAGCCTATGGTCTGCCATGCCTCACTGATTGATAATCAATAAATAACTACAATAGTTAATCAATAATGTCTGTGATTAATAATGGCTGAGCTGAGTGCCACTTACCATGCAGTGAAAAATGTGCTCATGCACCGGATAAACAAAATATACAAATTATATATATTCCTTTCTGTAATAAAAACAACATAACTACTGATCTACTGAAAATGTCATCCACTAAATATTATTTACTTTGTGGGTTCTGGATGTGTTAGTCATTGGCATTATTTTATTTCTTACTCACTGTTGATGCTGTGTCTTGAAGGTCTGAAATTGTCACCCATCATTACTTGTTTAAGTATGATTCTTGTTTGAGCATTGAAATTAGCATGACACACAGAGGAAAGTTTTTATATAAACTATTCGTCTGCAACTACATGCTATATAATTATTGGAAAATAACTTACATACATTTTGATAATTAAATGTATGTTGTGTACATTTCCAACATTTATATATTGTGGAATTTGAACTTTATTACTGATAACAAAGATTATAGGCATGACTAAGTATTTTTTTTTGTTTTAGGTCAGCGATGTGACTCCAACGAGTGCGTTGGTACAGTGGAATTCGCCTCTTCCTGAAGGAGTGACACTTCCAGACGTCGAGTTAACTTACGATCTACTACTGGGTGACAGAGGCCGATACAAGGCGATCTATAGTGGCCCTTCGTTATCATGTCGGTAAGTACAGTATATTGAAATAATGTTATATATAATAATGTAATAACCTTGTTATTGAAATAACAACAAGGTTGTTTTAATTATAAAATATACTATTACTATATACTACGTTTAACTGTCGAAACGGTCCGACTAGTTTCGAGAACTAATCATAGAATCTTTAGTAACTACTAAATTACTAAATATTTCATACTAAATATTTTATATTTGGTTAACACACAAAGTCCCAGTGTGGTTACACATTCGTAGAGAACGAAAGAAGGCAATAAAAATATGTTTTTGCAGGCTAACATTACACAAAACTACTAAAATAATAATAGAGTAATAATAAGCAGTGTTGCAATATCAAAACAGTCCCCGGCTCAGCATAAGTCAAAAATAGTAACTCAAATATGTAACACATTCCAAAATGTACCACAAAGTGCAGAGCAATGGCAGCCGAATGCATTTCGGTAAAATGGCAACTTCGTGCGGACGTAATTTGCAAGTATAGACGGTGCCATCCGTGACGACGCGCCCTACTCTTCTTCCTAATAGCTTGCAGTAGGAGTGTGCAACTTTCCGCTTATGTTTTAGTATGTTTAATACTAATTACCTATGAGTGTATACCACAAGCACATTACAGTGAAAAACCAATCAGAAGGGTGGCTCACTCCTGATTGGCCTATTCTTTGTATTTCGCAGAAATATTGCGATAAAATAGTTACTTTGAGAGAATGTATAGTACTCACGAAGCGACATTCGCTCTACTTGCGGTTGTTAGTGTCCAAACACGGTACGAAATTTACGAACAATTTTCGCGCTCACACACCCCTTTTTTGTACACAATGTCATGTGGTTACTACGAGCAAAGCGAAGTAGTTTCGTTAGACAATAGTACTATACCTCGAAGCAACATCTTTTTGCTAAATACTCATGAGAGACTGTAATTTTTGCCAAAGAAGCCACTGGCAGAGTTGGTCGTATTTAATTAAAATCGTTGGCTTATAGATACATAAAAAAGCAACATTAAACCGTTGCATTAAATACACATAAGACGACCGAGTGGTGTAGTGGTAAGTAGCCTTGCCTCATACGACGAAGGTCCCAGGTTCGAGTCCTGGCCGGGGCATTCATTTGTGTGATGAACACCGTTGTTTGTTCTCGGGTCATGGTTGTTTGTATTTATATATGTATGTTTATTCTGGGTTCCCCCCCAGTTCGCTGTATGGTCATCCATAACACAAGCTCTGCTTACTTTGGGGCCAAACAGTTGGTGTTTTTGTCTAGGGATTTATTATTTACATAACTTATTATAAGGAGAAATAGCTTAAATGGCTTTGTTTGAATTTACTTGCAGTGCCACTGATGCTACATTGCCAATAGCTAACACGCGTAAATAATTTCAACCAAGTACAACATTTTAAGACGTGCGTTTGTCAGCAAATTCCTTTACATACTTATGTTGTACTTAACTCTACGTCAATAAGGCAAGCAAATAGTTATATTCGAACTCAGACCATTATAGTGGAGAAATTATTAATAATGTTTATTTCTTTTTCAATACACGTAGCACAGACTTTTACATATACAGATTTAGTATTGGTTTGAACAGATGACGTAGGGAAAATCTCAACATTGCCTTTTAATGGCATAGAGAAAATAAAATCCATATTTTATCTACTTTATTTCTTTGTATTGTGTATATCAAATGTTGTCTGTAAAGTCGCGCATGTTGTTGCCTTTTATGAGCTGTCAAAAGCCGCCAATCACGATTCATATGTTTCTGTCTGTTCTGCAAAATCAGACGGATGTATATATATATATATATATATATATATATATATATATATATATATTGTTATCGTCGTTTTTAATATTCTACAAAAACGGCCGTTAATAAACGATCTGTGGAAAGTTGACATATTCCTTGGTGGTTACTTTCAACTAGTAATGAAAGAGACTCGAGCTAAGTTCCGCTAAGAACCGGCTGAGTTTTTTAAATTGAAATGAGATGTGTAATCATTTATGTGGAGTAAAACTATGGATTTAATGAATCAATAACGTGAGGTTTATAAAAAAAAGCAGCAGATTTTTATTTACGTTTATAAATCCTTTAAGCCTTTTAAGTTACAGCTCAGTTTTTTACATTAAAAGACTCACTTCAATGGTTAGTCTTATGACTAAGTCAGTCTTGAGTTGTCAAATATAAGTCAAGTCTTTATTTGATGACTTAAAAGACTGAGTCTCTTTCATGACTACCTTGAACTCTTTACAAACTTTCTTTAAACACTTTCTTAGAGTTTGTGGAGAAAGGTGGTGAGAATGGACCCCCCCATTTTATGATTTGTGCTACCCAGTAACCCATTATGAGCCTCTCAAATATTCATGAATATGAAATACATATAATAAAATAATAATGAAAATATGAGATGAAGGGAGAGACAGTTAAAATAGAGAGCTTCTAGTATTTATGTATTAGGATCACCCATACAAGAAACATCACAACTAAAGAATAAAAGGAAATTCTGAACTGTATGTGCAACCCATGTGTTTAAAGCTCTTAATTACAAAAAAAATTATTGTCTAATATCACACACTGAATTATATACAAAGATACGCAACCAATGAATATACATGCACATATTGTATAAAATTTACATGTTTTAAAGCGTATGCAAAATATTTTTTATGGAATTTTACCGATTTCAGTTCTGTGTCGTCTGACGGAAACACTATGTATGAGGACTAAACTACAATAGGATATTTCTATTAGATATATTGCTAGCATTTATAATTAAATATTGTGATTCAGGTATTTTATTTTTACATACATGGAACACAAAGAGCTTTTAAATAAGGTAACAACCAAATTTTTATTATACAATTAGCTGTAATATGTTTTCACTGGTAGAAGTTAAATACTAAACTTAACATTCAAGTACCAAAATACAAAAATATTTAAATTTCTACATATTTACAATATTCTAAAAAATTAAATACTTAATTAATAACAGATTGTTTGCATTAAATATCCGAGAAGAAAAGAATACGAGCTAAAAATATTTTTATTTGCATTTCATAGGTCCGCGGAAATATGTCGATTGAATAGCTCTTTCCCGTAATACTCTAAAAGCGTTTTAATCTTGTAAATTTGTCTCTAAATTCAAGTAATATTTTATTAAATAATTTTACCGCCCCCTCAACACTGACATATGCTAGGAGTTCCTCCTAATCATATATAATAAGTTTGTTACAGAATGATTCATACTCGCCTTAACCATATAAGAACATTTTTATTCTGTTAGTTTTCAAGGATCGTTTATGTTCAAAATATAGGCTGCAAAGTAATGAAATGAAATGATTTTTGTATGGTTGGAATTGGTATTATTAGTTACAGGAGACAAATAATTCAATTATTTGTCAAGCTACATGCATTACGTCTTGTGACTTATTCTATAAAATGTCACTTAAATGCCCGTCTGCACTAAACTTTGGTAGCGCCTAAGTTGATACTTAAGTCTCTAGGACGTGCTTAGCAACGAAAATTGCGTTGCACTAAACTTAAGTTAATGCCTAAATGTTTAAGACATTCCTAACTTTAGGACACCGATTTCCCATGTCATAAAATTAAGCAAGAACTTAAGCATAGGTACGTCGTGGTTCAAAAAGTTATGCGAATACACTAGTTTGAAAAATTTTACGTTTATTATATTAATATTTTTCCAAGGAGTCACCTTTTAGAGAAAAAACATGAAACATCATGCGAAAATTCCTTTCTCCTTCAGTGTTCGTTGGTGTATTGAAGAAACCTGAGCTACACAAGTTCCCACAATACTTTATACTATTCTCATTAGTTTTCGAACGACCCAAAATTGTACGTTGTAAATATTGACAATTTCGTTCATTGATTTAAGATGACATAAGTAACCTCGCATTATGCACTATAACTAGCAGCTGCCTTATGTATTGATATAATAAAATATATCGATTTCAAAATACATAATATTTAAGTTTTGTTTGAACTTTTGATTGAGAAGGGATATTCAGTTAACCTTCCTATACCCGCGTCAAATTGTGTAACACCTATACCCTCGCATGGTCTTACAGATCGAAAATTCAGGACACAATTTCATTGTTTTTTTTCAAGAACACCTATAGTAATGTTATTATATGTATAATTAAAATAGGGGATATCATAAATGAAATAAGCACAGCATATAAAAAATATAATATTTTATTGAATAACTAACAGTCATTTAATACAGCCTCTGAAATAGAGGAACTATTTCATACGTGCTACGAAAATGTAACAAAAATAATTTTTCTTCTTCTAATAACCAAAAATAAACTGTCGAATCTTATAGACTATTAGTTGGCAAAAAATAAAATAATATATAATCTTGGGCACAAGTCTCACCAAAACAAGCAGAGCATACCGTAATAGCATGTTCCAAACAAAAGTGAATTTTGCATTTAGCGCAGATATACCGCGTCTTACGGTTCTTTATTGATGGGCAGTAAGCACAACGGCCGATTGTACTATTGGCAGCTGTTACTGAGGATTCGGGACCATCTAATATACATATTTCAGAAGAATTAGCTTTATCAGTATTGGCAAAGAGGAATTGACAGCTCGTCTTCTTAAAATCCTCCACCCCGCTGTCATTTTGATCTTGATAGTCGAATCCGAAATATCGTCATCCAACTACAAACTTATTTGATGATCATCCATCTTGTCGTAAACTAAGAGCTAAAAATAATAAAAGATAATTGAATTATTATAAATAATACAATATGATATCAAGATCAATAGAACATAAATTATTACTTACACAAAAAGTTTCAACTGTACCCGCTTCGGTCTCACAGATCAATTGGCACCGTATATTGTTAGGGGGTTTTCCCCTATAAAAGGTTTGCGTGGGGTTTAGACCACGGCCAAATTAAACGAAAGTGAAATGTTGACACCGGTCGTTTATTGTACACAAAAATATGGTATTGTACACAAAAGCATTGTATTATAATATAAAAAGGTATTAAAATTAAATCAGGGAACCTTGCGGTCGCTTGGCTGATCCTTAGCTTAGTCTATAAAATTACTTTATATTTAAATTATTTGTAATACTCCGTCCGCGAACCGAAGTTTTCTGAAGGGGCAATCGTTTCCCACATCCACAGTAAAGAACAAAAATCTTAAACAAAGGGGTACTCCGAAGGAGCTTTCCTTTAAAATAATTAATATTAAATGACAAAAATCAAGGGTGGTCCATTTTATGGCCCCATAAAAATATTGGATATTACTTGGAAAGTAAGGAGATCGGGGTTCGACGCTTCAGCCAAACCTCCGCATCGCTGGCGTCCAAAAAACACGGTGCAACAAAAGGCAGCCGATGAGGCTGGTAGTATAAAAACAGCCTCCTTTCTCAAGGAGGCTGTAACAACTTAGGCTCCGGAGGCCGCCACGTAGCCCACGGGCCGGACCTCAGTCCTACACGCCCGCACACCCCAACAAGTTTCCTCACGCCGTCACTCGATAACAGTCGCCAAAAATCTTAATTCAATGTAAAAACTCAAAGGTGTCGACTGCCAGATTCCTTCTCGCCGAATGTTCTTGAAACTTCCACTGTCAGCCAACTCAACATTCACTTTTTTATCCCTAAATTTCCACAATATTGGGAAAAAGCTATACAGCCCGGCACTAAGCTTCGAACGAATGAAAAAAGATATAAAGACGGTTTAAAGGATTTGACTAACAAAAAAAGGTGTAACAGTATCCCCCTCCTCGCCAGAATTTTGCGAGGGTAACGAACAAAATTCGCGCTGGCCCTCCAGCATCACAACGAAAGAAGAAACTACCCCACTTACATACCACGCAATGAAGCTACACGATAAGCGAATCCATCAATCAGAACATTTGATATCTTTGACGTGGCATTCGGTCCTCCGACCTTGCTCGTCTTCCAGAAGATACACAAGCTTTGACAACTTATCCACCACCAGACACTTTTCAAAGCGAGGCGCCAGCTTATACGAAAAGTACTTCGATGCATCACTTCGAATGTGGGTGCGACGCCAAACTACATCCCCTTTTTCAAATTCTACATCTCTGCGATGATGATTATAATATTTCGCACTTCTGGCATGAGACTTCTTTAACTCCTGATCTACCTTGAGGAATACATCCTTTAATTCTCCCAGCACATTTACATAGTCCTTTCGGGAACTCACCGCGATCTCATCCAATTCCTCACTACCACCATAAATGCGGCCATCCACCACAGCTTCACGGCCATGCACAATTAAAAATGGAGTATAAGTAGTCGAGTCATTGACAGCGGTATTCAAAGCAAATTGTATTTGACAAAGGTTCACGTCCCATCTACGCTGGTCTTCACCAACAAGCGCGGCCACAGCCGTGACGAGGGTTCGATTATATCGTTCCACCGTGTTCACTTGAGGGCAGTACGTAGGGGTATAATGTACTTGAGGTATTTTATATTTGTCAAACAATGCTTTCACCTCGCGTCCTATGAACTGGGGACCATTGTCTGCGATAACTGTTTGCGGGACACCATGGACTAAGAAAACCTTCTCCTCTAGGCGCTGCGCCACTGCTTGGCTAGTAGCTCGCCTCAAGGGAAACAACAAGCAGTACTTGGAAAAACAACACACCACAACAAGAAGGTACTCGTTCAGTTGCCTAGACCTCGGCAGTGGACCAACCAAATCGATGCTGATGCACTGGAACGGCCTTCGACAAGCCTTCGGATTACCTATCAATCCTGGGGTGGGTCTGTTCGGGTGTTTGTACGCTTTGCAAGTCGGGCAACCTGAAACAAAGGTTTCCACGTCGGTATACATACTGGGCCAGAAGAAACGAAGGCGCAGCCGCTTGTAAGTTTTTTCGATCCCGAGATGGGCTCCCAAGGGAGAGTCGTGGTTCTCCGATATAAGCTGCTGTCTCATCTCCGCTGGAACAACCTCCTTCCAATCAAAATCGCCTGTCAACGAAGACTTACTTTTGGTAAAACGGTAAAGCTTCCCATCGATAATTTGGTAATTCGGGCACGTCTGTGGTCTCTCCACGCAACGAGAATAAATGTTTCGAAACCAAGGATCTTGTACGGATTCACCTACAGCAAACACTGGTACGGAACGGGAAAGTGCATCTGGTACCACATTTTCCGAGCCGCGCCGATGCTCTATCACAAAGTTGTACGGGGAAAGCCGACATCCCCAACGCTCCAAACGTCCGGTAGGGTTCTTAAGATTAAGGAACCACTTTAAACTGGCATGATCAGTTATGATCCTAAAAGGCTTATGGCCCTCCAAATAGGGTCGGAAATGTTCCACCACACACACCACAGCCAGCGCTTCCCTCTCCGTGGCAGAATAGTTTCGCTCTGGTCGGCTAAGGGAGCGACTATAGTAAGCTATCGGATGTTCTTCTCCGTCAAAAAATTGCGTTAGCATTCCGCCCACTCCCACTTCGGACGCATCAGTGTGTACCACAAACGGAAGGGAGAAGTCTGGACACGCTAAGATAGGTGCAGATGTTAAGGCACTTTTCAAACCCACAAACGCGGCCTCAGCTTCCTCTGACCACTCAAACGGAGGTCTGTTTTTGCGCGTAGAAGTAAGAGCACTTAAAGGTGCAGCGATCGTACTAAATCCTCGGATAAACCTTCGGTAATACGACGCTGTCCCAAGGAAACGCTTGACGTCCTTCGGACTCGCTGGGGTCGGAAAATCGGAAATGGCCTGGATCTTCTCGGGATCCGTCCTTAGACCTAACTCATCCACCACATAGCCAAGATATCTCAGCTGTCTCCGAAAAAAACTACATTTAGGTAGGTTAATAGTAAGGTTAGCGGAACGCAACCGTTCCCGAACCTTCAACAGGAGCTCCAGATGCTCGTCAAACGTCCGGCTAACCACGACAATATCATCCAAATAAATAAAAACACGCCCGCCAAACTCGGGCCCAAACATCTGATCCATCAGCCGCTGTTGGGTAGCAGGCGCTGAGGTCAACCCAAAACACATCACTTTAAACTGAAACAAACCGCGCAACGGCACGGTGAACGCTGTCTTCTCTTTAGAAGAGTCTGTCAAGGGAATCTGCCAAAACGCGGACTTTAAATCAATGGACGAGAGGAAACACGCATCCCTAAGTTGATCCAAGATGTTATGGATGTACGGAAGAGGGTACGCATCATGTTTCGACACCGCATTTAGTTTCCGGCTGTCCAAACAGAACCGCAACTCTCCATTCGCCTTCGGGGCCATCGTGATGGGATTATTCCAGGGGCTACAACTGGGCTCCACTACGTCCAACTTTATCATCACGTCCAACTGTTTATTAAGTTCCCGGAGTTTATCAGGGGAAAGCGGATAATAACGCTGCTTAATTGGTGGGGCATCTCCCGTTTCAATATGATGGGAAATCAGGTGGGTCCTACCCAACCCTTTCTCTCCAGCCGAAATTTCACGGAACTTGCCACACACCGCGTCAGCCTTCCTCTGCTGCTCCTCAGTCAAAACGTCAAAAGAATGTAATTTGTTAATCTGCAGGGTAACGGTCTCAACAGGGGTCTGCGGCGGGGCTTTCTTGTGGGATATCAAACCTAGCACGTCCGGTGCAATATTAAATTCCTTCCAAAAGTTAATGCCAAAGATTAAAGGCGTGGACACTCCCGGGATACAAAAAAACTTCACCACACGGAACACTTCATTAACTGTGACTGGCAGATACATATAGCCAGTGACAGGAGAAGTCGAGCCGTTGGCGGTAACTACTGAAGTTATGTCTTCTCCAGGCTTCACCCGATGCAAATCTGCTACGCTGGAATAACGCTCGATCGCGGGACCCCCCACGATAGAAATCTCCGATCCCGAATCCAAAAGCCCAGAACTAGGCAGATCACCAATTTTAACGTCTAAATAAGGACAGGAATTTTTACGATCCGAACAGACCATCGCTACATTAGAATTATACGTCTCGAAGGCATCACGTACCCTCTCGCACCACGAACTCCACTCTGCAGCATCATAGCGATGGTCAGCTACGCGTTTTTTGACTGAGGTGATTCCTCAACCTTAGGTGAACACTTAGGGCAGTTACGCGACGTAACTCCCTTCTCTCCACACCGATAACAAACAATAACTCTCGGGGCAGTACAATCTAAAAGCGTGTGATCCTCCACGCGACACCTAACACAAAATTTATTCCTCGGCGCAGAGACGACCTCGCAACGTGGCTGAGAAGTTTTGCTACGACCTTTATATCCTAAATCGGGGGCTACAGACGATGGGGAGTTCCGCACCGGCTCACGGAAACTTTCCGCTCTCTGCTTTGCCGCCTCCAGTTGTCGACAACGCTGCTTCAACTCACTCAATGTACTAATGTTTTCCAACGCCAACTTAGTGGAATAAAATGGTCTAATGTTAAATTGGAGAATCTCCAGCTTCTCCGTATCAGACAAGGGACGCCTTAACAAAATAAAATAATTCTGCATAACGCTGAAATATTGCGAAATAGACTCTTCCGCTCCCTGAGTCCTACTGCGAATTTCCTCCAGCAAGCGATGGTCATAGTCCACCGGAAGGTATTCTTCCAAAAGACAATCCTTCAACTGCTTCCAACTCGAGATCTCATTCTTTACACCCCTATACCACAACAGGACTTCATCAGCAAA
Organism: Marasmarcha lunaedactyla; assembly: GCA_923062675.1. Taxonomy (NCBI): domain Eukaryota; kingdom Metazoa; phylum Arthropoda; class Insecta; order Lepidoptera; family Pterophoridae; genus Marasmarcha; species Marasmarcha lunaedactyla. The sequence continues at coordinate 22,717,970 of OV281346.1, forward strand.
GAGTTCCACCGCAGAATTCAGTAACTTCTCATCAGAGATGTTACGCGACAGACATAATTCCTCCAACCGCTGAATGAAAGAAATAACACTACCCTTTCCATTATATTTAATATTGAGAGAATGAACACTCGAGGATCGGTCGCACGTCACCACTTGTCTCACTGGAGAGGCAACCTCATTAACACCTACACCTGAAGGGCCTGGCTCTACTTCGGGAACAAACTCATAACTACTACGGAAGGTTTGTACCATCCTATCCATACGCTGTACAATAGTTAAAAGGCGGCTATCCAAATCGGTCTTCAACAAAACATCCTGTTCCTCTACCGGTTCAATCCTACTCAAACGGTGGAAAAGGTGGTTACCCAAAGATTGTATCCTTAATAATTTTTTCAATAAAAGCGGTTTTGTATCACACAATGTCTCTAATTCGATTAACTTCGAGTCTATGGTATTCAATTCCGGTTTAATTTCGCCCTCATAAGAGTGTACCTCGTCGGTGGGTATTTGCACTGCCAGCTGCCGCATTTGGGCACGCAATTTATCCACTGTTGACTCGGGTATACAATCCCGAATAGCCACTTCATATACAAGTTCATCTTTATTAAGAAGGTGAAAACGGATAGGCCGTTCTTCACACATGGTAAAATTTATAGTTATACACTACACACTCACAATTTCATCATAACAAAATAGTTTAATTTAAAATAAAAGTTCAACAGTTTACAGTAAAAATAAATAAAAAGCAGTCAAATGGATCAGCCAACCGTCGCTGAGCGAAAGACCAGTGGCGAGAATAACGACCGCAACGTGCCTGTTCGGGCGCCGCTGTTAGGGGGTTTTCCCCTATAAAAGGTTTGCGTGGGGTTTAGACCACGGCCAAATTAAACGAAAGTGAAATGTTGACACCGGTCGTTTATTGTACACAAAAATATGGTATTGTACACAAAAGCATTGTATTATAATATAAAAAGGTATTAAAATTAAATTAGGGAACCTTGCGGTCGCTTGGCTGATCCTTAGCTTAGTCTATAAAATTACTTTATATTTAAATTATTTGTAATACTCCGTCCGCGAACCGAAGTTTTCTGAAGGGGCAATCGTTTCCCACATCCACAGTAAAGAACAAAAATCTTAAACAAAGGGGTACTCCGAAGGAGCTTTCCTTTAAAATAATTAATATTAAATGACAAAAATCAAGGGTGGTCCATTTTATGGCCCCATAAAAATATTGGATATTACTTGGAAAGTAAGGAGATCGGGGTTCGACGCTTCAGCCAAACCTCCGCATCGCTGGCGTCCAAAAAACACGGTGCAACAAAAGGCAGCCGATGAGGCTGGTAGTATAAAAACAGCCTCCTTTCTCAAGGAGGCTGTAACAACTTAGGCTCCGGAGGCCGCCACGTAGCCCACGGGCCGGACCTCAGTCCTACACGCCCGCACACCCCAACAAGTTTCCTCACGCCGTCACTCGATAACAGTCGCCAAAAATCTTAATTCAATGTAAAAACTCAAAGGTGTCGACTGCCAGATTCCTTCTCGCCGAATGTTCTTGAAACTTCCACTGTCAGCCAACTCAACATTCACTTTTTTATCCCTAAATTTCCACAATATTGGGAAAAAGCTATACAGCCCGGCACTAAGCTTCGAACGAATGAAAAAAGATATAAAGACGGTTTAAAGGATTTGACTAACAAAAAAAGGTGTAACAATATGATAGCGGGAACAAATAATGCAGCTAAAAAAATTGCAAACCTCTAGCATAGCACGAAAGAAGAAATAAATACGAAAATTTACTTCGTTGGTCTCACAGACCAACGCGCGGGTATAGGAAGGTTAAATAAACCGTCAGGTAGGACAAGTGACAAGGAAAATCAAATCATAGATCAAAGACAAAATAGACTTTTTCGTTCTTTCGTTCGCTTTGTTAGGCAACGATCGTTCTAGGAGTCACTTAACGTAAACTGGTTAGTGCAGAGCAACGCAGAGTAAGTCGATGCTTATGTGTGACTTAGTTTAGGCGTTACCTAACTAAGTCTATGCTTTGTAGAGTTTAGTGCAGACGGGCAAAAGTCTTCCAGAGTTAGTATTTTATCATTAGGATTTTGTACCGAAATATAAAATACCTTTTCTTTTGTTTTAAAAATTATTAAATTCAAATTTCGAACATCAGCATGTCAAAATGATGATGACAAATATAATTTATTTATTTATATATTACATCTAATAACATTATATCAGTCCGAAAAAAAAACAACTAAGGAATAGCTTTTTATTGTGATGCAGAGTGCGGGACTTGCGGCCGGGCTGCGAGTACTCGGTGTGCCTGCAGATCCGGGCCGGCGGCGTGACAGGTGCCGCTTCCGCCGCCGCCACGTTCCGCGCGCCCCCAGCGCCGCCCGCGCGCCTGCCGCCACCGCGCGTGTCGCAGCGCGCGCGTACCACTCTGCTGCTGCGCTGGGCGCAAGCCGCCGATGCCGGCGCGCGCTTTCTGCACTACGTGCTGCAGCTAGCCGAGGACGCTGCACCGTGGTCAGACGCTGCGCGCCCGCGCAACCGCCAGCACACGCTCACCAACCTCAAGCCGCAGACGCGCTACCGCTTCCGCGTCGCCGCCGTAAACGAGTGCGGCCGCGGCGACTGGAGCGACGAGGCCATCGTGTGGACTGCCGGCGCGCCGCCGCCCGCTCCCTCTCCGCCTGCCCTCCTGCACGCCGAGCCCGCTGCGCTCACGCTTGCCTGGTCGCCCGCGTCCGACACCACCTTTACGCTGCAGATGGACGACCCGGCGCGAGCCCACGGCTTCTTGCCCGTGTACAGTGGGCCTGACGCCGAGCACCGTGCCACTGACCTGCGCCGCGCTGCTGACTACCGCTTCCGTCTGCGCGCCGAGACCGCCGACGGCCCGGGACCCTGGTCCGAAGACGTAACGTATCGCACGCTGGCCGAGCCGCCTGCCGCGCCCGGCCGCCCCGCGCCGCGTGGGAAGCCCGCTCCCCGCACCCTGCGCCTGCGCTGGGACCCGCCACCCGACGACGGTGGCGCACCCGTCACGCGTTACACTTTAGAACTGGACGCCGGTGACGGCTTCCGCGAGCACTACCGCGGCGCCGAGCGCGAGACCGCCTGTGAGCGCCTGCGCCCCGGCACAGCCTACCGCGCCCGGGTACGCGCATCTAACGCCGCAGGCGACTCGCCCTGGTCGTCCGAGGAGACCGCTTGCACCGACGTTGCCGTGCCCGCCGCCTGCGCTGCGCCTGAGCTGGCTGCGCCCGCCCGCCCCACTGCGCTCAGTCTACGCTGGGGCCCCCCGCCGTGCTGTGGTGGCGCGCCCCTCACGCAGTACCGCGTGGAAGCCGCTGGAGAAGACGGTGCGCCGGCCGCCGCCACCGTCGCCGGTGACACTGAGTGCGTGCTGCGCGACCTAGTTCCGGGCCGCCGCTACCGCGTTACCGTAGCCGCCGCCAACCGCGTGGGTGCCGGGCCCACATCGCCCGCGCTGCTGGCCGCCACACCGCCGGCGCCGCCAGACGCGCCTACCGACCTGGTGGCGGAGGCAGATGGCCCAGGTGCCGCGCGGCTGTCCTGGCGTGCTCCCGCTGACAACGGCGCGCCCGTGCTGGACTACCGCCTGGAGATGGCGGCAGCGGCGCTGGCGGACACGTTTTCGGAGGTGTACCGCGGCACTGCGGCCGCCTGCGTTGTGGTGGACCTGGCGCCCTTCTCGCCATACTTGTTTCGCGTGTGCGCGCGCAACGCGGCGGGCCGCGGCGCCTGGTCACGCGTGCGGGAGCTTCTGACGGAGCGCGCGCCACCCGACGCGCCCTGCGACCTAGTCGCCGAGGCGGTTGGCGGCGGCGCGCTGCGGTTGCGGTGGCGGCCGGGTGCGGAGCACGGAGCGCCGGCGTTGCGCTGGCGGTTGCAGCTGGATGGTGCCACACTGGACACAGAGGACGAGACGCCGGCGCGGCTGCTGCGCGCGCTGCCGGCGGGAGTGTCGTTGCGCGTGCGCGTTGCAGCACTAAGTGCGCTGGGCGCAGGTGCGTGGTCGGCGCCGCTGACGGCGACCACGCCGCCACCACCGCCGCCGCCGCCCGCTTTGCGCGTGCTGCAGCCGGCGCCGGGCTCGCTGCGGCTGGAGTGGCCGGCCGCCGGAGCCGGCGCTGGTGCCACCACCACAGGAAATGGCAGCGACCCCGTGCACTACACGGTGGAGATGCGCGCGCCTGACGCCAAGGACTTCCGCCCCGTATATCGCGGTTCCGCCCAATGGTGCAAGGTGAGGTTGCATTTGATTTATTTTAAAAATTTTAACTTTATTTTAAACTGAATTATATTATGATATATGATATTTTAAGAACATGGTTATACTTTTCATAATATTTTTCGAATTTCGATGTTTATGCTTTCTTACATCGACAAGAATTTGACCTGTAATATTAAAAGTTCCGAAAAAAATAAAATTATCATGTGTGATTAAGAACTGTGAAACACTAACACAACATTCATTTCCAACAGGTGAAGAAACTTCGCGAAGACACCGAATACTGGTTCCGTATTCGTGCGAGCGATGTCAATGGCGGGCGCGGGGTGTGGGGGGAGCCGGTGTGTGCGCGCACCCTCGCCCCTCCGCCGCCCTGCCCCGCTCCGCCCCGCGCTATCCCCGGCAGACCAACCACCATTTCCTGGGACACTATTGAAGAAAACCTCGAACTTCAGATATCCCGCGCTCGGGTAACCCCCACGTGGAAAGTGGTGCTCACGACGCATGGCGCGGGGGAGATTCCGCTCCCGGATCTAGAGGCTGGTGATTGGCTGGTGCGAGTTTGCGTGCTTAGAGATGGGCAACCGCCTGTGTACTCGCCGGTCACGAAGTTTACGGTTGCGCCGGCGCCGCTGCCCACTAAACCCCGCCGCAGCAGAGGTTAGAATATGTTGATTTGTTTTATCCTCTTCATTCGGGAAAGTTGTTTAATATAGATTACATGAAAAGTATCACAAATAAAAGACCATATATACGAATGTAAATCTATTTTGTATTATTATTCCTTTGAAATCAAATAATTTATATTTCAAATCGTTTATTATTATTGCTTTTTCTATTTATTTGGGATGCAAACAGTCATATGGTAGTCAGTTTATTTTATGGCATTACTTAAAACTGATTCTATCATTTACGAAATTTAATAAAGAAACATTGTACTAGTGTGGTTTGACGATATTTTTAAATTGGATCTAATAATAACCCAAATAATATTAAATTACAGCTAGCGGAATTCGCATCTCCGCCCGTCAAGCGGCGCTATTAATAGCCACCCTGTTCCTGGCACTGAGCGTGCTTGTGGCGGTCCTACTGCAGCGCCTGGTGGAGCGCCCGTGACACGCGCTCGCCCGGCCCGCTGTTACGGCGCTGGCCAAGTTATAGACCCGTCAATTACCCAAGACAACTAACGACTACGAGACCCTGCCGATGACTAAGCTACCGTCAATTAGGAGCCCTACGGACCGCAAACGATACTCGTCAATTAACTCGAGGATGACACGTCTATAACTCGCGACAAATCAATGAATGACAAAACTTAGCGTAACCCAATAATACAGGTGAAAAACTCGACTGAGTGATCAAATCGAAGTGTTGTGAACGGAATGTTCAACGTCTTTTAGCAAAAAAATCGTATTTGACTTTAAATTGTATATGGAATTCGCAGTGAGATAGGATTCCGGCAGGCTGCCTCGCGGCACGCCGCTGACTGAACTTTAGATTACAGAGTTGATATTTTTCTATTAAGGATTACTCGATGGAAAGACTTAATTATGACATTTTGACTCTGTAATTACGGCCTATTTTTGTAAAGCACGTTTAAATGTAGCAGACATGTTTTTGAATATGAATTGATGTATTAAAATGAAGCCATATTTAGTCTCTTTGAAAACTGTTATAATGAACTCGTTCCGCTGTTCGCATTGGTTTGACACATTGGTAAAAACTGGAGCGCATTTTAAGTGGCTGAGTATTTTTCGATTTTATCTAAGTATTTAGCCCAAATATATAAGAATAGGTCCTCGGGGCCGCGTGCGCCGGGGATTAATTTTTAATGTTGATGTTATATTAATAGTATACTTGTAATTCGGCTTCACTCGTATTTTTTATAATTTACGAGAAAATATGAAATTGCCATTGTTAAGATATAAGTAGAGTGTCATGTAATATCTGTGTTGTATCTATAACTTTCACAAACTTTCATATCTAGTCTATTCTTGTAACTTGTTACTTCTTTATTTCTGTATCAGAAGATCTATTTATTATGTCATAAATAAATATATTAGAAAGATATATGTTTGAAATATTACTTTACTTCTGTTATATTATTGATTATTCTTGTCAACAGTGTTTTCCGTGATTTATAAAATATTTTATTACCTACATTACAGTCTGTTGCATATTTTTATAAGATTTAATTATATAAAGTTGTCTACCAAGGTGCTCTATTATTATTAAAGTTGTGTTAGAGGGCGTCGCTCTCCCGCTGCAACGATTTTCCAGTGTGTGTGCTGTGATCTTCCTTATGCGAATGAGACTGATTTTAAAAGTAAATGCTTTCTTTTTTAAGAAATACCTATTTTCAAAACTATGCCTCGTATACTCTGATGACCTCTTGCACCTCTGCTGTTTTACACGCAGCCTCACGTTTGACACAGGTGGATGTAAACGGCATAGGATACGTGATACGCGGCACAATACTGTAACCAATTTAAACAAACATACATAAATACATACATTTTGTATTGAATTACTATCCCTTTGCCTAGCTAAAGTATAGTTTTGTTTTCACTGGTGGAGCGTGACCGATTGAATGATTATGTATCATAGCGTAATTCGTTTGTTATTGTAGAGATTATAAATTTATTGAGATTGTTACCAGCCGGTGTTAATGAGGAACCCACAGAATTGACCATATTTATTAGATATAATGTGTTTCATTTAAACAAGCCATTTCAATGGAGATAGTTGTATATTCATATTGGTGTCTGTTAATTATATAATGTTAATAAAAGTTGAGTATGATAATTATTTTATCTATGGATATATTATTATAATTTTTTAATTTAGGAGCGAATGAGTCGTTTATATAGTGAATTTCGTATCGTATGTATTGGTATGTAAGCTGTTCCTCGCTGGTATATTGTCATAAGAAGATGTCAATTGAGTGTATGTTGTTGTATAATGCTAGCTATAGCGCGGCAGGCGGCTTCGCTCGCTGCTTCCGTGTACCAGTTCAAGAGATAACACCACTTGATCTGTGTATCCTGTGATTGATGTACTCTATACTTGTCCAAACATTCCTGTCATATTTACTTGATTCAAATTCGATTTGCTTTATTCACGGAGATCGTAATATGTACCAATCTTAATCTCATACAAATCTTATAAGTGATTATAGAACAGTTTAATCTTTGAAATTTTACAAAAATTCAAACATGTGTTTCAATTACTTGTAATTATTGTTTAAAGCATAATTTAATGGTAAGCACAGCTTACATTTGTTATATATAGAAGATATATGTATAATTTTACAATGAAATGTTTATGATGTGCAATCACCAATTATTTATTCTTATCAATTACATAAATATTATAAATATATTTATTTTTTTAGAGATTGTAACTCTAGATTTTTATAAAGAGTATAGTAAAAATGATGGGATTTGATGTTCCTACTTGAGTTTTACACTTAGTTACGACGCGCAAACACAGACAAAAGAAATTGTTTAGTACAGTAAAGCATTCCAACTATATTCCACTTGTAAATAGGCCTAAAAATTCTAGGATTTTTATATAAATGTATTGTACATGTTGCTTTGAATATGAAAATGTAAATAAAAATCTGAAGAGCTTCGTGTGAGCCGCTTAGGAACTGATCATGGCGACGGATTGCTACTGTGCTGAGAGATACGGTTAAATAATGAGATATATGATTAATGGGGATAACATCTCATATTGTATTTGTGTTTGAATTAGTAACGTATAACGAAATGTATATGTTTATAATATAATATTTGATGATGTTATGTCATTGTATACAATTTATTAAACATGAATATATCAATAAAACTATATTTTGTGTATGCAAATGTTTTATTTCATTTATAAATGTACATTTATCTACAAATGGGTGGTCCTTAATTTTACAAAACTACATCTACACATATATCAAACATTCATCGTAGGATCATGAAGACTAGATTTTTTTGTACTATGAGTATTAATTTTGTAACATCAATAGAATGTATGGAGACTGGTTGTACTTCCATGGTCACGGCAGTGTTATGTCAGAGGGATGAGTTGGCACGAAGTGAGGTTTTCACTGTAAAGTTGGGTGTAGTTTGAGACAGTTATACCAGCAGTGGCCTTGGTAGATAGCTGTGATATGCAGCCTTTGAAATTGTGCGGAAACCACTTCTTGACTGCAGGACTGACTTCAGATGTAGGCAGACCGCCTGAAATATTAGACGAAATGAATGGCAGGCATAAGTTACTAGGGTCTTAAGAGTTTCTGCGGCAATTTTCTGTTTCATTCGACCTCTTATGTAAATACGATACTTTAAATTAGTTACTCACCTACAAACACATCCACCGTGTCGTAAGTTCGATCCATATCTAAATTCACTTCCTCAAAATATATCAAAATTTGGTCAACCGTTATTGAAATGTTATTTCTCTTTATTATTAAGACGACTAAATGCCACTCAGCGTCAGCTAAGAAGCCAGCGTTATGGATGATTCCCGAGAATCTTCTAGAAGGCGGCAAGCCTAAGAAGTGATCGTCTTGAGGTTTTCTTTTAGTGGAGTTGTGATTAAATGACCACATTAGTTTCAAGAAACCTTTGTCTAGTCCAAAGCCAAGATAGTCACTCTCCTGTGAAAGAAAAGAAATTATATGCGTAGGTATATAAAAGCTAAGAATACTTGCATATGCCTTCGTGAGATATGTTTAACATTTTGATGCACACCGTAACTGTTGAGTCAGTTGCCTTTGGTGAATATATTTGTTAAACTTAACAACTTTTTCAAAGAAACAGCGATGAAATATAAAAAACATTTTGGACTTATCTTACTAATTGTATGTAACTGATCATGCGACTTGTATGGGAAGGATACAATTTTTATTCGTTAATCGACCTATTTTTTTAAGGGTACGCCAAATGTGGCAACTGTAGATTGGTAGGTATTACTTAGAAACGCCGTAAAACTTACCATAGCTATCCAGACCAGCAGTCCCTCAGGCTGGGCGGTCGTAAAGTTGACGGCTATGTAATCCGGCGCCAGCGACGAGCCGCCCAGCGCCTGCGCACCCGCTGCGCGCAGCGGTCGTCGGGTTAGAGACAGCATGGAAGATCCGTCGAATTGCGGGGTTGTGATGTTTATTTCTGGAATGTTGTTGATAGATTGGGTAGATTCTCGCTCCGATCGTCACGCGGTGCGGACGTGCAAGACCCCGTTCTTCGTTGATCGGTCCCTGCCCGATATTCCGTGGCGCTCAGTCTACTGACGTCACAGTTTAGCGTGTTGGTTCCGTGCAACGGTTTTCAAGGTTTTTCTACTCCCTCCGAGTGCTATCGAAGTGCGATTTTTTCTTTGCGACTAAGCCCCTTAGTCTTCAAAGTGCTGTGCTAAGTTGTGTTGTGCTTGTGCTGAGTGCAGTGTTGTGCCCAGCGTAAGTAGTCTGGTTTCAGTACAAAGGATACTTAACGGTGTCAACGAATTTGTACTGAACCAGTCCTTTTATTTTAATTTTATTTCTCTTCTCTATTTTATTTATTTTTTCTCCTACTTTCATATTTATTTTTATCATATCTGTGTGTTTTCGTGTGTACTTGTCCTTTCTGTCGGTAAAGGTTGACCCTAACGCGGCCAAATCTTTACCTGCGTACCCTTTTTTAGGTTTCTAGGTAGCGGCCTTCGGCGTACTACGGTTAGTTTTAAGTTATTCTCCCCAGCCCCCCTACCGCTGGTAGGGAGGTTTGCCGCTAGGGTTCGCTAGGTTTTTTATTTAGGAATCCTAGGCATTTGTTATATAAATAGGTGCTAGGTTTGCTAGGGAACCTAGGCATACATTATATATTTATATATTACATATTGTAATTCCAAGCCCTCCAATGGACCTTGTTAATATTCTTAGGTCATTCGCCCAGGCGCTCGCTGCGTCCGGCGTAAGCATACCCGCTGACGTACTAACGCAGGCCTTACAGGCATCTATTGCGTCCCCGGCCCCTCAGGCCTCAACCCCGGCCCCTCAGGCCTCTAATGTCCAGACCCCTCAGGTGTATAGCTCTCCCGCGTCTCCCGTTCCATCCGATATGGACTGCGCGTCCGTCTCATCCTCGCGCTCATCTCGCAGGAAGCGTACCGCTCCCGGGAGCGATTCAGACTTCGCCGCGTCCGAAGCTTCGTCGGTCGCCGCCACCCTAATCGGTTCTCCTGAGCCCGCGTTCCAGTTAGTTGCCAAACGCTCTAAGAAGCGTTCGAAAAAAGCCGCGGTGTCTTCAACACCCGAGCCAACCCCGGTGTCTTCTACACCCGCCCCCGCGCCGCTCATGTCACTCGAAGTGACCGCGTCTCCGTCGGTCCCTTCGAAGCCAGCGTCGCGCTGCGCTCCCGTCCCACCGAAGTCTCAGCTCCCTCCGCCCGTCTTCCTCCGTGAAAAAGCGCGCTGGACAGCGGTTTCTAACTTGTGCAAAGAGCACAAAATTAATTACTTAAAAGCCGCCAACGCTGGCGATACAATCAAAATTCAGGTCGCGACCGTCGACGACTTCCGCGCGTTCACCAGGTTACTTTCTTTAAAACAAATCGCGTATCACACCTACGCCCTCCCGGAGGAGCGTAAGATCCGCGCAGTACTACGGGGCGTCCCGTTCGAGCTCGCGAATGAAGAAATCCTCGAGGACCTTAAGTCCCAGGGTTTCCCGGCCGAAGCAGTGCACAAGATGCACTCTAACCGCGGTAGGCGCTTTCCATTAGCTTTAGTTATCTTGTCGAATACTCCCAACTCGAGGGAGATCTTTAGAGAGGCTCGCACAATTTGCGGACTCTCAAATATCTCCGTCGAGCGTCCCAACCCCCGTGGTCACCCTGGGCAGTGCCACCGCTGCCAGCTCTATGGCCACGCAGCGGCTAACTGCTCATCTCCCCCCAGGTGCGTTAAGTGCCTGGATGCGCACATAACGAAGGAGTGCACTCGCACTCCCGAATCCACTTCCCCCCCTGCCTGTGTGCTGTGCGGTCAGTCCGGCCACACAGCTAACTACAGAGGTTGCCCGCGCGCTCCGCGCTCCACCGCTAAGAGGGCCGCACCTAAACCGGCGCCGCCGCTCACTCCCGCTCACTGCCCGCCGCTGCGCAACCGGGGTCCCCCGGAAGCAAAGCCCGTTCAGCCGACGCCTACTCAGGCTCTGTCTTGGAGTCAGCGTCCGGCCGTTCCGCTTGCACCTTCCCGACCCATCCCAGCTCCCGTAGCTTCCGTAGGGCCGCGTCCTGCTCCGTCATCCGCACCTCAGTCGTCGTTGGCTGAGGACATGAAGACCGTGTTCGACGTTATTCAAAACGTCGATATTAACGAAATTTCCGTGCTCGCACGCAAACTGCGAGCCACCCGCTCTCCTCAAGAGCGTTTATTTGCGTTAGCCGAGCATCACTCGCTTCTAAGTTCGTTATAAATTTATTTTCTTATTTTTGTATAAAATCGTAAATAAGTAAATTATAATGTCTAGACCCGCGAATCCCGCGTCCAGTCGTATTAAACCCAAGGGCTTATCCCTAGTATCTTTTAACGCTCGTAGCCTTAACACCAACCTTCCCGAGAATAAACTGTTCCTTCAGAACAAAGAACCTGACTTATTCCTTCTCCAGGAGACATGGCTTACTCCAAACCGCTCCAGGGGATTCGCTATACCTAAGTACGCGTTTATTCGTAACGATAGGCCCAACTCCGACGGTTTCGGCGGCACCGCTATATATTACAAAAGAGGCTTCCATTGCTGTCCTCTCCCTACCCCTCCTCTCCTCAACATGGAAGCCACTGTGTGTAGATTGGCTATGACTGGTCATCCGACCATCATCATAGCTTCAATCTACATACCTAGTGGTACCAGACCAATCCGCAGCGACTTTGGGGCCATTCTCGCCCTCGGCCATTCAGTCATTATGTTCGGAGACTTTAACTCCAAACATACTGACTGGACGTGCCTATCGACTAACACCAGCGGTATCGCTCTCCTCGACATCACAAATTCACTTGACTTAGATGTCATCTCCCCCATTACTCCCACTCACTATCCCGACAACCCGAACCACTCTCCTGATATCCTCGATTTTGCAATAGTCAAGCGAATCAACCTCGACCTCAGGTCTATCGAACCTCTCGATGACCTAGGTTCTGACCACCACCCCGTCTCCCTCGTGCTAGGACCGTCTAACGATAACGCTACCTCTCCTAAGACCTTTACCAACTGGAAAGGCTTTAAAAATACGTTAGTTTCAGCCTTAGAGGCCCCGAACTCTCCACTCGCGATCTCTCCCGAACAATTAGATAGCCCGGATAAAATCGATTTATTAGTAAATTCTCTCACTGATGCTATCAACTCAGCCATCAGTGACAACGAAAAGGTTGCTAAGCAAGGCAAACCCACGCTTCCCTTAGCCGTTAGCAATCTTATTAAAGCTAAAAACGCGGCTCTCCGGAGAGCCAAGAAATATCCCACGCCCGCCTATAGAACAGCTGCGAATCAGCTTCAACGTAAAGTCAGGTCTTGCCTCGCTGAACTCCGAGACGCTCAGATGAACGATCTCATGGCGAATATCTCTCCGTCCCACCAAGCGTACTATAGCATGGCCCGAGCCTTACGCGTAGACACCGCCTCTCACGTTCCTCCTCTCACTCGTCCCGATGGCACTACTGCCTTTGAAATCGAAGAGAAAGCCGAATGCTTCGCTGACAGCATTGCCGCACAATGCTCGCCCAGCACGCAACCTGCTGATCCCTCACACATCCAGGCGGTGGAGGACGAAGTCCTTCGCAGAGACTCTCTCCCCATCACCGCCGACCCTGTCACAGTCTCTAATGACGAAATCTTGCTTCTCATTAGAAATCAAAAGTCCAAAAAGGCTCCGGGTGCGGATGGAATCTCCAACCACGCACTTAAGCACCTACCTCAACAGATGCTTACCTTGTTAGCTATCATTTTCAATGCCTGCTTCGACCATAGCTACTTTCCAAAAGCTTGGAAAGAAGCGACAGTCATAGGCATTCCCAAGCCGGGCAAACCTCTGAACGTCCCGGCTAATCACAGACCCATCAGCCTCCTCAAGGCAATGTCTAAACTTCTCGAGAGAGTCATACTCTCTCGAATGCGGAACCATCTGTTTCCAACGGATGGCGATCCTCTCATTATTCCCCATCAGTTCGGCTTTCGCGCCAAACACTCCTGCCCTCAGCAAGTCCATCGAATCGTCGAGTATATACTTGACGGTTTCTATCCGCGTCGTTATAAAACAGTCGCGGTTTTCTTTGACGTAGCCAAGGCTTTCGATAAAGTCTGGCACAGCGGTCTCGTTTATAAACTCTACAAAATAGGCTTACCGGATCGCCTAGTCAGGTTAATAGCGTCGTTTCTCAAAGACCGTACGTTTCGATTTAAACACGAAGGCACGTTTTCTGCGCCTCGTCCCGTAAAGGCTGGAGTCCCTCAAGGCTCAGTCCTCGCCCCTCTGCTGTACACCGTGTACACCAACGACATTCCCATCCCGCCGAAAGGCGTCGAACTCGCCCTCTTTGCCGACGTCACCGCACTCTATACCAAAGGCCACAGTGTTCGGCACCTTGTAACCAGACTCCAAAAGGCCGTAAACGCCCTTGGTGTATGGTTTCAAAATGGCGCATTGATGTGAACCCTGAAAAGAGTTCTGCGTTGCGCTTCGACCACAAACGCCGTCGTCCCGCTGGCGATCCCCACGTTCGAATGTTAGGCATTCCCATCCCCTGGAAGCGCAGTACTAAATACTTAGGCGTCACATTAGATCCGACGCTTTCTTTCAAGCCACACGTCGAAAGAGTTTCGAAACTCGCTCGTCACTACTTAGGCCGCCTAAATAGCATGTTAGGTAGAAAAAGTAAAATGTCTTTCAGAAACAAACGTACACTTTACAAGGTCTGCGTTAGACCCGTCATGACATATGCTTCGCCAATCTTTGCCCACGCCAAACCCTCCCTCCTGCACAAACTGCAGGTAGTTCAAAACCTCTTTTGCCACAGGGCCACAAACGCACCGTGGTACGTGCGTAACGCGGACTTGCATAGAGATCTTGAACTGCCTACAGTACAACAACACCTCAAAACACTCTCTGAAGCGTTCTTCAAACGCTCCGAAACCCATCCCAATCCTCTAGTTCGTGATTCAGTCTCATATACTACTCCTGTCTTAGATTCGAAGTTCAAAGTCGCTAGGCCTAGGAATGCGCAAGCGTACTCATCCCCCAGACTGTCAGCCGATCTCGAAGCCCTTCTGGCCGCAAATTCTAATTCTAACGTAAATTCTAATTCTAACGTAAATCCTAATTCTAACGTAAATGCGAATTAATTCAATTTTATTTTGCAATTTTTAATTTTTGTTTTAATTATTGATTTTCATTTTGAGCACCTTCAGTGCTATATATTCACCTTCAGTGTTTTGGGCACCTTCAGTGCTATGTAATCCCAGCGGGTGACCCCTTCTGGGCCCCGCTAGCGCGGCCTCTTTCTCCAATTGGCCGTCGCTCAGATGAAGGCTGAGTGGCAAAAATGCACGAGCCGACAGGGGGTTTTTAGTGGGTATGGTCCTGGTAGGCGTCGGGACGAGTCCCACATAACTCTGGAATCGCGCCAGAGTATGCGTCAGGGCATTTTTATCCTCCTGCCCTTCCCGCAGAGGGGAACAAAAAAATAGATTGGGTAGTTATTATTACCAAGTTTCTAAAAGCTACAGCTACAGCTTGAGCATAATTCAAATGATTTTCATTGTTTGACCAACATATAAGTAAAATACATATAAGGTGGAAATATTATAACGCCAAGAATATTTACAATAAGAAACCCATTCTAATGGTAGCGTAGAGCACTGATATCATGGCACAACCCCTCTGTATGAGCCCCTCGTACATTTATGTTATTTTGCAATCACTTTTGTTTTCACGTTCTGTCTAAAAGCAACCCTCTTTAATTTTCGTTCTATAGCACTTACCTTTTTCACAACTACTTCCAGCATACCCCGCCGCGCAGACACACCTATCATGTCGACATTGTCCGCGCGGTTGTGCGCAGTCGACGGCACGGCACGTCTGCCGGCGACATCGCGCTCCCGCACCGCCGCACGCGCACCGCGCTCGCCCCGCCTCCACCACGCACGCGCCGCCCGCACACCGCTCGTCTCCGCATGGCGTGCCGTCGCAATCATGGAGGTTTTGGCCTTCTGTTATGCGAGGTTAAAGTTTAAAACAGAAGGGAATGTAACAATAGGAAAAATCTGAGTTTTAAGTTTATGGATCCCCTATTTAAAAAATATTTTTTTATCGCCGCCGTGTAGAGGTTCTTTCGTTAAGACCTTGTCTGGAGTGATACTATGGTCCTTCTATTTTGACTACCCTAATAAGGTTTAAGTGGTTTTGTTCCGGTCAAAGGGAAGGAACAACTTGTGAAATTTTTGGAAACAAGGCAATTATAACCCTGAAGCCTCCGACTAAAACACCTACGACTAATTATGTGTACCATGGGCGCGGATGCCAGTTCCCACCAGAGATGGGTCGCGTGCTCGTTTGCAGGGCATGAAGCAAGTAAAAGCAATATTGCTCCTGACTTGTTAACCGCTGAAGAATTAGGGAAAATTAATTGTTTCGTAGTCAGTTTCTGAGCATGTTTGTATGATTGTGAGAAGAAAAAGTCAGAAGTTGATCAAGTTTTAAAAGTATAGTTCTTGTGTATATACTGAACAAACCAAAAGTGGAGCAGCGAAAATATATGTCAATGGGATTTGTCGCGATCTGTCAAAGGGACACTAAAACTTCAATATTACACGTTAGGTTAAGTTCTTGCGATAGTAGTACGAAGGTAATTTTTTAAATTTATAATTAACGTATATAAATTATATGTATATTTACCCAGGATATTTTGCTTTTCCAACGGTATCATGATATTGTTGACGTGAAGTTTGCGCAAACACCCACTGTAGTACTCTGGAGGTCCAGACATCACGTCAAATGGTAGAGTTGACAGATCTGATGCACCGCCTGTGAAAACCAGTCGGTAGCTATTTAAGTAACTTAAATTAAAATGTTTTTATCTTCATATCATCTCGCTTATTCATAAATTAGTCATACAGTTCTATCTGTCTGTACCGGGCGCACTTAGTCCTTCACAAGTTGTCAATCTATGATAGCTAACACTATAGAAAACTCGTACACTGTTAGATCATATTGTTATGTTATGCTCCATACAGTTTAGGAGTTGTCTATAGCGTTAATGGTTATAGATTGGCAAGTTGGATAGGCCTGGTTACTTAAACGAATCTTGATTGCCTTATCCTAAGTTACAGTTACACTTACATGGTAATGCATTTTAGGTTACCTTGTTAAAACAATGTGAAATCCCCCAAATGAATTTACGAACAACAATAAAAACTTCTCTCGACAGACTCACCAACAACAATAGAGGCATTGCCGCTCGTGTGCGGATAGGCGTGTGCAGCCAGCGGCTCCGTGCTGATCGCGCCATCCAGCCACACGAAGAGCCGGCTGCCGTAGCGGCCTGCGCGCACCGCGTGCCACGCCGCAAGGGAGACCACCGTGCCGCTGCGTACCAGGGACGTCACCCCCGATGTGCGGTCTGGTGCAAGTGATTGTAAACTTAGTACATAGATACACTTAGAAGACCCTCATCTTTCTTACATCTGTACCATCATTAGAAGAAAGAAAATCTGTGTATGGGAGAATCGTTTTAAATGAAAAATAGTACTTTCCTGATTATTTTTCTTTTAACTATTTTGTCCAACTACTGTGTGTAGTGTATATCAGTGTTTGTCAAAGTGGGGTACGCGAACTCCTAGGGGTTCGCCATTCGAAAGTAGGGGGTTCGCGACAAGATTTTCGTAATGCGGCTTGATGATGTCTTTGATAGATTTTTGGGCTGCTAGACAGAAAGAGTATCCATACCTCTCACGCAAAGCGGTGAATTTCCTTTTACCCTTTGCTACAACATAATTATGTGAGAGAATGGTTCACACCTGGCCATGATAAAAACAAAATACAGAAATGGACTTGATACCGAGTCAGAATTAAGGCTACCTAAAATTATCCAAAATTACTCCTAAAATAGACTCAATTTGCGACAGGAAACAAACCCACCCATCTATATTCTAATGAAATAAAAACCTTATTTTCTTCAATAGTCATTTCATTATTTTCTTGGGGGGGGGGGGGGGGGGGCTTATATTTGGAAATTTTCATCATCTGGAAACTTTAAAAGGGGTTCGTGGAGCCAAAAGTTTGAGAAACCCTGGTGTATATGATGGTTGTCGTTGACAAAAACGTGCTATACAGTAAAGTTCTATTTAAATACAATCCCACATTTTTTCCAATTCAATTTAGTTGATCATTCAAAATTATTCAAAACTGCTCCTACTAGCATTAAAGCTAGCTGCTTGTTTTGCCTCAATTTTGAATATATCTTGTACAAAGACGAGGTTTGCCAACTTTTTCCTACCTTATTACAATAGAAGTTCCTCATACCTGTCCACCTAAACTCCAGCAGGCCCCCCTGCATGGACAACGCCGTGTAGAAGTGGCTGGTCTCCGCGAACAACATCAGGCCGCGTTCCTTGCTCGGCTTGATCTCCGCCTCCAGTGACAGACTGATGCTGGAGACAGTGCGTGAGTGCAGGATAGCGTACGAGCGGATTCCGGTGAATAGTACGTCAGTGGGAATCAGATCTGAAAATTTCATAAATATTATACATTTAATCAAAAAACAACTTTGTTGAGTTGGCATTAGTGAGGTAGTCTCACTGGACTGTGCATTCTCTTAATGAATCTAAACGCTTATTTTCGGATTTATTTGTGAGATATGAGTGGGATAGAGCTACTAAAAAGTGCTGTCATTGTCCATAACTGGGCAATACATGGACTTAGCTTTTATAAATTTTGTGCAAGTTCAGTTATTGAACAAGTTGCCTTTGACATCAATGAATTGCATTCTAGAATTTTTTGTTTCTTCAAATATTTTCTATCACTCTGATCTGTGACATAAAAACTCAGAAACCAACATCTCATTTATTATTTTCAACCTACTACGAACCATCATCACAGGTCTTGCCCGTCTTGCCGTAGGGACAGTCGCAGTGGGCGGCGCCGTCGACGGCGAGTACGCACCGGCCCCGGCAGCCGGCACCGGCGGCGTCGCAGGGGTTGCGGGCCGCAGAACACGTCGGACCAAACCAACCTTCGTTGCAGATGCAGCTGGATTAAACGTTCAACATAATTTTGTTATTAACATTAGGTAAGTATTTGGTCACATAGCAATGGTAAATCGTGTTTTCAGGTGGCTAAACGTGAACCAAATTTTGAAAAATCCGCAATAAAATTTTTGACAGTAAGGTTTTGAATATCTGTGATCATTAAACAAATGTAAATATTTTGAAGGATTTGATCTTTCTTGAGCTTTATATCTTTGTATCACGTTGCATCGTTTACTTTATTTTCTGTAGCAAGTTAGAATTACGTGTATAATTAACAAACCAAGCTAGTACCTCAGAGTCAATGTTTTATTACTAATCTCCTTAATTCATTGCATTTCATAATTTCTGACTAATGTAAAATATTTCCTTATTTTAATATTCCGTCACCCTCACCCATAAGTAGCAGGCGAATGAATACAAACTCCTCTGGGAGCGTTGCAAGACTTCGCAGTGCACTGCGCGACGCCGCATTGACCCACACCGCGGCCCCCGAGGGGCTTGCCGGGGCCCACGGCCGGGCCCCCCACGTCCCACACGCAGCCGCGCCAGCCACTGTGCAGGGGTAGGTCGTGGGGCAGAAGACGGAAGCTGTCCGATGGGTGGCCACCTGGGAATGAAAGTGGCATGGTAACGCTCATAACACTTGTAGATAGAGATAAGTATTTATTTTGCTTAAACCAAGGTTGTGAGAAAATATCAGCCTAGGAGTGAGGATGACTCCATTGAGTGATTTTTATAAACATTTTTTCCAGAGCCATTCTGATTTGTTTACTTTAGCTATTTTATTTTTATTTGCAGTTTTGCGTTCTTCCATGTCGTGAAAATCCTTTGACAAAATATATGGAATCTCTTGCTAAATAAATATTCTATAAGAAGTAAAAACCTATGTTTTCTAGAACATATGTTTTCATTTTGAAACATATTCTGAGATTTTGCCGATATGTTTAATTTCAATAAATCTTTTTATTTGTTTACGTTGTCACAGCCGGAAAACGATCATGCAATCCACCTCATGGTAAGTGGCATCTGTGCCCATGGACATTAGTCGTAGATGTTATTGATTAATTATGTTGTTATTTGTTGCTTATTGACTAACTATTGACCGTAGACTTAGACCGTAGACAGACAGAAAGGACTGAAGCACCACCCAGACATCTTAACAACATCGAGATCTTATTATTTTAACCGCTACAAATAACCACGTTTACGTGCTAATTCCAACTTAAGCCTACGGCGGGCAACGCATTATTAACCGATAATCAATAAAAAGTAATATACATAATCAATAATAGGATTATGGATTAACAACGACTAAGGTCTGCTTACCATCACGTGGATCGCATGCTCACTTGCAGGCTATGACAAAATGAAAAAAAATACTGATTTCCTCAATGAATCCTTTTTCTGAAATCTATAAACAAACAGACACATATTTAAACAGACCTATATAAACAAAGGGCAGCGCCGCCATCTTGACGTCATGCGCGGGCGCGTTGCCGCTGGCATTGTACCGGCCGTCGACGCTGAAACCGGCCGCGCGGCCGCGCCGCCACACGCGTATGTTGTGTCCGCCGCGACGAGCACTCAGGGCGCGGGATGTAAAAATACGGCGGGGACCTGGGTGGATTTCATTCTTAAGTTCATTCAATATATTGGCCAGGAAAATAGGCATGTAGAATAAAATTCAATCTCAACCTCGTAAAACCACGCTATATTCTGAGAGTTTCTTTGGTATGGCCCCCAAAATCTATAAAAACAAAAATTGAAATTTTTATTAATGGAAAAATGTTACAAGATTATTTTAAGAATCTTAAGAATTGTTTTTAGAATTTTATTTTACTGAAAAATACTAATATAAAGTTGTAATGTACATACCTTGATGGTCAAATATGGCTGAACTATTTTGTTTTTATATCTGCAATGACCCTACACCTGTATATACCCATATTTTTGCAACAAAAATGATTTGATTTGATAATTTGACGGCCGAGTAGCGTAGTGGTTAGTAGCCCTGCCTCATACGCCGGAGTTCCCAGGTTCGAGTCCTGGCCGGGGCATTCATTTGTGTGATAAACACTGATGTTTGTTATCGGGTCATGGTTGTTGATATTTATATATGTATTATTATTCTGGGTCCCCCCCCCCAGTTCGCCGTATGGTCATCCATAACAGAAGCTCTGCTTACTTTGACGTGATACAGTTGGTGTGTTTGTCTGGGGGTTTATTAATATTATTAAGTATTATAATTAGAGCTAGACTTTAAATTATTCATAAAAATCAAAAGCAACGATCATATATAAAAGCAACCTTCGCGCTAGGTCTTAGGCAGCTTACACACTGCACTGGACACTACTCCGGTATGCGATGCTGCAGTTTTAACTGTAAATCTTGATTTTTATACAAAAACCGCAGGATATACTCGTAACACATTGACTACACTGCATCTCCGTGCGAGGTTTGCACAGTGACATTTGCGTTATTTCATTCTACATAACCAACGTGACAGACACCTCACCTGCTCCCATGTTCCACGTAAGCATAATATACCCCTTCACATAAGTGAGCGCGATATGCTGACTCTTCGAATCATGCCTCCCACTTTGACCCACAAAAAACAGTAGCGCGATCTGGTCCATGTCTGTGGTTTGGAAGCGCAGGCGCAAGTCAAACCTGTCGGAGCTGACGGCAGATGGCGCAAGTGGGTACACCAGGTAGGACGACACGCCAGTGTTTATGGGAGCTAAAGATGGTCGTGTGATTTCTACATCTGCAAACATTTTTATTTAATTCGGTGATTTAAAATTAACTGAATGTCGATTTATTTATCTACTTACTTATTAGTTTTGAAATTGAATATAAGCTCATTTGACGCAAGCAAGTACCTATGTTTGTTACTACATGAAATTTCTTTACTTACTATATTCACAGAAAATTCCATGTTTTCCGTAGGGACAAAGGCACAAGAAACCACTGCCTGGATGCTGTAAGCAACTTCCTCCAGATTGACAAGGGTTATTTTCACAAACAGATTGCTTACAATGGCTGCCCATCCAGCTGAAACAGAATATTGAAATATTTCAAGAGCCAGTTGCAAAAACAGAATTTGGATTGATTTAGTATTAATATAGATAACTTTATTTTGAAACATTTTATAGTGTTTACCAGTTGTACAAGTTGCAAGGAAATGCTGTACATTTATAAGTTCTTTCAATTACCCATTAGGACAGGAGCAAATGTAGCTGTCACCGTGATCACTGCAAGATCCTCCGTTCAAACAAGGACCCGACAAACATGGTAGAGACGAACATTCCGTCACCTCCACAGCGTCTCGGGCATCATCGAAAACTTCTAGTTTTTCTCCATTTACCTGAGGAATTATTAAATATTAATTATATTTGCATACCAAATACTTTGATATTAAAATGATTATTAAAAGACTATTTTCGTAATTGTACTTACTTTTAAAGCAGAAATGCAACCAATGAACGGTTCGGTTTCTTTGTCCCTATAACCAGGTGCATTCCCTAGAAGTAATGTAGAATTATGCTCGAAGGAGCTAAAATTAGCCACTTGACCTCCACTCATAGCCAGGGAATCATTTAGCCGCAATGTAGCGTTGCAATGCTGTTCTTCAAGGAAAAAGTCGAGCCTGAAAAATTTATTAAGGTCTTCAGTAAATCAACAATGAGAGTAATTTAAAGTAACCCACCTCAATAGCAGCTAACCTGGTTTCAATTTTCATAGAATAACCTTTATTCACAAAGGTCTTTAATTCACTAAGTAGCATTGTTTGGTATCCACAAGAAAATTTGAATTTTAGCAAACCAGAATTCATAAATAGCTCCATATAAACTCCTGGTGCAATATTCACAATCATAAGCTGTCCATTAGAGTTCAATGTTTTGGCATTGAATTCAATTGAAATACTTGTAGAGTTTCTAATATTGTGTGATATATAAGAGTTACTGCTAAAAGCTGCTGAAGCTATTGTTATTTTGTCTTCACAAAACCTTCCCCTGTAGTTGAAAGCACAGTGACACTAAAAATAAATAATAATATAAGAATCGGTAGTAAATATTTTCAAAGGACATAACACTGAATTAAAAAAAACTTACCTGAACACCTGACGGTGTAGTAATACAATTACCCTGATTCTTGCAAATATTGTCACTGCAGTCATTTTCTACTGTGGTGTACCAAGTTGAGTTGTCGTATCCTGTTGTAGAATGACCAGTTGGAGAGATCACATGATAAGGCGTTGTAATAGATACAGGCTGATCGGTAGGTTCGTCTGTGAATAAGTGCTCCGTGGTTTCGTCGAATTTAGGTGAAGTATTAATGCTATGTTCAGACGTAGATTCCGGTACATCAGGTCTTGTTACTGTAGTTGGAACTAAAATAGGGGTGTCCGTAGGTAAGGTTGTTTTTGAAGTTAATCCAGTGCTGATATCTTCAGCTGTGGAAGTCGCAGTAGACTCCGTCGTGGTTTCTAAATCCATTTCAGTCGTAACGTCCTTCAAATTTGTTGTATGTTCTACTTTATTTTCTGGGATAATCGTTTGTGGTGTAACTGGTTGAGCAGTAAAGATTTCGGTGTTTGTGGAAGCAGCCTCAGATACATTTGCAGTAGACGTAATAAATTCTGAACTTCCAGTTATATCCTTCTCTCCAGTGGTTATGGATGCCTCAGTAGTTTTTGTAAGTAGTTCCGTAGTAGTTGCCACGTTATTGTTGGTAGTTTCTGTTCCTGAGGTTGTAAAATCTATATATGGAAATATTGATGCAGTTCTGGCTTCAGTATCGTTGAAGCTATCTTTGCTAGTTATTATGAGATCTGTAGTTATGTCTGTGTATATTCCTGTCGTTGAGATTACAGCTGTAGTGGGTTCAGGCTCGGGTGTTGGACTGACATAATCACAATCGTAAGTGCCATTGCCTAAGATAAGACATTCGCATAATATGCCAGTCAGTCCAGTTGGACAAGAACACGTAAAATTATCTACCCCATCAATGCAAGTACCTCCATTCATGCACCTGCAAATATTTATTTATCGTTTGGGCGAGAACAGAAACTGTGATAATTGAAGAACCAATGTTAAGATATTCATACCTCGGTCCTAGTAAACACTCGTCATACTGCAACTCGCATCTCTCGCCATGGTAGTCAGGGACGCAATAGCAAACTCTTATACCATCTTCTACAACGCAGAGAGCGTTGTTGCTGCATGAGTTGTCATCGCAGAACTCTATTTGTACTTCACAACTTTTTCCAGTGAATCCTAGAAAAAATATCGGCTTTACTCAGTGATGTTCATATGTTTCATTATTAACAGTTCTGTAATTAAATCCCTATACTTACCAAATGGACATGCACACATATAGTCTGCATGTAAATCAATGCAGACTCCTTGATTTTTACAGGGATTAGATTCACATTCGTCAATTTGATCTTCACATTTTGATCCAGTCCAGCCTGAAAAATATGTTCTATATTTTTACTATGAAAATTAATAAAGTATGTTATATTGTTAACCAAATAGAGACCATACGACAAAAGAGGAGCGGGTCAGTTATTTTCGCCTCCAGTTTCAATTTTTCAGAACTAGTCCAAATATACATAACAATGAATACCACAATTCAACACAGATACCTACCCGGCATACATTTGCAATAAAACTTAAACCCAGGTCCCTCAATGCACTGTCCACCGTTGTAACAGCGGACCTCATCCGTGGCGTTGCAGACGGCGATATCCACCTCGCAGTGGTCGCCGGAGTAGCCCGCTGCGCACGCGCACATATAGCCGTTCGTGAGATCCACGCATGTGCTGTTGTTCTGACATGGGTTAGACTCGCATTCGTTGAAGTTCGTCTCGCAGTTGTCACCTGGTGTATGGGAATGTAAGTATTACTAGTAATAGAATAAAGTTCATGAGACGAATATTTGACATAATTACGAGCTTAATGTACAAACAGTTTTGTGACTGTAAGACAGTAATTTATGCAATTGAAACAATCACAAACGCGTGTCCCATTTCTCGTAAAAAATACAGGCAATTCATTGGAGAAAAAAGCTTAAGATTTTAAACATGTAGAAAATATCAGTCATAATTAATGTACCTAAGAAAAACTTGTATAAAACGTTTCGTGTTTGTCGCCGTAAATATCTACCAGAATTTCAACTCGGAATCTCTTGTAAGTATAAGAAACTGGAGTAAATATATAAAGTAAATAACTACTACAAATGCGACAACGTGTCTGCTGGAGCGGGTGACGAATTGAAACTACTTTAGTAGTTCTGGTGCTGCAGCACTTTTGAACTGATTAAAGTTCGCTCTACGGGCTTCTGCTGAAGTACGAGTATGCTCCCTAACCTTGATAGAAAAGTTAAGTTAGTTCGTTCCATACGTTATCTAAATTGAACTTCTTATCACTCAAAGCGTAAGCAAAACAGTGCATACAAATTAAAACTGATTGACGATTTCTTTTTCAGATTATCTGGTCTCTTCGTTTTTTTTTTGAACTCTCTCACTTACTGGCCAAAACTGACCCAAACAGTACACACAGCTTTATTAGGCTATCTAAAATATCGTAGATTAGTTTTACGTTTCTAACAAATGAACTACTATTTAGGGCAGCTTCACCCTTTGCATCTTATTCATCTTACCAATGAAACCGTCTGGACATGAGCAGTTGTACGCCGCGACGCCGTCGACGCAGGTGCCACCGTTTTGGCACGGGCTGGACCAGCACTCGTCCCAGTTCGTCTGGCATTGTATTCCTGTGAACCCGTCCACGCAGTAGCAGGAGTATGTACTAGAAGTTAATTTTTGTGTCATTATTGTCATGCAAACATGGGTTATTTACCGATTCATCTTTATTGTAATAAAAGAGGCCTTGATGACACAAGTAAGTTACCTACACTCATAGGAAACTTACAAACAAGCGATTACATTTAATCTAACTTAACCCATGAATATCTTAAATTTTTTTCCAATAGCTTTTCAGACACGTGAGTACTTGATGATTTATACGTTTTTTAATCAAACATTTAATGATAACTTTTATATAATAAATAAAAAAACATCAAAATAATTACCAACTTTTCATTAAAAATGGTCACTCTACACAGTTTTCTCACATAAAAGTGAAAATTGTGTTATCTCCCAAAGTAGGTACCACCTCTCTGCAACGTTATTCTTGCTGCACATTAATGACCTGCTAACCCCAGGCATTATTGGTTACGCTGATAACAGCACCGTTGTAGAGAGATACATGGCCAATGCGCGAGCGAGTCTTCAAGAAATCCTGGCTTTGAGAGAGTCCATGATTGAGCAGGTGGATTTGCCTTAAAGAAAGTTTCCGATTGGGGCGAGTCCAACTTGTTCAAATTTAACCCGTCAAAAACACAGGCGTGTTTTTTCTCGGCCAAATAGAGCAGTTTCGACCCAACGCCCACTTTCCAAAATGTTTCTGTACCCTTAACCGACCACCTAGGGCTTCTGGGCGTAACTATATCGTCCCAACTAAACTTCGGGCAACAAATTGTGTCCATGGCTCAAACTGCTTCAAAGAATCCCAACTTCATCATCTCGAAGATCCGACGGTACTTCAGCCCTGAACTTTGTTTGCACACAGCTCAAGTTCGGTCTTGTATGGAGTACTGTAGCCACCTTTGGGATGGTTCTGCAAAGTACCAACTTGAAGCGATGGACGCAGTTAACCAAAGAGCCCGAAGAATTATTAACAACTATGACCTCACCACCAAAAAACTGCAAAGCCTCGACCATCGTCGGAAAGTTGCCAGTTTAGCAGTCTTCTACAGATTACATTTTGGAGCGAATGCTCTTTTTGATCAGGTTGAACCCACACCTTACATCGGACTACTAGACGCAGACAGGCCTTCCATTCCTTTATGGTGGATGTCCCAAGAAGTCGAACCAAACGCTTCGATAGTTCCTTTTTGGTGCGGGTCGCCAAGGTGGGGAATGAACTGCCTGCGTCTGTTTTTCCAGAAAACTATAGTCCTAGTTCTTTCAAGCGTGGAGTGAATAGGTATCTCGTGGATAGACGTGTAACACCTTCGTCTTCATCGTCACTTTCCATCAGGTGAGATAGAAGACAAACGTCTAATCCTTTTTCAATAAAAAAAAAGTTTCGCCAAAAATTTTTTTTATGTAGCAAGTTGTAATTTATTTTGAAAATTCGAATTGTCAAATAACCTGAAACCTTAGCAAGTAGGATTTATTCCTTTCCTGAAGTTGGAAAATGTCCTCATTTTATATCATTGATTTTGATAATTTTACTCAATAAGAATAGGTAGATAGTAATTTATTCTTACTTTATAGATGATAAAATAACAACTACAAAGGACCATAAACATACTGGTATAAGTTTATTTTGTTCAGAGATGCCTGGGCACTACCATCCTCCTTATTTTAATTGCCATAAAAACCTATTTTAAAAGCTTTTATTATCACAGTTGTGATAAACGCACATATTATACGATATATGTAGCAGCCAAAACATAAGCTTAATCAAGGTCCATAAAATTTTAAGAGTCACAGTAGTCTCTATATTCTAGAAAATTGTAAATTTGTCCGTAAATACCCAGAGCTATACACAAAACGCACCTTACGACAGCACAACAAGTTAACGCTACCTAGATCCAGACTTGAGTTTATATACTGGCAATACAGTAACCCAGTAACACTACAAATAATATCCGGGGTGGTGTAAAGTTTTCTGTTACTGAATTATAAGAGCGGCAACATAGCATCTAATAATATAATGCACTAGCTGGCAACGTCTGTTGTCGCCTGATACTTACTGATAGTACTTGCAATGAAATATCAAATGATTTTATAAACAGCGCCATCTTAAGTTTTTTTACGTATTATTTTGACTAAATTTAAATAAATTGTAAATTTAATACAACTAACGCCATTTCTCTATCTTAAAAACAACTATTTTTCAAATCACAAAATTTTGTTAGACATGGTTAGTCTATAGTTATTTACTAGTCTCTGGTAAAATGAAGGACCTGGCACGCAATAAGCTGTCTGATGAGACCCATAAGATGATGTGGTCTGGTCATCTACCTCAAGCTGTGCGAGCCGTGTTAGCTGTGAGTGATAGCGCGGAACTATATAACCTTGCCGCAATTGCAGACAAGATCATGGAGACCACCCGTCCAATTGATATTGCAGAGGTCTCACCTACTAAATCGAGTCGCAGTTACGAGAAAGACCTAGTGAACGAGATAGCCAATATTCGCCTAGAGGTCATCCAGCTTGGGCGTCGACCTAGAGGGCGTGGAAACAGCAGGAATCGTGGACAATCCTTGTCGTCTAACCGCCAAAGTGTATCTAGGTCAGCATCCCGACGATCCCATAAGGATCCAAACTGGTTGTGCTACTATCATTATCGGTATAAGAATAAGGCAGTGAAGTGTATCCAGCCGTGTGCCTGGAAAGAACATAAAACGGAAAACTAGATGCGGCGCAGCTTAAGGCGGATTCCTGTACCATTCCTCTGGTTGATTCCTCTGGTACTGTACTTAATATTTTAATTGATACGGGAGCCAACGTTTTGTTGCTTCCCGATACAAGTAAAGTACGTTCTGTGAATATATGCTCTAATTTTTAACTTTATGCAGCCAATTGTTCAGTTATTAACACATATGGATGAAGGACATTAAGTATAAATTTAAATTTGCGTAGACCGTACCGGTGGATATTTATAATTGCTGATGTCAAGCAACCGATATTGGGTGCAGATGTTTTAAGTTATCATGATTTACTTGTAGATTTAAGTGCTAAAAGATTAACTGATAAAAAAACTAATTTAAAGATAGTTGGTTCTATAGTAAGTCTCTTACATCCATGTATTAAGGTTGTCGATGATAACCATTTATTTTAAGATTTGTTAAGCAAGTACCCAGATATAACCAAGCCAGTGAATTATAATAAAACCCCTTGTCACGCAACATACCATCACATTGAGACAACCGGCCCACCTGTTCATGCCAAAGCGAGACCATTGCCCCCGGATAGGTACCCTAAAGTAAAGGAGGAATTTCGTCTCATGCAGTTGGAGTTGGGAATTTGCAGGCCGTCTTAAAGTCCTTGGGCCAGCCCCCTGCACGTAGTTCCAAAAAGGAATGGTGCGACCAAGCGGCGATTACCGTAAATTAAATTCCATTACTAAGCCGGACAGGTATCCCATTCCGCGTATACATAACTTTACCTATTTGTTGGCAGGTAAAACTATATTTTCTCGCCTGGACGGGTGCCAGTAAGGGTGCCACCCCAAAGAAACTGGGTGCCTGCTTCATTTCGAACTTAATTAATATGCTTGGTGGAATGCATCGTTACAACAAGCTAGTTCTTAACTTACTGTCACTGAGTCATGATGATCCTAATATCTTTAAGAAATAAAATATTTTTTTGCTTTTTATTTGTATTTACATGAATATAAAAAACATTGGATATACGAGTTCGTATTAAAAATTACTACTAAAATAATATAAAACTACTAAAAAATCTCTAGAAATGAGTTGAAAGCGAATCATTAGGGTAATAAATCAATGAATTTATATATTTTCCAGTTACTTGTTTGAACTAACTACTTATTAATTTATGTAGATACGTATATCACTTTTTACGGGCTCACGTTCGAGAACAGTAGTGCGAGAATCGAACCGTTCGAAATATCATTTGAACCGGAGATGTACAGTTTTTATGCTTTAAAAATAATGACAGGTCGAAATCGATTCACTTACCGCAGAAGTACTAAATCGTGATATAATCATTATTTGTTGATTTTAAATAAACGACAAGTGTCTAAACAGAAAACTAAAAAGGTTTATTAACTTAAACGTAACTTAATTTGACACATTGTAATGTGCTGAAAGCTTCAAACTTAAATAATTTTTGTTCGGTACCTACCTCCTGATAACTTATGTTTTAATAATGAAACATAATCTTTGCCTTTTTTAAATATTTATCTATAATCTACTTACAATGTTTGACCCCACATAAAAAAAGATTGTATGTATGTATGTATCTAATAGCTTACGTATTAACATCATCTATACATATTCCATGCAGACAGGGATTGCTCAAACAAGAGACTCCAGCCGCGGCCACCTTAACTATAGTCAACAACCACCAACACACTACAAAGGAGGTAACTCCTTCAGCAAACATAATTTAAACTATTAATACACACTCATGTCGAATTAAAAACTTTTTCGAACGCATAAAATACTGCCTAGTTACACTGGCAAGCAAATAAACGAATTTAAAAATAGTAAAAACATTTTTAAACTTGGAATGTTTCTAATGATAGTCTGTCGACAAAACTCAGTGGAGTGAAAACTAGGCCCCGACCAAGGTGTGGCTTACACGTTGCCATGGGAACATTTAACATACAATACGAATATCGCCTCGTACCGGTGAATTATTGACCAAATTTCAACACTAAACAGAAACATAAATTGCTTTGTCCATATCTAGGCTAGTAGGTAAAACCAATTCAATTAATTAAAGAAAATAAATTAATTTCCATACATATGACAGAATCAGGCCAAACGTCAAAACATTATGAAGTAGAATTGTGGACATTTTCCGTTCATAGGTCTTGCCCATCCGGCAGCGTATCCAGAATCCGGTGCGCTAGGAGAAACCGCCAACTTCATTTATTTCAGACTTCTTTGATTAGGAGCTAGAAGAATCGTATTCATGGGTATTTCCCCAGTCGACTGCCTGCCAAGTTTACTCACATAGCTTTTTCTGGTGACCAGCCTTAAAGTATCTATTCTATATTTATTTATTTATTACAAAAACAAACGATCACAAAATAAACAATAGATTAGTAGTTTTACAACAAACTGACCTATAGTTTCCTTAATCTTTATATGCCTTAAAACAAATCAACAAATGTACTGTTATGTTGCCTTTTTGTAATCTACTTTACATAAACACTTTACGTGAATCAAAACAAGGTTTTATATGGAAGTGAATTATAATATCCTAATTAAATTATCAAAAATATATCTCTGCACTAACTTTTCGTTATCATGTATACCTACTCGTATTTGACATGCACGTTTAACAAATGTATTTGCAACTTAAAGAGTTGTATTGCGGGGTACGTGGAACAATTTCCTAGTTCAACATTAACGTTCTCGCCTGCGAGGTACTTTAATAAAGAGGGGACATCCACCAAGTTATTTAACAATTTATATAATAATAAGAAGTTGACATATTCTCGGCGATTTCACAAGGTGATAGTAGAGGGACTAGGTATAATCCGAACAACTAGTGCCGGTTCTAAAATCCAAAGGTTTTACAATTGTTTTGTCTCTATGATGTATGGCAAGTATATCATGGTGATCAAAACACTTTTTCTGCTAGTTAACTAACCAACAACTATTTATTTGTTTTATTTAATTATTTACTAAATATCTAACCCGTAAGAGAAGAGAGAATTTACCTATGTACTACTTTCTCAATTCAATAAAATCAGGAAATCACGTTCCCCCTTACATGTTTTAACAGGTGCAAAAATTATTATTTTAAAGCCACTTGCGCTAAAACCATCAAAGTATTGAGTTAGCCTGAATTAGTTATTCTAGGCTAGTAATCTAACAAATTAATTAAAGAGTATCGATTTGTTTTTTTTTGTTCCCCTCCACGGAGAGGGCAGGAGGAAGTAAAAAATTCTCTTACGCATACCCCGCGCGCGATCGGAGTTATGTGGGACTCGCCACTCCGAGCCTACCAGAGCCTCTACCCACTAAAAAACCCCCTGAATGACTCGGGCAATTTTTTGCCACACAGCCTTCATCTGAGCGACGACCAATTGGAGAAAGAAACCCGCGCTAGCGGGGCCCAGGAGGGGTCACCCGCTGGGATTACATAGCACTGAAGGTGCTCAAAGCACTGAAGGTGAATTCATAGCACTGAAGGTGAATTCATAGCACTGAAGGTGCTCAAAGCACTGAAGGTGAATTCATAGCACTGAAGGTGCTCAAAATGAAAATTAAAAGTTGAATTAATTTAAATTTAAATTAGATTAGAATTTGCGGCCAGAAGTGTGTGCGTTTCTCGGTCTAGCGACTTTGAACTTCGAATCTAAGATAGGGGTAGTATACGAGACTGAATGTCGAACTAGAGGATTGGGGTGGGTTTCGGAGCGTTTGGAGAACGCTTCAGAGAGTGTTTTGGTGCTGTTGCACTGTAGGTAGTTCAAAATCTCTGTGCAGGTCCGCGTTACGCACGTACCAGGGTGCGTTTGTGGCCCTGCGGCAGAAGAGATTTTGAACAACCTGCAGTTTGCGCAGGACGGAGGGTTTGGCGTGGGCAAAGATTGGCGAGGCATATGTCATGACGGGTCTAACGCAGGTCGTATAAAGCGTACGTTTATTTCTGAAAGACATTTTACTTTTTCTACCTAACATACTATATAGGCGGCTTAAGTAAAAACGGGCGAGTTTCGTTACTCTATCGACGTGTGGTTTGAAAGAAAGCGTCTGGTCTAATGTGACGCCAAGGTATTTGGTACTGCACTTCCTGGGGATGGGAATGCCTAACATTCGGATGTGGAGATTGTAATCGGCGATATGACGGTGTTCGCAGTCGAAGTAAACCGCAGAACTCTTGTCTGGGTTCACATCGATGCGCCATTTTTGAAACCATGCACCGAGGGCGTTTATGGCCCTTTGGAGTCTGGAGGACCCGGGACACTGAGGCCTTTGATGTAAAGGGCGGTGTCGTCGGCAAAGAGGGCGAGTTCGACGCCTTTCGGTGGGACTGGAATATCGTTAGTGTACACGGTGTACAACAGAGGGGCGAGGACTGAGCCTTGAGGGACTCCAGCCGTTATGGGACGAGGCGCGGAAAACGTGTCTTCATGTTTGAAACGAAACGTGCAGTCTTTGACAAACGACGCGATTATCCTAACTAGGCGACCCGGTACACCTATTTTGTAGAGTTTATAGACGAGACCGCGGTGCCAGACTTTATCGAAAGCCTTGTCTACGTCAAAGAAAACTGCGACCGTTTCTTACACCGCGGATAAAAGCTGCCAAGTATGTACTCGACGGTTCGATGGACTTGCTGAGGGCAGGAGTGCTTAGCGCGAAAGCCGAACTGATGGGGAATAATGGGAGGATCGCCATCCGTTGGAAACATCCGCATTCGAGAGAGTATGACTCTCTCGAGAAGTTTAGACATGGCCTTGAGGAGGCTAATGTGTCTGTGATTAACCAGGATATTCTTAGGTTTAGCCGGCTTAAGAATGCCTATGACTGTCGCTTCTTTCCAAACTTTTGGAAAGTAGCTAAGGTCGAAGCAGGCATTGCAAATGAAAGCTAATAAGGTAAGCACCTGTTGAGGCAGGTGCTTAAGTGCGTGGTTGGAAATTCCATCCGCACCCGGAGCCTTTTGGACTTTTGACTTCTAATGAGAAGCGAGATTTCATGATTACAGACTGTGACGGGGTCAGCGGTGATGGGGAGAGAGTCCCTGCGGAGGACTTCGTCCTCCACCGCCTGGATGTGGGAGGGATCCGCGGGTTGCGTGCTGGGCGAGCATTATGGGGCAATGCTGTCGGCGAAGCATTCGGCTTTCTCTTCGTCTTCGAAGACGGTAGTGCCGTCGGGACGAGTGAGAGGAGGAACGTGGGAAGCGGCGTCTACGCGTAAGGCTCGGGCCATTTTATAATACGCTTGGTGGGACGGGGAGATATTCTCCATGAGATTGTTCATCTGAGCGTCTCGGAGGTCCGCGAGGCAAGACCTAACTTTACGTTGTAGCTGATTCGCAGCTAATCTATAGGCAGGCGTGGGATAGAGTTTGGCTCTCCGGAGAGCTGCTTCTTAGCTTTAATGAGATTGCGGACGGCTAAGGGAAGCGTGGGTTTGACTTGCTTAACGATCTTTTCGTTATCTCTGATGGCTGAGTTGACAGCAACAGTGAGGGAATCGACTAAAGAGTCTATTTGTCCGGGCTATCTAGAGAGTCGGGCGAGATAGCGAACGGAGAGTTCGGGGCCTCTAACGCTGAAAGGTCTTAGGCGATGTCGTTAACGTTTGGCGATCCTAGCACGAGTGAAACGGGGCGGTGATCAGAGCCTAGGTCATCGAGCGGTTCGATAGACCTGAGATCAAGGTTGATATGCTTTACTATTGCGAAATCGAGGATGTCGGGAGAATGGTTCGGGTTGTCGGGATAATTAGTGGGAGTGACGGGATAGATGAAGTCTAGGGCGAGTTGCTTAGTGATGTTGAGAAAAGCGATACCGCTGGTGTTGGTCGATAGGCACATCCAGTCAATATGTTTAGAGTTAAAGTCTCCGAACATCATGACTGAATGGCCGAGGGCGAGAATGGCCTCAAAGTTGCTGCGGATAGGTCTGGTGCCACTAGGTATGTAGATTGAAGCTATGTTGACGGTCGGATGACCAGTCATAGACAATCTACACACAGTGGCCTCCATGTTGAGGTGAGGAGGGGTAGGGAGAGGAGAGCAATGGAATCTTTTTTATAGTAAATAGATGTGCTGCCGTGACCGTCGGCGTTGGGCCTATCGTTACGAGTGAGCGCGTATTTGGGAATAGCGAATCCCCTGGAGCCGTTTGGAGTGAGCCACGTCTCTTGGATAAGCAGTAAGTTTAGCTTATTGTTCTGAACAAATAGTTTGAGCTCAGGAAGGTAAGAAGTAAGGAAAGTACGAGCTTTAAATGAAACTAGGGATAAGCCCTTGGGTTTGATACGACCGGACGCGGAATGTAGACATGGTCTAGACATTATATTTACTTTTTAGAGAATTTATACTAAATATATAATTTATAAAGAACTAAGTAGCGAGTGATGCTCGGCTAACGCAAATAGACGCTCTTGAGGAGAGCGGGCGGCACAGTTTGCGTGCGAGTACGGCGATTTCCCTAATATCGACGTTTTGGATAACGTAGAACATGGTCTTCATGTCCTCAGCCAACGACGACTGAGGCGAAGACGACGGAGCGGGACGCGGGCCTACGGGAGCTGGGATAGGTAGGGAAGGTGGAGCGGCCGGGCTCTGTCTCCAGGAGAAAGCCGAAGTCCGTATCGGCTGCTCGGGCTTTGCTTCCGGGGGACTCCGGTTGCGCAGCGGTGGGAAGTTGGCAGGAGTGAGGGGCGGCGCCGGTTTAGGCGCACCCTTTTTGTGGTAGAGTGCGGAGCGCGCGGGCAACCCCTGTAGTTTTCTGTGTGGCCGGACTTGCTGCACAGCACACATGCAGGGGAGAAATGGAGTCGGGAGTGCGAGTGCACTCCTTCGTGATGTGAGGATCGAGGCACTTAACGCACCTTGGGGGAGCTGAGCAATTAGCCGCTGCGTGGCCGTAAAGCTGGCAACGGTGGCATTGCCCAGGGTGACCGCAACGGTTAGGGCGCTCGACGGAGATATTCGAGAGTCCGCAGATTGTGCGAGCCTCTCTGAAGATCTCCCTCGAGTTGGGAGTGTTGGATAGGATTACTAGAGCGAGCGGGAAACGTCTGCTGCGGTTGGAATGCATTTTGTGAACGGGACTTAAGGTCCTCGAGAATGTCGTCGTTACTGAGTTCGAACGGGACGCCCCGTAGTACTGCGCGGATCTTACGCTCCTCCGGGAGGGCGTAGGTGTGATACGCGATTTGTTTAGACAAATCGCGTATCACACCTATACACCGATACTACTACTACACCGATAGTCGCGACTTGAATTTTTATAGTTTCGCCTGCGTTAGCCGCTTTTAGGTAATTAATTTTGTGCTCCTTGCATAAGTTAGATACCGCGGTCCAGCGCCCTTTTTCGCGGAGGAAGACGGGCGGAGGGATTTGAGCCTTAGCCGGGACGGGAGCGCAGCGCGTTGCTGGCTTCGACGGAACCGACGGGACGACGTGTCCGACACACAATACATGTCGGAGGGCACGGGAGACCTGAAAAGACCTGAGGGGTCTGGGCGATGGTGACCCGAGGGGCCGAGAGGGTGGTCTGAGGGGCCGGGGACGCGTTAAACGCTAATAAGGCCTGCGTGAAGACCTCATCAGAGATTGAGACACCCGACGCGGTGAGGGCCTGGGCAAAGGCTTTCGCAAAGCTTACTAAATCTAAACTTTGCAAATCCATGAGGGAGGGTTGGGACTATAAATATATAAATGATGCCTAGAATTCCTAATAACCTAGCGGCTAACCTAGGGAAAATAACTTAAAACTAACCGTAGTTCGCCGAAGGCCGCTACCAAAATCCTAAAAAAGGGTACGCACGTAAAGAGTTGAACTGCGTTAGGGTCAACCTTTACTGACAAAAAAGGCAAATGTACACGGAGAGACACAAATATGATAAAGATAAATAATATGAAAATAGAAGAGTAAATAAATAAAATAGTAGAAAGGAAAAATATATAAACAAAAGGACTGGATCATTACAAGTTCAGTTGTCACCGTTAGGAATCCTTTGTACTAAAACCAGAAAACTTTACACTGGGCACACACAGTACTCAGAACAAGCACAACACTTTAAAAACTAAGAGACTTAGTCGCAAAGAAAATTAATCACTTCGACAGCGCTCGGAGGGAGTAAGAAAACCCACAAAAACCGTATCACGGAACCAACACGCTATACTACGACGTCAGTAAACTGAGCGCCAATGAACAAGAGGAAGAGACCGATCAATCGGAGTGGTCTTGGAACGTCCGTACCGGGCGGCGATCGGAGCGAGAATCGACCATCATCTTGAAACCACAACCGGAACCGCTGATGCGACGGCTTATCGTGCCCTGCGCTCATGTTCTTATAACGTTTTGGTTTAACTTTATAACTATTAACGGTTTTATAACGCGTTTGGATAAAATATTTAATATCAACGTAGATAAAGCATTTACATGCAAACTGTCATAATAAAAAATTATTATAAGAAATGTCAGTAAATTACACACTTTATATTAAGTTTTTCGCTTCTTTTTTCAGTTTTGTAATCTTAATAATTTTGATATTAAATTCAAAACCTTACCTACGTTTCAAAACACTGTTCGGTTCGAAACAACTTTTTTCTAAATAAATGATAAAAACTTGCATTTCAAATGTCAAGCGACGGTGAAAATAATATTAGGTCATTACATATGAAATTGGCGTTTTGTAAGGGAGGAACATAAAGTAAATTTAAAAAAAATATTATATATTTATTTAATCAAAGTATGTAAAAAAAGTTATTAAGTAAAAAAGAAAATGTATTAAGAAATTTTACGATAAAAAAGTTCATTTCAAAGTTAAGCACCGTTGCAAAGATGTTCGAACGTATTGTTTACGATATCATCTATCGAGCTATTAAACCATTAATTATTGAACAGCAGCATGGTTTCACAGGTCAGAAGTCGACTGAAACCAACTTCTGCGTGTTTCTGGATTTTATTTCCAAAGCAATGGATAGAGAATATCAAGTAGATGTTGTATATACCGATTATTCAAAATCCTTTGACAAAGTTTGTCACAATTTGTACAAAAACTGTATAATATTGGTATACACGGCGATCTTCTCCGTTGGCTGGAATCATACCTCTGAGATCGCAGTCAAGCTGTAACGGCGAAAGGGTTTTGTTCGTCATTCACTCCAGTTACATCAGGTGTCCCACAGGGATCACATTTAGGCCCCCTTCTTTTTAACATATACATTAATGATGTTGTCTCAATTTTCAAACATGCACAATTCTTACTCTATGCTGATGATAAGAAAATTTTCAAGCTCATAAAAGATTCTAATGATTGTATTTCTCTTCAGGACGACTTAAATTCACTAAGCCTCTATTGTAGTAATAAACTTGCTATGTTTTAACGTTTGGACAACTGAAGGACAGACGGATTCGCATCAGCTCACCATACCTTTTAGAGCAGATTAATTTTCGTTGTTGCCGCACCAATTCAAGAAGAATTCATGCCTTTCAGCCACCCACAATGCGTACAAATTATGCAACAAATTTATTTATTTACAGATCTTGTAATTCAAACAATAAAGTGTTCAGTAACCTATATATGTTCATTCTCTCTATAAAGCAATTTAAGCGTAGCATTAGAAAAACTTTGCAAGTACTCAAGAAGTAATTTATAGCATTTTTATACAACTTATTCTAAATTATTTATTTTGCAAATGTAGAGAAATAATTGAAATAGACATTGTTTTAATAATACTCGATTAATTGTGTTAATTTAAATTCAATTTGTTATAAAATCCAAATTATTTAATTGTGTAATTTTTTGGTATTCTTCATCTTAAATTAACTAAAAATTGTAAATTTTATTACAGGAAACTTTGCTGGATTATGAATTATTTAGAGAATATTGTTGTATTTAAAGTGTATTGTACTGTTTGTTTCCCAAATAAGAAAAAAAAATAAATAAAAATATCGCGAGGGGGCAGTCTGGGGCTTCCATGGCCGAAGACAAGGTGTGCTTGAAACCTTCCGAATTGGTATAGGTTTTCGGAGCAGAAGGGTCGTTTTGGGGTCCTAGTATTAGGGACACCGGGCGGTGGTCTGAGCCTAAGTCGTCTAGACGCTGTATGGTCTTAAGGTCGACATTGATTCCTTTGACTATGGCAAAGTGAAGGATATCCGGGGAATGAAGCGGGTTATCCGGGTAATGAGTGGGTGTGAAGGGAGAAATTATATCAAGATCGAGTGACTTCGTGATGTAGTTTAACACCACTGGTGTTGGTCGACAAGCACGTCCAGTCAGTATATTTGCAATTAAAATCGCCAAACATAATGATGGATTGGCCCAGTTCGAGTAAGGCCTCGAAGTCACTACGAAGGGGCGGTGTTCCACTAGGTATATAGACTGAAGCCATGATTATGGTCCTATGACCTGTCATGGCAAGCCTACACACAGTGGCCTCCATCTTGGTGAGTGGAGGCGTGGGAATCCGTGAGCAGTTAATACTCTTCTTGTAGTATATGGCAGTGCCGCCTCGATTGACGAGTACGGGCCTGTCATCACGCACAAGAGAGTATTTAGGAATGCAGAGACCCCTGGTGTGATGGGATTTTAAAAATGTCTCTTGTACAAGGATTAACTCGGGCTCGATGTTCTTAATGAACAGTGTGAGCTCCGGAAATTGGTTGCCTAGACCTCGGGTGTTAAACGAGATCAGGGATAAACCCCTGGGTTTGGTCCGACCAGCCAGAGTGTAAAGTGGAGAACTCATTATAGCTTGGCTTATAATGTTTTTAATAGAGATTCGTACTGGACGATTACCATCAGTCGGTCTCTAGGTGTGCGGGCAGCGCGCAGTTTGCTTGCGCACTGGGCTACTTGTGTCATATTGACACCTTGGAGGGTGTCGAATATCAATTTGAGATCCTCAGCCATTGAAGGCCTGCTAATGGAGCAGGGTGGGTGGGTGGAGCCGGACGCTGTTTCCAAGCAAGCACTGGAGTGGGCGTGGGCTGGGCGGGCTTTGCTACCGGGGGAACCCGGTGGCGCAGCGGCAGGAAATTAATATTATTAATAAGGGGCGGGGCCTGTCTGGGTGCCGCCCTTCTATTAACTTGTCGGATTGTTCGGGGTACGCGAGGGCAGCCCCTGTAATTTGCGGTGTGGCCGGACTGGCCACACAGCACACAAACTGGGGGGGAGGTCCACTCCGGAGTGCGGCTGCACTCCTTCGTGGTGTGAGGCTCCAGGCACTTTACGCACCTGGGGCTAGCGGAGCAGTTGGCCACCGCATGCCCGTACAGTTGGCAGCGGTAGCACTGCCCGGGGTGGCCGCGGCGATGCGGCATCTCGACCGAGATGCCGGAGAGGCCGCAGATAGTGTGGGCCTCTCTGATTAATTCGCGGGATCTGGGCGTAAAAATGGCGTATCGATGTGAATCCAGAGAAACGCTCTGCGATAAGCTTTGATCATAAACTCCGTCCCCCTGCGACACCCATATCCGAATGCTAGGTACGCCCATCCCGTGGGCACGAACCACCAAGAACCTAGGCGTAACGCTCGATCGTATGCTTTCATTCCGACCTCACATACTTAGAGTTACTAAACTCGCCCGTATGTACATGGCCCGCGTAAACGGTATGTTAGGCCGGTGTTTAAATATGGTTCAGCAATTGAAAAAGTAGCGGACTGTATTTTTTAGAGTTTAATGATTGACTGTAAAGTACAAAGAACTAATATATATATGCGCGTGCGCGGAAGAGTAGTCGCAGAGGCGATCGACAGCTGACTGCTCGGCGCACGGCGAGACGTCACGGCGACGGAGCGGGGCGGCGAGGAGGGTCGGCAGGAGGAGCGCGGGGCACCTGAGCCCGCGGGCGCCCGCACCGATGATGATGCGTCAACATACTCCCCCGGTTGAAGTATTTTCAACTGCTGCAGTGACAGGCAGAGGACAGATGGTATTGTAAGCCCGCCGAATGACACCCCTTCTGGTTTGGATGTCGGCGACTCGTGCAATCCCATCACTGCCTGGTAGAGTCTTCATTATGCGTCCCAAAAGCCACATCAGAGGGGGTGACGTCTTGTCCTTAATGACGACTAAAGTGCCATCTTTGAGCTCTCCCGAAGATCGACTCCATTTGGTTTTCTTCTGAAGCCACATAATATATTCGTTCGAAGATCTGCTCCAAAAATGTTGTTTAAGACATTCAACTCGGCGAAATCTCTGTAGGCTAGTGATGTTAGTAGTTCGTATCTGTGGGTGTGGTAACATGATCAGTGAGCGTCCAATAAGAAGGTGAGCTGGAGTGAGAGGAATAAGGTCTGAAGGATCGTCGGATTTAGGAGTTAAGGGTCTGGAGTTAAGGATGGCTTCGATCTGTATCAAGCATGTTGCCATCTCCTCGAATGTCAAATGGGTTAATGTTAAGATCCGCCGCAGGTGATGTTTAGTCGATTTGACGGCGGACTCCCATAAACCTCCAAAATGCGGCGTGTACGCCGGTATAAAAGAGAATTTAATTCCTGAGTCTAAGCTGTGCAGTTTTAAATCTTGTGCGAGAAGTTTAGATAACTCGTTAAAGGCACCAACAAAAGTTGTGCCATTGTCGGAAAAGATATTGCGTGGTTTACCCCTCCGAGCAATAAACCGATTTAAGGCAGCTAAAAATGCTTCCTTTGTGAGGTCAGAAACCAATTCGAGGTGTACGGCTCGTGAAGCCAAACACACAAATACCGCGATGAAACTTTTGATGAGTCTGCATCCCCTACCTTTTCGGTCGGCTATCATAATTGGCCCGGCATAGTCGATACCGGTATCAAGGAACGGGAACTCGAGATGTAGACGCTGTTTCGGGAGGTTACCCATGATGGGTTGGACCGTGTTTGCCTTAATCCTGCAACACTTGACACATTGATAGGAGATTTTCTTTGCAAGGTTTCTTCCACCAATAGGCCAGTACTTATGATGAATGGTAGCAAGCAACAACTGGGGTCCAGCATGCTTAAGACTATGATGAAAATTATTGAATATTAATTTACAAAGATTGTGAGAACTTGATAGTAATATAGGGTGTTTAACGTTATAATCGTAAAATGAGTTTTTAAGTCTGCCTCCTACTCGAATTACCTTATCTGAATCAAGAAAGGGAGACAATGATGAAAGTTTGTGTTTTGCAGGTAATGTATTTCCGGTCTGAAGTAAACGATATTCTTCAGGGAAGGATTCCTGTTGACTGAATCTAAGTAAGACTGTTAATGCGTTGTCCATCTCTACCACTGAGAGATGGTCACTTTCAGACGGTTGTTTTTTACATTTGTTTATAAATCGTAATGAAAATGCTAGAACGCGTTGTAATTTGTTTAAATTTGAAAATTTAGAAATCAAATAAGATAAAGTATTTTCAGGATTATCACTGTTGATGTTGACGTGAAATGATCTAACCATTTCCGGTAATTCAGATGGTGCTTGCTGAGCCGCATTAGGAAACTCCGGCCAAGATGCTGGGCCATTGCGCAGGAAAGATGGGCCTGATAGCCAAAGCGATGAACATGACAATTTGTCGGCACTTAGTCCGCGTGAAGCGAGGTCTGCGGGGTTTTCGCTTGAAGGCACGTAGCGCCAGTCACTACCAACAGTTTCTTGAATTTCCGAGACTCTATGGCGAACGAACGTTTTTAACTTTGTAGGGGGTGTAGAGAGCCAACCTAAAACGACCGTAGAGTCACACCAGAATATTGATTCGTCAACGTGCAAAGTAAGAGACTCGCATACCTTTGAGTACAACCGACTGCCGGTCAACGCTGCACATAGTTCGAGGCGCGGTATTGTTGTAGCCTGGATAGGGGCGACTTTACTTTTTGCACTAAGCAGATGCGTGTGAACTTCACCGTTCGTGGTGACGCTACACACATAAATACATGCCCCGTAGCTCTTTTCCGAAGCATCTGTAAATACATGCAATTGTGTCAAGATAGGACAGTCACACATCGTTCGCCGTGGAATTTCAAATTGATTAAGGAAAGGTAGAGTCCTATGAAAGTCATTCCAGGCTATTGAAATATGTTCGGGAATAGGGTCATCCCAGGAACATTTAGAAAGCCATAACTGTTGCATCAATATTTTAGCTTCGACAATGCAAGGAGTGACGAGGCCGAGTGGATCAAAAATTTGTGATATAACTGACAAAATCACGCGTTTTGTCACCTTTTCAACAGTAGGTACGTTTGTAGAGAAAGAAAACGTATCATTAAGGCAGTTCCAATTGAGCCCTAACGTTTTTGACATCTCCTTCTCACTAAGATTGACATGTTCTAAGCTAACCGAGTCCCCACATAAAGACTGAAGTACTTCTCGTGAGTTAGAACGCCATTTTCTAAGGTTATATTGAGCTGTCTGAAGCGAAGCGACAACCTTACGGCATTGATTGACAGTTTCCTCTACGCTTCTACCACCATTAAGATGTCGTCGACATAGAAATAACGTAGGTCCAACCATTTGTATGTCATTCAATGACTTACCATTCGATTAACTGGCGGAGGCATCGAACACCACACGAAGCTTAGTTGTGGAGCTCGACTCCTTCAGGACGCCGTGATGAGGTATATAGTATGACAGTTTGGAAGGTCCATCATTGGAAAAGTCTGTACTTTCAGACATGTGACCTAACTGAATATATTCTCTCATGAAGTTGACGTAGAGTTCCTTGTATCGAGGATCTCGGGCAAGACGGTTTTCTAATGATAGAAATCTGCGTTTCGCCATTATGTAAGAGTCACCTAATATGCTGGGTGATTCTTTAAAGGGAATTTTCACTACGAACCGTCCGTCTGGATTGCGATAGGTAGATTCATTAAAATGTTGTTCGCAGGATCTCTCCTCAGCTGTAAGCTTATGCTTCGGAGCTATCGAATCCAACTCCCAAAAACGTGTTAAGTCCGGCTGTGTGTTATTAACAAACATACAAACTTGAGAATGTTTATTGTATTCATGAATCCTGCCCGATACTATCCAACCTAATTTTGAATCGCATAGAATCGGCAAGTTTTTACCCAATTGGATACGATTCATGCCTATGATACCCCAAAATGCTTCCGCACCGACTAAAATGTCGATGGCCGACGGAATATTGAAGTTGGGGTCGGCAAGGTGAATGTCCGAAGGTATAGGTATGTTTGATATGTTTATATAATTATTAGGTACGAATGAAGAAATCTTTGGTAAGACATAGCATTCGAGTTTGATTTTAAAGCTATTATAAGTTGACTTAATTGAAATAGAGCAAGCTCGTGAACAAAGAGACGACTGTTGATTGATACCCATAACTTTAGACTGAGCTTTATAAAAATGAATGTTTAGCTTACGAGCAAAGTCTTCAGATATGAAGTGCCCTGTGCTCCCATTATCCAACAACAGGCGTGCAGTGTGAAGGTTGCCTTCACCATCCTCCACCCTCACAAGCGCTGTGGATAGTAAAATTGAACGAGTATCAGTTGATTGACTGATTGAAAGTGTAATATTCGGTGTGATAGACGACGACGAATCAGTATCAGTATGTAGCAAGGTGTTATGTTTTAATTTACAATATTTGCAAGATCCTAATTTACATTTGCCAACATTGTGACCTGGGCGAAGACAGTTCAAACAAACATTGCAATTATTAGCTTTTTTAATACGCAACTCTACAGAAAGCTTACGAAACTCAACACAAGAAAAAAGAAAATGTTGTTGTTTACACATTGGACATGAAATATTTTTATATTTTTGTTCAATACTTTTAGATAATACAAAGCTTTTAGTTTTATTAATGTTAACAGGATTGTAGCAAATTTGTTTTGAGCTAGATTCCTCGAGCGTCTCTAGTAAGTCAGACCTATTACTAAGAAAATTAATGAAGATCAAGAGCGTCGGAGGTTCAGATAAGGTATTTCGATGCTCCTCCCATTGGCGGTTAGTTACCTGATCCAGCTTGCTTGTCATCATATGTATGATAAGTGTGTCCCAGTGTTGGACAGGCTGGTCTAAGGTCGATAGGGCTCTCAGGTTTTTATTGGTAACATCGATGATATTACGCAATGCCTTGCTAGACTCCCTGTGAATGGGTTCAACATTAAATAAGGCTTGTACATGGTTGTTGACTAAGAGCCTTTTATTATCGTACCTATCACAAAGTAACCTCCAGGCAGCGTCATAGTTGTCCGATTTGAAATCGAGATTATCAATCGCAAGTAACGCACTGCCACATAAGGATGCACGTAGGTAATGTAATTTATTAATTTTGTTTATGTTCTCATTATTATGTATGATTGCTTTATAAGTGTCTCGAAATTCGAGCCAATCATGATAATTACCGGAAAATTTAATTAAATCTATTTTAGGCAAACGAATTGAACAATCATTTTTGTGTGTTTGACTACAAGGGCCCACCTGGGATTCGCAGTCAGAAAGAAGCTTTCGAGCTCTATCTACAATCTGGCGGGCTGAAGCCACCAAAGCGTAGAACTGCTTCTCAAAGTCCTCGCGTTCGGTATATTGCTCCTCGGGGTCATCCACTAAAGCCTCCAAATCGTTCTGTAAAGCATCATAATTTTCTTATAAATTTTCAAATTTTGTATATCTGCATTCTACTTCTATAAGTTGTAGTTCACTTAACTTATCGCAAGATTTTATGAGATTTATGTATGAAGCGAACTGCGTAAGCTTAGCCTTGAAAGAGGCTCGCTTTTTAATAAGGCCTTTTAAATCGCTCATTTTAAAGAATAAGCTTTAAGTATTTAATAGTCTTTGAAGCAACGCTAGAAGTATGCAAAGCGAACAGTGATAGTATTTGCTATTGAAAATAATAAGGGGCAAAGTTTGCTCTACGAAATACGCAGCGTAAGGTAACAAGTACCTATTAAAAA
The DNA here is from genome assembly GCA_923062675.1 of Marasmarcha lunaedactyla. Lineage (NCBI taxonomy): Eukaryota > Metazoa > Arthropoda > Insecta > Lepidoptera > Pterophoridae > Marasmarcha > Marasmarcha lunaedactyla. The sequence continues at coordinate 22,762,869 of OV281346.1, forward strand.
AAATACAAAACCACAAATATAGCTTGAAATTATGAAATATTATGGATTAAATTAAGTAAAAATGATAAATATGGTGCTATTGAAATAATAATGAACAGTTGAAATGATTATGAAGTATGAATCTTGAAAATCTAAAATTAGTATTACTTAATGAGAACTTAAATGATTTATTTACTATCGTAAGAATCAGGCAAATGATTTGATATTAGAATGAAGCTGAATATGAATTGATGGGATTATAGTGAAATGAATATGTAATGGATGAGGGATGACAATGAGTGTGAAATTATGATAAAGAAAAAATTGGAACAATCTCACGGTTTTATGGCACCATCCACTGATAATCACTACCACATTTCAGTTCACGAAGATGTCGTTAGTTGCTGTCTTGCTCGATGAATCCTGCTGAATAACTTGATGACCACGATTCCTTGCGTATCCGCTGGTTTTGTAGATTTAAACCGTCGTTTATTTCCACAAAAGCCCTGTAGGATGCACGAAGACAAGGATGAAGTCGTACTATGTAGACAAAGGCAACTTGTACACGACGATCAGCCGCAAGCTTGAAAACAGTTACTTGGCCAACGGTTTATTCTTTTCTTTGTTCTTTCGAGGTCGTTGAATTCCTTATGACGGTGAGAGGACCATGTTTAAATATGGTTCAGCAATTGAAAAAGTAGCGGACTGTATTTTTTAGAGTTTAATGATTGACTGTAAAGTACAAAGAACAAATATATATATGCGCGTGCGCGGAAAAGTAGTCGCAGAGGCGATCGACAGCTGACTGCTCGGCGCACGGCGAGACGTCACGGCGACGGAGCGGGGCGGCGAGGAGGGTCGGCAGGAGGAGCGCGGGGCACCTGAGCCCGCGGGCACCCGCACCGATGATGATGCGTCAACAGCTGGCACAGTAAAATGTCTCTTAGGAACAAGCGACCGCTTTTTAAGGTTTGCGTCAGACCAGTCATGACGTACGCCACCCCATCTTTGCCCATGCCAAACCCTCCGTTCTGTATAATCTGCAGGTAGTCCAGAATCTCTTCTGCCGCAGGGCCACGGATGCTCCGTGGTACGTGCGTAACGCAGACCTGCACAGGGATCTCGATTCACCTGCAATACAACAACACCTTAGGACGCTTTCCTCGAGAGCTCCTCGGACGAGTGAGGGTTGCGCCTAAACCGGCACCGCTCCTCACTCCCGCCAACTTCCCACTGCTGCGCAATAAGCCAGACTTACTGCTTCTCCAAGAGACGTGGCTCACTCCGAACCGCTCCAGGGGATTCGCTATTCCCAAATACGCGCTCACTCGTAACGATAGTCCCAACGCTGACGGTCACGGCAGCCGAGCGACTGTAGATTGGCTATGACCGACCGTCATCATAGCTTCAAGCTACATACCTACTGGCACCAGACCTATCCGCAGCGACTTTGAGGCCATTCTCGCCCTCGGCCGTTCAGTCATTATGTTCGGAGACTTTAACGTTCGAAATCTCTTCTGCCGTGGGGCTACAAACGCACCTTGGTACGTGCGTAACGCGGACCTGCACAGAGATCTTGAACTACCTACAGTGCAACACCACCTCAAGACACTCTCTGAAGCGTTCTTCAAACGCTCCAAAACCCACCCCAATCCTCTAGTTCGAGATTCAGTCTCGTATAATACCCCTGTCATAGATTCGAAGTACAAAGTTGCTAGACCGAGAAACGCGCACTCTAACGTAACCACGCAACTAACACTAGTTCTCGAAGTCCTTCAGGCCGCAACTTCTAATTCTAATGTAATTCAATTTTTATTTTCATATTGAGCACCTTCAGTGCTATGTATTCACCTTCAGTGCTTTGAGCACCTTCAGTGCTATGTGATCCCAGCGGGTGATCCGTTCTGGGCCCCGCTAGCGCGGCCTCTTTCTCCAATTGGTCGTCGCTCAGATGAAGGCTGTGTGGCAAAAATCTGCACGAGTCATTCAGGGGGTTTTTTAGCGGGTAGTGCTCATGAGGAGCTAGCCCCAGATGCCTTGTAACGCGCGCGAGAGGTATGCGGAAAGGAATTTTTTGCCTCCTGCCCAAACGGGGAACAAAAAAAAAGGTGATGGTCGTTGCCACGCCAGAGGCCTGTGGGGTTTGCAAAGGCTGCTTGTTCAATTCTGTCACTAGAGGTTGCTACTCTCTTATACGATATGTAGTACTTAGTAACTATTACTCTTAAGATATATGAAATCTTTCTTTTTCGTCAACCGTTTTCTTTTTTGAATATTGTCTTGGCCAGATGTTCATATTACTAGCTTGGCCATCCAAAAGTTTGATTAAAACGCAATTTTGTTGTGTATAACCGTCACAACTGTACTAATTGGGGATACTACTTCTTATCTGTACATAAATATAGTATAAAGATATAATTTTAAAATCAGTATAAATAAATAGGTCAGGTATTTAAAAAGTAGGTTAATGAGTACTTACTCTTTCCCTTTTTGACTTGCTTTTTAATGTTCTTTCAAGGGATTCTACCAAATACTGGAAGCTCCAAAAGGAGTTGATAATGCAGAGTACGATGACCACAGTATTACGCATACGAATGTTGTGTAATGTAATGATAAAATAATAACATTATATATTGATAAATAAAACATCTACGACTAATGATGTCGATGTCCTCGTTTGCCGGCTATAAATGGGGTAAAAAAAAAAGATTGTAATTCTGTCTAGATCTTGACAACAAGTTTAATTTAGCTAGACGGTCCATTTTTTGGGCCACATCTTCTTAGATATCTCGTATATCGGTTGAATAAATGATTTAGAGCCATTGAATGGTTTCTTTAGTCATGATATCCTGTTTTTCCTGTTTTTGCTATTAAAGATATGCATAGTTTATATTAATATAAACATATACTACTATTACAAAATATAATTCTAGTGGTGATTCAAATACCTCTTTGGCTCAATTATTTTACTATTTATTTAATAAATACATCACAAGTGCAGTAAAATAGAAAAGTATATCTGGATCTTAACACAAAAACACCTGCCAACAAAAGTTGCAAAAACTAGGTGAGTCAATAATTTAACTAAATATTCCTATTTTTTCAACGATTTAAGGCATTACTTTCAATCAATTCACTTATTCGTTACCTGTAAATGTCTGTTTGGCAGTTACGTTACAATTTTGACACATCTCAATTGACACATCAATCAATTTGAAGGAAGAAAGAAAGAAGGAAATTGTAATTTGGTTTTCGTTTTCCGAATTTTTTTGAATTACTAGAAAATACATAGGCACCTTTAAAGTCTTTTGTTAAGTTTTAGTTTAAATTTACAATACTGTACATTGAAAGAGGCCTCTGGTTCCACGAGTTTCATTTAAAAGGTGCAATATAAAAGGATAAAATGGATCCGGGTATTCTTTGTTTCCACCATTGTGATCATAAAGTATTTTGTACCGTAATTCCTGAGTTTTGCCCTGTGTGTAACCAAAAACTGGATAGATATGATTACAATCTCTTACCTTTTAGGTAAATTTTCTAGCATTTAACTCTTTACGTATGACTTCCTAGTATTTTATTAATCATCACCATGTTTGTTGCTAAGTGCCCTAATTTACTTCCAGAGTGCCATACCCGTTTGTAAAAGCATGTCAACATCCTCGAGCTATTGTGATGAAACCGACGCATGGAGATTTCCTGAAGTAAGTGTCTGAAACTGTATGAGATTTGTAAGTTTTGCATTTTTACAAATGTCTTTGTTACTTCCCTGTTAAACACATATTTTGCTGGTATGTAGCTGGTATATATTTACATATTTTTATTTGAAACTGCCATATAATAATGGTCCTGTAATTAATCTATAAATTATTTTCCGAAAAGAACCATTATTTATGTCTGTTATAGACACTCAAAAATATATTCTCAGTTATTTCATATCCCAGACCTCCAAGAAAACAATAATCTTAATTCCAGTGACTATTATAACTCCAAGGACTTACACATAGGAGTGACCAATTCTATGGGATGTGTAGTGGAGTTCAGTGAAGAAGGCATCCAGGGAGTAAATCCAGTCACAAAGACCTGGAGTGACTGCGACACCAGCCAGCAGTGGAACCAGTGCCTCATGTTCGAGCAGTTTGATGAAATGTGGAATGAAATTTGGGACAGTGTTTTATTGAAGGTAGGTACATAAATAAGCTATTATGAACTAGTAACTACATAATACAATTCAAATAAAATTTTATATTTCAATAATCATGGGTAATAAAACTCTGCAAGGGTTTGTTATTAAGCTGCTTCATTACATCATTTTAAACCTTGTGTCATCATTTTTAGATAACATTGCATGAATCACTATAAAACCTGATGAATCAATACAACTCATTGCACATGCAACACAAAACCATGGAAAAAAGAAAAATATATATTATTTTATTTTTATTGCAGTTTTAATTTTAATGAAGGTACAGGTTTAATGGATTTTATTGCTGCCTTTTTTATTTTTAGGTTAGTCTCAGTCCACTTTGGGAGGCTGAGAGGTACAATGAAGAGAGACACAATTGCTTCACATTTGTGCTTGCATTCCTTAGAGCACTGGATTGTGGAGAGCTCTCAGAGAAAGCTCAAGACCCAAAGCTGTTCTGCAAACAGTATGTTGTGCCACGCACATCAGCTGCTGGGAAATACATTTCTCTTTACCGACAGCTCAAAAGACAAAGTTTCTTCATACAAAGCCAATGATCATATCAAATGGATACTCTGTATGATTACTGTTTGTTTCTACTGTGATGTTCATTATTTTATTTCATAAGGTTACTTAATTATAGTGCATTTAATTTCACCAAATAGTCTTAAATATTTTTCTTATAACTGTCATATCTATGAAATAGAGGAGGCAGTTTCTAATGAGTTGATCTACTTTAAAAAATAATTTTACTATGAAATAAATTTGCCTGTCCAGAGGCTCCACTTATTTTATTTATTTCATCAGTCTCATGTTAAGTATGTAATCAATTTTATAAGATTTAGATTGTGTAGAACACAGTATTATTTTTAAACACTTATATTTATTAATTTCATTTTATGAATCTCACATAATTAAGTATGTGTCTACAACTACATATCCTTGCCATATAATGCCCTATTGACATATAAACTAGTATAAAAATCTGAAAGCTGTTGTATGGCTGTACTGTTATCAAGGAATTAAATTACAGTTAGTAAATGAATATAGGATTTACACCCATTTTTGTACTGTTCTATGTGCATAAGGGTAGTTTCATAAAAGCTAATTATTTGTAACAGTGTTTATTAAAATAAATAATGGTTTTAAGTTTATTCTAGTTTACATATTTAAATTAATATGACACTGTCACAAATAATTGTTTTTATGCATAATTATTTTATGGCTTATATCAAGTAAAAGTAGAATCACACATAAAGTATCAAAAATGGGACTTATGTTATAGTTTGTGATTTCAATGCTCATTTTGTACTGATTATAGGATGTATGTGATTGTCTCATTGATACTTCCATAACCAATATACTTAGATTTTATATGAAATAGGACATAAGTATTACGGACAGATGTTTTAATCTTGTTCATGTCTAATAAACCACAATCTAGAATTACGACTTTTGCAATCTTTAAAATCACTGCCTAAAAAATTTTGTGTGTAGCTGTGAGTAGGGTATGAAGAATTGAATATTGCAAAACGAATTCAAGTAATAATTTGTGATGGTCTCGAAATGGTCAATGAAATGCTAATTTATTGTGTAAGTTGCGTTTTACCCAGAAAATTCAAAAACTTGCATATTCACACAGTTTTAAAGTATACAATGTGACAATAAATTTTAGTTACCATATTTTTCTTGTGTATTTTTCAATTATATTAAGGAAATTAGGAAAAAACGAGTTCTGACTATCTACTTAACTAGGCATCGACTGACTGGCATATTTGGAAGGGATCTCGAATACAAAATTTTCTAGGTGCTATTGTATTTATGAAGTGAAATAAATATTTGTTATAAAATGATAACTTGCTTTATTTTATTTTTTCACATATAATATAGATTTTTCATTACACGCAAACTAGTTTATATTATGTGAAGTTTAGTATTTTTAAAGTCCACACGAAGGAACACATGTCAAATTAGTTTGCGTGTATTATAAAAATAACTTACATGTAAGTACATTAAAGATAAGGTAGGTAACTGATTTTGTAGTCTTCATTTTGTAATGTCAAATAATATTCGTCGCTGGAGGTTTCCTTTACATATTCTGTTTACAAATGGTCTAATAATGATACATACATAACTATCATACAGAATAACAAATACAATTTTTTTCAAGCATAATATACATTACTGTTAAAATGAATTCTCATACTTTGTTTTTTACTCTATAATATAGTACTTAACTAACTTAAAACCTATCTCACTGTGGTGTCTCTAATTGGTCACTTTGACGGGCGCGGATTCAACTCCCACCCAGAAAACGGCGCCATTGAGTGCAATAGTAGCTCTGAAAAAAAAAAGGTAAACGTGAACTAAAAGTTGGCGCCTGGCGCGGTTCACCCGCGTAACTCCTGATTCCGTGGAAATGTCGCAATGAAGTTGCTCGATTTTATCAAAATAAGTAAGTAATAATGATAGTCATTTTAAAACAGGTATAGTTTCGAAGTTTATCGATTATGCTACTGCTTCACCTGCGCCTTAACCTACATTGTAACGCGTTAATTTACGTGGTCATTTAAAACATTTGAGTTTTATGTTAAAATTCCTCCAGAACTTCCTGGGACTACTCACTGGAGAATTTGAACTTCAAATTGGAACGCCTGTCAGTGATGTTGGCTACATCAACATAACCATGTTTCTTTCATGTCGTATTCAAATTGTATACCTACTATTTCATGTATTTAACAATTTTGGCAAAAGAGTGCCAACAGCTTTTTTTGGCCGACGTGTTTTCTTTCGGTCTACCTGATACCGTTGAAAATACGAAGTTTTCTTTCTTCAACTGTGGAGTGAAGGGAATGGAGCGGTCGAATGACAAATTATTGGAGTTTCTATAGGTAGTTATTTCTAACAAGACTTTTTGGAAACCTATCGCGACAAACAATGCACTTGCTTCAATCTCCATTGTTGCATAAGTTCGTCACGACAGCTTTAGTGATCCCACTACAGGGAAAGAACTAAAGAGTTTGGCTTCAGGGGAGATGGAGGAGAAACGCGTATCCAAAACGAAATAATATAAGTTTTTCACACTAACGCAGGTGCAGCAGTAGCATTTTACGCGGAAAGCTTCGTCATGGTCGTCAATTGTAGATTGTATAACCGCGTTCTGCTCTGCACCAGTTTCGTGTCTTGCTGATAGGGACTGATACGTATTTGTGTGATGATGAAATGTTTATGAAATGAATGAAATGTTTAAATGTTATCTATGGATACGTACCTACGCTTAATCTAGACCCTGTTTCAATTCGTGTTTTTCAATAATAGGTTTGTTACAATGAAAGTCAATCCTAAGTCTCAGCTGCAACAGTTCAGCCTGAAATACCCAAAAAAGTATAACGACAAAGTTAGCACTGCCCTTACCTGAATTTGATTTCTCCATTGAAGTTAGCCGGCGGCGTCCAGGTGAAGGAGACCGTCTGCTGGTCCTGGGTGTTGTCGTGTTTCTTGTGCGTCACTGCGTTCTGAAAGATAAAAATTTACATTTCATCAACGTAAGTACCACGTCAGCCAAGTAACAGTCTAAATAACAAGGTACCAATTATATAAGTAGGTAGGATTAAAAGCATAGGCATCATCCTCTTGCTTTACAGTGAGATACGTAATTTGGGATATGTGGGAGTATTAAAAACGTAAATTAATGCAATATAGGTAAGTCTTTAACATTATTTATAGATCCATGGGTAAGTTCTTATAATGAAGAGAATCTGAAACTAAATAAAATTCCAAATATTTAGCCAAAAGGTGTGCCTGTTAGGTTCATGTAGATGTTAACGTCGGTACCTATAACGTAACAAAATTTGGTAAGATTGGCAATAAAGAAGAAAAAAAACTAATTTTTATTGTTCTTTTTTCATAAACTTGTTAGAGTTATGAATTTTTGGAAATGTTTACTCCACCAAAATAAAAAAGAAGACTACCTACAATACTTTGTCAAGATTTGTTGTTACAACTGATTTTTTATGAGTTCATGCATAAAATAATCAGCTTCGTAGCTTTGATGAAAGTTATGAAAATTTTAGTCTAACTTTTAGCTTTTCGTCTTCGTTCCGCACACACGCCACTAAATAAAATTGCATTCTTAATTAAAGAAGCAACATTTCCCCAATGTTCTGAATGTGGGAAAATTGGATATCTTTATCACATAACAATGGAGTGCGTCCGGAACGAGGCGCAAAGAATCGACTCCATACTTCAGAATAGAGACTTTTTGTTGCTTGGATACTGTAATCATATTTTGTCATCCCCAACGTCAAATTTTGCAAAAATACTGTACTAATGTTTAGTTTGGTCTTAGAGTAAGGTAAGTTAGGCCATTTAAGTTTTATTTAACTGTAATATTTTTACTGTAATTTTATTGTCATTATTACAGAGCGACATTCGTAGTACGACTATGCTTTAAAATAAAGATTTAAAATGAGTTCACGGTTCCTAGAAGGGTCTCAAGCACGCACCAACTCTCGGCTTTGATAATCATAAAAAAGTAGGCATAATGGGCTACTTTGGTTCAAATCGACCTTCAAAGAAAAGGAGGACACAGCCATCTAATTAAAAATAATGATTTTTGCCATTTTACCAATTCTAAGGTTATTTCGTTTGTTAATTAACTAAAACTAACTGCGGGAAAGCTAAGATCTGAATGTTTGGAGGTTTATTTAACACTTTTTTATTCATTTAATATTATTTAATTTTGTCGAACTACCTAATGTCTTTTTTAAATTTTGACGTCAATGTTCCTGCCACCCTGTATACGCAGTAACAGTTTTATTAATAGGCATTAAGTCTTTTTACAAACTATACATGGCAATAACAGGATCAACAAACGCTGAACAGCGTTGCATAACGCATTGTAGTGACTATGAGCAGCAGGGACGCCAAATGACACGGTGATGACAGCACGGTAAGTTAACGGGAGATACGACACATTCCTGTAGGACTATTGGATTAAAGAACGATAGACCCTCAGTTATCTGCCCTTCTCGTAAAGTATTTGTTGGGATAATGTGTCGTAAGGGTTTTGCCTTTTGCAGCTTTAACTTCAGGACTGTTCACTGGGCTCGCTCCACCTTCACCCTGCTCGGTTGATAGCTGGCAGGTACTATTAAAGGCACCCCGAGCTAGTACCTACATAGTAAGGTGTTAGAGATTGAATGAGTGTTGACTTTGAGAACTGACTACAGGAAAATCGGTCTGTAAAATTGTTTGATAGAAATTAAACGATCAATCTCTATCTATTTCCATTTCTTTGTTAATAAAAGACAACATATATTTTTATTTTTTAACAATTCACATTTAAATAATGTATTTATGTAAAAGAATATCTTTAATATCCTTCCTATCATATACATTTGTGACCTTTATTTGACCGCCTGTTACAAACCAAGCATACATACTTATTCATGTATGTAGATTAATGTTCAAGGAAACAAACTCTCGGCCATACAAAGGTTACAACTGCGGGGTCAATGTCTGAATAACTTTATCTAAAATCTTGTTAAATTATTCAAATAAGATGACGTTTATAAATTATATATGGCAAAATAATGTTTGATTCAAAATACGTTGTGTAGTAATGTTTAAAGTGTGCCGCCGCGCCAGTTGCAACACAACGCAGTCAAGGCTCGACAAGCGGCAGTAATTACCTACCATGCTCCTGTCAGGTTGTTTAAAAGCTTTAAGCACTGTTGAAAATCTTAACTAGAGACAGAGTTACGGGAGTGGTTTAGTTTAGTTCTACCTACTTGTGGCCGTAAAGCAACTAACCTTTAACCGGAAATGAGCGCACAGACTTTCAAAAAGCTTTGTGGGTAATAAAAAAAAAGTTCAATTAAAAGATTGATCTATGCCTAGAACTATGATTTTTCCACGTTCTATACATGAAATATAAAGTCAACTCTTGTAAATTTTTCAATAATAATGTGGTAGTTTTGCTTTCCCACTAGTATGCCTCACAATCGACTTACAGTTCGGCTTTTTCTACCATTGCTTCTAAAAAGTTAAGTTTCTTATATAAATAGCTGCTACAAAACCCCATTAAAATGGAAATATTCTGTCAAACAAATAAAAACGAAGAATAAAAATAAAAAAGAAGATTTCAGAAATTTGAGTTAGTAACCTCGCCACTTGAGAAACTTGACTCGCCGAACCCAAGCAAGTATTGGCAATAAATAAACTTGATCAACTCCAACCAAAGCTAGCACTTGATAGCGATCGACCTTAACTCAATGGAAATTCGTGAGGAACTTTATAAACTCGAGTGGTTTACCGTCTCGAGGTGCATTTGAATAATTACCCAGATGGTATGTTTGATATTACACAAAGCCATCTGAGTAATGAGCATCCTTGGCTGCAAGCCGCAGGTCTCATTGTTACGTTATCGTACGAAATTATTATTAACAGGAGTGAGATGATGCTTGACACAAGCTTCTCTTAGGTTTAGGTTTATGAATTAAGGTACTGATTTTTCTATGCATAGGTACTGCATGTCGTCAGCCTACTGAATTAATGCGAATAACTAAAACTGAACTTCGTTTAGTACTCATAAGAAGCTTGAATGTAGAATAACTATGTTTATCAAAAAATTATCCATACCTACTTTAATGAATTTTAGAAAATTCTTGATTTAGGTATCTCTGCGCATTTGTTAGTATTTTTAATCTAAGACAAGAGAATACGTCAATTATTGTTTTTATATCTAATTTGAAAGCTATCAATTTATTTAGATTTGTTTTTTACTCAACATTATCTTTTGCTGTGAGATATGGAATCGTCTGTAGTCTCTTCCATAGAGAATCAAAAAAAATTTTGTCTCTTACAAATTAAGTTGATTGAGCATTTTCCTAGCTAAATGGATCATTATAAAATAGCTATTTAAAACGTAGGAAATAGTCTTGGGTTGAATGATTAATATGTATAAACCTTCAATGTTTCGCCTTATTGCACGTGATGCATTATTGTTGCTTTATAATCACGTATTACCTACATCTTATATTGAAATAATTATTAAAATGCAATTAATCATACAGTCAGCACATCTGCGATACAATCATTATTACGACATCAGGAAACATTGTGACTTCACATTACTTATCTATTTATGCGAAACAAAGACTATTTATATTAGAGTATGCAGTACAATTAGCGTCACAACAATGCAAGTAGCTAATATTTAATACAGATGCCAGAAACTTAAAAAATAAACGCTGCAAAAAAATTGCGAAATAGTATAAGGTTTTAGCGGCCCCCTGCATTTTTTTCCTGTAGTTGCACACTACTATGAATATATAAAAGATGTTGGCGCTCACTATACTTACTTAAGTTCAGAAATTCGCGTGTGTTAACACGGCCATTATCAAGGCGTTTAGATACTTCGCCCAATGGTTAAATATGCGATTTACAGAATCCAGCACACCCTTTAGGACCTGTGTTTACTGAATGTAATAAAGCGTATGTGCTACCTAGTCGCTGCATAATAATCGGCTTCAAAACGAACTGTTAGTTTACAATTTGGTTCTATTTATTGTTGAACACCGGAATCTACAAATTATCCGCATTTGTAAAAATGTACTTAAACCTATCCTATAATTATTCGTACTTATAAACTATGATAAAAAATTGTATTCTATCATTAATGGCGACATGTACTTATTCCAAGGTCAAGTTCGTTTTAAAACCTTTACTACAGCTACAGGTATCTATATAAATTTAGCCGGAGCACATGACGCACCTGATGGTAAGTGTCATCAGCTCCCATGCCCATCATTAGGTATTTGTCGTAGGTGTTTGATTTATTAATTGATAGTGATCGTGATTAGTATCTCTACTAATGATGCGTTACCGAAAGTAGGCTTCAGATGAAATTGCCTTTCAATGCACGTCAGTCAGTGTTCCTTCCCTTCGACCTGAACACAACCACGATGACATGATATTATTATGGCGGCCAGATTATGAAGACTGTACCGGCCCAGACGAGATCTTAACAAAGAAACTCTGTATTAAATTGTTCTAGCCATGTATTAAATTGTTCTAGCCATGTATTAAATTGTTCTAGCCATGTATTAAATTGTTCTAGCCATGTATTAAATTGTTCTAGCCATGTACTAGCTTTCGTTCACGGGTTTGGACTTGGGTCGCCTAAATTATCGCTCCCGTTGAAACACACTTTCTTCAGGGCGGAGTTTTGAAATATCCTTTCTAGTTCCTAGTGTCAATCATTACGGAAACTATAATTTACCGCTGATGGAAACATAGATGAAGGCGACGAATTGAAGAGGTATCTGCTGCTCCTATTTAAAAAAAACTCCTGCACTATATGAAACCGGAAAAATATGTGGCAGTTACACTCACACCAGGAGTTCCGCAGTTGAGCAGCTGGGCGATGGGGTGGCTGGCGGGCACGGTGAAGGTTCCGACGGGGCTGGAGCCCTGTCTCGCCTGCAGCAACAATCCGCGGATGGTGTCTGACGGAGACTTGCCACTGATCACCACCTGCATCGGGCTGCCGGCCTTCACAATCTGTGATGTGGAAGAAAACAGTCAGATAGGATCATTTTATCCTCAAAAGCAAAACTGCAGGGGAATTTTTTTTGGCATCATGGAAAATCTTTGTCTCATAAATGAATAAACTGAATTTAATAACTGTTTTAAACTATCGCGGTTATTTTCATTATAATTTAATGAATTTACGGGATTCTTACCACGATTTTCGATGTTTGTTTCGCGCGTCCGATATTTCGATGCTGTTGCAAGCCGCGATCATGGTTTTATTTAAACTGAATTTCCATTAAAATCGGCCTTTTATGTTTGAATGCTGAAGAAATCAAGAAATTTTTGTGAAAATCGGTTTTCTGTCTGTTTGGGGATTTTAATTTGATAAATGTTAATAGGGGAACGTAAGGAATGGAAAATATCTAAGTTGTTTTTATACAGAAAACTTTATCTACTAACAATGTACCTATTCTATAGATATTCTATAGATGTTGTGCTGTATTGACTAGATATTCGAACGAGAAAGCCTTCACAAATATATAAGAAATTATAACACTTGGTTCACATCTTTAATATATTATTATATTTAAATACTCTACATACTGTCGATATTGAGGTTAACAGTGACTGGCAAAGGGGCTCATAACGTTGAGAGCGTAATGCAACCTCGTCGACCATAACATCCTGACACAAATCTCAGCATTGTCATCACGGTCGACGGGTAAACAATTCGGTAGCCGTGGTGTGTCAGATGATTGTGGTGTGGGGAGGTCAAATATTCTTTGTTGTTTCTGATTCTAAGATTGGTGTCTCCCACAAAACGTAAGAATTTAGTTACTTAAATATCACAATGCATATTTTACTTTTAGCAAGGATATATGGAGGATATTATAATAAATATTAGGATAGATAAAAATTCAATTTATATTTCTTATTTCGGCGCTATTGGTGTGATTATACATTTTGTTATTGTTTTATATTTCATAGACAGTAAATTTATTTATCTATCCAAACAATACCTTAGTACTGGTAGTAATAAAATAAGGCGGGGGTGACTTCTGGGGGTCTACCGGGTGTCGTGGGATCATGTCCCCGCATGTGCTGTCAGGAGCCCCGCTGGAGTAGCCCTGCACAGCCACCACCGCCGCCAACACGATCAACGTAATCATCTGCATCCTGAAACAATAATTATGTACATATATTTCTTTTGCATCGAAATGTATTCATCGCATGTTTTCCTGTCCTTACCGTAATTTTATGTAACTCTCAATTTTAAATGGAACTTCAAAGTATCCCATTTGTATGAAGTGAAAAAGTATAAACCCCACAAGCCTAATACTCTGTAGACGGTTATGCGTAATTTTAGAATCTTATACGTATTTTTCGTCGGTTACCGAGCATTTGTAACCGCAAAACCTGTTTAATATATTGCCTCAAATACTAAAATATTTCGAAAGACTTGTGACGATTGCATTTCAACAATTAATACGCTCGTAAAACGTAAGTTTCGCTTAAAATTGTTGACGTTCAAGGCAGGAAGGACATCTTGTCCAAATTTCCTAAATTCTTTTGATTAATTTAAGATCAGCTTAGGTTTAAATACCAAAACACGGGAAATACTATTAATTATACAACACTATAATTCCGACGGGGTTTTAAGACTCAGATTTATTGTAACGTACAAAAAATGCATTTACGGAGAAACATTCTAATTTGGATCTTCAGTTTATTTTTATTAGTTTTATTTATTATTTACTTTTATTTATTAGTTTAGCCTGATTATTATTATTTAAAATTTTTTGGCAAGACTTATTTTTACCATACATTTCTCACATCCTTTGCGTAGCGCGGTACTGTAAATCGATAAAGCAATCGATACAAAATAATTTAGTCGAAAGGCATTGTTCTCTACGCATGTCATTATTTTGTCATACGGGGCTCACTGTCGTGTCATCGCATGATCGGAGCTGTTGCTAATGGCACTGTTAGGTTTCCTACGATCCTATCACCTACATCACACATCGGCTGCGCCCGCGTAAGTTCTGCAACTTCGGAAGCTTATCCTAATTAATATTACATTAATACAGCTACGTTCATATTTTAAAAACTTAAGTTACAATTCCAATGAGCTTTGCTTTACGTTTTATTCCTTATTATTTGAGGAAAACACAACCTTTCATCTCAGAGATAACCAAGCCGCTTCTGGGAACACCACAGCCCTGTGACGTGGTTTCAAGACTGTTAGCTTGCGATATTCGGGACCGCCCTCCCATGATCCATATTTATCCAGATATGCAGAATAGAATAACTAGACCAGACCTAGATTGCAATCATTGATAGGTAGGTAACGATGGTTTTGAATAGCGTCTATGCGGGAGCCACAAAATATCAAAAATTAGAATACTTATGTTAACAAAAACATATTATTTAGCATTAGACACAGCCACGCACGATAATACTATCGACATTCAGTCTATTAAGATTGTATATAAACGGATAAAAACGTATTCATGTGGGCTTAGCCACGAAATGCAATTGCATTTTGCAGGTAGGTACTTAAATATGAAGTTGCTTGTGTCTACCTATAAGTTTTGTTAAATACAGCGTCATTCGCTGTCAGCACAGTTTTCCAATTTTTTTTGACTAAAAACTCTACACGAATGTAAGGATTAGATTCCGAATTTCATCGTGTTTATGAAAGGCGGTCAGGGTGACGATCAAAATCGGTCGAGTCCAAAACCTGCGCGGGCGCAGCGCGTCAGGGACGCCGCGTCGCGTTTTTCGTCAATTAGTGACGCAAGCTAAGTACAAAACTAGTTCGTAGCTGTGATATTGCACAAAATGCTAATGATATTTAAAACTTTTTTAAATAAACGCCTAAAATGAGTTATCCTTGTTTCAATATAAATTAATTATACAATATAAAATATAAATTGGGAAGGAGCTGTCTTCCAAGAAACAGGTTTTCCTAGTTTTAGACAGGGACCAAAATTGTATTGTTTATCGATTTCTATGCAATAAAGTTATACTTATATTATTATTATTATTATTATTAATATATTTTAGGAATATGTTATATCTTAAGAAATACTTCGGAATTCTTGTATGTACATAAAGCGAGATTATATTTTACCCATTGTAAATGGAATTCATAAAAAAATTATTCATATGTTTTTTGTAGTCTTTCTACAAAACAATATAATGTATTGTATTGTATATTGAATATATCAATAAAATACTCAAGGATATTTTCAATTTCTTTTTATATTCAATTTATAAATTTAGATACTCTTGACCCCTTAGTAGTATAATGCACCTTTCTGAAGACGAAAGAATTATTAAAATTTCAGTCATTTCAGAGTTTGTCGATTAAGTACAGTCGGGGGACTTCGTGCAGTCACAGATTCGCATTCCAATCCCAGCAGCGTTGTCGCCGTAGCTGGAGCCTTCGCAGACTTCCCCGACTGTACAAAAGAACAAACAAGCAAACCGTTGCACTTTATAATAGAAGTACGTACTTATATACAGACTTGATCAAGTCATTCATAATAATAATATAATAAATCCCCAGACAAACTTACCAACTGTATGGCCCCGCAGTAATTAGAGCTTGTGTTATGGATGACCACACAGCGACCCAGGCGACCCAGAATAAACGCACACACACAAATATCAACAACCATGATCCGAGAATAACATCCGTGCTCGTCATACAAATGGATTCCCTGAGCAGCACTCGAACCTGGAAACTTCGGCATACGATGCAGGGCTACCACCACCTACCGTAACCTAATAAAAATACAGAAACCGTGCCAATATGTGACTAATAATGTTATTTATCTTTTAAGTAACTACATAGCAAGCTGTTATTACGCTTATACAAGCTACCTGTCATCGATACCATGGCAAACGGCTGCGTGAATGGCTAGACTAAGACGCTAGCTGGGGTCAAATCTAATGAGATTGATAAATGCACGTCCTAGGACAAACCATGCGTGATAGCGGTCCTATTACGGCAGATGATTGGATGATATGACCTTGGCTACCTCAAAATAATAATATAATTTTGTAATTAACTAAGTATTTTAAAATTACTGTAGCTTATACATTTATTAAATATAAATGATTGTGAGAAGCTATTGCTAACAAACCAAAAACGAACATTTACAAACATGAAATTGACTACGCTTATCTTTTTCTTTGTTATTGATTTTAACACCATTGATCCTGAATTCTACATAAAATTTCAGCGCGCAGTTAGTCACAAACTAAGATTTGTGTTCAATTAACATTTATAAACTGCCTTTTTAAATATCAATGTTTTCTAATTCCAAAAACTACTAAACAAAAAAGTTTCGATAACGTGAAAGTTTTGTAAAGCCCTAAGTTTATAAAACTGGATATTCAAATAATTTTATACTAGATTGCAAAATATACACTTTATGAGTGCTAAAGTAGCCTATAAATAATTATAAGTCGGTAAACATGTCGTTAAGTGTTAGCCATGAACTTGCTCTAAATTTTTTGCTCAAGTGGTCATACGCAGTCATAGGTCTAGCTTCCTATATTAAAACTTATTTGTATTATTAAATAATCTTTTATGGTTATTGGTGGCCATCCGAAATAATTTAAATACGTCTCTATTAAAAATAAAAAGCAGCGTAGATTTTCTGCATGTGAATCTCCACATTATACGGCTGAGCTTCACGTTGTATTTCAGAGATAACCGGAAAAACTTTAGGCAACTAAGGTAAAAATTTAAATCGCAATTTTTATTATCTCAAAGCTTTCTTACTGTAATATTTACACAATATTTGATTAAAATACTAAAACTTAAAGTAAATAAAATAAGGCAAAACATTTTTTAATAACAGTTTTGTATTTAAAACTAATGCATAGCTTATAATTAAAAAGATTGTGTTGCAAATGTAAAAAAGGTAACGCCAGATTACAGTCGAAGATTTGCTGTTTCGACTGTTTTTGATCTTTAGACTTTTGCCGTTTGGAATGTCCTCTTCGGTTAACCAACAAGCGAAAAACTGTTCTTAAACTCTTAAGCTAGTAAATAAGCTCATAATAATGCGAACGATCACACGAAGGGAAAAATATGCTTTTTTAAATTACTTTTTGTATCCTAATTAAGGAAGTTTTCTTGTAAATTTTGGTACATACTGGTAAATATTTATTTTATCATATCTTCCCACTAAACAGATTAAAAGGACACGAAACGAAATCCAATATCCACAATGTTATTATCACCTACACCAGTTATACCAAATTTAAATATTCCTATTCACATTTCACAAAAATGTACTTACTTACCTTGTGTTCGGCACGTTCACTCCAAAGCACCAGCGCCCGCGTTATGTGGCAACTCCGTGGTACATAAAGGTATATATTTACATAGCCAGTATCAGCCAGCACAGAAGGGGCACCCTACCGCTGGCCTATTGCCACGTCGGTTTAGCATCGCTTCAAATTCAAACCATTTTCCTTTTGGTTTACTTAAGTAGTGCGCATAAACAAAAGGGGTCTGTCAGTCACCAAGATAAGCGGGGTTTTTTTATTCCGCTGTTACGTGAAATAACTAATTAGGTGTGCAATTATACACTAAATTATAAATTATTTTCCTGTTTGTATTTGGTGGTTGAATAAAAGTGCAAAACTGTAAGAAAATTAGGTGCAAGTGAGATTTTTCGAAAGAAAATTTTTAGGTAGGTACTTTTGGTCGTTGCTGCGGAGAGTACTTTTTATACTGAACTATAATGAATCTTTCATACAGCAATCGTTTAGCTAAATATACTTCTACAATACTTAACTCTAAGGATTTGACTGAAAACTAATTGTAATCTCATTATATTTGTCATTTAAATATTCAATAATAGAGTATTTTATATAGGTATGTATAATATCAAAACAAGTATTGATATTAAACATTTTCCTGGACGCATTGACAAAGGTTTTCTTGGTTTTAATTATTGTAATTAGACCTGTATTTCCTATTCTTCAACAAACTTTTCAACGTTATAAAGGCTGTTAAAATTGGACGCACAGTACTAGGACCTTGGACAAGCTTTTACCAAAAATACTTACTATACTAACTCTGATCCACTATCTCTTAAGCAAGCTACAGGATAGGCGGTGCTTTATTTAAAAAATTAAATGCTTATAAATAGATACCATAAATTGCTTGAAAGACGTAGCACGGGCGACATAACCCAGACTTAAAATGAGTCTTAAATGGTAGCCGGGCCGACTATGAGAATCAATTTCTTGCTGTGACTTAAGCAGTCTTGGCGTAAAATTAATTAACGAATTAATTCGATTATATCAGCCACGCTGTGATATAATCCGTGACATAAATCTTGTCTTGGCACGCCATGCTACGGCAGTAGGATTAGAAAATAAGTTGCGGTCTGAATTTTTTAATGTTTTAGAAAGAAAAAGAGGTAAGTAAGTCGAATAACATTTCTGTTTCAGTGCTTTTAGTTATGCCTTGAAGTTAAAAAAATATTGTGACGTGGTAGCTGCGACCACTTTGTGGGTGTTAGCTCATCGGCAATAATACAGCGCGCATGCGTGGTTTTGTTTTAAATCTAGGGAGGTACATTATCAACTAAAGACTAAAATTCAAAAAATTTCTATTATTTAAAAATCAAAAATACGGCAAGGAAAATTAATTTAAAAATTTTAATCAACTTTAATAAACTTTAATTGACACCCAACATGAGATAATGATTTGATCGAATGATTGATTTGAATGAATAAATCAAGATGTGCAAATTAGTTTATAGACATTAGCAAAATTTTTTGTTAGTATCTATATAATTTTTCCGCTTCCACGACCAAACCAGTTTTAGTCGGTAGGTAATATTTTAGTCAGTGATCTTTTTTAGAATATAATACATAAGTAATATTATGTTTCAAATTGATCTTTTTTAACCTTATTGCTGTGTTGATTTTACAGTGCTGATGACTAGTGATGCGTCGGCAGTCGGCAATCGCACTAGGAGTTCCTTCCCTTTAGCCGCAACACAGCCACGTAAACGTGATTGTAATGGGGTCAAAATTGGAAGGACCGTAGTACCGCCCCAGGCGAGATCTGAACAAAAATACCCTACTGCCACATTTGACAGTCACAGGGATCGAACCTGGGACCTTAAGTTCGAGAAGCATTAACCATTAGACCTTCCTGACGTGCCAGCGAATAAATCAATAAAACTGTTGACTTTTTACTCATACAGACTTATACATTATCCCCAATAATATACAGGTGGAAGGTTACTTCCTCGAGACGCATCCGCTTCTTACTTGATTCGGGTACATAGATTGTGGCATCGTTTTAAAACGATTCAAATACTTGTACTAAGAAAAATTTATAGTGAGTGTCAATATACAGGGTGTCCGGTAATGAATGGATAACCTTGAAACGTCTAATAGTGTAGGGGAGAGTAGGGTAATGGGAGTCAGAGGGTAATGGGAATCACCCTCACATCCACAAAACAGTAGGCACGAGCGATGCGTAAACGATGTCTTATCCCCCGCTCTGGCGGCGCCCCGAACGGCTTCCACCAGTTCCACCAGTCAGCGCCCGCGCTTCTGAGATACGGCCGTATTCTGTTTTTAAGCTCCGCTGATATAATTTTTCGTCAATGTAAATTAGATGGTAAGTGTCGAATACCTTGCAGTATACGATTAAGACATTTAGACGCACTTAGCTATACATTTAAAATTGTGATGTGCAGTTCATATTGTGTTAGTATTTTACAGTTTTATTTTAATAAAAAAAATTTCTCGTTAGTGTAGAAGTGGGTAATGAGAGCCGGGTGACTCCCATTTACCGCAGTACCGAGCGCACCAAAACAGATGGACTCACCAGGTCCTAGCACTTCAACTCAAATTACATTGCATGATTTAATCAAGTTACTAGAGAAGACACATAATATGAATACAAGACAGGGCCGAAAGAAGCAACCTGCAACCATATTAACTTCAACGCCGGTAAAAGAAAACCTAATAGAAAAAGTAAAATAAGAAAATGAAGGGAAAAAAAGAGGTAAAGAAATACATGAATAAAGTAAGAAATGGAAAGGTAAAGCTCAGTGAAAGAAAACCAAAGTACAGAAGAAGGGTCCTGAAAAGGTAAAGCGTCAAGTGCTACAAGAATCGAATGAAACCTCTGTATCTGATGTTGGGACTAACGATTTGTGCCAGGACGATGAGGATGATGACGCAGACGATATAGGAAACAGGTGCCTAGTATGCAACGATTTCGGAAGAAACAACGAGATGTGGTTCAGATATACCTCATGTGGGCTATGGGCTCACTCGGAGTGCACTGGGTGGGACTCAGCTCAAGGTTATGTCTGCGATATGTGCTAGATTTTCTTTGACTCTGATTGCCCCCAGGGTGACCACCATTACCCTCATTTCAGTGGAATGGGAGTCAAACTGTATTTTTTTAAACTGTTATAATTTCCAAAGTTGATTGCTAAAGTGATTGAAACTGATCTCAACTGATAGTTTATTAAGTAAATTATGTTTAAAGACGGTTGCAATAAATATTTTGATTTGAAATTATTTTTTATTGGATTTCTCGCTTAAGTTACTCCCATTACCCTCTTTTACTATGGCCGTTCTGAAAAAAGTACGAAAAATAATTTAGCATAAGTAGTACCTCTGATATTTCTTTTTTTAAAGAAAAGTCTCTTTTTTTCAATATTATTTTTTGTATAATATATATTGTTGATATTATCTATCAACCTCCAACCTGTCATTAGTACCTTAAGTGATAATTAATCTCAGTGGATGACCCGCTAGCGGGTCCCTGCTTGCGCACCCCCTTTCCTAACCGGGTGTCGCTCCGATGAAGGCTGCATAGCATTCCCATGCCACAGTCATAAAGGTGGTTTTAGTGGGTAAGTGACACTCTGGTTAGTATTACATCACCCCGCAGATCGGCTGTGTACGTATGCATGACGCATCTTCCAACTCTCCTCCCCGCAGAGGGTACTGCTAAAGCGGCCAAAAAAAAATCTGATATTAGGGCACGCTGTCGGTATATAGACACAAAAATTATTCAATTGAGCCCCAACAATCAAATCAGTTGCCATCTATCGACGTGGAACATTTTTATTTTGAGGAAAATCCTGAATTGCAGATAGCCATGTCACCTACTCTGTGTCAACCACCTAGCGTGATTATAATATACTGGTATGGACATCTACTGCAATGTTGCAGTATTTTTAGAAGGCAAAAAACTATAATGGTACTAAATGGTATAAAACTACAGTGAAAGACTATATAATCGAGATTAATTGAATTTATTGAACAAAAGCAGTTTAAGCAAACGGGCAATGACATCTCTTATTTTCTTTAATTTATTATCTAACAACAGTCAAGAAGTATTATATAACAAATAAAAATATGGGACAGAAGATCCGAAAATATATGAGTACGTGTAGTACTGGTATACATGCAATAATAATCGGAGATGACTTTATGAAAATCATAAGTGAAACTTTTTTATATACCAATGCTAAGAAAGCTTTCTGTTTAGTTAGCTACCTATTAATTTAACCAAACATTAATGCATATCTACCTAGCTCAGCGCGTGGAAAGAGATGGAGGAAAGTTAAGCAGGTTACGAAGTATACTCAGTACTTATTAAGTATTGTTTGTAGTTTTTAATCTACAGAAAATGTAGAAATTGGCCTTTCTATAAGGTACGTTATACGTAAATAAGTCTTTAATTGATCAGTTGACTGTTTTTCGCTTTGACGTAGTATCCAGTTACAGATAAATCTGCTCTACCGCTTCATTTGAAGCTGAAGTAGGAATAACATTAACACACTTGTTGAATTAACCTTTGTTCTTCATGAGTATCTACATTAATGGTACAGATAAATAATTAAGTTCGTTTTCTTTTTTGTCTTCGTACTAATTTTACTTTTTCATTTTGAGAAAGGAGATTTTTTATCATTGTCGTTGGCGCAAAGGGTTAAGGCGCTGGCTTTTTGATTTTGAGGTAAATTCAAATTAAAATATTTATTTCTCAACATTGAAAATTACTTGTTCTTATTGAAGTAAAATAAAACATGACTCTACCACCAGTTCGGAAAAGCCTTCGTGAAGAAGAAGTGGCAAGAAACTTCACGGGTATATTTTTTTCAGAGTCTCTTTATGTCTATACGAAATTATTCTTATCTGCATCCGCTAGCTCGGCAAGTCTCCCCTCAAGTATCCAAACGACGAACACCCTCAAACGGCACCCGTTCACACGGGATCCAGCCATCTCTCCTCAACCATATTAGGGTGTTACCACACCAATCGATCAGTCGACGTCGATCGATGGCAGAATAGAACAGTCAACATCGACCGGTCGACGCCGCAGTAGGCGTGATGGCCTATAATTCTCTGACACCAACCCTGAGTTGGTATTTTATTTTTAAAAATTTTATTATTAAAATAATCCCATGCACGTATAAATTTATATGAAGGTATCTGTAGTCTGCCAACCCGCAGTAGGTGTGATGTCCTACAATTGTCTGACACCACCCCTGAGTTGGGAAAGCTGAAATCCCTCCAGTGATTATTAAGGGTATTACCGCACCAATCGATCGTCCGTCGATCGATGGCAGATTGGACCAGTCGATGTCGATCGACGGTTTCTACCACACGAATCGATCGACGTCGATCGACGTCGACGCTACCATAAGAAGACGTATATCAGGTTCGATCCCCATGACTGCCAAATGTACCAATGAGTTTGTACAACTAAGTACATAAAACCTTCTGCTCAAACGGAGAAGGAGTACATGGTGTGGCTACCCATACACCAAATAAATAATTTTGCAGGTGTGTGTAAAAGTCTGCCAACCTGCAGTAGGCCAGCCTGGTAGACTATAAATTACCTAAATACCACCCCTTTGTTTAGTGAGGCTGAATCCTTGCGGAAGGATTATTATAGCTATCGCGCAATAAACAATACACATTCTGTGTGTTGAGGATTTTATTGTATTGCAAAAAGTTTGGAAGCTATACGTGGTAATTACGAAATAACATTTTCAAAAATCAGCAAAATATTATTTAAATTTGCCGCGCCAGTTTCGTTGTCAGAATATGAAGAGCTATATTATGCTCTGCTATGATTGCGCATTACTTAAAAAAAACATATCAATTTAAAATTAGTATCAGTATCAAATTAAAATTGTTTTTCGTGAGATTATTTATCATTAATAATTAATTGTACGTTATAATAATATAAATTTTGGAATATTTTCTACATGGTAACTGTTATTATTAAAAGTTGCCATTATAAAAATGTTTAGGGTTACCAAACAATATACTTTGATTGAAAATCAAGATTACCTCTGGGGTCAACCATAGCCTTATGGCTATACAGGGTGTATCAGGACCGCTTCCATTAACTTTGGGGTATGATTATGCTGCATATTCTCATTACGAAAAAGTACTTTTTATTTTTTTTAACGCCAAAAATTTGGACTTTTTCAAAAAATTAATTCTATTTTTTTAGCTTTACATATGTAAGAACAAACGGATTATCACCAAATTTTAATTAAATACAGAGTATATTTTAACAAAAAAAATAACGCGATGTGTTGCTGTACACTATTTACAATCATTCCGCAGCGGGGTAGGCCGCGCGTCCACCCGTTATTAAGCGACGCGCCGCGGTGCGAGTGCACTGGACCTCGCTTGTTATTACGCGGTCGTCGCGTTTAACTTAATTATTTTACATGTGAATAGTGGTTTATTTATGATCAAATCGAACTTCCCTTCGTACTTTTCCAGGTTTAGGACTGGGTGAATAGTAATGAAAAGTTATTTTTCTCTTGAAAAAGCTTCTTATCAATTTAGTATCTATTGAAATATTTACAATTAACCACTAAAGCTATTAATTAATAAAACAAAAAGTCAATTATCTATTCTTTAAACAACACTTTCCTATTAAGAATTACGCACACAAGTTACTCAAACATCCACTAATTAGAATCTAAATTCAAAAGAAAGAAATGTAAGTAAATAACACAAACATGAACTTATTTCCCGTCCACCGTTGAACTAGTCGATTGTCATTCAACTCTTACCAAAATCAACTCTATGTACCTTGAATTGCAGCCTAAATTTGTTTGCCTCGAAGGTTTTATTTCAACGAACTTAACAAAAATCAACTCTACCTTCGTTGAATTACAGCCTAAATTTGTGGCATCGCTCCGCAAGCTAAATTTTTGCCAACCCCACTGCGGCCCCGCACCGGGCGATCGCTCGACGACCACGGATCGAACGGCATACGATCACCCGATCTATCTGATGGTAAGGCTAAGATGGTATGGCACATTTAATCGTGGATGTTACTGATTATCGATTAATGATGCGTTGATATTGTCTTTCTGATAGTTCTACCATCCCAGACGAGATCTTAACATAAGAAACTCTACTCTCAGCAAACAGTTTTGTTTAAAAGACAGCAGATGAACCTTAACACAAGGTCATTCTCTTTCATTTACCTTTATTAGTTTATACTAGTGTGCCTTCACGCACTGTCAACAAATACAAACAAAGAAACATAGGTAAATGTCTAACTTTTTTCTATAAGTAGACGTCTAGTAACTTTGTTTGCAATTTCAGATCGAAGCGCTGCATGTTTTGATCGTTTGACTAGACATATTAAGTTTTTGTAGCGCTGCATCAATAATAAATCATTGAATAGGTAAAACTGGAATGCGTAATAACTCAATAACTAGCTTCAAAGTACTACAAAGTTTCACATGTAGGTATAATATTAGAAGAATCTAATTATTGTATTTGGATCCTTAAAATAAAACTTACTTTCTCTGCTAAGTAAGTACGTCTTACCTCCCTTTAGAAGTTCGTTTATAACAAAAATGCACAAACAAAACTAAAACATAGGTAATCTGCGCACGTAGATAACACTGCGCACAAAAGCACCTAAAATAGGTACTTATTCACAAACATACTCTCGCACCCCGCCCGCACGCCCGCACGTCTTAAAATCAACGGTGAACTGAAATAAAACTTTAAAAATGGTGTAGATTGCAGTAGGTACACAAATACTATTATTTTCTAGAAAAGCACTTCCGAAAGGTCGTAGTTTGCTGAGCGAAATCGTTTGGTGGAAGCCGCCAACACAAGTACAAATGAGCCGCCTTTCTTTGCACGTGCGACGACTGTGTACAACAGGTAGTGTTGGACATGAAATTACTTATTGACATTATCGATTAATGTTATTGTTTTAGTTTTGGTCTTTGTTGAGATGAGCGCAGTGCTTGCTTTGATTTAATGTATTGTATTATTGTAAATATTGTATCTAAGATTACATTACTTAAAATATGTCTTCTTAGGATAATTGGTAAGTATCAAAAGTGTTTATTGGTATTCTTATTAAAAATGCTTATTACCTGTTTTAACCGCTATAACATTCACGTCTAAAGGTTAGAAGGTACGGAAATGTTTACATTATTAAAAAAAAGTTTTATTCGAATAGTAAAAAAGGCGAATATTCGAACACCATGCCCTAGTTTCGGAGAAAGGAAAGGATCTGACAGTAAGATTATAGGGTTCAGCCGAATTTCATATCAGAAAAAAAAAGTAAAAGCATAATCACGACTTATCGATATCAAAAAGTTTCGATAACTTTACTCTTACACTATTTCTAGGATATTTGCGCGGCTCGTGCCAACGAAAAAAGCCGTTACACGGTCAGTTCCTTTTTAGCCGCGCTTGAAAGTGACGTTTTTGCATCTTTGTTACCGTGTGTGTTTTCGTGTTTATTGTGATCGTTTTATTTAGTGCTTATTTTTGGGAACAAAAATGCCTGTTCCTTATGTATACAGCTCTTGAGAATATGGCATGATACTAATGTGCTTAGGAGAAGCACAGGGAATGCTGCTGAAGCTTTAAGGATGAGAAGGATTTAGTCAGGTTAGTGAGTGTATTTTGCGATGGAGCGAAATAATTTTTAAACGGCTTGAGCTTGTTTTTTTAAATAGGCATTAACTGTATAATGAGTGTGTCATTCTATTGTTTTTGACACAATTTCAGCTTTCAATCCAACTAAATGTAAAGATTTAAAATTACTATTTAAAGATATTTTTTTAAATGTTTGATGAACTTACACACTTTTTTCCCCATTGCCTAAAAGGGAGGTATTTATTGTTCTTGTTAGACCAAATAGTTCGATTGATTGTGACAAACGAGGTGCAATTTGAATCTTCTTAACGGAGAGACTTGTAGGCTATAAAGTTAGTCCGACTGTGGCATTTTGTAATGAGGTTAATGATTTACAAGTATTATTACAATTATTTTTCTAAAGAAAGAAGTCTATCTTCGAATCCAACTCTGTTAGACAGTAATTTGGAAAGCTAGTTATTTGGTACGTAAAATGTAATACCTACGTAAAGGTGATTTGCAGGAATTATTTTCGCCGTTGTTTATTTTAATCAGCTGATTGATAACAGATCAATGAGTAATAAATGAGTAGTAGGTTAATGTATTGTCATTAAACTGCTACGTAACAAAAATCGTCCGGTTGTAGGTGTTCTTATAAACTAATAAAGTTGTATGTAGAATAAGTGAAAATAAGTGCTTTGACAAAGATCTAGGTGGGCACTTACCTACCTACCTACTAAGGTTTTGACAATGGGAGATAGTGAAGGGAAGATCGAGTCAGCTGAGCGCACGTAGCAACAAGCGAGCACCAGAGCATTTGCGCGGGCTCGCGTTGCTAGGCAACTACAACCGTAATGATTGTAAATACGTTTAGCAATACATTGCGGGTTTTTTTTTGTGTATTTAATTCAAATTTGCTGATAAACCGTTTGTTCTAACATATGTAAACCTAAAAAAAATTAATTTATTTTTTTGAAAAAGTCCAAATTTTTGGCGTTAAAAAAAATTTTAAAGTACTTTTTCGTAATGAGAATATGCAGTATAATCATACCCCAAAGTTAGTGGAAGCGGTCTTGATCCACCCTGTATACGGTTATCCATAACCATTTGAAGGAAGTTATAACGATTCTAGTAAATTCTATGTCAAACATTCGGCTGAAGAGGAGATGTACGAAGTTGAAGTGCGGGAGGTCAATGGCTATGTAAAAGAGGATTACTTGCAACTTCAATTTGAGAAGATGAGGTACTAGTGGAAAAGTACCAGTGCAATGATTAGGGGAATGGAGTCAAAGTGCGAAAATTGGATGTTTGAACGACAAAGTAAAGATCAACTTTGTGTTGAGAAGACCATGTTACCGTTGGTTGTTAATTAACGCTATTTATCAGATCCTTCTGTGTTTCTTTCCAATCCCGAAACCCACATCCTTAACCCTCCTCTTGTAACAGATGATCACTTCCACAATATTTATAATAATACAAAAGTTGAAGTGATTCAAACGCTTTAATTAGCTGAAAAATATTGAAAGATATATTTCGTATAATGATTGCCTTCCAAATTCAACCAATGTCCAATATTATTCTATTCACCATGTCTGTAGGCACAACTCCAACAACATGAAACATGCTGTTTATATTATAAAAGGTACAGATAATAACTACTTTCAAAAATATTACAATATTCCTACGTAATAAAATACAAAATAGTTAAATTCAAGCTTTTATCGACAATTTAGAGGAAAATTGATTATTTTGCATTGGCTACACTAGATGTGGCGGCTGGCTTGTCAGTTGCGCTTTGGTGTGGTGGTCGATATTATCAATATTTCCCTGAGGTTGTTTATTAAATTACGCGGCAATTCGTAATAATCTATAAAATAAGAATAACAATGAGCGTGGAAGAAGATGTAATGAAGATTCAAAAAAAGCTTGCAAAAATGACTGCAAGCGATGGCACGGTGTGTATCGGCGAAAATTTACTTAGTGTGAAAATAGATTTGAATAGGACAATAATGCATTTGATATGTTATTTTATGATAAGCTTTTAAAGCATAACCAAACCTTTTACGTTGGATAGACGTTTTCATTTCAATTATGCTGTCTATATTTCTAATAAATAAGGAGGCCTAGGTTTATCTCATAACTGAAAAGTAATCTTAATAATGGCATGGGCAACAGGTTTTATTTCATACAGTATTTCATGAACTTTGTTGAAGAATTTAATTTGTACTTTAATTATTTATTGTAGGGACAAGAAGAAGCACTGGATTTGTTAAAAGCCCTGCAAACAATGGCTATTAATCTGGATGTTTTGACCAAAACCAGGATTGGAATGACTGTGAATGCTATTCGAAAAACAAGTAAGGATGAAGAAGTTATTTCTCTGTGCAAAACTTTGATTAAAAACTGGAAGAAGTTTGTTTCTACTCCCAGTACACCTTCAAAAGATTCAGGAAGTTCATCGAAATCTAAGAAAGATGGTAAAGATAAAGACAAAAAAGATGATAAGGAAAAAGACAAGAAGTTGCCTGCGTCTTTCCCACCACAGTCCAATACTACTGATGCTGTGCGCCTCAAGTGCAGAGAGCTCTTAACTCAAGCCCTTAAAGTTGATGAAACTTCAAATGCGTGTGCCACTCCTGAAGAACTGGCTGAGGAGTTGGAAGAATGTATCTATGCTGAGTTCAAAAATACTGACATGAGGTACAAAAACAGGGTCAGGTCCAGAGTGGCAAACTTAAAGGATCCTAAAAATCCAACACTGCGAACAAATTACCTGAATGGTGTGATTGCAGCTTCTCGTCTTGCTAAAATGACTCCTGAAGAAATGGCTAGTGATGAGATGAAGAAGTTGAGGGAGAAGTTCATCAAAGAAGCTATAGATGATGCTCAGCTTGCTACCGTACAAGGGACAAAGACAGAAATGCTCAAGTGCGGTAAATGCAAAAAGAAGAATTGCACATACAACCAGCTACAAACCAGGAGCTCCGATGAACCTATGACAACTTTTGTTCTTTGCAATGAGTGTGGCAATCGCTGGAAGTTCTGTTAAGACTGCTTTTAGAACTATAGAGAAATAGTGTGTTTATCATGGTACAGGTAGTATCAGTGAACTTCATATTTACCAGAATAAATGGATTTGTTTGCTATTTTATTTGTAATTCTGACCTTATACTACTGTCATTGAAGAGAATCATGTTTAGTAGATAAGGCTACTTTAGTTTATATGATTAATAAATTAATCTGCTTAAGTAAACTAAGAAAAAATTGTTTTCATTGGTTCTTTACATAAACAATTATAGAATAAGTACTATTACAGTGGACCCCCAGGTAATCCTGACCCTTTCTAATCCGGCAACCCCTGTAATCCGACATGCCTATCACTGTTCATTGTACATAACATTTATTCTATATGATTGGTTCATATTATCCTTTCCCTTTAGTTCTTATTCTTTAGTTTTTTGATTATTCATAGTAACCTCTGAAACAGTTACATTTTTAACACATATGTAAATTTGGTGGTACATTATCATTTTAAAATGTAAATAAGTAAAGTTATTATTTTTTTAAAGTTTTATAGCATGAATGATGTTAATTTTACAGTAAAGTGTCAGCTCTCATTTGTGATATATAATTTACTAAATTATACATAAGGAGTATGATTTCAGGTTCAGTTAGAATATTTGATTTGTAATTTGTTGGATTAAAAGATACCCTTCTTGACCCAACTTCATGAGTCTGAGACCACCCTGAAAAACATTTGTCGGATTACTGGGGCTCAGTGGACCCCATGTATATTATAGTAGTAGATCATATTAGTGCTATACAATAGTATAATAGTATGAATAAGATTGATTTATATAATACAGATGCAAGAAATTTTTACTGATACCAAAGTATTCTAAAACAGAATCTCTTTATCTTTAAAAAAATATAAGTTTACTGAAAACGGCAAGATACACAAACAGCTGGATTTTTAGAGTTCTAAGCATGTCATGTGTTCTATATTATTATTTTTTCATTCAGAGAACACTTGGAGTGCATTCGTTTAGACAAGTAGAGGTATCCTTGATTACTTAAGTTGCTTTTGTAGCTTCTCAGGGTAACCATGCTATCTATGGCTTGTTGAAATGAGCAAACCATAAAACTAAAGTTAAAAGGGGAGCAAAACCACTAATGGAACTCTGAGAATATGCAAGTGTTCAAAGAATCTGAAGATTTCCAAAAATCAAAACTCTAAATTAGTTTAAACATTTTTATTTCTTTACTTATTATTAAATATTAATCTAAGAAAGAGTTTAACAATTTACTTGAATATCACATATAAAAATATAATTTACATTCTTAAGACCAACTAGGTACACAATATTAAACTTTTCTTTATGAATTCTTTATCAAATACTTTGTCAAAAAGCAAACTTAATAACTATTTTCTATTTGTAAAACTGGCACTCTCTAATATTATATGAATTTTTTAAATTTACAAAATAAATACTATAATGGACACAATATTTAAGTTACAATCTTAAGCCAGAGTTTATGGCAACCATTTTATTACCTATGTTATTTAATAGATTAAACATATGGATGTCTACTTAAATTTAAATTACAAATATGCATATCTTGGGTACACATATTTATATTTATTTTCGGTAAGGTAAGCTTATATGAGTATGTATATAGAAAATCATGTTACATTGATTTCACATTTGGTGTTCATGGTTTGAATAAATACGTTTTTAAATCAAACTACTGGTGAATTTCTATATAATACACAGAAATTCATGCACATGCCCAATTTTATAATTTTGACTAGTGTATGTAATTTTTTTATCTGAAGATGTTATAACCAAGGAAATTACTGTAGAGAATTATTTTTCAAAGGTTTTTAAATTATGGCAAGCAACACTTTGGTAAATAATATTATTTACTTACAAATATTTTTTGGCTGTACCTACTTACACGTTTAAAACATCCCTTAGAATGCATAAAATTATTCAACTAGTATTTCTCCGGTTTGAAGTTTCACGAATATTTTATCTTCTTTATTAGGTTCTATATCTTGCGCTTCTAGTTTGAGATCGGCAGGTTCAGCATCATCTTCATCTCTGCTAATCATGAAGCTCACGTCCTGGTTTGCGACATAGCATTCAGGTGCTAAATGCTTTTGGTAGACAAAATGAGATTTCAAATGGTCCCTCAGGAAATGAGATTGGAAAACGATGAAATCACAATAAGGGCACTTATGACCCCCGGGTGCGTTGGCGTTTTCGTGGTCGTGCCTCCTGTAGTGCTTGGTTAACGCGTCTAGACGCGGATTTGTGTATGGACACAAGACACACACATGCGTTTTTCGATCCTTTGAAGGAGACGTATCAGTGTTGTTGTTTTCATTAGCATACTTTGCCAAAGATCGTCGGCGTTGTAACAGTTTGAGAGTCTGCTGATCACTAACAGAAAAAAGTTGAAAATCTGTTTTAGGAACCCCTTTTGGCATAGTTTTTATTGCTAATTTTATAGAATCTGACGCACTCTCCTGCATGTTAAGTAGGTTCTCCGCGCTTGAAATATCATTGTTAGTTTTCTTTCTTTCTGCCAAAGCTTCATCATTCATTTGATGTTTCCGCATATGTTGCACATAGTTCGCGTAGTATTTAACAGAATAGTCACATAACTCGCAATTATACCTTTGTTTCGAGCCATGTAGAGACAAATGAATTTTATATTGTTCACGTTTTTCGAAGGCTGAAGGACATTTGTGACATTTGTATCGTTTTTCTCTCTGTCGTCCGTTTTTCATGTAAGTTGGGTAAACAAAGTCTGGGTTTCCGTGCATCAAGTAGCCAAATTGCGGATCAGCTTGAAGGACAGGCGGAAAGTGGTCATTTGGTTTAACTAATTTATCACTTGAAACTTTTTTCTGAGCTTCAGTTCGTCTCTGGAATAAGTCAGTACCTGACAATGGAATGTTTTTGTAGTCAATATCGTCATCAGGCTCGCAGCTTTGGCCTTTATTTTCATTTTCATGGAGTATTTCATGTTTTGCTAAATTGAGGCAGTTCGTGACAGCATAATTGCATTTTTTACATTTGTATTCGCCGTCACCACCGTGTAAAGCCATGTGAGATTTTAGCGCGGCTAACTTAAAGAATGTCGCTGGGCATTCTTTACATAAATGTTTGGTCTCATATACTTTTATTTCTGGAGCAACAAAGTTAGGTGCAGGTGTAGACACAACCCATAAAGTATCATTGTTTTCTGGATTTTGTTCTGATTTCAGAATCGGAGGCTGATGAGCAATATGCGAGTTATGAGAGAACTTAAGCATTTTACTTTTGGTGTTATATTCATCAGTATGCACTTCATTATGCTCGAGCAAAACACTTTCTTGGGGTGTGGAAAATTTACAATTATTGCATTGATGTTGGGAAATAGATTCATGGAATTTGTCATGAGTCTTAAGTTCACTTGTAGCAAAAAAGCGGGCAGGGCACTTCTGGCAAAAATATAAGATTTTCACTTCTGTTTGACCATCTGAGGCTTCGTCACTAGATAGCTTCGGTGGTTCCATCTCAATAACTTTGCGTATTTTTGCTATCTGTTCCTCGTCGGGGACATCTAATTCAACTGGACAATAAATGCGGCCATAAATTTCTTCGTGGGACTTCGAATGCTGGGCTAGAGTCGCTGCACTTTTGCACGCAAACTTGCATTCCAAACATTTATAAACAGTGACGTCACTACCGTCGTATTGGGTAAAATGAATTTTTTCGTGATTAGATATGTTGCATTCCTGAGAGTTTACGTATGAACAATAACGACATTTGTACATTTTGTGAAACTCATCTTTAGCAGATACCCAAACGAATGGTATTTCTTCAAGATTTATCTCTTTACAGTATATGGCGTCATTTAATGCAACGTCTATGTCGTCGAACTCTCCTTTCTTAGGCACGTAGCCGTGCACGCGCAGGTGCTGGTGCAGCAAGTGCCGCTTGGACACGCTGTAGTTACACTCGGGGCAGCGGTACGGCGACTCTGCCGGCCGACGGTGGAATTGCTCGTGATATACGTATTGCGACTTGCTGTTGGTTTCATAAGGGCACTCGGTGCACTTGTGTCGCTTGTTTATGGAAGTCCCGGGATGGAGGTGTTCAGGGGGCAGGGGAGATTTGCAGCCTTTCGCTCGGGCAATATATTCTTCAGGGTCGTTTATACCATGCAGCAAGAGGTGTTGTGTTAATTCTTCCTCATTTTTTACGAAGAAGTAACAGAAATAGCATTTGAATATGGATTGTGCGGACGGCTGATGTTGCTGCACGTGCGCCAGCAATTTGGCGCGGTCCTCGGATTTGAAGGGGCACTTGTTGCAGGTGTCGCCCTGGATCTCATTACCATTCAGGCCGTCTTCAGGTTTCGGTCTCACTGTTGTTATCACCTTTATGATACCGTCGTGCTTTAGTCGACAATGTCTCTGCAAAAAAATAAATTAAATCTAATAAGTATTATGTGAACTAGGTAAGTAAACGGATATATCATTTTAATAAACGTATGTTTACTATATAATTTAACTCATTGTCAGTGGAAAAGTATTAAGAATATTAAGTTTTTTTAATTTGGTAATACCGTGATTAGGTACTATAGGAGCCACTTCCAAAGCTCCACTTAGCCCCGGGCTAGAAAACAATATTTAGCCTAGTGCTAGCAAATTCAAAGCGAAATATTTATTATTATGTCTATCAGTTCAATAGAAATAAAACGTAGCGGATGGACATTGTAACTAACTAGTAGAGCTGCGCAAATGACCCTAACAAAAATAATTGTGTTCTATTAAGTTACCTGTATGACGTGTTTCCAATTAGACAGCTGATTGCAGTGGCCGCAGCGATATGCCAAGTCGGCGGGGTCAGCCATGTTTTCAATTTTTCTGGGTTTCGTGTCATTAA
Organism: Marasmarcha lunaedactyla; assembly: GCA_923062675.1. Taxonomy (NCBI): domain Eukaryota; kingdom Metazoa; phylum Arthropoda; class Insecta; order Lepidoptera; family Pterophoridae; genus Marasmarcha; species Marasmarcha lunaedactyla. Next base: position 22,797,444 of record OV281346.1, read on the forward strand.
ATTCTGCTTTGGAATGTTCTCGCACATGCTCCAAAAGCTCTTCCTTGGAAGAATCCCTGAAAAATAAATAATTTGAATTGAAGACAGACAAATTGTGAATATTATAAATACTAAGTACATACCCAATTACAATGTAACAAAATAATAATTTCAGTTAAAAATAAACTCACTTGTAATTGCATTTTTTGCACTTCCATATAGTTTTCTTCGGTTTTTTTATATCAGAATTTTGTTGAAAGTCATTCGTATGTCCGCCGTAAGTACGAAGGTTAAGTGGTATTACTGAAGAAGAATGGTTCAGCCCGTCCATGGCATCATTATATACTTCATCGACATCTAAAGATTCGTCCATTGAGGCGTTTTGGTCAATATACCTAAATTCTGTACGCCCAGTGTCATTTACGACTGGGACAGCAAAGAACCTGTTATATTTGGTGTAATTTCTTCTCCCGGTCTCATCAGTCATGAGAACTTTAGCCTCGTTGTGGAATGGATCTCGAGCAGATTTAAGTTTGATGTGTTTTGTTATGTCCCATCGCCAGTTTGATTTGTACTTGCATAAAGAACACTCGAAGGGTTTCTTATTGAGATGACCAACGATATGCACGTGAAATCTTGAAGCGGTGGAAGCCCAAAACTGACAATGTGGACATTTGAAAACTTTCTTTCCCATAGCTTGGCTTGGTGACAAGTTCATACTTTCATTGTCGTCAACTAGTTCTGCATCAAAACTTGTGCTATAGTCAGGTAAAGTGGAGTCATCGTTGATGTTGATGCCAAGTGGTGTATCAAATTTATTTGCCTCAGTGTTAAAGTTATTCCATACGAAGACGACGTTTTCCATCGGATGGGGCTCACTCTGTTTACTGTCGCTCTTCATTTCGACATCGTCTTGTTCTCCGATGCTTTGATTTTCTGGTGTGGCGGTTCCACTTTTTATTTGGCAGGTTTTTAAGTGATTGACTAAATCTGCACTGGATTTGCACCTGTGTCGACAATGCTGACATCTTGTAGATCCTAAGTTTGGTAGTAAAGTGTTAGTTGCAGACTTGTTTACCAGGACAGCGCAGTTTTTCTCATGAACAGAGTGCTCCGATAGACATTTGCTTTCGAATCCACAGCTTTTACAAACAAGGGATCCTTCTTCTCCAGATTCTGTGAGAAGTCTTTCTTTAAGTTTATCAAAGAATGAGTTATTTTTTTTACGCCCTACATTATTAGAATGTCCAGCAGGTGGGTGTTCGTTTGAATGGAACGTTTCAATTTTTTTGATTGAATCTATGGAATCGTTACTTGATTCCTTGAACCTTTTTATAGGGGGTTCCCCAGGAGGTGCTTTATTTTGATTTGGGGTTGAAGAGTTCAGTGGGATGAGTTGTGGGATGGGGCGTGGTGCCTTTTTGGCTTGCTTGTTACTTTTCTCATCATCTATGCTACTGCGACTCTCCTGGGGCGGTGACAATTTTGCAAGCTTCAATTCCGAAGAAGTACCGTCGTCATTAGAGTCGCTATTCGCGGTTTCTTTCTCAACGAACTGCATTATATTATCCTGTAATAAAGAAATATAAGTTCTTAATTATGATGATTATTGCAGGAATTAAATATTGTAATGTAGAATTAAAACAAAAATCGGTCATCTTATTTCTGTCAAGAAAGATTAAGTTTCCAGAATTGTCTACAGTGTAAGGTGATACGTTCTTTATTAACATGACGGCAAAATCTGAAGAACGCTAACCAATAATGATAACCTCGGGGGCCGTACTCAACTCGTCAATCGTCATCTGCCCGGCTGGACTACAGCGCGAACAAAAGTTCTGTGTAGTTGCGTAAAATTGGAACTAAGAGATGTATAAAGAGCTCTATATTGAGGATGCCATAAGAACATAAGAAGATCGCCCCTTTGGCTTCACTTGACACTTTGGCTAGGCTTGGTGGGTATAACTGTTTTTGTTAAGGTTACAATTATTGAAAAGTATGAATTACTAGCTTTACTGCTAAATTGCTTATCGGCATAGTATATTAAATAAAGAACTTCGCTATTTTATATAGTAAGTATTAAAATTTTTTGATAATTTAGGATACGATTAAAATCTAATCTTTATGTACTAAATTAATTTTATGATAAACTACTCAGAATAAGTATGTTATCACCAGTACCAAACAAAAAATTACTTCAACAACCATGCTAATAGTTCATTACGTTGGACAACTCCTTTACCGTCGCATGTGACATGTCTCACATACCTAATCACAGTCTAGGTAACTAAAAGAAAACTGCTTGTACGTAATGTGCTTGTAACACTTATTAAAGAAATAATATTAGAGATTTTCCGAATTTTCAGAATAAATTCTGTAATTTGATATTATTTATAATTCAATCTGTAATGTCGGACATTTTGTATTACCTATTGTGACACATACGTAGAAAACTAATTATGACTTCAGCTATTTAATTGACATAATTTTTTGTATTGTAAAATTTGAATTTTAATATCATAATTTGTTTCTCATATGTCCCGAAAATTTGCACACCCACTTCAAACGGGGTAGATACAATTGGAACTAAATGTACAACCACAAAAACTGTTACTTACATTGTATTTTGGCAAATAAATGATTTGATTTGATTTGAAGAATAATTCAAAGTAACAAAATGGTTCCGACCCCTGGTCGACCCCCCGTGACCCCGCATTGCACGTAATCAGGATTTTTCGTACATGTCATGTAGGTAATATTGGTAAGCGAATTTTTCATCACGGATACAAAATTCATTGGATTACTTGATAAAATAGTATTTTAAAATTGGGTGTAGTTGTAGAGAGTTGAATATAACAAATTTTTGTGTAAGTGAATGATCTCATTTTGTGGAATGTACCAAACATGTAAGTTCTAAGAATTTGTAAATTCCACTGCAAATATCTTGAAAAACTTACTATCTTGGCTATTGTAAGTGGGTAAAAATATTATAAATTGGTTGGAATTCCGTAAAGGTTTGGTAAGTTTTGAAAAATTCTATGTATTTTTTTGCTATTTTAATTGTTGTAGATCAATTTTGGGCTACATCGACGGCTTTTACCCGGCAGTTGTTTTGACCACCGCGCGTTATTAAGACACGCCTTGTTGGGAGTTCTAGAAGGAAATTGATAGTCGGTACGACTTCTATGCAGTTAATTTGATTACCTAGTAATTCCATCTGTTTTAGGTCACATCTAGGTATGTTGGTGATTTGGGAACTTAAATACATAACAATTACAACTTAATAACAGTAATATATGGGATTTATTATATTATTATATATTTTTTTATATATGAGTTAATTAGTTCTTAAAACACAAACTTTTGCATAGAATAACCTATAGGATAACAATGAACGTTTCAACTGAATTTTGCACTCGTATGAGGTCTTTGAATACTTAACTATAAAAACACCTTGAATGTTTTCCAAAGTGGATTTTTTTAGATAGAAAGTAGTACCTAACAAAATATATCTCGCATCCTAATACGTAAGTTACGAACGCACATAAAAGTCATAATTCTAATAAAACTGTATTTTTGGCCAGCTAGGTATATAAAAAAGTAATGAATATATAACCCTGAATATATGTCCCTGAATATATAACACATATATAACTATTATTAAGTATTTATATTAAATAGAACAAACTATGTATTTGGTATATATAAAATCATTTAACTAATATTGTTATTACTAAAACGGTTTGTTTACAAATATTAACCTCGACCGTGGAAACGAAGCTATTTTTTAGACCTAAAAAGTAACCAGTGATTTTATTAATGTAATAGCTTCATGCCGTCCGTACAGACAACAGACATGTTAAAAAAGGGGGACTGTAGACCGCATGCAGTGGAATAATGAGAAGCATTACAAGGGCAGAGGACAAACAACATGCAAATGCAGCGAATGATAACGTTCCCTCGTACGTTATGAAGTGCAAGTGTTAGTAGCCGATAGAAAGCCCTATAAAACCTGTACCAGTTCACCCTGATAAGGCGGATTCAGTAGCGATTTACACAAAGTTACGTCAAACGCTAAGTGACAATTCTTTGGTTTAAAATGTTAACAAATATTTTATGTCCGACGTTGTGCAGACACTACAAAATAAAATATGAGTCGTCTTTTTTAGCGTCTGGTTTAACATTGTGAAAATGTCCCGCAGTTCAAATGCAATTGCACTTAACAAAATACGAAAGGGTCGAGCGCATTAGTCGGCCGGCGGCAGGCGGGCCGGGGGGCGCAGGACACTCACCGAGGAGGCGTCGTCGCCGCTGGCGTCGGCGGCCTCAATGAGCTCGTCGGCGAGCGCGGCGTCGCTGCCACCCACGCGGTTGCGGCGCCGCGGGCCTCCAGTGCCTCCGCCGGAGCTGTGGTGGTTCATCACGTGCACCGTGGCGCTCTGCTTGATGTCCGCCGTGAAGTTGCAGATGGAGCAATGGAACCGCCCCGTGCCACCGTGGTTCTTCATGTGCCGGTCCAGGTTCCACTTGTACGGCGTCCGGAACTCACAGATCGTGCACTTCACCATCGGCATCGAGTGATACTTCACGTGCTTCGTGTACCGCGACCGAATATGAGTCACATAGTTACACTTTGTACACGAGTACTTTTCCTTCTCCTTCTCCTTGGGGTCTTCTCCGTCGACTTGGACGGACATGCTGTAGTCGTCCACCGCCAGCTGCAGCCCCTCGTCCTCGTCGACCTCCTCGAACATGTCCTCCATCCTCTCGACGTCGTCTCGCCTTGGAACTGATTCCTCCATCCTCGGGTCCACGTTTATGCCATGAATGATCTTCATGTGGCGCAGCAGCTTCAAGTTGAACTTGGAGGCGTAGATGCAGTGCTGGCACTCGTATATTTTGATCTTTTCGAAGTGCACGTCACGCGAGTGCACAAGGTAGGCGCGCGGGTTCTGCGTGTTGAAGGCGCACTTGGCACAGTTGTAGTTGCGGCGCCTTATCTTGGGCTGAGCGCGCTCGGGTTCCTCGGGCGCATCGGAGGAGGCATCAGAAGAGGTGAGGAGCGGGGGCGCAAGCGGCGGGGAGGGCGCGTGGTGTAGCATGCTCCGCTGCAACAAACAATGCCGTTGTCATGTCGAGATTACGTCAAAAGGCGGCGCGGCGCGGACGCGTGCTCTGCGCGCGAGAGTCGCGGAGCGAATGCCGGCGCCGCCGCCGCCGCTCGCGGTCGCTGCTGCCGGGGCCATCCTCTGCCGCCTGCCGCGGACATGCCCTATCGTCCTAACAACAACTTGTTACGACACAACACTTATCGGTTAATGATTGAAAGATGATTATTGGCTAGATAGCGCTTAGATGACATGTTAGCCAGCACGTATTTTCTTTAATAGTTAGACTCTACTTTTTAATGTTCCAAAATTAGGTATCTTCTTAATCAAATATTATTACCAAATAAGGATTTTAATCCATTTATCGATATAGGTAGGTATTTATTTGATCATCGTTAGGTTCACAAAAAGTAGAGTTCAACCATCAAACGTTTATAAAGTATTAAGCAAGTTAGCTGCTCTTGTTAGTAAATCTTCGTATACAATATTAGTTGCTTAGCTAAATTGTTAACCCAGTTACCACAACACAGAAAATCATATTTTAGTAAAACATATTCTAAATAAACCTGTGAATTGTTTTGAGCGTTGATGTCTTTTTTGTAAGACAATTATTGTTCTCTATTACAATCTAACCTACCTACTCGGTATTAGTGGAATTCAATATTAATGTTAAGTAGTTCCGAGATGTACAAAATTGAGATTTAGCAGTAGATAAGTCTATCACAACTTGTGAACTAGTTTTCCCAAACAGAAATATAACTAACAACTCTACGCCTAAAATCAAAACCTAATCATTATAAGTCCACCTTATAATTAGTGCCTTACTTCATTAGACTACATAATGAGTCATCAGTTAATCAGAGTCAGAATAATCAATTAACACTACATGAAGAAGACATTGGTCGAGGACGAGGGTAACTTAGAGTTGCCAAATCTTCGCAACCGCAACCGCTTACGCTTACCAATTTGTATATTAAGTTGGCTTACAATATGTAAGATTAAGTCTCGTGGTGTTATACGAGGTGTCATTCATAGCCTTAATTCCATATAAATAATTTTTCCGCAATGAAAACATAATTATGAATGAAGAGGTGTTCGTAATCGTAGACTCCATCATCTCGTCTGAACGTGGCTTACACATGATGTAGTCGGAGCGAAACGACGGCCGTGGGATGTAGCGTCGTGTTGAATAAGGGCAAGGCATGCAGTACATACTGCGGAGCGGCTGTATTGCGTGCGACAGCTGCGGGCGGCGGCGCGCGGGGAGCGGGGCGCGGGCGCCACAGCACCGGGCCGCCGCCGACGCGGCAGGGGAGCCCCAGCTATCGATTCTCCGTCGCTAAGGTCCGTTGGCCGCTCTTTGGAGCCGCAGAGGCGGATGCCGCGCCCCGCGTGCCGCGCACCCCGCGCCCTCCGCACCTGCTGTGTATTTATAGCGCCCGGGGATGCAGGGTCGCCGGTCGCTCAACACGCCTGCCACCGCCATCTTGTGCTCATCCGACGTCGCCTCTTTGTTGTTGTCACGAACGATTTATAAATAGCTGTTTGCAACAGTCGAAGCGAAGAGGTGATCTCACTCGCCTCAAGGATGCGCCACTGGAGCGCCTCCGCTAGTCTCTCGATCAACAACGTTCTTAGAACGCAGCCAAATGCTATCTGATACCGATAACGAACGTACGATACCAACCGCCAAAGAGGATATTCCTCTTACTTTTCTTTATCAATGTACTCCCAACTACGGTTGAAAAAATATCACTTAATGCTTACTCACGGCGACACATAAAAACACGCGCATTTATTGATGAGTCAGCTGGAAACGTTGAGGATTCCAACGCGGCTCAAAGAGGTATTCCTTTCACTCTCGACGGTATCGAGTTCGACTCCCGGGCGGGCGTCATCAATGTTATTTTAGATTAATGAAATCGAAACGCTATTCCATTTTATTTTCGTTGAATCGAATTTCAATATACTTAAAAAAGCATAAATAATACTTAAAAAAGTACAATTACCCAAATAAGTAGGATGATAGGAAATTAACAATGCACGAAACTTTCCAAGTAACGAACGATGCGCGCAATTAAAACATACCTACTTTCATTCTTTAAAAAAATATATAATTTCTGAATTGTTACTTAAAAATAATAAGATGGGTTATAACGCTATTTCTGGAATTAGAGATATTTAGTACTGTTTAGAAGACATACCGACATTAAATTATTTCTGTGAAATACAAGGAATTACAATTTAACGAATTCTTGACTACTTCAATGAGCTGTGAATTTCAGTGCTTGTAGTACCTATTGTATTGTAGGTACATATAACCAATACAAAATAATATATTAAAACATAAGCCTTGACAATAATGATTTTATTCATACATCAAAAGGATAATTTTTATTTTTTATTTATTTATTTACATACAGTTTATTTTACCAGTAAAATTTAAATTAAAATAATGAGTAAAAACTTTATTTCTTCCACTTTACGTCTGTGCTTACAGAGCATTCGTGGTTGCTAAGGTTAATTAACAGCGTTAATATAATATATAAAAAATATATTATAATACAATAAAACCGAACCTACAAAATCTAAAAACTCAGATTCAACTACCTTCTTCACAAGAACTGAAAATGTGATACCTATCTTTATTCCACTTGAAGTCACAAAGGACGTGGTTTTCAGTGACTCTCCAAGGTTCTTCGGTTGGTTAGGTTCAGTCTGTAGGCGAGGCGAGGCGTAGGTTTCTGAGCGTGACTGAGAATAGCCTTGCGCTCCTCGGCGGCCCCAGCGGCGGTGTCTCCAATCAAACCCGTTTGTTTGCCGGCAGTGGCGCAGGCGCAGCAGGTAAGCAACAAGCAAGATGGACGCCTGCTTTTACGTTTTACAATGGTTTGTTGATCCTTTTGTGTTTACTCGTTTGCAAAGACGGATGGAGCAGTCGGTTTATGTTTAGTTCATATTTTTAAATAGTAGATGGGAGTAGGTTGATATAAGGTTGATATAAAAACGGCGTAACCAGAAAGTAATTTAAAGGAGTACTTATTAAGTGATTTCAATCTCCGAGTTGTGATTCTTGTACTTCGTCGTACAATTTTAATTTAGAATAATAATATAAATACCTACTTATAAAACAACGTTACTTTATGAAAATAATATACGATTAGGAGTTTAAAATTACTCTTTTATTAGTATCAATATCAAATAAACGCGTCAATCTCGATATCCATATACAAGAAACTGTTAAACGTCGTATTTAGAGCTACCAAGCTAACATTCTTGCAACTCGACATTCGCTAAATAAGCGGCGCGGCGTCGCCGGTGTCGAGTGGGCCGCGTAAGTGTTGTGGAATTGCGTGTTCGTAATACTCCGCTGCGACGCTCGGCGAAGACGTTGGCTAATAATACTTGTGTTGGTGCAGCGGCGGATTTGCGACGCAAATAATTTGCGCGCCAATTGACCTTTCGTCGGCGGGTGCTCCCACCAGCAGACACTAAATATAGCGCGCCGAAGCCGCGGCCGAGCCCTAGTGCTGCGGCGGAGGCGGCCCCCCGGGATCGATATGCTGGTCGCCGCAGCGCACGACCGTAGGCGACCCTCCAACACACAGATTTATCTAATGACGCACCATCGTGCATATAAGTAGATAGCTCGAACTCAGCGCAACGTTATAACTTACTTAACAGACACGTGTTAAGAGTTTCTGTGTAAGCTGCCTATAGCTATAGATACTTATGTATGTATCTTGCTTGCATTACCAAGTGACATGTGTGTATGGACGTAACTCTACAGAGACGCGCAGCGTCGGTAATTAGAATAGGCGTGCTTCAGAACGTGTCACCGCAGCGACTGGTAATTAACATAACCTTGAGGATGCTAGTCGCTAAACATTCGCGCCGGTTTCACGAGTGCAGTGATCGCGTGGCTCTGCCGGGCGTTGGCGTCGCTGTGTTCGAGTGGAGTATGGCAGGACGCGGCGGCTGGCGCGCTGTGCTCATTTAAAGATGGCTCCGATAAGCGAGTGACGCCGCGGCCGCTGTGTGCGTGTGGCCACATGCGGCCACTGCAGCACCCCCGCCCGTCCCGCGCCGCCCGCTGATAAACCTCTTATCAAACCACCAGATAACAAAGGTGCTGCGCGATCGTTTAGGTGTCACGGACGTTTCGCATGTCTCAACCACTGCTTTATCGAGCGCATGCCTCCGTCACGACTGTTGTTTGTTTCACCGCAGCGTTGCCTACCCACACCCACCCGTTCTTATGATTCAACGCAATTCTCGACAACTTGTAAACAAGACAAGAGATCTCGAGCTACTCGGGTACGTCATGCGTTGTCGCTTCGTTGAAACTCGCATTTTCAACAATGAGTATTGAATTACAATGGAGCGAGTGTCTATAGAGATAGGAATTAGACAAGGCTGCGTGTCAGAACCGCAAACACGAGTATAACGTTTTCTATAATGTTGTGAAATCTGCCCGGGGCCGCGCGAGTGAGCGCCGAGCGGTAGCGTCGCTCGCGACCCACGCCGGGGGAGCCCTTCCCTTCTCTTGAATGTCGCTCAACTTGACGAAGGTGCTGCCGGATCACAGACTAAATAAAAAATGCTCTCGTAAACTGAAACAAAGTCGGTGCGAAACTCTGCGGCACTTGGCAAGTTCCACTGGCAGCTTGCTCGGAAACAGGTCATTGAGTCAAGCCACGTAGATTGCTACCTCGTGGTAAAACCAAAGTACTTAAGTTATTATATTAAGACAACATGAGCGAATTCCATAGTGGCAGCTAGTAGCAGCTATCACGTCTAGTACTAAGTTAAAAGTCGAAGCTTTACTAGTATTAGCTAATAAATAATAAAATTGTAAATTAAATCTTGCAGAAAAGCTAAGGTCCTCAGCTTTATTACCACGAACGAATCATGTAGGAAATAAATTCATTTATTCTAAACTTCAAATACCAGTACAAGCAGATTAATATTATAACATTTACTGGAGGTTTTTTAAAGACTTTAACTATTTAAATAGGTGCCTTGTATCTTGCAATCTTCATGAAATAACATCATCTGTAGCTATAACATTAATACCGGCATGCTCATATAATTACCTCTAAACTAATCTATACTGATTGCTTCCTAATAAAGCGTCATACACAACAGCATATACAGGGTGTACACTCAAACACCGTAAGGCATGTCCTAAGCAAAAAATAGCGCAATAACGATGTCAAAGACATAAAAAAAAATCTGATTTCTTATGTAGCGTTTCATTAGCAATAAAGGCTATGTCTTAAAGTAATAACAGTTCTTGCAATTTCAAATCAAATACTTAAAAATACAACACAGTTTTATGCGGTAAAATTTGACAGCATTTCACCTTTAGCAAATCGCGATTTACTGCATATTTTGTTAATGAGTTACGGAACTAGAAACACATTTTTAACAGAGGGTTCTTTTTGTGTCGTCTTGCATAAAAAATAGTAGTCTAACAATTAAAATGAGAAAATTTTCTGCGTTACAATCTAGTTCAGCAAATAAGGAATGGCGTTGTGTCAGTTGGTAATATCCAACCCCGCCCGTGGAGGTTCGACAATCCCCAGAGTTGCTGACTCGTTGCCAAATTTAGAATTTACTGAGGAAGTATGTAGGTATTATAAGTACCTACTTATCGATCTTCGCTTTGACGAGTTCTACGTAGGAAATTATTTTGATAATCAATAAATAGCCGTAAATATTGTCGTATTCTATTATCTCAGATTGGTTGCTACTTAAGACGTGCTTGAGTCGTGTACAAACACCTATTTAGCCATGGATATGTATCATGTTTGATTGCATATATATTTACAAAGAGGCGTATTTATTTATCGCAACGGTTCCTTACCAACATGACCTCGACACATCGAGTGAAGTACAAAGTGATGAAGAATGCACGGGAATGGAAAGCCAGGAAAGCGGCCATGTGTGTCGCAAGAAGCCGTTGAAGTATAGCGCAGCAAATTATCACGAGCGAGCGACGGCGACAACACACGCCACCTACATCTACCTACCTACGACGTACATGTCTCACTAGTGTCGCCACGTCGTGATAAGCGACTGCTCCGCCTGCCACGCAACCACGTCGAGGAAAAATACCGCGGACATTGCAAAGAGCTCCCCTGTAGTACAACATAAACCGATTCATATAAAGTATATAATGTTTTCATACTAAATTACACACAACGATACTCTTGTAAGTGTATCAGAAGCAAAAGTACATCACATTAACTGCTGCTATCTAAGTTCGCATGCGAGTTGTTTCCGTGTTGCGGCGGCGCCGGCGTCATCCGCCATTTTGGTGAATCTGTTCGTTGGAACGGGTTTCCCGCGCTGCGGTCGGCGGCAGCTGCGCCGGGTCTAACAGCTGGTGGGGCTGGACTGGCCTTTGGAATCACGGCTTTTTTACTTTTTTCCATTACTGCAGTCGTACTTCCTCGTACATGTTTAAAACAATGAAATACCTTCTTCCGAGAAAATAAACATAAGTGTGTACCTAGGTTATACCTATTAGGGATTCAATCTGATTCTCTTCTTATAAAACAAAAAGCTAACAACGACTCGGCGGTACTTATAAATACTCTCGAACGTTAATGTTTTATCCATTATTTATGCGATCTTTTTGGTTACTGTTAACTAATGATATTATTTTTAGATCAAGACGTTAATACGTACTGTTAATTACATTGACATAATTAACGATATCTCAGAATTGAAGAAAACAATTAAGACTTTCCAGTTTTATAAAACATTACGAAAATTTATCATGCGAACCAAACAATTGGTGCATGGTTAGGTCACATTAAGGTAGGTAGGTATATTAACATGGCGGCGGCGGCGGTGCGGCGGCGAGCCGAGTGAGGTCACCGGGGAGCGAAGACCGGCCGAGCACATCCAGCGACAGATGCGCCGCACACAGCCACCAGCTGCTACGTGTCTATATACTACATATACCTAGCCACACGACCACACAGCCACGCGGCCGCACATCCGCCGGCCGCAGCCATGTCGCTGGGAACGCTCGGCTGCCGAACACAACCGACCTCTTTTCGTTTCAGTAACAGCGAACAACTCCCCAGAGGGGCGACGTACCTACTATATCTACGTCTACATACGCAGGATGTAGGACGGTGCGCAACGATAACATATGCTGACAACTACCGACGCCCGATCGAGCCAGTTTTATCCAACAATGTACACTCGCACATTGCATCAAAAGCAATATAAAGAAAGTCGATAAAGCAGGGCGACAGTACAGAGAATCTTTGCGGCAAGGCTATCGCTGATAGCGTTATCTGTCGACGTTGTCGGTAACAACGCAACATCTCGTACCGTCGTCTCTTTATTTACTGAATCAATTTTCTTTTACTAAGAAAAATGCTTATTAAGTCGATAAAAGTCCAATCAATATAAATGGTGCGTAATTATGTAGATTCTACGATAAATCACATGAAAGTCATCGTCTATTTCAAACATAAATGTTATTTGACGTAAACTTTTTGTACAAGGAAGAAATGTACATTAAGATCTGTGATTGCGTAACGCCCTCGATTTGATGACGCGCGTGTTTAATAATGGTAATTAATGTGAGCAGCGCGGAGTTGTCGCGCGGCGTAGTGGAGAGTGACCTATTTGTCCGTCGTTCGGGCACGCTTAGCGACTTGGCGAGGCCGGCGGCGCAGCCCTGGGGCACCCGTTACGAAACATAGATCCATGGGTACTTCGGCCCCTTTACCGGGAGGGGAGCGACGGGGGCCCGGCCGCCTCTTCGGAAATCCTCTTACACGGATTCCCTACCAACGCTATACTTCACTTGTTATGTAGGGTTGGGTTCTTGCTCGTTAGCTACATGCCACTTTTACAACGTTTTCGAAATCTTATTTGAGTTATATTGGTAGCAATCTCGAAGTTGGTTACGAACCTGAATGATTTGACAAGCTAGACCTCTCGGAAACCAAAACAGAAATCAGTCTAAACCAATACTAATAACTGTCTTGGTTGATGGACGTACTAATCAAATTATATGTAAAGATTCAGTTGTCGTGTTTTAATTTTTAATCACCTTATTAATCAATAATAAAGTTAAATACATGTTGGCATTTATTGCTTTGAAAAGAATTAACTAAGCACGCTTTGATAACAATGCCAAGTGGTCAGGAAGAGAGCGCATTTACGACCGACCGCCTGTACAGTTCCGAAGAATGCACCGATGTTCCACGCAATAACTCAAATTTATGCATAACGTCCCTTTATAATCTGTTTTTCTAATACAAGTAATTTTATCAATACACACTTTTAATGTCTAAAATCAGACTAATTCAAAGAAAAGGAAAGTTAATAAAAAGACAGAAAATAAAGCAGTTAATAACAAGTAAATTCTATCAGACTCGAATTACAATTCACTCAATGAAATAACTAAGTCACGCTTAGGCAGATGCTGCTTCGTATGTTCAGTAGCTACTTAATGAGTAGGTAGGGAGTACCTCCGTATACCGATGACTTCCTTTTCACTCGAAAAACCGATACTTATAAAGAGAAAAAGAGACGTTTTGCATTAAGAAAATATGGCCAAAGTAATAAATCCTCTTCAATTGGCCTAGTAATTAGAAAATTAGTATGAAACCTCCGGTTATTCAGATAATATAAAAGTAACTAAATTTTTTGGAAGGACCACATTCTGATAGGCAGCTTAAAAATAAAGAAGAACTACATTTTACAAACACAATAATTAAAACCTATAAATATTCATTGATGCCTAGAATTGCTTTATTTTAAATCATTTCTTGATTTAATTTAATTACGAAATTGACATTAAGACTAATCGTCATTTTATTCCTTCAGGCCGTTACGTAAAAACAAGATGTAGTGGAATACTTCTTACATGTGTATGCTGAAGCGTTTCAAAAAAATTATTGTCGAATGGTATGTAGGAATTAAAAATATATTTGACTCTATAGACAAATTATTAATTACCACTTTAGAATAGCACAAAAATACTTATATTTATGCAATTTATTAACGATTTAAATAAAAGAAGAGGGCGTAAACTGGAGTAGCATTTAGTCCAAGATGGCAAATTATTTAGATGTACTGGAAATGCTTTCGTTCTTAAGTGGATGGAACTTGCAGCTGGAGTTTCTGGAGTACTTTTCTACCTACATAATGTTTAGTGCTGATGATTTTCAATGCTCTCGATATCTTTTATCAGTACAATTATTTTGAGAATTTGACATAATTTCCATGTAAGTAAGTCTTTTTAAGTATCAAACTTATTCTCCAGATAATAATTTTCTGACGATTGAAAAATCAGTCCTTAAAAGTTTGTCAATCATACGCAAAAGAAAGTACTTGGTAATTTGGATAAAAATATACGTATAGATGGACTGCTATATTGCAGCTTAGATTTATCATGGACTACTATATTGTAGCTTCGATTTATCCCGGATAATACCTACCTACAGGTGGTTGCTAAGCGACGGCAGCGACGACGACCGGGCAGCGACTTCTTCCAACATACGAACACGTAGAGTTATTTATTGAAGTATAAATGTGATATCTTGCTGTGACAATTAATGAGATCTATAGAGTCACAGTGGAGCCATGGGTGTTTATATTAATTTTTATGTATAAAATGTAATATGTATGTACATAACATAGTATTCAGTTTATCCATTTATTAGATCTAACTATAACACAAATTCTTAATGAAACTTCATGAAGTGTTTCCAAACTATATACCTACGGACATTTAAATATATAATGTTAAATGAATACGTTAAAATACTTTAGGAAAAATTTTAAGTTATTTAATTCGATGTTGAAAAGAACAATCGGATTTAATGTTGGCGAAAAAGATGGCGACAACCTGTTTCTTAGAGAGACTCCTGCTATTCACTTTTAGCAAGAAGGATGTGTTATCAAAGAAAGATTATATGACTACCTTCATTAAGTGTTAGGGTACCAACAGACTCTTAGATATCGACCAGTCGAGGAGGCACCATGGTGGAGAAAGGTAGGTAAGTCAAGGTTCAAGAACCCTCAGCCTCCACGAAGGCAAAACATGAGCCGAAATCATTGACCCCTTTTAGAATTACATTAAGCTGGTAGGCATCTAATACAATATAGCTGAAGAGTTTGGCCGGTTGCTCAAAGGCGCTGCTAATCTTTGTAGCTACGAGTTAGACTTGAAAAGTTCTTCTTGGAATCGATAGAACACTTATTGAGGAATATTAAATAGGTACCTACCTATAATACATAGGTAGGCTTTATTTTATCAAGATATTATCGATCAATCGCCGCCAAAGGAACAATGTGAAACAGTTATATTGTTACAAAACAAATGAAACTGATTCACACTGAGTAAACTTGAACTGTTCTTCCTTATTGTCTTTCGTGAAGAACACCTCAGTTACTTACAGCCATAAACTCTGACTCTGTAAAACTGTTAGGCATTTTGCGAGAAAATCCGTAAGTAACTTCCTCTAAATACTTAATCTACAAAAACCCGACGCCTACAGGAAAGAGCCTTCCAATACGTCCGTGTTGATATCGCAACTACAAGTCGGGTATTTCCGTCGACGTCGACCTAAAAGCAGCAGATTTAGCAAATCCTCGGTGGAAGTCCCGGCGACGGTCGCCGACCACTCCTGCAGGGCGCCACCCTCCCCCTCCCAGCCGCGACCCTAAGCACGCCAGCAAACGTTGTTAACGCTCATGTTACCCTGCATCCTCCCTACTCTCTAACCCCGCGCAGTAAAGCTCAAACTCCTACAAACGAACGCCACAAGCGAGTAACATTCAGCGAACCGTCTACCTCTACCGCACTAAGTACCACTGGCAGCTATTAGGCTTTGAACTGTATCGCGTGCGGAATAAGGGCGAGGATCGCGTGCGGTATCGCTGTTAATGTAACACGCACGGTCCACAGCTGGCGAAGACAACGCCGCCGGGTCCCTCGTCGCCCGGCGACTGCTCACGAAATACGAAGACCGTGATCCTAATGTATCTAAAGAGATACATTCTTCCTTCATAGTCTCTTTGGCGTTCTTGGCGTAATAATAAACTCATTTCCGTCTTCAGTAAAGTTTTAAATAAAGTTGCACATTTATCTATCTTGAGAAACGTTGCGATGGATGTGACAAAACAATTTCACACACATTACAGGCGGAATTCAAAATCGGATTGTTGATTGTTCGTATATCTTTTCATGTTTTTAGTTTAAGATAACAGCTGATGGTATGACGCGCAGATCACAGTAAACGGTAGCTTAAGAAAATGAACAATATTACATTAATGTGTGTAGGTATACCTACAGCATAACATCACACGTATAACAAACTTTTAAGGTACCTAAATAACACCTATCTACATTGAAGTGACAGTTTGTTACAGATAGGCTCTGTTGGTGTGATAACTACGGTACGACAAGTTAATGCCATCCCATACCTACCCACTTACTCATCGATTGCTCGGCTGCTGCCCGAAGTAACAATGGTTCTTTGTACATACCTAATTACTGCTTTGAAACTATTACGGACAAGACAGGCGACCGTCGGCATCGCAAGACCAGCCAAAGACGGAGCAGTAGTCGAGGCCGTGCGTCATTACCGCGCGACCGCCGACCTTATCACCCAGCCGTAAGGCTCACTTCTCCGCGCGCGCCCGCTGACCTCACCACCGCGAGCGCCGACAAATAATAAATAATGTAACACTGATAAAGCCCCAGAAGCGATGACCGTCGGGTATTTAGAGATTTCAGTTCAGCAAACAAACTTCGGGACGTTGAGTTTCCAAATTTAAAACTAAAAGTAAAGTTGCCGGTTCCGGTGTTAATTTGTCGGTTCGGGTGGGTGAGGAGGCGGGCGCGGAGCAGAGGCTTCTCGGTACTTCACCCGAAGCGAAGTACGGTCACGTGTAGTGAATAGTTGAGTAGGTACATACCTGCGTGGTTGCGGAGGAAGTGTGGTCGCGCAGCGCTGGCCATACGTAAGGCGAGTCGGGAGGCGCGCGGCGGACTGCGGCGCGGCGGACGCAGCACGCGGCAGCACCCCGCGCGCCCCGCCCGCGCCGCCGCCGCCGCCGCGCGCTCACCTCTGCGTGACCCTGGCGAAGAACGCCAACACACCTCCTGCCAAAAACACATACCTACCTACCTATGCATACTTACTCAACACCAGTCCTTATCTGCCCACCGCCAGCTAGCAGCTAATCTCGAGCACGTTTCTTGTAACCGACCTATTGCGACGTAGCGACAACTTGAATTCGCCCGGTAATAAGACTCGTTGCTTGCAAAAATAATTCTCGACAATACGGCCGTCATTATTCTCGTAACTTCGGCATAAACATTTACCTTTTGCAACGGATGCTATCCGAGTAGTTGCATGAAAATTATGTTATTTAGTACTTTATGCTTTCCTTAAAATATATAGTGAGTCACACACATGACCAACCACGCCTCAGGTTGGTGACGATGAGCGACATCCATAAGTATAGAGATATGTACTTACATCCAACTACTCATATATAACGGATAAAGTGCGTGCGTAACTTGAAAATTCTAATAAGATCAATCAGATCATGATACATCTTAGAGTACCTATAATTTGTGATGTAACTTCTTCAAAAATAGAACAAACAGTCTTGGAAACTTATGTGATACCTACTTATTTACAGTTATCTACAATAGACGAAGAAAGAAAATATTAAGATAAGGTATAAATTAACTACGACACTACCCTCGCACCTACCTACCCGCTGCCAAGAAGATAGCCCGCGACGCTGTATGTCATCGAAAGAATTCTTGTACAATCTACGTTACTTAATCCTTTTATGGCGTAGACTTCTTAAAAGGCTAAAATCATTCGATTGTACCTTAACACCAGGCGCACGTAAGTTAACAAAGACACGCCCACTCGCAGAAAGGCTTATGACTGTAGGTACCTATCAACATAATGCCTTTTTAGTACCGACATATACATAGTATCTATTAAAATAGTACCTACCTACATACACCCTAATAAATTTTTATTTTTATTTTATTATAAAAGGAAAGCTAAATGCAAATTTAACAAAATGAACACTTAAGTACTTAAATAACTAAAAGCTAATTATAAGCTTTCACAATTGGTGATAATTACTCTAAATTATAAATCGGTTACAGCACGTTAACGAATAAAAATATCTACTTTTGGAAAATAAACTTATACGTAAAAAATACACATATAGAGAATTAAAGTTAAAATTACAAATAAAGATTGCGTTTTTAATATTAGTTAAAAAATGAGTAAGAAAATTCCATATATTCAACACTGTTAACAATGCTTTAGTGAGTATGCTTGTCAAGGGTCAATAACATATTTAACCATAATATTACTATTGTAAATAGATACTTTAAAATTTATTTGTATTTTCATGAAACCTGTAACGTACGTACCTGAAAAATCTACAACATCGTTAGTACTATTGCTCTAGGGGTTAATTTTGGGCCTCAATTTCGCGAAAGATTTCACTGTATCTCGTGTTACAGACAGAATTCCAATCTTTATTCCTTTCGGTTTCCGTTTAGTGCTTCGATAGCTCAGTGGTTAAAAGCACGGACCGGTGACTACGGACGCGGTTACTTATCCTGCCTAGATGAGAAGAAATTTTGAAATCATGACCATAATTTTTTGATGCATTTCTTATCGTATTATTAAGCAATTTCGAAAGCTTGAAATATCAGATGTGATAGATTGCAATAACATTTTAAAATTGAAATGTCAGTATCAGTATCATTTATGGCGATTCTATAAGAATGTCAATTGTAGTGTTAACTGGTAAAACGGGGCTAGCGTGATCTTTAAATAAAACGCTAAATAAAAGTTTATACGAGGAGCAAACTGAAAGTTCTTAGTTTTATTATATCTTTTCTAAAGAGATTTTCCATTCACCTCAATACATCTCTGCAAAAGATGGAACCACTGAGAAAACCACTTTGCCCACTCGTGCTTAGGGTTCTCTTCGACGTCCTTTTAAAACGCAGCCACAGCTTCCGCGGCCGCCATAAAACGTTTTCCTCGAAGTTATTCTTTATGTTTCGGGAATAAATAAAAATAGCAAGGTGCGAGGTCGGGGCTACAAGGCGGATGACCTAGTAATTCCACGTTTGACGTCACCAAATAGTCGATCGTTTGCCTGGCGGTGCGCGACGAGGCGTTGTCGTGGTGAAGGAGGCTCATACTGCAAGGTCGTTTCTCCCGAACTTTTTCCAAAACAAATGGCAAACAATTGTTAGTGTACCACTCCACAGAAACTGTTTTTCGATCCTGTAAAACAATTGTTGCGAAATGACCTGCCCTTCCGATGAACGACGCCATCATCTTTTTTCCCACGCTTCGACCTCTCTTTACTTTAGTTGTCAACTCCTCGGAAGGAAACACCCACTGAGCAGACTGTCTTTTGATTTGGGGATCATAACAGTAAATCTAGCTTTCGTCACCCGTAAGTATGTCGAGCACAGCATTTGGCCCTCGGTCTAATTAAGAGGTATCGACCGGGCACAAAGCTTCCTGACCGCTAAATGTTCATGGACGATTTTGTGCACTTGACTCATGACACCGATGCCTAAGCTTGTCCGAAGCTGCTGATAGGTCACTCTTTTGTTAGTCTCTAGCAAACGCCGCGCAACACAGACGTTATCTTCAGACGTCGCCGTAGAATGGCGTCCCTCACGCAGATCATCGGTGAGATTAGTGCTCGTTTAAACTCATTAAACCAGTTGTAAACAGTGGCACGAGATGGGGCTTTATCGTGAAAACCAATCGTAGTCTATCATAACTGTCTTGTTGACTTAAATGACATCGAAAGTCATAAAAAGTCATTGAATGAAAATTTTCTTGAGTTAAATTCATGCTGACGTGACACAGACAATTTCAATTTGCCGCCAAATCGTAAAGCAAATGACAAATGACTGAAATACATACAATATTATTGGCAAAGATTTTCAACATTTAGTATTATTTTTTTATTATATTGTTTACAAGTGACCAGTTCTAAGAACTTTCAGTTTGACTCTCGTAATAATCATTCAATTAATTCAATATTTAGATGACACTAACATTATTTATTTATTTATTTACATCGGAAGTAATGGAGGCTGGAGAAATGTATAATGATAAAAATATGATAATACCAGATTTTTCCCTACGCTCGCGCATTCCTTATATAGGGACAATGCATTTTCTGAGTGTAAGATTACCTATGAAGAAAATCTTATAAAATATTAATAACAATATTATTTACAATAACAGTTAGGTATCCAATTACCTCTAAAAATAAAATGGCTGATTTAATTTAACACAAACAAAACGTATTTTACGCGCCTTGAAGCAGTTAGAACCCAGATATTTAAGTTAAGAAAACAAAAAAGAAAACAAACCAAAGTAAAAACAATCGAAAAAAGAATTACATGAAAATTCACAATTCATGGCTCATCATATTTCTCGTAATCGTTAAGAGAAACGAAAGCTGCAAAGTCAGCCAGCACTGAACTCTAGTTTACCAAGCATAGCATTTACGCAAAGAATGTAAAACAACACTTTATATACGCATTACACAAAAAATATTAGTACAAGAGTTAACTTGTATGTTGATGTAAAAGTGACACAGTATAAAATACAGATATCTTAATTTTTTTCAAGTGAAAAAAATTTTCTGGATATATTTAAGATACAATCTAAATCTCACTATGTTCAAATCTCAAAGAAAAGAATAAAACAACAGAAAAATAAATACCAATAAGCAAAGCTAACGAATGCATATCAGAAATTTAACCCATTCGTTTTGCTAAAGTTCCTAATTAGAACTCGGATGTTGACGTCAAAAAACAAAACAATAGTAAAATGATCATTGAACAATCAATAACTGGACAATGAACCATAAAAATATAAATGAATATATAAAACCATAGTAAGTCTTAATTTGCTAACAAATTGAGTTTTTAACAATAAATAAATGCATGATGAATGAATAAAAAGTATGAATAATTAATTTCTATGCTCCCTTTATAAGTTCCTTTGATAAACCATAAATTCCCGATGCCGTTAAAACTTCGGAATTAAAATTAGGCTTTATGTTATTCCAGGATGTATTCTATTTATAATAGGTCTTTACCTATGAAACTGCCGTTTTGCCGTACTGGCCATTTCAAATGAAAATATTTTCTTTTTGACTGATAATTCTAATTTCAAATTAATTTTATTTGACAAACATGGAATTCTTTTTCTAAAATCGTCATTTGTTTAATAGTTAGTGTTTTGTTTTCAACGCATTTGAACATTTTTCGTAATCATGGATAAGTTAAAAATTCGAATAATTATGGAGTATGATTACCGTCGTGGCAGCAAAGCGGCACAAGCGGCACGCAACATCAACGACGTTTACGGAGCGAACACTACAAACGAACGCACCACCCGTTATTGGTTTACCCGCTTCCGTTCTGGAAATTTTGACCTGAAAAATGAACCCCGTGGTCGTCCGAAAACTTTGGTCGACAATGACGAATTAAAGGCAATTGTGGAAGCTGATGAAACTCAATCCACGGCTGAATTAGCAGCAGCTTTTGACGTTAGCATCAAAACAATATTGGTACCCTACGAACTCAATGACCGCCAGCGCGAAGTACGCGTGGAGACGTGCCTTGCACTGCTCAGCAGGCATACAAATGAAGGAATTCTGAACCGCATTGTTACTTGTGACGAGAAATGGATCCTGTTTGACAATCTACTCTTTGCTGTGCTTTTATATTAAAAAGTGTTTTCTTTATGCAAGTGTGGCTATTAATTAATCGCCTTAATCTCAAAATATAACAGGTGGTCTAACGCGGGTGTAATTCATCACAGCTTCTTGCCAAACGGGACAAGCATTACTGCAGATGTGTACTGTGAAGAACTGAACACAATGATGGAGAAGCTCGCACGTCTCCAACCAGCTTTGGTCAATCGTTCGGCTCCATTGCTCCTGCACGACAACGCGCGACCTCATACTGCACAGCAGACGATCTCCAAGCTACAAGTGTTGGGGTTGGAAGTTCTCCGTCATCCGCTGTACTCACCAGACCTTGCGCCTACAGACTTCTACTTTTTCCAGAATTTGGATAACTTCTTGGCGGGAAAAAAATTCAATACCCGAGAGGCAGTACAAAATGCCTTTGAAGAATTTGTTGCCTCCCGTCCAGCTGATTTCTTCAAGAAAGGCATCAATAAGCTACCAACGCGTTGGCAAAGATGCATTGATTGCTTGGGTGATTATTTTGATTAATAGAAATAAAAAATATATAAAAAAATTACGCTTCATTTATTTCGTGAAAAACGGCAATTTCATAGATAAAGACCTAATATATCAAAAATCAGTCAAATCCGTTCAGCTGTTTTTGCGTGACAGTGCAAACATCCATACATACAAACTTTCACATTTATAAAATGAGGATATAGGATCAACTACATTTCGTTAATTAGATAGAATTATATTTTGTTATACAAAAAAGTTTATAAATAAAATAATATTGAATTAAAACTCATTTTAATATTTTGTAGCCAGTCTTCAACTGTGAATAACTGCATGAGAGCAGGGCGGGGCATCTTCTCAGTAAGATCATTTTAATTAAAAACCAAATTGAACCAATTAAGTACATGTATACATTTTTTAACACCAAAAAATGTTTTATAATATTAAGAGCCTAGTTTGCTTGGTTGCCGCTTCAATACAGTTCTTTATTACTGAGTTATCGAGGTACCTTTCTGTAGAATGATCTATGTTTTTGTATCATTATAAGTACTGTAATGATAGTCTCCAATATAATAAAAATTTAAACCAAAAAAAAATCCATGGTTCCTGTAACATTGACAAGACAAAAGAACTGCCTAAGTTTTTGCCAATGAATAGAATGCCTATACCTTCGCTACTTCTCAGTGCAGTTTCGTACTTTCGAGTTTCATACAACATTTAAGATTAAACTCAAAAACATCTCTTGTCTCTCCAACAGTATGAATAAACGAGTAAAACAGTAAACTCAGCATTGTCTTTTAATTTTAGACAAAAGGACACACGATTTTTTTGTAAAAAAATATGATTGGTTTTTGGAATGTGATCAGGTGCCATTCCCGAATGGTGAATGAATTATTTCAAATTGTTTGAATGCAATTTTACTTTTCTCTTAAGCCGACGAACGACCTTAGATAAATAGATAAATATCTCTATCTCTTACAGTTCCAGACTATCACATTCTGACCCTTCTCGAAGAATCACACTGTTCATTTTATCCAGTGGCGGATATACCATCACGCTGAGTAGGCTGGAGCCTAGGGCGGCAGATTTTGGGGGGCGGCAAATTTAACCCATTTGTATTATAGAAAGAAAAAAAAGCATTATTATATACACGGAGGAAATGAGTCGAGAATTTAACAAAAATTACAATATTTTAGTACTGTACAGTATATTGATTACTCCAACGTCCATTTATGAAAAAATACTAAAAGTAGCCAGTAGGGGAACAAAAATTCAGTAGGAGCGGCAAAATTTGAATGGCCTATTGGCGACAAATGTGTAAATCAGCCACTGATTTTATCTAATAATTTTGTTTAAAGTGCGTTTGATGGACTGATGTAGGTTTGTATCTATGTATTAATGTATTTTGCCTTAAAATTGCATAGAATATCGTATGAATTTTATACATATACAGGGTGTAACATAAAGGAAGCATAATACTTAAGGGTCAGTAAATATACCATTGTTAGAATACACTGTAAAAGAATTGGAGTTATTGGAGCTGGTTAAGCCTTTCACATTAAAAGTTTTTTACTTCGACATCTTTGACAGCCCTAAGTGGTTTTCATACCTACCTATGCATGAGGCGCGCGAGGTGCAAAATATAAAAATATACGAGTTTATATTTATTTGAAATCATTAAAGTAACTAAAATCGTGTCCAGTCGCATCGCATCACGTGCTACTCGATAGGTAGGTAAGTGACAACGGCTGCGTCATGCCTCATGCATAGGTAGATATGAAAACTACTTAGGGCTGTCAAAAATGTTGAGTAAAAAAATTGAATTTAAAAATTATGCAAGTTTTAACCAGCCCCTTTCACTCCAATTCTATTACAGTATATTCTAACAATGGTATATTTACTGACCCTTAAGTATTATGCTTCCTTTATGTTACACCCTGTGTAGTTTTAAAAATTGTATTTTATCTTTAGCTAGATCATAGGAATCTATGAAACCAACTCTCTTCCCGGAACAACAGTGGGATCCAGGTTGCAAATGAAAACCAGCATCGTGGATTCTTAACTGGACCCACAAGATACTGCTCAAATTCAAATTCAAAACTTTTTTTTTCAACCTTTACAATTGATTGTTTTGACGTTATATACATATAGCATGGTTCTTTAAGCAGTTCGAAAAGACCTTCGTAAGAAAGAACTGGCAAGAAACTTAACGGGAGTAGTTCTTTTCAAAATAAATTTTCTCTATTATACAAATTGATTCTTATCTGCATCTGTTAGCTCCGCAAGTCTCTCGCCCCTCAAACTATCCAAACGACGAACTTCCGCGAACGGCGTCCGTGGCACAGACATAACGCGGGAGCCAGCCATCGCCCTCTCAGCCATATTAGAGGGAAGTGAGCGACTGAAAGAAAATGTACTTTAGGGAAAAACTAAAGCGTCAGACTTTGCTGGGTTTGTTTTCCTTTTTTTTAGATTAACTTTTTTACACTAGTGATTGGTGGCTTTCGACGGATAGCTATCTGCCCACATTATATTAGAAATGGCCGTTGAAATACTGCACCTCGTAGTGGGCCAGCGTCTTCGAAGTAGGCGTGCAAAGACTGACTAAACTTTTGTCTCACCAAATGCTCACCGATAACTTTTTTATTTCATTGGATTCTTTTATATTCTCTTAAAATTTTCTACTGTAGTGCTCCAGTACATCTTATATTGCTACAATATTCCAGAAAATGATTATAGTAAACTAAAAACCAAAAGAACTTTTGTTTTGTACAACTGACGTTCTTACTTATGTCGACCGCTGCAATCTCTCGCTATTTACATTCCTTTCGGTCATCAACGCCCAGCCCTATAACTCCTGAACTAAGAAAGCATATAGGTAGCTTTTCTTTATAGTATTTATATAGATTAAGGATAAATAATTGACATACAATCAGGGGTATTAGGTGTAACCTTATAATACAAATGGCTTGAATTGACACCTATTACCCTGTGTAGAATTAACAAACTTAGTTAAAGTATGATAAAAAGTTTGATCAAACCTTTCTACTAGAACTTACGTTTGGTGAGGCAAGGTGGTAGCAAGACATTGCCGTACCTCGAACTCCCTCAAAGTATTTCTAACCAGTCCAGGCGTGAAAACTGATGCTCGGACCACACAGAACTTAGTGAAAATTTCCTGAAAGAGAAAATTACTTACCACTTGAGTTGTCGCTCTGGAAATGGCTCTATATACAGCGTATTTGGAAAAACACTCGTAACATGCTTTGATGTACTCATCTATCGCTCCGTACGGTTCATTCTCCGTACGGTTAAACGGAGCTAAGATATCGATTTCCACCCTAATAAATAAACGTTCTACCATCATAGATTGTAGCGGTGTAACCTTTCTATACGGTTTCTTTACTAAACCGCACTACGCATAAAATATCCAAAACAAAATTTCGACAACGTTTTCATTAAGCCAAGTATTTTTTCTACGCTATGCATTCTAACGTTTTTATACAATAATTCGTAACATATTACAAAGCCTTTAAATGAACCCTGACCATTCCTCGCCACTCTCTCGCGACATCTGCGACAATAATCGTGTAACCCCTACTTGTGAAAGACCTGATTTACAGTCTCTTTACATACTTGCAAAGCATCGGCTTACTCGGAGAAAGAGTAAAAAAGGATTGCGACTCAAAAAGTCAGGTACGACGTTCAGCTGTCCCGGACAATGGATTAAGTCAAACTGATGCGCTTGTATTGCTAACTCCCACTACGCTAATCTACCGTACATATATTTACGTTCCCTAAGCCAACATATCGCTTTATGTTCCACTACTATCACTATTACACTCGGTACTGAAGTGACGTAAAAGTTGCGCCTTTTGGATGAATGATAAAGTTTTATCAAACACTTGTTGTTAATCAACAAGTAATCCAAACAAACTTTAAAATATTTTTCAGTCTTGTCAATGGTATAGTCAGTGACGAAAAATTGAAAGAGAAAGAAAATTGTAAGAATATAATCCTAAGCCTACTCTAGTTCTAGATTAGTTAAAGACTTTAGTTCTTTTACGTTTTAAAGGTATCTTTTAATTCTTTTCGATTATCTTTTGATCAGGCTAAACGCCTAGCCCTAAAGTTGTATGCCCATTACAGTCATTTGTTCATATCCAAAACTACACTTCCGCAGTTTCAAAGTTGAATTCGCTCCCCTTAATCTTTCGAAAACCTGGTTGGGAGCTTCCTAAACTCGTCAAAAGTCGTTCCATACGTACGTTCCAGGACGTTGCGATACTTAAGTCCTGGCAACACTTCGTCCATCGTGCATTCTCGCTCCGATCGCCACGCGGTGCGGACTTGAAAGACCCCGTTCTCCGTTGATCGGTCCCTTCCCGATATTCCGTGGCGCTCAGTCCTTTGACGTCACAGTTTAGCGTGTTGGTTCCGTGCTACGGTTTTCAAGGTTTTTCTACTCCCTCTGAGTGCTATCGAAGTGCGATTTTTCTTTGTGACTAAGCCCCTTAGTATTCAAAGTGCTGTGCTAAGTTGTGTTGTGCTTGTGCTGAGTGCAGTGTTGTGCCCAGCGTAAGTAGTCTGGTTTCAGTACAAAGGATACTTAACGGTGACAACGAATTTGTACTGAACCAGTCCTTTTATTTTTATTTTATTTCTCTTCTCTATTTTTTTTTTCCTACTTTCATATTTATTTTTATCATATCTGTGTGTTTTCGTGTGTACTTGTCCTTTCTGTCGGTAAAGATTGACCCTAACGCGGTCAAATCTTTACCTGCGTACCCTTTTTTTAGGTTTCTAGGTAGTGGCCTTCGGCGTACTACGGTTAGTTTTAAGTTATTCTCCCCAGCCCCCCTACCGCTGGTAGGGAGGTTTGCTGCTAGGGTTCGCTAGGTTTTTATTTAGGAATTCTAGGCATTTGTTATATAAATAGGTACTAGGTTTGCTAGTGAACCTAGGCATACATTATATACTTATATATTACATATTGTAATTCCAAGCCCTCCAATGGACCTTTAAACATTCTTAGGTCAATCGCCCAGGCGCTCGTTGCGTCCGGCGCCAACTTATCAGATGACGTAATAACGCAAGCCTTACAGGCATCTATCGCGTCCCCAGCCCCTCAGGCCTCAACCCCGGCCCCTCAGGCCTCAACCCCAGCCCCTCAGGCCTCCAACGTCCAGACCCCTCAGGTCTACAGCTCTCCCGCGTCTCCCACCTCGTCCGAGATGGACTGCGAATCGGTCGCATCCTCTCACGCGTCGCGTCGCAAGCGTACCGCTCCCGGGAGCGACTCCGAACCCGCGTCTAATACGTCATCAGATGCCGTCACCTTAACCGGCTCTCCTGAGCCCGCGTTTCAACTTGTCGCCAAGCGCTCCAAGAAGCGCTCGAAGAAAGCTTCGGTATCATCAATACCCGAGCCCTCCCCGGTGTCTTCAACACCAGCCCCCGCGTTGTTAAAATTGCTCGAAGTAACCGCGTCTCCGTCGGTCCCATCGAAGCCAGCGACGCGCTGCGCTCCCGTCCCGCCGAAACCTCAGCTCCCTCCGCCCGTCTTCCTGCGTGAAAAAGCGCGCTGGACCGCGGTTTCTAACTTGTGCAAAGAGCACGAAAGCCTTAAAAGCCGCCAACGCTGGCGAATCAATCAAAATTCAGGTAGCGACCATCGACGACTTCCGGTCTTTCACTAGGCTTCTGTCGATCAATCAAATCGCGTATCACACCTACGCCTAAGATACTATGAGCGTAAGATCCGCGCAGTACTACGGGGCGTCCCGTTTGAACTCAGTAATGAAGACATTCTCGAGGACCTTAAGTCTCAAGGCTTCCCGGCTGAAGCAGTGCACAAGATGCACTCCAACCGCGGTAGGTGTTTTCCCTTAGCTTTAGTAATCCTGTCAAAAACTCCCAACTCGAAGGAGATTTTCAGAGAGGCTCGCACAACTTGCGGACTTGCTTTTGCACAACTTTCGGCGGCACTGCTATTTATTACAAAAGAGGATTCCATTAAATCTTTTCTTCATTGCTGCCCTCTCCCTACCCCTCCTCTCCTCAACATGGAAGCCACTGTGTGTAGATTGGCTATGACTGGTCATCCGACCGTCATCATAGCTTCAGTCTACATACCTAGTGGTACCAGACCAATCCGCAGCGACTTTGAGGCCATTCTCGCCCTCGGCCATTCAGTCATTATGTTTGGAGACTTTAACTCCAAACATACTGACTGGACGTGCCTATCGACTAACACCAGCGGTATCGCTCTCCTCGACATCCCTAACTCCCTTGACTTAGACGTCATATCCCCCATCACTCCCACTCACTATCCCAACAACCCGACCTACTCTCCTGACATCCTCGACTTTGCAATTATCAAGCGAATCAATCTTGATCTAAGGTCTATCGAACCGCTCGATGACCTAGGCTCCGACCATCGCCCCGTCTCCCTCGTGCTAGGTACGTGTAACGTTAACGTCTCATCTCCTAAGACCTTTACCAACTGGAAAGGCTTTAAAAATACGTTAGTTTCAGCCTTAGAGGCCCCGAACTCTCCACTCGCGATCTCTCCCGAACAATTAGATAGCCCGGATAAAATTGATTCATTAGTAAATTCTCTCACTGATGCTATCAACTCAGCCATCAGTGACAACGAAAAGGTTGCTAAGCAAGGCAAACCCACGCTTCCCTTAGCCGTTAGCAATCTTATTAAAGCTAAGAACGCGGTTCTCCGGAGAGCCAAGAAATATCCCACGCCGGCCTATAGAACAGCTGCGAATCAGCTTCAACGTAAAGTTAGGTCTTGCCTCGCGGAACTCCGAGACGGTCAGATGAACGATCTCATGGCGAATATCTCTCCGTCCCACCAAGCGTACTATAGCATGGCCCGAGCCTTACGCGTAGACACCGCCTCTCACGTTCCTCCTCTCACTCGTCCCGATGGCACTACTGCCTTTGAAGTCGAAGAGAAAGCCAAATGCTTCGCTGACAGCATTGCCGCACAATGCTCGCCCAGCACGCAACCTGCTGATCCCTCACACATCCAGGTGGTGGAGGACGAAGTCCTTCGCAGAGACTCTCTCCCCATCACCGCCGACCCTGTCACAGTCTCTAATGACGAAATCTTGCTTCTCATTAGAAATCAAAAGTCCAAAAAGGCTCCGGGTGCGGATGGAATTTCCAACCACGCACTTAAGCACCTACCTCAACAGATGCTTACCTTATTAGCTATCATTTTCAATGCCTGCTTCGACCATAGCTACTTTCCAAAAGCTTGGAAAGAAGCGACAGTCATAGGCATTCCCAAGCCGGGCAAACCTCTGAACGTCCCGGCTAATCACAGACCCATCAGCCTCCTCGAGGCAATGTCTAAACTTCTTGAGAGAGTCCTACTCTCTCGAATGCGGAACCATCTGTTTCCAACGGATGGCGATCCTCTCATTATTCCCCATCAGTTCGACTCCTGCCCTCAGCAAGTCCATCGAATCGTTGAGTATATACTTGACGGTTTCTATCCGCGTCGTTATAAAACAGTCGCGGTTTTTTTTGACGTAGCCAAGGCTTTCGATAAAGTCTGGCACAGCGGTCTCGCTTATAAACTCTACAAGATAGGCTTACCGGATCGCCTAGTCAGGTTAATAGCGTCGTTTCTCAAAGACCGTACGTTTCGATTTAAACACGAAGGCACGCTTTCTGCGCCTCGTCCCATAAAGGCTGGAGTCCCTCAAGGCTCAGTCTTCGCCCCTCTGCTGTACACCGTGTACACCAACGACATTCCCATCCCGCCGAAAGGCGTCGAATTCGCCCTCTTTGCCGACGACACCGCACTCTACACCAAAGGCCACAGTGTTCCGCACCTTGTAACCAGACTCCAAAAGGCCGTAAACGCCCTTGGTGTATGGTTTCAAAAATGGCGCATCGATGTGAACCCTGAAAAGAGTTCTGCGATGCGCTTCGACCACAAACGCCGTCGTCCCGCTGGCGATCCCCACGTTCGAATGTTAGGCATTCCCACCCCTGGAAGCGCAGTACTAAATACTTAGGCGTCACATTAGATCCGACGCTTTCTTTCAAGCCACACGTCGAAAGAGTTTCGAAACTCGCTCGTCACTACTTAGGCCGCCTAAATAGCATGTTAGGTAGAAAAAGTAAAATGTCTTTCAGAAACAAACGTACACTTTACAAGGTCTGCGTTAGCTCCGTCATGACATATGCCTCGCCAATCTTTGCCCACGCCAAACCCTCCCTCCTGCACAAACTGCAGGTAGTTCAAAACCTCTTTTGCCGCAGGGCCACAAACGCACCGTGGTACGTGCGTAACGCGGACTTGCATAGAGATCTTGAACTGCCTACAGTACAACAACACCTCAAAACACTCTCTGAAGCGTTCTTCAAACGCTCCGAAACCCATCCCAATCCTCTAGTTCGTGATTCAGTCTCATATACTACTCCTGTCTTAGATTCGAAGTTCAAAGTCTAGGCCTAGGAATGCGCAAGCGTACTCTTCCACCAGACTGTCAGCCGATCTCGAAGCCCTTCTGGCCGCAAATTCTAATTCTAACGTAAATTCTAATTCTAACGTAAATCCTAATTCTAACGTAAATGCGAATTAATTCAATTTTATTTTGCAATTTTTAATTTTTTTTAAAATTTTTTTTAAATTATTTGATTTTCATTTTGAGCACCTTCAGTGCTATGTATTCACCTTCAGTGCTTTGAGCACCTTCAGTGCTATGTAATCCCAGCGGGTGACCCCTTCTGGGCCCCGCTAGCGCGGCCTCTTTCTCCAATTGGCCGTCGCTCAGATGAAGGCTGAGTGCCAAAAATGCACGAGCCGACAGGGGGTTTTTAGTGGGTATGGTTCTGGTAGGCGTCGGGACGAGTCCCACATAACTCTGGAATCGCGCCAGAGTATGCGTCAGGGCATTTTTATCCTCCTGCCCTTCCCACGGAGGGGAACAAAAAAAAAATTCGTCCATCGTGCAAATACCTTACACAATGGGCTAATGGCCTAGTAGGTAATAGCCCTGCCTCGTATACCGGAGGTCCCAGGTGCGTTCTGGTCGGGGGATTCATTTGTATGATGAACACAGATGTTTTTTCTCGGGTCATGGTTTTGATAAGCGTTCCGCTACTGAAGTTTGAAAATTATTAACCTCAAGAATGAGTCTTTCGATATGCTGACAGAAAAATTACCCGGCCTTATTTTTTGAGGTATTTGAAGTAATTGGCCAACAGCGTAACTTTCGAATTTGTTTTTATTCAGTACGCGGTGTATTTTACTGTTTGAAATTCCAATTTCTTCTTCACCTTATAAAGCTGTGCTTTGGCCTTCCATTAACTTAAACATTCTTGGCAAAATACGCTTTCTTGGCGGTTCATTTACTTTTAAATTAGGACGTATGGAACGAATATGATTTTTTAACCTTTGTCAGCTATATTTTTATTATTTTTGGGAGCTCAAACAGCATCCTTAATACTTTAGCAGGTAAGTTGGATAATCCAATCTTGATAAATGTCAATAATAAATAGCGACATTAACTAATAGTACAGACTAACATAGTTATTAAGTCATTGAATACTAACACTTTTTGTTGTATTTTATATGGATCATTGTGTCTGAAAATAAATTAATAATATTATTTTCGAAATCTTCGAAGCTCGACTAATTCGGTAAAATAAACACAGATTACGGGCCATGCCAAGTACTCTGGTCAAGTCATGAACCTACTGCAGGATTGTTAGTGTGTCGTGAGTTGTTGTTTTCAGGAGAGTGTAATGGCAGAGAATTTGAGTTTAGGAAACGGCGAACTATGGAGCAGGTGTCTAATATTATAGACTTTTGTAAAGGGATGTTTGTGGTTTTTGGCAGTTGCAGTATTAAAGCAGTATGTAGGGATTTCGGGATGAGTCCTGTCGATGAAATTGTTATTGGTATGATTCGAACTGTTTTTTGGTGCCACATTTGTTAGATTTCATCTGCTAGAGGTATATATTTTTGGACCTTTTCATTATATTTTTGTTTTAAATTGTGTGAATTGGGAACAGCAATGTCTATCAGGTAGGTATTTTTTGTCGATTTAATGGTTAGTGTCATATCAGGTCTATTGCTGAGAATTGTGCGATCTGTTATTATATCTCTATCCCAGTAGAGTTTGGCAGTATTATTTTCTAGTACATTTTTAGGTTTGTATTTGTAATAAGGAGTATATAAGTCTGGCAGGTTATGTTTAAGAGCGAGTAGTTGATGTATATGTATTACAACGTTATCGTGCCGGTGTGTGTATTCTTTGTTTGCTAGAAAACCGCAACCTCCAGTGATGTGGTCTATATTTTCTTCGGTCTATTATTTTCGGTCTATATGGTCTATTATTATGTAGTTTGGTGGCATAATCTGCATTTATCAGATTCAATATTTTCTTTTAATATATATTTTGTATAATTTCGGGTCTTAATTATTTGGTCTTGTATTGCAAGAATAAACCCTTCAGTTTCTCCAAAAATATTACCTTTTGAAAGCCAGGTACAAGAAGTGACATGGTCAATGTGGTTCTGATATAACTGATTCGGATATCGACCATGAAGGGCTTATTTCGTGTAATGTGTGTGGTTAGTTTTTGTGTAATTATGGATGTGAGTAGTTTGTATAATGTTGGGAGACATGTGATCGGTCGGTACTTAGAGGGATTGGTGGTAACACTTTCTTTTGGTTTTAGATAAGTGACGCATTGTGTGAGGTACTGTGGCATATCTTGTGGATTGCGAATCAAATGATTTAATATGTTTGCTAAATATTTGTGAGTGGATGTGAAATATTTAATCGAGTAGTTATGGGTTTTGTCCGGACCAGGTGCTTTCCAATTGTGGATTCGTTTGATGACTTCAGTTATATTTTCACTATCAATTATAAACTCTGGCATGATATCTATATCAGCAACCTCATCTACTTCAATGGTTGACCAAGCTGTATGCGGATTATGATCTACAGGATTTGAACAAATATTTTCCCAGTATTGCTGAACGTCACTTATGTTTGGAGGGTGCGTAATTTCAATATGATCGGAGTTAAGGTTACGGTAAATATGTTTCTGGTTAGAATTAAATAAAATATTATCTGATTACTTTTAGTGTATCGTCGTAGTCTTTTACTGTAAGCTTGTAGTTTTTGTTTATTAGTATCAAGTTGGTTTTCTATTTAATTTCTGTATTTATTGTATGGGTTTATTTTTAGTTGATTACGCTGGGAAAGTTTGCCGTTAAGGTATTGAGTAAACTGGCCTATTTCTTTTCTTAATTTATTTATCTTATTTTCTAAACTTCTTTGCCATTCTGCTTTTTTCTGTGTATTTTGTATGATATGATTATTTGGGATTGAATTTATATCGTTATTGTTAATATGTTCAGTATTATTTGTTTTTCTTATTTTATGTTGTTTGTTGTGTATAGTTGTGACAGACAATGCTCCGCAATATATAATTTCATGAATTTCGTCTAGGGTTATAGAAGATATAGTATTTAGATGGGTGGCTATAATATCATTTACTGTGTTAACCGTTTTTATAATATTGCGTGTGGTTTTGTGGGTCGCAATGTTGGATCTGTTCCTGAGAATTTGGCTAGTATTGTGTGAAATGTGTCTGAGATTTTCCTAAAATTTCATGTTTGTTGTGTAGTTTCTGTATTACTCGTTTCAGAAATCCCTGGACAATTTGCTGCGGTTTGACAAATATCATACTGTGATAGAATGGTCACTTGTAATGAATAGTTTTGTGAGATGTTAAGATTTGTCGGGAATGTATTATTTGTTTGTTGTGTAATCGTTTTGATATTAGACTCATAGGTTATTGGTTCATTTTGGAAGTTTATATGTGCTTAATGTTCAAAATTGCTATTGTTAGTAATATTAATTCTGTTAAGGAGTGTCTGTGAAATGCTTTGTTTTATTTGATCCCTTTCATGTGAAGATATTCTGTTGTTTTTGTAAATAACTCTTATTTGGTCTGCTAATCTTTGTTCTGACATAGTTCGGGCACATTTTCAGTGAATTTCTGATGTAGTAATGGTCTCCAAGCGGTCATATCTATTTCATAGCATGTTAATATGTAATAGCAACGGAGAAGCTCTCGGTTAATGAAATCGGTCCATCTCATCCGTTGTCTACTTTTGCCAGCAAGGGTGGTTGCAGGAAGCATTTACTGCAAAGCACTTCTTGCTAGTGTGTTCGTGGTTGGTAATTGTGAGCTTGTGTGTTGTGTATCTACGCTGTTGTATATTTCTATCATTTATTATTATTATTATTATTACATATTCAGAGTTGTACAAGTAGGTACGTACATGTTCAGAGTTGTACGTGGCACACTTTTTATGTGTTGTTATATTGCACTAATACTATTAATAATAGTAATAATAATAATAATAGGTTACATTGGTTATATTGATCAAATTTTTTTTTGTCGAAAACAAACGTAGACCGCTATCAGATAGATCCGGAGATAAATCAAAATTATTATTGACGCCGGTGGACGTCTGGGTTACTCCTTTAGTGTTGAGTGCCTTAGCCTTATTGTTTTGCACTTCTAAAATCATAACAGGGTGCGTTCGTTCTTATAGGTACGCTTTGTCAGGAAATTATCCCCATGGGGACAGAACTCG
The DNA here is from genome assembly GCA_923062675.1 of Marasmarcha lunaedactyla. Taxonomy (NCBI): domain Eukaryota; kingdom Metazoa; phylum Arthropoda; class Insecta; order Lepidoptera; family Pterophoridae; genus Marasmarcha; species Marasmarcha lunaedactyla. The sequence goes on from OV281346.1 coordinate 22,832,465, forward strand.
AGCCAGACTTGCACTGGCAGGTTCCTCCAGTTGACCTCGGTGGGCTGCGGAAAATCTCAAGTATTTGCATGATTATTAGTTTTAGAGTGTCCTTGTTTTCAAATACCTGCAAAACTAATCAGCACTTATTAGCATAAGAGCAGGTATGTAGGAACTGTTGTACAATCGCGCTCTCTGAAACTGCTGGACCTTGTCAGCAAGGGACTCTAGCGCGTAAAAATACGATTGGATATCCTCATCTTTTCCTTGTCTCCTTTCGTAATATTTGGATAGGTTGACGGCCTCTCTATGGAACTTTTGAATTAACCTCTTTTCAGTTCCTGGAATGTGTCATATTTGCTGACCATTCATGAAACGAAGTTAAACGTCAGTTCCTCGAGGTAAGCGGCGATGATCACTTTCTCCTTCTCACGTGTATTCCTCACGGGTGCAGTAGTTTTGTTCGCTGTTTGATTTCCTTATTATTCTCCGGCGTTGCTCGCTTCTACAAAATGCGATATATAATAATAATAAATAAATAATAAATAATAAATAAATTGTTTATTTCAGATAATAAAAACATAGATATCAGTAAAAAACACAAATACTTAAAATACTAGGTATTTATCTTAAGGTTAAATTACACAGTCTTTACTGAGTGCACTACTCCCTAATAAAGGGCAAAGCCCTGTGAGCTTAGGATGAGTAGTATGCTCGACCCAAACAAATGATTATTACAATATTAATTACATACTAGCTGAAACTATTGCTTATACAAACAGTATATCTAGCTTTTAGAATAAAAAACAATTGATTTAAAGAAAACATATCAAACAAAATATAAAAAGTTTTTAAGATAGTAGGCGCGAAGGACTTGTAGATTAATATGTGATTAGTGTGAGAACGTGTGTGTGTCTGTGTGAGTGTGTGTGTGTTTGTGGGTGAGTGTGTATATGTGTTGGGTCATATGTGCCAGTTCTTATATTTATATTCTTATACCATTTTTATACCATTGGAGTCATTACGGATTCAGTTTGGTCATAGCTTTGAGACAAAAGCCAGAGTAAAACCTTAGTTTTGCACTCAAACTTACTCAAGCTATAGAAATTTAAGGATTTGTTTAGTAGATTATAGAGATGTGGGCCGAGAAATATATAGTATTTGTTGCTAAACTTGGTACAGTATTTTTCTTTGATGCACACAATGTCAGCCCTACGTTTTCGAAGTAGAGTTGCATCAAACGGAACATTTTTATGTTGGTGTAAAATGACGGACTGAATAAATAATTGCCTTACCGTGAGAACTTCGCAATTTTTGTACAGCAGAAAGGTAGGAAATCTATAAGGTCGGAAGGTGCACACTTTGAGAAGAATTCTTTGTGAAATTTCGAGTTCCAATAGTATAGTTTTATGTGTACCACCCGAGGAAGTTATGCAGAATGTTAAGAGGGACTGACATAGTGCTAAATATATACGTTTTAGCATATACGGGTCCATTACTTGTCTGAGAATTTTAAAGGTATATATCAGTTTCCTGATTCTAGAACTCAGTTGGTTTATATGCTGTCTAAAATTAAGATTTTGATCCACAATTATCCCCAGGTATTTAATAGTGGAGACCCGTTCAAGTGCTGCGCAGGAGCACAGCTCTTTGTTGATACATTGAGGCAGATGAGCAATTATCGAATATCTTTGAAAAGGTTGGCTAGAGTTTTGTATTGAAAAGGATAGATATTTGGTTTTATTTCTATTCAAAGTTAAAAGACTATGTTGTAGCCAAGTCGTTACTTTATTTAACCCACATTGAGCTAACGAGAAGACATCCGCCCAAGTATTTTCAGCAAACAGCAAAACCGTGTCGTCAGCATATGATAGAATTTCACCACTTATGTTTAGGGAGCATAGGCTATTTATGTAGACAAGAAACAGCGAGGGACCAAGTATGCTTCCCTGCGGAACTCCATAAGTTAATGGTAATTCATTGCTTATATAGGATCCTATTTTCACCGATTGTTGCCTATTAGACAAATAATCCGTAAGCAGATTAAGCGGCGATCCTCTTATGCCAACATGCTCCAATCTATTTAGTAAGACGGGAATCGAGACAGTATCAAAAGCCTTTTCTAAGTCAAGGAAAATGGCCACTACTTTTTTATGATTATCAAGACTTTTAGCAACATATGAGGTAAAGCGCAGGACAGCATCAGCAGTTGATTTGCCTCTGCGGAAACCATATTGGTTTTTAGAAAGCAGAGAATATTTTTCCAGATAATCAACGAGTCTTCTATTTATTATTTTCTCTAAAATTTTTGATAAAATAGGTAGTAAAGAAATCGGCCTATAATTATTGATACTGTCATGATCCCCAGCCTTATGAATTGGAACAACTACTGCTCTTTTAAGGTTATGAGGAAAGACACCCAGGTCTAGACACAAATTAAAAATTCGCACCAGAACTGGGGAAAGAATCGATTTAAATTTTTTAAGTAATTGAGTTGTAATATTGTCCCAACCAGTACAGCAATCGTTTTTCAAATTAGAAATTATATCATTTACTTCGGCGCAATCTGTAAGGGTCAAAGAAAAAGAATTTGATTTTTCACTATTCGCTTCCAATCCATGGTGTTGTTCTGAACCTGAAGTAAATTGAGAAATGCTTTTTGCTAAACCACTACCTACATTTGCGAAATATTGGTTAACGTCATCTATAGATTTCCGCTCGAAACCATCTTTAAGTAGTTGTTGTGCTGAATTGTCTTTTTGTTTATTAAAAGTTATAGTTTTGATAGCCTTCCAGAGCAATTTAGAGTTATTGCCGGCTTTTACTATTTGGTCCCTGTCGTACTGCCGTTTTAATTGTTTAACGCGGTTAAAGTAAAAATTTTTATAACGTGTATATGTGTTTTTTAATACTAAATTTGTAGGATCCAGCTTGCATTTGGCATACAAATTATCTTTATTTTTTTGACATCTAAGAAGTCCTTCACTCATCCAAGGTTTTTTAATTATTTTTCTCGAGTTAGTTTTCACTGTTGAAGAATTTAATGTAATAGCCTGTTGAAGTAAGGAAATCAAAGAGTCAATTGCGAAGGTAGGGTCCTGACTAGTAAGTATAGTTGCAAAGTTATAAGATTCGAGGTGTTTTTTGATTCCTCCATAATCTATTTTGTGCTTTACTTTAGGAGTCGCGCTGGATAAATTATTATTCCACAATTCGAACAAAACTGGCTTATGATCAGTAATATCAGTTTGTATTACTATCGTGGATGATGTGTAAGAAGATTTTAGAAAAACGTGGTCTAAACAACTGTTGCTTTCATCTCGGGTTATATAATAATGGCAAGACAGAAGCCCATGGTAAGCTAGAAGATTTAAATATTTATTTTAATTAGGATCATTGTTTTCACCATTTTGCAAAATATTGATATTTACGTCACCTATCAAAACAATATTTTTACAAGTAGAGTAAAGCAATAGGATGTTATTCATAAATTCTAAGAAAAGGTCAATACTTTCTTGCTTTGTAAGTGATTTTTTGTCGTAAGCGTGAGGCCTATAAATTGAAACTATTACCAAATCATCAGACTTCAGGGCAACACAATTACAGCCATTGTAAGAGTGATCTTCAGAGATAAATTTCAGATGGTTCTTAATATAGACTACTACACCGTCGTTTTGGTAATAATTCTTTTCATTCGTTACATAATAGTATCCGTCGAGGGATGGAATAAGCGGGCAGCTCAGCAGCCAGCATTCTGTCAAGATTAAAATGTCACAATCAATATTTAATCTACTGAGTAACGCTACAAAATCATCGAAGCGAGTACAATGACCCAGGCTCCTTATATTTTGCGTGATCACTTTCAAGCTTGATGGTGACATTATCAGCCTGTGGCAGCTTTCCACATCAGATTCGGATGCTTTCGATATCGTAACAGCGTCGATATCATTTATAGTGTCTAAGTCAGTGAATTTTTAAAATGTCTATAGTGATTCTCTGGAAGATTGTCTACAAATGAGGCAATAATAAAGAACATTGTACAAATATAACTTGTGAATCTTGATGTATAAAAAACACCACTATGATATGAAATTAACGAGTCAAAAGTATCATTATTTTGAATTGTATGGATAAAATGGCTTAAATGTAACTCCATTGTGATTAGTAATAGTAATTCTTTTCTTTGGCCGACTGTCTAGCCATAAAGAAGAGCTTCCTTAGTTTATAAGGTAGGTACTCCGATACATAAATAGGCTTTTTCGGGGCAGGAAGTTTTAAGCAATCAGTACTCAGCTTTTCGTTCAAAGGGCGAGTTTTATTATATGTTTTTACTGCTGTCAAAAGATCTTCCTTTTGCAGGACAGAGCAAAAGTCCACAATAATGGGTTTTTGTGCATCTTTATGTGTCTTTACTCTGTAAATATCTCTTATTTCCGGTTTGCTTATTGGAGCGTTTACCGCCCTACTTAACGTATTTATATATTCATACAGGTCCTTTTTTGTTTCGGAGTTTTTGGAAGGAACATTTCTAATTTCTAAAAATGACAAGGAGCTCTTTCGTTCTATGTTCTCTATCTTTTCCTCTAGGTGGAGTATTAACTTACGGTCTTCTTTACGCTCCGTTTCGAGAAGTTCTATTTTCTTTATAAAGTTGTCATGTGTTTCCGACAAAAAACAAACACTCTTTTGGAGCTCATTATTTTGATTTTTGATCCTGGCAATACTTTCCTGTAATGAAAGGAGCCTCTGCTGCATGTCATCACGAAAAGAAGCCATCATTTCTCTCATAAACCTTTTTATCTCTGTGTTATCCGAGTTCTTCATTCGCATAGTAACGTTTGCATCTGGTTCATGTAAAGATGAGCTGTTTAAATTTGGCGCCGAACCAGCTTTGAACTGCACGGGTGCGGGGGTAAGGCGGCTGACGTCATGTTCTGAGGTAGGTGTTGTCGGTGGGGTACGTCTGAGCGACATGTTATAGCCAGCGAAAGTACTAGGAATGTAGTAGTTACTAGAAGGTCTCGCGTACACCAATCGCTTGAGAGGTCAGCGTACACTGGGCGCAATCGAGTATTTCGAACAAAATCGTTTTCCGTCCAACGTAAATTGAGCTTCACGCACACTGTAGTTAACTTCGCACTCACTTTACACTTTATAGAATAACTCCTCAAAAGTTATGCGGACCTATTTTAACTTTTTATTTTAATTTTGAAAATAGCTTATTTATTAAATGAATATTAATAAATATTTTTCATAAAGTCTAGTAGACGACTATCTCGCTTCGAGGTCCGGGGGGAAGAGGATATATAGATTATACCATTGACCTCTAACTAATGGACAGGCCCTAAGTACGAAAAAAACGTGCATACCTAAACTTGAAATGTAACATAAAATGGTGTCCATTTTTAGTGTTGCACAGAGAGTATCGAATCTACTATCGATATTTTAAAACTAAATATAGAACTTGCAATATAATATTGTAATTTAATGAACTTTTGCGAGAGATTGACGTAAATAAAATAATCATAGTTTATGGTTTATTTACTTTCATTATAATTCTTTTAATATAAAAGATAAGGAACTATACAGTTTATTTTCTTATTCCTGATATAGTCCCGTCAAATTAGCCAGAAAAATAGCGGTCAGTTTGCATTAATTCCCAACATGCTGAATTTTGGTACAGACCTGGGGTACACTATTATAAATAAAACACCGAAAGATCCCATGTTTGCTTAAAAAGTTATTCAAGGTCAAGCATCAAAGTTTTCGGTTCAATCAATTAAAGTCTGGCTTGTCTCCAATGATTACGATTCATAAACAGACAAAACAACTACCAATAATATACTAATATTCAATAACGAAATTAACAATTCTAAGCAAGCTTAATTCCCTCTTTCTTCACGCCTTTTTGATTCAAAAATACTCGCAGAACGGCAAGCAAAGCAAATACCGTTTCGATATGATTTACTGCGTAAGCCTCTGTTATCATTTACATCGAAAGTATGAAAAATAAAAGCATATTAATAATGATCATCGATATCTGGTTAAATAATCAAAGCTCCGGAACATCACTTTTGACAGCTTTTTTTGACAGTAATGTAACAATAAATGGCGATTTATGGCACGCTAGCCACCTGCTATGACGTCACTACATGATTGATATTTTAGTGACAACATTCAAAAATAGTACTATCTCTTTCTTTAATTAGCATTTTTGTATAAGTAAAGGGAGACAACCAAGTTCTTCCTCTTCTTCCTCGTCGATATACATAACTACTTATTTATATAGGACATTACGGCTACTCCATGTATTTATCACCTCGCTGGATTATACACATAGATTACTGCTTGCACGATGCCTTCACCATCTAGCGATTTATGGTCAGGAGGAGGCAATTGACAACAATTGATTAATCATTTCACTATCTTTTATTCATCACTTCACCAAAACACAACGTAGTCTCAACGGCGGGCTGAGACGTAATGTCAACTCTATTTCTAATTCGTTTTATCTGCACGTTACAAAATTCTAATGGTATATTTCTTATTAAAAGTTTAACAAACTTTTAAACTTATTTATTTATTTAGGCTCGCTCCTAAGGCTCAAACATCACAGTACGGATTTACCTTGTCGTCCGTTGAGAACATTACGTTTTTCTATGTGAAAGGTGCCCAGCAGGACGCTCTTTTCCTTACCTCTGTCACTGTGTATGCAAAATTCCACAGGCACCTAATGATCGTTGCATAGTTCAAGGACAAAAATGTTACATACAAACAATTCTCCCGTGATTTATTAGGACGTTCATCCATAACAAAAGCTTTGTAATTTTGGGAATATGCATTTTGCTCTCACTCGCAGTAGACGCATTACTAGTCGCTGATAGAGAAGGCGAAGGATGGCGTCGACCTTGCATGGCCGGAGCTGGGCCCGCGCCCTCACACTAAAGGGACAGGGCGTATAAACGTTCTTCATCTGTCTCCACATGCATTCTATTCAGATATGCCTTTACCCGCCATACCATTTGTGCCTCTTCAAACATTTTTTTCGGGTTAGGCACATTTTCGGATTTCTTTCTTCTTTTAACAGTGACTTGACCTTGTTGCCCCCCACCTGCGGAAAGTTGATTTAATGCAACCATAGCAGCGTTGTACTGTGGTGGTTGTGTATTCCTAACTCCAGCAAAGTTAAGACATCATAATGTGAGCTGCACATACTTGTAAGAGTTAGACTTCCTTAAAAATCATTTTCAATTTTTCAAAGTTCACTATACCTACCACTTTAGTATCATTTCTATCATTTCACAATTGAGACGTGCCTTGTTCAGATGCTACTAACTGGCGATAAGTGTACATATTTCCGGATGCATCCATTAACAGCTGTAAGTCTGTGAGTAGTTTGTAGTATTTAGTTGGTAATTTTTCTCAAATTAATCGGACCCAAGAAACTGCGCCATGACCCAAGTCTGTAATGATTGCAAACATTGAATTAAAGTTTTTACATTCCTTACAATGCCGAACAATGTTTTGTAACTACCCAAAACATTTCTTTACTGACTAATTCAGTATACTGAGATAACATAGGTGTGCCATTGTAGACTGTTTTGGAATCATACCTATGTATTTACTAGTGTCGATCCACGACTTCGTTTGTGTAAGTTTCCCTTGGCCGGTGAAATAAGCTTTCACCATAATACTGCTAGAGAACCTGAGGTTCCATCTGATGAAAGGTTCAACCCTTATTATGTTCGGAAAATTTCAAAAACAGGAGGGACATATACAGATATAATGCTAATTTAGCATGCGGAAACTCGCGTAAAGCTTATTTGGTAGATACTAAAGCGGATGTAAGAAAAAAAACTCACTCATTTAACTTCATAGATGCCAAATAGTTACTTCACCCTAAGGTAATATCTGGCAAGAGCAAAGAACTAGTTACCGGATGCCCGTCTTCATAGCTAGACTTAATTTGTTCACACTAGCCAAAAGGTCGGTAAACGTAACCTGCTCGAGCGTCGTCGCTGAATTATTCAGGTAGTAAATTTTTACAACCAGGCGTGATGGTTGAGCCTGAGGATGGTAGGAGCGAGTCTTAGCATCGCGATATTAATTTAAAAAAAAGTTTGTTAAACCTTTAAAAAGAAATATTTCATTCGAATATTGGAACATGCAGATTAAACAAATAAGAAATACAGTCGACATTACGTACGATTCGGCCCGCCGCTTAGTAATAGGACATAGGAACTCAAGTCAGAATTTAGATGACATTTTTTATTGGTTAGCTGTTGATTGGTTAACTTTTGTGACTTACAGAAAAACTGTATATTTTTTATTTCATAGTTTTCGAGAAAAAAATGTAATGTAATTTTTTTGGTATGGAACAAAATATATTTTATTTTTTTCTTGAGTTGGGCCCATTTGACGAGGGTTTGCAGTTCATATAGTGGTAGCCCGCGTAATTGTGTACTAAAAAAAAATTATACCTTATGCCCTGACTTGCCGCCCCGCGAATAACGAGGCGTTGAAAATTTCAATATTAATTGCAGATTTAGCGAAAACTAGTCTTTTAGCGGAATTATTTTTACACATTTGTTGATCGTCTTATGTGTGAAAAATATAATCAAATTGGAACTTTACTATTTTTCATTAGGATTGCCCATAAGTCAGAAAATGTATTGCAAGATGTAAATTGGCAAAACAAACCAAATAACCAATAAAAAGTGTAGTATAAGCAACAGAAACAACACGTGTGCATCAAAAGGTGCATTTTTTATTTTTATTGAAAAGGATTGAGACGTTTGTCTTCTATCTCACCGGATGGAAAATGACGATGAAGACGAAGGCGTTACACGTCTATCCACGAGATACCTATTCACTCGACGCTTGAAAGAACTGGGACTAAAATTTTCTGGAAAAAGAGACGCAGGCAGTTCATTCCACACCTTGGCGACCCGCAACAAAAAGGAACTATCGAAGCGTTTGGTTTGACTTCTTGGGATATCTACTATAATAGATGGAAGGCCTGTCTGCGTTTAGTAGTCCGATGTAAGAAGGGTGTGGGTTCAACCTGATCGAAGAGCATTCAAGAGCATTCGCACAACCGCCAAAATGTAATCTGTAGAAGACTGCTAAACAGGCAACTTTCCAGTCGAGGCTTTGCAGTTGTTTGGTGGTGAGGTCAAAGTTATTGATAATTTTTCGAGGTCAACTGCGTCCATTGCTTCTAGTTAGTACTTTTCAGAACCATCCCAAAGGTGGCTACAGTACTCCATACAAGATCGAACTTGAGCTGTGTACAAATTAAGTAGCCGTTCAGGGCTGAAGTACCGTCGGACCTTCGAGATGATTCCCAACTTCTTTGAAGCAGTTTGAGCCATGGACACAATTTGTTGCCCAAAGTTAGTTGGGACGATATAGTTACTCCCAGAAGCCCTAGGTGGTCGGTTAAGGGTACAGAAACATTTTGAAAAGTGGGCGTTAGGTCGAAACTGCTCTTTTTGGCGGAGAATAAACACGCCTGTGTTTTTGACGGGTTAAATTTGACCAAGTTGGACTCGCCCCAATCGGACACTTTCTTTAAGGCAATCATGGACTCTCTCAAAGCCCGGATTATTTGAAGACTCGCTCGCGCATTGGACTTGTGTCTCTCTACAACGATGCTGTTAGTATGGTAGCGTAACCAATAATGCCTGGGGTTATCTGGTCATTAATGTGCAGCAAGAATAACGTTGCAGAGAGAACAGATCCCTGAGGTACCCCGGCATTAATTTCCATTAGGTCAGAAGAGCAGCCGTCTACGACTACTCAAATTGACCGTTCCCTCAGAAAATCAGAGCCCATTATAGGTATTCCGTAAGCTGGAAGCTTACTCAATAGACCATCATGTCAGACCCTATCAAAAGCCTTGGAAATGTCTAAATATTGATTTTATCTCTTTACACTGTATACGAGACAGTGGCAAATAGTTTTAAAGACTGATACTACACTTGTTTATGAAGGGCTGTTTTTCACAGGTAGCTGGTTACGGGTTGGAATGGGGTCTTAACGGTCTTAGTAGATCAGAAATTTCTTCCGGTTCTGCGTGATAGCATTCCTCTTCTTGAAAGTTAAGCAAATTATTAGATCAGAAAATAAAGCCTGATGAGAATTTTTCTGCCTTGTTCGGGAAATGAGGGGGTTTGAACTTATTAAAAGCCCGTGAAGAATGTTCTCATTGTACGGCACGTAATAACTAATAGCTCTCGTGTTTTGATATACACATTTTTGAAATACTTGGATGTTGTAAAATTATAGAGAAGAGACGACACTGGGTGGGATAAAGAAATAGTTTAAAACTCTTTTGTTAAACTCTAGTTGTTTAAGCTCTGTTTTAGGAACACCACCCCAGGCGGTGATGCAAAAATGCAAAATAAAATAATATAATTAAAACAGTAAGGTTTTGTTTCTTTAAACTGAACCTTTACTACCAATAAGGAAGTGTTTATTTAAAATGTATAGTGTTATTTATTGATTTTAAATTGATCTCATACATTATTGCTAGGTACGTATCGGTTTCTCTTAAAAACAGAAAAAAATTAAGTCACTTGATACGTGTTGTTTCTGTTGTTTTTACTACCCTTTTTAAAGGTTAAAGGAACCAGTTGACATCTTACAATATACAGGGGTCGGAACTCGAAGTGTTACCAACTTTTGGTTGTAATAGCAACCAAACTGCTTAAAATATGGCGCCCATTTTTTCACAGTCGTAAGTCTATTGTATTGTTTATAAACTTACAGAAGCTTATTATTTCTCGTCACTGTTAAAAAAGTTATCCAGATAGAATTCAAACGCAACTGTGTCATTGCTTTGTATTTGGCTGGAAAATCGCCACCAAACAAAATGTTTCTGCATCTGACCATCACGCGTTACAATTATACGGGTAGCATCAATAAACGCCATGGAGGTGGACATCCTACAACAGGAACATCATCAGAAATGGTTCGAAAGGTAAAGGCTAGAATTGATCGAAATCCACGACAAAGCGCAGATAAATTGGCGAAAAGTCTAAATGTTTCTGTCCGGAGCATAGGGCGCATATATAAAATAAACTACAACTGAAGCCCTACAAAATACAAAAAGTGCAAGACTTGATAATTGCACAAAAGGCTGTTCGGCTAGAAATAGCGAGCTTGAAAATTTGGTATTTTCCGATGAAAACAATTTTACGGTTCAGCAATATGTGAACAAACAAAACGATCGCGTATGGTCAAAGTGTAAATCAAACGACAATTTAGACCAACGAATTGCTCTGCGAAAGCAAGCACCAGCATCAGTGATGGTTTGGGGCGCGGTAACTGCTACGGGACGTTCACCTCTCGTTTTCATAGAACAGGGTGCAAAGATAAACCAGCAAATCTTCCGAGAAAAGATTTTAAACGATGCTTTGTTACCTTGGGCAAGTAAGCAATTCGGTAGAAACCATTGGACGTTTCAACAAGACTCGGCACCATCCCACAAAGCCCGTATAGCCCAAATTTTTTTGCAAGACCCAATTGATTTTTCCATATGGTCAATCCTGGAGGCCAAAGTGTCAGTTAAAAAAATATAAGACGGCCGACGCCTTAAGGATTGCTCTTTGACGCCTCCTCGGACAGACTCGATGCTGTTATCCGCGCTAAAGGTGGCCACATCGAGCAATAACTTAATTTTTAATTTTAAATGTCTTTTTTTAATACTGAAGTTTTTAAATAAAAAAAAAAAACAAAGTTGTAAAAATTACAGCATTTTTAATTAGTAACACTTCGAGTGCCGAACCCTGTATTTTCCATCACATAATTATTTTTACAACCCGCGACCATTAGGCACAAAACGAGAAAAAAATTTTATACCCCATACAAAAAAACATTACATTAATTTTTCTCTCGAAAACTATCAAACCTGGATAATTTCTACACTTTACAAAAGTCTTTAGTCTAGTCAACAGCCAACCAATAAAAACCATTACATCTAAATTCGGACTTGAGGTCCTTTGTCCAGATTTTTTCAGAATGGAACTAGAATGAATCTAGACGACCGAGTGGCGTAGTGGTAAGTAGCCTTGCCTCATACGCCGAAGGTCCCAGGTTCGAGTCCTGGCCGGGGCATTCATTTGTGTGATGAACACAGATGTTTGTTCTCGGGTCATGGTTGTTGATATTTATATATGTATGTATATTCTGGGTTCCCCCCCAGTTCGCTGTATGGTCATCCATAACACAAGCTCCGCTTACTTTGGGGCCATACAGTTGGTGTGTTTGTCTGGGGATTTATTATTTATTATTATTATTATATTATAACTAATGTGCGCCTCGTCGTCGGGACTGCGTTGTGTACATCTACATCTAGTTTTGCTAAAGTGGTGAATAGAAGACATTCAGGGCCGGATTTAGAGATGTGGAGGCCCCGGGGCAACAAAGGAGTTTAGTTAGACGTGTTTAATGTTAATGCCCATTAAAGTATGAAGGCAAGGCAAATTTAATCTTGTGGGGGCCCCTCTTTTTTGGAGGCCCCGGGGCTGTCGCCCCGGTTGCCCTCCCCAAAATCCGGCCATGGAAGACATTAATAATCAGTCAATTTCCTTAAATTGCTAGAGTACTGCTAAGCCTAGACCCAAACCTGGGACCGAAGAATGGAGAGACATACAAAAATGATAATTGTATCTTTTTGTCGTATACATTTATAATATCACAGTAAGATTGTGAACACCGTTTGCTCCTAAAATCATTCGCTAAAATCTTTTTACAAAAGAAAGTTAAAACATGTTCTGATATGGTATGAATGTGGTGCAATGACAAAACTGCCTTATAATCTAACTCGTTGCTAAGTTACTAAGCTGGTATTGGTTCATTTCGCGTCAATAAATTACTTCATATATATGGCATATACAATCAGATTGTCTGTAATAAAGTCGTAGATTATTATATTATTCACTTATTTTCTTTATAATCGTTCGGCGTAAAGTACCTGAAGTCGAGCCATTACAAACGTGCGAACTGAGTCATAAATCATTTTTATCAGATCTCTCGCTCACACTTATAGGCATATCGGAACTCTCGCTCGCACTTCTAGTGTTGTGAGAATCAACAAAGGGATTTGTCGTAATGTTTTATGACTCAGTTCGCACGTTTGTAATAGCTCAACTATAGTAGGACCGCCGGTGGCTTAAGAACTTGAGCGTTTCCGAGCTTTGAAGGGCACTTTAATCCGGCGCTCCCGGTTGTTGTGCCAAGATAACAGTACAGTAGGTAAGCCTCGTCAGTGGCCTTTGACATGTTGAGGCTGTCGTAGGTGTCATGCTTTAACTTTCAGACCACTGTTTCAACACAAACCCATCCCGTATTTTATTGCTTTTTTCAGGGTTCATCCCGAATGTTGATACACTTTTCCATGCGCTCGAATCAGTTTTTAATCCCCAAAACAAGATGAGGGTTGTTATAAGTTTTACGTACCTATGTATCGGTCTGTATATCGATGTGTCTATCTACAGCATATATACCTCGCAGACTAATGACCGGTTTTGAAAGGTTTTTTTGTTCGTTTCAAAACCGAACAAACTAAGAACGTTCTCAGCTATATTCAAATATAACTCATCAATGATTTCAACAGATCAAAAATATGAATAATTTTTTCCGTCGGTCAGGGTTTATTTTAAATTTATGTTTACACAATTAAAGTAACCTCCTACGCTAAAGGGGTATTATAAGTTTGACGGCCTGTTTGGTGTGGAGGTAAGTACCCTTGCCTTCCATGCCACAGGTCCCGGGTTCGAATCCTGGTAGAGGCAGATATTTTATTATATTTGCTTTCTAGTCATGGATGTGTATGTATGTTTATTTAAGATTATTTCTAATATTTATACATGAAAAAAAAATATCTATGTGTGCTTATATATTTCTTAAGTTTATTTATCCGTTATCTAGTATCCATAACATAAGTTCTTAATGATACTTAATTTGGGCTAGATAATGTGGTGTGATTGTTGGAAATATTATTATTATTATAAAAAACGTGTTATCTGTCTGTTTATGCGTCTGTCCGTGGCTCATATATCGCTCACGAACGTACTGATTTTGAGGCGTTTTGTATGATAGTAAGCTGAAGGAATAATAGAGTGTTCTTAGCTCAATAATGATGCAACCTTTTTCATGTCCGCCGGGAGTATTTTAAGTTATTTCTACAACATCGATATATTCATGCCCCTCCGAAGTTAGTGTAGTGAAATAGTCGATTCGTAACCTTTGAATGTTTTTCCTGGAAACGTTTTCAACGATGATTTTCTTTTAGTTTTGTAAAAATGTAAAAGGCTTGGAAGTAATTTGACGACTCGACATTTTGCTGAAACACTTCATTGTTTGATGACCGGTTGTGAGCTTGCTGTGCTGTGGCATGGGTGAGATTCTAGAAACTTGTGGTAAACAAGAACTACAGTCCTAAACTGTCCTATAGACCTTTTGTACAGCCGCCTTAATGAGAACAGTTTTCTTTCACAGCTGGTCTCTAGAAATCCCGGGTTCATTTCCGGTGTCTAAGAAGACACTATAATAATAAGAATTATACCAATGAATGAGTTTATGCAACTATACATTTACACGGAGCATCTGTAGCTGCTGCAACGGTGCAGGAAAGCATTAGACGGCCGAGTGGCGTAGTGGGTAGTAGACCTGCCTCATACGCCGGAGGTCACAGGTTCAAGTACGGGTCGAGGCATTTATTTGTGTGAGGAACATAAATAGATGTTTGGTCTAGGTTATGGTTTTTTATATTGTTATATGCATTTTTTTCTAGGTTCCCCCCGGTTCGTTGTACGGTCATACATAGCATAATCTCTGCTTAGTTTAGGGCGATACAGTTGGTGTTTCGTATGGGGATTTTATTTATTATTTCATTTTTATTATCTTGACATAATTCGTATACCTATAAATACGTGTAAGTAAAGCTGCCAATCCGAAATTGGCACGTTAGTATAAAAACGGTATTCAGTTTGTTTAAACCACAACCTTTTGTTGTGTGAGCTCGATGGACTTAAAGCCCTTTAAATAAGTCAATTGTACACAATTATATCCAAATGCTTCGATTTTAATATTTGATTAGGTAGATTACGGGGCAAATTTTGAGACCGTAAAGTTATTATTATTTACATAATTTTTATTGGAAACGATTTCTTTTTAACAGTCTACTTATTAGAATTATTAGGCCCCTGAATCGCTCAGGCTCAAGCTAAGGCGAGAATCGCTTGCGCGTTGTAGGGACTTTTGTATGCGCTCCGTATACTAAGGGGCGACAACACTGCAGGGAATTCGAATACGAACCTGAGCCTTCACTAAGTTCCCGATTACCTAGTTTTAGTATGGTTGAAGGGTTGTTGGGCGTCGTGTCGTTCACAACTTTACATTAACCAGGTCAAACAAATAAATTTGTAAATCTAATATTAATCCGTTGTTACATTTACAAATATTACAAAGAGCAGTGCCCATGTTTCATATATGCAATGACCTGTCAGCCTGTTTTTTATTGATCTAATGTATACATATAAAAACGATGCAATAAAAATAGTGTTATATTCCTAAACTTAAGGTAACAACTTAATGCAATTTAGCAATTCAGAAAAAAAGTTATATTGAGAAATATATTTCGAGGTTATATGTCAAAATCAATCAATTTTCATAGTACATCTTGGCAATTTTTAACTTGCAAAAACGAAAGTGCAGCTCATTTCAGGATTTTGGTTTCAGATTCTCACGGATATCTTATTTATTTAAGCAAAAGAAGTAGAAAGTCTTTCAAAACCTCAAATTACTAAGTATTCTCAATAATTATGTTAAAATTCATGTATGAAAACTCATATTTGGTTAAAATGTAGACAAACCTTCTATCGCTGTAATGAAATAACATGAAAGATGTCGATTTCAAATGAGTTTATTGATGTTTAGTAAGCCTCGGCATTGTAATGTAGATAGTGAAACACCTGTTCATTTTATTTAGTTAGATCATAGATTTTTATACAGATAAGTAGGTATGTGTGGATTTTAAAACGTAGTAACGAACTACGAGGATCGTAGAATATACATACAAAACCAATAACAAGGTGATGACGAACTGTGTTACAAGTACCTACTGAAACATATGTTACAGTTAATACACAGCATACATTGCGCCGTCTATAGTCTTTTAGATGTAGCCGACATTTTAACGAACAGGAACACACTATGTAAATCCAATAGTTCAGCAAAATCCGAGATCCTTGTAAAACTAGCGCAAGTAATCGTTGAAGCAGAAGCCAGAAACGTTAACCGGGGAGAATGGCAAGGTGATCAAAAGTTAAAAAAATCCAGAGTAGTATCGCACAGTACACAATAACGCAAAAGCAAACGAAGGAATGCAAACGTATAATTCAAATCTAAACTGACGTTGTAATTTTTGACATTGTCATTATGACAGTTAAGTTAAGCTGTATTGTACATTTAAGAAAAGATCTCGCCCGACTCTCTAGATAGCCCGGACAAAATATACTCGTTAGTCGATTCCCTCACTGTTGCTATCAACTAGGCCATCAGTGATAACGCAAAGGTTGCTAAGCAAGGCAAACTCACGCTTCCCTTAGCCGTTAGCAATCTTATTAAAGCTATGAACGCGGCTCTCCGGAGAGCCAAGCTCTATCCCACGCCCGCATGCAGCTGCGAATCAGCTACAACGTAAAGTTAGGTGTTGCCTTGTGGATCTCCGAGACGCTCAGAAGAACGATCTCATGTAGAATATCTCCCCGTACCACCAAGCGTATTATAGAATGGCGCGAGCCTTACGCGTAGACGCCGCCTCTCACGCTCCTCCTCTCACTCGTCCCGATGGCACTACCACCTTCGAAGACGAAGAGAAAGCCGAATGCTTCGCTGACAGCATTGCCTCACAATGCTCGCCCAGCACTCAACCCGCGAATCTCTCCCACATCCAGGTGGTGGAGGACGAAGTCCTCCGCAGGGACTCTCTCCCCATCACCGACGACCCCGTCACAGTGTCTAATGATAAATTCTCTCTTCTCATTAGAAGTCAAAAGTCCAAAAAGGCTCCGTGTGCGGAAGGAATTTCCAACTATGCACTTAAGCACCTGCCTCAACAGGCGCTTACCATGTTAACTATCATTTTTAATTCCTGCTTCGACGACGAAGGTCTATGACTAATCATAGGCATTCCCAAGCCGTACAAACCTCTGAATATCCCGACTAATCACAGACCCATCAGCCTCCTCAAGGCCATGGCTAAACTTCTCGAGAAGTCATACTCTCTCAAATGCGGAACCATCTGTTTCCAACGGATGGTGATCCCCTCATCATTCCCCATGAGTTCGGCTTTCGCGCCAAGTACTCTTGCCATCAGCAAGTACATCGTATCGTTGAGTACATACTCGACGGCTTCTATCCGTGGCGTAATAAAACGGCCGCAGTTTTCTTTGACGTAGCCAAGGCTTTCGATAAAGTCTGGCACAGCGGCCTCGTTTATAAACTCTATAAAATAGGCTTTACGGATCGCCTAGTCAGAATAATCGCGTCCTATCTCAAAGATCGTACGTTTCGTTTTAGACATGAAGGCACGCTTTCTGCGCCTCGTCCCATAAAGGCTGGAGTCCCGCAAGGCTCAGTCCTCGCCCCTCTGGTGTACAACGTGTACACTAACGATATTCCCATCCCACCAAAAGGCGTCGTACTCGCCCTCTTTGCCGACGACACCGCCCTTTACACCAAAGGCCGCTGTGTCCCGCACCTCATCACCAGACTCCAAAAGGCCGTTAACGCCCTCGGTGTATGGTTTCAAAAATGGCGTATTGATCTGAATCCAAACAAGATTCTGCGGTTTACTTCGACTTCAAACGCCGTCGATGTCACATCGCCGACAATCTCCACGTTCGAATGTTAGGTATTCCCATCTACTGGAAGCACAGTGCTATGCTAAATACTTAGGCAGCATCTTAGACCCGACGCTTTATTTCAAGCCACACGTCGATAGAGTTACGAAATTCGCCCCTCTCTACTTAGGCCGACTAAATAGTATGTTAGATAGACATAGTAAAATGTCCTTTTGTAACAAACGAACGCTCTTTAACACCTGCGTTAGACTCGTCATGACCTATGCCTCGCCAATCTTTGCCCACGCCAAACCCTCCCTCCTGTACAAACTGCAGGTACTTCAAAATCTCTTCTGCCGCAGGGCCACAAACGCACCTTGGTACGTGCGTAACGCGGACCTGCACAGAGATCTTGAACTACCTACAGTGCAACAGCACCTCAAAACACTCTCGGAAGACTTAGTTAGAGAAACAGTCTCGTATACTACCCTGTTCTCGATTCGAAGTTCAACGTTGCTAGGCCTAGGAACGCGCAAGCGTACGAAGCCACCCAGCTGTCACACGATCTCGAAGCCGCAAATTCTAATTTTAATTCGAATTAATTTATTTTCTCATTGCAATTTTTAGCACTTTCAGTGCTATGTAACTCCCAGCGGGTGACCCCTTGAGGGCCCCGCTTGCGCAGCCTTTTCCTCCAATTGGTCGTCGCTTCAGATGAAGGCTGTGAGGCAAAAGATTGCCAGTCATCCAGGGGCTTTTTAGTTGGTAGTGGCTCTGGTAGGCTCGGAGCGAGTCCCACATAACCTCGATCGCGCGTGCGGGGTATGCGTAAGAACATTTTTAGATCATCCTGGGGGAACAAAAAAAAGGGTGGTAAATACACAGGTATACATCTGTATTATCTCACAAACTGTTTTTCACAAGACATCAAATCACGTAACGCACGTCTATGGCAAACGCCAAAAATTGTACTCTAGAACACGAATACGATATTTTTACAAAATAAAAATCAATTAGAATCCTATACCTAATTTTTTTTTATAAATAGGTACTTTAAATTTCCAAATTATTCGGTACAACACCAGCTGGTGAATCGGATAACGAACTATTTGTTACGTTTTGAGCGTTTCAACTAAAACGAAAGAGCCTTATACTAAGTTGATGACTAAAACCGACAAAACCTCTTTTTAATTTATGAATGTTACTTTTAAACCATATTTAATTTTGAAATGTTTATACAAGTAAATGTTATCATTTGATTTTACATTTTTTTGTAAAGTTTATGATTTATATGATAGGCAACTATGATGTAAAGTAAAAGGTTTCCCTACGCCATCCTTCACTGTACAGATATGGTACAGATAGATAACGTGGTAAGACAATTACATTCATTCACTCTTTATGGCTGGCGCCTTGCTATCTTACCCACTCATTCATTCTTTTTTTCCCTCCATCCAAGTTTTGTTTTGTTATTGTTTGTAATTTGTATTATTAAGTTTTTAGCTTAGCTATGCATTATTTGTATATTTGGACGAAATTGAACTTTCTTTGTTTTAAATAGTTAAGAAAAAATATGAAGGTTTCGGTTACTGCTTTAATAGATCCGTTTTCCATTTTTTGCTTGCCTGGAGCAGACAAATGTAGTGAGGTGATTATAGATTTTAATGATCTTCCCAAACAAAAAGAAGACGTTTCTCATGGTCAGGTAAATGGAATTTATGTTTTGTTTTATGTCGTTGCGGTATATAGCGCGTCAGTGATTTACTTTAGAAGACTTGGAGTTGAGAAAGTCATGTTTGGCTTGCAATAATGTGTTTCATTTATGTTACAGTATGTAGCTGTAATTTGGAAAGACCAATGGGTTCGAGGCATTGTTACCATGGAATCACAGTTACTCATTTGGTTGATAGACTATGGGATTCATATTCGACCAGATAATAACACTATGTTTGTGCCATTACCACCAAAATACAAGAAGGTACCTTCTAAAGTTTTTGAGGCCAGTATTCATGGTGTGGTGCCTGTTGAAAAGGTTAATATACAGTTTAATTATAATATGGCTTCGCAAGAGTGTTATTACAAGTTGTATTTATAATTTGTTTTTACCGACATGACTTCTTCCTGTGAGAATCTGTATATGAAACTTATTATATAATGTATAATATCTGATAATTCTTTATAAAGTAAGTTTACGAATGGTGAAAGCATTTCTAAGATCAGTTGAGTAGTTTTACTCATGATTTATAATTAACAAAGAAATCTTTCTTCTTTGTAATATATAGGATTATAGATTGCTTGTAAATATTTCTAGATAGTGGATGATAATTGTGAAATAACAAATACACCTTCAATGAAATGGTCAAAAGGTGCTACTGAAACAGCTAAGGACCTGGTGAAGAAAGCAACTGAAGTTTATTTTGAGCCTGTGGCCTCTTTAGAAACCAGATTTAATAATATTGTAAGTAGTTTATGGATCACTTAGTGCTTGTATACCACTATCAATTTAACCTTTTACCTTACAATCCTTTATCCTATGCTTTTTCAAGTGAACTATATTGTAGATCTATTGTATGAAGTGTTTTTTGACCCAATTGGCTTTTGAGGGCTATTAAGTATATAAAAATTCAAGTTAGTTCACAGAAGGACTTCAACTTAAAAGTGAAACAGTGCAGCCTGTGGTGCTCACTCAATCTTGTATGACACTGTCTTGTCCTAATTACTTTATAAGGTGCTACATTATATAAGCATAAATATTATGTGAAATTCAATTTTTGAATATTACATAATATTTAATAATAATAATAAATCCCCAGGTAAACACGCCAACTATAAGGTCCCAAAGTAAGCGGAGCTTGTGTTATGGATGACTCTATATCGAACTGGGGGGAACCCAGAATAAACATACATATAGAAATAGAAACAACCATGCCCCGAGAACAAAGCCCTCGTTCCTCACACAAATTAATGTTTTGCTACTACCCACTACAGCTTTTCTTCTACTATTTCAGATTATTGGAGATTTATATTTGATAAATGGAAAGGGTAAAGCAGTGAACATTGTAGATGAACTAAGAAATTGGCCAGTATTTTTGAATAAAGACAAAGAAGGTTATATAGAAAGTAAGTAATGGCTTATTATTATTATTATTATTCTTTGGGCACAATAGCAACCAGCCGTCGATATTACACGACAGGCTATTACTGCCAATCTCACGTGGTGGAATGAACACGGTATTATTTTAAGGTAGTAGATGCGCTACGTAGGCCAGTCATTGAATTATCTAAAACAATAGGACAACACAGTTAGTACCAACACCAACAGACTACTTATTAACCTAAAAGAGTTAGTGACATAAAGATATATACACTATTTAACATAGACTATCAACATATTTACAAAGATATATTAAACTGCAAGATATATTTACAGATGATTTTCAGGATAATAGGCTGGTTAGAGGAAAGGAGGACCTTCATGCTGGGTGGCCTGGGGATCTGGGGGGGAAGAAAATCATAGAGAGAAATCGGGAGGAGGGGGCAGGTGAAAAAAATATGGTCTACTGTTCCATGTTCTGAACCACAATTGCATAATGGGGAGTCACGGATGCCAATCCTGTATAGAAATACAGGAGAGCAATAGTGACCCAACCTTAATCTGCTAATAACAGATGTGGTCTTTTTGTTTAATTTCCTGTATCGACAGAACCATGGTTTAGCAGGTATAGTGGGCTGGATATCTCCATAATGCTTTCCAACAATATTACGGGAGTTGTCCCAATCTGTGCTCCAGTTATGGTTCAGATGAACTTTGGCCAGGGCACTCAGGTCCTGGGCAAAGCACCTGTAATGTGTTGAGGAACCAGATTCTACAGAATCCCTGGCAAAACAGTCAGCTGACTCATTACCAGCTATGCCTACCTGCATGGCCAGGGATCCAGGCCAGCACTATGTTTATGCCCTGAAGGTTGCAGAAGAAAAGGTGGTGCTTTATTTGGAGGATTGGAGGAAATTTGGACCCTAATTGGAAGGAGTTACTTTTGAGCGCTATAAGACAACTCAGGGAGCCAGATAGGATTAGGGAATTGTTCAACTTGTTATCCAGCACATATTTAACCGCTTCTAAGAGGCCGATTGATTCCCCAGTGAATACACTGGTTTGGGGGGGGCACTTGAAAGACAGAAGAACCATGAATTTAGGTATCCACACAGCTACCCCAACACACCCCTCAGTGGCGAGTTTTGAAGCATCCATGAAGATAAGGGTCCAGTCATGCCATTTACTGTTGATGATGTTGTTGAACAGGAGGTTAGCATTAGGGTCATTTTTGAGGATACCAAGGTTGGTTAGGATTAGAGGGGAGAACACTAGAGATTCATAGGGAAAAGTATAAAGATACTGGGATTCTGATTGGAAAATTGGAGTTGTGGAAGGGACTAGGGAAGAGAGGCTTGCAACAAGCCGGGGGGAGATTTATGAAGCCAATATGATGAGTTTGAAAGGGAACTCTGGAGAGCGCTTAGTTTAGGGTGGAGAGGGTGGGAGGAAAGTTGGAGGGTTTTTTAAATAAACCTATTGGCAAGGTACTGTCTGTGAAGGTGAAAAGGTGGTTCAACACATTCTACCCTCATAGCATTAGCCGGAGATGACTTCATTGCACCTAGGATAATGCGCATTGACTTGTTCTGGATTTTATCAAGGGTGACAAGACCTGCTTTGTTACAGGGTTCCAAGAGAAATGAGCCATAGTCAATGACGCTCCTAACTAGGGCATTGTAGAGGAGTTTTTGAGAGTAAGGGTGGGAACCCCACCAGGCACCTGACAGACAACGAAGAATATTAATATTAAGCTCGCACTTCCTGGCTGCATAGTTAAGATGGGGAGAACCAGTCAGTTTAGAGTCAAAAATAACTCCAAGGAACTTGACATCTTGAACAATTGGGATTGGATGGTTTTGGAAAG
Source organism: Marasmarcha lunaedactyla (assembly GCA_923062675.1). Taxonomy (NCBI): domain Eukaryota; kingdom Metazoa; phylum Arthropoda; class Insecta; order Lepidoptera; family Pterophoridae; genus Marasmarcha; species Marasmarcha lunaedactyla. The sequence goes on from OV281346.1 coordinate 22,855,257, forward strand.
ATATAGAGGGAGGGCAATAGCGTCTTTGCCTAGTAAAGACATTACTTTTGGAGGAAGATAAGGTGAGATTATGAGAGTGGAGCCAGTTGCCTAGGTAGGATAAAGCAATGTTTAAAGGGCTGGAAGCAGCTTCAATTACCCTTACCCGAAGATAAAGGGCAATATCATCCGCATACTGTAGGATGTTGCAGAATGGGTTAACTGATCTGTCCAGATCCGAAGTGTATATACTATAGTGTAGAGGACTGAGGACAGAACCTTGTGGAAGACCCTGCCATACTATACGAGCTGGAATATTAGCATGCTGATGTCGGATTTGAACAAATCTGCCAGATAGGAGGTTATAGGTAAAGTCTGTCAGTCTCACCGGAATACTCAGCTGGAGCATTTTCTGCCTGAGTAGGGGGAGGTAGACATTGTCATAGGCCGACGAGACATCCCAGAACACTCCCACCACAGATTCATTATCAGCCAAGGCTAATCTTAAATCCGAGGCAAAAATACTCAGGCTGTCCATCGTGCTATAACCCCTCCTATAACCATACTGGGTGGGACTGAGGAGGGAGTGATTTTCAGCAAACCATTCCAGACGGAGTTTTACTAAATGTTCAGAAATTTTAAGGAGGGTAGGAGCTATTGCAACTGGGTGAAAAGAATTTGGATCTGTAGGATCCTTACCGGGCTTTAGGATAGGAATAACTAAATGATGCCTCCAAGAGGAGGGGATATCACCAGTGAGAAAAATAGTGTTGATGATGCTGAGGAGAACCTCTTGGAAATGGGAACCTGATTTAGTTATAAAGGAGTAAGGAATGCCGTCAAGGCCAGGGCTCGAGTCATGGAGGCGGTTAAGAGTAAGTTTGAGTTCTTGCATTGTAAAGGGGCTGTCCAAGGGGTTGGATGAGGAGAGTGATGGATAGGGAGATGGTAATTGGTCTAGAAATGGGACAAATGGAGGGACAATTTTGTCAAAAAACAGATCAAGCCATACGGAGGGGTCAGATGACGTAGGAGAAGGAAGGGTAAAAGCGGCACCTCGAAAGCGCTTCAGGGAGGTCCAGACAATTGGGGAAGGCGTATGGGGTCCTAGGCTTTCACAGAAAATGCGCCAGGAATCTCTTTTCTTTTTTTTGAACAGCCTTCTGGCTTTAGCCGAAACCCTTTTATAAAGCATAAAGTTTTGTGGGGTCATGGATGAACAGTATCTTTTTTCAGCAACTCTCCTTTCTCGAACCATGTCTGAGCACTCGGAGTCCCACCATGGGGGGGACCCTCGATATTTTGGGTCAGGATTTTTCAAAGGAATGTATGAATTTGCAGCAGAGAGTAGACAGGATACGAGAGAATCATAGCAGGACTGGATATTGTCTGGAGTGGGGGTAGGGATTAAGGAGGACAGGCGGTTTGTGCTCAGGGCAAAATTGCCCTAGTCAGCCTTCTCGATTTTGTGTTTAAGGAGGGGAGGGAGTTTTTGTGGGAAAGCTCATGGGTTTTAGGGCGAAGGCTCCTACTGTTCCATTGGAGCTGAGCTGGCATGGTTAATCAAATTATAAAGTGGGATCAGTTTTGATGCAACGTTGGGCGGTAGGGAACAATCACTAAATCTGGAGAGGATATTCACTAAAATGGTAGCAAGTTGTTCAATGAGATTATCATTTTCGGGTTCACTGTATGGATTTACTAATGCACAACCAGGAGTAGGAGATGGAGGATTGTAGTTACCAACTAATTCCACATAGGCAGACTTGTCATACCCACGGGAAAGCGGTGATCTAGGTTTTGGTGAAGTTACTACAGTTTTTTTATATGACTTAGATGATGAAGTAGGGGGTGAGAGACTTGGGGGAGGGGCTTTCAAAGTATCAGCAAAGGATTTACGGACAGTAGGAAAGCGAGATGCCGCTTCCTGAAAGGAAATGCTGTCTTGAGACATAGCCAGCTTAATGGACTTCTGTCGGGAGAATTCGGGACAGGACTTGTCAGTAGCCAGGTGGTGGGGTTGTATAGAGGGGAGGATGTATGTCTCAACGGGAAGAGAAGTATTAAATACGAGGACTCTTTGGGGTAGGACTTGGCCAGAGAAGGTAAGTACAACAGAACCAGTCGGGACCCACGTTGGGCCAGAAGGATTAACAATTTTTCTATTAAGTCGGCGGGCTTTTAAGATTAAGCCATATGACTGGGATGGGGAGATTGCTTCTACCAATTCTTCCATTGACCATGTAGTAGGGACATCGCGTACTAAGCCCATTCTAGTAATATTGTAGGAGGGGATTGTGGGCACGTATTTGTGAGAAGTAAGGTGTTGGCTATTCAAAAAATCATTGGCAGCAGCAGCGCTTGTAAATTCCACCGACACGCGGTTTCGGCCAATGCCCTTAACACCATTACTTTTTATATTTTTAAAATTGCTAGTGAAAAGGAACCTGCCGAAATTTAATTTATTTAGAGTCGTGCCAGAAGCCGGGTGCGATTCGTCTCTAGACACATGGACAAGGAAGGGCCCGTTATCTGCATCAGTGTATTCTTTTTTGGCAGACAAGCTAGGGTGTACGTAAACTGATTGTATGGAGGATGGATCAATTGAAGTTTTTTTTGTAACAGATGATTCGGGAACGTCCAAGGGTCGTTTTCTAGACTGGGAAACAGAGGATGGAACATCTACTAATGCTTTATTGCATGCGGTATAGTAGGATCTGGGGGCTTAGGCGGAATATTATCTGCCTCCATTGTACTCCACAATTATTTAAAACTACAAATAATCTATAATATACAGCTTACCAAACCAGAACAACACAAAACATACACAAAAATACGAAATAACTCAATGAAAAAAATATGAACACCACGAAATTAAGCAAAACACGTGTTTACAACACAACGCTCACTTGACAGTCCAATGGCTTATTATAAAATATGATGTGTGCTGTAGCACGGTGCAGGTGACAGCTGTCAGAATTATGTACAAAATCTAAATTACAAGTCTATAGTCAGTTATGTTATAACTTATAACTATTTTTCAACTTAATAGAATTTTTAGATTTTAACATTTTGGCAAGGCAAATTTGTTTTATTTGTTACATTTATTTTATAAATCATGTATTTACAACTGTGATATTAAAACGAAGCTGAAATATTAAGTCGCGATCACTATTTCTAGAGTAATAAGGAAGAAATCTTATGTCACATGCACCATGCTACTGCACACTGTTTTTAGTAACATTTTCAAATCCGTAAATCAGCCACAGTACATAATGAAAACATGGTGCTATAGGTCATGTTGATATTTTATTGATTCTGTTGTTACTTTTATTTTCCAATTTATCGTTTTTCCACGCATTATGAGCTCCTATGGAGTTTTTCGCTTGATTTCATTAATGTACTTTGTACATATTATTTTTTATTATTATTTAAGGCATTAATTGTAAGGCAGTTAATTATTATAACGGTTTTATTGATGGATAAAAAGTAGTACAGCAAAATTTTTGGCAACATGCTTAGTGGTACTCCAAAATTATTGTTGGCAGCACTGTTGTATTAAAAAGAAGCAAACTGCTGCCGCCTACCCGATAGATCTTAGCCATTTTCGACATTTTCTTATTCTTCTCTTATGCTTTATGCTATGTGCTTGAGCAAGAGTTGCTCCATTGCAAGCACATATGACAACAATACGAGCATAGAACTATGATAATGTAATGCACATATATGACTAGAAATCTTATATGTAGGATCTGAGATAGGATCACTCGCGTTTTTATTCCACTCGCGATTGACCACCAACTTGTGGTTTAAATTAATACCGATGAAATTAAATTATGTGATAATTTCCATATATTTATTTTTAAAGATATAAGTTTTACTAGTACATCTTGCACCGAAGACGGAGCAAGTCAGAATGTATTGCTTCATTTATTTCTGTTCTGTCAACCAGAGCATTCTGACGTGCTCTCTAAGGTTTAGCCGTGACGATCGGCCGCCCGCATGAAATTTATTCACACAAACAAGGTTGGGTGGATAAATTTCTTACAAAAATTAATCTAACAACCTGCCTGAACGAGGATGTGTTTGTACGACGGCCTCAGGAGAGACTACCCCTGTCGATTAGGTTATTCCTGGTGGTTGGTGTGAATACTTTACGTACAAATAGTAAATATAACGTTACAAAACAATGGCTTCACCATGATCCATTGAATAACTGCTTCGAGAGGAATTCTCGCCAGTAAAACCTCGCAAAAAGCAAGCGAACGTCGCCTAAGCTACTTTCAATATAATGTTTCCTAATCACATGTCAAATATTCTTACGGAATGTTGAGATGCGAGCCAGAACCGTTATAGAGATGTTATTTCATTGTTTCACGTCCCTGTCAGATAACTTCACCTTATTGCGCGCATCGATAACCAGCTTGTCACCTGCAGCCAGCAAAACATGCCACCTATTCTTTAAGAGAATGTATGGTGTTGGTGACCGCCTGATTACAAATGAACGCCCCTCGGTTCTATCACCAGATAAGAACATAGTGAAATACAACGCAAAAAAAATCTTTATTTACCATTACACATAACAACTTTTAAGACAAGATAAAATTAATTTCATTATTTTTTCGTATCGCCAAGGGAGGGTTGTCATCAATCCTCATCCCTCAGTGGCTGCCATCTCATCTGCTAGTGGCTGCCATCTCATTTCCGTTATAATTCACAATATGAAAAAGAAAGAACATATTAGTACATTAAATTTTTTTTTTTTTTTTTTTGAGGGTAGGTCTCAACTGAGGAACATTAAAAATTGTAGCTCTGTATATTTATTTAAATAAAATAGTATTCTGTACAGATTTAAAACCAAATATATGCTAAATAATAGTGAATAACACTTAGTACCTGCCAGCTAATAAGTTTCCTTTAAATTTCATACTTCAACTAAAGTTACATAACAAAAAAGATGAGTATCACACTTGAAACTGTGAACAACAACATGCAGGAGCTCATGGACATGTTCAACACAAAGATTGACCAATTTCAACAAGATCTTTGCAAATCAACAAGCACTTCACATACTACTTCATCCTTGGCATCAGACTTTGCAAACTTCAAATCATTCATTTTCTCCGCTCTTGAAACTCTTCAAAAACAGGTTGTTTTATTGAATCAAGTGACAGACCGGCTGGAGATGAAAGGCAGACGAAAATTATTGCTTCTTCATGGTGTGCAAGAAGACAAAAAAGAGGATGTCACCAATTCTGTGATCAAGATTGCCACAGATCATCTTAAGGTGGCTGACCTGTCTAAGGCAGACATACAGTTGTGTCACCGTATGGGCAGCATGAAAACGGATGGTAAACCACGACCAATTATTATGAAGTTTTGCAATGTGTCTGTTCGTGACAAGATCTGGACATCAAAAACTGCACTTAAAGGATCCGGCATAACAGTGTCTGAGTTTCTAACAAAAGTAAGACACAACACCTTCATTGCAGCACGGCAGAGGTTTGGTATCAAAAAGTGTTGGACCAGGGATGGCGACATTATTGTTCTCGGTGTGGATGGACTTCGGCACCGAATCTCTACATTGAACGAACTCGAAAACATTCCTGTTGCAACTCCACCCATGACTGAAGCATCCTTGGACGTTAATGTAAAGCAGTCTAAGACCGGCGTAGCAGTGGCAAAAACCAGACGGCCAGTAAGAAGATAAGTTGTTGAGGTATTTTGTTTCTCCAAGTTGTTAAAAAGTCAAATGTTTATTCTTTTTTTCATTGCTTCCCAGATCTTAATTATTCTGAGCAAATTTCCTTATGCAGCATTATCTTCATAAGTTCTATTTTTATCTTTGTATATTATATATTATGTCAATTCGCTGGTAATTATCAATTTTTAATTTATTATTATTTTTTTTATTTTTGTGTCTTGAGTGATTGATTGATTTTAAATGTCAATCAAAGATATTGTTCTTGTTTTTAAATTCCCAAATCCTTTGGTTGAGTATTTATCATACAGCCTATTCTAAAATCGAGTTTGCTCTGGAGTGTTTGTTAAAATATTTGTGTATACTTATTTTTCAAATCATCACTTCATTCCAATTAATGACTTGAAGTATGTATTTTTTTTTTTCTTTGTTTAACTTTGTATAAGCGGCAGGTAGTTTATTCATTAGTTTTTTAACTAAAATTCAGGTATTTAAATAGATATATAGTATATAGTTTATTATTAATTATTAATTTCTTTGAAATATAGGTATATTTATATAATATTTTTATTATTATTAAGTTTATTCATGTACAGTGACAGTGACTCTTTGCAATATGAAACGTGCTCCTCAGATGGCTTGAACAGCGACCTCAGTTTTCAAAGCACCTCTCCTTCCCTTAGTGAATATTTAGATTCTCAATTCAATCATGTGCCCCGTAATTTTAATGTAGTTCATATCAATGCCCAAAGTATTCCTGCACATCATATAGATATGCTTAATGCTTTTGATGTTGATAGCCTCTATGCTATACTTGTTTCGGAAACGTGGCTTAAGCCATGTTTACCTTCCACTTCATATTCCTTGCCTGGATATCAGCTGATTCGCAATGACAGGGTTTCCAGAACTGGTGGTGGAGTTGCAATCTACCTCAGAACAGGAATTCCCTATACTGTTATCACTAAATCATGTGAGCAGCATGGCTCGCAATTAGAATATCTTTTCATTGAAGTCGTAATGTTACATGTTAAAGTTCTTCTAGGTGTTATTTACAGTCCATCGAAACATATAGATTACTTTCATGAGTTTGAAAAGATTCTAGAAGATCTGACTCCCTTATACAAGCATACTATTATCATGGGTGACTTTAATACTTGTATGCTGAAAAGTGACCACCGTACTGCTCGACTACTATCTGCCGTAAAATCCAGTAACCTACACTTGGCTCAACTGAATGCCACACATTTCTTTCCGAACTGTGATCCTTCCCTCCTTGACCTTATATTGGTGTCATCAGTCAACTCCATTGCCACACATGGTCAGTGCAGTGCGGATGCATTTTCCTATCATGACCTCTTGTTTCTATCTTATAAGATCCGATTTCCTAAACTAAAGCCTAAAATTCTAATGCGTCGTAATTTTGCCGGCATTAACTTAGATAAACTTCATAAAGATGCAGCTGATATTGAATGGTTTAGAGTGAATACTTTAACGAGCGTGGACGATCAGATCAACTTATTCAATTCTTTAGTTATAGACCTTTATGATCGACATGCTCCTAATCGGCCAGTGAAATTAAAACATTTACCTGCTCCTTGGTTAACGGATGATATCAAATTGCTTTTAAAAAAGAAGAATTCGGCGCGCTGGAAATATAAAAGAGACCCTTCTGATATAAATAAGGAGCGTTACAAAACTGTTCGTAATCACTGCAACAGAGTGTGTAGGGACGCACAACGCCACCACATTCACAAATCTGTAGAAAATGAAAATCCAGCTAAAGTTTGGAAATTTTTAAGATCATTGGGTATTGGCAAATCTAAAAGTGATTGTATGTCCTCCAATATCGACTTGAATCTGTTAAATAAACACTTCACATGCACTTCAACCATGGACGGATCTATAAAAGACCATACCTTAAAATATCTTTCATCTTTGCCGTACCCAGATATTCCTCAATTGGAAATTCAACAATTCACCGATTGTGATGTTAGGAAGAGTATCATATCCATCTCATCCAACGCTGTGGGTTACGATGGCATTAGCCGTAATATGCTTATTCCTTTACTCGATCTCCTAACTCCAATAATCACAAAAGTTCTTAATAATTCCTTATCCTCAGCAACCTTCCCTAAGGCCTGGAAATCAGCAAACATAGTTCCTTTACCAAAAAAGGCCAATCCTAGTTCTTTCTCTGAATTTCGTCCAATTTCTATACTTCCCTTTCTTTCCAAAGTGCTAGAGCGCCTAGTACACCATCAAATCCTATCCTTTCTCTATAAAAATAACCTTATGAATCCATTTCAATCTGGATTCCGTCCGGGTCATAGTACGGTTACTGCCCTGATTAAAATCACAGACGACATTCGCAGTAACATGGAAAATAAGAAACTGACACTACTAAGCTTACTTGATTTTAGTAATGCGTTTAATACTGTGGATTTTGATGTTCTTCTCGGTGTCTTAAAGTCACTCAACATATCTCCAACGGTGATTTGCTGGCTTCGTAGTTATCTACATGGACGCAGGCAGCGTATATCTGTGGATGTGAATGTATCCGACTGGTGTGACACAACTGCCGGCGTCCCTCAAGGTGGTGTGCTATCTCCCTTATTGTTTGCCATTTTCATTAATTCAATAACTCAGTCTTTATCTTCTTCCTACCACCTGTATGCAGATGACCTTCAAATTTACACCCATGCCTCCCCCAATGACATAATCCACGCAGTAAATACCACTAATAATGATTTGCTCAAGATTGCAGATTGGAGTAAACGTTTCGGTTTAAAAGTTAATCCTTCTAAAACACAGTTGATACTCATAGGTACTTCAAATATGCTAGCTAGGATTGACTTCAATTCATTGCCACCTGTTATGTTTGAAGGTGAGCGAATACTTTTTAGCTCAGCCGTCAAAAACCTTGGTGTTTACATGGACAACACCTTATCGTGGAAACACCAAGTTGACGCTGTTAGCAAGAAGTTATTTGCTGCGTTGGGATCTTTGAGGCGACTTCGAAATTTCCTACCCTTACCGACAAAAATTACGCTCGCACAGTCACTTCTCCTCCCTATACTGGATTACGCAGATATAAGCTATCTAGATCTGACCGAGGAGCAACTTGATAAACTTGAGCGCCTCCAAAATGTATGTATACGGTTTATATTTTCATTACGAAAATATGACCATGTTTCTGATTTCCGCGCTAAGCTCAAGTGGCTCCCAATTCGACTTCGCAGGAATACACACATTCTTTCTCTTCTCTATGAAACACTGTTCAATCCATCTATTCCAAAGTACCTAAAGGAGTGTTTTAGATTTCGACATCAGGATCACGACCGATCCTTACGTTCGTCTAACAACATGCTTCTGTCCACGCCACATCACACATCTGAATTTTTTCACAGATCATTTACAGTGCGTGCTGTAGGTTTGTGGAATTCCCTGCCTCCTCATCTACATACTGCTAGGACTGTCACTTCTTTTAAGTTTAATTTAAAAAAGTACTTTCTATCTAATATTTATCCAACATAACATTTCATATTCATTTATATATTAACTGTATATTTATATATATATTTTTTACATAGTATTTATGTATAGCTACTCAATTTGTATGTGTAAAATTATGGTTTTTATTCATTATATTATATTATATTATATTTATATATACATTCTCAAGTCTTTAAAAAACTCTGCCCAATTATGTTTCACTTGTTACTCTGTTCTCATAGTTTATAGAGGGTTGCCTGGTAGAAATCGCTTTAAGCGATAAGGCCGCCCAAATTGTCAGTTTCTTTAATTAATTTATTTTTATTGTACTTTGTTTTTGTTTTGTTAATGGCAATAAAGAGTTTTTATTAATATAACACTAACACATATATGCCAACACACATTCTTAATGATAACATATAATAACATTTACTACGTTCAACATATTCACATTAGTCATATATCTCTCAGATTGATATATGTCAGGCTAAAGTCACCTCATTTTGGACTAAAAACTAGAAAATAACAATTATTTACTCTTGACACTTTACAACATTTACATATTTACAATTATAATTTAGATAGATTTTTTTTATTATAATGAAACCAACAAAATTATCGCAAGTTAAAAGGTTTCAGCCGATTGCCATGGACAGTTATTTCTCGACCTCCATTCACCGCCTTTATTAAATAATTGTTATTACTTAAACCCCTAATATTCGATATAGACCATTAAATGGTCGGCTAAGTTTTTTACTCATTCCAGACACTCTGTTAGGGTTATGCAACAATACAAATTGACCTGTCTGAAGATTAATAGATGAAGCGTTTTTATAACGTAGCCTTTTCTGCGCCAAATGAGCTTTACGAGAGTTCTCTCGTGCCAAATTCACATTATTTCTACATCTATTGCTCCTGACTTCGAAATTTTCAATATTTAAGTTGGTTTAATCTTTCATCGGACGGAACTTCAGGTTCCCTAGCGAACATTAAATAATATGGTGAAAACTTTGTGGAAGCTTGTTTGGCACAGTTATAAGCATACACTATTAATGGCAAAAATTGACACCAATTACGTTGTGTTGAGTTAACATATTTAGCTAACATGTGAGAAATTGTTTGATTAAATCTTTCTACCAGACCTAACGTTTGATAGTGCATAGTGATCGCAAAACATTGTTGCACACCGAACTCTCTCAGTGTATTCTTAACTAATCTCGACGTAAACATCGAGCCTCTATGTGATAGTAATTCTCGCACTCTACCGATTTTCGTGAAAATTTCCTGTACGAGAAAATCACTTACTGCTTGAGCCATAGCTCTAGGAATTGCTCTACATACAGCGTTTTTCGAAAAACATTCAACGCAAGCTATGACATACCTATTACCATTTTCCGAACGGTTAAACGGACCTAAAATATCAATTTTGATCCTATCAAATAAACGTTCAACTATCATAGGTTGCAATGGCACAACCTTATTATATGGTTTTTTTTTGACAGCAAACACAAATCTTCATGTACCTTTCTACTTCAGAAATTACATTAGGCATAAAATATCGAGAACTGAACTTCGCCAATGTTTTCATTAGGCTGAAATATCCTCCTGTACACGGATTGTCATGTAGTTCAAACATTACATTATTAAACAATGACTTAGGTAAAACGAGTAAGTTTTTCTATCCTCTAATTCTTTAAAAGAACCCTGATTATTTCCGCCAGTGCATTTCGCCATCTACGACAATAACCATCTAATCCCTGCTCGCGAGATACCTGGATTACCGACATTTTATACACCTGTAAACCGTCGTCCACCGGTTCACTCGGAGGAAGCTCTTGTTCAATTAGCGGATTCCGACTCAAAAAATCAGCTACTACGTTCTGCTTTCCTGAGCAATGTATAACGTCAAAGTCGTGCGCTTGTATTACTAGAGCCCACCTAGCTAACCTACCGGACATATCTTTCCGTTCTCTAAGCCAGCATAATGCCTTATGGTCTGTCACTATTTGAAATTTAAGACCCCATAAATAATGTTTGAAATAATTCAAAGCCCATACTAACCCTAAACATTCTTTTTCTGTTATAGCATATTTCTTTTCCGCATCGGTTAATTTTCGTGAAGCGAAATATAGCGGCAACATCTCATTATTATACCCCTGCATTAAACACGCACCTATTGCTAGATCACTTGCATCAATACAAAGCTTGCAAATACCTTCTTCGTTACTAAAATGACGTAAAAATGGTGCCTTTTGAATTAAAGATAAAATTTTATCGAAAACCTTTTGTTGGCATTTAGTCCAAACAAATTTTTCCGTCTTTTTTTAAACTTTTGTTAGTGGTAAAGCTAGAAAAATAATTTGTTTTTAACGTGTCTCAGGTAGCCTTGGTCCTGTTTGACCGAACGCGGCGACTCCACCAACTCGCATTTTTATTCCACTCGCGACTGACCACCAACTTGTGGTTTAAATTAATACCGATGAAATTAAATTATGTGATAATTTCCATATATTTATTTTTAAAGATATAAGTTTTACTAGTACATCTTGCTCCGAAGACGGAGCAAGTCAGAATGTATTGCTTCATTTATTTCTGTTCTGTCAACCATATATTTAAATATCTTTTCTTCTTAATTTATAATAATTCATATTTATTTATTTTTATTTATTTATTTGATGGCACAGCTAACAGTGTACAATCTAAAACATCTTAAACTTATACATGTTGAACAATTATTTTCTAAAATTGCACACCAGTTATCGCTACGCACAGCATTAGAATTACACAATTTAATAGAGTAACAAAGTAATTATTAACATTTCAGAAACATTATTTGTCTTTAAAGTAACAAAACAAAAAATTAAAATAAAAAGAAAATATCTAAATTATTTCTATATTACATTACAATTTCGAGGTATTTCCTATAGGTTTGAGAAAAAATATCAGCATCTTTACATTTCTTATTATATGCTGTGCACATACGGTATAATGGGTTATGATATGTAACATTACTATTACAACAAGGCACAAAAAACAATTTTGGTATTCTCTGACTACCTCCCACCCTAAACGAAACATGGCTTAACAAATCCGGGGCATCCCATTTATCGAAAATTTTATGAATGACACCTAGTTCATGGCTCAACCGTCTAGATTGTAGCGTGTCAACCCTATAATATTTGAGCCGTGCTTCATACGTTGGCAATTTGCGCCTCATGCCGAACTTGGAACACAAGCTACGAAGAAAGCGCCTTTGAATTGCTTCCAACCTATCAATATGGATGTTGTAGAAAGGAGGCCAGATGACTGCGTTGTATTCCAAGACACAGCGGACAAGTGAATAATACAATGTCAACACGCTAGTAGGGTTCCGGAAGGGTTTAGCTGTTCGGATGATGAAACCAACAATTTTATTGGCTTTTGATATTATGTGTTCATAATGGTGTGTAGGTTAATTTTGAATCCAACCAGACTCCTAAATCTTTAGCTACATCTTGACGACTGAGTGCAATATTATTAATATTATATGAATAGTTCACAGGTTTTTTGTTCCTGGTAAAACTGATAACAAAACATTTTTCAATATTTAGTGTCATGTTATTATTCAGACACCACTTATGCAATTTGTTGATATTGTTTTGAAGTTGGACGGCATCTTCATTGTTTTTGATTTCATGATAAATTTTTATATCATCCGCGTAAGCTATACAACTGCAAGTAAAAGAATTAATGAGATCATTTATGAACATAATAAATAAAAGTGCTCCTAAGTTCGAGCCTTGGGGTATGCCGGAGGTAGATTCGAATGGTGCTGATTCGAAGCCATGTATGGTTACTAAATTTAAGCGATTGGCTATGTAAGAGGAGAGCCAAATTAAGAGTGTGCCATGAATGCCGAGGTGATATGCTTTTAGACAAAGGATGTTGCGGTCGACTTTATCAAAGGCTTTGGCAAAATCTGTGTACACAGAATCAATCTGTATGTGTTTATTTAATGACGTATTTAAATCATGGACGTAAGTAAGAAGATTGGTGGTAGTCGATCGGCCTGCGACAAAGCCATGTTGTTAGCTACTTATAAATGGTTTGAAGTTATAATACAAATGTTTGTAAACAAGGCTTTCAAAAATTTTTGCAAAATAGTTCAGCATACTTATAGGTCGAAAATTTTTAACATCATTCTTGCTTCCCCTCTTGAAGATGGGCACTATTTTGGAAATCTTCCATAATTCAGGAAACTTACCAGTTGCCAAACTCTTATTATAAATGAGATATAAGGGTCTTACTAAAGCCATTCCGCAGTTTTTAACAAAAAGTGGTGGTATTCCATCAGGACCAGCACCTTTTGATGTATCTAAAGATTTAATAGCCTTTGTGATATCGTTTTCGGTTATTCTGATCGAGGACATACTATTATTAGATTCAGGGAACTCGGGAATGTAATTATGTGTAGATGGTGCATTGTAAACTGATGCAAAATGCTTTGCAAATAAATTTGCTATATCTCTGCCATTACAGGCTGTAACTGAATTATATGTCATTTGATTTGGTAGTCCATTTGCAACTTTTTTTGATTTAGCGTAGCTCCAAAATGCTCTCAAATTTGTTTTAATGTTTTCCTCTGTACTATGCATGTAAGTTTTGTAACATTTGTCAAATTCATTTTTTTGACCATTGAGTGATATTAACCTCATTACTCAATGGTCGCGGCATTCTGACGTGCTCTCTAAGGCTTAGCCGTGACGGATCCTATATGTGATCATAGATATGTGGTAAATGTTGGGTAATGTGACACATTCTGTAGTTTAAGTCTCTCCTCCGCTAGGGGCGCTAGCGTCAGTGCCGCTTGTGGTTTGGTGGCGGTCCTTGAGTTTTTAATCATGACTTATTTGTTTCTCAGTACTAAAAAAATGCGTTACATTATATCACGTCAAAGTTACACTGTCTATTAAAATTATATAAAAAAGAGAATGTGCGTTTTCGCTCGTAAAAGAACAATGTTCGTTGCTAAGTAGTATGAGTAGTATGACGCCATCTAGTCAATTGTTCCAGAACTTTTTAAATGGCTCATCAAAAGTTTCCAATTTAAGCCATTTCCGAGTGGCGCTGGCATCTCAAAACGCCCTACCGTTACCCGCATATCGATTTCATCTGATTCCCTAGAGAATGACACGTTCGGCACATCCCCTTTGTAAATACAAGGCACCTGAGGGCCTGGAGGAAATTCGAAAAATATTTATTTTTATATTTCGGGATTTTTCTGTTGCTGAATTTCTTAGAAAAATATACTGATGACGTCACACCGCAGCTTCTAAGGGTTTTTTTACCTTTGCTTTACTTGTCATGAATGATAAAAAATAATATGTAATGGCACTTTGTGAAACGTACTTTTACTTACATTTAAGTATATATTATAGAATACTTCATATAACAAATTTAAAAATAATCGTTGAAAAAACTCAAACTGAACCGAACATTATTAAATATTATTTACATTATCATAGATTTACGAAACCTGATTTTTGTTATTGATTCCGGTACTACTCCTAATGACTGTAAAAAATTATTTTTTTATATTAGGTTAATGGACGTTTATTCAGTGAGCCCCGTTGTTTTGTTACTTCTGCCGAAAATATTTTGTATTTTAAAATCAAAATTAAAAATGAAAACGTACATGTTTCACAACTGAAATGTGTTCGAAACTCAAATAAAAAAAAATTTATTTTTTTATGTTTTCAAATCATATACATATCAGTAGGAAGCATTAATGTGATCTTTATTATGAGAAATCATATAAAAAACGTCAGTTTTTACAATTATACTTGAATTTACTCTTACCTGTTAAACAGTATGGGCCGCAGCTCTTTCTACAAGGTACGAAGTAGTTTTAATAAGACGTTACGAAAAGACGATATTTAGTGAAATTGGAAGAGTTAAGAATAGGAATAACTTTAAGATGAAAATATCGCGACAGCGTATGAGAATTATTTTGCTAAAATACCAGCTTCGACTACTTAACCGCTGTGCTGAAATTAATCGCCTGTGACAGCCGAATCATTGCTAGATAGCTGTGAATAAGTGAGTGCAAGGTGAATTCCAACCCATGGACACTTGGGGCGTTATTAAATCTAAATGATTTAATGAGGCTGTTTGAAGGCGCAGGTATCGAACTTTTTGAAGTAAGGGTCTTTTGTGATATATCTATGGCGTTTGATTGCGTTGAGCATGATACTTTAATCAGGAAACTCCATGTCAAAGACATCAAGAGCACTGACATCAAACTTTCAGACTTCACACCTGAAAAGTAGAGCTCAGAAGGTTGGGGTTAACCATAAAAGTGGTCTGGTATGGGAATAACTCAAGGTTCAGTTCTGCTCTCATTCGTTTTTCTAGTGTATATAAATGATCTTCCCTATAAGGTAGGCGAGAATCAAGAGATTGTGTTGTTTGCTGATTTTGACGATGTAAAAAATACTCTCTCCAATGTTGTGCAGTGGTTTAATGCAAAGAATCGAGCATTTAGTAATAAAAAAAAAACAAAATGTTCACAATTTTCTGCGCCAAATGTAAAGGCGAATCAATGCAACAATGCAACGTAACAGAGGGAACGTAGTAGATAATACTGTTTTTCTTGGCATAACTAACGAATCATAACTGGGCCTGAGGGGATAAATCACTTGCTTTAGACTGAGTTTGCATGACGTATAATGGAGCATAGTCTCGCGGTTGGTGTGAAAAACACAGAAATAATTTTACAGTTAAGTGTGATCCAAAAAGAATATGTTCTAAATTTGAACACATCACTTACACGAGATATTAACTATATAAAAAGAAAATTAGGTCGTTAAGTCTCTGTTCGTAGCTTCAGTAGTTCTATTCTAATCGATAAAAAAACCCAAGAAAAATGTCTTATGACGCTAGTGATATGACGCCAAAGAGTATGATTTTCATTGTCTCAGTGGGTAAAAGTTTCTGCGTCGGGCAGGCTTGAATCTTTCGCTACATTGAGGGTTCCTACTCCTCGCTCCGGTCGTGAATTAACCCCCGCAACCTTCGTTACGCTTTGGATCCGAAATGTCGCCCGCGATTTAAGATACTCATGGTATACATATAAACTTCTATAAGTCGTTTCGACCTGCATCAACTTAAGCGTTGTGCCCTATTTCAATAAAGATATTGTACTATTATTTCAGATATAGGTGACTTTTAGTATGTTCAAAGGCCAGGACAAAAAGCCTAGATAAAGTTGGGTCCTTTTAGTGTCGTGAGCAATCCTGGTCCAAACATCTCCAAAATTATTTTTGATGATCGCGCCTCCGACCAGACGCCGCTCGATGCCTAAGCGATGGAGATACTTATCATTTTATATCTTTCGTAGTACTTCTTCACATTCCTTAGAAATGTACAAGCAGTTTCATCCACGTAGGTGAAATGATTATCTAAATCCGACCTAAATATTCAGTTTCTCCTAAAAAAACAAAGATCTCTTGGTTAATAAAACGCTTTTTACCGGATATTATCGCGTATATTTTAGTTAATTTTAAAATTATTTCGACGTTAGTTTAGTATTAGTCTATCGTGACCACGGCAACTGCAAAGATGCCGAAACGTCGAAATAATTTTAAAATTAACTAAAATATACGCGATAATATCCGGTAAAAAGTGTTTTATTTAAAGTATGTATCGTGAAAACTTAAGAAAAGATTTAATCTCTTGGTGAAATTAAGTAGTATAGTTCAAATTATTTTTGGATTTATAATAAAATATGCAATTCCTTCAAAATATTGTAAACCCCTCCTTTTTCCCCAGATATTTCAATGTTCTACAAAAACACCCGTAACATACATCGGGCCTGCATTGAGAAACAGCAAGTTGACCCACAACTACCTGTTCTTACCATAAATGATTCCTTAGAAGCCTACTTAGAAATATTAAAAAAAATACCGGAATACGAAACTGATGATTCCTCAGAGGTAGATGACACATTAATCATGAGCAGCGTGCTTATTGAAGAACTCTTGGAGAAGAGGAAAAGCAAACCCTTCAAGTTGTCCGCAGAAGAGATTCAACGCTACTCGGAAATGACTATAGATATCTGTGGCACACAACACAATGCTTTGCAGGTTCTCATCAACAAAATGAAGGACCTCGAAATGTGTGAAAGCTGTGACGACCAAGTGTCTTATGGTAGAGCTTGTACTAGATTTCCTTATGACAAGTTTGAGTATAAAAAATAGCTGTTTGAGTAAAGAATGTTGCAATACAATTCATATAAGATAATATAAATGGACTGAGGGTACAGTCGATTAGAGTTAACTGAATCTTGTTCTTTTTAATTTTGTGGTTGCTATAGTGATGTAATATCCAGTCTTTGAATTAGATTTTTTTCTAAAAGAAAGATTCTAACATTCTTATGTTATGTATATTAAGAGTAAGTTTGTCACATTATGAAAAAAACTCACCTTGTAGAAACCTCTTTAAATACAATATTTGCGTTTACTATAAAACAATAAAAACAACATGATACTGGAAATGTAACAAAAAATATTACAACAAATGGAAGAAGTTTTTTGGGAAGAGGTAATGAAAAGTAGTGAGAACTGGCTTAAATGTACATCATTTATTTTAAATGGATGTAAATTAAGAAATAATTACAACTCTTGCTCATAATAAGAGCCACGGATCCTGAGAGTGATTTAATTAAAACTACCCCCAGTGATGAATTGGTTCTGCAGGGCAGATTTCTTGGCATCTTGCATATCTCGTAATCTTTATAAAAACATACCTCAATTTATAGAAAATGTACATGAACAAGATTCAAATTTGTCTAAATTGACTGCAATGACGTACTTAATTTTGAATCTCAATTAGTAAATAAGTATTTGAAAAGTATTTTTAGCAATAGAGAAAGTAACTTAAAAAGTTAGCGACGTTACTTTTTAGGCATTTATAAAAATTTTATACATTTGTACTTATTCTAAGTGACATCAACTCTTTGTTCCCACTTAAGTTATATTTTATAAACTCATAGGATTATCTATAAATAGGTTTGTTTTCTTTACTAAGGAAGAGTGTTGTTTATGTTTTTTGCAGATTTAAAAACTATTGTTAAAGATATAAGTGATTGTTTAATCTGCCATTATGCGAGTAGTATCACTTCGTTGACTTGCATAAACATTGTAAATGCTATATAAGTAAACAGATTGTTATTTATGATATTTTTCTTACTTTTATTCCTACGAGTAAATAACCCAGAAATTTCGAATATGTTAACTATTGTGTAGTTGTGTGTAGTGTTACTATTTATATGGTTTAGTTGCCAGTTATATTTGAAATGTCTGGGTGGTCCCAATATTTCCTTGGGTTATAATCACATCTTTAGGTTCTTGTCTACCTTATTTTGTTATTACTTTTGATGTGCTTTGTTTTATTTGATACAAGAGTTATTTTTATAAGACAGAAGATAAATAATCATCTGTTTCGAATTTTTTGCCTAACCATCGATCTTATTGATAAGTATTTTGCTATTGAAGTTTAAGTAGTATTTAATGGAATCGAGCTTTTTATTGTTTTTTTTTTTATTTAAGGGAAATGGTTAAGTTTTTATATCTTTTGGTTATACAGTGTTTGTGGTTTTATAGAATAAGTATGTTTTTGTTCCAAATATTTCAAGCATTTTGAGGCAGTCGTTTCTATTTTTAGTTAGGTACAGATTTTTTGTTTCTTTAAGATTCATACTTCAACTTAACTAATGTCTCTAATGTTAAATTTTATAGTACACACAAGTATGCTCCAGCTAGTAAGGCGCTCTGACTATAGAAGTACACGGTTATTTAGGGTAAAAATTTGTGCCATCGTTGCAAAGGGTTCAAAAAGATAAACCTTAGTTCTACTGTGTACATCTACTTTTTCAATAGATTTATATAAAGTATATTAAATATTTTTGTATTAGCCACTATTACACACTATTAACTTCAAATGTAATTTTGATAAGCCATTAAAAATGGTTTGTCGTAGGTTTTAAGATAAAAGGTGCCATTGAAACTTGTTAAAAAAATGTTATTTTTGCTACTTTTTATTGTTAAAAATAAAACAACGTTTATATTTCTTACATTTTTTTATTTGTTGTATATACAAAAAGTAATCTCTTATCCTTACATAAGTCTTAAATTACTGTATAAAATGATAGAACAACAGGCAGTAATTTTCAAGTTGTGGAAAGTATAAAAATTTATTTTATGAGACAAGTCCTACTTGTAACACTAGGGTTATACATGGAAATTATTCGCGGAAATTGTCGTGTTGACAGCTCAACATCAATGTCAATTCCTATATCACCTAAAAACTTCAATGGTAAACCGGATTCGCAAAGTGAACTTTGTACTTTTTTTAAATTTAACACTTATAAACGAAGGCCTGGGTTGGTACGGGCGACGTAAGTGAGCAGTTCGTCGCTGTCCTCGCAGACGACGGGCTTCTCGTGGTAGCAGGCCACGTCGTGCCACGCGATGCCGTCGTTGTATACGTTGTTGAGGACGCTGAGGCAGGATTCACTGGTTTGGTTGATGTCGAACTCCGCGTTGTCGGGCTGCGGCCGCTTCTTGTGCCCCGTTTGCGACCATGGGTTGTAGCCCCAGCCGTTGGGGATCTGAAATTTGATTTTGTTTTTGTTATGAGTAAGCAACGACTTAATAATATACCGCTCAATGTTATTAGTTCCAGCGCATCGCTTATGCGTTGCTTGTGATTTCTAAAGCGCAATCCGTGGAGCCGGAATTCGGACTACCATTTTGAGTTTATTTTAAAGGCAGGCGAAAAACGGACATTGCTACGAAGTATTATGTATGTAAGGACGTGTTTTGCGGAGCGTTGGTTGGTTATCCCTTTGGGCTGCACAAAGATCATAGTCCGACTTTCCGCCTGCTTTTGCGTATTTGCGGAAGATTCGAGTAATGCGTTGTATTTTATAGCATCCTTATCCCATGCTAAATGAAAATTACGCTGTGGTTTATTATATATTATTGATTTTTGGAGTTTTGATAATATATGAAAATGATAAATCTCATGCTGCCAGCTGCCAATTACTATGTTATTGTTTCTATTGTAGCTATGAATCTAATGGATACCTTTATTTTCTTCAGATCTAGGTATCTTTCTTAATGACGTTTCTTAAAAAGCAATATACAAAATATAGGTAATTACCCTGTTGGTAGGTTGGATTTTCTCTCGGTTTGCAGACCAGAACCAGCCCAGGATGTTCTTAGGTTCCAGGTCTCTTCTGGACTCGCAGCCTTTGAAGTCGCACAGGCGACCCGACGTCCAGATGTATGGCACGTCATCTGAGAAATGTATGTATGTAATGTATAAGATATTAGTGAAATAACTTGTACGTAGGTGGATATGAAAAGAAAAGGTAGTTACGGTAACGTCCATCCATCTATAATGTAAAAACAAATATTGCGCAATTTTTAATTTCATATGATACACGTATACGTCGATTAATACATCTGGCGCTTCTTTCAAAATGATCCAGGATTAAGTGGACTTATTCTCCGTTAGATGTGACAGCTAGTCGCATTTATTTCAGCATATGGCTCGAATTCTTACAAAATCAATCGGAACCGTAACGAGCCAGCATGAAACGCCGCTTTTCTGTGGTCTGAGCCTCAACAACGCATCTTTTCTTGACGTCTTTTTGGATGTTAAACGGACGGACATCATACAAGAATTCATTAAAATTAGATTAAGAGCTACAATGCAACAAACAAAAAAATACATAAACAGCTTAAACTTATAACGCCCCTAATTTACCGTTGGGTGTTAAATAGCCAGGGCCAGCCAAGGTGAACATAATTCAAAATCTTCTGGCTGGTCCTTATTAATCTCCGTTATAGAAACATTTTTGAAAGAACACTTGCCTACGTTTAGTGATGGAAATTACAACTATCATAAAGTTTTGTTTATTTATGGCGTTACGTGTAAGTGTTTATGAGAAACCAATCTATGTTTTAGGGAACGTATCGTTTAGTTCCCTTTATATTGAACTGTGTTTAGAATTCCCTATGAAGAATATCGAAATGGACTGTTTATTTATGCAATGCCCTAAGGGTATTTTAAATTTCACCGGAGTAGTCCAGGCTTAGCACTGACAACGCTTAGCCGGAACTTTAACTATTCCTACATAAAAAACGCCTAAGGGCACCCAAGAGAGCATGAAACTCAGCTTGGACGTCGTATATTGAAATTACCATAGGTTTGGAAGGGTTATGTAGATAACCCTTCCGAACCGAATAACTCCGAAAAAATATGGTGAGTGAGAAAGTGAGAAACTCAGTAGTAATGCGTACGACGCGCAAGCCTGGCCCACCGGTGGGTTGGGCTATTCGAATGCCGTGTTGCCGTGAGTATTTCTAACTGGAACGCCGGCGTTCCTTCTCCTTGTTCCTTGACGTTACGCGGATGCCTATAACGACTCGCCACGTCTGGTTTGGCTGTGTAGTCAGCTGACCAGAGGGTTGGGATGGCGGGGACGCCTACTTCATGAATGTGGATGGGCAGCTCGAGATCCTTATGCAGATCTAAGATGCTTATTTTGAATAACCTGCAAGTGTTCGACTTGCTGGCGGGTGCGAAAGCCACACTGGCATATGTTATGAGGGGAGCGACATTTTACCCTTCTTGCAGATTAGAGAGTGCAGCCTATCCATGACGAAGGTGACTTCGTCCCGGACGCTTTTAATGTGATCAGCAAATGTGAGTTGCCTAAAGTGACTCCTAAATATTTGACTTTTTAGCCATGGGATCGGAGTACCAAACAGAGTGATCTGACCTAATCTTTTGGAGGGTTTCCTATAGGTTATCCTAGAGCAGGTTGAGAGAGAGAAGTATACTGCTGCACTTTTTTCTGGGTTGACTTCTATTCGCCATTTCCTAAACAAAGCGCCTAATGCATTGGCTGCGGATTGGAGCATTCTTGTTAACCTACGTAGATTCATCAGATGTGTAGGTATAGCGCAGTGTTCTCTGCAAAGAGCGCGATGTCTACTTCCTCCGTCCTTGGCATGTCACAAGTGTATAGTGAAAACAAAGTTGGAGAAAGCACCGAGCCTTGTGGGACACCGGCTAATACAGGACGGGGATTGGAGAGTGAACCTTCCAATCTGTAGTGACAGGTTCGACAGTGTAAAAAGTCTCGTATGATGTGCACGAGGCTGTCTGGCACGCCTAGTTCGAAGAGCAGACCTTGTCGAAGGCTTTAGCCAGGTCAAAGAAAAGCGCAACTGTGCCTATTGGTTTGCGACCTACGTTTCTTTGCTCCAAGCTGTGGTCCGTGATGCGGTGCACCTGTTGGACGCAGGACTGACGCGACCCAAAGCCGAACTGTTCGTCCGGTAACAGTGCTTCGAATGGATGACCTCTCGAAGCCCGTTCAAAATGATCCTTCCCTATAATTTGCCTATCGCGCTAAGCAAGTTAATAGGGCGGTAGCTTTTAGGTAGATTAGCCGGTTTTTCGGGTTTCCTAATACCAATGACAATCGATTCTTTGCACGTTTGTGGAAAAGAGCAGTTTGTTGGTAAGTTATTGAAAATGACTGGTGCATGATTGCGAGTGGAAGAACTTTCAGAACCCTATTTGGTATTTCGTCTGCACCTGTTGGATATCGTGTATGACGTTTATTTCAAAGTATAATCTAGGTTGAACTTGGCACAAATTAAGCGACCAAACATCTTAATACGAAATATACTTTTATATGCCGTTTATAAAGGTTCTGTCACAAAATATCATCAAAAATGTATAAAATCTACCTAATGTGCAAATCAGATATATTAACAATAAATAACAAAATTCACTTAAGACTTACAGTAATCCTTTTTTACAACTTGAGCACCTTTACCGTACTTAAATACTTTTAGGAACTTTATTCTAAAACTGACAAGACGCACTCGGATCCGTTTATTATTATCCCAAAATTACACATATTATGCAACATTAACTTTAAATTATGAGTATTTTTATGACTTTGATCTTTACGAGTCAATGCCACCGACATGTTAATTTGTGATCACCATACCAGTCACGAGATCGGAAATAACCTACTTAACTGCAATTCATATTAGTTACCGATTACTTAGCTCCTATTAGCACGCCGATACTACCTTCGAAGATAGTAAATAAAACTGTCGGCCGTAGGTACATACTACTACTAAAAAAATATGTTAAGAACCTTCTGATTGAACAAATGGTGGAGCTTTTTATATACTAATAAATTGTAAATTTAAAGAATAACTTTTTGTCCACCTCGATATTGATACCTTACTTATTATATAATAAACATTGCAAAGACTAGCATTTGGAATTACTGCGACTACGGGCAGCAGAATCATTTTTAGAAATAAAACAATTTTTCATACGAGTATAAGTTATGATTTTCGATTAATGTGTATAGACAGAGATTTTTATAGAACAAAGACTCGGAGAGTATGAAGAGGGCTACGCTCGGAGTTTCCTTATAAGATTAAAACAGAAACGAGGAGAGTCGCCGCAATTAAGTACAGTAATTGCAACACTAAAGCATATAGCTGGAGTACAGATGTCCACTGACGCAGTAACATTCTGCTATGTTAACTACGCCCCAGGAGATGCGTAGTATTCTGGCGCCGCTTAAGAAGAACGGACGATCCCGTAAAGGTCGACGTAAGGTAATGGATGTAAATGACTTACTTTGCTGAATGAGCTTGAAGATGAGGTTGTTCTCCTCCTGCGTCTCCATGGACACGAGGTCCATGCAGTACTCTCTGCAGAGGTTGCGGCCGTCCAGCCAGTCGAACTTCTTGTTGGCTAGCGCGGGCACGTAGCCAGTATAGAAGTAGTTGTGTCCTCTGTAGAAGAATTCTTTTGGTCCTGAAAAAGAAAAAATTAGAAAAGTAGAGGTACAATTACATGATGGTTTAAAAAAAAATCAATGACACTCATACCCCCCAAGCGTTATCCTATTACTAAGCCATAAACAAATATTAATGTAGAAATAATGATTTTGGTATCATCGTCGTATCACACCTAAGAAAAATGAAAGTTTGGAATACGGGAAAATTATAATCACGATGGTACCTTAATCATTATTCCCATATTAATATTTGTTTATGGCTTAGTAATAGGATAAGTAGAAGTAATTCGATAACATGTTACCAACTTGTGGCCTAGAACAATTTTATTGTTAATAACAATAATAATCCCCAGACAAACACGCCAACTGTATTACCCCAAAGCAGATTATTATAGTTGATCATACAGCGAACTGAGGGTTGAACCCATAATAAAATACATATATAAATACAAACAACCAGGGCTCGAACCTGGGTCCTCCGGTGCATGAGGCTACTACCCATTACGCAACTCGGCCGTCTCGTTAGTTGCTTTTAGATAGTTGACGTTTTGATACCTTTTTTGTGTGCAAATACCTACAGCAACTAATTCAACTTGTCTTATAAAGTGAACGTGCCGTAACTACATGCATACCCAATTAAAAAGATTGCACAAAAACTTGGTACAGTGGCGGTATTTGGTGTACAAAAAGAGCCGCCGCCACACATTCAACATACGCATTTATGTAATTGACAAGCAATTTCTGTCAGATTTTGACGGGCTGCCATTGCGCATGCCGCAGACATGTCACGCCTGTCACGTGGCTAACTAAGCCAAGGCGAGGAGCGCGTGATGCGCCGGCGTCTCGATCCACGTCGCAACAGTACGCACCTTATTATACGTATTCAGCCAGAACTTCTAGTGGTCATGGCCGGCGCATCAGTAAAGAGTTCAAGTACAGAGGAAAACCTATAGTTGCACTTACGGTAAATTTCGATAAGTCGGCTTAATGTTGCATAATGTATTAAATAGCAAGGTAAAAAAGTTCCATTGCAAATTAAATGTCACGCCAAGCTCTAATAAAGGACAAATTATTTTAGCCAAGTGAATGTAATTAACACCTAATTCATGTAATTATTTGAATATCAGACGTAATGAGCCGTGGTTGCAGCTTCAATGCGTTGCTATAAAGTTCGCACGGTGCTCTATTCATACTTAAGGGACCTTGCGCAGTGACAGACAGACAAATGTCCAATTGTTTGTAAGCTATTGAATGTAACAAAGATGTGTAAAATACTAAATGCCTAAAAGTATTGTTTGGGAATCACGCATGCTAAAGAAGGCTTTGTTTCGTAGATCTTCGTTTTGAGATACCTAGGTGGATTTTTCATGATATTCGTAAAATTTTCTTCATATAAGTTATGTTATTAGTAGGTAGATACAAATTATTTTCTACTGTTTTATCAGCGGTTATTTCTAGTAAAAATTTAGGGATATATAGTAAAAACTAAATTTAAGTAGGTAAGTCTGGGAAGTCTTTAATTGAAAATGTTGCATAGCTTTTAAAAAAGTTGCTCAGGATGTGCTTATTCACGCAGAGTGCTTATCTTATTAGTGCTTGTTTGGAATTCAATTGACTGAAAAATAAAATAGCTAAAAGCTGTTTCTAAAAACACAAAATTGTCCCAATTAAGACCTGACTGTAAATAGTAATCGAATTTTAACTCTATTAATCAATATCGATTTTGTAAATAGACGTGGGAATATTCCTACTTGTCTTAACTCTTTACAAACTTAGTTTCTTAAACCAAAATGATCAATTCACAACGCACAAAATGCAGGTAATCTTCAATCGTGAGTAGAGGCACGCAACTTTCGTGTTAACAGCAGTAAGGATGTTTAAAATGCATCTGAAACGAAGGCTGTGTTTCGAAACCTGCGTTGTTATCTGCAGTCGTGTCTTGCGAACAGTAGTCGAAAACGATCCCAGTCGTGATCTTCGCCATGATTAAGGTGCGTTTATATCGTAGGGTAAAATCGTAGGGCACCTCTTGGCTAGGCGTATAACATCCTGGTCTTTACAATATTTTTTCGTCAATTGAAATGGAGGACAATTTAATATTTAATTTCAATTCATGCAAATGAAATTACATGATAGAAAACAGCGAATCGGAAGCTGAACCAATTTAGACGTGTTTTTAAACCTGAATGAAGAGTATTCTTAGCATGCTTGAAGGGATTGGGTTTAGCCGTTCAAAAGTCAAGCAGGCTTTTTCCCGTCTGTCGGGAGTTTAATATAGATGCTTTATATTAAAACATAAAGTAAATATAAAGCATTTATTAATTGATTTATAAACGTAAAGATTTGTTTATTGAACATCGAGTTTACTGTACTACTACTGTGTTTACTATATACATACTAGATATATTAACAGTAATTGTATACCTATATTCCTAACATAAACGCTTTGTTGAGGTATATTATATGGAGTATATTATCTGTTCTTTGAATTGAATCGGTGGTATTCATCTTTGCAAATAAAAATTATTGGGTCTACTTAAAAAAAATTTCCAAACCTTAAATTAGTATGTGTCGGTATCATTTTTTTCGATAATTACTTAAATCCGGGTTAGTACATCCTTATGGACGTCTTAAACTCCCAATGACGCAAAAAACTATAATATATCAAAAATATACATCTCAAATCTAAAAATATACGTTTTTTGCTAACCTTACAAGAAAAAAATTAAGATAGCTCATAAAAATACAAAATGGGTGTAAAGAACAAAATCGTGTTTAAGACTATTTAGTACGCGACGTGATACAAACATAATAATTACAGCGGCTTGTTTAACTCGCGAGGATCACCATTAACTGCGCGCGTCGCTTCTTGACCTATTGTTGCTTAGGAGTTGCGAAACTTGGAGTCACGTATTCTAGCACTTGCAGTTGACCTTTAGGTAACTCTTATTTCCAGGATTTAAGACTGCTTATTTCATGCAAAGTTATTAAGTGTTGTTGCTTTGCGCGTATCGCGTACGATCCCATTGTTTTTGATGGAATTTGTTATAAAATTTGAGAAAGTTCCTCTGTACTGTTGTTTTCGGTTTGTATCCATAAAATACAGCTTTTCCCCTTGGCTAGGTAAAACAATATTTGTCCGTTTACGTAAGTATTGCCTAAAATATCTATCTAATTTGATTTCAACTGTAATCATTAATATGGTATTTCTTTCAAACTAAAAAACAAAAAATATTAACCAAATAATTTATGCCCGGAATTTGAATTTAGACTCTGTTAGAGATAAACACTACTTATCGACACGAAATGTATTTTGTTTTTATGTTTATTCTGGGTGAAAGTTTGCCATATTATAAACGATTTTATTTGATCAAAACAGCACAAGCATATTGTCTGAACGAGTGCAGCCGCGGGACAAGCCAAAAACCCAATAAAATAAGAAGATGAAACATCCGCATTGTAACTTCGTGCTTTATTAAATTTATTGCAAAATATTGAATATTCTATGTTATTTACGGCATCATATTGTAAACGACTTCCTAAAGTAGTCACAATATGAATAATTTATCAATTTTTCACATAATTTCGATATTTATGGATTTTATTAATCATAAGTTAATTTTATTGGTTTATTGGACAGCTATTCGGTGGTGTCTTTTTGTAAATAAGTAAGCTATAGTGCATTATACACTTCTAACACTTTGTGTTTTAATTTTTTGTTAAGCTATTTTGTCTCTAGGTTTTAAAGGTTATACTTTTGGGGGTTTTCAAAAACAAATATATCTTATGTGAGATAGCTTTTAGCTTTATTGTATAGCTTTTAAATCTAGCTGATATTAAGTTTCCAATTTTTTTTTGAAATTGTGCATGAACTTCCAACTGATGAAATGAACATTATTATAGACCTTCTGTGTATTATGATCGATAATTTACAAACAATTAATAAGCAAATCTGTTATCAACTTAAATGAGTTATAGTTCAAAGTTTACTCAAATAAAAAATCTCTACGTCACATTTCGAAGAATGAAAATATACGATATTGAATGTCTGCAATTTAACGCCACCTTAAAACAATTGAAATCTCTATTAATATCGTTTTACATCTCACTGAGTTATCATACAAATTGAAGACGTAATAGGTGGATATATGTTAATAGGGTAAACAGGAGGCAAACTTCGAATATGGCTTAGCTAATTAATAGAGAAACTTAATTCTAAGCCTACACAAGATTACGTAGGTAGCGGTAATTTGGCATGTGTACGTTTTAATGAACATATTATTGTTGTTAATGAAATCGTTATTCATATCCGGTTGTATTGTGCTCAGAGCTTAAGAAAGGGAGAAATTAAAATGAAAATAATTAGCGGTTACTAAAATATTGTTTAAAAAAGTTTTAAATATTCGGCTTATGTTACAAAGATTAAAAGAAGAATAATATTGAAAAAAAATAATAATCTTATTGAAAATTACATAGTAGTACAGACATATCAAAAACATTCAGCTTATTTAAATGAGCCTATCGATGTTAACGTCGAAAGTTTTATACATCCATTTTGTGTTCGTATGAAATAAAAAAACAACGTTTTAAAAAAACTACAAAATATAACGGCAATAGATGTTATCAAACAAAAACAATTAATATTTTCATTAAACCAAGTACTTATTGAACTTCTTATAAAGCTTTAAGTTTTTAAACGTGTGATTATAATCTACAAACTTAAAGATTAGATACCTATGTAGATACCTTTATCAATAATTTCATAGCAAATTATTTTTTGATAATTCGATATTGGTTAAATTGCCGGTATTCATTTGATTATTACGAAGAAGTCACGATCTTCACTTGAACTTGTAAGGTCAGGGTACGTTTTATAAAACATTAAATATGAAATTATGACATCGTAGTTTTTATGGAACTCCATTGCGAAATTGACCTCCGATTTCGGAACAGAACCTAGAAAAGTTAGATAGCTTTTATAGCTAAAATTTATGTTTTTATTTTCAAAATAAAAAGATAAAATGTTGCCATACAAAAATCTCAAAAAAGATCATACATAAGTGGGCAGCAGAGAAAGCTTCACAGTTTTATATAACATTTCGACTGTTTACAAGGACTTGAGAATAAGGAGTTAAATTTCGTATTTTTCTTCTTTATTTCTTGTGTATATCATAAATAGAAACCACATCTAACAGGTTTGTAGATCTAGGTTTTACGCATTCTAGTCAGTCAGGACTGACTATCATAACGGTAAATAAACAGATTTCGACTGTAATGAATAATAGTAACAATAAATCCTCAGACATTCACACCAACAGTATGGCCCCACAGTAAGCAGAGCTTGTATTATGGATGACCAGTCAGCAAACTGGGGGGGGGGGGGCACCCAGTATAATGTTTATAAACAACCATGACTCGAGAACAAACATGTTGTTGTTTGCTTTCGGGTCACCATACAAGTGAATGCCCCGACCAGTATCGTGACCGGCGTATGAGGTAGGCTACCTACCCACTACGTCACTTGGCTGTCAAATGGTAGATGTACGGCAGAAAGTAGGTCCTATGGTAGATGTCGGTAAACTGTAAACTAAACACTTACTGTTAGCGCACTTCTGAGGTACAGGCAGGGAGAGGAAGCGGCCAGGCTTCTGCGCCGCCACGAGTGACAGCAACGTGGCTGCGCACGCCACCAGCGTCCACGACTGCATCTGTAACCAAGGAGGAGGTTGTTAGGCACGTGGCTGTCACAGGATCTTGAAACTCGCTGGAGAGAGGAACATGAGGATTATATACTAGTAAATCTGTGTTGGTCTGTGGTTTACGCAAATGTTGAATTCAGCCCAAGAACGTGTTTTCCCCTTCCGTTTAGTCATTTAATCTGCAATAATCGTATAACCACTTCATCACATCATTGTGAATTAATTTATACGGATAAATTTTAATAATGGTTAAATAATAAATCCCCAGACAAACACACCAACTGTATGGCCCCAAAGTAAGCAGAGCTTGTGTTATGGAAGACCATACAGCGGACTGAGGGCGAACCCAGAATAAACATCCATATATAAATATCAACAACCATGACTCGAGAACAAACATTTATGTTCATCACACAAATGAATGCCCCGGCCAGGACTCGAACCTGGGATCTTCGGCGTATGAGGCAAGGCCACTTACCACTACACCACTCGGCCGTCGTTACTTTAATATAGTATCTGTATAAAAATAGAATTTACATATAGTACCTACAGTTTACATGTAAGAAAGAATGTACAAGCATAGTTTTAAGTTCAAGTTATTCACATACTTTTAAATATTTCACCTACTTGAAAGTAAAAGTGTGTATGTTTATTTAATACGTACTAAACTGTAAAATTATGCATTCGTAAAGGTAGGAAAGGATGTTCAAGTATGATGTAAGGGCGTAGAAATGCGTGACAGCTCATAACGAGGTGGACTGGTTCGGTGCGGATGTGTTGTGTCGTGCGCCGTTGCATCACCAAGTTCACCACGTGGTCAGCGCGAAGCCTGCGTGCGCACATACTCTCCCCTCCTACATGCCATTGCGGTCTTAATACACATTTAATAGTTACCATCAATGATCCGCCATGTTTACCTTTAAGCATGGGAACATATTGTGAAGCAACGATATTCAAAAGACCTTCTTCATCACTTTGATAAGTAAATTTTATTTACGCTAATGGATAACATTTTAAAGTTGAAGGTTTATTGAACACATTGCTTATTGTGCCACATGATATTTATCTTATTGTTATGTTAGGTATAACTTGTTACGGCTTGGGTTAGAACCGTAATAACATAAATTTTGTAACATCTTTCAGAGCAGGTCAATAAATATTGCATACAGTTTAAAAAATATCGCTCACAGAGTCGCATGTTACAACTGTCAATGCAAATTTGCGAATGGTATGGGCATGGGGCAAATATTTGTTAAGGGAGGTGTTACAGCGGGCAGAGTAAACGTTTTGGATGAGGCTGTATATTGATATGTGACGTCTCAGCGTAGACGCAATAACTTAGGCCGTGTCCACATCGCGCGACTAGTCCGGCGACTAGTTGCGACACCCCTGGAGCCCGGAGCGACGTGTGACCGATGGGAACCAATCGCCTCTGGGTAAACCGTAACTGTGTCACTGGGACACTCTGTTAACAACAAAGCTAAATGATCTCACATTTTTTACGATTACTCAGTTAGTCATTAACTTGAAGCGTCTCACTGAATGTTCTCGTGACGCGTCGTGGAGTAAAAAAATATTAAATGTTGCAAAAAATTGTAACGCCGAAATGTAAAAGGTTTTTTTTGTTGCCTTGCGGAGCAGAACGACGGTATATCCTTGTTGTGAATTATTACTAGCGATGACCACATGCGGACAACTGTAACGTTTCATCAATGAGGTAGAAGCGACGATGTCATCACGACTGCATAAGGTAAGATGCGCCGGAGCAAGGCTGCCGATAATTAACTTCACCCAAATAAGGCTATTAAATATCGAGTATTTTGCAAAGTTGGCGGAAATGTATTGGTACTTCCGTAATGTTCAGTTACATTTTCAATAATTAATATTTGCAACTTTAATGGACTAATTTAAGTATCGGAAATTAGCTGGCAACAGCAAAGTAAAGTTAAGCTCAAAGCACCTAGTTTTTTTGATTGGTACAGTAATTAATGCTTTTTACAAACACTTAATGAGGCGTAATTTATAAAGCTTTTTATAAATTGGTAACTTTAAAAAGTTGGTGGTTTTATTATTTAAAATTAGTAAGCTATGGTTTTCTTTATACACACGGGTTTTCATAAAGAGATGCTTGCTCAAAAGTAATCTAACAACAAGGAAACCACTCTTGTTATAGTAATTAAAATTAAGGAGCTAAATGTCAATTAGCATTTGATATCGCATTTTGAATGATGAAGCAAAAATAATTATTTAATATCTAAGTCGATGTTGAATTTATAAGTCAAAATTCGCTCATACGATCTTTTCCTAACTAATAAATTTGTCATTATTATATTGAAAGCCAAAATTGTAATTTAAAATACAACATCCGCAAAATTTACGAAGGTCTAAATAAAACATTATTATAAAAGAAGACGTAATGCCCTATTTATAGTTCCAAATGAACCACTGTCAAAGAGGGTCTATGTAGGACGAGTGCATACATACAGCGCGTAGTCAAACAGCAGACGAAACTTCTAGCAAAACATATTCTTTACTTCAAGTACCTACTTACACTTAATCGTCACAGAATCACGTTTACCAAGACCTTCTGGCCTCAGGTCATCCTTGCTGCAGTAATTTGTCGTTATTTTAATCCGAAGACCTTTAACATCCACATCAATGTTTATTACTACAGAACAAGACAAGATAAAGGTACGTTTTGCAAGATATTTCCCATTATATAGATAGCTACTCTAGACTTTCTTCATAAGTAATAATAATAATAATAATCATCTTTATTTGTTCTTCACATACAATGTACATAATAAGGTGGTATTTCTATTTACTTTCACAATTTATTCATGTACTAGTGAAGACCGGTGCCTGAGATTTGCCGGAGCATGTGTTTCAGGATCACCAGTGCCCCAGTTGTACTTCCCGAATGCTATAAAATAATGGATCACATATGAAAATAATGAAACAAATTTTAAAAAGAGTAAAAAAAAAGAGAAAAAAATATGTGTAACTACAACTCTAGACATTTCAAGAATTATATAATAGGGAATAAGTCAGCAGAACTTGACGTAGCTTCAATGTGTGTTACATAAAGTAGGCAATTACTTAATGTCATCCCGAAGTTCAGCTTAATGTCATATGAATTAACTTCAGTCATGATTTATGCATGTTTTTATTCATAGGTAAAGAAAAATATTTAACTAAGGAGAAATTGTCGAAGATACCTAAATTCATAATTTTTTTCAGTTTTGGTGTTAGTTTTACAAAGTTTTTTTTCTAATATCATATGGGAAAATTATCTTAATTAGTTCGAATTATACAAATGAGGAATACAATACAAGCTTGTCCTAGAACTATTTAAGATGACTTCACTGAATATTATAATGTATGCGATAGGTATTGTATTTGCATACTTAATTAAAAATACATAAAATTAATGTGTAAACGGGAAAAAATCGATAGCTATTTTTAATTGATGTCAAACACATTAATGAATCAATTAGGGCTGGCAAAATCTATTTATCTAAATATTGAAGTAATTCAAGAAGCGCATGTGTGGTATATACGATACTGAGGTACCTATATTTTCTGTTCTTTACTTTATTCAAATTATACTAGTCATTTATAATATAGTTATAGTATAGTTATTTATAATAAAAGATAAATATTTGAACATTCATATTTTTCACAATTACGATTTAATGATTTATTAAGGCATAATATATTATTTTTCAATTTGAAAGGCCTAGTTGAAAACAGGAACGAATGTCTCAAAATCTGTATTGAGATCAGAGTTAAAAGAAGCTTATAAATGACCTTGGTGTCCATCCGAGAAGGTAACAAGGAAACGTGATATTTACTCCATAGATTTTATAAAGAAAAACCGGTAAACCACGTCATTATAGTTAAATTGTATTTTGTACGGTTTCAAAGGTGGGGCTCTTACAACTGACGTGATGTTTGATATTTTCAGAGCTAATTGGGCGTCTCGATGTTACTCAGAGGGTAACAGTTTGATAAGATATCAGATATTTCTTGTTAAATTAGTAAATGTATAAATTGCATTAAATAATTCGAGCGAGGAGTTGTCTTCCAAGAAACCGGGTTTCCGAGTTTGGACCACGGAGTCCAACTTCTTTATTATTAATGTATAAGGAGATTTGCTGGCTTACCAAATTTACATTGTCACAGGAGGATCACATTTGATGTTACGAAGAGCAGGCAACGTTGGGTTATCGAAGATTTATCGAAATAGAGATCAGGTGTTGGATAGTGCGCTGAACGAATGATGACGCTCGCTGGCCTCATTGAACACTGAAGTAATCTGTGGTTAAACTACTTCATCGCAATATTGTGAATGTGAAGAATTTCCATTAGTCAAATGATGGTTGACATGAAAAGCATACGCATTCAATGGGAACCCTACACGTAGATACAATTCTGTCAAAAAAATCTGTATTCCATTTTATATGGAGCCATAGACAATGTATGCAAACAAATGTTACATTAATTTTGATTGCCGTTAAAACTTTCAGATTTAAATTGACGGGTAAAATTTTTAGCCCATCTTTCAACAGCTACCGAGTAGAAATATTATTCTTCCCATTGAGACCGTGATCACACATTCATTGATTTTGATCATTTGCATTCAAAGAAGCAAACAAAGTACAATGCTCATTGTTACTTGAATCTTTCCTGAAATCACGTACTTACGGTTGCTTAAACCGCCAAACATGTCCTAAAAGTCTCTGTGTCATGAATAAAAGCATATTTTTGCGTTAAAGTGCAGTCTAGAACATGTTTTATTCCAATACATTATTTTGCGCCACTTACAGCGCTTCTTTATGTTTTTTAAATTATAGATTTTAATTTTTTTAACGTTAACATTACATTCAAATTTATTCCAATAAAACTACGATGTCCAGAAAAATCTTATTTTCGATTTTTTCTGCATAGTCACAATCAATACAAAGCCCTAGAAAAAGATTTCAACGCGTTTTACTGTTTCATATCATGCGATTATCCATGAAAAATAAAGGTTTCTAATAAAGTATACCCTTGAATTTAACTATTTTCTGAAAAATAAGGGGTGATAGATAACTCAGGGCTGTTAGATAAATAAAATAACAAAGGCCCGATTTTTCAATGCTCATATATTTGGCATTATATCTGGTGAATAACTTTGACACTTGGCAAAACTTTCCGTTGTAATTATGTCAAACTGTCATTATAATGATAAAAGTTACCTGAGCGTTGAAAAAACGGCCCTAAGTATAGTAAAAATATTGTTTGATTTGTCAGAAAAACAATGTTGAAGGTCACAAATAATGCTGTTTGTTACGTTGATGTCTGTGGGTACATAAAACTGAACTAGCAAACATTTACCTCTTATAATTTCCTGTCAAATCTCAAGCAGAGTTCCTGTTATTAGATTTAAAAAATATCATAACCTCAACAGCCTTGAACTCTTGCGCAACCTGGCATTTCTCTGCGCGTGCGATCGTCTTATCAATGATTTTCGCAACTAGTGTTGTGGATTCGAGTGCGCAAGATAAACCATCGACTCGATATTATCGATGTTGCACTGAATTCGCATAGCATTGCCACACTCGTCCTTCGCATCACGTATTCTGTAATTATAGTACAGTGTATTGTACATGCGTGGGATCTGCTTTTTGTCGTTTATCTCGAAATTAACGAACTTACAACACTAGACGCTGATTGCTGGTGGATGTGAAATATGTTTAAGTACGGTTATAATAAATATTGAGTATGGCTTGATTCGATAATTACTTTTAAAGTGTAATCGGTTTGTTTATAAAGGTTGTGCGGGTACTTGAAAATGTTTTGAGGTAATGCTTGGAATATTATGTTATGCAGTATCGTATGTATTGATTTATGCAAGGATGAGGGGTACCTTGAACACTTGAAACTTTGAGCATTAATTTGTACTATTTTGTATTTGTATTACAAAGACTATTTGAAATAAAATATTGGGCATAAATTTTCTCACTTTGTTTCAATATAATCAAACTCGATCCTGATTCTGTAGGGAATTTTGATACATTTAGATCGTTTAATTTGTGAGAGAATGAAATCTATTGCTCCAGTTGTCTCTAAGTTTATCGACTAGGTGCATATAATAAAACAAACAAACCGATGTATGAAAATTACTAAAATGTCAAAAACGAAAGCCGCGTGAATGTCAAGAACTATGTATACCTACAGTCAGTATAACAACAATAACGAGTAACAAAAACCATTATACTTATTATAAATGTTAGTTTCTGTTAATACGCTGCACAACTCTTGTAAACACAAATTTTTTTTAGAGGATAATCAATTGTTTATTAGTACCTATGGAATGAATGTCGGTTAATTAATAGCTGCGCAAAGAGGTTTTTGTTTCTTTAATGCCGTATAATAGTCAAGTTGTATACTGATTTCATGTCATTTGACAAAAGAGTGCCGGGAGGTTACTTTTACGGCTGCCTTTTATCCTCTCAGCTTACCAATAATATTTTAAAAATCCGAAGATTAGGTGTTTTTACGCAATCTCGATGAATATGAAGAATAATAAGACGTTTAAAAAAACTAAAATAAAATGTGTTTATTTCACACAAAGTCCATATTGTGTTAGTTAGTACAGAATCTTAAGCCTCTTTTACGCCGGGGCAACACTGTGCGGCATTGCGGCAGGCTACAAATTGTAGCATGTCTCTTTGTTGCATGCTTTGTTTACGTCGTTCGGATACAAGCTGCGACAGTCTGCCACATGACGGAAGATGTTGCCATGTGGCACGATTCTTGCCACAACGTGCGACATTTATAATTATTGTAGCATGCAGCCTTGTGGCATACTGCAATGTCGCACAGTGTTGCCCCGGTGTAAAAGAGGCTTTAGGGCCTATGTTAGTAAAACAATATAAAATAAATAACAAAACAGTAACAAATCAAGTGCAATTTTTTTACCAAAGCTGAAATGAAATATTTAGAAATTCACGACTAATAAAATTATCGACAACATTGGGGCCTACGACTATGAGAGTGATCTGTTGATACGCAAAAACTCGAATGGTTATAAAAACTGGCGCCACTAAACGTTTCATTCCAAAATATATTCACACTTCTTGAACGTTCATTTTGTTTTCAGCAATCGATTGAATCAAATCCGGTGTGGAGGCTTTATTAATCTATTAAGTTAGGCAATTATTAATTTAGCTACACTTTTTGTATGAAATCGAACTTTTTCCACATTTTATATTGTTACCATCCAAAATGACTGATTTTTAGAAGTCGTTCGTATTTTATGTTTTAAAAATAATATGGATGATGCCCCAGCTATTTTATGGATTATAGGTAGTAGATGTTAATTCCCTTTGTGAATTTTAATTTTATACAACAATGGATATATTTAACCTAACTAATTTAGTATTAGGACAAATGCGCTATTCGTTTTCTTAATATTATAAGTCAGCTAATTATTAGAAATAGACTATATGGAGTTGGCATACTGTATTATTGTTTGTGCTTACGAGCCCCAAAATTGATAGCTGTTTGATAGCTGTTAAGGAAGACGCCATTCGATAAATTCTGTACAAGAATAAGAAAATATTAGTTTGTGGGGATTTCAGTATTGACTTATTAGAAGAGTCAAGTTCACATAAAAAGTTAATTAATCAATTTAAATGTTATAATCTTATAACCTGTTCAGAACCCACTAGAATAACAGCAACCAATGCAACTTGTGTAGATAATATATATTGTGATGTAACTCCCGTACGTTCATCAGCAATAAGTAAATGAAGCTCTGCGCATAGTGGCCAGTTCGTATCATTAAAATACCAGAAGAAAAAACAGGTAAATAAGAACAGTACGGTCGTTTGAGTCAATAGTAATCGTTTGGAGAGATTTAGGGATGATAACATTAATACTATGCACAATATACCCTATAATAATAATGTAAATGAGTAATATGGTACTTTTATAAACGAACAACATAAAAAGGTATTCGTTGTCAAATTAACTCTTCAAACCCTTGGCTACCATAGGTATAAATATCAGTAGAAAGCATCTATACGATCTTTATTATGAGAAATAATAAAATACGGACTCTGTAAATATGTTAAAAGTTACTCTAAAATTTTTACGCCGTGGCTAACAATTTGTATGTCAGTAACAAGATAAAAATAGTGCTAATAGGATGAAGACTTGGAACATGATTAATAGCGAAACCGGAAAAGTTTAAGACCGAAATAGCGAGCTTATTAATAATAATATAATTAGTACAGACGAAATATTGCGACAGCGTTTGAGAAGTAGTTCGCTGATATTCCAGTTTCGACAAGAAAATTATTAAATTCATCGCCTGGCCGAATCATTGCTAAAATGCTTTTTAAGTAAGTGCAAGGTGGATTTCAAATTACAACCCATAGACGCCTTGGATATCATCAAAACTTTTTGAAATGAAATGAAATGTCTTTATTTGCTAGGAAGTTGGTACATTATGGTCTTAAAAAATAAAGTAAGTTTCACAAAATCCTACCAACGAGTGTCGGTGTGCAAAAATTGGTGAAAAGAATATAATTTAAAAATTTCCTAATATTAAGTTCGACCTGATGTTAAAAAGATATAATATTAAGTTTGGGACAATGATATTAAAAACACAACTGATATGTGGGATACATCAGTAAGAATTGTATCTGCTTTTATAGACAGTAACAGCTTACCTTGTTACAGTATTGAAGCATATTATTAAAGAAATACCCTTTATTTTAATTGGATAGCCCTACATACCCTTCTAATTTTAGACCAATAAATTTTTAAATCAAGTTTTGGCTAATTTCAGATACAATAACTTACTTCATGATAAACATTTAGATTCATGAGGTGAAGTTCAACAACATACGCAGTTGATGAATTGTTTGAAGTTATCGTTGGTGCCTGGGAAAAATCACAAGATACTTTGGGTATTTTTTGACTTATCTAAGGCATTTGACTGCGTTTAGCATGATGCAGTAATCAGAAAACTCCAAGACTACGGCATAAAGGACACTGATCTCAAGCTTTTTACTTCATACCTGAGTAGTAGGCCTCAGAAGGTTGAGGTTAATCATAAAAGGTCGTCTGGGTTGGGCGGTTATTTTTCTAGTCTGTATATGGTAGGCAAACGTCACGATATTGAACAAACAGTCAATTTTGACGGTGTAAACAATGCTCTCTCCAATGTTATGTAGTGTTCATAAAAAATCTACCATTTAATGACAAAAAAAAAACAAAATGTATAACATTTTCGACTCCAAATGGTAACAGGTTGAACTAAGCAGATAACACTGTTTTTTTTGCATAACCATACGAGTAGATTCGTAACTTCATTGTTTTCACATTTCTCAACCGGCAAATAGACCTTGTTCTGCAGCGTTCGCGTTTAAGAAAATTCACTCGCTGACTGATATTGAGGGCGTACAGCCAGGATGGTATAATTTAGCTATTTTCAAAGCCTAATGTTTTATGGTACGGGAAATGCCGCAGAAATCAAACTATCTTTACTCTGCAGAAAAGGGCTATTCGTGCAATATAAATATAAAAATAGAGTATATCTGAAAGAAACTTTTCTTTAGATTGGTATATTAACCAAATTAAAAGATGCACGATCAAGATACGTTTATGGAAAATGTTGTATATTTACAAGTACATAAATAAATTTAAAACTAAGAAAGATAACCGCGATAATGATTACTCTCGAAGGACAAGGAACGACCAAAGTTATGCGTATCTAAAATTAAATCGCGAATAAAATAAACAAATCATTCATCGAAATATCAATACGTTGTTATAATAAAATTCCGTCAATAAATTCATATAAACTATCTTATATGCTGTAGCTGAAAAATAAAATATAAATACTGTGTAAACAGTGAGGCTGCGGCAAGACATTAGCACACACTATTGGATGTCTTGTGTTTGTTTTTTTCATGTCGAAGTCAAGCTGTAACCTAATTACCTATTTCATGTATTTTACAATTTTGACAAATGAGTGCCAGCAGCCTTTTCTCCGTCAGCTGTTTTTCCTCGTGGTCTTCAACGCAATCACGATAAAGATGAAGACAAAGAAGACATCACGTTAATAAAATATTTTTTTTAACCTTTAGTGAAACAAAGCATTTTGATATTTGATTTGATGTAATAAGCTCAGGTTGTTAAGACAACTTTAGAAAAACGTTGTTGATCATGTCCGTAAAATATTTGTTACTTAGAAGCTGGAAGATGCGTCTTTCGATAAGAATATATCAATGAGATTTTAATTACAAAATTGGTACTTGCATATCTAGTCTCATACGTAGTCTCTATAATTTTTTTTTTCAACGTACACAGGGTATCTCAGAACGTAACTTTAAGCTACATCCAAGGTATGTAGGAAGTCATGACAGCATGGTGAAAAATTATAAAAGATATTGCTTACTTTTTAACTAAACATTTTTGAAAATGTCGTAACAGGCGGGGTGGATCAACGGACTCTGAGAGCTAGGGGACCTCAATACCTACCAATTTAACCCCCATGTATGTTCAGCAATATTTAGTGGTTCTTGTGATATTTGGGATTTAGTGATTTTTTCGAAAAAATCAGATTCTCGGAGAAACTTGAAATTACAACCTAACTTTCAGGTCTACGCTCATGAATTTTTGCCTCAAAATAGCTTAATAGTAGGCCTTTTGTATCATCTAACCACCGATAATCCTTGCTTTTTATAAATGGAAATAAAATTGAAATTATTAAATTTTTTTTGAAATGTGAACGTCAACTTTCAAGGGTCTTAGAAAAAGAAAATCACATAAATTTTTTTTCCAAAACTTGTCTCAAAAACTACTATTGCTAGTGTACAATAATGTATAAAAATTTCGTTTGACTAGCAACACGGCAACACGGCAACACGGCAACATGTACATGGTTTTATACTTGAGTCGAAAAGCAGCCATTTTTTATTACTATTTTTCCATAGAAATATTACATAATTAATTTTTAGGGCATGTAGGGGGGATCAGTAGAAGCTTAACCCCAAGTTTGTGGGGTTGCTACCCTTGTCCCGCTATATCTGCTAAAGTATTAATCGTACAAAAAAAACGGTCGTTTGTATATCACGTTTATACAACTCAACAACAATATAGAATTAAAATTTTTTTATTATTTTCATAGCCGGCAAATTTGCTATGAAAATTTCTTGTATTTGATTTGTATTCTTGTACTACCTCATCGTATAATGAAGATGGCGGACACACACAATTGTAAATGTTCTGCTACGTTTATCTTCAACTTTTTTTGTAACTAATGTATCATGATAGAAAGTATATGAAATGCAAAGACTATTTTAGTAATTGGTTTTGAATTATAAAGGAAAATGTGATTCCAAACATATAACTGAAGTATTAACGCGAACAGCTCAAAAATATGGATAGTTCGGACTGCATTCTGTTTTATAACTTACTAAGATGTCCACTTCCACTAAGTAGGTTTAGATATATAAAATTTCAACCTTTAGGGATTAGAAAATAAGTATAAACAAGTGAACAAAAATTGATGGAAAATCCACTTGCATATAAGCATATGAATATATTTGCATAAAAGAAAAACTGTAAATCAGAAGTTTATGCAATTTAATAAAATATAGTGTTTTATGAAACATCGCTTCGGAATTGTACACATGTGGTACGGTTCTAGCTTTCTCCAGAACAAATACTACGCTTATTAAAGTTATGAGCGACATTGACGCAGTGAAGGCGGAAATAGACGTCACCTGCGTTTTATGCTTTCCCGGTTTGTGTCACGCTGTTTGAAAAATAACGGAATTGTATATATTGGTAAGATGGTTTCAACTAGAGCAAAGACAGCGTATCAAACAAATCTGTACGAATAAATTTGACGGTTTGTGACGGACTCATTCATAAATAAAAAGAGACAAATAATAAACGTAAGGGGTAAATTTTTTCATTGCGGGTCACCCTCATAGAGAATGCACCTTTATAGAAATCCAAAATAACCCCAAAATTATTCCATAATTTTTATAATTACGTCAACGCCTATAGGTATAATTAAAATTGTGAAAATATTCTTTTCAGGTTAGTGTAGGTTAAGGTCAAATTTTATTCGATAATAAGCTAAGTTCTGAAACTAAAAAATAGTTATTTAAAATCATCAATCGAATCAATATAATTACAATATAATGTTTGTGCGCACGAATTTATTTTTTCCAAAAAATAATAACATAATTTTTATTATATTATAATTAAATTAAAAGTAATGATGAAGAACTAGTAAGTATTTATGAAGTTTACAATATTTTGTGTTATAATCGTTATGAAGGAGAAGTTCTTCATACTTTAAATAAAACACTTTTTACCGGATATTATCGCGTATATTTTAGTTAATTTTAAAATTATTTCGACGTTTCGGCATCTTTGCAGTTGCCGTGGTCACGATAGACTAAGGTGTTGTTCATCTATTGCCAGTAATAAAAACTACATGATTGTCAATACATATTAACGCCATCTGTTTCTCAGTCTTCTCGCATAACGTCCCGGATTGACACAAAAGGCACTGACTGTGTCCTGAGTTTGCAGTCTAACAGTTTGCTGGTTTTTCATTTTGATGTTTTTAAGTATTGGATCCCATGTTGGTGAAAGTTTCCAACCATCTTCTCTATTGAAATTTGGATGTTTTTTAATTTTTTAATCCAGGCGTTTATAAAATCGACTGTGACTGCGGGCTCTCTTATATCGGTCAAACCAAACGAAATGTGTCAACTCGCATTAAAGAACACATCTCTGATGTTAAAAATAAACGAACCTCAAAATCTGCAGTTTGTGAACATTCCATAGACAAGCCCAACCATTATTTAAGATTTGATACCGTGAAGATCCTAGCAAAAGAGAAACATTTTATACCTAGGATGGTCAGAGAAACTATTGAAATTAAAAAACATCCAAATTTCAATAGAGAAGATGGTTGGAAACTTTCACCAACATGGGATCCAATACTTAAAAACATCAAAATGAAAAACCAGCAAACTGTTAGACTGCAAACTCAGGACACAGTCAGTGCCTTTTGTGTCAATCCGGGACGTTATGCGAGAAGACTGAGAAACAGATGGCGTTAATATGTATTGACAATCATGTAGTTTTTATTACTGGCAATAGATGAACAACACCTTAGTCTATCGTGACCACGGCAACTGCAAAGATGCCGAAACGTCGAAATAATTTTAAAATTAACTAAAATATACGCGATAATATCCGGTAAAAAGTGTTTTATTTAAAGTATGTATCGTGAAAACTTAAGAAAAGATTTAAGTTCTTCATACGTTCAATACGTAATATTTTGGCATATTTATAAGTTTCATAAGTACATAAAAATATGTATTTTCGTTTTTAGAAAAAGTGACAAGTAACACGGTCATCTTGTGGTGTAAGTGTAAGCATTTTTTGTACCCACATTTCGGAATGTGAAGAGAAAAATCCAGATTCTTATTTAAAAACAACTTTGAGATATTTTACTTTATACTTTTGTATAATATATAGTGTTAGCTTATTTTGGTTTATGCGCAAAATAGTTTGAATCTAACGCGACCTCTATATGACGTCACCTGGCATGCAATGTTTACAATACATATCTGTCATCAAGAATCCATAAAATATTAGAAATTTGTTCATTCCAGAAATAAAAATTGTCTTTGTCATGCAATTTTAAACAGCACTGAAACAAACACAGAACTGCACAGAAAACAGACATATTGAAATTATTCTATAAAGATATACCATTATTTTCAGAAAAAATAAAATAAAAAAGATACTTCAAATTTACATACCGGATTCTTTCTAATAGTGCAAGGTTTTTTTGTATCGGTTTAGTATGTAGTTTTTAACGTTTCAAGATTGTATAAATAAAAAAGGTAATCTCTCCCCGTAAATAGAAAACGAATAGACAACAATTTACCTAATGTAACGACGACGAACACCACATACATTTTTGCACATTTCAACAATTTAAAAAATTTATATTAACAAGACATTGTAATTATCAAAAACATTTATGAATACTCTATTAATAACGACACTATTTGTACAGTTCAAAGATTTGAAACCTTTGAAATTTTTGAACGAACGCAAGTATTTAAAAATAATTTAGCCATTCATT
This sequence comes from Marasmarcha lunaedactyla, assembly GCA_923062675.1. Taxonomy (NCBI): domain Eukaryota; kingdom Metazoa; phylum Arthropoda; class Insecta; order Lepidoptera; family Pterophoridae; genus Marasmarcha; species Marasmarcha lunaedactyla. The sequence goes on from OV281346.1 coordinate 22,899,197, forward strand.
GACACCGAGAATTTTACATTTACTAGCAGGCATAAATTAGTTATAACTTTTTTTAAAGATAGATTACATTGTCGATGCAGAAACAAGCAAACAATACCTTTTTGATAACATTTACATACAATTTGTGTGTATTGTTTGGCGAATCGCGTTTGCATTGCTTTACCCATTTAAAATATTAATTCTTTTAATTAAAATAAGGTATGCTATAAATTCGAATACTATAGATTTCTTAGCTAAATAAAATTGAATAATAATAATTTGAAGTTTAGAAAAATGTGTGTATTGTTACGGTTTTATTAGATTCAGTTATTTAATTACAAAGCATTCAAGGCGTAGGTATGCAGGTGTGAATAAAATGATGTCTTTACTCTTTGCCGACGCTTTTTATTTATTTATTTATTCAGTACAGCCACATCATACATATTCACACATTAAAACTAAAATATAGATTAAGGTATTATATCGACTCTTAAGGCGTTCACATCATTTTTAGGATAATTGGTAATATCATTAATCTAATTTTAAACAAACAGAAATATACAATTTAAAATATATAAGTTTAAAAATTAAAATCTGAAGTTACAATTTTAGCTAACTTGTTTATTTAAATTTTTATTTTTATTTTGGTGGCAGAACAAAAACACTTCGCAGTTTATTTTTGAAAGCGTAAAACCCATCGTGAAACGTCAATTACCGAAATCTGAATTTGTATTGTATTCGTTTAGTATCCTGTAAAGGGGTGATTGTGTACCTAAATTAGTTTTAACAAATGGTGTTTTAAATATTTTTGTTAGGTATATTATTCCTCGGGTAAGAGTAAGGGATGAGCAAGTAAATTTTTTCAAGAAGACAAATAATTGTTGCATTGGGCTTTATCATTCAGTAATTTATGAAGGGAACTTACGTCAAGAATTCGCCTTCTATTGTAAAGTGTGTTCTTGCGATATTTTAACGCTTTGAAATCTTGTACCTACGAAAAAATTTGTTGTTTGCCTAATGTGTAAAATAAAATAATTTAAATCAAGCTTTTCTTTACTACTATTTGTAGCAATGCTACCGGAAGGCACCCTTTACAATCAATATTGTTTCTTTAATCCATCGGTCTTTTCCCAGAGACTTACGGTGTCAAAATCAATTGTAATTATTTATATCTACTTAGTAACATTACAATCATATAATATAATATAACAAAAACACTTATAAATGGTGTAAATAAAAAAAATCACGCTCGAATATGTAAACATGTTTATAATGGTTTTTCCAGTATCTGCTGCTCATTAAGTTTAAATTTACTAAGTTAAATACAGCCGTTGCTTACTGACATTAGAATACAGTAAAATGTCAGCTAAGAGCGCAAGATGTCAACCGGTTTGTCATTTCGAAAAATCGATCGTCTTTCAAGAGGTCGGTAAATATAAATAAATATATCATGAAGAGTAGCACTTGTTTGATTTTGTTTGATTTGTAAATTGATAAAAGAAAAAATAAAATGTAATCAACTAGGCTAGGTACGATCACATAATTTAAAAAACTAGGTAGTTTGTGTCATTTGTGATTAATATCCTACGTAAATTTGTCGTTCATCTCTACAAATAAATACCAACCTTAAGTTATATAGGGCTATGTAAATGAACAAATTGTATTTGCTTTTTTACTGCCTCGATTTATTTTTGCTAAACTATTGTTTAAGATAAAGTACTTGATGTGAGTGTTACAGCGGCGTTTGAAATAAGAAGCGGCTTAAAGACACCCAGACATCTATTAAAATAAACAACATTTACAAAATCATTGTATCTACTTATACAACATATTAATTTCATTTTGCAACTAAAAATAGTCAAATTGCTAATAAATAGAGGCTTTAAAAAATGCCACTATTTATTATTAATAAAATATTAGATTGATACTATTTAATACGGATTTTAATTATGTAAATCTGTAATCTTTCGAAGAATTCTATTCAAAAATATCGTATATATCAATAATAAGGATAAATTAAAGCACTAGCCGATAAATCAATTTTAGCTTTGCCTGTTTAAACGGCGAATAATACCAGGTTTAAGATATCGATAGTGCCGTAATTTAGCCTTCCGTACGGCGAAGCAACGCCTTAAATAATACATCGATTATCATCAAATAAATTTATAACCTCAAAAAATATATATTTTAAAAATAGTACACACAAACTAACGTTACGCTCTGACTTTTTAAACGTAGCAATAATTATTTGTCATGTTAACTAAGACACATAAAATACTTTTACTGTAATCAAAACAGATTTTTGTGTCAGTTCTAAATATCCAAACGCGACTTCTGTCAATAATTAGAAGGCAATTATGCAACATTGAACCGACAATTCAAATAAACTAAATATACCTAAAATTGTTATATAACTAAATAAAATTGGTATACACCTCGTGAAATAGTTTATTATACATTTTATATTGTGTCAGTATTACAATACAAAAGCTTATGTTTTATTCATAAATGTAAAAGTTAAGTAATGTTCACAGTTTCTGCTCTTTGTTACTCATATTTCATGAATAGTAAATATTTTTTGGTGTTGCTGAGATGTATTGTAATACATGGAGAAATCTTTAATATTTTTGGAAAAAACATGTTTACACTCAATACAAATAGATAACTTTCGTTTAATAATAATCACTCTGAAAATAATATTTATTACAATATGAATAACGAATTAAATAGACGAAAACATACTGACTTGGATTGATTGGATAATTTAAAAAGAGCTGGTTGTAATGACATCCTGACACACTAACCGTGCTATGAAAGGATTCATTAAAAATTTTCTTGATTCTATAAATAAATGATTTTATTATATTGTAACTGAAATGTTTAGGAATTTTCAATACATACATCTTCAGTAAAAAGCTTTGTTTTTGTGTAAAAACCAATGCACTTAACAAATAAAGTCAAATATTTTATTTCTCAAAATTGGCGTTATATAACACATGACTCTACCACCAGTTCGGAAAGGTCTTCGTGAAGAATAACTGTCAAGAAACTTCACGGGTGCCATTTGTTCAAAATAAATTTACAGTAATAAATTCTTACCTGCATATGCTAGCTTGGCAAGTCTACCTATCCAAACTATCCAAATATTATATATGATATCCGGAATATTTGATAAAATATTCAAATACGCTGTCCTGTCAAACGCTTTCTGAATGTTATTTTATTTTTCAGATAAAGACAACAGTAAGAAAGAAAAGAGCTCTATCGTTTTTTAAATTGATTTTGGTCTAAGTATGTATTTCCAAGATATTTCTGTCAAACAAATTTATCGGCAATCGAACTTAATGTGTTTTATGTCATATTACATTTGAAAGTCTTTCAGCAAGATGGTTGACCTTCAAAACGATGCAATTTTGTAACATACTGTTGACCGGGCAATTAGTTATCAATAAGTAGTCATGTAATTTATCAGTCATTAAAGCTACGAAATAATGTTAATCGTAACATAGAAATGTTAAGACACCAATAAAGTAATAATCGAAAGGCTGAAGCTTTTAATAAGTAATACGCGATGACCTGTAATGAGGTGTACCTACTTAAAAACTTGATTAAGATTTCTTAAATTACACACAGCAGTAAAACAAACATTGTGACACTAAATTATTATAATTCAGCTGTAAGGTGCTGCACAAGGGCTGCGCATCACTCGCGCTTATTTCGTAACCACAACTTGACATACATTCCTCGCTCGGCAATCTATGGAGCTGCATACAAAACACCGCAACTCAAAAATAATAAACACAATATTATTACTCGTACCCGAATGTTCAACATGCATATAATATTACTAATCTTCCTTCTTCTTAATATAAATTCAAACACAAGCTCGCAAAGATTGTTAATAATAACTTTTTTATTAAACTCAAAAAAACTAATTAAAAATTGATCGATAAAATTTCACAGCCCTTTAGAGCACTTTAGCACGGTTCACTTACCTTTTTAGTTGAATTAAATAAATACGGCGGGAAAATTCACTGAGGGCACTGTCGTAATAGCGGTCGGCTGGGTCGCTCGGCGTGTTATATAGTGGGCATAGTGGGGAGGCGCCGCCGCAAGGGGGACGGAGGAGGCGCGCACCGAATATTGGAGGAGATTTGGAAGCTCCTGAAGGATGTTGGGATTAACTGTCATGCAAGAATACAGGGATGAGGTAGAATTGTAACACGTTAAATAGACAATCATATTGACGGTTGGATGTGGACCAAATGTGTGGTAATAGGGCTATGCTCTACTTACCAACCTTTTGGTGAACCAAAAAACAACTCGCGATCAGAGATGGATGAGCAGTGTAGTTTCAACCTTTTTTGATTTTACTTTTTAAATTATTAGTCATTTATTACCTAAACTAAAACAGTAATACAAATAATATTTTCTGCACGCTATTGCTTAGCTTTTGCCGTTCAGGTCGTCTTAGTTCGGCGTTTAATTATTCAAACCACAAACATTCAGTCTATAATAATAAGAAAAAATCTATTCTAATATTATAACCAGGAAAGATAAGATCGATTATTTGTAATTTGTTCAAAACTTAATTTGAAATTATTCTTTTCTGGTAAAATTAAGGAATCAAGTGATCTAAAATGTAGTTGTAATGTACCAGATTAATGATACTAAATGAGAGCCCATTTTTAGTTATGTGCGTGAAACCTTAACAAAGTCCTAGTTTACTCTAAATCACTTATAAGTTTCATTAACCGCAAGTTTAAAAAATTGTTTACGACCAAGTTATTTAACATGATATAACCTCGAAACGTTAGTATTTTTCTGTTCTAATTGCATGTACATCTGAGTGCCTGGGTTATTTCGTGGTGATCTCCAAATGTGTCAATGAGTTTTTACGAATTATATATCCTCAGGAAACCTATTAATCTAAGAAGCAATTCCAAAGTAATGAGTAAATTGAAAAAAAAAATACTTTTTTCATCAGGAAAAAATTCAGAAGCTGCGAGCCAACCTTCACTACTTTTTTGAGGCACTACAAGAAGAAGATACTTAAATTGTCAAATGTTACTGTGTGTGTGTTATATTTTATTAATTATATTAATTAAGCCTCGACCACCGTCGGAGAGTTGCCAGTTTAGCAGTCTTCTACAGATTACATTTTGGAGAGTGCGCGAATGCTCTTTTTGATCAGGTTGAACCCAAACCCTTCTTACATCGGACTACTAGACGCAGACAGGCCTTCCATCCCTTTATAGTAGATATCCCAAGAAGTCGAACCAAACGCTTCGATAGTTCCTTTTTGGTGCGGGTCGCCGAGGTGTGGAATGAACTGCCTGCGTCTGTTTTTCCAGAAAACTATACTCCTAGTTCTTTCAAGCGTCGAGTGAATAGGTATCTCGTGGACAGACGTGTAACACCTTCGTCTTCATCGTCACTTTCCATCAGGTGAGATAGTAGACAAAGGTCTAACCCTTTTTCAATAAAAAAAATATTACATTTAAACTTAAATAACACAAAAATTAAAAAGGTACTACTTATGGCTGGTGTTGGTCTAAGTCTGATCTCAGTTTACTAATTTTATATTCTTAACAATGTTGACGGTATATGATGATTTTCTTATATCTATGAGAAAAATAGACTACAATAAAAAAAATAACAACAGAGTCTCTTTTGTCAAGAGTAAGATTGTCAAAGAACAGACGAGTTTAAGCCAATTATATTGAAAATCGTTTCAGTTTGAACCATTCTGAACTAGGTTTTTGGTAAAATATAAGTTTAGTTTTTAGAAGGTACTTCATTAATTCATTCCAAATGAAAACGATAACATATTTTATAAAATACATTACTCACCTAGTACAGAAGTTGATATCCCGTGTTTTTTCAAATTGACAATTAGCGGGCAATCTACCATCTAACCTGATGGAAAGTGAAGATGTAGACGAATTCGTCACATGCCTGCCCAAGAGGAGCCTATTTACTCTACTTTTGAAAACGTATTTATCTGGAAAAATAGACGGTTGCAGTTCGTTCCATACCTTAGCGATTCAAATTAAAAATGAACTATTGAACCGTTTCATTCTACTTTCTGGCGCTTCGACATCAAACGACTGAAACCTCTGTCTCCACCGGAAAAATAGTGAAGGTTCTACAAGTTCATAAAGCGCATTCGCACATTCTCCACAATGTATTTAGTAAGAGACCGATAGTTTTGCGACTTTTCGACCGTGCTCGAGACTGTGTAATCTCGCATTCGCAAGTTTACCGTCATTGATGAGTCTTCGGGCTCTTCGATCGACAGAGTCCTACGTTTATAGTTGATATTTGCCAGAATCATCCTAACAAGTACTCCATACGGGATTGAACCTGAGCTATGTAGAGGTTAAGTACCTGTTCAGAGTTAAGTACCACCGGGCCTTCGAGATGATTCCCAGTTTTTTAAAGCAGTTTTAGTCATGGTTTCAATCAGTTGACCAAAGTTGAGCCTAAACGTGATGGTTGCTTCCAACAGCCCTAGGTAATCTAAAATCGTCACAGACACATTTTGGAAAATAGACACGCCTGGGTGTTGGACGGGTTAAATTAAACGAGTATTGCCCCATTCGGTCACCCTACGGACAGTCAAATTAACCTGTTCAGTCTTTCTGATATTGGATCTCGGACGGACTCGCTCGCGTGTTAGATAATGTAGCTGTTTGCCCATTAAAGGAGGCCATTAATGAGCAGCAAGAATAATGTTGCAGAGAGAACTGATCCCTGAGGTACCCCGGCATTAATCGCCATCAGGTCAGAAGAGCAGCCATCAAAAACTACTCGCATTGACTGTTTCCTCAGGAAACCGAGTCCGGATGGTATGCATACGCTGGAAGTTGCTTAAGAGGGCTTTGAGTCATTGTGAAATGTCTAGAGGTACGGCTATTGCCTCCCCGTGACTGCATAGTGTTTTAGGACCACCGTAAAAATGCCATCTGGTCCGTTGGCTTTATTCACGTCTAGTCTCTGTAAGCATTTGAATACCTCCTTTTGATGAATTTGAATGGCATCCATCTTGGGGCCAAGTGGAGGTAAATGGGGTGGATTTTTTTCCCTGCTGTCTAGATGTGAATATGCTGCAAAGAGATTAGCAAGCAAGTCTCTTTTTTATTTAGTACTGTGAGTTCAGTAATCGTCAGGCTTCTGCAATAGTGGTACTAACTGATTTGGCAAGAGACCAAAAAGCTTTACTCGCTGCGGGATGGGAAACTAATTTATCTCCAATACGGCCAATGTGGTCGAAGCGAGCTCTTCTGGTTATATAAGGTCATTACATATGAAATTTGAGTTTTGTAAGGAACATTAAGTAAATTTTTTTTTGAAAAAATATATTTATTTAATCAAAGTATATACCATTGCTATCTATGCACTTTTCCATCTCATAGGTTCCCTTCATTGGTCCCTTTACCAAAAAAACCATTCGAATGGAAATCAATAAAATCTTTGAAGGCGCTTTGGACTGCCCCATCGGAGTTGATATTTTTTCCCTTGCAAGAAGTTATCCAAATTTAGAAAAAATGGTTATCTATTGGAGCAAGGTCCGGGGAGTACGGTGGATGTCTTATACTAATTGAAGCTCCTCTAATTTGGTAGCCGTCTTTTGTGCTGTGTGTGGTATAGCGGAACCAAAAACGCTAAGTGTTTTTTTTTTGCGACACCGCCGCCATACACAGCGTTAATACTTCGAGCCGTTTCTGCAGCACTGGTTCCACGGTGGAACTCGTTCACGTAAGTAATGCGATATTTCAAGTTTTCCATTTTGTAAACTATGTGACGCAAAGAAAAATCCAAAAGAGGAAAAAACAAATGAATTTCGTTCACGAAACATTTCGTTCGTTTTCGAAACACAAAATTAAATGCATGAGTAAATAGCTGCATACATTTTAAATTGGAATTCTTAACCAAAGAGCAGATAATACAGACCAAAGTGGCCAGTACGACAAAACGCCAATTTCATATGTAAGGACCTTATATTAAAACATCACGAGCATTAACGTAGTAATGTATCGGCTAAGGCCAATATACTCTGTGCGCTCATTTGTAAACAGTTTCTTCGTTTCGTCAGCAGTTCCTTTAGCCGTTCCTATAATTTGTAAATAGAGACAGTGGTTCTTAAGTGTTTCTTATAAGTTTTATTCAGTATTGTTTTCTTTTTGTGGTCTACTAATTGTTGATAAGTAATTATACAGTGCAAACAGTAAAAAAAACAGAAACAAGTCTTTGGTATTTAACAATACATAAAGTAAACATTGTTGCTAATCTTATTTGAGGGCAAACTCGCGCTAAAAAATCGAGCCAGTCAAATTAACGCCATCTATAATTTGGAACTTGAACCAAAGCAGCTGAGTGTAATATATAATCAAGATTAAGTGTTGCTGTGGTATCTTACAAGGTTTTCGCTAGATTTGATTGTCGCCTCCATTGTTGAAATAATAGTAATAAAAATGTTCAAGTGCAAAAGCTGTGTAAGTCAGTTTATATATGGCGTGCAGTGTTCAGTGTGTCAGTAGCGATTTGACTTTCCCTGCTCCGGCATAACCGAGGTGGGCTATAGAAAACTGGGAGATGGAAAAAGCACATGGAAATGCAGTTCCTTCACAAATACGGCCAGCCCAATGTTACTTAGCACCAAAACTCAAGGAGAAAAATACCCCACACCTGCTAACTTTGACACTGTGGTTTTGGAACTCAACCTATCAACCCAGATGTCAGTTCTGCCTAATTTAGTTGAAATTATAATGATCTTTCAGGTGGGTCTGGGCGAATTGAAGCTCATCAAGGCTAACATATCAGACCTCAAAGGCTCTATTGAGTTTATTCACAACAACATTGAAATAAAAGGTGTTGTGGTTTCTGACTCAGAAAACTTGTTCAATATCCTCGCAAAAATAGGAGATCATATTAAGTGTCCAATACCTACAGATCAGACAAATTATGTGTGTGAAGTGAAGTGCCAATGCGAAATGACAAGTCAAACAAATCTATTATCGCCTGTATTCATAGTAGGTATGTAAAAAATAACTTTATTGTCTCTGCCAAGAATTGCCGCATCACTCCATAAGACATTGGCCTACGCAGAGATGGTAAAATATTTATCAATGATCACCTTACCGTCAACAATGAAATATTGTTAAATAAAACTAAAGTCTCTGCCAAAAATCAAGGATACGAATACATACGGGTGAAAGGAAGTAAAATATTTGCTAGGAAAAACTCTTCATGTCGAGTAGTGTTGGTAAAATCAGATTTAAAAAAGTCATAATTTACAGGCTGTTTCACTTAAATTGTGCTTTTTACTACACTTATCAACCTTGTGTTTGCTTACTCAACAATATTTGTATCACCACTAATGTTGCTAATATCATCTGTCACTACTTATATAATACCATTACTACTGACCAATTATCTAAAGTTTATTCGCTTGCGGATCATTCCGTTGCTCGGTCACTCGTTGTATGCTCTAATCTATCGGATGGTGATTCATACAAGCTTAAAAATTTCTCTGCTGTCAATTTTATATTTAACTAATGCTTTGCTTTATTTTGTTCACCGCAGGACATAATTCACAGCTCCGATATTACTGAGCTAGAAATTAATGATACTTTTTTGGCTAAACAGTTTTTAATTGATTACCCAATCAAAGATGATCCGGATTAGTATTTATTACCAAAATGTCCCCCTACATTTTGGTAAGAAATACTAAAGGACTAAAACTACGACATATTATAGGAATATCTGCACGAGCTCATATGACATCATATATATTAGGGAGACATGGTTAATTGACAGCATATGTGACAACGAACTTTTTAATGACCAGTACATCGTCTGGAGTAAAAAACAGATACTATCATGCGACTTGACAGTCAATGGGAGGTGGAGTCTTGGTTGCGATCCGCAGGAGTATTATGTCAGAAAGTCACATTGAATGGTCTTCCAGTGCCTAGTATCTTAGGGTGACATTAAAAATTTAAAATCGCAGCCGTAGTTCTAATTACAAAATACATCTTGGTTTAGTTTATATTTGCAATCAAAATTAAGGCAACCGTATTGCAACCCCACTACTTAACTTCTCTAATAAATGTTCGAAAATTATATCAAATAATCCTTTAGATAAAAATTATCACACTCGGTGACTTCAACTCCGTCGCTCAGATGAAGGCTGAGTGGCAAAAATGCACGAGCCGACAGGGGGTTTTTTAGTGGGTATGGTTCTGGTAGGCGTCGGGACGAGTCCCACATAACTCCGATCGCGCGCGCGGAGTATGCGTCAGAGCATTTTTTATGTCCTCCTGCCCTTCCCGTGGAGGGGAACCAAAAAAAAAAATGACTTCAACTTACCAAATATTTCATGGTTGGTAAATCCCTAGACTAGAAATAATGGCATATCCCTAAGGCAACATTACAGGTACACACCAAGTCCAGTTTTTTGATGACATGAACACTTGCAATCTTTTGCAATACAATAATCACACACCCATACACTTACACCATAAACTTATTATTCATTCTGAAACTACAAGATGTCTATAATTTTGCTGTAATATTGTCTTTTTTTTCTTATTTCTCTTTTTTTTGTATATATTCGATAATTTTGTTTGTAAACTTGTACAAAATTTTATTATTTAGTATTATATACTAACTGGAGGTGGGGATAACAGCCGCAACACAGTGCTCACTAAAGTAGCTGTTATCGATTATCTTGTAATTGTTACTCTGTATAATTTTACCAAATAAATGAATTTGAATTTGAATAATGTCTTGAAAACAAACAATCGAATGCTTGGTTTAATTTTGTCAAACCATGAAGTAAAAGTGTCCTGCTGTAATACTCCTTTACTCCCTGAAGACCCTCATCACAGAACTACCATTTACATACGATTAAACCATTGTCTTATCCAAAATTCTTGTATCGTTATGGTGATTATGAGGCTATTAACTCAAAATTAAATAAAATCAAGTGGCTCGAGGAACTTGGAGGAACAAACCCTCTTGAAAACGCAGTAGTATTTTTTTTTATCCAACACTGTAATTTGCATAAAATACATTTACCATCAAACCTTATCGGCCCTACTCAGAAATACCCATTATGGTATAAAAAACAACTTATAAAAGTTTTGATAGAGAAGTACAAGTGTCACAGAAAGTACGGCAATAAGCACGAATATTTTCTTATATTAAGAAATAGAGCTAAATCTGTGGAACAAGATACGTACGATAGCTATATAAAAACAATTGAAACTTCTATACAAAAAAAATCCACGTGCATTCTGGTCATATGTTAAAACTAAAAAATCGAGCAATTCTTATCCTTCAGTGCTTTATTATGGATCTCGTACGTCCGAGGAAGGCGAATAAATCTGCAATATGTTTGCAGATTACTTTGTCTCTTTGTTTTCAGCTCCTCCTCTTATCCCCCAAGATCGTTTAAATGATCTTGAAGACATAGTATCGATCTCTAATATTTCCACCATTAATTCAACGATCAGTGTCCGAAGGTATTGGTTCCGCTCATATGAAAATCCGCCTACATGACCCCTATCCACAAATAAGGTCTTACAAATGATATCAAAAGTCACAGAGCAATTTCTATACTATGCTTATTTACAAGAAAACATTATTTACGCACAGGTGTACTCTAACAAAAAAGCACTTATAGTGAATTGCATGGCTTTTTGAAAGGAAGATCCACTACCTGGAACCTGTTAATCTGTACTGACTTTATTTTGCATCATATGTTAGAGCAATCACAGATAGATATAATTTACATAGATTACAGTAAATGTCTCGATCGTATTGACCATGACATCTTACTAGACAAACTCAAAGACATTAGAATACGAGGAGATTTATACCACTGGTTCTCATCTTATGTCCGAAACAGATGCCAAAATGTAGTTTTAAATGGTTATTCATCTTCTACACATTACATACCTTCTGGAGTACCCCAAGACTCATTACTGGGTCCGCTATTATTTATAATTTTTGTGAATGATATCTCTTAATTTTTTCTCACTTCCAAAATACTATAATAATGCGGATGACAGGAAGATTTTATGCCCAATCAAACATCACAACGATGCAATGCTGTTACAAGAAGATGTTAACAGATTTCAGGCGTACTCTTCTCGTAACAAATTAAATCTCAATGTATCGAAATGCTTTTTTTGTTTACTTTCTGATAAATAGCCCCATTTGTACAAAAGATTTCGGAGTAATATTCGACAGCAAACTCTTGTTCGATGCTCAAATCGACGCAGTTGTTAAAAGAGCTTCCAAGACGTTAGGGTTTGTTTTTTTAATGTCGTCCGAAATCCATAGCCTGAAAACAATAAAAATCCTGTTTAATACGTATGTTCGTAGTCATTTATATACTCTACTTTAATACTCTACTCAGGTGTGGAATCCCTAATATAATGTCTACTATTTCGTGCCAAAATATTTTTGCCGGACTATGAGGCAAGATGCCGTAAATTCCACTTCCTCCCCCTCAGTAAAAGAAGGAGAGTAGCGGACGTCACATTTCTCCTTCGTATCGCTAATGGCTCGGTTGACTGCCTGGAGCTACTCAGCGAACTAGGATTACGTACTAACTCTACGTACTAAATCCTTTTGAAAGTCCACCTTACTGCACGTGCCATTCTATAAACAAAACTCGCATCTTATTAGAGCAAGCAGATGCTTCAATGTCATTATTGGTAAATGACACCGATATTGACTAGTTTTAATACCTCGATAGCGACAATTAAAAAATAAATTAAGTTGTAAGGTCTTCGTTCCAAACTGATTAATTTAAGCTTACCGATTTATTAAGTTACTTTATTTCATTTAATTTTCGCTAATTCCATTTCATTTAATTTGCCATGTTCCTTGATGTCGTAGATGTCTGCAGCCTGTTGTTCCACCAACTTACTATTGGTAGATAACCATACGGAAAGGATTATAAAAGGGCTACATCCTTCAAAATGCTTAGAGCCGTAATGTTGAAAAAAGAAACCATCACTTCGTCAGTATTATGGACATTCCTCCGAGGAAAGTGTTCAAGGAACGTCAATACAAGGAGTATTTATGAAGGACTTCTGAAAGTCAGTCTTAGTGTATTTTAGCGCAAAGTAAATGTTGCAGTACATAAAAATGAATACTTATAGCAATCAATTATTTCATAAAACTTGTCCATATTTCCGATATATTCCTGCTAGGCTCAATTGAAAACAGCCATTTTGGTATATTTTTTCTGTGATTTTTGCTGTACCACACAGCGTACGGTGAGTCTATATGAGTTAATGAGGCCGCACGACCTTTCAAACCGCCATAAGTTACCTACTTTTATTACCCACAGCCCAAAACGTACCATATTGCTACTATTTCTATACTTAAAACTATTAAAGCTGAACTGGCTTTAAAATCCGAGCCTTGAGAGTAACGGGGTATAAAATAACCGCACGTCACATTCACAAACTTAAAATGAAGGCGGTTTGTGTAAAAGTCAAAATTCAAAATCGATTTTATGACCAGGCACTAAGCAATCTGATCTTTTATTTTTATTGCTTACATTTTGCCAGAGTAATGAAAATTTAGTGTCTAAGTCCCGTTTATTTTACCTCATCTATGTTTTTTTAACTTTATTTAGTAAGTTATTTTATATTTTATTTATTACTTATATGTATGGAGGAATACGAAAAGATAACACTCTTATTTTCCCTGAAAATTTACGTTTTGAAACTTATACAAAAGATAGATTTGTAAATTTTAGTGCCCCTCAATTTTATTATCGTGACACTGCACCCAAACCAAGTTGTTTTTAGTGTAAAAGTTATCCATCCTTAGAAAGTTTTAAAATCTTTGTTAGAATATCAAAGGTATTATAACCAAAGTTCGATAACTGCAGTAATACATAAATTAATAAGCATCGGTGGCGAGTGGTTGAGGCGCTGACTTCACAATTTAAAGGTCCCGGGTTCGGAATGTACTAATGAGTTTTATTTTATTATATTTTTAGGTTATGTAAATATAGTTGGCTGCTAAATCTAAAGGTAAAGGAAAATATTGCGAGGATACCCTGGAGGATATTTAGTAGGTGTGAGTTTGCGTTTGGATATAATCCGTGGAGCCGAAACTGAACTTGCGAATAGAATCTAAGCTAGAAGATGACATACCCTTCAGGTATGCTGGTTTCCTCACATTACTGGCCTTCCAGGTGGTAGTGATGCGGCGCCTTCGAAGGTAAGCTGCGGGTCATAATCCACCTACACAGAGGTTTAATTCAAATTTTGGTGTGACCTTCCACACTCTTGATCTGTGAGGACACACTTTCATTCGCAGATTGTTCCTTTTCTTACTCCTTAGTCAACGCACTCCCTTGAGGCTGTCCTATAAAAAGATACGAGTAACTGATTAGCTTGTTACTTATCTTATAATAATAAATAATAATAATAAATCTCCAAATTAAAATATTTATTTCTCAACTTTGACAATTACTTGTTCTTGTTGACATCAAAAAAGCATGACTCTACCACCAGTTCGGAAAAACCTTCGCTGGAAAAAAAGGAACTGGCAAAAAACTTAACGTGTATATTTTTTCAAAATTTATTAACAATGGCTCTTTATGTCTAAACAAAGTTATTCTTATGTACATCTGTCAGCTCGGCAAGTCTCCCTCCGCCCAAGTATCCAAAAGACGAACACCCTCAAACGGCACCCCTTCACGAATTAACGCGGGATCCAACCTTCGCCCACCTCAACTATATTAGATGGAAGTGAGCGACCCGTCACCTACCATAAGAACCATGGGTGATTATACAATGAACTGGGTGGGGGACCCATAATAAACACACATACAATAACCATGACCCGAGACCAAACATCTGTGTTCATCACACAAATGAATGCCAGGACTAGAACCTTCGGCCTCCGGCAGATGAGGCAGGACCACGCCACTTGGCCGTGAACCGTGTGCTTGTTTGTTCAATACACACTGAGTCTCATGGTCTGGTTATTATGAGTGTATTAGTCATTAGGTTGCATACCCACAAAAGCCGTACGAGGAAACTGTGGGAAAAGTACACCTTGTACTAGTCAAACGAAAGCAAGCCCATTGTACGGTTACCTGCAAGTCGCAACACAACGCAAGCTTAGAGTCTATGCAGATAATTGTTATCACCGATATAGATCAATTATATTGACTCTATCTATTTGAAACCTCGCAGATCCTACAACGCTCTACAAAAATCGCTAGACAAAAATTAATTACGTTGAAATATGCACAACCAATTTTGGAACGACCTACTTTTCTCTCGGCTCATCCTATCGTTTTAAATAACCAAGGATTTGCAATCAACTCTCAAATCGTTGCGATTAAAGTCGTGTCAAGTATCACGGATCACCGTGCTAATGGTATCATCTGTTGAGGTCAGGATTCGAATCACGGTCGCCACATGCGCCGGCGCGACGTCTAGAGACCCTGGCTCTAATAACTGAGATCAACGTTTTTTCAATAACGGTACCCGTATCTTTAAGAACTGTGAGGTCCTAAATGTGCAATTTTTTTCTATTTGAGAAAAGCCTAAAAATCTGGCAATAAAGCAAGATGTCCTGACATATACTGGCGACAAGTCAGCGTACAAACGCAGTTGCACTTTTGCATGTCAACATTTGCTTTACTTCACAATTTTACATTAAACATGGTTACATTGCCAGGTCCAGAAATTATACAACTCAATAAACTTAAAATTAAATTAATCAATAAAATAATAAAATAAAACAATAGAGAAACTACATTAAGTAAAACATTTACATTAAAAAATGCAAGCTTTGTTTGGTTGATATATAAATATTTGTATTTAAGTATTTGTGACTCGATTATGTGGTACATATAGATGAAGTTTTATATACGGATTAAGACGCATAGATCTGAATAAACTTCGTCTTTTTCAAATTTATTGCTTCCTTCATAAATATATATCTATAAAAGAAATAAAATCTAAAATTAGAATATTGAAACTCGATATAAAAACAGATGTCAGAAGTCTAAAAATTTAAAAATAAGGGAAAACGCTCAACTTTACAAGGATTTTATTGGATTACAACTTATTGTATTATATTTCTTCGTTTGTATCCAATATTGAATGCGAAAAACGGCTATATAAAGGCTTAATACTTTTAATATTACTAGTAGATTGCAAAGCATCAACTTGAAAAATAAGTAGGGTTATTTTTCAAGAAAAATTAAGTTTAATAAAAAAAGTTTAAAAAAATTAAATTTAAATAGAAAATTAAGAAGTCTAATTGAAACATGAAGATGCTAGTTTTTATAAGAAAACTGCGAATAGGTTAAATTATAAATTACAAAATCTTTGCAATTCTGATATTTTGTATTTATTTGTACCTCTTACCATTATTAGGACCGTTCAGGTTTGCGTCTCCTTGAGAATCGGAAGGTACGTAATTAAAACTAGAATTACCATTCAGAATCTTAAGTAATATTCATACGTTTATTATAATTTACCTAGATTAGTTTGATGTGCTAAAGATACACTTTATTCGGCTCAATCATAGATAATTACTTTGATAATTAGATGGGAGTGTTTTAATTTTAAATAAAACACTTTTTACCGGATATTATCGCGTATATTTTAGTTAATTTTAATTTTTAAAATTAACTAAAATATACGCGATAATATCCGGTAAAAAGTGTTTTATTTAAAGTATGTATCGTGAAAACTTAAGAAAAGATTTAGTGTTTTAATTTGTTAGTAGAATAACTTCTAGTTTGACATACTTAATATATTCTTACAGTTATTTATTAGAATTCCTATATCAATGACTTATTTTAGAAAAAGACACACAACTTTCAAGGTAGCTGAATATCAATGTAAACAAAACTCTGATTTTTTTTATAAGTAAGAGAGGTTTTATTATTGGTGATTATATCCTATTTTACTAAATAAACTAAATATAAGCGGTATCTAGATGCGTATTCGTTACAAAAGAAGGAAGTGTGCATTTGATAATTATTTCTTTTTAGCTATATAATTGATCATCCTGTTGAGTATTCTTTTATGGTTTTATATTAATTGAGTAATTATTGACAAAGAAAAAATTTGTATTTGCCAGACGAGCCTATGAAAATTTGGTGCCAAGTTTTTTACCATAGGTACGTATGTGTACGGTTTCTTTAACTTACGTTTAACAAAATTCTTTTTAGACACTCCAGAGTCAGTGGGGACGAGTAAACATGAACTCGACACATTTTAAATGTAGCTTGTACGCCTACCTATGTCAAAATACCTCATTGTAGAAAGTTCGACGAGCTTCACTTAGAAAATAATAGATGGCGCGTCAATCAACACCGCGCCGTAGAATGATGTTAGTTCTTCTTAGTAGAATTATGCTGAAGAATAGATACGTTGATAGGTACTGTAGCGTGCGACCTCTTTTACGGACCAAAAACAATATTTTCGAATTGGAATATTGTACATTTAAAAAGTAAAATGATGACAGATCAGACTGTGTTGATGTATCTTTAAAATAAATGAAAGTACTTTTATCGTGGTCTGGTCGGTGTTCCTATTTGTCTCTACGTAGTACCTACATCTACATCCCAACACAATAAGATCTCTTTGGAAATAATGGGACTCTATACACGGAAAAATATTAAAAGAAATTTCTACGAAAAAATTAGGTTGTAACAGCAATGTTAACATTTTTTTAAATATAAAAGCGTATTTTTCGTACAGTACCTATAAAATATAGACGGGGTATATAATAGTAGACGTGCCTTTGCAAATGACAGGCGAAATTATATTTTCACGCTCCGTAAATAAATTCCGTCAACAATGTTTTTTTTTAAACTGTGTTAAGTTTTGTTGATGCGTTAAGTATTTCTCATTGTATTTATACAGAAAATAATAAATATCTTTTAGCCATGATTTAATAACTAATTTTATTTAAAATCTAGTTTGCATTTTAATATAATAAAAGATTAAAATTTATTATCATTTGGTTAGTTGGATACATTCGTACAGACCTAGGTGGGGTACACTCGTAGGTACACGTATGTCCAACTCAATAGATGAAAAAAATCTTTTTTTTCCAGAGAAGTTTAAACTTTTGTAAGGTAAAGACATTTAACTTTTGATGATTGGAAGAGGGATGATTTCGTTTTGATGATTGGAAGAGGGATGATTTCATTTTGGTGATTTGAAGAGAAGTCATTTGGTTTTATTTATTTCATTCTCAAATAAAATAATTTGGATTATGAAGAAACTATACCATAGCGCCTAAAGGTATCCCGATACCCTATGAAAGTTCCCCTACATGTGGAGTAGATTCGTACGAATTTCGGATTACTTTTTGTCATAATTATTCATTTAATATGAGATCTAAACACTTTATAATTTTTCGTATGAAAAAAATCGTATGAACGGCGAAACCCTCCCTTCGTTCCCCTACCTATTGACAACAAATACCTTTCAAATGGTATAGTGTCGTCGCCATTTCTTGAACAAACAAAAGAGGTTGAACTTTTACGTATGGAGAGAGTACCAGTCTCCTCCGCCACTTTGACTTTTTTCAAAATGCGTCCCCGCCTGAAATCATTCTAAACCGATAGTTCATGGCGCCATTTGTTCTTTTTAATAGCTTCTTACTCGAAAACGTGTTTTTTGCTTTACGCTATTTCTTTAATTTTTACGAATTTGTATTGATGTAAATTATCGATTTATACAGGTTTCATGCGTGGCCGCCTTTAAAAAAATCAAAACCTGGATGGCATCTGGAATAAAAGCCTCAATTCTCTCTCTTTAAGTGTCCACAAAAAACATTATAAATCAAATTTTTTTACAAAAAATATTTTAGGGAAAGAAAACGCTGAAAAGTGTGAATTTTATTTCACATGTAGGTATTAATATTACTTTTGCAATAAGTAAAAGTTGGCGCCTTGTTTCCAATATCTATGAGTCAATGTTTATTTAGTTTTTAGGTCCTAAAATATAAATGTATGCAGGATTAAAATTGAATCATTTTATTTGTTATTTAGTTAACTAAATGTATATGTTCTGACCGTTTTATTTTCACTCATACAGACTATTTACAAAAACTAACAAATATATTGTGATTTAATATTCAACATAATGAATTTGTAGAAGTCTTAAATAGTTAACTTACCAAAAAAAGCGGTGCGATGTAGGTAGTAAAAACGAGTAACGGGCCAATCTAAACAACGTAGAATAGTTTTGTAAACAGTTTAATCACGAGTTTAAGTTATGGGATAAAGAATTTGATATCAACTTAGACGTAGACGAAAGGCAACACATCAGCCTCAGACAATTAAGAAAGTGGTTCAAGCAAGACTTAAGGATGTACGGTAGAACTTTATTAAGTTGTTTGTTGATTTAAAAAAAAACAAATACCTTCGGGCGTAAAGCACGATGATTTCCCGCGCCGCCGTAAGAGGAGTTCGCGTAATGCACGTAAGTTGTCATTGGTAACATTCGGCAGGCACCAGAATCGACTTAGAATAGGGCTTATTTTGTTGTTTAAAAGGGACCTAAGAAGAGAAAAATGAGCTATAACAAGACTTTATTACTATGAAAATGTCACAAATTTATTTTGCGACCTACGATGGTGCCACATGTAGAGGTAGGGTGTTCTTAAGTTTCTTTCTATTTAAAATGTAACACAAATTTCAACCTATGATAAATTACCAAAATCTACTTCTATTTCTCTGGGTACACGCGAAAAGTCGTTTAATAAATAGGCATGCACTTTATTTATAGTGAAAAAAAAATTATGCTCACAGAAATCAAAAAGTTTGAATAATTGCTGAGAATCGCAATTCCTAACAAGCTGCATATACGAGGTTACAAGCTACAGGAACTTGGTAAGCTTTAATTAAACTGCGTAAACCTTGTACGGACGGAATTAATGTAAATCAATGAATCCAAATAGAATCTAAGTTATGATTTATTTATTGCTATTTAATTATAATGAAGGATGAGTCTGATTCATGGTTCCGAGATTTGCGGATGTGCTTTATTTATATTTCGCTTTATATGTCAAATACCTCTTTATAATATAATCTAATAGTGGTTGCTAAGAAACTACTCATCGAAAGGTTAACACCGTTATGATCCGCCCGCGCCCCGCTGTCTCGGTCATCGGCCGCTCCACTGTGGTAGGTATATTTTAATTGATACACACTTATAACCATAATGTATTAGAAAAACCAAAAAATCGCGCTTGTTGATTGTAAAAATTAACTTGTCGTTAGCATGACGTTTCTATATTAAAATTTATTGCTACGTTTATATCGGCATGCCTAACTTATAACGTATAATGTGATAAAATGAATATTTCCATGAATTTAATGTCGATATGATTATAATCGTTAACGGCGCCCGGTAGCTCTATACCTACATCTAATTCAAAACGCTATGATCATAGTTCGGATAAAGAACTCGAAAGAAACTTCACGGGGTTGATCTCCTTTATCAACAAATATCCGGAGACAGTAAGCTCAGCAATACTGGATAAAAATAATGAATCATTGAAATAAACAACATTCTGCTTACAAATAACGAATCAAATCTATCTTAAATTAGCTTGTTAACAGACTGAACATGTTATCATGTCATAAGGCCGATGAAATATCAGGCGTCCGAACTTCGATACGTATCGGAGAACAAAGCAACATCGTCTGCATTTTTGAACAATGCGTTTGGCATTCAAAGCCCGCAATCCATCGATCCATTAAAATGCGGAGTTGTAATCACGCCGAGGCATTCTAGGCAAATTGACTTAATTGCAGTTTCCTTTACAGTTTCGCAATGCTAGTTATTTTGTTCGAAATAAAAAAGTATTTGCTACTGGACTAGTTTCATCTGCGTGCTGAGTTTTTTTTCTCCCGCTTTGCTTATATTAACTTTAAAAGATGAAACTTAAAGTTGTAGGATGCAAATCCTGCTATCTACAAGTGCACCGATTTATGTACCTAAATATAGAGGAATAAAATATTCTGTATTTTAAAGCTTAGATCTGCCTTTTGAACCCGTGAAGCACTAGTAGGTAAGTCGTGAGTGTCTGTGATTTTTATGACAAAGTTATAAAACTTCCTGAATCCTGTTGGCCGCTGGTGCGACCGTGGCGTGATAATGTTGATTATGACATCAAAACGGATGTTGTAGCTTTATATCACAACTCTACTCATTCCTTGAATTTAGCTTAAGTATGTTTTAATGACTTAACAGAAGAGTCGCCTATTTATGTGTAGAATACGGTATCCATTGAATTTATATGCATATTTATTACAATGGCATTTAATTTTATGTTCAATGCAGAACTTAAGTTCTCAAGTGTAGTTAAATGTTTCAAATGGGACTGCGCGCTTGATTAAAATGGATTCACATTACTGCCTCGGTTATTTGATATTAATAATTTGCAGAATGATTATTGTAGATATACTAAAAACATTAAGAAGGAATGTTACAGTTTGGTCTATAATTAATGCAAATAATAATGTAGGTAGGCGGTTTTTTTAAATCTTCAGACAAACACACGAACTGTACGGCCCCAAAGTAAGCAGAGCTTGTGTTATGGATGACCATGCAACATTTATAACGACGCGGATAGAAACCGTCAAGTATATACTCAACGATTCGATGGACTTGCTGAGGGCAGGAGTGTTTAGCGCGAAAGCCGAACTGATGGGGAATAATGAGAGGATCGCCATCCGTTGGAAACAGATGGTTCCGCATTCGAGAGAGTATGACTCTCTCGAGAGGTTTAGACATTGCCTTGAGGAGGCTAATGGGTCTGTGATTTGCCGGGACGTTCAGAGGTTTGCCCGGCTTGGGAATGCCTATGACTGTCGCTTCTTTCCAAGCTTTTGGAAAGTAGCTATGGTCGAAGCAGGCATTGAAAATGATAGCTAGCAAGGTAAGCATCTGTTCAGGTAGGTGCTTAAGTGCGTGGTTGGAAATTCCATCCGCACCCGGAGCCTTTTTGGACTTTTGATTTCTAATGAGAAGCAAGATTTCGTCATTAGAGACTGTGACAGGGTCGGCGGTGATGGGGAGAGAGTCTCTGCGAAGGACTTCGTCCTCCACCGCCTGGATGTGTGAGGGATCAGCAGGTTGCGTGCTGGGCGAGCATTGTGCGGCAATGCTGTCAGCGAAGCATTCGGCTTTCTCTTCGACTTCAAAGGCAGTAGTGCCATCGGGACGAGTGAGAGGAGGAACGTGAGAGGCGGTGTCTACGCGTAAGGCTCGGGCCATGCTATAGTACCCTTGGTGGGACGGAGAGATATTCGCCATGAGATCGTTCATCTGAGCGTCTCGGAGTTCCGCGAGGCAAGACCTAACTTTACGTTGAAGCTGATTCGCAGCTGTTCTATAGGCGGGCGTGGGATATTTCTTGGCTCTCCGGAGAGCCGCGTTCTTAGCTTTAATAAGATTGCTAACGGCTAAGGGAAGCGTGGGTTTGCCTTGCTTAGCAACCTTTTCGTTGTCACTGATGGCTGAGTTGATAGCATCAGTGAGAGAATTTACTAATGAATCAATTTTATCCGGGCTATGTAATTGTTCGGGAGAGATCGCGAGTGGAGAGTTCGGGGCCTCTAAGGCTGAAACTAACGTATTTTTAAAGCCTTTCCAGTTGGTAAAGGTCTTAGGAGAGGTAACGTTATCGTTAGGCGGACCTAGCACGAGGGAGACGGGGCGGTGGTCAGAACATAGGTCATCGAGAGGTTCGATAGACCTGAGGTCGAGGTTGATTCGCTTGACTATTGCAAAATCGAGGAAATCAGGAGAGTGGTTCGGGTTTTCGGGATAGTGGGTGGGAGTGATGGGGGAGATGACATCTAAGTCAAGTGAATTTGTGATGCCGAGGAGAGCGATACCGCTGGTGTTGGTTGATAGGCACGTCCAGTCAGTATGTTTGGAGTTAAAGTCTCCGAACATAATGACTGAATGGCCGAGGGCGAGAATGGCCTCAAAGTCGCTGCGGATTGGTCTGGTACCACTAGGTATGTAGACTGAAGCTATGATGATGGTCGGATGACCAGTCATAGCCAATCTACACACAGTGGCTTCCATGTTGAGGAGAGGAGGGGTAGGAAGAGGGCAGCAATGGAATCCTATTTTGTAATAAATAGCAGTGCCGCCGAAACCGTCGGAGTTGGGTCTGTCGTTACGAATAAACGCGTACTTAGGTATAGCGAATCCCCTGGAGCGGATTGGAGTTAGCCACGTCTCTTGAAGAAGCAATAAGTCTGGCTCGTTGTTCTGAAGGAACAGTTTGAGCTCAGGAAGGTTAGTATTAAGGCTACGAACGTTAAAAGAAACTAGGGATAAGCCCTTGGGTTTGATGCGACCGGACGCGGGATTTGCGGGTCTAGACATTATATTGCTTATTTACGAAATTTATACAAAAAAAATTAAATTTATAACGAACTTAGAAGCGAGTGATGTTCGGCTAACGCAAATAAACGCTCTTGAGGAGAGCGGGTGGCTCGCAGTTTGCGTGCGAGAACAGAAATTTCCGTGACGTCGACGTTTTGAATGACGTCGAACACGGTCTTCATGTCCTCAGGCAGCGACGACTGAGGTGAAGATGACAAAGCAGGACGCGGCCCTACGGAAGCTACGGGAGCTGGGATGGGTCGGGAAGGTGCAGGCGGGACAGCCGGACGCTGCCTCCAAGACAGAGCCGGAGTAGGCGTCGGCTGAACGGGCTTTGCTTCCGGGGGACCCCGGTTGCGCAGCGGCGGGAAGCGGCGCCGGTTTAGGCGCGACCCTCTTGGCGATGGAGCGCGGAGCGCGCGGGCAACCCCTGTAGTTAGCTGTGTGACCGGACTGGCCGCACAGCACACAGGCAGGGGGGGAAGTGGATTCGGGAGTGCGAGTGCACTCCTTCGTTATGTGTGGATCCAGGCACTTAACGCACCTGGGGGGAGCTGAGCAGTTAGCCACTGCGTGGCCGTAGAGCTGGCAGCGGTGGCACTGCCCAGGGTGATCGCGGGGGTTGGGACGCTCGACGGAGATATTTGAGAGTCCGCAAATAGTGCGAGCCTCTCTAAAGATCTCCCTCGAGTTGGGAGTATTAGACAAGATAACTTAAGCTAACGGAAAGCGCCTACCGCGGTTAGAGTGCATCTTGTGCACTGCTTCAGCCGAGAAGCCCTGAGACTTAAGGTCCTCGAGAATGTCTTCATTACTGAGTTCAAACGGGACGCCCCGTAGTACTGCGCGGATCTTACGCTCCTCCGGGAGGGCGTAGGTGTGGTACGCGATTTGTTTGATCGACAGAAGCCTAGTGAAAGACCGGAAGTCGTCGACGGTCGCAACCTGAATTTTGATTGTTTCGCCAGCGTTGGCGGCTTTTAAGTAATTAATTTTGTGCTCTTTGCACAAGTTAGAAACCGCGGTCCAGCGCGCTTTTTCACGGAGGAAGACGGGCGGAGGGAGCTGAGGCTTCGGTGGGACGGGAGCGCAGCGCGACGCTGGCTTCGAAGGGACCGACGGAGACGCGATTACTTCAAGCGATTTTAAAGGCGCGGGGGCTGGTGTAGAAGACACCGGGGAGTGCTCGGGTATTGATGATACCGAAGCTTTCTTTGAGCGCTTCTTGGAGCGCTTGGCGACTAATTGAAACGCGGGCTCAGGAGAGCCGGTTAAGGTGACGGCATCTGACGACGTATCAGACGCGAGTTCGGAGTCGCTCCCGGGAGCGGTACGCTTGCGACGCGACGCGTGAGAGGATGCGACCGATTCGCAGTCCATCTCGGACGAGGCGGGAGAGCTGTAGACCTGAGGGGTCTGGACGTTGGAGGCCTGAGGGGCCGGGGATGAGGCTTGAGGGGCCGGGGACGCGATTGATGCCTGCAAGGCCTGCGTTAGGATGTCTTTTGGGTTGGAGACGCCTGCCGCAGCAAGCGCCTGGGTGAACGCGTTAATAACGCTTAGCGGGTCCATTAGGGAGGGTTGGGACAATAATATGTATAAATATAAGTATAATAAAAGATGCCTAGTTCCTAAAACCTAGCAAAATCCTAGCGGCTAACCTCCCTACCAGCGGTAGGGGGGCTGGGGAGGAAAACTTAAAACTAACCGTAGTACGCCGAAGGCCGCTACCTAGAAACCTAAAAAGGGTACGCAGGTAAAGAGTTGACTGCGTTAGGGTCAACCTTTACCGACAGAAAGGACAAATACACACGAAAACACACAGATATGATAAAAATAAATATGAAAATAGGAGAAAAATAAATAAAATAGAGAAGAGAAATAAAATAAAAATAAAAGGACTGGTTCAGTACAAATTCGTTGTCACCGTTAAGTATCCTTTGTACTGAAACCAGACTACTTATGCTGGGCACAACACTGCACTCAGCACAAGCACAACACAACTTAGCACAGCACTTTGAAGACTAAGGGGCTTAGTCGCAAAGAAAAATCGCACTTCGAGGGAGTAGAAAAACCTTGAAAACCGTAGCACGGAACCAACACGCTAAACTGTGACGTCAGTAGACTGAGCGCCACGGAATATCGGGAAGGGACCGATCAACGGAGAACGGGGTCTTGCACGTCCACACCGCGTGGCGATTGGAGCGAGAATGACGCATATACACTGACCTAGATTCCAGTTGAAAAGAGATTAGAAGTTTGCTAGGCAGATGCAAAGGCGTGCAAGAAAACATCCGCCAATCAGGGCTGTTTATTTATAAGATTAATCGCATCGTATTGGCTGCTTACTGCTTAGCTTTCTTGCATATCTCTGGTGAAAACTGACGCCCGTATTACTAAAAATATGTTAAATGTACAGAACCGGCCTAGTCTTGACCGCGAATTTGTTCACGTTAATAACACGGGTGGTTCCCTAAGAATTTGTAGATCAAAATAGCTTATGCGTTATCTTAGTTTACTCTTTCTCTGCACTCTAAATCTTTCAAATGCTATATTTAAACCGGTTCAGCGTAAATCTGTGTCAAATATACATGTCATATACAAAATTTCCTTTCCATAATATTAGTGTTTTAAGGCTGCTGAAACCTTGTACCCAACCGAGGCATGTGACCTGGCAAGGCACTGTCCATTGTGATCCACCGGCCCGAAGGATTGTTGCTGCGCTTCGGGTCGCAATTACTGTAGGTAATTGAGATATCTCAGGTTAGAATCCTGATACAGACAAACATATTTTCTAGGACCTATAGGTATGTTTCTTCATAATTAATTGAAGAAGTGTTCGTTTAAAAACAAATGGAAGTACTTATTTGAAAAAAAATTAATGTAAATATTGTCCACAGATGTATGGTACTGTAAGCAATTTAGTTGTACTTCTTACTATAAAAAGAAACTCGGTTAAGTACAAATTTCTGATAATTAAGGCATTTTTTCTAAGCTTGATGCATTATATATACACTTAATATGAAGATTGTGTACATAGAGTGTAAAAATATATTGATAGTGAAGATGTAGATATGTGTTACAAATTTGATTTTGTGTTGGGGGACGACCACGAAATTAAATTAGGTAACTGTGATTCGAGGGATGAAGTTCATAATAAAAGTGAATAGGTATATTTCCTAAAAAATATTAAACTACTGACCGATAGTGTATCAGTCATGAATTTAAAGAAACATCGCGCTCGCGCAGCGTAGCATTCACATTTCACGTTTTTCGGTTTATCTTATTGATGTCACCTGATGGAAAAGGTCCAGAAGTCATACGCCCATCAAAGCGGCTTCTAATAAATAACAGGCTGGAAACATAATGTTTGTAAACAACGGCCAAACCGGACTTGTTGAATCGACTGCGAGTATATTTACTTGGTAAGTAATAAGGCACTAAGTTAATAGATTAACTACATATTTGTTAAAGGTTTTTTGATTCCGTCTGTTGTGAATGGTACATACTATTTGTTAAATTCGGTTTCGTTTTTAATTGCCGCACTACATGGCCCTGTGTCGTTGCATCCACGTAAGTCTAGCAGTTATAATAAGTTTTTGAGATACATGGAAACCAACTTGTTTGTTTTTTTGCCGGAGAGCGTCGGTGGTCAGTTGGTTAAGGCGTTGGCTTCTGGACTTTAAAGTTCCGGGTGCGAACCCCGTGACAACAAAATGATGACGGAGAAGGACGTAGACAAAAGTCTAAGAAATTATTTCAACGTGAGACGTCCGTAGCAGGCAAATAGGTGGTCCACTCCCTTGGTTGGGTGAAGCTGATGTATTATAAATAAATAAATAACTAAATCCCCAGACAAACTCACCAACTGTATGGCCCCAAAGTAAGCGGAGCTTGTGTTATGGATGACTGTGCAGCGAACTGGAGGAACCCAGAATAAACATACACGTAAATATCAACAACCATGACAAACACCTACGTTCTTCACACAAATTAATGCTCCGGCTAGGACTCGAATCTAAGACCTCCTGCGGATGAAGCAGTTATACTAAACACTACGCTACTCGGTCGGTACTATTAAACCGTTTGTCCAGAACCGAACGTTGTCACCACAAGAAATACCTTCCTCTCTGGAAAATAATATTAACGAAATAACAACACGAATGCCCACATTACTTTTGTACGTAGGGCAAAGTGGGCAAAAGATTGGCAGAATTTCCGCGTTGATCGCTATCGATAAACATTGTGCAAAATAAGTTGCAGTCTAATGCGCGGTTTACATGTAGGTATTAAGTAGTTGAGTTGGTAACTAAGTTTTAACTAATTTTTAAGTTACTACATGTCATTTGTGTGTCCAAACGGATTAAGTAGTTAAGTTCATAAGTTCAATGAAGATGAGCTGTGATGAATGTCAAGGAATTCGTCAATTCTGTTCTTAGATATGTGGTAAACGTGATTTTGGGCAAATTCAGAGAAGACTTTTATTCGGAAATTAAAATCTTTACGAAAATATGTTTCTTTTCTAAATTTTTTACCTCGTTTTTTCCACAAGCATGCCTATTTTAAATATTCTTTAACAAATTTTACAGTTGAAACTAAACTCCACTCCGACATTAATAAAAAAAAAGGGAAAATGCGAAATAAATACGAGCTCTTGCCGCCACCAGCTTTGTCAACTTATGCACTTAACTAAAAAATCACGTCCAAACGTGTTAAGTGAGAAGCCCCGCCCACCTACTTATACGAAAAATAGAACGAATCCTAATCTGCTTCATATGTCACTTATCTGACTATTTACACGTAATTTTTAACTCAAAATTTAGTTACCAACTTAACTACTTAACTTATGCATTATGCATCAATAACGCTCTGCAGTGCGATACGCTTTCAATTATGACGTTTACTCATTTACTGACGGCTGCAGGCCGACACAAAACACCCAAATTGAAAGCGCCCCTAGCGTCACAAGTTTCAATAACCAATCGATTTGAAACTTCGCTAAAGAGTCCATGAGCACATTAACACCAGGGCCTTTTAAATAAAACTTAAAATTGTAAATTACAGGTGACAGATGACAGGCGACAATTTTACAAGTTGAATAAAAACACAAATTACAAATTTGTAATGGCGGAAAATTTACAGATTTGCCGGATTTTAATTACAATTTGACATATTTCTGTTCAGTAAAAATTTTCGCGTGACATGTGACAATTTACTAATTTGTCGGAAAAACTGCTTTGTTGAACGTTTAATTGTATTTACAAATTTACATATTTGTAGAATTGTAATACATTTCTGACAAGTGACTTTACCCGCGGTAAAACTTTACAAGTGATAATACCTCGGCATTATACCTTATTATTGTTTTGTTTTATGCTTTTTTACCAAAATGGTGATTTACTTCCACTTTTTTGTCTTCATCTCGTGAGTCAATTTCTCACTAAACCGACCAAACGAAATATCTATGTTGCTATGTGTGAGCGACAGAATAGTTAATTTGTTGTTCAGCTCCATTTTTAGACTTAACAGAAAATACCTCAACAGTAAACCTAAAGTTTTTAATTTACCCTCATTAATCTTTTGTATTGTACGATGTAACAATTTTACATAAAAATTATTTTAGATTTTTATAGATTTTATTGAACAGCACGTACGACAATTCGACAATTATGTCACTCGTTGACAGATTTATAGAATTGTGAGTTTTATTGAAAACGGCCCAGGACCGCATAGTCTCAATGCCAAAAGCCTCAAAAAAATAAGCCACTGCTCCAAAGTTGGTATTTTGTTGGCACACCGCATTTATCAACTTCTTCAACCATCACCATGTCCGGACATCGAACCATGGACACAATAACATTGTACATAACTGATTAGCATGAGGGCTTCTCGCCGTCAAGCTTAAAAGTTCGGTGAGTATAAATAAACTTTTTTTTTATTACTCTGTATAAACTTGAATATAATATATTAAAATATCGGTTTCAGTTGCACTCGGGAATCTTCGGAAAACTTCAATCAGGAAGCACTGCAGTACCGCCTCACATTCATTGTGATAAAGTTTATATTCAAATGAATTTATTTACTTAGATATTTTCATTTACCTAGGAGTAAGTGTGCTTACGCAGGTTGTTATAAACTCAGCTTAGTCAAGCTTCGCCCCACATTTGTAGTCTTCAAGAGTAAAAAACTAATATCAAAACTTTACATTAAATATCATAAAAATAAAACTTGTTTTCAAATAATAAATATTAAAAAATAATAATTTATTATAAGTGTTGTCGATCACTCAGGATTTCCTTCATTCGTAGAAAATTCTGTGCCATTTGTGTTCAAATTAAAAAAATATTATAGAAATTGAATCATCACGTAAAATTGAGGAAATCACAAAGATAAAGTGAGCTCGTTAGATTTATTTTAAATACACCTTTCTAGTTGCAAAATAAGGTTTCGATTGCAACAAGTTTAAGTTACTTTTAAGGGCAGATAGAGCACTCTGGGTAGAGTCACATAATAATTTTGCTGTACCACAGCTTGCACTCGAAATGACTGAAGTACATCTATAATGCTCCGATATCTTGAATAAAGCGTCGTTTTTACTACTTGAAAGTCTAAGAAAAATAGATTACCAGGTTTATATACTAGGCTAAATAATGCCAGTTCGATTTTGCCGGACCAAACTTGCCAAGAATCTAAGAGGACATGTGGTCAGATTTTCCCACATTTTCGTGTCGAATTGAATCCGTGGTAAGTCAACAATAACCTGTACTCGACCCCCACTAAGCGGGTATATAACGCGCCGAGCGACGCAGCCGGCCGCTATTGCGACAAACGTGCGTCTGTGATTTTTTCTGCCACATTTATTTAATTCATCAAGAAGGTAAGTCAAGTGATAAAACATCGACAAAACAGTGATTTTAATTAGATTATTGCTAAAAAATTAATACATACGATAGTACTTAATTACGTATTTTTATTAATTATCCACTTCTGCGAAGATTGAAAGTGCAAATAAATAAACGGAAAAGAAAAACGGTAATCATAAGATTTCGTAACGATTCAACATTGTGGTTTGGCTTAAGTTTAAACTTTGCAAGTTGGTACGTAAACCCGACGGATGGCAAAATTACTTCTTCAATTTTCGAATACCTGTTATAATGATGTGCTTATTATTTTTGAATAGTGGTGATTTGTATGAAGCCATGTATGTGTGTCAACTTATGGTTGCGACACGCGTGAGTGATGAGCAGCCCTTGTGCGGCACCTGGCAGTTGAATTGCGATAATGAGTGCAGTTCTACAACAGGCAACTGGCCACCATAGCGTCTCGGTAACATCCATACTACAACCGCATATCTCTACAAGTTTAATTACAATCACAATAACTATCTATTATAGAGCTGTAATCATCTCAGATAAATACAAAAAATATATAAAGGTTTCTTTACGTTGCTCAACCTACCACTTCGAAGATATTTCATTTGTGAAGTAAGGGTTTAGCTTATTAGACGCTATAAACAATTTTAGTACGTCAATATTTTATAAATTATACATATCGAAGGACTTTCGAATTAGATGTGACATAAAACACACAAGCTCGTTTGCTCCTAAACCTGTTTATCAAAAATATCTATGAAACACGCGTTTTTGTAATTTTGAGAAAAATTTAGTTTATAAGTAATACTGACCAGTAAATTTTGCCATATTCATAGATTTATTTAATTTGATTCTTATTTTATAATTTAAAATTGAATATTTTAAAGATGGAAAAGGTTACAATCAATATATAATAATTGATTTTGTGAATTGAGTTTAGTGAATAATTTAGGTCGTAATAATTCGTAAAACTTAAGAAAAAGTTTAAGCGTGTGATGTGCGTGTGTGTGTGTGCTCTATGCTTAAAGCTTAAAATAACACACGACTTCGTAAGGTGTATACTTACTTATAAAGTATATGTTATGATTTAAAACAACTAAAAGCTTCGCGAAATCTTAACGAATGTAATAAGTCAGAACCCGTATTTGAATTTGCATTTATTTTCTTGAACCCCACGTGTTAATTTACATCTGTGTTTTTAATACAATAAATTTAAATAACTAGTTCCAAACTTAACGAGTGTAGATGTAGATACAACAAACATTTCTTAACCGAAAAACGGATTTACCTATAGATTTTAAACAGCTTTCGATTTTACAAATAACTTTATACCCTCAAACCAACGAACTAGGGGGTAGACCAGAACAAACATACGAAACAAAGAAAACATCCACCACTTGTATAAAATCTTTTATTTCGTGTATTACTTCTTTGTTCCTTTTAAAATTCCAACCAGGAACCTCAAGCATAGGTCACAATCTCTCATCTACGTTAAGATAAGAACTTGCAAAGTTCCACGGAACTGAAGCCTTCCGTAACAGTGGCAGTTTCAATATACGGCGTCCTAAGCCGAGGTCCGTGCCCTCCCGGGTGCCCTTAGGCGTTTCGTATGTAGGAGTAGTTTAAGTTCCGGCTAAGCGCCGCCGTCAGCGCTAAATTACACAGTCCGGTGAAACTTAAATGACCCATAAAGCCATTAATAAACTGCCTAAATCGAAAAATAAAAATTGCACTGATCAGAAGCGTATTCTGGACATAAGTCACTTTACATTTATTTAAAGACTTTTCAATATATAAATAGTTTCATTATTCGCGCTCATTTTTGTTTTACCGCACTGTTCATATCGCTATCTATTATATCTAACCAGCAGAATATAAATTTAATAAAGTATCTTATAATAGAATATTAAGCCAAAACTGATCATTTATCTTCATTTTCATACGGAGGCTACATAATGTTCAATGTTGTTGAATTTAAACCAACCTTATTTTCAAATAATTCCATCCCACGTCTGACATCAAGGTATTTTGCCGCACAGTTGATAACCCATTCAAATTAGGTCTTATTCATATTATTATTTATTACCTGAATCAAAATGTATTGCCAGAGTCATAATTCATTGAATTTTTGAGGGCTCTATAGTGTTATTCTATTTAATATTTTTTTAAATTAAAAGATGCTTTTTTATATAAATAATATTAAACATAAAAGTTTTTTTTGTTAGGATCCAGACATGTTTTTTGCTTAAATTGAAAAGTTATGGTATATTTTTATTTTTTATTGAAATTATTGTTTTTCAACGTAATAATTTCTACCAAAGCGTAAAACCCGATGAAATAATGTA
Organism: Marasmarcha lunaedactyla; assembly: GCA_923062675.1. NCBI lineage: Eukaryota > Metazoa > Arthropoda > Insecta > Lepidoptera > Pterophoridae > Marasmarcha > Marasmarcha lunaedactyla. The sequence continues at coordinate 22,931,822 of OV281346.1, forward strand.
AACGGTATTAAAGGTATAAATGCAAAGGTATTAAAGGTATAAACCAACACAAAAACACGGGATTTACCAGCGTTGTTTTTAAAATAGTTCTATGTGTATAATCTTGTTATTTAAAATAATATTATGTAGGTACTCTGTATTACTTACGCCTTATACACTTAGAAGGATTTCAACTTACACCAACCGTCAAGCGATTTAGTGTATTGGCAAAATGCGGCCTCCTGTGTCAAGCCCTTACAGCTAATAAACAAAAGAAGCGCAATCAATTCAATTGAATGAATACAGGCTTAAAATACTGAAATCAATAAAAAATTACGCTTGCCAATTGCTTACAAAAAACTTTAAATAGTTAGTCTAGTAAGGCCCCAAAGGAAACAGAGCTTGTGTTATGGATGACCATACAGCGAACGGATCAGAATAATAATACATAAGAAATTCAATCAACAACCGTGACCCGAGAACAAACATGTTCATCACACAAATGAATGCCCCGGCCAGGACTCGAACCTGGGACCTCCGGCGTATGAGGCAGTCATAGACAGTTGCCGTCCGTATTCGAAACAATTGACGTTTGACAGCCGTTTGTAGTTGGCTTGAGTAGTAAGATAGACCTCAGATGATTGATACTGTTGATCAGTCATGAATATTTACTACTCTTCTGTTCTTGCAAAGCTAGATTCCTTCCAGATTTATTCGGATTAACATCCATTGAACGTTTTACTTCCCTTTGGGATTCGGAATGATTTGAAATGTCCACTTTACATAGAAACAACAGTCGGCCGTCGGTAGTTAGAAACCGGTCGGAATCACGTTCTCTTTGCTGACATTTAAACGCTCTTCTAATTTTTAATAGGTTTTATTGTATTAAGAATTCGCAAAAAAAAATGTCTTACGAATATGGAAAAATATGAAGTCACATGGCCGGGGTTAAAGACCGTCCAAAGCCAGTTGAGTCAAGGTTTTATGTATTGAAAGTTCATTAAACGATTCTATCTCCGAATAGGCTAGTATTTTACTTATGTTCACTTCCCAACGATATAGAAACATGCTTGAATTCTGTAAATATTTATTCGACAGTCAAACATAAATAAGTTTGATGGATAACCAGAAATATTCAATAATCGAAGAGCGTTTATTATAAAGCTTCTTTTTCTGTTTTCACAGTATAAAAATTTTCGTGTTCGGCGCGATATATTTCATGTTGAGCGTCTTCCGATAGATTTCGATAAAATATTTAAAAACGTGCAAAACATGAAGTGCATATGTAAATATGTATTTTCCTGGATTTTAATGCGTGCCTGTTTGTGTTCATATCGCAAGATAAGTCCTTTGTTTGCGCAATTACCCAAACAATACTTACAAACTTTATGCAAATTATAATTAAATAGTATTGTTTTGTCCTTGATGACACAATTGATCTGCGAAAAAAATCTCAAAACCAACTTAATTATTTCTCTGGGAGTTCTGTGTTACAGTGAATACTAGATGACCTTATAAGATTAAAACTTAAAGGCTTTGAAAAAATAGATACATTTGTAGCGATTGTTGTATTTTTAAATTATTGCTTTATTTTCCACAGAGGCTACAAATAGTCGATACATTGAGAAATACACAAAAAAATTTAACAATTTGATTTTAAAAACCAAAATGTGTAATTTAATATAATTACTTACATACTTTATTGGTACTTTAGAACCCCGCATCAAATCCAGTATTGGGATTTGGAGACGCTTTATTTATTACGTTCGCGTATAAAATAATTGTACTAAATCAAAGTTGACTTTAAGATTTGACCTCTTGGATCCATCACTGGTAGGTACACCAACCATCCGAGTGTACGAAGTGACATAGGTACATTCTAGTTTTGGTGCATTCTGACGACGACTCCAAATTCTTTGTCGATCCCGCCAAAGACTATACGTTATATAAACTATAGTGCTCTCTACATGAAACACTAAAAATAAATATGTGTTGCAAAGTCCAAATACCAGACTTGGGGCCAAGAAGCGTAGCTAAACACTTACCTAATTAGCTAATCTTCTGCCCGACCGACCAAACAAAACTTGACACCGGATTCTGATAAAACAAGAAAAATATACATATTTAACAAATTTTGAGATTATTTTCTGAATTCTTTTGTGGCGCCAGTTTTTGTTCTTCGTATTGTTTTTTTTAATTTTACTTATCTTCAGGTAGTTATTGTAATCGAAGGCTTTTAAAATTCTAAGTATACAAAACTCCAAAACCAGGTTAACAGGTTTTCGAATATTCAGTTTTGTTTCCGATTTCTTAACTATTTCTCTCTCATTCTAGTTCGTCGTCACGTAAAGTTTGTTAATACCTATAAACAAACAGTCTCTAATTTATTACATTGTTGAGTTTAACTTCGCTATAGAGTCCCTCACTTCTTGCAAGACATAAAAATGGAGCGCTAATTAAATATAATTGAGTATGTACCTTTTTCGTATCCTAAAATAATAACCGGAATTACGCCAAACCGTTTTGACAGGAAATTATTTGTACTTATGAAAAATGCGATAAACCTAACGATGACTCTATATTTTTAAGCTGTAAGACAAAGTCAAAATGAATATATTTGAAGATTTTAAAAAAAACTTCATTGTTGGGTGGTTTTGTTCTAAACTATGGGGTATCGAAGTTTATGGATGCGATGATGTGTATCGCATTGTTGTTGCTTAGATCAGTACTTGTACTGTACAGGTTAGTGAAAAAACATCCTTAACTTATTTTTAGTAATTCTAAACAGCAATTAATAAATACGAATCTAAACGAGCAAAACAATTCTATTGGTTAACGAAGTCTCTACAGACTAAATAAAACTATCAAATAAAATACAAAACATTACGTAAGTTGACATAACCGAGCCCCGCCTTGGAAAACCGATAAAGTATAATTTAACGATTTTGACGTAATTTACCGGTTTCTGTCTTCAAAGTTCATGTGTCTCAAGAAACCTTCGCCCGAGATGCTTCCTCATTGCCCTTTGGTTGAAAATTTAAGTTTTATACTTTTGGGCTTACTTGTTGTCGTGTATTCAAAGGCTGATTAAGATACATCACTTTTATTTCGACGACCGAGTGGTGTAGTGGTAAGTAGCCTAGCCTCATACGCCGAAGGTCCCAGGTTCAAGTCCTGGCCGCGGCATTCATTTGTGTGATGAACACAGATGTTTGTTCTCGGATCATGGTTGTTTGTATTTATATATGTATGTTTATTCTGGGTTCTCCCCAGTCTGCCGTATGGTCATCCTAACACAAGCTTTGGGGCTACTTTGGAGCCATACAGTGGGTGTGTTTGTCTGGGGACTAATTTTATTATTTTTTATTTCAATCGCGTTTTGTGATTGTGTCTGACGAAATGTAAAAGTTGTCATAGGTGGGTTTAGCCTGCGTATCCACCAGGGATTTTTTTTATCTTCGTCATAGCCGGCAAACTAGCACGCGATCCACCTGTTGGTAAGTGGCATCCGTGCCCATGGACATCAGTAATAGGTGATTTGATTGGGTATCTCGTTGTTTATTGATTTCCCGATTAATGATGCGTTGCCGAGCGGAGGCTTAAGGAGTTGCCTGTGTTCCAGGAATGGTTCCTTCCCTTTAACCGGAACAGAAGTACGTAAACGTGATTATGGTGGTAAAAAAAGAAAGACTGTAAGAACACCCCAGACGAGATCCTAACGCAATAAACTCTATCGCCACTTCTGATGTGGAAAAAACCGTTCAATGGGGTAATCAACTTATCCAAGTAGACGAGTATCAAAAACGCGACGCGAGTTGTTTCTATTATTTCGTTTGTATTATTTATCAGTAGCCCTGGAGTGAACAGGAAACCGCATTCAGCCTGTTGTCTGGTGTGCTTCATCATTTAGTATTTATATTTGTCTTCGATTTGGAAAATGAAGTCATTCTGTAGACCACCTTTGGTGGAGTTGTCATTGGTTGGATACGAATCATTGTTTTTTATTTACTGGTATATAAATAATAAACATATCTTTTAATTCCAACATGTAAACACTTTTTTACTTTAAATACCACGACTTGGTATCAGCGGTTGTGTGAAAAACAAAAACAAATCGGAATAAGCTTTCAACCTTAGTCAAATTCCATTGTGACTTGTGTAAATTAAAAATTTAAAGTTTTGCTGCATTGTTGAATTATGTTTTTGATCGGATTAGAAGTTGTGAGATTTTTGTAATAATAAATAAATAGCGGGCTCAAATTCAATGATACACCGAATATCATAGTACGGAACCATTAACGTGTGTACCGGCCTCACACTTGGACAGTTTCTGATTTAATTACCAAATAAAAAGAAATAACTTTTTCTCATAAAAGTAGTAAGAAGGTTAAATTTAACCCTGAACGCATTAACATAAAATTTACTGATAACTAAACAACTACCTAACAAAAATATATTTTTTTAATTTTAAGATACAAATATTGTTATTTAGCTAATTGATTCGCTAATATGTTTGACCTCAAACAAGGATGTCGATTGGTTTTTCAATATTTAAACATAAATTTTAGTGTTTTTAATTAGCCATGCTAATATTGCTAGCAAATATCTCGTAAAATAATTTTTAATGGTTCTAGGAAAATTGCGGTTTTAATATAATCGTTGTGGTAGTTCATTTTCGATTCGCGTTCAATGTGTGTAATGATCAGCCCGTGCCTAGCTTCCCAGGGAATTCCCGGGATCAAACTACATGTTTCTCTTGGGCAGATGTTTCTTTTTCTATTTCATGTATTTAACTATATATAAAAGAGTTCCGAGAGGCTTTTGTCCGCCGGGGTTTTTCCTCTCGGTCTACCTATACTATCTTTTAAAAGTCGTGTTTCATTTGTTAATAGAGATTGTGATTATTATATCAGCTAATGATGCGTTGCCGAACGAAGACTCCAGTTGTTTTAGTAATTTCAGTGGCTTTTTTTTATTGAAATAGGATGAGACGTTTGTCTTCTATCTCACCTGATGGAAACTGACGACGAAGACGAAGGTGTTACACGTCTATCCACGAGATACCTATTCACTCGACGCTTGAAAGAACTAGGACTATAGTTTTCTGGAAAAACAGACGCAGGCAGTTCATTCCACACCTTGGCTACCCGCACCAAACAGGAACTATCGAAGCGTTTGGTTCGACTTCTTGGGTTATCTACTATGATGGAAGGCCTGTCTGCGTCTAGTAGTCCGATGTAAGAAAGGTGTGGGTTCAACCTGATCAAAAAGAGCATTCGGCTTTTCTTTGCGTTTAACCGGAACACAATCACACAAACGAAAACGGAAGGCATCTTAACATGACTTTATACTGCCAGTAATAATTCAACAAATTATGTCGGTTAACTTACATTTAAAAGCAATATTACCCATTTATTGGCTGGTAATATAAGACGGCCTGCCTGGTATGGAGGTAAGTAGCCTTGTCTTTCATGCAGAGGTCCCGGGTTCGAATCCTGGTAGGAGCAGATATTTTATCATATTTGCTGTTATATATGTATGTTAGACATATATGTCATGGATGTGTATGCATGTTTAAGTTTATTTCTAATATTTATATTTAAAAAAAAATTTCTAGGTGTGTTTATATATTTCTTAAGTTTATTTATCCGTTATCTAGTATCCATAACACAAGTTCTTAATGATACTTAATTTGGGCTAGATAATGTGGTGTGTCAGTTAGAAATATTTATTTATTTATTCAATATTTAATATAAAGAACTCCTTAACCTAACTTATAAAACCGAATCATGATGAAGCATTAAGTAGGTAATCGGTCGAAGTCATGGAGTAATCAACTTTGCTGGCTTGAGAAAGAAAGTGGGGAATATATTGCTACATATTGCTTGGGCCTTTTTGTTTGCTCCAACGACACACGCAACAAACGTGAAGTAATGTTTAAATCTGTTTCAAAAGGTTAATTTGTTTGTAAATATCTATTTACGTACGTACTACTAAGATGAATAACAAAATATCACTTCTTTTCTTTGGCAAGATTTTAACCGTGGTTGTTTTTGATAACATGTGGATTAAAATCGATCGAGTAGTTTATGTGTCCGTCAATAACAAAATAATGAGCAAACAACCAATTATTTCATCTTAGATGTTGCACTATTCTTCTACTACTAGTCTTCCCATTAATGAAACTTAAACTTACCATTTATTTCTTTCATCTTGATATATTAGTAAAGCTAGTTACCGTCAGCACTGCCCATACGCATCTTGTCTTACAAGTTCGTGACGTTACGTTTTTTGATTCCTTGATGCGTTGTTCGATACCAGTTATATAAGCTTACGGTCATCGCCAGTAATATACCCCACAACAAGGATCTACCTATTGTGTACTGTGCATACTATAGTTGTAGAATATTGTAACATACGTGAAGAAATAAAAGATCAGGCATTTATAATATTAGACGTAAAATGGTTAGCGTATGTGCCTATATTTTACCTGTGTATGTTAAAACTACCTCAATTTTAGGCAATACATATTTTATGCGCTTCTTTGTGTTTGCTTCGTTATATAGAGTTGTTCTTTTTCTGGCAATTTTATTATCCATATTGTTGTCATATAACATTACACCTGAAAATGTTGTGCATTGTCCTGCCAGGGCACCATAATTCACGTACAAGGCATTGAAATCTTTAAAACAAAGGAAGATTAAAACTTTAAGTGAACAAGTTCACAGCTAATGTCTCAGTTTTAAAACATGTTCCGAAAGTACGTAATATTTCTAAAGTAATTCTTGGTGAACCTTAAACTTTACCGGATCAAAATTTACTCAACAAAATAACAATGAGGTAAAAGGTATAAGAATATGGTCGCCTTTTTTGGAATTGCATGTGCTCTTGGTTAACTGCATGGCTTTATCAATCGTTTATGACTGATGACCATTGCGTGCGCATACTGTAAGCCATCCACGAGGTAACTTATTGACGTAACAGCGTCGTTATGGAAATTGACACCAATCATTCTCGCTCCGATCGCCACCCGGTACGGACGTGCAGAGCCCCGTTCTCCGTTGATCGGTCCCTTCCCGATATTCCGTGGCGCTCAGTCTACTGACATCACGGTTTAGCGTGTTGGTTCCGTGCTACGGTTTTCAAGGTTTTTCTACTACCTCTGAGTGCTATCGAAGTGCGATTTTTCTTTGCGACTAAGCCCCTTAGTCTTCAAAGTGCTGTGCTAAGTTGTGTTGTGCTTGTGCTGAGTGCAGTGTTGTGCCCAGCGTAACGAAGTAAGCGTAAGTTTCAGTACAAAGGATACTTAACGGTGACAACGAATTTGTACTGAACCAGTCCTTTTATTTTCATTTTATTTCTCTTCTCTATTTTATTTATTTTTCTCCTATTTTCATATTTATTTTTATCATATCTGTGTGTTTTCGTGTATATTTGTCCTTTTTGTCGGTAAAGGTTGACCCTAACGCGGTCAACTCTTTACCTGCGTACCCTTTTTTAGGATTCTAGGTAGCGGCCTTCGGCGTACTACGGTTAGTTTTAAGTTATTCTCCCCAGCCCCCCTACCGCTGGTAGGGAGGTTAGCCGCTAGGGTTCGCTAGGTTTTTATTTAGGAACTCTAGGCATTTTTTATAGAATTATATATACATATCATAGTCCCAACCCCTTCCCAAATGGATAAGCAAAGCGTCATAAACATTGCGAAGGCGTTCGCCCAAGCACTCGCCGCGTCGGGTGTTTCAATTTCTGACGACATATTTACGCGGGCTGTACTAGCGCTTAACGCGTCCCCGGCCTCTCAGGCCCCAACCCCAGCCCCTCAGGCCTCAAACGTCCAGACCCCTCAGGTCTATAGCTCTCCCGCGTCTCCCGTTCCATCCGATATGGACTGCGTATCGGTCTCATCCTCGCGCTCTTCTCGTAGGAAGCGTACCACTCCCGGGAGCGATTTAGACTCCGCCGCATCCGAAGCTTCGTCGGTCGCCGCCACCTTAACCGGCTCTCCTGAGCGAGCGTTCCAGTTAGTTGCCGAACGCTCTAAGAAGCGTTCGAAAAAAGCCGCGGTGTCTTCAACACCCGAGCCAACCCCGGTGTCATCTACACCCGCCCCCGCGCCGCTCATGTCACTCGAAGTGACCGCGTCTCCGTCGGTCCCGTCGAAGCCAGCGACGCGCTGCGCTCCTGTCCCAACGAAGCCTCAGCTCCCTCCGCCCGTCTTCCTCCGTGAAAAAGCGCGCTGGACAACGGTTTCTAACTTGTGCAAAGAGCACAAAATCAATTATCTAAAGGCAAATAACGCAGGCGATACTATCAAAATCCAAGTCACGACTATCGACGACTTCCGCGCGATCACTCGTTTACTCTCGCTTAAACAAATCGCGTACCATACTTACGCCCTCCCGGAGGAGCGTAAGATCCGCGCAGTATTACGGAGCGTCCCGTTCGAGCTCGCGAAGATATCCTCGAGGACCTTAAGTCCCAGGGTTTCCCGGCTGAAGCAGTGCACAAGATGCACTCAAACCGCGGTAGGCGTTTTCCGTTAGCTCTAGTTATCTTGTCTAATACTCCCAACTCGAGGGAGATCTTCAGAGAGGCTCGCACTATCTGCGGACTCTCGAATATCTCCGTCGAGCGTCCCAACCCCCGTGGTCACCCTGGGCAGTGCCACCGCTGCCAGCTCTACGGCCACGCAGCGGCGAACTGCTCAGCTCCTCCCAGGTGCGTCAAGTGCCTGGACCCTCACATAACAAAGGAGTGCACTCGCACTCCCGAATCCACTTCCCCCCTGTCTGTGTGCTGTGCGGCCAGTCTGGCCACACAGCTAACTACAGGGGTTGCCCGCGCGCTCCGCGCTATTCAGCCAAGAGGGCCGCGCCTAAACCGGCGCCGCCGCTCACTCCCGCTAACTTCCCGCCGCTGCGCAACCGGGGTCCCCCGGAAGCAAAGCCCATTCAGCAGACGCCTACTTCGGCTCTGTCTTGGAGGCAGCGTCCGGCCGTTCCACCTGCACCTTCCCGTCCTATCGCACCTCCCGTAGCTCCTGTAGGGCCGCGTCCTGTTCCGTCGTCTTCACCTCAGTCATCGTTGGCTGAGGACATGAAGACCGTGTTCGACGTCATCCAAAACGTCGACATTAACGAAATTTCCGTATTCGCATGCAAACTGCGAGCCGCCCGCTCTCCTCAAGAGCGTTTATTTGCGTTAGCCGAGCATCACCCGCTTCTAAGTTCGTTATAAATTTTTTTTATTTTTTTTTATTTTTGTATAAATTCGTAAATAAGCAAATATAATGTCTAGTCTCGTAAATCCTGCGTCCGGTCGTATCAAACCCAAGGGCTTATCCCTAGTTTCTTTTAACGCTCGTAGTCTCAGCACTAACCTTCCTGAGCTCAAACTGTTCCTTCAGAACAACGAGCCAGACTTATTGCTTCTTCAAGAGACGTGGCTCACTCCAAACCGCACCAGGGGATTCGCTGTTCCCAATTACGTGTTCATTCGTAACGATAGGCCTGACGGTTACGGCGGCACAGCTATTTATCACAAAAGACTGATAAATATCACTGCACTCCTCTCCCTACCCCTCCTCTCCTCAACATGGAGACCACTGTGTGTAGATTGGTTATGACTGGTCATCCGACCGTCATCATAGCTTCAGTCTACATACCTAGTGACATCCATCATACCAGACCTATCTTTAGCGACCTCGAGGCCATTCTCGCCCTCGGCCATTCAGTCATTAGGTTTGGAGATTTTAACTCCAAACATACTGACTGGAAGTGCTTATCGACCAACCAAAGCGGTAGAGAACTCCTTAAAATCACTCAGCAACTCGACTTAGACGTCATCTCTCCCGTCACTCCCACTCACTATCCCGGCAACCCTAACTACTCTCCTGACATCCTCGATTTTGCGATCGTCAAACAAATCAACCTCGATCTCAGGTCTATCGAACCGCTCGATGACCTTGACTCTGATCACCGCCCCGTCTCCCTCGTGCTAGGACCGCCTAACAATCACGTCACTCCTCCTAAGACCTTCACCAACTGGAAAGATTTTAAAAATACGTTAGCTTCAGCCCCAAACTCTCCGCTCGCGATCTCGCCCGACCAATTACATAGCCCGGACAAAATAGATTCATTAGGCGACTCCCTCACTGATGCTATCAACTCAGCCATCAGTGTAAACGAAAAAATTGCTGAGCGAAGTATACCCAATCTACCCTTAGCCGTTAGCAATCTCATTAAAGCTAAGAACGCGGCTCTCCGGAGAGCCAAGAAATATCCCACGCCCGCCTATAGATCAGCTGCGAACAAACTACAACGTAAAGTAAGGTCTCGCCTCGCGGAACTCCGAGACGCTCAGTTTAACGATCTCATGGAGAATATCTCCCCGTCCCACCAAGCGTACTATCGAATGGCCCGAGCCTTACGCGTAGACGCCGCCTCTCACATTCCTCCTCTCACTCGTCCCGACGGCACTATTTCTTTTGAAGCCGAAGAGAAAGCCGAATGCTTCGCCGACAGCATAGCGGCACAATGTTCACCCAGCACGCAACCCACGGATCCCTCCCACATTCAGGCGGTGGAGGACGAAGATCTCCACAGAGAATCTCTCCCCATCACCGACGACCCCGTCACAGTCTCTAATGATGAAATCTTGCTTCTCATTAGAAATCAAAATTCCAAAAAGGTTCCGGGTGCGGATGGTATTTCTAACCACGCACTCAAACACCTGCCTCAACAGGTTCTTACCTTGTTAGCCATCATCTTCAATGCCTGCTTTGACCACAGCTACTTTCCAAAAGCCTGGAAAGAAGTGACAGTCATAGGCATTCCCAAGCCGGGTAAACCTCTGAATATCCCGGCTAATCATAGACCCATCAGCCTCCTCAAGGCCATGTCTAAACTTCTCGAAAGAGTCATACTCTCTCGAATGCGGAACCATCTGTTTCCAACGGATGGCGATCCCCTCATCATTTCCCACCAGTTCGGCTTCCGCGCTAAGCACTCCTGCCCTCGAGCTGTCGAGTACATACTCGACGGCTTCTATCCGAAACGAAAGAAAACGATCGCAGTTTTCTTTGACGTAGCCAAGGCTTTCGACATAGTCTGGCACAGCGGTCTCGTTTATAAACTCTACAAAATAGGCTTACCGGCTCGCCTAGTTAGGATAATCGCGTCCTTTCTCAAAGACCGCACGTTTCGTTTCAAACATGAAGGCACGCTTTCCGCGCCTCGTCCCATAAAGGCTGGAGTCCCTCAAGGCTCAGTCCTCGCCCCTGTGTTGTATACCGTGTACACTAACGACATTCCCATTCCGCCGAAAGACGTCGAACTCGCCCTCTTTGCCGACGACACAGCCCTTTACAGCAAAGGCCAAAGTGTCCCGGGTCTCACCACCAGACTCCAAAAAGCTGTAGACACGCTCGGTGCATGGTTTCAAAAATGGCGTATCGATGTGACCCCAGACAAGAGTTCTGCGGTTTACTTCGACTGTAAACAACGTCATGTCGCTGATAATCTCCACGTTCGAATGTTAGGTACTCCCATCGCCTGGAAGCGCACTACCAAATACTTAGGCGTCACCTTAGACCAGACGCTTTCCTTCAAGCCACACGTCGATAGAGTAACGAAACTCGCCCGTTTTTACTTAGGCCGCTTATATAGTATGTTAGGTAGAAAAAGTAAAATGTCGTTCAGAAACAAACTTACGCTTTATAAGGTCTGCGTTAGACCAGTCATGACATATGCCTCGCCAGTCTTTGCCCACGCCAAACCCTTCGTTCTGCAAAAACTGCAGGTAGTTCAAAATCTTTTCTGCCGCAGGGCCACAGACGCACCGTGGTACGTGCGTAACGCGGACCTGCACAGAGATCTTTAGCTACCTACAGTGCAACAGCACCTCAAAACACTCTCAGAATCGTTCTTCAAACGCGTCGAATCCCATCTCAATCCTCTAGTTCGAGATTCAGTCTCATATACTGCTCCTGTCTTAGATTCGAAGTTCAAAGTCGCTAGACCGAGAAACGTGCACACGAACGTAGCGACGCAGCTGACCCTAGATCTCTTAGCCCTTCAGGCCGCAACTTCTAATTCTAACGTAAATTCGAATTAATTTAACTTCTTTAATATTTATTTAATGTAACTTTAAATTCTATTTTTTTATTTTTCATTTTTGAGCACCTTCAGTGCTATGAATTCACCTTCAGTGCTTTGAGCACCTTCAGTGCTATGTAAATCCCAGCGGGTGACCCCTTCTGGGCCCCACTAGCGCGGCCTCTTTCTCCAATTTCCGTCGCTCAGATGAAGGCTGAGTAGCAAAAAATTGCACGAGCCGACAGGGGGTTTTTTAGTGGGTATGGTTCTGGTAGGCGTCGGGACGAATCCCACATAACTCCGATCGCGCGCGCGGAGTATGCGTCAGAGCATTTTTTATCCTCCTGCCCTTCCCGTGGAGGGGAACAAAAAAAAATGGAAATTGTGTATTATTGCCACTACTGGAGACGGGTAGTGGGCTGCGAGTTCTCGAATGACAACTACTATCGATAGCATCCAAATTGTTCAGCCAGTACTTCAGATATGTAAAAAAGGTCTTAATACATTTTTTTGTATCACATAAATGTATATAAATTTTCTCTAAACTTCTTGTCTACATTATTGCATAACTGATTTTTTTAAAATAACAGAGTGTGAACGTAAATATAGCTTACAGCTAAGCATATTTCAATGAAACACATACGTCAATTTCAATATTTCTCTTCACACGCAGGTATCGTAGTAACATACTGCTGCTTTTAATAATGATAAAGTCGTAAATTTTATGTGTAGTAAATATTGCGTTATTTTCTATGAAATCACTACTTTAAAAAGGTATTCTTGTTGATCAGATTTGAATTGATTAGCGCTGTATCCTCCTATGTTAAAGCTCAGGAAAGATATCAAAAGTGTGATATTGTGGTTATTTCAAACTCATATTCTGTGAAAACCAACATGTAACAGCAATTGTGGAGTCTAACGTATTGAAATTCATTCGATATTATTTATAGACGGCCAAAAAATTAAAATATATAAGTTTAAGGTATAAACTTATTGATCTTAGTTTGCCCGTAAAAGGTTACTTAAAAACATCTTTAAAAATAAATGGTATAACTTTTTAACCTGGGTATATATTTAATTCATTCTGTTAGAATTGTCCCTCCATCGCTGTCAATTACCACCAGACCGACAAAGACATAAAAAAATATTTTAATCCGAGTCAACTTAAAATGTGCGAACTAAAGCGTGACTGTCAAAGCTTGCAAATATTTCAACCAGTCCACTTCTTACTTCCAGATGCAGTCGTGGACGCTGGTGGCGTGTGCTGCCTCGATACTGGCGCTGGCGGTGGCGCAGGGCCCCGGCCGGTTCCTCTCGCTGCCCGTTGCGGAGAAGTGTGCTAGCAGTCAGTATTAAGTTCATTCTTATGTCGTATTAACATAGATTGCTTATAATCGACGTACCAACTAAAAGGGGTAACAGGTAGTCCGTGAACAACCGGCCATGTTGAATCTATCCGCATGCATAACTTTTAAAAGAAGGATGAATACTTTTCTAGAATGAGTTGTTAAATCGTTTTCCATCAGTTTATTAAAAATGTTTAGAAACCATTAATGACAAAATATTTAAAACCAAATTACACAAAACCCTCAAATAATTACAAATTTACTTCCCAAATATATGAGAATTAAATATTTTTTTCAGAACTACACGTGTCATTTTAAAAAATTGGCATGACATTAAATTGCAAGAAAACCCAAATATGTACTGATTTGGGCACTCTTTTGGTGATAACTTTTTTTGACCCTGATTGTGTATCAAGTTTATATATACGATCGATGCTTTTATATATAAAAAGCTACATAGACTTCTAAATGCTAGGTATCGTTATTGTTGTCCTGTTCCTTGTAACACTTTAACTTAATTACCGTACGATTACGGTGTACGATTAGTCGACCGATTACAAACGATACCATGTGCAAGAGGTAAATAACAGACACAAAAAGTATTGAAAGTAAATAAATAGACAGATTTGTCCTACATGACCTGTGTAATTATAAAATTGACAACCGCGTGTCTTGCAGCTCAGAACACCAACAAGGCTAACTAGACATTGACTCTCTTTTATATTCCTACTTTTTCACTTAATTGATGCATTCCATCCAAACAAACAATCATTTAAAAATTCTATTATTCCTGAACTCTACGAAGTTCAAAAGTGACATTTTAAACTACTATAATAACTACTTAAAATAATAAAAATAAATACATTTGGAAAATCAAACAAAACTTGCTGAGTATTAAATAATACAAACAATCGCAATTAGTTTGATGTCATAATTTATTTAATTGTGTTTACAACACTTAATTAACAATTACGTATTAATAATGTAAATAATGAAACAATAAATACGTATAGGTTTGGCAACATGCGTTCCTGGTACATGAATCCAAGATTTTTAAAAATTATGTCGCGATATAAACAAACCTACGTATATAAATACTAACAACCATGATCCGAGAACAAACATCCGCCCATCAATTGATTGCCCTGACCAGGATTTGAACCTGGGGCCTGCAGTCTATGAGGCACGGCTACTATCACTACGCGGCCGTCAAATTAAAAAATGAGTTTGGCCATAACTGATAGTCATGATAAATAAACTTTTGATAGTACCTACCCAATTATTGTTTTAATAGAAAGCTGCTCAAAGCACAAATACATCTTATGTGTCGTATATCACATAAAGATTTTGTAACTATTACGTCGTCCTAGACAATAAGTTAGGCTCAGCATGCGCGTGCGCACTCCCAGTAATGGTAATCCTCACGAGCGAGTACATGACTGACAAGTGTATTGTTTGTATCACTTTGTTGTTGATTGTAAAAGTCGGCTTATAATAGTAATAAATAAATAATTACTTAATTATATATGTGGTAGGTAACATTTGTTTTTAAATTAGATTTTTTTGGTGAACGCATTAGCATGATATATTTATTTATTTATTTAATCGCGTATATTATGGGAAACTGATTCCTTTACATCTAAGTTTTAGATTTGGGGTAAGATATTTTCTAATTGGGATGTTGACTGTATTTTTTTTTAAACATTATTTGTGCAAAGTATAATAATAATGCATAAAACTTGCCCGCAGAACAATAACAGTCTATAATCAATAGTTTACATGGTACATTGATACGTCATTGCAAATGTCAGGCAAACGCTTCTTAGAAAATGGTACTGCGTTGTGGGAATACGAGTAATGTTATTTAAAACTAAAGATGAATAAAACCAGGCTCTTCCTAGAGTAGATATAGAGTACATGTGCTCACTGCGTTCAGGGAAGCCCTTGAGGGAGTACCTGTTGCAGACTGGAAAATGGGCTTTGAAAATTGGTTCAGACGCATGAAACTTAGTATAGACGGTGTGACAGTTTTTTGCAAAAATGAAATAAAAAATATATAACCTAGAGAAAAAAAATTATTTTCTTTTTTCTCAAAAATGTATTTCTGAGTGTTATTATTATTATATTAGGTACGTATTCGAATGTTATCAACTACGCAGATGTGTAGCCAGGCGTATACGTCTTGTATCCCATCTGAATAAATGATTATGCAGACTCGAGTACCAAAATTTTAATATAAAGAAAATGTGTCTTTATTTACTGCGTTTACACATATTTGTTTCCAGTACCAGGAAAAAAAGATTGATATCAAACCTAAATACAATACAAACTGTATTAGATTTTTTCACAGTAGCTTGAAATCATACAAATGTTACCGAAAAAGAAAAATAAATAAAGACTTGTTCAATACATGAACCCAAAACAAGCAAACCTTTTTTAACGTGGATGACCTGTGTAGTCGGGCAGAACAAACATACAATAGGAAATATCAACATTGAGGTAATGGTTATATTCTTGAGGGGTTGAGAGTATGGGGTCAGGGTGATCCTAGATGCTTTAGTAAGATTCAGAACGGGCGGCGAGTGAAACTCGTGACCTGTAAACTCGTAAGTCTGGACCCTATGGCCACTTTGCCTATGTACAAATTAATTTAGGCGTTATTTTTTTTATACAATTTTATATATTTTATTTTTCTTTCCTTGTTTTTCTATATTGTTAATTTGTAAATATTATTGTTTGTAAATAATAAACGTTAATTATGAAGGCCGCAGGACTTGGAGAGTTTTAAAAAAGTTTAATTTGGCAAATACGTTTAATAAGAATTAATTAAAAATTACAATATTGAAGATTACTATTAAACAAGTGACAATTCACCGATGTGAGGTTAAAAAGTGATTTATATTTAAGTCGAATATTTAATGAAGCCTCGGGTCTTCGTCAGCATTTCCTGTTTACTGTAAAAGCAACTAGGTCGATGCAGCGTCGGCGGCAGCAGCGGCGGCGGCGGCGATGACCTCTCGCTGTGGTGGCACGTGTCAGGACTTAGGCAAATCTTAATGAGTAATATGCCTATGTGGTAGGCATATAACACCTCCCCCCGCAGATCGGCGACTATTTGCGAAGTTCCTTCGAAAATGTCGATGATAACTCATTGGGATGAATTTTGATGTTTTTGGAGATGTTCCTTTTCCTAGGCTGCACTTCTGAGTGTGTTTCAGTAGTTGAAGTATTTTCAGCTGTAGCTCCATCGGTATCCCGGTGCAATTTGATGTACAACCTCCTGACAATAAATCCAATAGCGAGGGCGGTTGCACTTAATATTAAAGTGTAGATAGGAATAGTTGTGTGGTAGATCGAACTATTTGAGATTTCGTTGATTGCAACTGGCGTCTGGAGTGCTATTTTTGCATTACTGGCATGAAGGTTTTCCAGGTTGATAGAGTTTAGGCGAATCTGCGTCTGATGATGAGACGTATTTTCTGAAAATGTGGCGATATTCATGATATGGAGTGCGTGGCCCTCGATGCGGTCGTTGCTGTTATTGATGGTGAATTCAGGTGACTGCAGGGAGCAACCTTGAGGAAGAATAACTAGGTAGCTACCTCGTAGGATTCTGTACTGCTCTGCACCGCAAGATAATTTGATTTTCGTAGGATGGGGAAAGCTGATAGTATAATGGCGACTGTCGAGCTGCTCCATGGCTTCTCCAGATAGGGTGACTGGTGTGAGTTTGCAGGATGTGGAGATACGTTGTTCGGAGATAAGCTGTTCCACACAATCTGGATGGTGATGCATGCTGTGACTTGGGCTTCTGTTGCAGAGGTACTGGGAACTGAGCTTAGGGCAACATGTTTCGAAGTACATTGAATCAGACTCATGAATTGCAATGAAAGGGGAACTAGGTACAAGAGTGAGATTATTCTTGTTAGGGAGAATGGATAACTTGTACAAAATATATCTTTTTGAAATTATTATGGGTATTTTAAAAGCTATAACTACCTTATTACCTACATAATACGATCCTAGTTTAATTATTCCATAGTATTCTCTAATATCTATTTCTAGGGTATTCCCCTTTGGATACAAAACCTTTAACCTATCTAACATGTTACCTAATAGCTTTAAACTAAGCATAGAATGCCGTGTACTCGATGTACGTACAGCTCCTAATAATATGTCTAATTTAACTAATTCATCGACCAATTCATCTATGTTATCGTTTAAAATTAAAAGATATTGTGCCATATGGGCATACTTAATTAATGATGATTCTCTTTCAGCGTCACTGTTAAGAATTAAATTGAAAGCTGAGCTGATTTTTTGTTGATTATTAATTATATTTTCTATAATTTCAGAATGGCGTAGCAGCCATTCTTTACTCAAGCTTATATGCGTGTTTATTTCAGATTCTAAGTTATGCTGATTTTTTTGTAATAAATTGATGGCGTTATTATACTTAATTGCGTCTGTGTAATCTAGATTACCGGAAATACTTTTGATAATAGACCCTAGGCCGTCAATGAGTCCTCTTTTTGTACGAGAAGGTTCAAAACTATTTAACTGATCTAAGACTTTTGTTAGCTTATATTCTAAGTAATTTAGATGTGGTTGATAAAGTGATAAAGTTTTATTATTAAGTTGAGGTCTAAAATCTGCAATTTGGGATTTAACTAAGTTTATTTTAGAATGGATATCACTGAGGTCAATATATTGAAGGAAAGAATGATAATGGGAAATAATATTGGCAGGGCCTAGGTGAAAGGGAAGAAGTCCGAGTCCGTCATCTAAGCTTTCAAGTTTTATCTCCTCCGCGTGGGTTACTATTGCCAGTACAGTCAAAAGAAGAATCCTGCAACAAAGTCGTATCTTTAGGGAGTCTTTTGAGTCGGGATTTCGCTACAGGTCCTCTTTTCTTTTTAGTGTAAATGTGAATAGGTAAGTCAGCTAAAACGGTGTCCTTAGTGTAACGTGGTGCTAGTTTCTGTCTACTTGCTAATGGGTTTTTAATAAAAATTTGTTGGTCAGGTAAGTACTCTATTTCAGGTTCTCGGTCCTTATTCCTGCTTTCAATCAACTGAGTACGATTGTGTAATGCTGTTTCGTTAATTAAGTCATAAACCTGGGTCATACGTGTTTTATGGTCTTGGGCATATTGTTGGAGTAAGTGTTGTTTAAGGTCAATATCTATAGGGTCTCGTGGGTCAAAATGTCCAGTTATTAAGTCAAGAGGTCTGCATTTCGTGAAGCTGTGTATGGAACTATTGTACGCTAGTATTGCGTAAGGCATTAAATTAACAGCTGGTTCATTATTTCTTTCTATTTTAAGTATTCTAAGATGTTCTAAAGTGGTGGAGTGGAATCTTTCCACTATTCCATTATCATTAGGTGTATGAGCTAATATTTTATGATGCTGAATTTTATGTAATCTAACAAATTCTAAAAATAATTGATTAGTAAACTCGGGTCCTTGATCGGTTACGACTGTTAAAGGGACGCCATGGTGGGTACAAAATCTTAAAAGTGCCTGGACTACGCTTAGGGCGGTCCCATCTCTTAGAAAGTAAGCTTGAGCATACTTTGAGTAAGCATCAACTAGTGTTAAGTATTTCTCATTCTGAACAGTAAAAAGGTCTAAGTGTAAAATTTCGAATGGTTTTGAAGGGGGTGGTACAACACAAAATTTTTGTTTAATAGGAGAACGATCATATTTAGCTTGACCACAGATGTTACATTCATTTATATATTTTGCTATAGAGTCTTTCATTCTAGGCCAATAGTATCTTTTCGATAAGGATAGGTACGTTTCATTGATGCCGCGATGATTAGTTTTCCCTTCGTGATAATTTTGGATTATTGCTTGTTGACGTAAGTAGTCCTTAACATTTTCATATTCAACTTTGGTTAAAACGATATTCATTGAGCTACTTTTAAATGCATTCTGTAAGATAGGTATGATTTTAAACATGCTTATTGTAGGATTAACTAGAATACCGGTTTTAACTTTAGGGTTTATGTACTCTTTTACAGCATTAATAAGGTCTGTTTCAAGATTAGATTCAGAGAGTTGTATACATGTCTTAGTGTGAGTGTCAAAGGGCCTAGTCACGGTCGGTTTCTTTTTCAAGTCGGCCACTATGGTAAATACAATTTGTCTATTAAATCTATTCAGTGGGTCGTCAGTAATGGGTATTTCTAAAATAGGGTTCTCGTTACTTGTGTGGGCTGTAAGAGTGGTAGAACCAGCTACTGAGGGTGCTGTTTCAGAGGGATTTACAGCGACAGACTCAGTTTCTTCATTGTGGATTTCCACTCGAGACAAAGCATCGGCATTAGTGTTACACTTGCCTGGCTTGTAAATTACTGAAAAATTATATTCGCTAAGTTTCAGTCTCCAGCGAGTAAGTCTAGAGTTAGGTTCTTTAAGGTTCATAACCCACTGTAAGGGTCGATGGTCAGTTAAGATTTTAAATTTACGTCCGAACAGATAAGGGCGGAAGTATTTGGTCGCCCATACTATAGCTAAAAGCTCTTTTTCAATAGTGCTATAGTTAAGTTCGCTATCGTTTAAAGTCCGAGACGCATAAGCTATGGGCTTATCGGATCCCACAGGTCCTTGAGATAGTACTGCTCCAATAGCAACGTTTGATGCGTCTGTTGTTAATAAGAATTCTTTGTCAAAATTTGGATATTGTAATATAGGGTCGTTGGTCAACAAAGTCTTGCACTTTTCAAAGCAGTTAGTAAAGTCATAGTCATTTAAATTTATCTTTGATCCTTTCTTTAAACATTTGGTCATAGGTTTAGTAATTTTGGCAAAATCTGGAATAAATTTGCGATAATACCCCAGTAGTCCTAAAAATCGTTTAATTTCAGAAGCTGTTCTAGGTAAGGGAAATTTTTGTATAGCAGATATCTTATCAGGATTAGGTTTTATACCGTCTTTACTAATGATGTGTCCTAAGTAAGCAGTTTCAAGTTTTAAAAATTCGGATTTGTCCATTTGGATTTTAAAATTTGATTCTCTAAGTCTATGGAATATTTTCTCTAAATTAACCATATGTTCTTGTAATGACGTACTAAACACTATTATGTCATCCAAATACACTAAGCATATGACGTTCTGGAGGTCTTTTAGCACGTTATCCATTACCCTTTGAAAGGTAGATGGCGAATTCTTTAACCCCATGGGCATACGGAGGAATTCATAATGACCATGTTCGACGTTAAATGCGGTCTTAGGGATGTCGTTAGGGTCCATTTCTACTTGGTAAAAGCCGCTGGCGAGGTCTAGGGTAGTAAAATAATGACAGTTCCCAAGTTTATCTAAGACGTCGTTTATGTTTGGGATAGGATATTTGTCATCTATAGTTTTTTCATTAAGTTTCCTAAAGTCTACAACTAAACGCCATTTGGTTTTACCGGACGCGTCGGATTTCTTTGGAACTACCCAGATAGGAGCGCTCCATGCGGACTCCGAAGGGCGGATAATCCCTTGTTCCAGCATCTTAGAAATTTGATCTCGAACCTCTTGCCTGTGAATGTACGGGTACCGATAACTTTTTGTATACGTCGGGATTTCATCCGCAGTTCTTATTTTATGTTTTATCTTATTGGTAAACGTAAGAGGTTCGCCGTCTAAGTAGAAAATATCAGCATACCGCTTACACAAACTAACTAAATTGACTTTTTCTTCTTCATTAAGATGTTCAGTACGAAGTCGCGATAGGACTTTATCAACACGGTCGCATTCACGTTCGGTGCGCGTGCACTCAATATTATAAGTCTCGGCGGTTGCTGCCCTATCTAACGAAAAAATTATGTCATTGCAAGTTGGGTTTTGCACCTCGATAATACCGCGGCTGTTACGAACAGTTGTTAAGCATTCGTTGATTACGCAATGACTTAACGTTTGCTGCGGGACAAATACTTCACCGTCAGGTGCATTGATGGGTATTCTAAGGAGTTTACTCGAATTAGCAGAAATAATTGTTTCGTACAGGTTGACGTTCCGTGAATCGTACATTTCTATGGGATTAGTAGCTGTTTTAGTCATTAAGGTGTTATTTTTCAGGTCTATCTTTGCCTCCCATTTAGTCAACAAGTCAAGTCCTATTATTCCGTCAAAGTAGGTATGGAAGTCATAGACAAATAATTTCAAAGAGTCAGAGTCATTGATTTCTCTAAAGCATGGTATGCTTATAGAGTAATCGTTCTTTGTCGTCGCGTGAACGTTAGTCACTTCAAAGGGGTCATATTTAAGCGGGAAATTTGAATAAAATTTTTGAACTGCTGTGGGACTTATAAAAGACTGGTTCGCGCCTGTATCGATCAAAAGTTTAAGTGGTGGCTGAGCTATTTGTAAGAAAGGTAATTGTCTTTGCGTCTGAAAATTAACTTCTATTTTGGTCTTTCTGAACGGGTAGGTTTCTGAAAATTTTTATCTGATGGTACGTTTTCATTACTCATCTCAGATTGGGGGACAGAACAGTCTAACTCCTCCACTTGGGGTGCGTCATGATTATAGTCATAGTCTGAAAGTTCGTAGTCATCGTTAGGGTAGTAGTAGTCAGGATAATAATAATCGTAATAGTCAGTGCAATGCGGTTCGCAATAGTCATTGAATTGGTTTAGATTAACTTCCCTAGACTTAAAATAATTAGACGGGGGAGGGTTCCCGTGCTTGGACCAATCGTGACCACGCAAAGCTGCGGGTCTAGAAACGAAGTGGCTAACTCCGCTCATGGGCTTAGGCTGTTGGGCCATATGAAAACCTTGCGGTGGGTTACGTTGTGGTACCCTAAACACATTACTTTGAGGGTTGTATCCCGGAAGGGGTGCCCTGAACATCATTTGAGTCCTCGAAGGTCCCGGGTTCGCATTCGGTTTCCATTGTTGCATAGGTCTTTGTGGCAACTGAATTGGATTTGGACGAGAAGGTCCAGGCGTGGGCATTATATAAGGTTGTTTAAAATTTGGAAACGTTATCGGAGGGTTGTAACTATTTCTTGGTGGTGGAGTTTGCAACTGCGAATTAATTTTACGTTCTGAAAAATTTTCGTTGCGATGTTGTAAATATAAGGTGTTTACTTCTTCGTGAACAAACTCCAGCGCCTTTTCAATAGTGTCAGGCCTCATACATCTTATTCTAGACCCAAGTGGGTCTTTGAGACCTCTAACATAAGCTTGTAGAGTTAATTTTTTATATAACTGCCTTTTTGCTTCAATTGTACTGTCAACGGATTCGTGCAAGCTAACATAAGTCATTATTGTACTAAATAAGTTTTGGCAAGATTCGTAAAATTCTTGGGGTGAACTTGACCCTTGGGTTAATAAAGCCAGATCGTTATACAAAGAGGTCTCATCGCGCTGATCTGCGAAGTTGTTAATCAAAGCATTTTTAATACCGCTCCAGCTGTCTGGAATTCCATTTGAATTTATCAGACGGGCGGCAGGTCCCGTGACCTTGTTTAAGATACCATTAATTAAAGCTAACCTTGCTAAGGCAGTGGGTTCCGAACCCAGTAACCCATCAACTATCTCGTCACATAACTTTACAAAGCGAGTAAGTACGTTAGGGTTCCCGTCAAACTCAGGAACCAGGCGGAGAGCCTTAAAAATTTGTTCTAAATCTGCCATTTCGTAATTAAAAGATAAATCAGATGTTTCAGAACTAAGTGATAAATCCCTATTCAAATCTAACCTATTGTTTCTAGATGTCATAAAAGATATAAAAAGTAACTAAAAATTATCAAAATGCGTAAAATAATTTTTTTTTTAATACCTAGTATTCTAAGAGTTCCTATTTCTTTTAGAAATAAGGAATATAACTTATTATCTAAGGAAGAATAAGTAAAATCTAGATTTTGTAGAAATTACCTAAGTATAACATAAAACTACTTATCTAAAATTCACGAATTTCAAGATAGAAAAATCGTTTATGCACTTTAAAAATCACTTAAGATAAAAAGAGAGAATCGAGAAAAAAATATCACACAGTAAAATTACACAGTAAAATCACAAAAATAAAAGGATATAAAAATAGGAAAGGATGCAACTCATGAGCAATTCAAGAGGCACTTACTGAAACATATTCGCCGTCAGCATCAATGTCCGGATGCAACTCTGCTCCTGTGGTCCTTCCGTAGATTCGGATCTCGTTTAGGGGTTGAAACCTCCTCGGGCCGGGACGCTCCTCTGGATTTTGTTATACTGCTTGCGCAACGACTCGCGAGATCCTACCGACTGCGCCAATTATGAAGGCCGCAGGACTTGGAGAGTTTTAAAAAAGTTTAATTTGGCAAATACGTTTAATAAGAATTAATTAAAAATTACAATATTGAAGATTACTATTAAACAAGTGACAATTCACCGATGTGAGGTTAAAAAGTGATTTATATTTAAGTCGAATATTTAATGAAGCCTCGGGTCTTCGTCAGCATTTCCTGTTTACTGTAAAAGCAACTAGGTCGATGCAGCGTCGGCGGCAGCAGCGGCGGCGGCGGCGATGACCTCTCGCTGTGGTGGCACGTGTCAGGACTTAGGCAAATCTTAATGAGTAATATGCCTATGTGGTAGGCATATAACACGTTCATATACAATATTTATATAAATATCAAACTCGTAAACAAACTACCTAATGTGTTTAATATGTCTCTAATGGTCCCTATACCATAAACTAAACCCAAAAAAGTGCGTCAGTGTCACAATCTCTTTAAAAAAATCATTGGCTTGAAGCGACGACATTTCAATTTAAAAAAAGAAACTAGATAAATTTGAATTAACATTTTAATATATTATACTAATCAACACGGGTTAATTAATTCAGACAGAGTTCCGGACAGGTCTGTACCTATGACCCTCTATTTGTAATATAAAAATCTGTCAAAAGTATATAATTAGCAAATATATTTGACCTCTGGAATGAAGAGACGGCCATGACCACAGGTAATGGAATTTCTGCAACACAAGTTGAATAAAGAAACAAATTAATGTAGCGACACTGCACTATTCTGCCTTAGCTTAGTTCGACTGGTGACAAAGCACAATGATTAGTGTGCCACCGGAACTTTAGCCTACAGTTAGGCGTCAATCGGCTAATATATTTGTATCAACGTTCGGAAAAAATGCTGCCTGGCTAAACTCGGTTGGGTTTTGCCGACACGAACCGAATGAGCCTTTTGGTATATATAGCCGAATGGACTTCTCGATCGGCTTGCCGAATATGTGTGGTCGTTGGTTCTAGACGGTGTTGCCGTTGCCTCTTACTGAAATTTATTTATTTACTATGTTTTTTCTCTTACTTACATTGAAATGTTTAGCTTGCTCTGCAATAAATAATGGGTTTAATTTGTCCGTACATAAAACCACTTGAGAATATGACGCCGGATCGTATTGCATTGCGGCGCCGACGTACGCCGGAGCAGGAACAGACAAACCAGTCACGGTCAATTATGTCACTCACGGAAAATTATATAACATCCAACATTGAGATTAATATACGCAACTGTATCATCTTATTGAAACGTTTACATAAATTTACTTAAAAAATCGATCTCAATATATTCCATCTCTCGAGTTTTTTGCATAATATCCATGAACTCATGTCAATGCTGACATTTGGAATTCCGCATCACATAGTTTGGAATTTATTAACAATATTTTGCTACATCTAATATCTAATTTTGAATCGATTCAATCTACCATCTTTAAATATCTATTTTGTTTTTATTAAAATTTTCTTGGAATTCCTTGTATGTGAAAACTGTGCAAAGAAACGTCAACGCATCTCCGTCATTCTCGACGATTCTTAAATTCAACTTACAATAACAACTATTTTAGGATCGAAATATGTGAATTATTATGTATTCAACTTGTTTGTTTTGAATATTAGCTGTAACTCGCTAAAGGTCAAATCACATGACCTTTTTATATTGATTTAGATTCGTCATAGGATGTGGAATTAATTAAGAAGCTTTAATAAATTAGCTCTTATCAATATGATACAGATACCTCTTTCTGTTGTTAAGCCGTAAAAAATTAAAAGAGCAAACGTGCGAACTCATTTCTGCGATTACGATTGTAAATGTAAGAGATAGTTCCTCTTTATTTGCAGTCGATAAGTACTGTCCTTAAATTTAGAACGATACTAAGTTAGAAACTATGGAATCGATTCTATTAACTGATTATTAGGATCGTTACCCATGTTTGGGCCACCACATTCGAGTCGGCACTCGGCAGTATTGGTGGACCAAGCTGGCCCGGAGCGTTTACTACACATATTCGATTTTGTCGCCCGGCAGACCGTTAATGCCAGCCCGAACTTGCGGATAGCGTCCCTTATAAAGCTGATTTATCCCGAATCATGTAATGATATCCAGAATTTCCCAAAAGATCAAAAGCCAAACGGATGAAACTGCACAAATCTGCTCAAATTTGTTTATCATTACTTATTTTTCACAGGACCAAAGGAATTTGCCTACAAAGGACACAATTACTTCTATACCGGCCACGTGCCTGCGCTAGCCAACAAGAAGTTCGACTGGCTGGACGGCCGCAACCTCTGCAGAGAGTACTGCATGGACCTCGTCTCCATGGAGACGCAGGAGGAGAACAACCTCATCTTCAAGCTCATCCAGCAAAGTAAGTCACTGGCTGACTACAATCTGGTTGGGTGTTTTTTAGAGACTGACTACCTGCCCTATTAAATATAATTAGGATTTAACCTACATGAGTAGGTTCATACTGTAGGTAGATACGTTTTTCGTTTGCATCAACAACTTATGCTGCCTGTCTCGTTTTTAAAGTTGTACAGTCCTCAGGTTTCCAAATCAAGACTTGTATCTACCTACTGCTTGGACAAACGTAGCTTTTAGGCGTAGTTTCCGACAGCTTGTTCAACCTCGGATAAAAACATCCTGTCTATAGTCAAACTTACAATCTCGCAACCAGCTTTATCTATTTAACGTCTTTGAAGGTAATTTGTTAATAAAAGCTAACAATGGGCAAGGAATACATGAATGGTGTCTAAGTAGGTTATTTCCGATCTCGTGATGACAAATTAGCATGCCGCCGGTGGCATTGGCTCGTAAAGATCAAAGCCATCGGCATATGTAAGTGTAATTGGAACATAAATACTTGCATTTTGTCTTAATAACTCTAGCATCATATTTGAAAATGTCTAAATAAATCCACTGAAAATCTAATGCTACGCACACACATGACATTGTCATAATCAGTAAACCGGTGCGAGCAGCAGCGTCCCTGTGTAATCAAATTGCCGTTTGAACATAAAAATTGTAAGACGCTGGACTCTTTTAAAACCACACTAAAAATGACTCTTATGTTCTATCTTAAACTAGATGAACTGCTCATACGTTTGGTGTTTCTTATTCATACTAAATATAATGATGAGTGATCTTTTTTCTTTCATTAAATTGACCAAGTATGTTAGAGAGATTTCATTCTTGTGATTGACCCTAACGATCGATGCAATAAAATTAAAGGGTGTAATTTTTACAGATTATAGTCGGTTTAATTCCTGGGTGAAGAAACGAATGCGGTTTTATTTTTTTTTTTCAAAAATAAAGTATAGTTTCTTTGGAGTAAAATTTGGTATCTTAATTATTTAGAGTACTTTCCCTCCAGGTGGCATTAAAAAATTCCACCCTGTATACTATTTTCCGATTAAAGGTTATGCGTATTAAATATGTCGTACGCTTTCCATTTATGAGTGATCCAGGAATTTTATTCTATTGATTACATTTCAAAAAGTTATAATTTGTTGTTAGACTATGATGTGATCCTTTTAAGATGAAATCTTATTTAATAGCCGTGCTGTTAAAAATAGTTACAACACATTCGTCTGTATCTACTGCTAATCACCAAATTTAACCCTCAGGAAGATAAACCGGTTAGTTCTAATACCTATATAATACTTATCTATAATGTACAGATGATGTCCCCTACATCTGGACATCGGGTCGGCTGTGTGACTTCAAAGGCTGTGAATCCCGCAAGGACCTGGAACCAAAGAACATCCTAGGCTGGTTCTGGTCTGCCAACCGAGATAAGATCGCACCCACTAACGAGGTGAAGTTATTTTTCTCATTTATTTATCAATCATATCTCTGTAATAAGCAATCGGAAAAGAAAGCGTAACAATTATTGCTGATCCCTTTTTCACTAAAGTAAGCATAAGGTACTTTAACTGTGAAAATCAGACTTATATGGGTATATATGTATTTCGTTTTTTTTTATTTGAATAGGTATACTTTCTTCATTGATTTCGTTTCGGTATTTCAAATAGTAAGTTAAGTATCTTACTAAACGACCGGATCGGTCATCGAAACATGAAACATTTTAAAAGATAATGGTCAATATGTGCTCGTAAACATTAAATACTGTGGATCTAATCACAAAATACAATAAGGTACTTATTACTCGGGGTGTTATAAACCCCGGAGGTATATTAATGATGCGTTGCCGAAAGAACGCCTCGGAAGAAGGAAGGTTGGATTTGCCTTTGTTCCCGTACTTTCACCGGCTATCCCTTCTTTGACCGGCACACAACAACTGGCTACTGTGGCTGCATGTAACACCTCCACAGACGAACAATAACAAACGAAACTACTGTTACCGTTTTTATTACCACAATCTCCTACAAACTATTATCTTGGTGAAAAAATATGCCTGCGCATTTATAACACATAACTTTAATACTTTCAGATTCCACCTGGCTGGGGCTACAACCCATGGTCGCAAACGGGGCACAAGAAGCGGCCGCAGCCCGACAACGCGGAGTTCGACATCAACCAAACCAGTGAATCCTGCCTCAGCGTCCTCAACAACGTCTACAATGATGGCATCGCGTGGCACGACGTGGCCTGCTACCACGAGAAGCCCGTCGTCTGCGAGGACAACGAAGAACTTCTTAGTTACATAGCCAGTACCAACTCTTCCCTTAAGTTATAAGTTTACCTGCACTGTTTAATGCGTTTTTCAGAAATATTTCCCAATCGAATGCTTATATTCTAAAATCCAATTTTCACTTCTGGTACCACGTCTGGTACCAAGAACCCAGATTTAAATTATCTCATTCAATTTATAAAGTCCGCTTTTTGCATCAAATCGCCCATAATTGGGAACATTTTTACAGGAATAATTTACGTAGGGATAAGAGTTTATTTTGTAAATAAAAATAAAACGTTTAAGTAATATTGTTGTTCTTTTTTTGTAAATCAAAATACCTGGCCCGCCTGTGTAACACAGCCAGCATGCAGATTTTGATTCTTCTATTTACTCTATACCTGGTCCAGTACTTACCTACTTTTTAAGTTTGGAATGAAACATCTTTCATGCAACGTATCCTGAAAATAAAACAATATCTCACTTTGCCATTTGCAGACAGCGAGCTCTGTTTTGTTTTCAGAATTATTGTGCTGTTTCAATAAGCAAAACTATTTACACTTAGGGATTTAGGTATAACTGAGTATAACCTATACACATTAACTTAATAAATATGTTTAAATATTTGTATTTGCTCTTACGTTGATTAAAGAAAGATAATGAAAGATATTCGTCCTGCCTCTATAATAAAGACAAAATATTAATAGGAGGATATTTAATTAATCCCAATTCTAGTTATAGAAACAAATCAGTTCTGTTAACTTCTATAGTTTTGATAGGTGACAAGCTCCTCAAAAACGGACCGCAAAAATCTTGTTCTCAGCCGACCGATTTTACTTGTCAAATGGTTTAGTAACCGACAAACAACGAATCGACACAAAAACAAATTAAATTATACAGAATCGAAATATTTTATCTAGCTCGCAAGCCCATGCTTTGCATTATACTACCTTTATGTCGGGGAGCAATATAATTGATTTTGTGTGGATTAATGTTTCTGTGGTAGTAGGCACTAGAGCCTTTTTCGTTATGTAAGAACCTCACCTATATTGCGCAATTTTACTTTAATCAAGTCGAGAAAACGCACTTAATCCAAATCCCTCAACTCATACACTATTTTCAAAGAACAAAGTAGTAAATTATGTAATTCAGAGAATCGTGAACACCCAAGTCAGCCTTCACCTTGTCGACATAACTACATGCGATTAGCCTCTATCTAAAGTTAATGCAGATCACTTGACGTCTAATTCTAGTAATTATTACGCACTGGCACATCTTTGCTTTCAGTACGTTGTAATAGTAGCTATTAAGCACACTCGAGACTACACAGAAGGTCAATGAATTAAAATCGTGACAAGATCTTTTTTCCATGGAAGAAATAGCAGTCAGGTATCCAACTCTTTTGCTCATGCTTGTATTATGATTCATATTTTGTAATTCGTGTTCTTTTATTATGCTTGTATTGCTTGCTTTGATTAGTTATATGATATTTTGCTCGGGCTCCTTCTGAAAATCAATGCTAAAGTGCACTCTTTTAGGGTGTTACCACACCAATCCATCGACGTCTATCGATGGGAGCATGGAACAGGCAACGTCGATCGACGGTCGATCGATTGGTATGGTAACACCCTTAGTGTCCGTTAGCTTAATGCTGAGGAGGCCTTTTTTATCATTATATGTAGGCATTTTTTACCGTTTTGTAAGTTTGTTATTTTCTTATTGGTGAAAAAATAAACCTTTTATTATTATTATAATATGTTAAATTTATGTCACTTTTTTACTATTTTCATAGCTGGTGGCTCGCGACCGACCTGATGGTAAGTGATATCTGCACCGATGGACATCATTTGACATTAATTGTAGGTGTTGTAATTACTTATGTTTATTGTGTTGGAACGTTGACTAACGATACATTGCCAAACGCAGTTGGAATTGTCTGTGTAAGTACTTGTAATTTTTATTGGTAGTTCCTTCCCTTTAACCGAAAAATCGGTTCTGAAAATTAGCCGCAGAACCGATAACCGTTGGGGTAAACGAATTCTTGAGTGAAGACCGCGTCTCGGCAAACGTAGTGTAGGACGTCCTCAGACACGGTGGAGTGATGATTTGCGCAGGACGGCTGGCAGGAGCTGGATGCGAGTAGCCGAGGATAGACTTCGATGGCGTGCAATTTGGGAGGCCTATGTCCAGCAGTGGACGAATATGGGCTGATGATGATGATGATGATGATGAACCGAAAAATAACCCCGTAAACGTAATAAGCTATATTACGGCGGTCGAAATAGAAATGACTCTAGCCCACCCTAGACGAGATCTTGACGAATGAAACTCTACTTTAAACGTAATAAGCTATATTACGGCGGTCGAAATAGAAATGACTCTAGCCCGCCCCAGACGAGATCTTGACAAATGAAACTCTACTTTAAACGTAATAAGCTATATTACGGCGGTCGAAATAGAAATGACTCTAGCCCGCCCCAGACGAGATCTTGACAAATGAAACTCTACTTTAAACGTAATAAGCTATATTACGGCGGTCGAAATAGAAATGACTAGCCCGCCCCAGACGAGATCTTGACAAATGAAACTCTACTTTAAACGTAATAAGCTATATTACGGCGGTCGAAATAGAAATGACTCTAGCCCGCCCCAGACGAGATCTTGACAAATGAAACTCTACTTTAAACGTAATAAGCTATATTACGGCGGTCGAAATAGAAATGACTCTAGCCCGCCCCAGACGAGATCTTGACGAATGAAACTCTACTTTAAACGTAATAAGCTATATTACGGCGGTCGAAATAGAAATGACTCTAGCCCGCCCCAGACGAGATCTTGACAAATGAAACTCTACTTTAAACGTAATAAGCTATATTACGGCGGTCGAAATAGAAATGACTCTAGCCCGCCCCAGACGAGATCTTGACAAATGAAACTCTACTTTAAACGTAATAAGCTATATTACGGCGGTCGAAATAGAAATGACTCTAGCCCGCCCCAGACGAGATCTTGACAAATGAAACTCTACTTTAAACGTAATAAGCTATATTACGGCGGTCGAAATAGAAATGACTCTAGCCCGCCCCAGACGAGATCTTGACAAATGAAACTCTACTTTAAACGTAATAAGCTATATTACGGCGGTCGAAATAGAAATGACTCTAGCCCGCCCCAGACGAGATCTTGACGAATGAAACTCTACTTTAAACGTAATAAGCTATATTACGGCGGTAGAAATAGAAATGACTCTAGCCCGCCCCAGACGAGATCTTGACAAATGAAACTCTACTTTAAACGTAATAAGCTATATTACGGCGGTAGAAATAGAAATGACTCTAGCCCGCCCCAGACGAGATCTTGACAAATGAAACTCTACTTTAACTACAACCTAAACTTTTTACCTTCACATAAAAAGTTTAAAACATTTTTTTAACTGAAATGTGAAGGTTACATTTTTCTGTTTTTATAAAAGTACTTAAGATCGTGCATTACAAGCATCATGATTTAGCAGTTTATTCATATTAAATAATAATGATAATAAATATTTCTAACAATTACACCACATGATCTAGCCCAAATTAAGTATCATTAAGAACTTGTGTTATGGATACTAGATATATAAACTTAAGAAATATAAAAGCACAAATAGATTTTTTTTCATCTATAAATATTAGAAATAAACATACATACACATCCATGACTAGAAAGCAAATATAATAAAATATCTGCCTCTACCAGGATTCGAACCCGGGACCTCTGGCATGGAATGCAAGGGTACTTAGCTCCACACCAAACAGGCCGTCGCAGGTAGTTTATTAAGATTAGACCAACTCCTCTAACTCCTTATAGAAGTACTAAAGATTTTTTTCTTTTTGTAGGTATGTAACTGTTTTATAAAGTGGAAGTAAAATGTTGAAGGTTTTATCCAATTCAGAGGGAGCCTCTCAATTTTGACACACGCACGAAAATTGAAAAGCAGAACTATGCTCAATTCATAATGCACAATACTTTACAGGCTGGTCAACTGGTTGCTCATAAATGGAGGTGTTAATATAATCAGTAAAACATTATTAATAAATCGTTACGCCCAATCCTTTTGAAAAGAACTGGGCGCAACTTCGTTTTAGCACGGTACATTAATTGAATCACAATCCTTCAAAATCTTCGCTACACTGAAGTGGCGAGTGCCCAGATGTAGGACAGAACGTCTTGACAGCTCGTTTTTAGTCCGAGTCGTCCAAGAGTGGTACGACCAGCAGGCCTACTCTGGAAACAATTCCAATGGATCGGCAATTCAACTTCGATATTTCGTGCTCTTGGATGCTACACAAGCGCCGATTGTTTCATATTGCACGGCCATTTTATGATACTAATTGAGATTAAAACTGGCATTGGCTAACCCAAAAACGCCAAATCCTAACTCTTGAGTTTGCTTTGACAGCTGTCAATTATGGTTTAAGTTATCTTTGGATTTGGATTGGTGTTGAATTAGAATAAAACATTGTTTAAACTCTAAGCCTGCAGCTTTCGTCTACTGTTTCAGATAAATATAACCTTTGAGCTTTCAATCGTAGAGTGAATAGATCTAGTGACGTGGTGGGTAGTGGGCCCTGCCTCATACGCCAGGGATCCAGGTCCGAGTCCTGGTTTGGCCATACATCTACAGTAGGGCATTCTGGGTTCCCAGTTCGCTGTATGGGCCAAAATAAATGTACATTTTTCACATGACTCTTGTGAGAAACATTTCTCACGTTTCTCACAAAAATCTAAAATGTTTCTCACAAAGATGCGTTCACACAGGTAACTTTTTACTGGTGAACAAATAGGTACTCTCGGGGTTCGGTACCCGGGATGGACCTAATCTAACCTAGGGAGGTCTTCCTAACTAATAAGAAAGAAACACATATAACACTTAATCCACTTTTATTTAAAATGAATCTATTTTATAAGATAATACAATGATAATTATTAGTCTATTTTTGGGGACGAAGCCCGCAATAGAATTCCGTAAGGAATCCTGTCAAGGAATGATCTAGAACAACCTTCGATATTCTCTATATTTTTACATTTTACAAATAAAAATCAAATAATGACAGACCCATAAGTTGCCAGTCATAAATGTCGGCAAGTTTGTTTGTGCAATAACCTCTTTTAATAAATACGGCACAAGCAAACGTTGCAATCGCCCCTCTTGTTTAATTTATTTAATTAGTGAAGCTGATTAAATAAATTCCTATATACATTTCATTCTTAAATAACGACCCTACTTAAATCAGGATCATATACATTAATCGGGATTACTCTCAGATGAGCCCCCTACCGATAGGAATATATATACTTGATCATGTTTAAATTACCACATCTTATTACACCAAAAATGATCTTATAGTATCTATTCTCCATCAATAGAGCCTTAGCCACAAAACCTGATGAAAATCAGCCAAGATCCCGGCTGGTTAATTAATATCTAAATAAAACAATGTAAATTATTTTAATTTCTCATACAATTCATGAATAATCAACAACCCCATATTAATCATTTACGTTACACAATCATACGCAAGTTCAAATAACCAATATTTATTATTAAATTAATCAACAATTGTTAAAATAACCCATTGAATACAATCAAATTATAATTATAATTAATTGATAAGTAATAAATATATTAATATCCCAATAAAAGTAAATTGAATCAATCCCATTTATATTAAAATTAATACTAAATTAATCAAATTATATTATCAAACATTATCATTCAGTTGGCAAAACAAACACGTTTGACATGAACTGTCATATTAACTTTAAACTTTTCTGAATGATTAAAAGTTTATTTGAAAGTTTGTAACTTTCGAAAATTTAAATATTACCTACCTAAATATTAAGATTTTACCTGCCTAACTATTACCGGACAAACCTTCCTATGAATAGATCATAAAATCGGATCCAAAGTATTTTACTTAACCCAGAATGATATCTATAAATTAATAAATTAATATTTCACAACGCAATGCAGAGAACTTTTTCAAAATGCACCGAAATACACCTGACAAAATTCTATACCAATAACGTTTAAAAACCATTACCTATTCCATTACAACCCTTTTATTATTTAACCCACTGAGGATCCTATTCTACATCCGCGTGTTGACCCACAGACATCAATATCACAATATTATATATACTCGTAAACTTTGGCCGCATAGCTAAATCGGCTATCACCTTCTCTCTTATGGAGATTATTAGGCGTGGCTCAAATTAAACGTGCACATTATCTATAGTGTTATTTTAGTCTTTGAAAATTGACTTCTTTAGAGCATTGGCACCACACGTATATTTATGATTCGTAAATAAAATGTAACGCGGTAAATACGTGCCGCGTGTACCTGCCGCTCCTTTGAGGTGTCTCTTCGGGTATTTAAAATTAATTTATTAAATCATTAAATAAAATACCCTCTTATCTCAATATATTTTATGTAAAAACCTTTTCCTTATTTTCTTTTATCTGCATCGTCCATCCATTGCATCTCCTTTTTTGGTGATGCTGTTTGGATCGGCTTTGCAGGATATATCATCTCGGAACATTGCGTTGTGAAGTGTAAATAGAATTTGAGAAAAAAAATATTAGTTTCTTATATTATTCTAAAACCCCAACGAAATTCTAACCGTTGCATATCTACAAATGAACGATATATATACTTGTACACCTAAATGTGTATTTTTACTCTATTAATTCTAAGAATAAAGGAATTATAATATTATCGTAATATTTCAATACATAAATTACATACATAACTTTATTTTATATATATAAATACAGACATAGTTTTATCATTAGTTTTACTTTATCGAATATTATATGGTTTCAATCTATTCACATGTACAATTAGTTCTTGGTTATTTTGTATTTTTTTTACAAGATAATTGTCACATCCTATATATCGTAACACTCGAAATAAACCTTTATATGGTCGACTAAGTTTTCGACTTTTACCTGATATTCTTTTTGGACAATGTAACAAAACTAATTGTCCTACACGAAGTTTAATATTAGAAGCCTTTTTATCATACGATCTTTTTTGTACTAAACGAGCTTTCCTTAAATTTTCTCTGGCTTGATTCACTGCACTTATATAAGTATCTTTTTTTTGTTGAACGGTCATATTACAGTTAGGATTCAACCTTTTATCAAACGGAACTTCAGGTTCTCTACCAAACATTAAATAATAAGGAGAAAATTTAGTTGAAGCTTGTTTTGAACAGTTATAAGCATATATTACAAAAGGTAAAATTTGACACCAATCCCTTTGACTTTGGTTTACATATTTAGCTAATGAATATGAAATGGTTTGATTCAATTTTTCTACTAAACCTAATGTTTGATGGTGCATAGTGGTAGCTAAGGAATGTTTTATATTATATTGCCTTAATAAAGACTTAATTAACCTTGACGTAAACATGGAACCTTTATCTGACAATACTTCACATACTGTCCCGAACTTTGTTAAAATTTCATTAATAAAGAAATTATATACTATTTGAGCTGTCACTCGTGGAACTGCTTTGCAAATAGCATATTTTGAAAAACAATCTATACATGTTATTATATATTTATTACCATCTACTGAACGATTAAAAGGACCTAGTACATCAACCTCTATCTTTTGAAATAAATGATCCGTTACTATAGGGCGTAATGGCACTATCTTATTATATATTTTCTTTTCTTGACAAGGTATACAACTCTTAATATATTTCTCGATTTCATTATATGCGTTCGGCATAAAATATTTTACCCTGAACTTTGCTAAGGTTTTCATCATCCCGAAATGACCTCCCGTACGTGCGTCATCATGTAATTGTCTCATGATTTCACTAAATAACGACTTAGGTAAAACAATTAAATTTTTTATTATATTTCCACTTCTAATACATTTATATAACACATTATTTGATATCATAAAACCTTTATATACACTTCGTCGACTGATCGATACATTTTCACGCCACCTTCGGCAAAAACTATCTTCCTCTTGATGTCGTGATAAATTCTCCACTTCAATCGAGAACACTTGTAAACAATCTTCTATTTCTTTTCCTGTACTAGTTTCATCTTCTATTAGGGGGTTTCAACTTAAGAAATCCGCTACAACGTTCTGTTTTCCGGAACAATGTACAATCTCAAAGTCGTGTGCTTGAATCGCCAAGGCCCATCTGGCTAGTCTTCCAGACATGTCTCGTCTTGTCCTTAACCAACATAATGCCTTATGGTCTGTTACTAACTGGAATTGTAATCCCCATAAATAATGTTTAAAATAGTTTAATGCCCACACTAAACTTAAACACTCCTTTTCAGTTATTGAATATTTTTTTTCTGCTTCTGTTCATTTTCGTGATGCGAAGCATATCGGTAACAATTTCTCTTGTTGACCTTGCATCAAACATGCTCCCAAGGCTAAATCACTCGCATCTACATATAATCTTGTACATATTTTTTTGTCATTAACAAAATGTCGTAATAATGGTGGTTCAACCATTAACGATATCATTTTATCGAATACCTCTTGTTGTACTTGTGACCAAATGAATTTCGTATTCTTCTTTAATAGATCTGTTAAAGGAAGAGTTAATGAAGAGAAGTTCTTTATAAATTTTCTATAATATGAAAATAAACCCAATACCGATTTCAATTCTTTAATATTTCTTGGTATTTTAACTTTTTTTATTTTCTCAATATTTTTTGGGTCTGGTAAAATACCTTCTCCAGAAATAGTGTGTCCTAATACAGTTATTTCTTTGAATCCAAAATTACACTTTGATGGTTTGAGTGTCAAGTTTGCCGCACTCAATCGTTGAAACACTTCTTCTAAAGCACTTATAAATTCATTAAACGAATCACCATACACGATCACATTGTCAATAAAAACTATCACATTTTTATACTTAAGACCTGCTAACACTTCATCCATTGTCCTTTGAAAAAAAGCTCCACTAGTTTTTAATCCAAAAGGTAATACGTTAAACTCGTATAATCCAGATGAATGCTGTTTTGTGTTTATCTTTCTCCGCTATCGATAGTTGCCAATAGGCGGAGTTTAAATCTAAATCCGCATAGAATTTCGCCCCATTCAGCTGTGTTATCATATCTTCGATGATAGGCAAAGGATATGAATATGTTATTACTTTTTTATTCAACTTTCTATAATCCACACAAAATCTCCATGTATTGTGTTTTTTTAACTAGTACTACCGGTGATGCATACGCACTTCTAGATTTTCTAATCACATTATTTTCAAGCATATCATTAACTTGCTCACGTATAATTTTATGTTGTTCATTAGATATTCTATAAGGTGCTCTATGAACTGGAGTTTCATCTATTGTATCGATTGTGACTTCGACAATATTACACTTTCCTAACTCTTTTTTTTCGAACGCGAATGTCGACCGATATTTTGTTAATATTTTTAATAATTCAACTCGTTCTTTTACCGACAAATTCGAAGATAAATTAAATTCTTTTTCACTTGGTTTAGCTACCACTACTTCCCACAATCTACAATCATTTTTATCTACTAAATCAGAAAAATAAATATATTCATCCTTACACAATTCACGTGAAACCTGTATTACCTGAAGGGTATTTTGGTTCACATCTTTAACATTAAAATCATTAAATTCATTATTTCTAATAAATTTACAAATATTATTTACAAATTGAACATGACCTTTTTTAAAATCTAATACTGCATCAGACTTCTGAAGAAAGTCTTGTCCGAGAATTAAATTTCTTTCAATTTTATCAACCACATAACAATTCTGTATATACACAACATGTTCAATCTCCAAACATATTTGTATTTTACCAATTATATTCATTCGATTACCATTAACGGCTCGGATTTTTATATCTTCAACCTTATGTATTGTAATATTTAATTGATTACATAATAGTTGAGATATTACAGACACTGAAGCGCCTGTATCAAGTAAAGCTGAGATAAATTTTTCTCTAATTTTAACTTTAATATTGGGACTACACTTACATATAATATTGTCTTGATTAATCGGCATCAATAATGTCCCAAGCTGTCTTACTGACGCCGGTTGAAGTTTGGGAAAATTCCTTCCTCGCCCGTTGGATGAATCACCTCGATCCTGTGTTCTCCTTAGATTATATGGAAATCGATTGTTATTATTTAAGAATTTTCCTCTCGCGTTCCCGTAGTCCATGTTAGTTAACCATTGAGAATCTTCCTTCTCACTCCTCGGTGGTATTGTAGAATTTACTGTTATTTCTTGTGACATCTGTACGTTGTCTTGAAGATATAAATTTTCTTCCTGCTTTCCAGTGAACATTTCGTGCATCTGCATGATCGTTTCTTTTAACATTTTTTTATTTGTATAGATTTGAGACGCTAGTCGGCATTTGTATGTGTATTTGCAATTTTTCAGGAAATGATGTATGAAAATACTTTCTGTAATTGTGGTACCAGCTTTGTTTGCACACATGTCCAACGCGTAATAATAGTTTATTAGTTCTTCGTTGGCTTGTTGCTTTCGTGAATAAAAATTAGCCACATGATCTATTTCTCTGCCAAATTCTTCTATAAATCTTTTCTTAATTTCGTTGAACGTTTCGCATGCATCAATTATCGTTTTGTAAAAATACAACGCAGGTCCTTCTAAATATGTTTGAATAATTAGCCTCTTGCTTTCATCGTTGTATTTATGTAATGCCGCAATTACTTCGAACTGGGCTAAAAATTCACTCACCAAAATTGTCGAAATGCCAGAGTATTTATTTAAATTCATGGCTATTTTTATAATTTTCTTATATATATAACTTTTATAATTCTTTTATTTGCCGTAAAGCGTCGTCACTTTTTTAGAATCTTTCCTTTACTCCTGGTATTCAGATGGATCTTGGCTTCTAAAATTTTCTTTCCGCTATACTCAGTGGGGTATATAGCTGAAATAAAACACAAAACACTACACTTCGCGCGGCGCCTCCACCATCTCGGGGTTCGGTACCCGGGATGGACCTAATCTAACCTAGGGAGGTCTTCCTAACTAATAAGAAAGAAACACATATAACACTTAATCCACTTTTATTTAAAATGAATCTATTTTATAAGATAATACAATGATAATTATTAGTCTATTTTTGGGGACGAAGCCCGCAATAGAATTCCGTAAGGAATCCTGTCAAGGAATGATCTAGAACAACCTTCGATATTCTCTATATTTTTACATTTTACAAATAAAAATCAAATAATGACAGACCCATAAGTTGCCAGTCATAAATGTCGGCAAGTTTGTTTGTGCAATAACCTCTTTTAATAAATACGGCACAAGCAAACGTTGCAGTACCTATTACATTTATGATTCAGACGTACAGGAATAAACAAGATTCAAGATAGATTTGCTTTGATTGTGGAAGTGTCATAGGCTAATTTTTGCGCCAAAATGTTATGTCATAGTTATTTTTTTAACCTAACCTTTGAATTGGGGTCTCATTTAATAGGTATTTATAAATATTTTTTAGGTTGCTTATACGTAATTTTTATAGACTTACATATGTGATTTTTGAACGACCGAGTACAGAGCGCCCTTTGTCGTAACTGTAACAAATACTTATTTAAAAACCACATTAAAATCGGTTTAGCCGGAACGCGAGACAATCACAGCCAAACATACAAACATACATACAAAACGAACTGAAAATCTCATTTTTTTGAAGTCCGTTAAAAATATATCAAATACCGGGCATTTCTATGTAAGACACACACAAGTACGTAAATACTAGTAAGTATAGGTATAATAAATACTTTGAGAAACGGTCATGTGAGAAATATGAGACCAGTATGAACATGCATTAGTTTTACATTTTTGTTGACCGTTTCTCACAGGTATACCAACATGCAACTTTTAAAGCACTTTATTTGATTATTATCTTAAAAATCGGATACTGTGAAAGCGTGACTGTTATATCGGGATCACTTTACTATCAAAATGATTTGCACTAATAATAAACAAAAATATTACTTACTTTTCTTGATATTAACTGCGTTTCTCACAGGATCTTTTCACAAAAAATATGGATGACCAAAATTAAAACACCAACACATCAAGACACAGAGGGAAACTGACAACTTTTCTTTTCAATAAATTATGTTTATGTGTAAAAGCTTTAAAAAATGTAGTGAGGTGACAGTTTCTATAATTCTACGGGGGTGTAAATAGCATTTCTCACAGGGCGAAATATAGGATACTCTCATTAACAATTTTTATTTTTATTATTTGATAAGCTGGGCGATATAATAGGTCTTTACCTATGAAACTGCCGTTTTGCCGTACTGGCCATTTCAAATGAACATTTTTTTTTTGACTGATAATTCTAATTTCAAATTAATTTTATTTGACAAACATGGAATTCTTTTTCTAAAATCGTCATTTGTTTAATAGTTAGTGTTTTGTTTTCAACGCATTCGAACATTTTTCGTCATCATGGATAAGTGAAAAATTCGAGTAATTATGGAGTATGAGTACCGTCGTGGCAGCAAAGCGGCACAAGCGGCACGCAACATCAACGACGTTTACGGAGCGAACACTACAAACGAACGCACCACCCGTATTTGGTTTACCCGCTTCCGTTCTGGAAATTTTGACCTGAAAAATGAACCCCGTGGTCGTCCGAAAACTTTGGTCGACAATGACGAATTAAAGGCAATTGTGGAAGCTGATGAAACTCAATCCACGGCTGAATTAGCAGCAGCTTTCGACGTTAGCATCAAAACAATATTGGTCCATTTGCGTCAAATTGGCAAGGTAAAAAAGCTTGACAAATGGGTACCCCACGAACTCAATGACCGCCGTGGAGACGTGCCTTGCACTGCTCAGCAGGCATACAAATGAAGGAATTCTGAACCGCATTGTTACTTGTGACGAGAAATGGATCCTGTTTGACAATCGTAAGCGCTCAGCAAGTTGGTTGGACCCTGGTTCAGCACCCAAACAATGCCCTAAACGAAAACTTACCCCTAGAAAAGTGATGGTCACTGTTTGGTGGTCTAACGCGGGTGTAATTCATCACAGCTTCTTGCCAAACGGGACAAGCATTACTGCAGATGTGTACTGTGAAGAACTGAACACAATGATGGAGAAGCTCGCACGTCTCCAACCAGCTTTGGTCAATCGTTCGGCTCCACTGCTCCTGCACGACAACGCGCGACCTCATACTGCACAGCAGACGGTCTCCAAGCTACAAGAGTTGGGGTTGGAAGTTCTCCGTCATCCGCCGTACTCACCAGACCTTGCGCCTACAGACTTCTACTTTTTCCAGAATTTGGATAACTTCTTGGCGGGAAAAAAATTCAATACCCGAGAGGCAGTACAAAATGCCTTTGAAGAATTTGTTGCCTCCCGTCCAGCTGATTTCTTCAAGAAAGGCATCAATAAGCTACCAATGCGTTGGCAAAGATGCATTGATTGCATGGGTGATTATTTTGATTAATAGAAATAAAAAATATATAATATAATATATATAATAAATATATATATTATTTCGTGAAAAACGGCAATTTCATAGGTAAAGACCTAATAATATCAATCAAAAAGAAGACCAGGTACTACACCAACCTCTGATAAAATTCTAATTCTAAGGTGCCTAAGAAACTTTGGAAATTTTGAGCTATTATCGTAACGAGGTATTGAAACGGACACGTTTCATTTGTATGGACAAAATAAAAACTAAAAATAAAATAGTAATATGAAAAAAAAATCTATGAATGTTGCTGTAAATATGACATCTAATTTTTAAAATACATGGTCCAGTTTAATTTAAAAACATTGAAACATGTTTAATGCAATAAACATAGCAACAATTATGGGTTGAAGCCGGTGGACACGATATTTTTTACTCGTGTACATTTATTTTGGCTCAAACCCGTATAACACAACCTCTGCGTTTTTTGGGTTCTTTCTAACCTAACAGTTGTCTTTGAAAAAAAGTAGGTACCTCTTGGACAGGCGTGTAACGTCCTCGTCTTTTGCTGCGTTCCGTTTGCCGTTTACAGCGCTCACAGTTTCTCTGAAAATTAAATTTAAAAAAAATAAAAAAGTACTTTTTATTTTTGAAACATATTTGTGGCTCTTTAAAAATTTTGTAAATTGTAATTTTTGACCCTTTTGACTCAAAACGTTGCCGACCCCTGGTCTAGGGTTTTGCCATAATTTGATAAAAGCTCCGTAACCAACTTGATCTGGCTTTCATTTTGATTTGATTATACTTGCAATAACTGGACGCTTATTTGTGCTTCAGATATTTAACTAATGAAGATGAAGACTCATACGAACGAGGAGTAGCTGATACTATGCTTTGTTACACCACATATGATGAACATGTAGCATGTTATCCTGGTCGCCCTGTGCCGGATATTAGTGTGTTCGGAGATGAAGACAAAATCTTGTCTGAAGACAAATTCTGTATAAGATTTTGGATACCACTTACCTTAAAGCAATTGGATAGGCAACTCTAAAAACTTATAAAAAGAACAAGAATATGACTAAAAGACAGTATAGAAAATGTCATCCTTTATTTGGATAGTGTCTTTTTGTTATAAAAATGCAACTAATCATTGTACAAAATTATATAGCTAAGTCATTTACTTACACTAAGGGCTGATTTTTCAATTTGTCAGGTAAATACTATAGTCAAATGTAACTTTGAATTTATAATTCTAATTATAAATTCAATTCTAATTATATAATTATAATTCTTAAAACTATTCTAATTAAAATTATCTAAGCATTGAAAAATCAGCCCTTAGTTTGTTAACTTAAATTGTAATGTACCTACATTGTTGACTAAGGCTTTTTTAGACGCATTTGAAAACATATTACAAAACCGGATTTAATTCGGATTTTTTGAAGCATTCAAACAAGATTCTTGAATTGATAATCATCGGTTATTGTTTTAACGTATTACATTTAATATATTAATAATACTTTGGCTTTTTTCAGTGAACAGTGTTGTATGCTAGGTACTTTGTATGGGTACAGAACAAAAATACGAAAACCATAATTCCGATAGTCATAATCACGAATTTCAAAATTCCGAATTTTATAACACCGAATGGTTCATAATTCTGAAATTCCGAAAATGAAAATTCCGTGTTTCATAATTCCGAACTTTTCTTCTTCGAAACTTTAAAATTCCGAACGTTTATAATTACGAAAATCAATATGCCAAATTTGAAAATACCGAACCATAAAAAATCCGAATTATTAATAATCCGCAATATCAAATACGAATCATGAATATCAAAATTCCGAATAATATTAGTTGCAATAACAAACGCTTTGTAAAACTGCATGAGCACATCAATTTATACGTTCGAGCATTCAAGTAGTCAGCTGGAAATGAGAAAGTTTATTTAGTTTTTTGTACCGTTTATTTAGTTATTTCTTGAGTATGTAGTTTATGTACTGAAATGCAAATCCCTTTTTGGTTCTTCGCCGGCCGCTAATTGCTCCCATACAACATACAGACTAACTGCTCATCCTCGCCTCGCTCGTCGTCGCGCCTAGTTTGTATAATTTCAAAATGTGCCTTATTAATTTTAATTTGTGTCACAGGAAATTTAGATAATATTTTTTATTATATACCCATCTTAGATAGAAAATCTGAATTTTCGGAAAATTATAATTCGGAATACCATATCTCGGACTAGTAACACAGCGGGTTTCTAATTCTTCGTACTAATGAAAGTCGGAAAATTAAAATTTCATATTTATGAATTTCGGAAAAATAAGAATCGTGTTTTTGATGAGTCGGAATTAAGACTCTTCGGGATTGTGAAATTCGGAATTTGAAAAATCGGTATATTTAAATTCGGAATTACATAATTCGGAATTTTTGGCTGTTCTCACTTATTATATACTGTCATTAATTGTCTGTATTAGTCTTAAAAAATTTTAATCACCATAGCTATCTTAAACGAAGAATATCAACAAAAGCACTTCTACCTATAGGCCTAATAACAAAAACATAAACTCTTAAGAGATTCTCTTCTTAAATAAACTAACAATTTACTTATTAGCTATTGACTTTTGTTCACTTTTATCAATTTGTTTGTTCACCGGGTTCACTTTGCACGTAATTTTGTAGGATTCGACCATTTTGACGGAATCCCGGACTAATATTGTAGACCTTATGGTAAAAACGTGAGTAAAGCATAACGCTGAGTCACATAAAGCTGTGTGGAAGCTCAAATACAGTCTGTAATGCGTTTTATCAGTACGTTGCTTTAATTTCATTTCTACCCGACCAGGTAATTTGCTGCCTTTGAAAGAACAGCCGACGAACTCAAAATCATCTTTAGTCACGTCTGTGTCTTCCTCGTCGCGGACGCAGAGG
Organism: Marasmarcha lunaedactyla; assembly: GCA_923062675.1. Lineage (NCBI taxonomy): Eukaryota > Metazoa > Arthropoda > Insecta > Lepidoptera > Pterophoridae > Marasmarcha > Marasmarcha lunaedactyla. Next base: position 22,976,567 of record OV281346.1, read on the forward strand.
TTCCAATGTTGCGGCGCTCCTGGTGTAAACTTCACGTTCTTAGATTCCGCGTCCAAACTAACGTTGAAATAAATGATTATGCTACCACATTTACGATTCACGAATAAGTCGTTTTTGTATAAAATCAGGTTATCCGGTTCGGTGAACTGTGGTTCTGGATGCCGTACTTTGAATTCTTGACAAACGTTCTTCGCTACGTTTAGAAGTTTTATCGAATGGTTGTTAGTATCAGCTATGTATAGATACTTTCCGTCAGGACTTATTGATAATCCCGAGGGTTCATTAAACTTAGCGGGATCAGCTGTTTCGATCATGGTAGGGTATAGAGAAGTGACTTTTTGTAAAGTTACGTCGACTTTTTTAATTTTGTGGTTGTAGCTGTCGGCTATGTATAATGTTTTTGTGCTTTCCAAGTATGCTACGTCTAAAGGATGCTGCAGTTTTGCCTCCGTGGCTATATCGTCGACGTCGCCATATGCGAAGAGATTCTGAAATAAAGCAAAATATGATTTCGTGAATCTAAATAGATGTTGATTTATTGACAAAAATCAAACTAGAAATAATTACAGAGCTAAATGAAATTTGTTTTAAGTTTACTAGTTTAATACTCGTATTATAGTGACTGGCTAGCTTAGAGTAACATTTGAAATGCCGTGCGTTTTTAATAAATTTAAAGGCTACAATAGATGTCAAGTAGTTTCAATTATGTCCTCTTACAGTAAAACGTCACTCTAAATTCTCAAAACTCCTAATGAAAGAAACCTTCTAATAATGTTTAACACGAAGGATTCTTAAGGCTGGTAAGGTTTAGTAAAAAATGAGCCATTTTCATCATGTTACGAAAGCTTACTAACAATGATTTAGCCAAAGTAGCCGATTACTTATGAGACACCGTATTTCAACGACAACGGGAATCTTAGGCGTGTTGACGCCTAATATTCCCCTGTTCGACTGTTATAATATTTTTTGTACAGTTAAAAAGTCCTGATGAGAAGGCATAAGGGATCTTCTATAATTATAGTGTAAACTCACTATAGGGTTCTTATCGCCGCCACAAAGTGTAGAAACATGTCCGGTAGACAACGCCAGTTTCCTGATGGATGAGCTTTCGGAGTCGGCGATGTAAAGCAGTGACGAGGATCCAGCTGTTAGGAGGAAAATTTTATTATGAGTTTAATAGGTTGCTGTATTATGTTCGGATATGAAAATGTATATTTCAGTTTACGAATATTTTACTACTATTTTTCAATATAAAGTGAAGTAGTTTTAAAACACAAGTACGTGAAATTTTCTTGGAACGCACCCGAAGCGTCCGCGTCCATCAAAATAGGTTCTAGCGTTTCTGGTTTGGTACAATAAAATGTTGACATATCTAGTTCAAATATATATTTTTAGTTTTGGTGGTATTCTCAATGTAGCCATTCCACGTAAATTACTTAGTATATTAGAAAACAAATTTATGTGGAAGAAGAACTCGCATAGTTACCTTACCAACAAAGTCACACAAAACTTCAACTATGTACCTATTACGGTTCGTGAGATAAGTCCCGTTTATAGACAACTGCGGCCATAGACAGTTTAGTGATAGGGTCCAGTTGGCCCCACCGGTTCATTTTCCACTAGAATATGACCTTTTAAAAACCAACCCACTCAAGTGCGTCTAGCTGTTAGAGCATCACAAAATTCACACATCAACAGAATCTAGGGATATCATAATCCTAAATCATTTACGAATTTATAGTTTAAATTCTTTATTAGTTTCCATAAAAAGTTATAACTAATAACCCCTTGTAGTTTCACAATAACCTACCGTTTTTAAGCGCCAATCCGCTGGGCTGCGCGAACGCCGCCGTGTGAGGGTAGGCACTGTTGCGCGCCGCCTCCGTGCCCGATCCCGCCACGCAGATACACGTGCCTGTTGCAGGAAATATAGTTTTAATTAAGTTTTAAGATAAAAGTAACGGTCCGAAAAGACGCTTAAGTTCTATTCCATACTCAAATCATAGGCACGACAATGAGACTGTTATCAGGAAACATAGGTGAATTAACTATATATATATACATTTTTTTTAATACCTTGTTAATAAGAAAAAAAGGACAATCTAAAGTTATTCTTAGGAAGTTATAAATACTACAGGTTAAATTACATACTAATAGGAAAATAAAAAATACAAACATGACATACATTTAAATACATATTATGAAGTAAGTTTGATAAACTAATAACTAACAAAATTGTTTTATTCTAGTAAGTAGAATAACACTCAATCAGCTATTGAATAAGTAGGTACTATAATGTTTAATATTTACGAAAACAATGAAGAAAGCAATACAAATTTTAGTTTCAAAGGACTATTTAAATCATAGACAACAAATCAGAAATTATAGTTTTTACTATGCATTTATAATCAAACTAAAGTAAGATCTACTGAGTTATAAGAGGTATGATGATGTATGTGCGCCGATGAAAGTATTTATTAGGTCCTTACATATGAAATTGGCGTTTTGTCGTACTGGCCACTTTGATCTGTATTATCTTCTATTTGGTTAAGAATTCAAACTCACGCATTTGTGTTTCGAAAATCACAATTCATTTGTTTTTTCCTCTTTTAGTTTAGTTCTTTGCGTAACTTAGTAAAAAAATTGAAAACTTGAAATATCGCGTTATTTATCGAAGTATTTATGCTGTGTATGGCGGCGGTGTCGCAAAAGAAAACACAGTGCGTGTTTGGTTCCAACGTTTTCGTTCTGGAAATTTCGACCTGCAGAACAAGCCCCGTGGACGGCCGGAGACCAAAGTTGATAATGCAGAATTGAAGGCTATTGTGGAAGCGGATCCATCGCAAACCACGCCCGAGTTAGCTGTAGGCTGCGGTGTTAGTGACATAACTGTTTTAATCCACTTGAAGCAAATCGGGAAGGTGAAAAAGCTTGAGAGGTGGGTACCTCATGATTTGAGTGCAGCAAACCGACAAATCGCGTCGACTGCTGCGTTACATTACTCAGCCGGCACAATAATGAAAGGATTTTAAATCGAATCATTACCTGTGATGAAAAGTGAACCCTGTACGACAATCGGAAATGCTCATCGCAATGTTTGAACCCTGGCGAACCAGCCAAATCCTGCCCCAAGCGAAAATTTACTCATAAAAAGTTACTTGTGAGCGTTTGGTGGACAAGTGCCGGCGACGTTCACTACAGCTTTCTTAAGAATCTGGCCAGACGATTACGGCAGATGTATATTGTCAACAACCGCAAACCATGATGGAAAAGCTAGCTGCTAAACAACCGAGGCTGGTCAATCGCTCTAGGCCACTGCTGCTTCAGGACAACGCTAGACCACACACTGCACAACAGACGGCTACCAAATTAGTGATTCAATTCGAATGTCTAAGACATCCACCGTACTCCCAGACCATGCCCCAATTACCATTTTTTTCGAAATTTGGATAACTCCTTCCAAGGGCAAAAATTCAGCTCCGATGGGGCAGTCCAAAGCGCCATCAAAGATTTTCTTGATTCCCGTCCGAATGGTGAACTACCTATGAGATGGCAAAAGTGCATAGATAGCAATGGTCCATTCTTTGATTAAATAAATATACTATATTAAAAAAAAATACTTTATGTTCTTCTTAACGCCAATTTCATATGTAATGACCTAATATAATGTTCATGTTTGTCCCATTTTTCTATTATATTCTTAATTGCGCCTAATTGACTACTCTACCTTCAGGATAAGACTTGTACTTCCACCAGATGGTGTCATCAAGGAAGATGGCCCAGATTTGATGTGAGCCGGCGCACGCCACCAGCAGTACGCGGCGTTTGTCGTCCTTACTATCTTTCTCTGAAAGGAGAGATCAACGTGAGCGGAAACGCATATGGATCACTCTGCACGCACACGTTTATATGACGTCGAACACGAGTTCAATAATGTCGAAATAGCTTTTTTTCTCAAAATATGTGAAAAATTATATGTTATGCAGCAAGCTCGTATAAAAGCTAGTTTTATATGAGTGCCTGTGAAGAGAGTGGTATTTAATTCAAAGATTAAACCACTTTCATTCGTTTAAACTACCAACAAGAACCCATATAGTACAAAAAAATTACTTACAAGCTGACACACATTCAAACAAACATTAAATTACAAAATTATGATAAAAAATTCACAGCCTTTTTCAAATGCGTGTGCACATGGATGACAAATATAATTGGTGTTTATTATCTATCTGTACGAATAGATATGAAAGCTTGCAATAATTCAGTATGTAGAGCCATTTTGAAGTATATTTTTTTTCTGGATGTTGAGGTACTTTGAAAAACCACTTCGAATATTTCTGATTTCTGTGCAGTGCTTAATTTTAAATCAATTTGTAAAGCATTATGCGCTTGGTGACGTCACGGAGTAGTTATCTTTTTAAAACCGCATTGCAAAGTTTATTACACTGCCTGGAATTGACAAACCTACAGTTTTGTCCGGATTCTTGATGACAGGTACTTACTGCAAACATTGACGTGACAGTTTAACCAAGGAGAAGTTAGAAATTGATGCTACTTTATGACGTCGAATAGAGGTTCATTATGAGTCAAATTGTTTTACGTATTTGCGTTAAAATAAGCTTAATCGCTTTTATCTGCGAGCTGTTTCCAAGAAAATATTTTGTACAAAAACATGGATATCTCAAAACGTATAACAATAACTTTTTTCTTTACATAGTTTATATGAGAACACTCATTTTGTGTTGCCAGTTCAAACTTATTACCGGTACTATTATCCTTCTCATTCTCTTTATCGGCGTTGGGCGCGCCCCCTGGCGGCGGCGGCAGTACGTTGCGCACAGACATATCCATGTCCGGCGTCGTGTACAGGAGCACGTCCCACGGCGACGACAGCGGTTGTAGGCAGAGGATCTTGCCACCTGTTATTGAAATAAGATACCTTATTTTAAATTATTTAATGTACATTTCAACTTTCATATAATGGCTGATTTGACTGATTAAAGTCATAACCGCGTCTTAACCAATTATACTACACACATCGAAATTGTCTAAGGATCAAATAGGTTATAGAGTATTTTTTTATCCTTTTTTCGCCATTTGATGGACGCCGTTAATGTGAGTTAATTTCCCACAATTCGCAAAAACAGAAAATTACTTAGGTTTTACATAAAGTCATTCTGGTCACTAGATTTGATAAATGTTGATTGAATTAATTTTTTTATGCATAACCTTTGTGTATTTTCCATAACTGTGTTGAATACCAGAATGTATAACAAATTGCTTTGTTTTTGTCAAACAAATCAGAAACAAAAATATATAACTCAATAAAATAACGACTAATGTTGATATTGTGTAAATTAAAATGGATATTTCACAGCATTTCTTTATTTTTCTTTCAATTATAAAATGGACTATCAATAATGGTACACATTATTCAGACTTAGTGCATATATATAAAAATAAATAATATTAGGTGCGACGTCGAGCGCAGCGAGGAGGAGCAGGTTAGTCAGTATGTAGGTCATGCTAAAAAGTGACTTGCACATAAATAATAACATTTGACCAAGATTATTTAAGAAATGATGATGATGAATTGTAAATAATCATCTCACTATAATCAAAATATATAACACAATAATACAGAACCGAATTGGAACCACGCAACTTTTCTGTCCCGTCCTAGAGTGTTTTTATAAACCCGGAGGCGTGGAGGGAAGGAAACTACGAAATGAGACGCACCCGTTCAATTGGGTTAGGTTAGGTTTGTATGTAGTTAATACACGCGCGAGCCGAGCGAGCGAAGCAAGCGTGGTGCAGCAGCACCCGTCGAAGCGCCAGGACCAAATTAAGTACCATTTCCAGCCTTTCACGAAAAGCCACTTCGGTTCAATTTGGTTCAAACAAACATCACGTCTGTCCCTTCAGAAGTTGTCATTGTCAGAAGTTGGCATTATGCGAAGTTGGCATTGTGAGAAATTGGCTTTCTGAGAAGTTGGCATTCTGAGAAGTTGGCATTTCGAGAAGTTGGCATTCTGAGAAGTTGTCATTTTGCGTGCGGTTGGCATTTTGCGAAGTTGGCACTATGAGATGAGAGGGTTTTCTTCATCTAATTCGAATACACTCAAAACTTTAGGTGTGAAAATAGGTGCAGATGTTGCATTTACCCATACGTAATACTGACTAAACCACGTTGCTATATCGTCTGTAACAACCAAAGAAGTGTAAAAATTTTTAGGTTATTAATTTTACAGTCCATTTATTTTGTCAAATTATGGTATTCTATATGTATGACTTGTCAACTTTATGCCATAGCGTGAGATGCCAATAAATGTTATAATAAGTAATCGTTATTGTAAAACCATTTATGCATGAACATTTTATGCTAATATTATTATAAATGAAGTTATGGGGAAATAAAGTATGCCTTATGATTTATTCTGTATGAACGTTATGCGAAACAAACAGTATGCCAAAAAACGTCATGCAGCCTTATAATACGCCAATTAAATTTATACATCCCAATACGGACCCGTTGAGAACAAAGCTTATTTCTGTATCTTACTTACTGATTTCCGTAATGGCTGGTTTACACGCGTTAAGTGGTTAAGTTGGTAACTAAATTTTAAGTTAAAAGTTGCGTGTAAACAGTCAATTAAGTGACAAGTGGTAACTTAAAATTTAGTACGCAAGTGATGAAGTAGATTAGGATTCGTTCTATTTTTCGTATAAGCTTCTAGGCGGGGCTTCTCACTTAACACGTTTGGACGATATTTTTTAGTTAAGTGCATAAGTTGACAAAACGGGTGGCGGCAAGAGCTCGTATTCATGTCAAATTTTCTCTTTTTTTTAAATGTCGGAGTGGAGTTTAGTTTCAACTTAAAAATTTGTGGAAGAATATTTAAGGGTGTTACCACACCAATCGATCGACCGTCGATCAATGGCAGAATAGAACAGTCGACGTCGCAGTAGGCGTGATGGCCTATAATTGTCTGACACCAGCCCTGAGTTGTTAAGTCTGCCAACCCGCAGTTGGCGTGATGACCTACAATTGTCTGACACCAACCGTGAGTTGGGAGAGGCTGATATCTCTTCAGTGATTATTAAGGGTACCTAATTAGTAAAGGTACCACACCAATCGATCGTCCGTCTTACGACGTAAAAAATTTAGAAAAATACATAATCTTGCAAAGATTTGAATTTCCGAATCAAATTCTTCTCTCAATTTGTCCAAAATCACATTTACCACATATCTAAGTACAGAATTGACGAATTCCTTGACATTCATCACTGCTCATCTTCATTGAACTTATGAACTTAACTACTTAATCCGTTTGGACACACAAGTGACATGTAATAACTTAAAATTTAGTTACCAACTTAACTACTTAATACATGTAAACCGCACATAAAACACGTACTTACAGTATAGTCCTTTTTATTTAAATTAATAAAACAATTGAAAATTATTTAATTGTTTACTGTAACAAACCACGATTGATAATCTATTAATTGTTCATTGCTACCGTTACAATTAACAAATGATCAATGTTTAATTCAAATTTTCGACGAGTTGATCAATTGTTAGTTCTTATGATGAACTCGAAGTAAACTCAATCAATCAATTGTTAATCTTTAATTGTATTTACAATAAAAATTTGCCCACAACTGCTACGTGCATTAGAGACACGAAACCTTTTTAAGTAGTTATATATTTTCTTAAATTTTCACGATTCATACTTTAAATAAAACACTTTTTACCGGATATTATCGCGTATATTTTAGTTAATTTTAAAATTAACTAAAATATACTTTTTAAGTAGTGTCGGAAAACACTGAAAATAGGTTTTTGATAATTGATATCCTAAAAATGGTTAAATCGACTCGTAAACCCACATATCGATAGACTCACCCATGTCCCCCGGCGCAGCCTGGTGTCCGGTGCCGGCCAGCGTCTCCACCGTGCCGTCGTCCAGGTGCAAGGCGCGCACGGCGTGGTTGTTCGTGTCACAGACTGTGATGACGCTGCGAGACAACCAGCACAGGCCTTGTGGCGAGTTGAACAGGGCCTCGCTTAGTTCTAGGAAAAACGGGGCGTTAGTGTCTGTTTGAAGTGAAGCTCAAAGAAAGGAGACAGATTTAAGTTTGTATTTTATTTAAGTTTCTATTCAAATTCAATAGCATACAGGGTGTGTCGTTATGAATGGATAAACCGTTAACTGCAGTTGGTCCGGATATGAGACTGTAAGAAAATCGTATCTTCTTGCCAGGGTTGTCAACCATATGAAAATGGCGTAGACTTGTGAGTGACTCTCACAGAACTTTATCATTTATATTAGCAATAATTTACTTACTGCCATCTTGAAACCCTGGGTAGGGTCCTCCGATGATCCGCAGTATCTTCCCGCTGCAGTCAGTAAACAGGATCCTGTGGTGGCCGGTGTCGGATATTGCCAAAAATGGTTCCTCTGCTCGCCCGCGGTAGAAGGGATTTAGGGCTAACTAAAATTATAAGAAAGCGTTAGTAATTTGAGTTATTTTTCATTTTACAGCTTTATTTCTATCTTACACGGTAAACAACCACGCAATCCGCTTGACAATAAGTGGCATCCATGCCCATGGACAACATTCATAGATGTTTCAATGACTTGTCACAGACCATAGACGTTTTATTAACTTTGTCATAGCCGACATTTGCACGAGATCCACCTAATGATAAGTGGCATAAAACACTTAATCATAGATGTTATTGATTATCGATTAACGATGCGTAGTAGAGTATTTCTTTTGTTTCAGTAATTCCACTGGCTGCTCTTTCCCTTTCACCAGAACACAACCACGTAAACTTGGTTCATATGATTATCAAAATAGAAAGGACTGTAGTACCGCCCCAGAAGAAGACTTAACATAAGAAGAAACCCTAGTATCACTCAACTTTTTTTTAAAGACCTTAGTTGGTAATGTCTTTGTTCCAGTAATTTCTCTGTCTGCTATTCTAATTAACTGGAACACAACAGGGACATTCCCACAACATCATAGGAAGGACTCTTACCACCCCAAACTAGATCTAAACAAAATAAACTACTACATGAATAGTTGAGAATTTCCAGAATGGATCGAGAATGTTCTTAGCCATATCTACAGAAAATCCATTCGGTTTTTTAATTTGTCTTAACATAAAGAAAGAAACGTATATGAAACTAGAGGTAAAAATTCACATTCATGATTCATATAACCATACTAATTCACTAGTCAGACAAACTCAGCTAGCACGTACTATTCATGCATGGTTCTATTTCTAACCTAAACCTCCATCTTGCATACTGCCATTCACTACATAAGGTTTTGCACTACTCAGCTGTGTACCTTGCCAGGAAACTTCAGGACTTGGCTTTCTTTCGCCTTGATGAGTGCAGAGGGGGACATCGGCAGCTCTGCTTTTGATACTACACTATTAAAGTGTTTGAGAGCACATCCAACATAAGACACTAGCTCCTCTCTATGCCCCTCTCCAGTAAACACAAACAGAGGTTTGTTTCCTGGGCCTGTGTAGTAAATAAAAAAATTTTCATAGTAGATACATTAATAATGGAAACATATTAAGATAGTTACAGTCTATAATGATGTGTCTGACTAAATTATAAATTCTATAGATTTTCGATTTATTTCAGCAAAATAATTGTAGATGTGACTAAAATATCATTAAGCATTGGAAATGATTCTCTTGCAAGTTTTTCATACAATATTAATGATCACTAATCAGTGTGACTTCAACTTAAAGGGAGTTCTTTGAGGAGAATACACCATACCTTCAAAAGTACTTTTGTATGTGCGTAGGGTATTTGTGAAATAGTTTTTTGTTGTATGTTGGGGGGGTAGTTTTATGTTCGTCCAATATATGATCATCGCTGTGATCGGTTGTGTTTCTCTGTGCTTCTGCAATATTAATTCCCTGGCTAGATATCCCTCAGTGGCGACGAGTTTTAAGTAACTTACGCGTGCAAATACGTATTTACTTGTGAAATCACGATTGTGGGACAGTGTGCAATCGCGCTATGTCTGTGGGGAAGATTTCGTCGTTCGACGTAACAAAGGACCGTTGGGAATTGTACGTCGATAGGGTAAAACAATATTTTATCGTCAATGACGTGAAGCTGGCGATAAAAGTGGCCACCTTAGTTACGGTCAAGGGCAGGGAAGCCTACGAACTTTTAGTTATATTGTGCACACCGGACAAACCAGCAACAAAACCTTAGTGTTCTCGTCAGCATTATGAAGAATCACTTGCAGCCAAAAACCAAGTTCGTTGGCCGAGCGGTTTAAATTTCGACAGCAGGTGCAGAAGAATAACGAGAGTGTCACAACTTTTGCTGCGGAGTTAAAGAAAATGACAAAGGATTGTCAATTTAACGGGAGCAGTTTGAAGGAAAATATACGGGGCCAATTTGTATGCGGATTACGGAATGAAAAAATGCAGCGACTGTTTACGGAAGACGACATCGGGTTCGTCCACGCGTAGTGTTTGGAGGCATCCGAGAAGAACGCGGCGCTGACGACCATGCCCCACCGGCGTGGGTGACGGTGTACCAAGTGCAGAGGCGGTGAACAGGTTGACGTCAGGCAGGCGAGCAGCAGGCAGGGGCGGCGGCGGCGTGTCCCCAGGCTGGCGGCAACAGCGGCGCAGGCAAGCGTGGCTACGTGACGTCATCGCGACAGTTAGTGACGTCAAGGTTAACGGTCGCGGAACAACACAAAAGTTTAACGCAGTGTTAAGTGTTGTGTCTGTGGTGGACAACAAATTTCGGGCGTATGTTTGTCGAACTTGCAACAAAATGGGATACCTCAAACGAATGTGCCCTTATGCATCCGCATTGATCTCGGCGGCTGTTCGGAACGTGGAGGGGACCTTTGAGTCGGACGATAACAATAGTTTCGAGGTAAAAAATTTTTCAATCGGGTTGGACCGAAAAGTGTGTTAACGAGGAATTGCAACCATTTTTCAACGGACGATCCGAGTTGTACATCGACATGGGCTGTGTTACGTGGGGTAACAGATTAGTAATACTGAAACAGTTACGCGAAACTTTATTAAAAGAACTTCACGTAGGAGACCAAGGCATTGTAAAGATGAAAAGTTAAGCTCGCAGTGCGGTGGGGCCCTATCACACAGAGCCATGGTCGCGTCTGCATATCGACTTCTTAGGGCCGTTATTAGGTAGAACGTTTTTAGTAATAATAGATTCGGCATCAAAATGCATCGAATTATATCATATGTCAAAAATCACAGCCGGTGCAGTAATTAAGTATTGATAGAGATATTTGCACGTTTTGGGTTGCCCAAAGAAGTAGTTTCGGACAACGGCCCTCAATTTTCGTGTAGGGAATATGCAGTTGTTGTTGCAAGAATGTTAAACAACGGTATAAAAATAACGTTTACGGCCGTGTACCACCCGGCATCGAATGGCGCAGCGGAAGACGCAGTCAAGCTATGCAAGCGGGCCATTAAAAAATCTTTGAGAGACGGATGTGATCTAGACGCGGCGCTGCAAACATACTTGATGGCGTATAGGAACGCGGAACACAGTACCACAGGGACTTCGCCGGCCATGCTCTTACAGCGTAGAAGACTTAGGCTTAGATCTCTTAAAAGGAGAGCGGCTGCTAGATAATAAGGTTAAAACAATGCAACAAAAACAGATTGACGATTCAATAGGTAAAACTCGTGACTTTAACTTAGGTGAACAGGTCTGGGCTCGAGATTTTACACCCGGGGGGAAATGGTGTAAAGGTAATATTCAACAAAACGTTAGTACGGAAGGCGGGCCACCTCTGAAAAGACATGTTGATCAGATAAGGCGTAATTGGGCAAATACGTACGATATACTAGTGTCTGACACAGAGGTGCCAAGTTCTTAGGCACAGGAGCCTCAGGAGTTACAAGAGGAGGATGGGTGCGAGCGTGAGGTGCCGGCCGTCGCGGCGCTGGCGCAGTCTCCCCGTGAGCCTGCCTAGCCCGAGAAATTCACCGAGACGGTCGAGAAAGCCAGTCATTAGATATGGATTTGAAATAGACTAGTGTGGGGGTGTGATGTATGTGCGTAGGGTATTTGTGAAATAGTTTTTAGTTGCATGTTGGGGGGTAGTTTTATGTTCGTCCAATAAATGGTCATCGCTGCGATCGGTTATGTTTCTCTGTACTCCTGCAATATTAATTCCCTGGCTAGATATATCTCAGTTATAATGTAACATATAGTGAGGGCCCCCCACGAAGAGGCGCCCCACTTTATTTTTTTATATATTCATCATAGTGTGCAACCATAGACCAAAAAGTACTAGAGTGTGTCTTCGAGCATGCCACTCACTATAGCAAAATAGTTCTATTATAACATTTGTCATTTGATCTATGATTTGATCAAGATGTTTCCATCATTTCTTTATTAGTGCTTCAAAATTAAATTCCTAATTTTGAAAAGTGATCACAGATATTTTTAAACCATATTACAAGCCATTAAAAACTGTGTATACTTGTATCAGAGCAATTAGTGCAATTATTTTAAATACTCAACAAGCTGAATTTTCCAGCATTTTTTTACTGTCAATAGCTAGCAAAGCCAGAGCCTAGAAAGATCTTTATTAAATGTTTTCAAACCTAATGCAATAACTATAGACAACAAAAATTATTACTTTTTTGTTCACTTCCAAGTTAACTTGGTTTGCCAAACTTAAGTTTTAAACAGTATTTAACTTTATTAAAACACATACAATTATGCGGCACCACAAGAAGTTTCCTACCAGCAAAAAAGTTAATTTAAAACTCATCACATACAAACAATAAATTATTATTATTATTACTTTATATTTATTTTATTGATTTGACACACTCCTAATGCTCAGACTTCATAAATCTTGTCTCCGTCACCTGAAGTATCTTGGGCCCAACTCATTCTTATTTAAATCAATCAATGAGTTTTTAATCTTTCTCTGATTCTTTCCTTAAATACTCCCAATCCAAGTTCTCATTCATGAAAAGTAAAATTAAAAGATGGGTCCATTCATACCTAAGACCAGTAAAGTTGGCCAACAACGGATTCCCAAACTATTCCAATAAGTACTTTCCGCATCATTGACAACAGCATGTTTGATTCCATATCTTTGCACCGCTAACAGAATATTAGATGTATCTTTTTCATTATTAAACTTAGCACAATGAACACCAATCTGAAATAAAATAATTATCAATAACAAAAACAATAATATAGGCATCAAAAACAAAATCCTTTAACAGGATTTTGAATTTTATCACTGAGATTTTGTGTGCAGTACTATCCTATTTTATGTAATTACATAATAACTACATTTATATAGTTGTGTTCAGATAAATAAAGTGCCAGTAAAATTACAGCAACACCAACTTAAGGAAATAACAACTCATAAAATATTATGTTCACTAAATCTGCAACTTCATATAACAATGGCAGTTTAATATCATATATACTTCGTAATCATAATAATAATAGTCATAATAATAAATCCCCAGATAAACACACCACCTGTATGGCCCCAAAGTAAGTAGAGCTTATGTTATGGATGACCATACAGCGAACTGGGGGGGAACCCAGAATAAACACACATATATAAATACAAACAGCCATGACCTGAAAACAACCATCTGTGTTTATCACACAAATGAATGCCCCGGCCAGGACTCGAACCTGAGACCTTCTACATATGAATCAAGGCTGCTTACCACTACACCACACTTAATAAGTAAACATGTCTAAAAAAAACTATATTTCTACTCACACAAGTTTTATTTGAAAATCACCCCATGTGCCAACACAACTTGCATTGTTTCTTGGTATATGGTCAAATGAGTAGAGTAGAGTAGAGGTCAAATGCAGGTAGAAGGTCAGGTAGAAGTTAATTAAAACTACAAAAAACTTTACAAATTAACATCAATGCAAGATGCCATACATTAAGTAAATAATTGTATCATATAAACAGTACTCATCTTCATTAGTCCATGAAATTGTTTCTAAGCACTTAATAATAATTAAGTGTACATATAAACCTAAATTGGTTTTTGTTACATTGTTAATAAATATATAATTACAAGGTATATTTTTAAATAAATAAATGAAATAAATAACTATATAGAAGTTAAAATATGTACATACCACAACAACTCCACTTTCTACACTGAAAGTGCTCTCCAGATAGTCAAGATCAGGTAGAATGTGGTAACAATTTATACAGCAGTAAGTCCAAAAATCTAGAACAACTATTTTCTCTGAGCAATGCTTACTGAGGGAAATTGGCTCAGAGACGTTAACCCATTCTAAATCTGAAAAAAGAACGAGTTTTTTAATAGGTGGAGTTTTAAAAACTGTATATTCCATCAAAATATAGGTTATATATTTAGTTTATATATTCCTGCTACATGTATATCACTTTCTCTCACCTTGTTTAAAATCATCAACAGGCAAAACTGTTGCCCAAACTTTTTTGATATGGTTTGTGATTTCAGTATCTCTTGCCGATTCCGAGGTACATGCACTTAAAACATCAGTTAGGTCCGAGCAAGATTCCGCAACATAGTCTAAAGGACTAGATTCCAATGTTTTTTTAGATTCCATCTTCATTCGTATAAGTTGTACTTCGAATTATAGCTAATATTTCTTGTTTGGATATGAGATGATATTCCTTGCAACCAACCGACCAACTAACTGAACTAATGGAACTAACCAGTCTCATCAGTCAATGCTAATTTCTGCCATTGTCATCGTCATTCCTTGCAAGATGACATGTCATTTGATGAGTGTGGTCCGTACATGTGTGGCCTGTTTTTTTACATTATTAATCCATAATTCAATATGCTTTTAAGGTATTATCCATGAATTATCGCTTAGTTAAAAATTTTTCGATTTCTGCGAAGTAGTTCCTCTTTGAGCGTTATTTTTCAGCCACATACGTGTACTATGTGGTCTTATTCTTTTCAAAACACTTAACACGTCGAAGCACAAAACGGAACGTTCTGTATTTCTGTATCAATGTCAAGATAATAAAAACAAACTCATTTTCAGGCCTAACACGCAAGAAAAACTTTCGAGTTTTCTTTGTTTCACTTCTACGGTTTTGGATTTTTCTAGGATCATAAAGTTGTTGTAAAAATATGTGGAAGAATGGAAGCGGTACTTGATATGTGTTATTTATCATCTGATGGCAATAACGTTGAACCAGATGATATTCCTAAAACAAAAGATGATGTTTGGGTTTTGGGTAAAAAATACTCTGCTATTCAAGGCGAGTTTACAATATTTGTGTGTATACTAGGAACGGTTTCTTTCATATTTTAATGTCATCCTTAATTTTACAGACTTGGATCGAATCAGGCGTGATATATCGTCCATTATTTGGTGCACCTACAGGAAGGGCTTCGTGCCTATAGGCGACGACGGACTGACCTCTGACAAGGGATGGGGATGTATGCTTCGATGTGGTCAAATGGTTTTAGGAGTTGCTTTGGTGAGAGTGCATTTGTCCGCTGATTGGGTTTGGACTCCTGAAACAAGGTTTGTTCATTGTAACATTATATTAAAAAGAACTTATTCATTGCCTCAATATTTGTTGACTAGTTGCTTAACTGTAGACAAAACTTTTCAGAGATCCAACTTACTTAAAAATAATCCAGAGGTTTGAGGAACGAAAACAGGCTCCTTATTCAATACACCAGGTAGCTCTGATGGGAGCTTCTGAAGGCAAAGATGTGGGTCAGTGGTTCGGCCCGAACACTGTTGCACAAGTTTTAAAGTTAGTAATGGTAAAATAAAATGAGCCATGTGAATGTTTATTTATTCATTTCATTTCTGATATTGGTCATTAACATTTTCAGGAAACTAGTGACTTATGATAAATGGAGCTCGGTCACAATTCATGTAGCTTTAGATAATACTGTAGTCAAAGAGGATATTTGTGAGTATATATTTCAAGTGCACAAATTAACACCTAATAATTGGAATTGACTACTAACTAATTAAAATAACAGCAAAATCTTGTTCTTTATTGATAAGCTATGATTAATTATAATTTTTGCTATTTATAGTACTAGAAGTTAAAGTATTAAAAAGCTATAAGTTCTTCTCTGTTTCAGTTGTTAAAATTTGTATCATATTCATGATATTTATTTTACTGGTTTCAGTAAAACAATGTATTGTGTCTAATGACAGAGGAGACAGTTCCACATCAGCAGATATGTCATATGACTTAGATTGGATGCCACTTTTGTTGATTATCCCTCTACGACTTGGACTTAGTGAAATAAATCCAGTGTATATTAATGGTCTTAAGGTAAATATACATTTAAGTTCTTTTTTTAATTCAAATTTAATTATATTTTTAGGCAAACATTGTTATGTTTTACTATTATTATTCAGTCACACTGGAACCTTGTAGATTTATAGTGTGAGTTCACTTGTCTATGGCTCACCTTTTATTCCAATTGAGTTCAGGAAGAGAAGTACATTCCTGGCGGTGATGTGACTGATCTTCGTGGCGTTCAGTCCATATTGGTCCATGTTTTGGTGGATTGTTTCTGTACTAGTGTGACACACTGGCACAGGAGATAAAATGGTGTTTCCTCTTCCATATTGCAGAATCTGTACCTCATATCCGCCAAGCCTAGGTTGAACAAAGGTTCTGGACCTATCTCATGTCCATTGCGCCGTTTCACGCCAATTCGTCACCTTTGTAATGTTTTGAGATGTTTGAGTTTGAGCGTCCTAGGACCCATTTTACGCATACCTTGTTTTGTTTCCCAAGTTTGTTCGGAGTATGTTTTACTATATGAAAATCTAAAATAAAACAAAATAAATCTTATCTAGTCTGACCATTCTAAGTTAGGTCAGCATTAATAGATAATCTTTTGATTATTTACAACTTTTACTGCATTTTTAGGAAGATGTAAAAGATACATCAATATTCTGATATGATGAAAAATTATTCATAATGACACCATATATACCTGCTATAATGTAGGTCAACTGTATGTGACAAAATGCAATCATTTTTTCTATTCCTAACTATTATTTGTATTTACAGATATGTTTTCATTCACCACAATCGGTTGGTGTTATTGGAGGAAAACCAAATCAAGCGTTATATCTCATTGGCTGTGTTGGGGATGAAGTCATCTACTTAGATCCTCACACTACACAAAGATCTGGTCCCATAGAGGTTAATTTCTTTTTATACCACTCTACTTATAGACATGTATGTGTGTATTTATTGACATGCTGAGTTTTAAAATTTAGTCCAGATTGACTTTGACCTGAACTAAACAGTAATTAACGCAAGTAAATAACTGACAAAATATAGTCTTAAAAATTATTATAACAAATTGAAGTTGAAAAGCCAAACTGATACAATTTTAACTAAACAGGTCACACTCATCATTATATACAGCATTTAAAAACTGAAGATTTGTTCGTGGATTATTATCAAAATGGTGATTTGAGCTAAAATTAAACTTTTTGTCTAATTATAATTGATTTGCTACAGTACCTGCATTTTAAAGGCAGAGTAATAATCAATTAGTAGAAATATAACTGGATTTAGTATGTGGTGGCTCCAAATGTATAAATGCTTTTTTAGTTAGTCTTACTTACCACACCACCATCAGTTACTTACTTAACCAAGCTCTACGATATCTCAAAACAGGTTATTATACTGCTTTCAGACTAAAATGACAGATGAACAGAAGGAAATGGATTGTACATATCACTGTAAAAATGCATCTCGAATACCAATTCTAGCTATGGATCCTTCTGTGGCGGTGGTAAGACATGCTTTGTCTTTTATTTATATTTTAAACTGTAAGTCTCAGTGGATAACTCATGATTCTGTGAGAAAATAAAGATAAAATGAAGCTTAAGTTAATGCCAAACAATGTACCTTACAATGGTGAAAAAAATTTCTCGAAGAGTAAATGTTGCAACAATTTCAAAATTATATTTTTCCAAACCAAAGGAACCTTAGTTTTAGTGAACCATTAAATATAACGTTGACCTACAATATACGTCGACTTTAGCACATATTAACTTTTTTTTAAATGTAGATGTGATCAGTGTGTTCCTAAAGCAACTAACCAAACGATTTCATTTTATAGCAATCTAGGTGCATGTATGTAATGCATATCATGTCAAATGAAATTGTAGTGTGTTAATACAATAATGTGACACTAATGTTTAACAAAATAATATTTTATAGACATTTATCCACTTTATCTTTGGTTTCTGATATATTAATAGACTTTGAAAATAAAATTACATAGGCAATAAAATTATGATAGATGTCTGGCAAATGTATTAAACCTAGTAGATGAATCAGGTCCTTATATTAGTCGACACATAGCAGTCATAAAATTTATTTTCATATATATTGTGGGTTTTTCGCTTTAGAATTTTCAACACATTATCTGTATTATAAGGAATAACGTTAATCAGATCTTATTCTAAAAATACCAAAATTTATAATATAACGTTGACCTACAATAATATACATTCACTGAAAAATCTTATATCTTACATATCTATTTATATACCTAGTTATTGCAAAATATTCAAAAAATGGTATCATACAATGACATATTACATATAGACAAGTCATGTCCAAACATTACCGCACAACAAAACGGCGTCAACGTAACTATAGATACCCACCGATATATAGAGTAATATAATTTGTAGGAGAAGGAAAGAGTAATATGGTTCACTTGTTGTAAGAAAAAGATACCTATGTACTTCGTGACGTTGCTTCGCACTAATTGGTCGCGAGCGTACGTGACGTAGTACGTAAATTATCGAAAATCTGTAACGTTGTCTCTTTTACTCCCACATACAAAATCATATTACATCTAGCTCTTCGAGTTTGTTAATATGAATAGCCATGTCAATTTTAAAACTTCATTTTAAATAGTAAAAGTAATAATAAATAAGATAGTTATAAAAAAATAGTACTTACGCATGAAGAGAAACGTTTATTCTATCTTTATTAGTATATATTAATTAGTACACTGTCTAACACACAAGAAGGCATTGTACGGTATTAAAAACACAAAATAGGGAGTAAGTTTTGTTTGACGTTTAGCCGTGACACTGGGTTGCACAAGACCGATTCAAATAGCGGGCAAATGCCTTGAATTTGCGTTGCCATTTTTGAGAACGGATAGCCTGTCTACATGTAATATGTCATTGGTATCACATGACACGTGAAGTCACCTTTGACTCCAATCATAAAACTTTTAAAAGTTGACAGATAGATTATTGACGCGATGTATGATTCTATCAGCATCTATATTCAGTTCATTATTCGTCGTAGACTTTTAAGCAATGTACAAAGTATTTTCGTAGAAGTTAAAAGCAGTTTTCTTTAGAAAACAGACATGCGAAAGTCAAATTCTTAAACGCATTTTAATGGTTAACATAATATTAATTGCCATGCTCAATTTCATTTTTAAGTAATAATTTATCTCGATATCAAAAAATAAAAAGGTCTGAAAATAATCTAATAATAAAAAAATATATGTAGTGTTAAAAAGTAGAAATAATAGAATAGAAATAATAGTAGGTACTTATGTTTTATTACTATTATAAGATTTTTGGTATAATCTGGCGAATCACATCACATTACATAATGACAACATTTTTTATTCGTTTTCAGTGCTTTTTATGTAGAACGAGAGAAGATTTTATTGAATTATGTCTAACTATGGAAAATGATTTGATGAAAGAAAGTCAGCCTTTATTTGAAGTGTGTCTAAAGAGGCCGGCGCACTGGGGTCCGACCTGCAACGACACAGATGTTACACACTCTAGCATTTTAGGTAAACAGAAATTACAATTTATATTTGTATCCGTAATCGTCTCCAATGTTACATAGCTAGCTATTTTTTTAAGTACTTAGGAAATGGATGGAGAATTAGCAGGTGTTACTACTAGGTGAGACTTACGTCATTTAACACACAATTATTTGAAATCTTGATTGCGGGCGTGTTGCTGATACGAGCATTCAGTTCGCATTTGTGTCCGTAATTGCCGCCATCTTTAATCGAAACAAATACGGGATCTTTTTATTGGCAGTCAAAATGGGAAAACTCCCAGACGATATGCTAATAAATCTAACACAACGTTTTCCTGCACTTATAAATTTAAATTCTTTAGATAAATCTTAGTTTATTTCTTTAACACAAAAAATCGTTTTTGTTCCAGACTTTGAAGATATCGACCGTCAGTTTGACGACTCGGATGACGAATTTGAAATACTCTAACGTTTGTATGGAAGTTTTTAAACCAAGAAGGATATTATGTATGAATTTGTATATTTACAGAGTAGTTATATGTATGTAATGTAATTTACTTTTAGTCCGGTCAAATTAGACCAAAAAATAAGAGTGAAGCTACATTAATTTACAAAAAGCTGAAAATCGTTCTAAATATAATCATGAATAAAATTTGAAAGTTCCTCAGCTTTCCCCTGTATGGAATTTTTTTTATTAAAGATCAAAAGTCTAAAAAATTAGTTTTTCGCGATTTTCAGCAAAACGGTAAGTTTTATCATACAAATTGTAGATCATTACGTTATCTTTAAAAAAATGTAGCAATACTTTTTTTCTTACAAGCCACCGTTTCTGAGACATAACGATTCAAAAAGTGTAAAAGTTATAATCGTCATAATATGCACTCGTTTCCAAAACACCTATGAGGTAGTGTACTTAGCGCGTTGTATTTTTATGTACCTTCGAATGTCTAGATTGATCGGACTTTTACTTTTACAAGTATGTAACGTAAGTAGATTAATATAGTAATTTGAACCAGTCCAAATATGATGTTATGTTTTAATGATGAAGATAATCTAAATTTACACCACCACTCACTGTTTATATTGCAATACGTGAATATGCATTTTCCTAATATATTTGATAAAATAAACGAAATATATTTTGTACTTAGAAATACATTTGCTCTGTTTTAATTCAATGGTGATCCTAATTGTACTTACTTGTTATTGTTATTTGTCGATCAATTACTTATTAGTTTTTCATCTCACGTGACTCCCGAGTACTATAAGTGACGTACGTTTCAATAAATTTACATTATTAGGACTGCTGCAGAAAATAACCTGAATGTTGGATGGAAACATTATTTAATACTTTTGGATTATGGTATTTTTATTTATTAGTTATAATAGGCAGGCGTTTGTATTCCTTCCCACCTGGTGGTAAGTGATGATGAAGACTAGTAAGTAGGTAAATATCAAACTCCGGTAAGTCACACCCATACTCAAAACTGAACTATAAATGGTACGACATTTGAAATAAGATTGTCATTATGTTACTTTTATCCAAATAACGATAAATCCCCGAAAACTGTACAAAAATAGCGTTCAAAATCGGTGATTTATTTCAAACTCCGGCACGTCCATAGACAAGTGCATATCAAACTCAAGTACGTCCGTATCAACCAATCACAGTAAAGTATGGCGTCGAAAATGGCGGCTAGTTCAAAGAAACGTCTAGAGTGAAAAGTGTAGCTGTAGTGAATTTTATTAAATTTTATTGTAAAAAATGCAAGAAAGTAGCACTATTTTATGCGTGGTGGATCCAGATAAGGCACGAAAAAAGGCTGTGTCAAAAGCAAAAAAAACACAAGCCGAGAAGAAAGCTAAAAGGTAAATGAAATACCGGCAAAGAAGTATATATCGTTGTAACCTTGAAAAGCAGGGTTGTACCAACTTAGATTTAAAATTTAACAATTTTATTAAATTTATATATTTTCTATTTATTTTTTTAATATATATATGTTTTTGAGATGTTACGCATACGTAATATTGTCTATTTATTAAGTTTTAAGGTATCTTCAATATTTTAATAATAAGTTTTTTATCTCATATGTAGCAATGTACAATGTTTGCTAAAATTTTATTAAGTTTGTGATGCGCTGTTTTTTATAAAGAAAAAATTATATTAAATATAGTTACTAAAAAATAAAATAAAATCGAATAAAATTTATGTACCTATAGTAAAGCATACTGGCATCTGGAATCCTGCCGGAAAAACGTAGGTTTACGGATCACCTTAAGGTTTTTTTGGTGTATAATGGTGCGTTAGTGGTGTGTGCAGTCAATACGCATCTGCTTTGTGGTTTATGTTTGTACTTCATAGTGGTTATCATTACAGCATGTCCTAGTAAAAAGCCTAAATGAAAATATTACTTTTAATTTAAATTGCTATGCTATTTTTTTATCATTATTTTAACCGTCTTTTTAGCTTAAGCTTATTGATAGGAGGGTTTAAAGTTAATTTTCTATCCAAATTATACTTGCTTCAAAGATAGGATCGTAACTAATGAATAAAACGGTTATATTATGTGTTTTAAAGTAGGTAATAGACGGAAACACTGCTTGCTGCCTTTTCACACTCCTTTTCAGTTTATTTTCGTTTTGGTCTGTCAGTTAACTTGCTTGTGTGTGCTTTGTAGGTACTCTGCGGCAGGATTACCGAAAATACCAGCATGTGGACATGATTCCACAACTCTGAAGTGTGCAACTGTGACGCCAAATGATATGTTTTGGTTTCAAAGAAATTTTTACTCCACTCGTGAAAAAATCGCCCAAGATAATTTTATAATAAAACATGTGACGTTCAGTCCAATAAAACGCCGACGTCCCAGGAATAACTCAAAGGAGAACCAGAGGAAATTTACTTTTTCTTATAATTTCTTTAGTAGAAAACTAAAAAAGTTTATACCAGTATGTAAAATAGCTTTCATCAACATTTTAAGAATTAATAAATCTCGCGTAGAAGGCGTTTTTAAACGTTATGTTGAATCTGGAACTATGGCTAAAGAAAATAGAGGTGGGGACCGAAAAGCCTTCGAATTCGCAGCACGAAAAGAGGCTATCCAAAATTTTATTAAAAAATTTAAGCCGCTTGAAAGTCATTACTGCCGAAGCCAAATTAAGCAGCGGCTATACCTTTCTCCAGATCTTAACATACAGAAAATGTGGGGGATGTACAATGACGAAGCTTTACCCGGTTACGAAGTTAAAATTGGATATTTTCGAAAAATATTTAACACAAGATTCAATATTGAATTTGGCTCACCGCGGCAAGACGTCTGTTCTGATTGTCTCCAATTACTCGAGCGCATAAAATTATCCAATAATGAACGACAAAAGCAAGAACTACGAACTCAGTATAGGATCCACAAACTCAGAGCTAAATGTTACTTTGACGATTTACGCGATGATTCACCAATTCTACAAATACTTAGTTTTGACTGTCAAAAAAACTTACCGTTGCCCAAAGTTCCCGACCAATCCGTTTATTATTCTCGCCAATTATACCTGTATAACTTGACAGTTGTTGTTGGTAATTCGAAAGCGCCCTTGACACCCGAAAATGTTCATGCTTACGTATGGACAGAAGACCAAGCCGCGAAAGGCTCCAACGAAATATGTTCATGTGTGTATAATTGTCTTAATTCTTTGAACTTAGACGGAAAAGAAAAAGTAGGATTAGTCGCTGATGGCTGTGGTGGCCAAAATAAGAATGCTATGCTTATAACAATGGCTATGAAATGGCTATTCGAGGCTAGAGTTCGTTACCCAAACATTCAAGAACTACAAATTATTTTCCCAGTCACTGGTCATTCCTTTATACCACCCGATAGGACATTCGCACTGACAGAGAAACAAATCAGGCGAAGAGAGTGCATTATTGAACCTCAAGAATATATAGATATCATAGCCACCCATGCAACGATTCACAAAGTTGGAACTGATGTTCCCATTCTTGATTGGAAAACTGAACGTCAGAACCATTTAAAGACTAATTTTCACTTTCAGATAAGCAAATGCAAAAGAATAATTATAACACGTTCAAGAGATAAAATTAAAGTAACCGGTGAAATTTCATATAGAAACAATATTGGAATTAGTGCTTCAATACTGAAAAGGGGGAAAAATATCATAAATATTGATCCTAGAGTTATTGAAATAGTTCCTTCGGTAAAATACGAAAAGGCAGAAGACGTAAAAAAATTGCTTCAAAAACACTTTGGGACTGAATGGCAACAAATCCCTCAGTTGCAATATTACTCAAATATTTTACATAATAATTCCGACATGGAAGAAGAGCCTATAAATAATACCGAAGATTTTGTAATGGACGAAGTTTTAGATTTTGTATAATTAGGTTAACGTAATAGTAAGATATATGAATATTCATAAAATATCATAAAGTAGGAACCCTACGTACGATCTTTTAAAATAAAATTTGTCAAGTCTAGCTTGCTATTTTTCAAAACCCGTTAAGTCCACATCGGTTTTTTTCAAACTGCGATATGTTTCGTTGGTTTTCATCAAACACCGAGATGTCCAAATTAAAACATGATTTTATTGCGTAACGACTTATTTGAATTTAGTTTTTATGTATTCTTCGACATACGAACTCCTATATGAATCGCCAATAACTAAAAATCCTACAAAAAACAAATTACCAATAGCCAAAAACATATTTTCATCAATTCCCATTTTTCCTTTATAGTGGACGTACCTGAGTTTGATATTTAACTACACAAGTATGGTACACGCCTGTCCAAGAGAAACAGACGTAGGCAGAACTCTTTGGCGACAAGGATCAAAAACGAGCTGTCAAAACACTTAGTTCGGTTTTTCGGCATGTCTACCATCAACTGGTGGAAATGCTTTCAGTGCTGGTTCTCTGGAAACATATCTCCGGATATGTATGTGTTGACAATAAAGACTTAAGATTCACAAATAAAACATTAACAGACAAGGTCGAACAATGGATATTGATTCGTTTTGTTGAGACACATTCGTATTCGAGAAATAAATAGGTACCTTAATATTACAGCGCCCTCATTTTTGGGGTTATCC
This sequence comes from Marasmarcha lunaedactyla, assembly GCA_923062675.1. Classification (NCBI taxonomy): domain Eukaryota; kingdom Metazoa; phylum Arthropoda; class Insecta; order Lepidoptera; family Pterophoridae; genus Marasmarcha; species Marasmarcha lunaedactyla. Next base: position 23,001,518 of record OV281346.1, read on the forward strand.
GTGAGGTCAAAAGACACACGAATGTCAAGTTTTTGACCCATCTTTGTCACAAATTTCTCAATAGTAGCTTAATATAACGTCAATGGCACACTTTTATAATCCCCTCCCAATTTTCCCCTAAATGGGTGATTTAATTGATGGATGACCCCATTTCTGCTATAACCCAGTGTCTTTTGATTTAAATACGATAAATTTTAATTTTTTACATGTTTACAGTATGAATATGCACTATGATGACAGTATATATATGACACAACGGCTACTATGATGTACCGTCACAGTTAATTATATTGTAATTTGTCTTGTTCAAATAGGTAAGGTAATTAATGTAATTTTTTGTGCTAAACAAGTTATTTCAAACCGCCAACAGACGGATTTCTTCATGCATGTATACTTTAAACGGCTGAAAAGATTTTAATAAAAAATGGCGAAGAACACATTTGCTTTATCATTCAGAAGTGGATATTATCTTACGCTACGTACTATTGGGCGTCACTGACAGAAAGGTTTGGATTATGACTAAGTATACCAATTACGTATTTTGATTGTATATTTACTGAGTACAAATCAAAACAAATGTTAATAAAAATGTATCTACATAGTTACAATATCTATATTTATTTTTATACTTATTATTTATTGTACAAAACATTTATAAATTATCATACAACTAATGTCATATCGACGAAAACCCGCAACGTTTGTATGTCGAATGTCGCCGTAAATTGTGAAAACCGTAATTGAATTTAATGAATTAAATTATTATCGGAAAATTATAATGGACTACGTTATTTTGCAATCTAACTAGGTTAAGGCGACGCATCGGTAAACAGTTGATCTAAAATAGAACTTTTGCGTCCCTCAACCAAGCCACACCCCGATGCATTACGCGGCTTAATGCGCGGTTAACATGTATTAAGTAGTTAAGTAGGTAACTAAATTTTAAGTTACTACATGTCACTTGTGTGTCCAAACGGATTAAGTAGTTAAGTTCTTAAGTTGAATGAAGATGAGCGATTTTGGACAAATTCAGAAAAGAATGTGATTCGGAAATTAAAATCTTTGCAAGATTATGTATTTTTCTAAATTTTTTACGTCGTACGACGGACAATCGATTGGTGTGGTACCTTTACTAATTAGGTACCCTTAATAATCACTGGAGGGATATCAGTCTCTCCCAACTCAGGGGTTGCGTCCGACAATTGTAGGCCATCACGCCTGCTGCGGGTTGGCAGACTTACCAGCTTAGGGGTGGCGTCAGACAATTGTAGGCCATCCGCCAACTGTGGGTTGGCAGACTTACCAACTCAGGGGTGGTGTCAGACAATTGTAGGCCATCACGCCAACTGCGGGTTGGCAGACTTACCAGCTCAGGGGTGGTGTCAGACAATTGTAGGCCATCCCGCCTACTGCGGGTTGGCAGACTTACCAACTCAGGGGTGGTGTCAGACAATTGTAGGCCATCACGCCAACTGCGGGTTGGCAGACTTACCAACTCAGGGGTGGGGTGAGACAATTATAGGCCATTACGCCTACTGCTACGTCGACTGTTCTATTCTGCCATTTTTTGTTTTTTGCCATTTCAGTTGTTTCGGAAATTAAAATGTTTGTCTTTTTTTTTGGCTAATATTTTTTACCTCGTTTATTACACAAGCATTAATTTTTAAATAGAAACTAAACCCCACTCCGATATTTAAAAAAAAGAGAAAATGCGACATAAACACGCTCTAGCCGCCACCAGCTTTGTCAACTAAAAAATCTTAACGCACTCAACGCGTGTAAACCAGCCATAAGAGTCGCGCGGATCCTTGCCGCGCAACTTACCAGTCGCAGTCGACCACACGGTATCGCGCGTTAAAACAGAGACGTCTTAGAGTTGCCCTTACAACTGTTTGTTTTCTTTACGCTTTTCTTTTGTCGATATATTATACTAATACTATTATATTATACTAATGTATAAAATAGTAATGTATAAAATAAATATAAAAAAACTAATGTATAAAATGTATGTTTAGAATATATTTTATAGTCGGACTTCTTTTGTAATTACTCTTTTCCCTGTTCATAATAGGGTGAGATTTATAATACTGCCTTCTGCTAGCAGAAAATTAATAATTCAAACACACTGTTTTTTAGAGGCAATAATATACATTTAATTTTACAAACAAATCAACATGTAATCATTAACATTTTAACATAAATTGTTACATCTCTACATTATAATATTTTATTTACAGCCCTCACAATAATTTACAAATGTTCATTTTTATTTAACTTTCATATTAGGTTATTACATTTCAAATTGGCGTTTTCTAAGGGAGGAACATACAGTGAGTTTTTTAAAAATATAGTTTATTTATTTAATCAAAGTATGTACCATTGCTATCTATGCACCTTTGCCATCTCATAGGTAGTTCATTCCTTTACTAAAAAAACCATTCGGACGGGAATCAATAAAATCTTTGATGGCACTTTGGACTGCCCCATCGGAGTTGAATTTTTTCCCTTGCAAGAGTTATCCAAATTTCAAAAAAAAATGGTTATCTATTGGAGAAAGGTCCGGGGAGTACATACGGAGATGTCTTAGACATTCCAATTGAAGCTCCTCTAATTTGGTAGCCGTCTGTTGTGCAGTGTGTGCTCTAGCGTTGTCCTGAAGCAGCAGTGGCTTAGAGCGATTGACCAGCCCTGTTGTTTAGCAGCTAGCTTTTCCATCATGGTTTGCAGTAGCTGACAATAGCCATCTGCCGTAATCGTCTAACCAAATTTAAGAAAGCTATAAAGAACGACACCGGCACTAGTCCACCATACGCTCACAAGTAACTTTTTTTGAGCCAATTTTCGCTTGGGGCAGGATTTTGCTGGTTCGCCAGGCCGTTGTAATGAGCGTTTCCGATTGTCTTACAGGATCTTTATTTTTCATCACAGGTGATTTGATGAATGATTCGATTTAAAATCCTTTCATTATTGAGCCAGTTGAGTAATGTAACGCAGCAGTCGACGCGCGTTTGTCGGTTTGCTGCACTCAATTCATGAGGTCAACCTCTCAAGCTTTTTCATCTTCCCGATTTGCTTCAAGTGGATTAAAACAGTTTTGTCACTAACACCGCAGCCTACAGCTAACTCGGGCGTGGTTTGCGATAGATCCGCTTCCACAATAGCCTTCAATTCTTCATTATCAACTTATGTCCCGGCCATCCGCGGGGCTTGTTCTGCTCGTAGAAATTTCCAGAACGAATACGTTGGTACCAAAAGCGCACTGTGTTTTCTTTTTGCGACACCGCTGCCATACTGGACATTATTACTTCGAACCGTTTCTGCAGCACTCGTGCCACGGTGGAACTCGTACTTGTAAATAACGCGATATTTCAAGTTTTCCATTTTGTAAACTAAGTGACGCAAAGTAAAAACCAAAAGAGGTAAAAACAAATGAATTACGGTTTTCGTAACACAAATGCGTAAGTAAATAGATGTATAAATTTGAAATTGGAATTCTTAACCAAAGAGGAGATAATACAGATCAAAGTGGCCAGTACGACGAAAACGCCAAATTCATATGTAAGGACCTAATATTTTAAAATTATATTTAACATTCACACATTTTTAGCTTACATAATATTATTTACATTTTAACGTGTTTACTTTTTACATAATTCAACATGAAATTAACAAATAAACACGCAAGACACACTTCAGTATTGGCTGTCAATATTTAAATGGCAATACGTAATTTGAGCTATCAACGTTAGCGACTTCACCGTTTCTGGAAACTTCTTCAAATACAGAAACGTCAGCAATATCACAGCATATTCTAATATTATTTCAGGAGAAGTGCTGTTTTTCTATCTGAAATAAAAAAATAAATATAAATATTTAAATGATACGTTTTTCTATGGATTGACTTTCCAACTCATTTTAAAATTATGTTGAATACCTACTGTTGCTTTTGAGACACGTTAAGTCTCACATAAAAAGTCCTTATTTTTATTGTTTGCAGTTCTAAAATAAAAAAAAAAAATATATAAGTGATCTTAGAAACTGCTATACCATGGTTACTGATTACCAATAAAGTCTTACATGAGCAACACATTTTGTAACTCTGCATACATTGGCCAAGTATTGTCATCTTTTCTGTAAAGTTTTAAACATACATTATTATAAATTTAACTAATAACTGATATTTTGACGATATATAGCGCATACCCTTCTATAAAGGTCTGACATTATTATTGTGTTATTTTCACCCAAATCCAGGGCGACTCCATGTCTTTAATCTCTGAACTTTGTCCTAACAACTATTTTCTAAAATATATGTTGTAAAAATGGGTATTTAAATATAATCAAGAAAATATTTTCAAAATACAGTCTTTTGTTATCAGAAACAGTGAATTGCGATTGTTAACCGTAACGCTAGAGAAATGAGGCACGTTTGTTCAAGATATTAGAAAGAACTTGCGGTCTATTGTTCATACACACCCTAAATATATACCTATATTTTGGAATAATAATTAAAAACCTATATAGTATTTTCCACTTAGCGAAACACTTATAAACCTGGAAAAGGGGTTTATTCTATTAGAATGGTAGGTACAAATTTATACAATATGACGATTACTTACCTTTTCTTTGTCCTTACATTGCTCAGTTAAAAGAGCTTTCCTTTTACGTTTGGAAAACCCGACACGTTTTTTACCCATTTTTTCACTTAATATGTCACAGTATTAATAATTAATTTAACACAGCGTACGATGGCGGGCGGGAGCACGATGACACAGACCCGTCGTTGACAGTGGTCGGTTGCGGTCTGAGCGGGGAGTGATTGCATACTTAGATTTATTTAAATCTGTCTGGGTTGCCCATAAAATGCAATTTTCTGTTTTAAAAAGAGGTTTCTTTGACAATTTTTTCTATGCTATGAAAGTTCAAGAATCCTGTTTTCGAAACCGACAAAACGAAGTCAGTAAAGTGAAGCATTAGCTCATCAAATATCACTTTCATAAGTTTTTTAATTGCAGAGAGTAATCGTGATCTCTGGCATACAAACTTACAATGCCGGGTCGTTGGATTGTAATGCTACGGTTTTGGCAATATTACGGCGATATATAAAGGTTTAGGTATAGGCAAGGTTTAAAATATGTTCGTTTATTACTTATTTGGTTATAATGACTATGTAGGGGGTTTATTATTTGGAATTTTGAAGACAAACAATGCCATTTCTACTACTAGATCGCTGCTCGTTTCGCACTGCAGGCTGCTTATACAATAAGGTATACCTACTGTAGTAAAAGTTCAACATAATTGTAAAGTTTTAGAGACTGAGGGAACTGAAGAAGAAATATTATAATTAGTAAATATAATGATAGGTACCGTCACGGCTAAGCCTTAGGAAGCACGTCAGAATGTCGCGACATTTGAGTAAAGAGGTTAATATGAATTATTATGAATTAAGAAGAAAAGATATTTAAATATACGGTTGACAGAACAGAAATAAATACAGCAATACATTCTGACTTGCTCCGTCATCGGAGCAAGATGTACTAGAAAAGTTATTTTAAAATTAAAACCTATGAAATTTATTAAATAATTTGATTTCATCCGCATTGATTTAAACCACAAGTTGGTGGTCAGTCGCGAATTAAGATAAAACGCGAGGGTACCGTATGCAATATACTAAGAAAATCTTAATTAAAATATTACTAGTTGGCTTCAATTCAATCAAACCAGTTCTGTTGGAGTGTGAAATTATAAATACTAGTATTTACTATGCAGTTCATGAACGTCTCGGGTGGTCAGTAATTTAACTCATGACGATGTGCAACTAAATTGAAATAAGGGAGAGTCCTCCTCTTACTGTTAAAATTTTCTGAAAATGTAAACTAATTTCGAAAAATCTATTTCAAGATAACAGCCGAATTTTATAATACTGCCATCTCACATAGCTTGGTAGCTTTATACAGACCTTCCCGAATCGGAGTCAGAACCTCGCTAAATAATTAGTTCTTCTTTTATTCTTTCAACACCTATTTATTGTATTTAAGCATTCTTGTTTACAAAAATAATTAAATAATACACCAACTTATTTTTAGTTCTACCTTAATAAATATCGATCCTTTACTTGCCTCTGATTTTCTGAATAAGCTCGAACATTTGAAATAAAGTTTTATTTAAAAGTTGGCGAATGAATCTTACTGGTCAGCCTGCCAGATAAATTGTAACCTGAAAACCCTAGTGCCGGATAAATTCGTTTTATGTGTTTGTTTGCAGATTATATTTAAAGCAACGGATGAAAAACGTGCAATATAAATCCTACACAAGCATGTGCTTTTGTTAATGTACCTAAATCAAACACATGCTTACCGTCATCTGCTTTGTAATAGAACACATCGTGTATTTGAATAATTATTTGTTTTCACGTAGCCTGCCTTTGTTTATTTAAGATTATAAATAAATTAAAATAAACACGTGATCTCGTAGCGCGAGCCTGGAAGGTTTCAGTTTTGGAAGCGACTGAATTCAGGTTCTTACGACCTACAAACCACATTTTGGATTAATTATATAGGCGAGTTCATTGAGACCATAGTAGGTAATTGGTGGTGAAATCAAGTGAGAAAACATCAACACAACTATGATACGAAGAAGATTCCCAGTACTTATTTAGGTAGGTACGTTACACCAAAATAAAGATTAGAGTGTTTTACGGTTTGTAACCATGGGTAGGAACCAACTTAATAATAATAAATCCGCAGACAGACACATCAACTGTATGGCCCAAAGTAAGCAAGTGTGTGTTATGGTCATCCATACAGCGAACTGGGCGAGGAACCCAGAATAAATATACATACATAAATATAATCAACCATGACCCGAGAACAAACACCTGTGTTCATCACACAAATAAATGCCAGGACTCGAACCTAGGACCTCTGGCGTATGAGGCAGGGCCACTACCCACTAAGCCACTCGGCCGTAGTGGAAAGCAGCCCTGCCTAATACGCCGGAGGTAACTTTAATTGCTTATGTACCTAGTTATTTAAATTTGCACTCTGCGTAATTATTGACTGGATTACTTGCCGTGTTTATTTGGAATTCATATTCACTAGACAAACACAAAATCTTAAAAATATCGAACCAGAGCCGAAATTTCAATTTTAACCCACTTGTTACGGGTATATCTTTTGTGCAATTTCTCTGTAATAATTTATATATGTACTTATAGACTAAAATGAGCATCACTAAGGGTGTTACCACACCACGACGGGTCGACGTCGATCGATGGACGATCGATTGGTGTGGTAACACCCTAACTCAGGAAAAAGTACGAAAACAATCTATCTAGTCACGGAATAGCTGGAAATGGTGTTTGATTGAAGGAACGCTAGTAATATGTACGTACTACTGGTTATTGGATATTTTTTAAATTTAGCAATAAAAGTAACATAAGTATACGTTTCTGCATGTACTTGCAATATATTGAGGTTATTAAGTAATTAAAATAGGTATATTTTAAATTACATAATTTTTTGGACAATATTTTAGTCTAAAGCAGTATTCAAAACAGTTTTTGGTATGAAGGCATCCTTTACATATCGTGCAATAGAATAAAGAGTTGTTTTGAAGTTTTTACAGCACATCGAAATGTTAACTTCCGTTCTTAATCTAAAGCTAACGATGACGGTCGTCAGTCATAAAAGCTTGATGTTTCTTGAATATTATGCGGTGTGCGCCCTGGTTTTCGATCTTCATCCGTGCTGTAGGTTCCAACAAGCGTGTCGCAATTCTCTTTACGAATTGTAGTTGTTTCCTCCCTCTTAGATGTTTATACAGGTCCAGAGCGTTGTGCAAAGTCGTATCTAGGCAACTAAAAATAAGACAGAAACACCACCTGTTTTCTCAAATGCTTTTGCGATATAAAGCAATGTTCTGTTTTGTTGTCACTTTCCAGATTTCACTGTAAAATACACCTCAAGGTGCCGAAGTTGACATTGACGGTTCCAGTCTAAGGCGCTTAGCTATAACTGGGCCCACGCAGAGCCGTCTTTAACCTATTGGAGGCCATGGGCATATTAGGATAATGGAGCCCCTATGACTTTGACAGAACAATATTTTGTTACAATAGACAAAGAAAGTAGATAAACAAGGTTAAATATTTATTTTTATTAACAATCACAAGAAACGAATAGATAAATGTAATATAGTCCACAAAAGTAACTGTTTTGGCATTTACAGGTTAGTGCTTAAAAATCTATGTTATTTGAAGAGGAACCCTTCTAGATTTCAAATGGGCAAAATCTTTGATCACTTCTTCAAAATCTATGCTTTTTAGCACATCAGATTCTATGGACATCAGCGACATAGGTTAGGTTCGATTTCTTCGAATTAAGTATATAAGTTTTTATTTTTGGTAATAATATTGGTTTTCGTTTGGTGGTCTGACAGTAACTAGGGACTTTGTATTTGATCTGAGGCCCCTATCGATTGCGGGGCCCTGGGCACTTGCCCAAAGTGCCCACTGGGAAAGAGGGGTCTGAGCCCACGGGACGCTGTATTTTTCATCATCATAGCTAGACGAATATACATAGCTAGAAGTTTAAGTTAAAAGTTTCGTGTAAACAGTCAATTAAGTGACAAGTGGTAACTTAAAATTTTGTACGCAAGTGATTAAGTATATTAGGTTCGTTCTATTTTTCGTATAAGTAGGTGGGCGGGGCTTCGCACTTAACACGTTTGGACGTGATTTTTTAGTTAAGTGCATAAGTTGACAAAGCTGGTGGCGGCAAGAGCTCGTATTTATTTCCCATTAACACCGTTTCATAAGATGTCGGAGTGGAGATGAGTTTAAATTTTAAAGTTTAGTTTCAACTTTAAAATTTGTTGAAGAATATTTAAAATAGGAATAGTTAAAAAAAATTAGAAAAAAACATATTCTTGTAAATATTTTAATTTCTGAATCAAATTCTTCTCTCAATTTGTCCAAAATCACGTTAACCACATATCTAAGTACAGAATTGACGAATTGCTTGACATTCATCACTGCTCATCTTCATTGAACTTATAAACTTAACTACTTAATCCGTTTGGACACAGAAGTGACATGTAGGAACTTAAAACTTAGTTACCAACTTAACTACTTAATACATGTAAACCGCACATTAGTCGCCGGCGCGCACGCTGTAAAATGGACATGTCCCCGGAGAATTTTTGTCTTTCGGCAAGCCGTGGTGATTTTTTCGTAATGTTATAATACATAAATATAACAGCTTTTTCTACAGGTAATTGTTATTGCCAGTTTAAATGGATATCGAACTTTAAATTTTCGATAAATATTAAAACTATTAGATAATAATGATATGACTTTTGTATGTTTTTTCTAAATAAGGTAAAACTTTAAATAAATGACTGAGAAAATGTGTTTGAATAACTTAATGTGGCTTTTATTACCCTTTGTAGTTCTGGTACAATTAACTCCTCAAAAGGGGTTATTTGTACCACTGGCTATCTTTTGATTCAAATGCATTTTTTACTAAGTTTTGTAAAATCTATAAGAAATTTAGATGATCCCTTGGGTGGATAAGAGACAAAGACTTTAAAATATCAAAAATAACAACCGAATTCGTCAGCGAAACTTTTGTAATCGTTGTTTTTGTTTTTGTTTGGTGTGCAGGTAGTTCTTGCCTTCCATGCCAGAGGTCCCGGGTTCGAATCCTGGTAGGGGCAGATATTTTATCATATTTGCTTTCTAGTCATGGATGTGTATGTATGTTTATTTAAGTTTATTTCTAATATTCATATATGAAAATAAATCTATGTGTGCCTATATATTTCATAAGTTTATTTATCCGTTATCTAGTGTCTATAACAGTTCTTAATGATACTTAATTTGGGCTAGCTAATGTTGTGTAATTGTTAGAAAAATAAAAAAAATTTAAGATCTTAGAAAGTCAAAAACTGAACAAAATAGCTAGTTATTAGTTTTATTACATTTAATCAAAATAGTGTCCATTCACGTCAATACATCGCTACATCGGATGGAACCACTGAGAAAAGCACTTTGCCCACTCGTCCTTAGGGGTCTCTTCGACGGCCTTTTGAAACGCAGTCACAGCTTTCGCGGCGTCCATAAAACGTTTTCCTCGAAGTTTTTCTTTTATTTCGGGAATAAATAAAAATCGCAAGGCGAGGTCGGGGCTATACGGCGGGTGACCTAGTAATTCCACGTTTGCCTGACGGTGAGCGACGACGCGTTGTCGTGGTGAAGGAGGATCCTACTGCGAGGTAGTTTCCGCCGAACTTATTCCAAGACAAGTGGCAAATTGTCGTGAAATGATCTGCCCTTCCGAAGAAAGAGGCCGCCATCTTTTTTCCCACGCTTCGACCTCTCTTCTCTTTAGTTGGCAACTCCTCGGAAGGAAACACCCACTGACAGACTGTCTTTTGGTTTCGGGACCATAACAGCAAATCTAGCTTTCATCACCCGTAAGTATGTCGAACACAGCATTCGAGTCACCTACGTTAAATATTTCCACCATTTCACGGCACCAATCAACACGGCGGAGTTTTTGGCCCTCGGTCAAATTATAAGGTATCCACCGGGCACAAAGCTTCCTGACCGCAAAATTTTCATGGAGGATTTAGTTCACTTGACTCATACCGATGCCTAAGCTTGTACGAATCTACTGATAGGCCACTCTTTTCTTAGTCTCTACCAAACGCCGCACAACACAGACGTTATCTTCAGTCGTGGCCGTAGAAGGCCGTCCCTCAGGCAGACCATCGGTGAGATTAGTGCGACCTCGTTAAAACTCATTAAACGAATTGTAAACAGTGGCACGAGATGGGGCTTTATCGTGAAATGCCAATCGTAGTCTTATCATAACTTTCTCGTTGACTTAATGTCATCGAAAGTCATAAAAAATCATCGCACGAAAATGTTCTCGCGTTAAATTCATGCTGTCGTGACACAGACAATTTTAAATTTGCCGCCACATCGTAAAACAAATGAATGAAATACATACTCAATAATATTAGCTAAGTAATAATATTCCATTTTCAAAATTAAAATTTATTTTTTTATTATATTGTTTACAAGTGGTCAGTTCTAAGAACTTTCAGTTTGACCCTCATATTTGTCTTTCTATTGACATGATTATTTAGTATCTAATTTCAGAGTTATTCCATATATCTATAGCCCTCAAGTTAATAATGTGGTAACGACTGTACATAGGCACGGCCAAATAAGAAGCGGTTCTTATTGGGCAATATTGACTAGGGCTTTACGTTTTGTCTCAGTAAGTATGTAGTACACGAGACACTCCCTCCATTACGAAGACAGCTTTGGTAGCAGGCATCAATCGCAGACCGCAGCTGCTAATCCTTTTTACTTGAACACTCCAAGGATTAAATTAAGAACATAAACATCACATCATAATTATTTATTTCAAAAATCATCTATTTACAATGTCACTACAAAATAAATTTACGAAACAAACATTCCTTCCAAAGACGAATATAACATAAGTGTACACAACAAACACCGAAATTGATTTATATTAATGGACTAGTCAAAGAAACCTAAAACATTAGATTAAAATATTATACTAATAATACATATTGGACAGATATAGAGTTGCCTGTACCCTTTTCAGATTACTATACCTTACCTGACCAAATATTAAAAAAGGCCAAGAGAAAAACATCTTATCATATCACATTAAACATTGTCTACCACAACACCCATTGTAATTAAAAACACCATTCACAATATTTAACAATGGCACAATAATTAGATAGGAAATGCTTTGTCATGATTGTATGGCCAAGTTCCAACTAATAGTAGGTACACTGCACCTATTACATCAAGAAGCAACAAAGGAGATCTATCGTCAAAATTGGAAAAGCTCAATTTCAAAATCTCGTGGTAACTTGCAGGAACTGCCAAAATCCACAGGCCTTGGACCCTTTATAATAAAAAAATGCATAATATAAACATTTCATATAATATGTACATATTTCAAATATTAACATCTCAATCATTCAAAGATTTTGAACATAGCACAAACATTTTTTAATTTAGTTTTTTACATAATGAACAACATTAGGATAATAATAAAGGCAGCACCAAGCACAGATTCTATTTGTTACATTATAGAAAAAAAAAACATACAACAGTGTAAGGTATTTTTTTGCAAATATATATCTTCTTCCTATCCGTCACAACCTTACATAAATTTTAATATTATTTAAAAAAATATAATACCTACATTAAAATCTCTTTAAAAATATACATTTGATATTATTTCAAAACTGTCTTGATCTAATAAAAAAAATTTGGATCCTCGTTATTCAGATGTTTTATTATATGAATTGTACTTTTTCCTGCTTACAGTAGGCATTAAAAAGGTTAGGTTGTTGTTTATAGTAAGAAATTTAGGATATTGGTATGCCTTTATTGCTTTATAAGGGAGACTGGCCATGTGTGCTTTTAATCAATTAAGATGGTTAATGCCCAAATATTTTATGTCAGATTATAGTGAAATTATGACAAAATTATACACTAAGATGAAACAAGACATACCAAAACCCTACAGAGTTAGACTAATGAATGCTCAAATTGAGATAACTTTAACATTACATAGTGACATTAAAACTCTAAAATTATGTAAAAATACATTTCATTTTCAAAATTCTTTCAGATTTAAGAATTTGACTGAGATTTATAACTTGCAATTACAAAATTATGCAAATATTTCACAGCACTCAATTAAAACCAATATTACTGTATACCTGACGATATTGCGATTTTATTATTTAAAAAATTAATAATTAACACTGTAATATTATCTACAGAACCTCGATAGTATGCTTGTAACGTCAAACTCTTTGCTCCATAGTCAGGCTCACCCAATCTTTCTTTTATGAATTTGATAGCCTCCTCATTGGAGAAGGTGTCCCATAAGCCATCGGAAGCAAGGATTAAGAACATTGGTTTATGGTCATCCAAATTGAAGGTGAGTATATCAGGATCTGCTATGACAAACTTTTTATCTTTCAAGGGGTAATCTCCCATGGCTCTTGATGTAGCTAAAATACCTGCAACTCTCCATACACCATTAAAAGCTATGTATCCTCCTGCTGCTTCAATCCTCTTTTGCTCTCTGACCTGTGAGAATAAGAAAATATTTTAAAACCTAATAATAAAGGTACAGCAGTTTTTACTCACACTATAATCAAGATATCAATTAAATAAATAAAATTTGATAATACAATAAATTTATCACAGCATATGATTTTTCACCAAAATATTATAATGACACTTGCCTGCTGAGGTTTATGGTCAAATGACACTGGAATTGCATTGCCTTTAGAGTCACACATCACACCACGGGAATCACCAACATTCGCTACAATCAGATGACTTTCTTCCATGATAGCTAATAGTGCAGTAGTACCAGCTATATTCATAGATCTCTTTGCAGCCTCTACTAATGACCTATCAGCTGCCAGCACTTCATCAGTAAGCAGTTTGCCATAGTTTATTTTACCTCTATCTAGATAACTTGTCAATGGAATAGCAATAGTTTTCATGGGTTTTGCAAATGGCCGCACTTCTCTTGTGATAGGTCTAGCTTTGGTAAGTTGTGCCAATAGTTCTGGATCCGTTATTTCCTTCTTTGAGGTGTCTTCAGCTGTGCTGGCTGATTTCTTAAAACTGGTCTTACGCTCAACTGATATGGCATTTTCCATTGAATCTTTAGATTTTGACTCTGGAGATTCTTTTGTTGGTGTTAAAACAATCTTACCATCTTTGACTGCATTAAGTTCAACAATTTTATTGTAAAGATTCTGGATTAAATGATCTTTAGCAAAGTTAGCAGCAAATTCACCACCATGCCCATCAAAAATTGCAAAGAGTGATATGCCAGTGTTGTTGATATTTTCATTTATGATAAATCTATCTTCCATGTGAGCCCTTCTCCCTTTAATTGCATAAGCTGCACTGACACTACCTTTCAGTTCCCAGCTTTGTTTGTCAGCATCTGAACCTTCCATGAATTTCATTCGTTGGACAGCAATTGGGCTCATTGCTTGAGACAATCTGCTTAGTAAAGTCCGACTCCATAGTTCGATGGTTTGTAAATACATAAAGACAACGATAATACCAAGAGTGAACAATATCACTTCAGAACGTAGAAGATATATGCGGACCATTTTCCATAAATAGCTCGCCGGAGTGTCTAAAGAAACACTATTTGTTAAGCGTGAAATTAACTTTATAAACGAAGTATAAGTCTGGTGTAACACTCTGTCCTCTAACTCGTCTTCCATGTCCTTGAACGGTGTTGAGAAATTATTTGATAAGAAAGTGAAAATGCGATTTTAGGCCAAGAAAAACATTGGCTGATTTTGGTTTTAGTTTAGCTTTATTTTCAGTTGCAGTTCGTTCCATTCGGTCGAGCATCTCACTCTGACGTTTCACTCGTCTCACTCATTCTTTCAAACACATCGCTGTTCGGTGTTCTATTTTTTTGCCTTCGCTTGCTCATTTTCGCGTTGAAGTCCGAATTTATTCGAACAATGGTGTGTTCAACACGAACACACCATTCACATATTATCATCTTGAACATCGAATATACCGAAATTACCGAACATGCATGAAAATGTTTGTTAGTCACGAAGCAAACCTGTACATTAGGTACATTATTAAATTACAGGCTATTCTTAAAATCTCTATTATTATTATTTTGTGTTTTATGGGAATCAGCTGTTATTACTACACAATAACTATTTCAGCCAATTTCAAGTATTAGTATAATAAAAGTAAAACATTGCTTTCAAGACATCGCACATTGATAAGAAGACCGTCACTATACGAAAATTGTCATTTTTGAGTTACTAGTGCCATCTATATGCGCGATAAGCAAAAACCCCTGTTGTTCTAGTCCTTATAGATTTCGCTAGGTGGCGTAGTGTCGAAATGCTTTATCGACCATATTGACGCGACATGTTACGGTAGACCGTCGTCTTTTCATTCGTGACTGTGAAGCCAACAGAAGAAGTGATATCGAATTTGTTTCATAGTGTCATTATTTGTTTGAAGGCGATTTGGGGTTATAATATTTCTTAAGTACAAAATATACTTTAATATGAACAACGACACATTTTGTTTAGAGACCTATATAAGTTATTATTTTATTTTGAAAAAAAAAAATACAGACTCGGTTTGCGTGCGGACTTGTTCGCACGTCGATCGCTGTCGCCCTTCCGCTATCTAGTCCCCGCACTAGCTAAGCACCCCAAATTTCATAGGTTGTTTTCACGACCTGGTTGTACCGTATTTAATTTCACAGCGCCGTTTTCACGGCGATAGGTTGGTTCGTAATCCGTTTTACTTCGCACGAGAGCTACGTCGACGGGATTCACCGTTCCAGGTGTTGCTTCGTGTGTGTAAGTTCGTCGAGTTCAAGACTTCGTGAACTGGTGGATACGCATAACGGTGCCAACGAAACCAGTTGAGGTTGCTCCGTTGCGCTTTATTGGCCCTTCAGACCGTAAGAAACCGGAAGTCCCGATCCTATTGCACTGGGCCTCACCCATGGTGACGGAACAGCGCTGTCCGAATTTGGGGGCACCGCTGCGGTCGTCCCCATCCCCCCTACCACCGGTAAGGAGGCTTAGATAGGGTTGACTTGTTAGGTCGATCATAACGTATATATTTACTATATTAACCTTATAATTGTTAGTTCCCCTTCCCCCCTAGCCCCCTCGCCTCAGCAATGGCCGAGCAACCTCCAGTGGACGTCGCGAAGCTATTCGCCGATGGCCTCGCCGCCTCAGGCGCCCCCCACGATGTTAATGTAGTGCTCACACTACTTAGCACTCTTTTCCCCCAAATCGCCAGCGTACTGGCTCCACTGGCCCCTCAGGCCCCCCCGCTGCCTCACTTCACCCCCTCCTCCTCTGCCTCCTCCATGGAGGTAGAGTCTACGTGCGTTGCAACCTCGACGGCATCATCCGCAACGTCCAACTGCCACCGTCCAAAGCACACCGCTACTAGCAGCAGCGCCGAGGACACACTTACCGGCTCCCCTGAGCCCTCCGCCTCCAGCTTCACGATGGTAGAGCGGCGCTCCAAGAGGAGCCAGAAAGCACCGGTGTCACCGACACCCGCTCTCAGGCTGGTGTCTCCAACACCAACCGCCTGCCCGGCGACACAGTCGCCCGTTCCCTCCCTTATGTCACTGAAAGTGACCCTTCCCGTTTGCCAAGCCGCCACTGCCACTAAGCCAGCCTCGCACTGCTCCTCGGTCCTCGCGAAAGCGAAGACCCCTCCCCCCGTGTTCCTACGAGAAAAGGCCAACTGGCCTCAAGTCTCAAGCCTTTGCGTTGGGCAAAAAATTAACTACCTTCAGGCCACTAATACGTCCGAGGCAGTTAAAATCTCAGTTCCCACAATTGAGGACTTCAGAGCGCTGACGCGCCTCCTCACTCTCAGGCATTTCGCTTATCATACTTACGCTCTCAGTCTTACGGGGAGTCCCGTTCGAGTTTTCGAACGCAATTATCCTCGAAGACATTAAATCTCAAGGATTTCCCGCCGAGGCTGTGCACAAGATGCACAGCAAAAACGGCCGTCGTTTTCCCTTGACCTTGGTTATTCTGACCAACTCACCAAGATCACGAGAGTTCTTCAGAGAGGCCACTATCTGCGGCCTCTCCGGAATCTCAGTCGAGATGCCACATCGTCATGGCTACCCCGGGCAGTACCACCGCTGCCAACTATACAGGCGTACGGCGGCCAACTGTTCCGCGAGCCCCAGGTGCGTTAAGTGCCTGGAGCCGCACATCACGAAGGAGTGCAGTCGCACTCCCGAGTGGCCCTCTCCACCCGCTTGTGTGCTGTGTGACCAGTCCGGCCATACCGCAAACTACAGGGGCTGCCCCCACGCACCCCGAACAATCCGACATGTTAATAGGAGGGCGGCACCCAGACATGCCCCGCCCCTTATTAATAATATCAATTTCCCACCGCTGCACCACCGGGTACCCCCGGTAGCAAAGCCCGCCCAACCCACACCCTCTCCAGTGCTCGCTTGGAGACAGCGCCCGACTGCATCCACCCGGCCTGCTCCAGCAGGCTCACAAACCTCAATTGATATTCGACACCATCCAAGGTGTCGATATGTCTTAAGTTTCCCAATGCGCAAGCAAACTGCGCGCTGCCTGCTCATCCAGGGACCGATTTATGGTACTCGTCGAGTACCAGTCTCTCATCGAATCATTATAAATCATACTTTGATGAATTCCCAACCTAGCGCCCTGACTGGTCGGATAAAACCCAGGGGCTTATCCCTGATCTCGTTTAGCACGAGGTCTAATCAACCAACTTCCCGAGCTCAATCTGTTCATCAAGAACATCGAGCCGGAGTTAATCCTTGTTCAAGAGACATTTTTAAAACCCCATCACACCAGGGGTCTCTCTATTCCCAAATACTCTCTTGTGCGTGATGACAGGCCCATACTCGTCCAACGAGGCGGCACTGCCATATACTACAAGAAGAGTGTTCACTGTTTACCGATTCCCACGCCTCCACTCACCAACATGTAGGCCACTGTGAGTAGGGTGTCTGTGACAGGTTATAGGACCATAATCACAGCCTCGGTCTACATACCTAGAAGAACACCGCCCCTTCGTAGTGACTTCGAGGCCTTACTCGAACAAGGGCAATCCGTCACTATGTTCGGCGATTTCAATTGCGAACATACCGACTGGACGTGCTTGTCAACCAACGCCACAGGTGTTAAACTACTTGACATCACGAAGTCACTCGATCTTGACGTCATCTCTCCCGTCACACCCACTCATTACCCGGATAATCCGCTTCATTCCCCGGATATCCTTGAGTTTGCCATAGTCAAAGGAATCAACCTCGACCTTAAGACCATACAGCCTCTAGACGACTTAGACTCAGACCACCGCCCGCTGTCTCTTATACTACGACCCCAAAACGGCCCTCCTGCTCTGGAAACCTATACCAACTGGGAAGGTTTCAAGCACACCCTGTCTTCGGCCTTGGAAGCCCTCGGTCTACATACCTAGAAGAACACCGCCCCTTCGTAGTGACTTCGAGGCCTTACTCGAACAAGGGCAATCCGTCACTATGTTCGGCGATTTCAATGCGAACATACCGACTGGACGTGCTTGTCAACCAACGCCACAGGTGTTAAACTACTTGACATCACGAAGTCACTCGATCTTGACGTCATCTCTCCCGTCACACCCACTCATTACCCGGATAATCCGCTTCATTCCCCGGATATCCTTGAGTTTGCCATAGTCAAAGGAATCAACCTCGACCTTAAGACCATACAGCCTCTAGACGACTTAGACTCAGACCACCGCCCGGTGTCTCTTATACTACGACCCCAAAACGGCCCTCCTGCTCCGAAAACCTATACCAACTGGGAAGGTTTCAAGCACACCCTGTCTTCGGCCTTGGAAGCCCCAGACTGCCCCCTCGCTATTTCACCCGACTATCTCGATAGCACGGATAAAATTGACTTGATCGTCGATTCGCTCACTGCCGCCATTAACTTGGCCATCAGTGAGAATGTAAAGGCTGCTAAGCATGGCAAGCCCAAGCTTCCCTTGGACATTAGCAACCTAATCAAAGCTAAAAACGCCGCTCTCCGCAGAGCCAGGCGTTACCCCACACCCGACTACAGGCTAGCCGCAAACTGGCTACAACGTAAGGTCAAATCCACCATCGCGGAATACAGAGGCGCTCAAAGGGACGATCTTATGATTAATATCTCTCCCTCCCACACGTCGTACTATAGGATAGCGAAAGCCCTCCGACTAGATGCCCGAACTTACTCCCCTCCGTTGTCTCGTCCCGATGGCACTATCGCCTTCGAGGATGACGAGAAAGCTGAATGCTCCGCCGACAGCATTGCTTCACAATGCTCCCCGAGTACCCGACCCACAGACCCTTCGCACATCCGCAAACCCCATTTCAGTGTCTAACGATGTGATTCTTTTCCTCATCAGAAGACAGAAATCCAAGAAGGCCCCGGGTGCGGCTGAAATTTCCAACCACGCAGTTAAAATCTGTAGCTTCTTTCCAAATGCTTGGAAAGAAGCTACAGACATAGGTATTCCCAAGCCGGGCAAACCTTTGAATATCCCGGCTAATCACAGACCCATCAGCCTACTCAAGGCCATGGCTAAACTTCTCGAGAGAGTCACACTCCCTCGAATGAAGGACCACCTGTTCCCAGCGGACGGTGACCCCCTCATTATACCCCACCAATTCGGCTTTCAAACCAAGCACTCGTGCCCTCAGCATGTCCACCGAATCGTCGAGTACATACTCGACGGCTTCTACCCTAGACGACTTAAAACAGTCGCGGTTTTTTTTGACCTAGCCAAGGCTTTCTATAAAGTCTGGCACGCGGTTCTCATTTATAAGCTGTACAACACAGGCTTACCCGACCGACTAGACAAACTAGTCGGCTCCTATCTTAAAGATCGCACCTTTTGTTTCAAACACGAAGGTACGCTCTCCACCCCCCGCCCCCTCAGGGCGGGAGTCCCTGAGGGCTCGGTACTCGCCCCTCTATTATACAACACCTACACCAATGACATACCTATCCCGTCAAAAGGTGTTCAACTCTCCCTCTTTGCCGATGATACAGCCCTCTACGTCAAGGTTGTGCACGTCGACACCCTCATCACAAAACTCCAGAAGGCCGTAAACGACTAGAAAACGTAAATCCAGAGAAAAGCTCTGCGATGCGCTTCGAACATGCGACCCCCATATTCGAATACTAGGTACGCCCATCCCGTACAAAACCACCAAGTACAAAAATCAGAAGTACAAAGTCCGTGGACCGAGAAATGCACTCTCGGATCCCCCCGATCAGCTTTCGGCTAATCTGGACCAGCTTAAGGCTGCCCAGGCCGACTTATCATCATCCAAACTGTCACTTGCACATTATGTGATTATTGTTCTCAGCGGGTGACCCTCTAGCGGGTCCGCTTGCGCACCCACCTCCCTACCCGGGTGTCGCTCCGATGAAGGCTGTACAGCATTCCCGTGCTACAGCCGGCAAGGTGGTTTTTAATGGATAGGTGCCACTTTGGTCAGTCCCACATCACCGTCGTGGAAGTCGGTTGCCTGCGGCGGTATGCATGACGCATCATCCACCGTGAGGGTGTTGCTTAGGCGGCATAAAAAAAATTTAAAAATGTAAATTTGAAATCACACACTGACCCATTTTGTTTAGTGACACTGTTCGTGTTACGACAATCAAAGTAATTGACTGCGTGATTATTTCAGAATGTTATATTTCTTTAACCACCGTTCTTCTATGTAATTTTATGTATAGTTTTTAATAAATTTTAAAGTATTTCACTATTTCCGAAGTTGGCAAAGATCACACTGAATGCTTTTTTTGGACAGAAGTCAAAGGTCATAGAGTTGTCAATGAAATTGCGACGTGTGTTTTCAAATATTTAGAAAAATGTCTTTACTTCATCCACATTTCGATTTTATCTTTTATTGTGATAATTGCTGCGGGCAGCAAAAAAATCTATTCATAATAACTGTTTTATACTATCGCGGTTATTTTCACTATAATTTAATTAATTTACGGGACTCTTACCACGATTTTCAATTTTTATTTCGCGCGTCCGATATTTCGATGCTGTTGCAAGCACCACGATCGCGGACTGTCCGTAAGAATCCCGTAAATTCATTAAATTATAGTGAAAATCTATTCATGTCTCTGTATGCATTCAATCTTTGCCCACAAAATCTATAACTCACAAATTCTTAGTAAAAGCCTCACCCAAAATGAGGGTGATGCGATCCTTTCGACGATTGAGAAAAAGTAAAGAAAATGTTGAGACCTGGACCTGTACATATACGTTCCCGACATTGCTGCAATAAAGAACGCGCGGAAGAAAGTAAATCCACATACTGTTAATATAATGAGCCATGGCGATTTCAAAAACCTCTCCGAAACCAACTTTTCAAAAAATACACAGAAAACAACCTTTTTATAGAAACTCTTACTTGGAACAAAATTTTAAAGAAATTAGACTAGAGGTCAATCGCGTAGCTACCCGTTGGAAGCAATCTGATATTAGGCCAGTTTCTAGTGCCAAGAACCTTCTAAAACCTCTCTAAGCTTCCTTTGGCAGAACAAATAACAAAAGGTTATAAAATCGTTGATTGACCAAAATCTTATTCCAAGTTATTATGTTTCTTCTTATTATAATAGTATCCTTTAAGATCTCAATTATTAACTACAAGTTATAATAATTTAACATGACTGTGATGTGGTGAAATTTTTTCCTACTCGTATTTTGATATAAAAAAGTATATATTTTCTAGAAGTTTTCTACTAATTAGGCTATTGAAAATAGAGTCATGAAAGAACAATTTGAATTTTAATGATAAGAAGTTGATTTATTACAAGAAATAAAAAGTTTTTTTAGATAATATTATTTGAATAAGTAGGTACTTGATTTTTTAAAATTGCATTTAAAGTCTAAAACCTTGTATTTGCCAACTGTTATAATGGCAAACTGGATTGATGTTAATTCTTTTTTATGATAAAGAGAAAAATAAATATTTAAAAAAAATATTTTCAAAATAAAACTGTTTTTTTTTCTTCAAAAAATTTACTTATATATAGGTTATTGTGACGGTAGAATGTCATAAAATAAGAGAGGTTGAGCTATTCTTTTAATGGAATAATGTCACTAAAACTTTTTTTTCTGAAAACATTTAAAACAAAAAAGTTACACACTTCGGTCATGATTGTTACCCTCTACAATAAAAACTACCATTCAATATCATTTTATGTCTTATTTTGATGAAAAATAGCAAAAACTTTAAATAGTTCTACTGAAAAATCTGCTTTTTTGCATAATGACGGTCTTCTTATCAATGGGCGACATGTGTCCCAAAAGTCCTAAAACCTCCATTAATTTTGCTTGGGTTATTATGACAGCCATCAAGTCGCATAACAAGGTTAATGCCTATTCTATTTTATAGCAACCTTAAAAAAATTAAACGCTCTATTACTATTACTATTATTATTATTTTATACCTTTATGGCTTTGAAATATACATATATAATTTTTTTATTCTTGATTTTTTTTAGGGTTTAATCTCGCAGAGTTTATGTCACCCTCATACAATAATTATACAATACATTGAACACTTATTTATGTACGCTTTAAAGCTATTCCAACGAATTAAAACAAAGCTCTGGCTGCATTCGAGGTTGGGGCAGCCAGTATAACATTACACTGACCGATTAGGTGAAGTGATTGGTCACGTTATGCAAAACTTACCCTTTCATCCTCGTTCCGGACTCATTCCATAATAATGTGAAATACATCTTCTACAACGTCACACTCACTACAGTTTGGGGATGATACTTTCCCCATTAAAAAGGCAAATCGATTTAATGGCATGTGTCCCAAACGAAGTCTGAAAGCTGTAACAATGTCGTTCCTGCTCACGTCGGCATCATTCATCCAAGGGGGTCGCTGTACAGTCGGTTGGATGGTTTTGTACCAGATCCTTTTTGAAAGTGATCTTTCATCAAAGTGTTTTTCCACAAATCAAAACAGCTCTCTTTTACTTTGTTTAGCAATTCTGTATGATGAGGTAAGCATTCAGATCTTAGTCCATCCACTGAGGCTTCCTTCGCTAGACGATAGTAGTAGGTATTGGCGGGTTCTGGACCATTTATTAGGTATGGTTATCAAACGCGGATTAATTTGATAAAGCCGCGGGGGGTTGAATCAAACCGCGATGCTCGCTACGTAAGCGGACGTTTCTGTCTCTAATCAAAGCAATGCGCAGTATTGAATCGCGTGATATGGTAATTGCATGTTTAGGTATTGCTATCAAACGCGATTTAATTTGATAAGGTCGCGAGGGTCGAATCAAACCGCGATGCTTGCTAAGTTAGCGGACGTTTCTGTCTCTAATCAAAGCAATGCGCAGTTGTAACGTAGTACCAGTAAAACACCAAAACTCTCTTCTATGTTTATTTTTTCGGTAAAATTAAAAATATACAAAAATGCCAAAAATTTTGGCTACGCACACTCGTGAACGTAAAAATAAATTATAGGTTTCTTAAAAAAAACTTTGATTGTAGATAATAAAATATCTTAACTATGTAATTTTGAATAATAAACTCGGAAACAATAATAAATAAATAGATTCAAGTTGCTTTGATGGATAATATTTCGTGACTGCCTTGTCAAATCAAAACATTGCCGTTCTCCGACACTACGTAATTCCTAGTTTAAAATTACGTCGGGAACGACAAAAAAATAAAATTTACTGACAAAAAGAGGTCGAAATAGACAACCGTCACAATACCCCGGGGGCCGGGAAAAAAAAAAAAATCTGAAAGATTTTTTTTTAGTAAAATTTCAAATTCAAACCAAATCAAAATAAACCGCATATACATATCGAATTTTAATATTTAATCTGCTAAATGAAAGAACAATCAAAAAAAAAAAAATAATAATTAAAAGCAAAATGAAAATTAATATTAACATCCTATAGAAGAATTTTTCTGAAAAAACATCCTGTATATATGAAAAAAAAAAAATAATACTGATATATTGCATATCAACAAGTTATTTAATAGAAAAAAAAAACAAAACAGACGAGAGAGAGAAAAAAAAAAAATCCTAAATAATTATCTTAAATTACATGGTTCATGAATGATAAAATTTTAAACATGTTCCTGGAATATACAATGTTAATATACATCGTTCAACTCCATCAACGTACATTATAATTACAACATACATTCTCTATCATACTAGTCTTATTCCAACTACTGGAAATAAAACATCATGCAGTTAGAGTTGCTTATGAGGAATCGTATCCTAAATAAGTCAACTCAACAGAGTTGAACGCAACGGCAAAAGGCTTTAATAGTTGCCATCCGCTGAAAATATTAATAGCTTATGGCTTCTTTAACGTGTCGCTAACTCCCGCACGGTGATTACTATAAACAAGTTTCAGTTAAAGACTGAAATAAATATGCCGGAAAGAAAAGAAAATCATAGCCAGTCGTGAAACATTGACTTTTAAATAAAATCCAAGGGTCTTTTGTGAAGTAATTAAAATACTTATGTAATAAACATATGAAAATAATTCTCACGGGAAAGTGATTCAAGCGTATAAATAATACACATAGGTATGGTTTAGTTTAACGAGTTACCTTAATAAACGCTCGTGCAGAAGGCTTAATTTTACAAGTTGCAAACCGCTTGAAAAAAAATTGAGAAAAAAAAATTGATAACATTTAACAAATTATACTATAAAGTATAATACAGATATTGAAAATAAGAGTTTACACTCCTAGAATTGCAAATATTAAATAAATTACACAATAAGTTAACCTAATACTACGATGATGATAATTAATTATAAGTTTTGACCAACGTCAATGTTAATGGTATAGCCAAACGATAATGAGGTGCATAGAGAAAAAAAAAAAAAAAAATAAGACAAAAAGAATCGGCTTATGCTCGCCGTGAGATAATTAGCAATAATTATATATGAATTCATATAAAGTAATTGGTAACAACCAATCTAATCACTCAAAGAAGAAGTTAAACGCGGTAGAGGTTTAATGTCTCTGATATGCCAACGACCTAATGGGTTATTATTCATATCCACTAAATCGTAAATTAATGGTGAAACTTTATTTGAAACTTTACATTTAATAAATTTGGGTACAAACTTAGCACAAAAATGTTTTTTAGAGGAACTTATTACATGGTTTCGCCTCCAAACAATATCACCGTTATTAAATTCTAAATTCTGATGATGTTTGTTATAATAAGTTGCATTATATTGATGTGCATTAAATAACCGCTTCTGTACTTCGGAAAAGATAGGTATTAATTGTCCTATGTTTTCAGCATATACATCCCTAGGACTGAAAATTAGTTCATCTCTGGAATCTTTATTTTTGTAGATAGATCCACATGTAACAGCTTCTCTACCAAATACTAAAAATGATGGAGTGAATTTTGTGGTTTCATTAACCGCAGTATTAATAGCAAACTGTATTTTGTTTATATAGGTATCCCAAGTTCTGTGATCTTTATCTATAAAAGCTGCAATCGCCGTTACAATAGTTTTATTGTAACGCTCAACGGTGTTAACCTGTGGACAGTAACGTGGGGTGTAATGTATTTTTGGTATGTTGTAAAATTTAAATAATTCAGATAATTCTGTACTTATCATTTGAGGACCATTATCTAATATAATAGTTTCTGGAACTCCATAAACCATAAAAACTAAATTGTCCAATATATGGCGAATAATAGAAGCGGTTGCATGTTTTATTGGAAATAACAAACAATATTTGGAAAAACAACAAGTAACTACAAATAGAAATCTATTCTGCTTACGTGAAGTAGGAAGTGGACCTATCAAATCTATGGATAAACATTGGAAAGGGCGTGAACAATGTTTGGGTTTGCCCATTAAACCAATTAAGTTTTGATTTTGGTGCTTGGTAGCTAAACAAGTCTCGCACTTAGCAATAAACATGGCTACGTCTTTATACATGCCAGGCCAAAAATAGAGATTTTTAATTCTATGGTATGTTTTAAAAGTACCAAAATGTGCCGTTTGGGGAGTAGAATGATTTTGTGTAATCACAGATTCCCTAAATTCTAATGGTATTACTTGTTTCCAATTAAATTCAGAGTTAAATAATGTGTTAGATCTACAAAATCTAAACAATTTATTATTATGAATCATGTAATCCGGAGTACTAGAAGGAAATGATAAACATTTATTATAAATTGCTAAATACCAAGTGTCTTTAGTTTGAGAAGTAGAAAAATTAATTAAATCAATTGGTTTTATCCGTGATAAAGTATCTGGTACGACATGATCTGAGCCTTTTTTGTGTTTAATTACGAAATTAAACATAGATAAACGAATACTCCACCGAGCTAATCTGCCAGTAGGATTATTTAAATGCATAAACCACTGAAGGGCTGCGTGATCAGTATAAATTGTAAATTGTAATCCATTATCTAAATAACAACGCCAATGCTCTAGTGCCGTAATAACACTTAAAAGTTCACGTTCAGTGACTGAATAATTCTTTTGAGCGCCTGTAAGTGATTTACTCATATAAGCAATAGGTTTATCAATATTATCGACTTCCTGAGTTAACATTGCGCCAATGCCATAGGAAGAGGCATCACAATGAACAGCAAATGGTTTAGAGAAATCTGGACATGCCAGAACTGGTGTACTAATTAAAGCTTGCTTAATAGCCTTGAAAGCAATTTCAGCTTCATCAGACCACTTAAATGGAGGTGATTTTTTGCTTGTAGAAGTTAATTTAGTTAACGGTGCTGCAAGGGTGCTTAAATTAGGTACAAAACGTCTGTACCAGCTGGCAGTACCCAAAAAACGTTTGACCTCCTTAGCAGATTTTGGAGTTTGTATATCAAGAATAGCTTGAACTTTTTTAGGATCCGTTTTTAAACCATTTTCATTAACTACATAGCCTAAGTACTTTAATTCTTTCCGGAAAAATGAACATTTTGGAAAATTGACTGTGAGATTGGCATCTGAAAGTTTTTTAAGAATTTTAGTAAGTATATCGACATGTTGTTCAAAGGTTTGAGAGATACAGACTATATCGTCGATAAAATAGAAAACATTATTATCATTTGTAAGGTCATTTAGTAGATTTTCAATGAATCTTTGTTGGGTAGCAGGTGCATTAGTTAAACCAAATGGCATAACTTTAAATTGAAACATTCCTCGGCCTGGAACATGGAATGCAGTTTTGAGTTTATCCTCTTTTTTTAAGGGAATATTCCAAAACGCTTTAGCAATGTCAATAGATGATATAAATTTAGCATCTTTAAGGTTATCTAATATATCAGAAATGAAAGGAAGTTTGTAAGCATCTTTTTTTGTGATATCGTTTAATTTACGACTATCAATACAAAATCGCCAAGTACCATCTTTTTTAGGTGTAATAATAATTGGGTTCAGCCATGGGCTGTCACTGGGTTCAATGACATCTAATTGTAACATATCATCAACTTCTTTACAAAGAGCTTTTTGTTTCTCAGGAGAAAGTCTGTAACAGCGTTGACGAATAGGTGGATGGTCTCCAGTGTCGATGAAATGTTCGACTAAATGAGTACGACCTAAAGGTTTACATTCAGTTGAAATCAACCTAAACTTTTCCATAATTGCATCTGCAATAATTTTTTGTGTATCTGTTAAAGAATGGTATTCATGTAAATGAAAGTTAGGATCTGTATTAATGAGAAAAGATGAGTTTAAATTTGAAGGTTGTAATGTGATATTACTAAGAATATCCGGAGCAAGATTAAAAGTTTTCCAAAAATCAATACCCAAAATGAGTGATTCAGTGATTTCTGGGATCACATGAGCTGTAATTAACGCAAATTTATTGTTATAAAAAGTAGGAAGAGTAATAATGCCGATAGAAGAAATAGTTTGTCCGTTTGCAACATTACCTTTTATTAAACAGTTTTTTTGCATAAAAAGACCATGTTGTGATAAAATTTTATGAGAATTATTACCCAATATAGTGATAGCACTACCACTATCTAAAAGACCATTTAAAATTAAATCGTTTACTTTTATATGTAAATAAGGACGTTCAAAATCTGATGTTTTATTAAAGAGGAGAGCACAAGTGTTATAAGATTTAAAAAAAATTGTTAAAGTTTTTAACCATGTATCCCAATCTTTTTTGTCAAAATTTGATGATTTAATACCATTATTTTTGTTTATGCACTCCTCGTAATTTAGTTTTTTGAAATCGACTTATTACAATTAGGACATTTACTAGTAATAAAGTCTTTTTTTCCACAACGAAAACACACTATATTAGTGTTAGTACAGTCTTTTAATAAATGTGTATTAGATCTACAACGTGGGCAAGTGAATTTATAAAAATTCTGATTTTTATTAATTGCAGCTACAGTATTAGGTAATGGATTAGCTACAGCTGCTATGGAATTATATGTACAAGCTTTAAAAGGAAATTCAGGAATATATGGTTGATTATGTGAAAGTAGAGTATTATTATACGATTTGTTATTAGAATTTGATGTAGAAGGAATAGGAAAAGAATGATAATGATCTGGTGGTGATGATGAAGAGTAGTAAGATGTATTATTAGAAACTTGGAGAATGCTTTCTGTAAATTTGCATGATTCCAAGAGGGAATTTACAGTATGTAAATCAGTAGGTGAAAGACGTAATGTGAATTCAGGTTTAAGATTTCTAACAAGAGTATTAATTTTTTCTTTTTCGGACATTGGTTCCAAGAGCTTTGAAAAAAGAGATTCCATTGTAGCAAAGTAGATGATAATTCTCTCATTATGTTTTTGTTTACGAGCATCGATTACTTTTTTTAGTTTATAATCGTAATCGGTAATTGCAAAATCATTCAACAATGCCGATCGGAAAGATGACCAGTCATTAATAGTCGACTTTCTAGCTCTAAACCAATCAAGAGCAGATCCAGATAAAATATCATAAATATGTGAGAATAAAGATTTTTCAGAAATATTTTTTATTTGTGAAAATTCTTCAAGTTTTTGAATAAAATCCTTTGGACAACCTTCACCTTTATAAATAAATCTTTTTAAATCATTGTTAGTTCGATTTTCTGTAATTTTACTGACCTTATCAGTTAATGCTTCGAAAAAAGAAAGGGGTTGTAGATTAATATTTTGTATAGATTCTGCGGAATGATATGTGGAATGTGTTGGTGATTTTTCCAAATTTTTAAAACGTGAGTCTAATTGAGTTAAATCATTCCAACATGAATTTATTAAATCTAACTGCTCTGAAGATAAATCTGATGTAATGTCAATGAGGCCTAATCTTGTTCTTATATGAGTTAAATAAGGTGAAATTTTTTGTTTCCTAATAGGATAAGAGTTTATACAAGCTTCAACAAGTTTTAAATTTTTTTTAATGGTATTAATATCTTCTGAAAATTCTTCAGGGCTATTTTGTAAAATTTCTGTTTCAGAATCTACATTAATATTTAATAATAATGATCGTAGTTCGTCTACAGATTGCGTCGAAGAAAAATTTATATTTCTGATTTTTAATTCATAAATTATTTCAGGTTTATTTAATTGTGAAAAATTCATTGCAAAATCAAAAAAAAAATGTTAAAGTGAAACAAATTTGTTAATAGTCGTTATGCAGAATAAAGCCTTAAAAATATACGTATTTTCGAGTGATGAAAATGAATAGAAAATGTTATTTAAATAGTGAAATTACTGGGTTATAGAATGTTGTGTCTTCAGAAAATTTCTTCAAGGATATTATAACGAAAGAAACTAAAGAAACTTAAATGTCTGAATAATTTAGCAGTATTTTGATATATTATAGTAGATATATTATTATATTTGACAGTAACGTGCTTCTGCCAACAGCGCCAAAATGGCGAAAATCAAAATGGCACAAAACTGATTTGACAATAGTTTTATTATTTATCAAGTCTATAAATAGTGTGATTCTGTACTTTATTTTTTTATCTGTACAGCTATTTACTCAAGTTTCGATATAAATCTAGTAATTTGGGGGTTATATAGAAATCAAAATCACAGAGTTGAAATGTCAGCAAACACCGATATAAGAAATGCTCAGATTCCGAAGTTCTACGCCGGTAGATCCCTGTTCATCACCGGTGGCACTGGATTCATTGGAAAGGTGTTGGTGGAGCGACTGCTGTCCACCTGTCCCGACATAGGGCTGGTGTTCCTCCTGGTGAGGCAAAAGAGACAGCAAACTGCTGAAACCAGGCTACAGGATCTGACTCAATCTAGGGTGTTTGACGAGCTCCGCGAAAGAAGTCCGGAGCAGTTGAACAAGATCCGAGTGATCCCCGGGGATGTCACGAGTCCCAACTTAGGCATCAGCCAGCAGAGCTTCGCTGAGCTGGAAGGGGTATCCGTGGTCTTCCACGTGGCTGCAACCTTGAAGTTCGAGGAGCCTCTAGCCACAGCTGTCAGTTATAACGTCAGACCGGTGATGGCCCTCATGGATATGTGTGACAAACTGCCCAATCTAAAGGTAGTTATCCACGTCTCAACAGCATACAGCTATGCCAAGCTGTCTCACATAGAAGAGATAGTGTATGAGCCGCCCGTACCTTTGTCTTCTCTTCTAGTCATCACGGAGTCTTTGCCAGAGGATTTGCTGTCGACCATCACGCCTAAGTATATATAAAAAAATAAAATTTACTGACAAAAAGAGGTCGAAATAGACAACCGTCACACAGTATTGAACCGTGTGATATGGTAATTGCATGTTTAGGTATTGCTATCAAACGCGGATTAATTTGATAAGGCCGCGGGGGGTTGAGTCAAACCGCGATGCTCGCTAAGTTAGCGGACGTTTCTGTCTCTAATCAAAGCAATGCGCAGTATTGAATCGCGTGATATGGTAATTGCATGTTTAGGTATTGCTATCAAACGCGGATTAATTTGATAAAGCCGCGGGGGGTTGAATCAAACCGCGATGCTCGCTACGTAAGCGGACGTTTCTGTCTCTAATCAAAGCAATGCGCAGTATTGAATCGTGTGATATGGTAATTATACTGAGTCTGAGTAATAAATGACAAATTCTCACTTAAATTCAAACAAATCTCACTTAAATACACCTCTTGTCCAATTAGATTTCCAACTGAATAAATTCTTATTTCTAACCAGACCCGCGGGGCTCGCGGAATCAATTTGATTAATCTGCATATCAAAATAATTAGGTCACGGCCGCGACTAGTAGGCGGTGAAGTCCAAATTCCCTCAAAAATCCAAAATGGCCTGTTTCTGGGTAGTAATAGGTATTGGCGGGGCTCTGGATATGATATTCATAGTTTAAGCAACTAAAGTTATATTGACAATTCTGTTTTTTATATAAGAACCTTGGATGGTTTGTAGAACAAATTATGTATTTGAATTATTTGATACCAACTACCATAGTTAGAGTACCATCAATGTTATTTGATTTTCATAGTTTGAGCAACTACTGTTATTTTTAAACAATGCTGTTTTTTATATTAGAACCTTAGACGGTTTGTACATCAAAGTAAGTATTTAAGTTACTTGATTTATACTATCATAGTAAGACAACCTTTAATGTTATATTAATGATAACCTTTTTTTGTGTTGAAACTGTGGGAGATTTTTCGAACATTTGATTGGTGTAGTTATTATATAAATAAAAATAATAATAATCTTTATTTGTTCTTCACATACAAGGCACATAATAAGGTGTTAGATGTATTTACTTTCACAATTTATTCATGTACTAATGAAGATTAATACATGAGATTTGTCGAAGCATGTTTTTCAGGAGTTAGAATTTTATTTCAAAAAGAGAAAACGTATGTGTAACTAGAAGTGTAGACATTTCAAGATTATATAATAGGGAATATTACATCTAAACATCAGGTATGTATTTGTGAAAGAGAGAGGGAGTGGGATTGTTTATACGGGTGCGTGAGTGTGTGTGTGTGTTTCAGGAGTTAGAATTTTAAAAGAAGCAAACGTATGTGTAACTAGAAGTGTAAACATTTCAAGATTATATAATAGGGAATATTACATCTAAACATCAGGTATGTATTTGTGAAAGAGAGAGGGAGTGGGATTGTGTATATACGGCTGCGTGAGTGCGCGTGTGTCTGGGAGAGAGTATCTGTTTGTATGTATATGTATGGTGAGTCTGTGTGAGATGAGTGGTACAATTAGTGTAATGGTTTTAGCAGGGATTCGGTGTCGGTGTACGACTTTTCTTTAAGCCATGTAACAACTCGCGTTGCTCAAACAACTTGTATTGTTTATGTAAAAATTTAGTATGCCTGATTTATGTTTCAATTTTTATTGGAACAGTTCTGCAAAACCACCTGATTTCGGTCTGTGGAAGTCTAGTTTTTTGTTTGTATACTTTAGATTTAACAAAATACCAACGTTTGATTTTTAAAACATGCTTACTGCGAATACTTTATATAACGATTTAATTAGAAAGAAATCTATTCAAGACTGTATTTTCATAATAAAATAATATTTTTATCACAAAGTTAGATCTTTCATTTAAAAGAAATTTGATAAAGTTGAATGCGTGGCTATGACCGCGTGAGCGAAACAAAGGTACAACGCCTTCTCGTTCACTTTCGTAGCTACCTGCCACGCAAACCATGCGTTACTCTATTGTAAAAAGGTATATTATTGTATGACTAAATCAAAGTTTCATTACAAGTGCAGTACCTATTAGATTTTAGATATTTTCGAAGAAATGGTATTTTGTAATTTAATTACTTTTTTGAAATAAGTCAATTGGATGTTACGCGCGTTCTTGGTTTGAGTCGTGCTGTTTAAACGCAGTAATAATAATCCAAGTACCTTAATAATTAGGCTATGTTACTGATTACGGGTTTCTTGTAATTTTATTTTGTAAATAATAAAAAGTGGACGGTAAATAAATGTTTTGTGAAAAGAACATTTACATTATAGATGTTAATTTCGATAACCAGACAAATTTACACTTTCTTTCGTAGCAGTTAAGTCTAATTTGATGAGCATCCGAATTACCGTTTCACAAAGATAATTATTATACTGCTTTCGCTCGCTAATAGAAAATAAACTTTAATTCGACGTAGTAAGGTTGTAGACACTAAAACCTAAATATGTCATTATTAAAGAACACATTTCTATTGCATAAGATTTTATCCTTTAAGTCGCAAGGTCTAATTTACTATGACCAGTAGTCCAATAACTATTTCATACTGTTATAATACAACGATAACAATAACAGATTTCGATAACAGTTATTTGGAAATAACACTACAGAAAAATAATTATTGCAGTATAAGATCAGTAGAAAAGTATAATCAGTGTCAGTACGTATACTTGCTTCAGTTGATTCAATCGGCTGGCATTTAACATTAATATTTAAATATTGCCAGAGCGAGATATAATAGATATACATATATCTTTGATTGAAAAGATATATATCACTCTTTTCTTTCAGAGATATAATTTGCGCATGACTAATATAAAGGTTAACATAAAATTTGACATGCTTTAAGAAGATTAATTATTACACCTCTCAATAGGTGGTAACACTAACAAAAAACCTTACTACTCATATATTTCTTTACGTTTGCCTTATCTTACAAGTTAAAACATGCTGCAGAACTTTTAAATAATATGAACAATAAGACTCTACCTAACCACCCCTTCCATAAAATATAAGCAATACCTTGCAAGTGAAATGATTATAATCGCAATATGTACACTAACATAAAATACTATTTAAGAAAACTGAATACTGTGTCAATAACATTTGTCTGTGTAGTAGTTAAAAACCGTGTTCGTTGGAAGGCATTAACAGCTTTGATGATGGATGGCTGGATTCGAAATATTTTTGAAATGTAAATTATGTGTAAAGTAGATATTAAATATAGGGAAATTATAAGCCAAGTCACAAATTTCTTTATTAGTTACGTGATCAAACTTTTAATTTTATAACTAAACCACGGAAAAATGAGATAGCCTCTAATACATTAATTCATCTTTTTTTTTTGGAACGCCTGCTAAATACTCTATAGAACGCGTAGTTTGAGGGTGTTCGTCGTTTGGATACTTGGGGGGAGGGAGACTTGCCGAGCTAACAGATGCAGAAAAGAATAATTTTGTATAGACATAAAGAGACTCTGTAAATTTATTTTGAAAAAAAAAATATATACCCGTGAAGTTTCTTGCCAGTTCTTCTTCACGAAGGTTTTTTTTTCGAACTGGTGGTAGAATCATGTTTTATTTGACGTCAATAAGAACAAGTAATTGTCAATGTTGAGAAATAAATATTTGAATTTGAATTTGAATTAGTAGTTAAATTTGGGTTATGTTAATGTTAGACTGTAATTATCGAATGCGTGAGCCGAACGAGCGCAGTGAGCGTGGTGCGGCAGCACCCGGCGAAGCGCCATAATCGAAATTGGATGAAAATTCAAAATTTTTTAGCAAAAACACCCCGCAACAGCAAATTTTTAGTGGCTAAGACAGTATCGTTCAGACCCCGGCAAATTGTGGCTGGCTTAGTAATTAAGAAAGCAATATAGATTTTTAATTAGCACCCTTAAATATATAGGACATTGTTTATTTTACAAACTACACTCCTCCAGCATAAAATTACACCCTTCTGTTTTGAGACTCAATCTAAAAGAAATCACCTAGTTTTCTCCTACGCCTTTCCGAAAACCTTTTTAACCAAAAACTTTTCTACTTTCTTTAGTCATACATATACCACTAAATTACATTTAACTGCACAAATAAAGTTGTTACATGGCTTAAAGAAAAGTCGTACACCGACACCGAACCCCTGCTAAAACCATTACACTAATTGTACCACTCATCTCACACAGACTCACCATACATATACATACAAACAGATACTCTCTCCCAGACACACACGCACTCACGCATCGTACGTAATATTCCCTATTATATAATCTTGAAATGTATATACTACTAGTAACACATACGTTTCCCCTTTTTAAAATTCTAACTCCTGAAACACACATATACACTCACGCACCCGTATGAACAATGCCACTCCCTTTCTCTTTCACAAATACATATCTGATGTTTAGATGTAATATTTCCTATTATGTAATCTTGAAATGTCTACACTTCTAGTTACACATACGTTTTCTCTTTTTGAAATAAAATTCTAACTCCTGAAAAACATGCTTCGACAAATCTCATGCATCAATCTTCACTAGTACATGAATAAATTGTGAAAGTAAATACATCTAACACCTTATTATGTGCCTTGTATGTGAAGAACAAATAAAGATTATTATTATTTTTATTTATATAATAACTATACCAATCAAATGTTCGAAAAATCTCCCACATTTTCAACACAAAAAAAGGTTATCATTAATATAAGATTAAAGGTTCTCTTACTGTGATAGTATAAATCAAATAACTTAAATACTTACTTTGATGAACAAACCGTCTAAGGTTCTAATATAAAAAACAGCATTGTTTAAAAATAACAGTAGTTGCTCAAACTATGAAAATCAAATAACATTGATGGTACTCTAACTATGGTAGTTGGTATCAAATAATTCAAATACATACTTTGTTCTACAAACCATCCAAGGTTCTTATATAAAAACAGAATTGTTAATATAACTTTAGTTGCTTAAACTATGAAAATCATATCCAGAGCCCCGCCAATACCTACTACTACCCACTACCCAGAAATAGGACATTTTGGATTTTTGAGGAAATTTGGACTTCACCGCCTATTAGTCGCGGCCGAGACCTAATTATTTTGATATGCAGATTAATCAAATTGATTCCGCGAGCCCCGCGGGTCTGGTTAGAAATAAGAATTTGTTCAGTTGGAAATCTAATTGAACAAGAGGTGAATTCCTAATAAATGGTCCAGAACCCGTTAATACCTACTACTGACGATCTACAACTTCATTTCCATGCCCACATGTGCAGGAACCCACTGCAACCGTACATTCTTATGACTGTTAATTTTTGGATAGTATCTAAAATCCAGTAAGCTATCGGAGCACACCGAGCTAACAATTGAAGCGCACTACGTAAGTCTCTGATTATTACGAAATTTAATTTATTTATTGACTCTACATGCGAAAGAGCTTCCAAAATCGCTATCAATTCGGCATGCATCATCGAAATATTACAATTTATACACAATTTGATATGATAATTTAACATTTAACGGATCATTAAAGCAATACCAATACCTTTCTCATTTTTTGAAGCATCATTGTAAATAAAATAGAAGTTTGAATATTTTTGATTTAAATAGTTATCACGCAGTAATTTAATATTAAGAGAATCATAGAATTTTTTTGGTTTGTCTACATTATCAACTGTAGTACATATAATACTGCTAACATCCACATCGCTAACCCAAGTCGACATGGAGAACATTTCTGCTGCGTCGCTATCATGCATAGATACCTCAGTAAACTCCTCAAATAGCATTATCAGAAGAGGTTTAGGCTTATTTCTCCAATACGGATTTGGACATAACAATACTAATCTGTTTAATTTACCAATTGTTAAATTATTCTTTAAAGATTTACATAAAAATTT
Source organism: Marasmarcha lunaedactyla (assembly GCA_923062675.1). Taxonomy (NCBI): domain Eukaryota; kingdom Metazoa; phylum Arthropoda; class Insecta; order Lepidoptera; family Pterophoridae; genus Marasmarcha; species Marasmarcha lunaedactyla. The sequence goes on from OV281346.1 coordinate 23,037,741, forward strand.
ACCTGCCAGATAACGTCTTCGAATATGAAGAGGGGGAATACGTACGAGGGTGGATTGAAAAGTTCGCGGCCTAAATAAGAAAACACAGGAATAATGCAATTTTTTATATTTATTTTTCTACATACTCTTCTCCTAGGTCACAGCACTTAGTCCAGCGGTCCTCCAAAGCCTTGATCCCCTTTAAATAGAAGGTCTCGTCAAGGTCTTCAAAAAAGGCATCTTCTACGGCCACTTTGACCTCCTCATTGGGGGAATAAGGGGGATGAGGAAGCAATTCGAAACCACAGTTCACTATTTGAGCCAACGATTCTGCAGATGTGTGAACACGAGCATTGTCCTGATGGAACAAAACTTTCTTGGTCAACAATCCTGGTCTTTTAGACTTTATTTCTTCGCGTAAACGACATAATAGTGTGCAGCAGTTATAGTTAATAGTTAATAGTATAAAATTTATAGTTTGACCTCTTTCTAAGTAATCAACCAAGATGACACCCTAAGAATCCCAGAAAACCGATGCCATTACCTTGTTTACTGAAAAGCACACCTTGGCTTTCTTGGGGTTCGGCGATCCGGGTCTCTTCCATTGTTTGGGTTCAGGAGTATAGTGATGAACCCATGTTTCGTCAATAGTAACAAACCTTGTCAAAAATTCGTTTGGATCAGCTTGAAAAACCTCTAAACAGTCTCTACAAATCGTGAGCCGAGTTTGTTTCTGTTCAACTGAAAGGAGCCGTGGAACCCATCATGCAGACACCTTGTAGAACCCTAATTCGTTAAAGATCATGTTTTGTGAACGTTCATATGAAATCCCTAGAGCTTCAGCTATCTCAGATACCTTCAATCTTCTATCTCCCATGAGATCACATACTTTTTCGATGTTTTCCGAAGTCGTAGCTGTAGAAGGCCGTCCAGAGCGTCTTTGATGCTCTCTCGTCCACGTTTAAATTCAGCTGTCCACTTTTTTATCATTGTATACGACGGAGCAGATGTTCCTAAAGTAGCCACCATATCTTCATGAATCTGCTTTAGGGTTAAATGTTTCTTGTGGAGGTATTTGATCACGGCACGGTGCTCTAAACTATCCATTTTCAAAATTAATGAAACTTTCTCTCACTTAATGTTCATTACAATAAATAGATACGCATGTATCTTAGAGAAAAATTGCACAGAGACTGACAAAAAAATCTAGGTTTCATGTGAGGGTAGTTTTATAATAATATGACAACGTTGTCTATGTTAGGCCGCGAACTTTTCAATCCACCCTCGAACCTACAAATCTCCAATATAACTCTTCTTCTGCTCTAGCCCTTTTATTCGATTGGTTTTCAGGCGCATGCTCCAAAATTTCATTGTCTAAAATATCCGCACGTTGCACGGGAGTTTCGACCGTATTAGATCGCAATACGTTCTCTAGCTCGCAAAAACCGGTCAAACCGGTTTGCGTCGTTCGCGATCTCTAATTCGCACACGAAAATAATATTTCACGAATATTTATGCGCACGACCACTATGAGCGAGTGCCGCTTCAACCTGATATATTATATTTACAAACTCATATATTCAAAAAGAAAAAGAATCAAATTTACCAAAAAGCTATGAATCTTTTAACTCATAATTAAGTTATGGAACAGAATTCTTTAAATAATAAATGGTGTATGCAAGAATTTATAGTCAGGCAATTTTAATAGGTAACATTTCACAATTCATCAAAATTGAACAACGTAACCTTGTAACGGCGGGCATAAAATAATATATTTTTTCGTTTCGTTAGAACTGTACAATTGCTTAACTTTTTTCAATTACGATTACATATTTATTGTAATAATGATCGATACGAGTAATTTTACAACTTTCTTTCACTAATAAACCACTCTAAACATAATAAACGATTTCTGATCTAAAGAACTAAACGTCGTTACAACGTTGCGTCAGTTAACCCTTTTTCTTTTTAAACACTCTTTTTAACACAGACGTTACTCTAAAAATCGAAAGCTGATAAGTTGAATCGAATGCAATGATTACTTGTGAAGAAATAACACCATAAATTAATAACCACGTTGTGATTATAATAAAACATAATTATATTTATTATTATTCTTTTAACTAACTTTAAAAATACAAAAAAATAACTAAATAGAAAAATCATTGATGTTAGGTACAATTTAGTTAATAATATCTCTGGGTGCTGACAGCAGTGATGAAGATAACGACACTATTAATGGGTTTGATAGTTCAACTGAATAAATGCAATTTTTTTGTTATACTATGTACTTGTCTTATTTTGCTCCTTAAATTTACGAAAGAAAAAAATTATAATGGGACAGAGATCGCCTGATGATTTTTAAAATTCACATATGTTTCAAGTCCGAATCGATTCATTCACTTTAATTGATTTTTTAAGCAGGTCACCTTACTATGAAGATAAAACTGACAGACGTCAATAAATGTTACCTATTAAAATGCCCTGACTCTAGTTTCTTTATTTCATATAAGTTATTCTTATCGCTTCAAATAATGTTAGTTTTCAAGGCTTCCATTCATTTAATTTATCGAGTTTGTTAGAGAGGTTCGACCATTACCCTTTCGATTGGTGCTATAAATACAGGGTGTCGCGCCATTATAGAACGCAAAGATTTGTTTATTTGGTTGTAAATATGACAAATTCTGAACCTACTAAAGCAATTTAAGAAATAATTTGTAACTCCTTCAATTTGTACTCTTTATTGCAATTAACTGTATATACTCCAGCTTTGAAAGCTCTGGCTGGGTGAAGATGAAGTTATTCTATAATTTTACCAGATATACATTAAGATTTTAGTCAACCATTATCACGGTCTCTGCAAAGACGCCAGAACAAAAGTTTCCAGTGAAAACAGATAGGTAAGGTTGCCTGTCCACTGGAGCGGAGCGAGAATGTAATGTAATGTAAAACAGACTACGACTGATACTGGATAATTTTGCGCGACATTTAGCCGATTTGTCTTTTCTACATCTTTTACTGATGGTGAATAAATTCAATAAGACAATGGAGCAATAACCTCGCTGATGAACGAAAATGTTCGTGCACCATCTACGAAAGTTTGGTTGGGTTGCGGCAATCGGCTATGTTGGGGAGGATATCCGGGTAGAAGGTCGTTCGGATATTCCCTATCCGGCAAAACAGCTTTTTCCTTTTTCCATATGCAGAGCTAGGCCGCGAGCACGCGTTAAAATTATTTAAGCTGCCGGCGGCAGGCGATTGGTTTAACTATAGGGCAGCAGACATATTATCGATTATGTTAACGTTATGATCTCCCACTTCTCGACGAAGAAGGGTTGGTGTCGGAAGTTGAACCGAATAACTTAATTATTGATTTAATGAATTACACTCCGCTTCCCTGTTCTGTTTCTCTACACTAGTTTGCCTGTCCGCTGAAGCGGAGCGGAGATTTTATGCAAATCAATTAATTTTGGCCCAGCTCCGCTCCTCTCCGCTCTAGTGGACAGGCACAGGCACAGTTGATGTAGAAGTTGTGAAAAATAAAAAAACTTAAATGTTCTTTAAAAATGTATTAAAACGACATTTTAATCAGTAACTTAATGAAACATGGGTTACGTAAAGATATCCTGAGGATACAATCATACGATATATAGTAGAATACAATATGACTACTTACGTACATTTCAGATCAGAATTTAAATAAAATTTTAACTGGCATCATTTAGCGCATCTAGAATAGGATTGACTAAGAACCTTATTCAATCAACTCCATAATAGAAAAGAAACTTATTATCTCATAGTTTTCGATAGCTATGAAACGGTCGTTTTCTTTTTAAAACATTGTAGAAAACAGATTTCGTTATATTTTTCAATTATAGTTTTGGTATTCAAATTCCCACTTGTCAACAGATTTCAAAATTATACACACTGAAATCTTGACGCGATTAATATTATAGAGAATATAATTTTAAGCATTGATAAGAAAATAATACGAGGGCCGTTTTGTTGTTTGATCATACCTAAAGTTCCATAAACTTTCAGTAGGAATGTTTGCGTCTAAATGCATTTTTATTTTACCTATTTTCGATGCGCTTAATGAAAAGCATGTACAAAGTACACAATTTTACATTATTTTCTATAATAGTAGTAGTAGTAAAAAACACAAGTACAAAACAATGCTTCATCAACAACACGTGAATTAAATATGAAGATGAAACTACACGCAGCAAATCATTAATAAATAACACAATAACTTAGGTAACTTAAAACTAGAAAAAAGATTTATAGATTTGTACATTAAATAAGGTATTATAACACGGTTTTACGAAGTTCCCTCATTATTTAAATGAAAAGTACCTATATATAATACTATAACGCCAAGAATGATATCGCCAGAATGTATCAGTAAATAAACATAAAATCTTACAAAATCAGTTTTGAATTAATTAATAACTACGATTAACAGAAAACTTCGTAAAACAGTGTGTTTAATATAGCCGTAGATGTAAATTAAATAAATATAACAGGCAAAATAAATCTTTGTGCATAAAATTTGCTCATAAAACATGAATAACTGGGAATATTTGTTTTGTACCATAAATTAGAAACACGTCATTGGATAGTAAAAATTGAGGCCTACAACCGACGACTCGGTTTGCACCTACCTACGCCCGCCGGGGTTCTTTGAATTTATACAGACCGCCAAGCACACACAACCAGTCGTGGCCCGCTCTGTTCTACAAGTCCCGAACAAACTGTGGCAGCTTAAAATTGGGTTGTAAGCACTATGCCTGAATAGTCGCGCATAGAAGCTAAAATACACACGTGTTGTCATGTCGATTAAACGATACAGTGACCATTCTTTGAAAGCCTATCTTAACTTTCTTCAAATCACGGTAGAGTTGTTTAATTTAGTTGGCATTCTATTACAATTTGTGATATTTGGAACATATTTTGTGGTTCAATATTTGATAGGGCCACGTGTACAAACAGCTTAGGAATTGGCAACAATTAAATGCCTTAGGGCTATGTCCAATGCTCGGATTACTTTTATCGTGAGAATAACAATGAAATTTGACAAGACTTTTCATACAAACTATGTCAAGTTCTCAAAACTATTCTACTGATAAAAGTTATCTGAGCATCGATCAGCAACAAACAGTAGTTTAAACTACTGATAAGTTGATGTTTTGATGACAAAAGCGCTGATAAAGTATTTTTATTTATTGTTTATTTGTGATATTAAAAACATGAAAAAACAATTCATAAACGTTTCACCTTAAGAGAGATTCAATAGTATCACTATAATCATTTTTAGATCATTTTTTCTAAAATTTATAGGTATAAGTATCTCACTTATCATCAAAAGATCTTTCTAAAATTTTGATCATAAAATAGATACACAACCATTCAAAGACCTCTTAAAACTTAGAAAATATGTCGTAACATTTCTGATATTCCTTTTAAACATTGGCAACATTTCTGCAATTATTCTATCTGAATGGAACCAAGTGGACCTATACATCAAAGTAATTCGGACCTTAACCCAGTTGAACCTACCGACCCGTACATTGGTTTTAAAAAATAACATAATCTACCTTCATTGTTTGATTTATTAAGAATTAGACAAACATATTTTTAGAATCTTTAGTTCATAATAATTAATTGTAGTGAAAAGTAATGTGGAAAACTGCATAATTTCTAGTTTTTTCTGAAAGTGAAAAAATTTTAATTGAGAGTTGTAGAACATTTCGTCAAAAAAGTAGGTATTACATTACCCTTATTGTACAAAAAATATAGTTAAAAATGAAAACAACCATACCTTATTTTGTTTATACTTTATAAAATTATAATAAAATAAATGTTGATCACATTTCCTTAACCGTACATTACGTGGACGCAAATATGGGCACATATCGGCGTCGGCACAGCAATAGTAAATTGGAATTTTGACTGAGTTAAATTACATTTTTTATTTCAGGTCCCAACCTTTACCTTTGCATGAAATTTTGAATGAGTTAGAGAATGGCAATAATCCGATCCCAGAATGCATCACCAATCATGCGAATGCTGCTGAACGGACGAAGATTTTGGTAAAGAGGAACAACTAACTTATTTTTTATTTACTGTATTAAAAAAGAAACTGGATTATTGGATATATCGGTAAATATTGGATCTAATTTTCCAGCTTTTCCTTAGGTAACTATTACAAAAACATAGTTTCAGGCTTATCTGGGTTAACGTAACCAGTTACAGTTGATTTTACAAGCAACAATAAAGGAATGCCGGGCGAACCAGTATAGACCTAGGATTTGACGTTGATTGTGTATCTAGTCATAATTGAATCTTACTTCTACCTGATACATATTTACATACCCTAAGTGATAATTTGAATAGAACGACGTATAATTTTTGGACCAATACTGGACTGAACCACCTAAACAAAAGGGCATGTTTTCGGTAGGTAAATTGGAAAGAGTCGGGATGGACAATATAATTGACAACTCTTATTTAGGTAGGGACTTAGTAATTATATTAATTATTATTACTTGATATTGTGTCAAGGAGGTGATGGTTACAATTTCAGTCTTTGCCGTGTTTATTATCATTAGTTCTATAAAAAGCCTGCTTTTGTGGGTTTCATATGAAATGACTACCTGAGATTACGTATAAAAGTTATGTGTCTATGACTTAGTTCTATAAATATAAAAGCCAAGAATTATAAACATCACAATATATTCTTATTTTCTAACTACGAATATAAAAGACGCGTTTTATTGGAAACATTTGGATATTCATGATAATTTATGCATGCGTGATAGCTTACACCTTGTATATGCTTTCGATTGCAAAGCCTAATGTTAAATATGGAAGGAAGTTTTTGAGTGATTTGCAATTTGTACAAATAATCTTAGTATTTAATAATTGAAAAGGCATAGTTAAGGGAAAACGTACAATAATTAAAAAGCTGACTAAACTATCAAGCAAAATCATATTATTTTGATTGAATTATATTTTTTCTATGAAAACTTTTAAAGGACTTGATTAATGAAAAATGGATTAGTTTTTTACATGGCAGGAATAAGTAGATTACAATAGAAATGTATAGGCACGCCCACCCTTCTAATTGTGAAACATGAAATCTTTTAAGCGCACGCATTAATTTGCAATGTTAGCTCTATATTCAAATATGATTTACGCAAACACGGATTGACAACAGCAAAAGAAAATTTAATGAATTTCAAACCCGTAAGGCCTTCCTTGCCAAAAATAGCGTCTAAAACCAGATTAAAACCTTCAAAGATTCACTTCTACTAAAGATTCTCGACAAAAAACAAACAAAAAGTAATATAATTTTTTTTTTATAAATATCAGTCATACAATTTCACTTCTATTACGAGGCAATAAAGTCGCAAATTCAAGCGTTACTGGACTCGAGCTCTACGCCAGTTACCATAGTGCTTAAGTTCCCGTTAAGTAGGATGTCGTGTAGCGGCTCTCCCAGTATTTCCGACACGGAGTTGCTCAGCTTGTAGAAGTTCGTTTCTAGCGCTTCGTGATAGCTGACTTGATCCGAACTGATGAGTTTTGCGTTCAGTTGTAAAGCTGAGTGGCAGACTGTTAGGAATTCTCTGAAAAGAAAATAATTGTGTTTAGTAAATTAAAATTCTTATTTCTTAATGAGTTATTTTGGCTGTACTTAATAAATAACAAGAATATTAGTAAGTTTAAAAAAAAAACTCTATCATAGCAGGTATTTTTCCAGAGGTTTGTGTTATACCACTCTATCTGATTATTACCCTAGATTCTACATATGAAAAAGGAAAGTTTGCCTTGCCTCATATGCCGAAAGTCCCAGCTTCGAGCCCTGGTCGGGGCATTTATTTGGGTGATGAACACAGACGTTTGTTCTCGGGTCATGGTTGTTGTTATTTATATATGTATGTTGGTTCTGGGTTCCCCCAGTTCGCAGCATGGTCATCCATACCAGAAGCTCTGCGTAGTTTGAGGCTATTCAATTGGTGTTTGTATTTATTTATTGTATTGTATATGATATTTATAGTATTTATTTACAAAAGATTAATAAAAAGTTGTAAATAATCCTAATTAATCGATCGAACCTGTATAAAATAGAGGTAGGCACATTATTACAAATCTACCCACAACTTTTCCGCGACACACCTTCTACCACTTACCACTATGTGAATCTTAGTTTAATCTAACTATGAACAAACAGTAAAAGTGTCTCCTGTAGTAGCAATACTAACTTGAATATAGTCTTCAGTTTATCGACCGCTTCATCAGGATACATCGGGGACAACGTCGGGTCCAAGAACGCGTTCGCGTAGGCCAGGGGTCCCGCGTTCACTTGCACGCAAATGCTGCCTTGCAACCTGAAAATGTTTTATAGTTGATAACAAGTCCCGGCTCGGTTTCACCTGCTGAGCTCCCGATGACGTGGAGGTTTGGAAATACATATAAGGTTCTGTTGCACCTGGATAATGTAGCCCTCTAATGGTGTAATACTTTTTTTTAAATCAGTCCAAAAGCTTTGGAATCTGTCAATACATTTACAGCTCTTCCGGGGCGGTACCGACTATGCGCGTCACACAACATGGCTGCTCTGAAATTAGCTGCAGTTCATGTTTAAAGTCTGCTGCTCGCGCCCCGCTTAAACCCACTTTCGTGGCTACCGTGGGTATCGCAGATACCTCAGAGCCGCCATGTTGTGTGACGTGTATACAGTCCTACTTATTTTGACCGCCATAATAACACGTTTACTTGGTCGTGCTCCAGTCGAAGGGAAAGAACAACCATTGCAATTACTGGAACACAGGCAATTTCAACTGAAGCCTATCGTCGGCAACGCATCATTAAACGATATAATATTCACCATCACTATTATGAAATAACACACCAACGACTAATGATCTCCATGGCTGCGAATGCCAGTTGCCATCAGGAGGGTCTCAGTTCTAATATTCTCAACCTTGGAGCATTACAGTTTAGATCTAAAATTCATTGCCTGTTATTTTGTCTGCTACGTAATGTTGCTACGAAAAATATTTGTCGATTTTTACACAAACAAATAGTTGTCTTCATAACAATAGTATAGATAACAAAATAGTCAATGTGCTTAACTGAAAGCTGGCTGTACTAAGGCAGATGTGTGAAACGGTCTCCGGCGTTTTGGAAAGACACTTGGAGAAGGTGGCTGGAGTTGGAGTGCTCGTGCAAAGACTTATGTTCAGTAGTGCGTGGGAACATCCTCACTGGGTTGACAAGTATAACAACCACTTGTTAGGCCTCGTGTTGAAATGGTTAATTTTCTTAAAATTAGAGGGTGCGACCATTTGTTCAACAATTAGCCCTGCCTCATACGCCAGAGGTCGCAGGTTCAAGGGCATTAATTAGTTGGATGATCACAGATGTTTGTTGGGTCATCGTTGTTGATATTTATATATATGTGTGTTTATTCTGGGTTCCCTCCCAGTTCGCTGTACGGTCACCCACAACACAAGCTCTGCTTACTTTGGGGCCTGTATAGCCGGTGTGTCTGGCTGAGGATTAATTAAAATATATATATTTTTTATCCACAGCATAGCAAGGATAGAGACAGTGAAATGTGTGTGTAAAGCAATGGGTACAAGTTTATCCTACCGTATCGAACTCCCAAAATAATTTTGAAATATAAAGTAATTTTAAAGGCTTTAAAATAATGGTTGATTTTTACACCAAAGACAGTGACATCCTTTATCCAACTGGAAAGTCGTTCCCAAAGCAAATTGTTATTGTTTTAAAAGCGTAGAATGCCATTATGGTTATCACAATAAAGTACAAAGATGCAAACGGAAACCAATTTTCCACCAAATAAAACATTCATGTAGATAAGTATGTTAATAAACATTAATATGGAAAATTAGCTACATTATTTATTTGGCAAACAGAAAACAAGTTCTGAAACTGTCAAAATACTCATTACTATGTATATCAACAAAACACGCAAAAATGATCTTACACGACCATTGAAATTATATAAAAAAAGATTAACTTTGAATGGATCTTATTACTATGTAAATTACGAAGCGTGTCGTGTTCGGAAACATTAACACAAAGAATATATTTTGAACAGCCATCGAAGCAGAGTGATTTTATAAGCAATACTTAACTACCTTTTCTGTTAGAGCTGTCTGAGAATATGACTTAGGTTCGATTCTCTTACACAGCAAATTAAGTTTACATTATATTACTTACTTGGTATTGATGGCTTTCTATATTATATTATTATATTTTTCACAAATAAGGACGACAGTAATATTGATCCAATGTTTTAAAACTATTAGCTGTAACTTACAGTTTTTTCGCATTTCCAATTGAATTTCTATGGTCTATGAAGTTGCAATAAATAATTTATATAGTGTCTACGTAGTAATCAGTATGAAAATGCAGTCAGTTCAGAGCATTCTTAGAGCATGACTAACCTTAGCTGAAGCTTCTTCAAGTCAGCTGTCTTGGAGTGGACAATCTCTGACAGTTCGTTGACCTGCGACTCCATCTCGCACACCGCCACTTCGATGGGACTCTTCTCTTCTACTTGTATGTCTACAACTCGCGACCGACTCTTCACGTAGGGGAAGTATGATTCCGCTGGATTGGACAAATGTATAGATTCGTATAGGTATAATATAAAAAAAAATTTTTTTAGTGTAATAAAATTATTTTTATCAAATAAAATAATAAAGTATATCAAGAAATGAAAAAATAAACCATAGGCTGTCAGATAAATCAAATTTTTTTATCAATTTTAATTTCATTAATGACGTCAGGATTATGACCTCCTTTTAGAAAATAAATTGAATTTCAAAAACAAATTCATTGTCTCCTTTTTAAATAAACTTTGCTAAGCTATATCATATAAAACCTCATTAGGACATAGTTTTTTTTCCAAAAAACTGGTACAGGCTTCAAAAAACTACATTCAAAGTCACGGAGCGCTCACGTGAATAAAACAAAATATCCAGAATTACAAGTCTGCAAAACTAGTTTTAAGATAGCACATGTTTCGAAATAATAGAGATATGTATAACGATACTTGTTTATTTATTGTGGACGAAATAAGTTTAGTATCCATTTTTACGAATGAGTAAATATGTGTTCTAGTATCAACCGATGGTTGTTTGCACCAACTAAATTTATCACGAATTTGGCGCTAAATTAAACTTCAAGGCCTATAATAGAAAACCGACTTTAAACTTGTATGTTAAGAATACTTTAAAGCCCCGGTTGCTTCAAACTATTCAACTGACCAGACATTTCACTTACTGGTAAGATGGGTAACCCGGAGCCTCTGATGGTGCACTGGTCCCCTGGCCGCACCATCTCTCGTGAAGGGCGTGTCGAACACGAACCGGCGAACGTTGTGCGCTCTCTCGAAGCAGCCCTCTCCCCCAGCGCCCGCAGTCAGTAACCCCTCAGGCGCCGTGCGCACCCAGGTCACTTGGATGTAAGCTAGTTTGGGGTCTAATTCTTCGCGGTTTACCTGAAAACGTTAGAAACATAAAATATTATGTCGTTATCAATAAAATGCAACGCTTACAACACTGACGGCGCACGCAGAGAACTTAGACAACTTAGATGAAGTAAACACATAGTGCGGATTAGCTTAGCAAATCTATATTAAGTTAGCTTTTTCGTCTATTATAATATGTTAATAGACAGACTGTTACTAGCGGCGGTACTAAATTTGACTTCCTAAAACATGGGATTAACAAATCCGCGCAAAGTCCAAATTGTGAAAGGCTTAAGTCCATAGTGTTTGAGCCGTCGGCCGATGATGTTTCGGTATATAATACTGTCATGATTATTTTTAATAGATTGACTATATAGTCATGGACCATATTTAAGAGGTTATTGAACAAACTTTTTTGTTTTTGGTATTTAAATTAAATAATGAAGTCAAAGGAAATCTTACGTACAACAGTAGAGTCACGTGACCAAAATCTTAATTAGAATATACAAAGAAAACACATTTATACATTAGACTAACCTAAAGGCTTTTAAAGGAAGAGGTCTCTACCCGCGACAAGTCAAGGAGGTCTCAAAATGCGAGAAACTGACGCTACTGAGCCACATTATCTCTCGACCCGAAGCGAGTGTTTGTCGCGTTTAGACACCTTCTCGGCTAATTATGCTAGCCCCGTGCACTTTTAATACAAGCAAACATGTTTAAGTGTATGAAAAATCCGAAGCTTATCAAAAATATTTATTTATTCATTAAAATCGTTGATGTTGTGGCGAAAGTGGTTGCAGCGTTACCTCGTACACCTCAACAAAAGTCCTAGGTTCAAATTCTGCTAGTGACACACTAGTGCTGAATACATATTCGTTCACGGATGAATCATGGAGACATATATTTATGTTATTCATTCTGTTAACATCAATCAAATAAAACAAAATATACTAACCGGCGCAGAATCCATAATTATTTTAATATTTTCAGGTCCAAACTTTTGTTCATAAAAGTTCTGGAGCTTCTCCGATATTTCGCTGAGAGTAGTCAGCTTAGGTTCCTTATAGACGAACTCCAGACCCTCCTCATCATCACCAAAATGCATCTTTCCATAAAACGCCACCCGGTAGAACCTTCCAAGTAACCGTTTACCCGAATGCGTTACTTCAATCACTTTCGCGTACGCCTTTGTAAGGTGCTGGTAGCACTGCAGCAACGCTTGGTAGTCCTTTCGTCTTTCGTAAATGGGTATTATCAGGCGATACAAAGGACCCAGCAGTTCGTATCGTTCCGCTTTGTCGACGTAATCGGTACACGTCAATAATTGATCTAGGAGCGTCTGTTCGTTGTAATGGACGTCGGTCATACCTGCAACAATTTTAATAGATTGTCGTTAGTATTGAGAGATAATTTTCTCGTCAGACAACACTTTAGAGATTACTAAAGCATGACACCGTATTTAAGTTATTTGTTGATTTGGTTAGATTATTGAACAGTACTATGCTCTCAGTGAAACAAGGAGAACGAAACGCGATTTCCTTGTAATTTACTTTGGTTATTTTAGTTTGCACGCGTAGTAAGAGGCTGTCAGTCTTTTGAACAGATTGAAACTAAAGCCAGATAGATACAATAGGCAATTATTACATGGTATTTATTTAATTAACATTATATAACTGTTACCGTTAATATAATATAATCAGCAGAAGTTGAAACTAGTCTAGGTTTAAACGTTATAAGTTGGGCAATAATAAAATTAAAAAAAATAAAAATTTAATTTTTCAAAAGTTGATGAGAGGCAGGGTATTGCTAACATAATTTTTATCGACGTAATTCACCTGCAGTCACAAAATCTATGAATCAGTGTTTCCAGGGAACGTCTAGTGCGAACACGAAGAATTACCTATTCGAAAACTAGTCGACTATCAATCATCTTACAACAATGGTGTTTTGTTTCTTGCCAACCATCTGCTAGTTTTGCGACAGCAATTGGCCGATAAATATAAATCCTTATAAGCATTAAATTTTGTTTTTAACTTTGTTATCTATTATTTATTATAAATTGGGAAGATTAGTTTGTTTGTTTGGCTATCGATAAACTCTTCACGATTACGTACATTGGCTGTATTATTTCCCCCAAACTTCAACGAAGTCTGGAGTGGTAGGAGAAAGAGCTCTGCGACCTCCAGTGGCTAATCAAATCCAATGAAAGAGAAAAGTTTTCAAGGTCAAAGAAAAGTACAAGTGAAAACCATTGACATCGTAGTATTTGAGTAAACATAATGTAATATGCTACACAATGAAAGATAACTAAGCGAAGCGTTGACGTATACAAGATGAAAAACGGATAAGTGTACTATAGAGGATTGAAATGTGAATTTAGAAATTTTTTTATGCATAAAGTGTGCTCATCTAACACAAAATACCTGAGCCAGGCGGGCCTCAGACCCTCTTCAATAATTCTATTCTCATGTCCATTATCTGTATATAAATGGAGCAGAATTACTTTTGAGCTGCAGTCGAAAAACTGCGCGCAGGCGCGCCTGCCGCACGGATACCTCCGATATTCGTGTAATTACTAAAAATGTTCCTAATAGTATTAGTATTTATCGTAAATTCGGCTGCTACTGGACAGGATCTTCCGATTGGCGTTGTCGAACACAACAATGTAGATTTACAGAACTGCTTATCAAATACTGAATTATTACTATCATTTGTGGTAAGTCGAGTTCTAATTACAATAATATAAAGAACATTTTTTTTGTGTTCATATACAATTAGTTTTATGCTGTAGTGTTAGGTGAAATGAAACTAACAAACCTTAAGGAACACCTGGAAAGATTACGTTATGTTAAAAATATCATATTTTTAACATTTTCCTCAATGTTCTTCTCCCTTAGGTATTCCGTCACGGCGACCGAACACCAGACCTGGAGGAACTGGCCCTGTACAACAGTGACCCTCCATTAAAAGCAGACATATTTTTCCCGTTCGGAACGAAGGCTTTGACTAATGTAAGTAGAACATTCATAGTTTGTCATGTTTGTCCTCTACGCGTTCATGAACCAAAAAGAAAAGAAAACAACTCTAACGTTCTACGCGATCGAAATCGCAGGCCAGTTGTGAAAAAGGATTATAGGTCATCAAGTTTAAGATCTAGGCATAGTAGACTGTTAATTGAATTGTCAACCTAATGAATGTCTTCGGTACTACAAGACTAAAAAAAACTACCAAATAACTGCCTTAACTTTCGACCTTTGACTAACAAGGTGAAAACTCTAATCTACATGTCAGGGTCTTTCGTTTGTTTTTCAGTTTAACCGGTAGTTTGTTTTATATTAACACATAGGGAATATAATGTCGCTTAATTTTTTTTTGTTTAAACGCGACATAGCTTTTATAAGCCTAAACTAAATTTAGCATTTGCATGTTATATTGTTGAAATATCCTATGATATTCTTTATAATGCCATAATTTATTTGAATGCAGAAAATAAGAAAATCTGCTTTTCATCATATCAATACTAAATTAGAGATGAGATCACAATGATTACCAAGAAACGGAATTCTACTCACTTCAAACCTTTTCATTTATTTATTTATTTAATAAGGCAAACCCACAGATTACAACCGTAATTGGAGAGTATACTACGGAATTATTTGTAATCTGTGAGATAGTCAAACCTTGAAATTTTAAATAATAGGACTGATGATGATCGACCCAATTACACGCGTACAAGACGACCTGGTTACAAACGATACAAGTAGAAAGGTATAACACAAAAATCAGATGTTTATCAAAATCTTCTACTAATCACTTCTACGAGTGTATCTATCCATAAATTGTTTCTTTTATCCACTACTATTTCACAAGTAATGTATTTCGTCCATACATTCTATTTATCATCTTTTGTAAAAAGTTTTCAGTTATCGATAATTAAAACAGAAAGTAACAATTGATAGGTAATTATGAATCAAAAACAGTAAACCAACAAATGTTCTTATTTACCTCCGGGAAGAGCATCGTCACATGTACATTAATCGTAAAACAGTAGGATACATTTTAACCCTTCATACAGTAAACGGTATATTGTTCCCACCATATTTTTGATTGGTATTTCTTTATCCCGGTAAAAAAGCAATACGGTTTATTCAAGAAATATTTAGATTTTTACTTTAGTCATCTGTAATACATAGCTCATTTCTTATAATATTCCGAAACCTTCTGCTGGGATCATGCACTTAAATCAGCGGTGAATTTGCGTAGAAAGCGTTAATTCAAATATGTCTGTTTAAAGAAATCCACAGCCATTTATATAAATCTCTCCGAGAAGAACAAAGTCGATTAAAATGACCATCAAATAATTCAGTTTACCATATGTATCAAACTAACCCAACCATCCTCAACAGAAAGGCAAGCAGCGCGGTTTTCTCGTCGGCGACTACCTCCGGCGGCGGTACAACGGGTTCATATCCAACCTGTACCTTCCCGACCAGGTATCCATCCGGACCACAGACTATGCCAGGACCAAAATGACAGCACTGGCAGCCCTGGCCGCCCTGTACCCGCCGCCGCTGAGCCAAAAGTGGAACCCTGTGTTAAACTGGCAACCGATACCGTACGACACCAAGACCTTTGACGCGGATGACGTAAGTTAGTGTAGTTGTGTTTCTTAACCTTCTGCAAATGTTGGAGAGATTTGATAATGATGATCCATTTCATTATAATCCCAATTTTTCACTGTGTTACCTTTATTAACAGGATTGTATTAGGGACCTCCTTCAAGGTTTGTAAGTTCATGCTAAATATGTGTATTATTCATTTAAGCAAAGAAATAAACAATTTCCTATTTTATAACATTGAAAAAGACTGTGTTAAATGTTTTATTTTTATATTTAAATTAAAGTTTGGCCAGAAAGACAAACTTTACATATGTTAAAAAAATTACCATAATTATTTCATCCCCAGCTTTTATATTGGTACAACTGTGAAAGATACACGTGGCTGCGAGACCAAATCTACGAACTGCCAGAAGTAAAGGCTACAATAGATTCTTATCAGGAACTATTCGATTATCTAAACGAACACAATGGAAACATGTCCAGCATTAAGACTCCGGAAAATGTTTTCTTCTTGGATAATCTCTTCCAAGCCTTGGTTTGTACCAATTATTACTTTTTTTATATTCTTTAAACAGATACGAGTAGTTTGTACAGCCATTTTACGATCCCGACATAAATAGGACGATGAGCATTTAGTTACAACATTCCACTCCGTCCCATGCGTTGCTTATGCATAGTAGTAAATTAATAGATCTAAATATTCGTTTTCGCGCCTTACTTACTTTTTTTTGGTAGATAGACTGTAGGTTTGCTAATTAAACATTAGAATAACGTGTTCAATTTAGGTCCGGCCACATATGGGTTTTCACCTCAGAAAAAGATGTATTCACCGCTTACCTTTAACGCATATAGGTAACAAGCACCGATACAAGTTAGAATAGATGGTTCAACTCATTTGTAGGCGTGTGCAAAATATGCAACTTAACTTTGTGTGACATCCGCCATCTTGTCAAACCGCGTTCTCGCTTTGGTGTGCATAAACAATCAGTACATCCATGTCACGCACACAGAGTTGAAGTGTATAAAATACATGAAACATCAATAGCATGTCCTTTACATGGTTCTTTTTTGTGAAATAATGGCGCTCGATTATAGGTTCCAAAACAATTTTCCAAAACTTTTTTCATAGCCTTCTTTATTAAAAATAATAAATATATATATGTGGTATATCATAGCCGGCAAACGAGCACGCCATCGAACTAATGGTAAATGGACCAATGAAAATCATTAGTCGTAAATGTTTTATATTTATCAATATTGAACTTGATTATTTCTGTCATATCGACGGCCTGTTTGGTGTGGAGGTAAGTAGCCTTGCCTTCCACGCCAGAGGTCCCGGGTTCGGATCCTGGTAGGGGCAGATATTTTCATATATTTGCTTTCTAGTCATGGATTTGTATGTACGTTTATTTTATTTTATTTCTAATGTTTTCATATTAAAAAGTATATCTCTGTTTTTTAAGTATATATTTCTTAATTTTATTTATCCGTTATCTAGTATCCAAAACACAAGTTCTTGATGGTACTTAATTAGGGCTAGATAATGCGGTGTGATTGTTAGGAGTATTCATTATTTAATTTATAAATTTGATTACTAAAAAGACTAATAATGCGACCTAAGGCTTCAGTTGGAATTGCCTTGGCATTAATTTCATTGGCAGTTCCTTCCCTTCGACTAGAGCACAACCACGTGAACATAGCTTTACATTCATTTTTTTTTACATTCGTTTAGTACATTTAGTTTTACATTCATTACATTCTTTGTAATATTACTTTCTCTAATTAAATTTTCTCACAAAGTGATGAAATCTCGTAAAAAATTTCGATTTTACCTAGTAATTTAATGCGACATTTATTGATTTTGAATATGCAAATATTTAACCTTCCAAAACGCATAAACTTTAGATTTAGTCATTAGTAGTATTAAACTATGCTTAAATAAGCTTTGCCGACTTTCTTGGAGAATGATTCTGTCGTCAATTCTCTCATGAATGAATTGTTCTGTCGGCGAATCGTTCGTAGTTGAAACGTGCTGTCGTCGAAATACACGATAACGAAATATTCTGTTGGTGAATCGTTCGTAGTTGAAAGGTTCTGTCGGCGGATCATCCGGCAGAGAAACATTAGTCGGAGTCAAGGAAACATTAGTACCACTTTTTGTATATACTCATTTTCTGTCACCCAACTAAGGCGTGAGTTGCATTTAGCTTGTCTCATAGACTTCTCTACGTAACGTGTCCTCTAAATACAATCAACACTTTTGGTCCACGCGAATGGAATTACTATTAGCAGCTGATTTAAAAATTATTACTGAATTTTTATTACTTAAACACAAACTACCATAAAATGATACTTCATTATAATGTTTTTTATTGGAATTTGTTTTGAACGATTAAATAAGCGAGGTTTCGCTTGTAATAACTTGGTTTACTTATTTGCTATTATTTTAGAGATTACCTGTTGATTTAAGCCATGACTGACCTTTGGAGTTTTGCAGGAGAACGTCGGAGTGCCGCCACCACAATGGGCGCAGAAAGTGATGCCCTCTATCAAAGATATGACCAAGATCGAATATGGCATCGAGTTTTACAATTCAGAGCTTATACGATTAGCTTCAGGTAAAAACAATAATGTATTAAACAATATTTATGCAGAATTTGCAGCAGTAATAATTGAGAACCAAATAACAAGCTGCAGAAGTTATAAATTATAAAACACGACTGCTTAAGTAATTTTCCCGTTTAATTCCTATTCCCATAGGAATTCCGGGAAAAGCCAATTTCAGTCCCACAACTGAGACTAATCTAATGGTACCTCATGTGTAGATTCAAGTACAGATTCATAAATACACTCGACAAACATAAATCTCCTTTTGACAGTCGGGTAAAAAGGGCACCTTCATTAAATTTTAGATAGGCATTTATTGAATAGATTTTTGTATATTCCATCTTTCCAAGCTTCCCGCCAACAAGCGAGGCTGATGACGAAACTAAGATAACAAATTTCCTTGCAACAGGAGTCCTAATGAACGACTTCATAAACGCTTCACGTTCCTACATCAACAAGGCGACAGACGAGCCCCGGTTGCAATTGATCTCCGCGCACGAGAACAATGTCGCTGGTTTCATGGCCGCCGCGAAAGTCTTCGAGCCGCACCAGCCTAAATATGGGTCCACATTCGCTTTGGAGCTCAGGAGGGTCAATAGTACAGGGCAGTTTGGTGTTGTGGTAAGTATCTCAATTAGGGATATATGTAGTTTATGTTCATGTAGATAGCATCGCGGGTTTCATGGCTGCACGCCTCAAAACTAAAGGCTTGATTGCATTTAAATTAGACTGAGGACATTATTTGGCGTAGAAAACCGATCGTAATTTTATTGTTTAACCTGTATTACTGTCAAACGATTATTTTTCTAAACAAATAAATGAATTCGTAGTAAGGTATTAAATAAAATAAATTAACTATTCAACTCCTAAATTAATCATCCACATTTTTACTGAGATTTTAAAGTTTGAAATATTAACTTTAATTTAAAAAAAAAGTACTTATTCATTCTAATTTATGCAAGAAAGCATTAGATACTATTTAAACTACATATTTGAGACTGTTACCTGATTTACTACATGTAGATTTTGCACAACGAAAATATATGATTTAAGCAAAAAGTTTAAGTGTAAAATACTTTTTCGGTTACGACCGCATGACCTTTCACTTAAAATTCAAATTCATAGATTGTTTCAACTTAGGATCCAGTAAAAACTGGTAACTAAAGGTAAAATTTTTTATTTTGTAAAATATATGATAATTCAAAGCGCATTTAAAGGCAGGCAGGTAAGTCAGGTAAACTTTTTTATTTGATTGAATCAAAAGAAGATCCAAAACGAAGAACGCGTTATTGTTTATTTACGATTTTATTGTACAAGTTCAGCGACGATTACTTTTTTATCTTTAGCTAGACTTCAGACTTTTAGATATTCGGTAGATAATATATCAAGAAAATTCACCTCTTGAGATCAGATTCCAAGAATATAGAATCAATCATGATAATATTTTACAGGTTCTTAAACTGTCTAAGATACTCTAAATCTGAAATATTGAAACTAAACAATTAAAAACAAAGACAATCGCTATAACACTCGTAACTAAGTAACCCTCTATAATCCATCACTGAAGATGACTTAATAACAAACTTCAGAGGTTACTAGAATAACCACCCTGCTTTTTTTAACAGGCAGTCTATGCCAAAGACGCTGGCGGCCCAGGGCTGATCCTACCAATCCGAGGCTGCGGGGACCAAGGTCTTTGCGACTTCGACACATTTGTGCAGCTCACCGCAGACCTTCGGTGGACCTTCGAGGAGTTCCTAGCCCAGTGCCCGAAGACCCATAAAGTGTAGAGTTGGGTTGTTTTTTGAGCGACATTGCGACATTGTTGCGGAAGAAATGATGTTCAGAAATAAATTGGCTGTGATTTCGAGTGTGATTTTGTTAAATTATATTTTCCTTAAATGCATTTAAGTTTAGATACTAAATACCGAATGGCCTGCCTAACGATTCAAGACAGCACGCTTTCGAATTTTCTTATTTATGTTATGTTATGTTCGAAATTTTTAATAATATCTTATTTATGACGCTATTGGCCGTTTTGCACCCAGATCTATTTGATTCAAATTAAAATATTCATTCCTCAACTTTAACAATTACTCGTTTTAGTCGATGTAATTTTTCCAAAATAAATTTACAATAGTTTTTACAAAAATATTTTTACCTTCATCCGTTAGTTCGGCAGGTCTCGCTCCCCATCAACTATCTAAACGACGAACATCCCTGTTCTCGGGGTCAGCGCGGGATCCAACCGTCCCCCGCCTGAACCATATTACAGGGAAGTGAGCGACGATCACCCGACGCTACCGTCAGAAGACAATTACGTAGACAAGTAGTGACAATGACACATATATGTTTTTATATGTATTGTTCAGATATAGAAACAGAAAAAGCCTGTGGAGAACTCGATCCTGGGCCCGTTTGTCTTCATCATTAACCATGATTTTTATAAGGTTTTAGACGTAAAGTTCCCTTGGTGGTTTTCTTGAACTGATTTCGGAAATTTATTATAAAAACTTTACAATGAATGTTTTACTGCTTTTAGCGAGCCTCTATTTTGGAATCTATTAATTTATTCTTTTTTATTATGTGTCTAAGAATTTAAGCCGGAATAGGCACATAAACCCTGTGATTGCGCTGGATATTTATTCATATCTACACATTTTGATCGAATAGACAAAAAGTTTACGATTTTTGGTGTTTAGTATAACAATCTGATTATAATATCTGGAAGACAGACAAAAACGAGCCGACGTTCAGTTAGTTAAAAAACATTTTACAAAGAAATCCATTTAAAAAAAAAAACTAAAAATAATGCAAACAAATGCAATGCAGCCTCAATCTGAATTATACCCAAGTGCCTGCAGATAGCTTTTTCTTTTAAGAACAGTTATGAAATCTCACGCAAACAGCATTTACAATAAAAATAGGCTATCTCGTAGTTATCTTTAAAAAAATTGTTTTAACTAAGCCAAGGTACTTTACTATGATGAAAATTTTGTTTAATTTGTCATTGTATTGGTTAAGTATTAGAATCCCGAAAAATAAAATACCTAAGTTCATAATCTCCATTATTGGAATACCTAATGGTTATTTGACCTAAACTCTACATACCAAAAGTTTTAAGTATCGATTGGACACAATACTGCAGTTTATAATACCTTAAAGTTGTATATAGTACCTTACTCAAAATTGTGTTGTTTTATTTTTTATTCAAATTTTATTTAGGGCCTTTGAGTTGTGTTACAACTAAGACAGTCCCATAGTGTCCACTCATACAAAATTATACCTAATATTAAACTGATATTATACATATACTTATGTAGCATCCTAGCCGCATCCGATGTAGGCGCAGCTAAGATGCTCTGAAATATACCTACATTTTCTTTTGTGATATTAAACCTAGTATAAATCTCTCGCCTCACATCCGCGCTCCGGACACACTCCGTTAAAAGGTGGTAAACATCATCTTTCACACCACATTGAGCGCAGTTCGGGCTATCTCGATTTTCATCATCTTCTTAAAAGCATTCAACGGCATGTAATTGCGTTGTTCATGTTCTCATGTTCGGGAACGGTATTTCGGAACGGCAATGCCGGCCCGAACCCATTTCTACATTATTTCGGCAAGTACCGATCTGGTAGTTCGTGCGGGCTCTACACAGGTCGGCTCGTTCAGCTCGTCTCGCCAAAACCCGAACAGCATTGGACGGCCGACTTTTGTGCCAAACCCAAATATTCGGCTGTGCATCTCGGCAGGGCCGAATAATGCCCGAATATGCATATATGAATATAACTTATCACTTTAAACTGTACTTTTTTGCAATTTTTGTTTGACATAAATTGAGAATTGTCTTAACATGAAAATCGAACTCTAAGTCTCAATAAATCAATGAGGTTGGTATTTAACCCATAAGCACTGCACTAGTCATATCACATCAGGTATTTTGAACATAAGGTATTCTAAACGTAGGGGTTTTCTAAACGTAGTGTTTCAAACTTAGGACATAAAATTAAGACCTTAATGAAGTATTTTGGCCATTCGGTAATTAGGTGTTACATACTACATACATTTTAGGGGTTTTTATCGTAGGTATTTTATGTTTCGGACTATTTATACACGCAACTCCATTTTATTGACATACTTTAATGCAAGAAAAACAAGAGTAAAGCATTGCCTCAGAGACAAAAGGTGTTGAGATAAAAATATCCTTTGGAGTTCTTTTCAAAATGCACATTAACGAGTAAAAAAAGTTCAAATAGATATTAGTTACCAAAAATAACGCTTAAGGACCCAACATATTTAGCGCAAATCTTTGTAGTATTTGTACATTCAACATAAAATATGACTAATCCTTTTTATTAAGATAGCTATCTTGCGTTATAACAAAAAGTTTCAGTAGACTGTACAAAGAATGATATATCAGAGATCAAGACAGTCTCCAGCTAATTACATTATGATTAGATAATTGCGACTGTAGGATATCTTGAGAACATCTGAAGACATTTACACTCATCAAGTTCATTAGTAGATACTAGATCTTATGACACGTATATCCCTAAGTTTTTGCAAGCTATTAAGTGTGTTTTTCATTATAAAACAACAGCGAAATAGTGTGTAAAATATTAAAGAAACAATGGTATATTCAGTCAGGATTTGTCTTGGGTATGTTGTTTTTTCTTATTTTTAATTTAGGAGTTTTTGTGTTCATCTCATTTGGTGGAAAGTGTTGATGAAGGAAGGAATGACAGACGCAAAGATAAGACTAAAGTAATTTTTGTTTAAATGACTAGGTCAAACAGTGTAGTAAAAAATGTAAGATACTTTTCATTAAACACTATAATAACTGCAATCACTTGATTTTGTTTTTATATTATTGTAAATCCAGTGAAAATATAACAACAATGTGAAACAAATAAAAATCATCCATTTGATTTGCTTGTAGCAGCACACATCAGCTTTCTAAAATAAGGTCTCCCCACTTACAATATCTTTCTAAATCGCCAACGGTATAACTACACAATCAACAAACGTGTGATAACAGAAGTGAATAAGTGAGAACAACAATGAAACCGCTGATTTCCTCTTCATCCCATATAAGGCAAACTGCATCCGCAATGAAAAACTAACAGCAAACGAATTCCCGATCGCATAATGATGATAGCTTCGCTTCAGATGGCCACGTGTGTGGTTGATCGACAATGGGGCTTGACAAAAACTGAGGTTTGAATATGGAGTGACGTGGGCAAGGGCATTACGCGGTAGGAGCACCGGACATACACACAGAGGTGGCTCGTCAAATAGACGCCGCGCCGAGTCCCAGCGATTGGACAAAGTCGATCAGGTGCGCGCGCGCAGGCCGTCGAGACCGTGAATTTGAACGACTACGTCCCGCTTATTCAGTGGGACTTAGATTCGCGACGAAGCTAAATCTAGCCTCTTATTCGAATTGTAATATACTAAGGTTTTCTTTGTCATGATGTGCTAAGAGCCTGTGTGGAGGTTTATTTATAATAGTGTGAGAATAGTCATTGAAAATATTGGATTGCGATGTAGAAGTGTTACTGAGAAGAAGGAAAATGTAAGTTAAACGGTTTTTGCACGAGTAGAAAGCGTCTTTTTAACTAACTCCATTAAATAGGTATAAATGCTAGAAATGCTCGCGTTCATGAAATATAATTAAATTGTATCAGCTTAGTGTAAATGTCAAATGCAAAGCATTTTGGGGCAGCATCGCGTCCGACGTCGATTTGTGTATTACATTTTTACAATTATGTAGCAAAATTCACCACATGCAGTTTGTTTTTATGAAATAATTATGATACATTTATTAACGTTATTAGTAAACTGTTTAGGGTTTGACTGAGAATAGAGATGTTTACTAGAAAAGAGAGTGAAAGAAAGTTTAGTTTGAATCGTAGAAAATAGCGGTTTCTTTCAAAATCTCAAATTTAAAAAAATATTAAATAGGGCGGATCTTTCGTTCTGGTGTATACATTTAGATTATGTATTGACTCAGTGATTACCTAAAAACACCGTGCATAGTAAATAACAGTAAATCCTAAATACTAGTAATTCGGAGTTAGCAGCACTCGGATAAACCTTCCTTAGTTGCATTTAGGATCCAACTCCCATTATCAAATTATCTCCTTTCCAACGCACCAACGCAAAACGATAGGTTTTATAAAGTTCACGAGACGTATTCGTGTTTATCTATCTATCTATGTCATCATAGCGACTAACAGAAGAATCGATTTTGATTTGAGAGTGCTCTTAGTGTCACTTTGTAATAACCGCTTAACTAATAACCTAGGAAAGAGGGCGACCGCGCGGAGGAAGGCGCAGCGGCGGCGGTCACTGCGGCGACGCAGCGCATGCGCACCGAGCACACCTGCTGTTGCATCGGCGTGCTTGTCGGCGTCTCTCTCATCGCAGGTACTAGCGAGCGAGATGGACGCATGCAGCTGTTTTGTAGCTTGCACTAGACGTACGTAGTTGATTTTTAGTTTATAGTATACTCTACGCTATAGAGTAATGGAAAATGTTAGATTACATTGGAGAACAATAGGTAGTGTTTCATACGAATGGATTTTGTAAATCATTGCAGTGAAGTAGATATATCTTTAGCGTAATTTGCACGAAAAAGCCAACAGAACATAAATGTACAATGCGTTATTTTTTATTTATTCAGGTAACAAAACCGTATTAACAATTATATTTTCTTATCATTTAAACAATTCAGAGTGATGTTGAGGTATATCGGGAATTTAAGCTAAGGCGCCAAAACTGGACTTACGTTAGAAGACGTTTCGTACAAACTGTAAAATTAATACGTAATATGCTTTGACCAAAACCTCATTTAGTTGAAACTAAGTGATACATGATATGTTTTCTTAAACAGCGCTTCACCAATTTATCTTCTGAAAGAGTGTGGAAGTACTTGTTTGCACTATTTAATACTTTATACAGCAAGCGCAAGAGAAGGTAAAAAAGAGTTATTTGTTCAACTTGTGCGAGAAACTAATAGAAATCAATTTTTACAGCCCTCGTAGCAGTAATTCTTATGAAGGACCCAAATATTGAAATCACTGCTCTGCGACAAGTACATGTGGTAAGAATATACCTGATTCGCCTATTACCTGTATTTGTTTATTTTCGGAAGATGACAATCGGCTCTTGATGGGCTCGACATTGGAATTTATTATAATTTTAAAATTACATTTTATGATTTTTTTTTCTAAAAATCGTTTAATTATCATGAATTAATTTAAGTACATAAAAAACCCGATGATTGAATTTAAGAACATAATCCATTGTAGTAGAAAAAAGAGGATCGCAAACTAATATGAAAAATTCAACATTTGGATTAGAATCACGTGGGTTTTACAATGCTGTTGATCTTTGCTCAAAACTGTTTTTCACCTTATGCAACTTCGACGAGCAGACCTTACGCAGCTGCTTTTTCATCCGCTTTTTGCGTATTCGAAATCTTGAGGTTCGGAAACTATTGAGCGCGAACCCAAAGGTTTTTACACGTCAATGACATACTCCAAGTAACATGAGTTGAGTCTTATGGCTAAAGACCGTATACGTTCCAGTTAATGTCTCACGGGGAGCGGACCCCTAGCGAGCTGGAGTTGTCGATGCTGGGATCTCCGCCGCCCGAGCACGTGTTCGCTCCTTACGGGGCCGGCGCCATGACTAATGTGAGTGTCAATACCTATGGAGTACATACTAATTCATTAAATAGTTCGTCTGTTTGCTGTAGGGATCACAGCTTTTGACGGCCTCGTGGAGGTGTCTGCCTTGCTTATTACATCTGAAGTTTCAACTTCTAGTGAGCAGATACATTCTGACGTTTGGTCAGGTATGTATTAGGCACGATTGTATGTTTTCTATTCATATACTACGTATGTTTTTTCTGGGTATCCTAGTTTGTTATATGGTTATCTATAATGCAGGTTTTGTTTACTTCGGATAAAAAAAAACTATCAATTCATGTAATACCTATTGAAGTTTAAACTATTTGATATTGTGTTGTGAAGACAAAAGAATCACAAATTGAAGGTGTATGTCGTTAATAATATTGATATAAAATCATATCTAAGCAGCCAAGTTGATTATGTAGATTACTTTATTGAGCCATATTTAATCTAACATTTAGAGTTCCGTTATGCATCAAATACACCGATAGGTACTACGTTCGGAATTGGTATAGTGAGCAGAAAAGTCTAAAGGTCATATTGTCAATGTCATTTATATCAATTTCATGGGAACGAAATAATTTTGCACAATAGTCCATTTTAGCGTGGTTCCTTTAGAGATAAATTAACTGAGATCCGTAACAAATGATACCGTGTATATTATGACAGATTTTTTCGTGAATAGATTTATCATGAATGGACTGTGACGCTCAAGCCACACGAGATTTGTGGGCCTATTTGGGTACTGCAAATTTATTGATACGTCTACGTATTACTTCTATAATCTATTTTGAAATCAATTGAAATTAAGTATAAATCCAATTCAAACAGATTAAACGATAAATATTTTTTAATGTATAAATTAGAAATTTTGTGATCACCACCTATTTTGTTTTACCGAATCTTGAGTTTATTTTTCTGTTAAATCCCTCATCAACAATGACTTCTCTAGAACACACTTTTAAACTCAATCACAAGCCAATATTAAGAAGTTATTTACCCAAACACATTTACCAATCTTAATCATCAACCAATCACAGCAACGATCCTCAAAATAGATCCACAACATTGAAACTGGCCAGTCACGACATAAAGAGTCCTTTACATAAGACAAATGAGTTTGTAACAAAGCGGCCACTTCCCGGTTGCACCCGAGGGTTCCGGCGAAGGTCAAGAGCTATCCATCCAGGAACCAGCTGTCGTACGACGTAGATTGTCGCTTGTCACTCGGGACTAACCATGATTTATTGGAGTCTGTCAGTGGTAGAAAGCTGTCTGGGTAAATACGTAATAGAATATGGATCGTAGTAGGTACGGTCAGCAATGTAGATCATACAGATATGGATTAATATTATCCAAACTATTTTAGTAATTCATTTCAACAATAATTTTTTTACAACAATTATTTAAAAAAATTTCTACTGCAATTTCGTTAATGCGAATGAAAATACTATAAGTTTTCGTCTGTTGCAGGAAGGAAAAATGTTAACATACGAGATGGGCGCATTACTTAGGAAAAGATATGATCAGTTTTTGGGGCCTTTTTACCAAGAAGGTAATTTTTTTCACTTCCTCAAGGTAATAACAGTTAGTTGAAGGTTTAGTCCCTGAAGTATTACGTATGAGGCCAATCTTCAATGACGTCTATGTCACAACGTAGTCCATATCAAGATGTTACAAATTTGCTTTGGCGTGAAAAAAATTGCGGCAGTTATTTACTTAGCTTTTATTCATAGTTCGATGGTGACTTGCTTGGCTATTATAAGCTGATTCACGCAGTATAAACTTAATATAGTCCAGTGGGATCAAAAAATGTTGCCTAGAATTCTTCTCAATAAACGTTCGTAAATTAGCACTTTGATTACTGAGGAGCAAATTTATTTTATTTTTCAGACTCAAGTCTCGTCATAACATCAGATACGGATTTAAGCAAGATGACTGCATTGTTAATAGCCGCTGGACTTTGGCCTCCGCCAGAGGAACAAATGTGGAACACCAGCATACCTTGGCAACCCGTGCCTTATACCTATCCAAAGAGAAACAAGGATTTTGTGAGTATAACTAATATCTCACACGAAAAGTAAAGGTAATAATAGTAATATCACCAGACAAACACACAAACTGTATGGCCCCAAAGTATGCAGAGCTCGTGTTATGTATAACCATACAGTGAATAAGGGGAGGGAGAAAAATCATCCTTTGTTCATTACACAAATGAATGCCTCGATCAGGGCTCGAACTTGGGACTTCCAGAGTATGAGGCAGGGCTACCCATTATGCCACTCGGTACATGTTAGATGGGAGGCAAAATCAGTAAAAACAAATTTATCACCATTTACCACACTTTTAAAAACTTTTTTGGAAAACAAAGCTTAGCAAGTAATAAGTTAGCACGTTAACACACCTATGAAAAGCAAATCAGATTTGATCGATAAGATATGAATAAATAAAATTTTTCTGTTATTAGGTTATAGTAGTAGGGTACATAAAAGTAGGATTATACCATCGAACACTTGTAGTTGATTATTTTTACGTTTGGTATATGTTTTGCTTGATTGTATAAGCTCGATTTGTCTTGGACCTTTGAACAATAATACCTAACCAATGCTAGGAACCAACTAATGCTTTACATCCATTCAAGTGGATACAGCCTCATGTAAGCATCTGTAGCTGTGTAATAAGGAGTAATTAAAGAATCTGGAAAAATGATTGATTAAATATAGAGCTTATCAATTCTATATACATAAACCACCTAACAGATAAATCTTTATATGCTTTGTAACCTCTGTTTCAGTTATTATACGAAGAGAACTGCCCGCGCTACAAACAGGAGAAGCAGCGGTTATTGACGGCGTTCACTGAAGAAGGGCTTCTATTGCCCTACAAAGATTTCTTCAGCAAGATAGCACAGATGACAAACACCAACTTCAGCATGCCGCAGGAAGCTTACCACATGCACAATTTATTTTTAATACAGGTACGAATTTATTGTATGGAAAATCTTGTCATGTGTCAAAATTATTCCACTGATAGAAGTTATCTGAGCATTGAACAACCAGACCCAAGTTTTGTACCAACAAAAAACTATTATTAAACGATTTTAAATATTAGGGTACTCTCGATGATGCAATTGCAGTCATCGGTTGACGTTAATAGGGACTACAGCACAAAAAAACCGGCCGTGATCTACTAGTAGACCTTCCTGATACGGTCACGGAATTATAGTAAACAAGCAAAACTACTAAACAGGATTGATTAAATTAATGGAATAGGGTATTGGACAAAAAATATTTTTTTATTACATATATAAATAGTTTATCAACAGTAAATAAATATTGCAGAAGTAACAGTATGTTCTCAATCAATAGTTTTCTAGTTTGAGGAGCTTGGCGAGTTGCCGAAAAACGCTCCATGCAAAACGGTACCGAGTTATGACGTCACAAATATAAAAATGTATAGGTGTTTGGATAAATTATATAATAGCTACGTAGATAATATGCATAATAGGTACAACAAAAAATTTACATACTTTAAAATAAGTTTTTATAAGTTTTATAATCTCGATACCAAATTAAAAACTTTTATATTTAAAATTTTTTGGGTCAAAGTATCTCATATTTTCTTAATAAATTGTAAAAACTTGCATTTTCAAATGTTGCCATTCAGAAAATCACTATAACTGAAGGTAAGTAAGCGTTTTTTCGAACAGCGGTTAGCAACGCAGAGTCCTTCTAGTTATCAAGCAAATAATTAGAATAATTGAAATCATCTTATTTTTATTTAAGATAGTACGGAATTAAAACTTTATTAAACAAGTGACACTTTTTTCCAGTTTTCGTTGGTTTCGATTTACATAATAATATAGCACAACATTAGTATTCCAAATTAAAATACGGGCCGAGACTGATTCTGCAATGTTTTTGTATTGGTATATAGTAATCTTGGTTTTCATAAAAACAGCTTCTCTTACTCTGGGGCTGAGTAGTTTGTCTAACTTTGAAAATTTTTGAATTGGCGATGGTTGGTTTTGAACGGATATATATATTTACTATTATTAAAACATACATCAAAGGCTTTATCATTGTGAAACAGTAGTGTAGTAGTTTAAGGTTATTAATCAAATCACTGTAAAGAACTTGCCGTGCAGTTATGGGTCTCCTGCGGTATGTACATAGACACTTGTTAAGCGACACTGTTCTATAAAAAGCAAGGAAAATAGGTAAGTTAGAAATAAATAAATAATTAAATTACCGCTCAGTAATCACAAAACTGATTTAAAAAGTCGACAATTTATTGTCACTTTTTGTGCGTATTAGTGCCATGATACAGTTTTCACAATAATTTTTATAAGCTCTCCGAGAACTGCCAAGTATTAAAATTAAATTAATAAGTTTGCCATCCTTCCAGGACGACATAAAAGTTCCCAATCCGAAATGGGCGAAGCACGTCAAAAGAAAATTAGCGGACATCGCTCGGCTTGAATACATGATGATGTTTCACAATAATTTGCTACGAAAACTCAGCGGTGGTAAGCAGTTTAGAGGTTATAAACAATTAATGTTTTGTTTTGATTATTGCAACACGTGTTTGGAAGTAAAGAGCAACAAACCAAAATGTTATCAACGTGTTTGGAAAGTCATTGTTTACAAATATTTTTGTTTGCATTAAATTCGCCCAGGTTCTCTTATGAGATCATTTACCAAATCTTAAATTATTAAACTAATTAATTAAAAAATATTTAATGAGTAAAGTTATATTTAATTTAGTATCGAGATTAGAAAACTTAAAAATGAAGCAAAAAATTTATTGTAAGATATGAAATTTTTTGTACCTATTATTAGCTTACTGACATTAAACATAACAATGTTTTTTTTATATATTATGAATGTAAACGCATTATGTACTAACTATCGAGTTTAAAATAAATTGACAATAGTCAATTCAAATTTGTAAGAAAAAGTACACAGAAAAGAAATTATTTTGAAATTTTTATTATGTTACTAAATGTAATTACTATTTGTGTTATGTTAATAAATGTCATTACTGTAGTAATAAGTTCTAAAACCGAAAGAGCAGTCGTTTTGGAATTCTTTATTTGAAATGTTTGTTATTGATAATAATTATGAAGAAAATTTGTCTAGCCTTTTAATTTTGTCACAGCTTTTTAATTTTTTTTTACGCCTTATATTAAATACGCCTTCACAGGAGCCCTCCTTCAACAAATTATAACCGAAGCTGAGACTCTAACGCACGACGCGAGCAGTCCTAAAGTGATCGTGCGTACGGGCACGCCCGCGAACGTCGCGGCGCTATTAGCTGCGTGCGTGGCCCCTCCCCCGCGCCTGCCTGATCCCGGAGCCGCTTTGCTGTTTGAGCTGCATGAAAAACTACCTTCCAACCAGGGAAATAAGGATAAAAGTGCTTTGAGTGACGGACAGCGGTTTGGTTTTAAGGTTAGTATAGTGTTCAATGATGTGTTTACTTACGAGGAATAGCGCAACATTACTGTTTTAAATATTGTTGGGGATTGTTTGCGTTTTGTTGGCTTGGTGTTAGCTTTTTGTCTCACAGATAACTCTATTTTCAAATATCTACGACTATATTTGTTTGGAAAAATAAACGCAAACAACAAGAACACTTCAAGTATAAATCTTATACAAATCGTGTTAGCAAAAAGAAATCAAACGCAAATATTTACTTTTATTTAGTTTTACGTAACATCAAGTAGTAATAAATAGTTGCGAGAAAAATAATTCAATAACTCATGAATTTTTATCTTTTCAGATTTTCTACTGGGATGACGATTCTGCAGAACCCCGTTTGATGGAAGTACCGGGGTGCAATACACTATGTTCTTTAGACAAATTTCGAGAACTGACAAAATACACCGTTTCACACAATTGTATGGAAGACTGTAAATTAGTTCCTGCAGCTTGAAATCACTAGCAATTAACTATTTTATTGTATTGAGGACGTAGTTTGATTTCCCTATGTAACAACGTATTTTCGTAGATATTGAAGATATATTTATTTGGTTACTTACATGTGTAGTATGAAGGATTTTGTTTAATTTACATTTAACGAAATTTACTCGATATTAAAGTATGGAAAATCATAGGATTGTCTGAGTTAACAGTTTAACACACCCGCAGATTGCATTTGGAACTCAGCGGAGGCGTAAGCGTTCTTAAAGCGAGAATCACTTGCACTTTGTTTGGAGGAGCTCCGCATAAAAAGGGGCGGCGACACCGCAAGGCTTTCGGGTGCCAATCCCAGCCTCCGCCGAGTACAAATCATAATGTAGATGAACAACAGTTCATATTATTATGAAATGTTTCTTATACTTCATCCTTACTTAGCTGAAATATTTAACTATCTAAGGTATTTGGAATAAATGCAATACTTATTATGATTTGAATAAAATTCATATTTACTTTCCAGACTGAAAATTAATAAATATCTTTTTTTATTTAATTTATCATTACCACGTACCTTCATCAATCTTCAAGCCAGTTTCATCACGGGGTATATTCTTAGAGATGTCTTCAAAAACTTCAGCGCCCCAAGTTTGCGTGCCCTTTAGTTTAAGGTACTCAGCTATTAGGGCAGCGATGTGTAGTTGACAGCACATTGCCTGTTAAGTTAAATGTAGAAATAACATTAAGATAAATTTTAATAGGTGAATATTTAAATTATGAGAACTGGGTATTATTATAATACACTCGGCGTCACAAAAATCGCACCTTTCGAAAAAGCCACTTCAAAATACTTTAACTCAAACTTTGTCCATAGTAAGGGTATGATTGTAGGATATCATTGGAAAGGTTATTTAATTGCCTATTAGAAATAACAAACAAGTGTATATGTTTTAAAGCTTTTAATAAAAAAAATCTTAAAAAGGATAAAAGTTACAAAAACTAAATTTAAAAAAACATAAAAAAATCTCAAATCAGTCCTTAAAATCTAGTGTTTCCTCCCCTTGCTTTGATGACAGCTTCCATCCGATCCTTCATAGACCTCACGAGGGTCACCACTCTCTCTTGGGGTATGTTCTCCCATTCTTCCTTCACGGCATCCTGAAGCTCTTGGAGAGTGGTGGGAGCAGGATCACGTGCTCGTACGTGTCTCTTTACATCGTCCCAGAGATGCTCGATCGGGTTTAGGTCTGGGCTTCGTGCTGGCTACTGCATAACAGGAATCTCAACCTCTTCCAAGTAGTCCCGAACAGAAAACGCAGTGTGGCAACGGGCGTTATCGTGCATTAACATGAAACCATCGCCAACAAAACCGGCACACGGGACCACATGGTCTTGTAAGATTTCTGTTATGTACCACCTCCGTATTCGACGGATTCCTCTATACACGCTTGGGTAAAACGTTCCCCTCTTCTTCGGTATACTCTTCTGCGTCTATCGTTGCAGAAAAGACATACTCGTGTCTCATCGGTAAAGAGAATGGCCCTCCACTGGTCAAGCGTCCAGTTGACATGCTCCTGAGCAAATTGTAACCGCTCTCTCCGATGTCGCACGGTCAATTTTGGGCCCCTAGCAGGTCTGTGAGCTCTTAATTCCTTTTCTTTCAATCTTCTTCTAATCGTAGAGACACTCACAGACGTTCTACGAGCTGACCGGAGCTCTTGTTGCACCTCAACAGCATTGCTGAAGCGGTGGCGCAACGACGTAGACACAATGAAATGGTCGTCTCTTTCTGATGTACAACGTTTTCTTCCGGATCCACGTCGTACTGCAAATCGGCTAAGGTTCAACTGTCGAGCAACGTCAACCTGTCGCAGTCCTGTTTGCAATAGAGCAACGATTTGAGCGGCTTCTTCAGGGGTTGTATCCATCTTCAGGTACAGTTCTTTTGCGTATGTTGTTCCAGTGTGTTCACTCTAAAGTCTGAGTAGCGACTGACCCATTTCTTACCTGGACATAACATTTTATACCCTTTTAAGGTAGCCCAACTAGCGCTCCTTAAGTGAGCATTTTTTCCAATATCTTATTGATTGATCCCTGGTTAGAAATGGTAAATGATTTTTTAATGATACAGGTAATGAATGTAAAGGTATTGAAGTGCACTTTACAATGATATTTCTTTTTCACGCGTGGTATTTATGGGCCAGATTCTAGGAGCAATTTACTGAAAAAAACATAAAGGTGCGATTTTTGTGACGCCGAGTGTAGAATGAATTCGCCGGGTGCTGCCGCACCACGCTCGCTTCACTCGCTCGGCTCGCGCGTGTATTAACTAGATACCCAATTGAACCTGTATTGTGACCAGGCAGAAAGCACGCGGAGCGAACGTCAAATGCAAACATGTAGTTTAAAAAAATAATCAATTTGTGAAATGATGTTTTGGCATAATGAAATTTTTTCTAGTAAATATTTTGTCCAATGAGTAGTTTATTAAACAATAGTTTGAAAATGATAAATTTATCAGTATATGAAAATTTGTTATTTGTTGTTTGTCAAATGATTGGATACAGTTATATTCAAAAAGCAAGGTATATTCAACAAATCTGGATGTATCGTATAGTTAGTTACAAGTCCCTGAGGACCTGGCGAAGACTTCGAGTAAAGAAGAGTATATAAATACTTTCGGAAATATTATTTTTTCTTACCTCATCGTACTGCTGGTGCCTCGTATCGTGCTCCGCGAGTGTGGCTAGCCAGGCGTGGCGCAAGCGAGGCGTGGCGCGGCAGCTGGCAGCTAGCGCGTGCTGCAGCTCTGCCAGGTGCACGCTGCCCATTGAGCCTGCCATGTTGTGTAGGTTATATTATTATGATACAGAAAAGTCATTGATATTATAATCAACATGAATACCATCTACTTTTACTTATCCGCTAATATTCATCCTATTGGTAAAACACAATATTTTGATTTAACGGATGAATTTTCAGTTAAATACAGAAAAACTGGTTCAATTCAGGTTTTGATAGGGAAAAAGCCATCTAATTTCGTATTGCCTTTATTAATAACCTAATAGTTGTTATCGATACTTGATATATCAAAACACTAATTTAATAACAATAATAAAATAAGTATCATGCCCGTGAATATCCGGTCTAACCGGTATTTGTGCCAAGAGTAAATAAGTTACAAAAAGAAAAATAATAATAATAAAATGGTTTCATATTACAAAAAATAGAGCCCTTTGATAGATTTGGATGGACATGGAAAACTTAATAAAAGAATCACTTGGTACGATTGTGTAATTAAATATCATGGTTAATGGAGTCCTTTTTCTGGATTAACGATGAGGAAAATTTATGAATGAGAGAATGGAATAGCATGCAAGAATTAACTGTTCGATAAGGATGTACAATTGTACATTAAAGCACTAGTATGATTAGATAACGAAACTATTACAAATAATAATTTTGTATACAACTGTAATTATGTATACAAACATTATGTTATTTATACATAATGACAGTTAATATTACAATTTCGAGATTTTCTTTTTCTACTAAAACATTTGTTTCTTTTTTGTAGTAGAATGGTACGCCTATTAACAACACTGAGATACATTGATAGAACTACCATAATTTTATTTTATTTTTACTAATTATTTATACCTCTTATTACACTACATTTCTGTTCGCTGAGTTTTTTCACATTATCCATACGTTACGTTGTGTATTTTGTATTCCTCCGTGTTGATTGCTGCCCAGCTGTCAAATATCAAAATGCCAAAAGGATTTGTTCTGAAAAGGCAGGCGAGAGAACTGGTGATCAAGGTTCGTAATTACTTTTAAGCAGAGTATGCATAGTAGTAAGCAGAGTATAAATGCTGGCCCGCTTTTACCAATGTCGCAAGTGCGAGAGCGTGTTGCGGCCGCATTAGGGATTAGTGGACCTACTGTTTCAAAAATTACTACCGAAGCTTATGGTACAAGCGGCATGCAGGAAAATAAGCTTCGTACGCCGAAGAAAAAACGCCAACAACGTCGTGTGACATCAACTTCAACGCTAATGCTATTCGCCGTCATATATATGACTATTACTTGCGCAAAGAAATTACGCAAAAAATCGTCACTAAGCATAGTTTTGACAGAAATTGGATTTTCTTATAAAAAATCAGACAAACGTAAAATATTGATGGAGCGTCACGACGTTGCTATGGCTCACTGCGAATTTTTGAGCGAAGCCAAAAAGATATCAGATTGGTCAAATGTTATTTTCACTGACGAGACTTGGTTAAATGCAAACCACACAGTATCTAAGAACTGGACTGACGACACTGCCGCTGCCACTAGTTCAGTGCCAATGGGAAAAGGTGAACGCCTTATCATATGCCATGCAGGGTCTACGAAAGGATTCGTGTCAGATGCTTTACTGGCCTTTAAATCCAAGAAAACAGTGGACTACCACGAAGAAATGAACGCGGAGATTTACGAAGGATGGTTTAAAGAAATTGTTCAATCTCTGGAAGAACCATCCATAATTATTATGGACAACGCTACATATCACACCAGACAAATTGATAAAATGCCGACGCAGGCCAATAAAAAACAAGATAATTGACTGGCTCCAACGTCATGGCGAAAATGTGGATAGTACTTTATTAAAAGTACAATTAGTGAATATTTTAAAATCGAAAAAGAGCCTCCCTAAAAGATATGTTATCGACGAAATAGCTGCCGAATGTGGCCATTGGGTTCTTCGACTTCCGCCGTATCATTGCCAGTACAATGCTATAGAACTAATATGGGCACAAATCAAAGGATACGCCGCTCGAAACAATAGCCATCCCCCTTTTACGGCAAACAAGATGTTAGATTTATTAAAAAATGCATGTGCGGAAGTAACTGCCGAAAACTGGGAAAAATTGTGAGAAGAACCCAAAACATTATAGCGTCGGATTGGAAAATTATGTGGCATTCGATAATATACAAGTACAGGAACTTATAATAAATGTTAGGGAGAGCTCATCGAGTGACAGTGACGATTTATCAGATTTGGATTAAAATAAATAAATAAAGATTATCCTTCGTTATAATTATTTCGTTTCATTGTCGAGTACCTACCTATACCTACTTATTTTACAACAGCTTCAAAATTTTTAAAGAAGTTGGCATTATCAATCAAGAATTAATACGTGTAACATCTTGTAATGAAATGTAATATTAGTTAATAAATTTGTACAAAAGTATCCGGCAGTAGTTTAGTTTCTTACATTTTGTAAAAAAATATCGGGTCTGTTATCGTGTTACGTTTATCGATATAGCTCCATCCCTATCTTTTCTTCGACTCTGGTATTATATAACCTTGTACGTGTGTAAACGTCAAATTTTTATAAAATAATGCATACATAATGTAAAAAAAAACGCTCACACAAGTTTTCACAGGAGGAGCAAATCTCAATAGTTTCTTCCTTTTTAAATTTTTTAATAATCAAATATCCAAAATAATCTGTCAAATAATCATTGAACGCAGATTTTTGCTGAGCACGATCTCAAATACAATTCTTGATGACTAACACCTCTAGCTCTTTTTTTGTAAATTTTTTCATTTAAGTACACACTATGTCCCATAAATGTGTGGGGGTTTATAAAGTTCTTTTAATGAATATTTATACTAAATAGTAACTGCTCTACAAATCAGTACAAATATAACTATGATTAACTATAACAAATAACAATAAATATTCCTTACCAGTAGCCATGGCGCCCCCGACGCCCGCCAGCCGCGCCCTTGCGCCTACCACGGTGCGCACGCGACGCATCAGTTCTGCCACTTCGTTTGATAGCCCTGCGTGGAAAATCCTATATTTTTATAGATAGAACAAACTTTTACAGTTCACAAAAATGTTGTGTGTTATATGTATACGTATTTCTAACCTAATATTTAGAAATTATCACGTAGATATTGAGCAGCATCCGTTTTCAGAGTTTCAGATTACAAAATATGACAGGAATGATATATGTATGATAAAAAAAATTCCAAATTTCAGGAGAAAAACATTGTCCTTACTTACGTAGGTCCTTTCGTTCCCTACATTTATCATATTTACCTATACAGAAGAATTGCATTGAATGACAGTGACTTCACACCCATATCTTTAAAAACAGTTTGTAAGCCCACAGAGTAATTTTTTAGAGTATAAGAATTTTTTTAACTTCTTTTCAAATTAACAAAAATGAGTACATTTAATTTTCGTACCTGTTCCTTTCATGGCTTTATCGCCGGTCGCGAAACAGTTGATAACCGAGAGCGACTCCTGAAACCGCTTGCAGTTCAACGCTGTTGAGTTGTCCAATAGTTTTGACACGGCTATTATGACCTGCCAGGAAAAAAATAAATTAAGTTATTATAAGATATAGTGAAAGGAGAAATTAAATTAGCGTTTGCACAGGATTTCTAAATAGTAACGTCGTCATCGATCGCAAAATAAAAAGTTCATTCTAAATCTGTTCTACTTTTTATTTCTTGAACTAACCAAAAAACCTTAATGTTAGTTAACCATAATTATCAATTCCATTAACAGCGTCAGATGGGGAGAAGTGGCATGAAGGAGCCAGGTTTTGAAAGAGCTACTTACATTATTTTGGTAATTTATAAACGGATTTGTTTGGTAATTTTATTTTTAAGTGAGCAACAGTGATTCCCCGCCATCCACAAAAAAGTTACAGTACACCGAAACCAACGGACGCCGGCACATCGAGTCAAAGTTTTTGGAACTAAAAAGTAAGTATTTTGCTTTATTTAACTTGTTTTTTGGTATTTTATTGAAAAGAAGTATCGGTGAATAGATTGTAGATTGAGTTTGTGCATATATTTGGCCTTGCAGCTGCGTAAAAGTGAGCCGCAAAAATTTTGATATTGTTGTTATTTTAAGGGTTATATTTTTTTAAAGAATAAGTTATGAAAGAGCCGGATGAATGGGCCTTAAAAGAGCTGTCTCTTTCATAACCCTGAATTTTAGTTTTGTAACTAAAATAAAACCATAGTAAATATTAATTTGTTTCCATATATTATTCAATGATTTGGTTCAGATATTGCCTCGTGAAAAGGACTGCCATTTTACTTTCAAATGCTGGAGAAAGCTTCCAGTCTTATTTTAATGTGACGTATACGACAGGACTTCGTTTGTGAAATTAGTTTTTCGCTAGCAGAAAAGACGGCGTTTGTAAATGTTTTTTGTTTAACTACAACTTGCAAGTTACGAGTTATATAAATGAGTAATTAAAATTATGTGAAAGTATAATTTTAAATATCTTACTGAAATTTTTCTATTGTTACTTTCCAAGTTCGCCAAGGATGTTTATAGATGGTTCTCAATTATTTTAAATAATTTATTTACGAATAGAAATATTTACATATTAACTATAGAATCGTTAGCGATCCGATGCGGCAACTCTGTTGGCTTTTGGCCACTTTGACCTCCGTACAACGTAATATAGGCGTTGCGTTCTGTCTTTAATTCTTATTTTAGTTGTTTTTATTAGCCTGAATTGTTATATTGTTGTCGAAATAAGAACGGTACATAGTGGGTTACAACTCGCTTCTTTTTTAAAGATTTAACGATGTTGTTTTTGCTAGAAGATATTATTTAGTACTTTGTTTAATTTCCAAGATTGTTACAAAAAAAAAATAATCCGCCGATGATAAACGATGAATATAATGGTATGACTGAAAAATATGTTAAGATTTAAGTGTTGTTAGAATTACTTAAAATGACTGACAGAAATAAAAATTTCTTTAAAATGTCATTTGTTTTTAAAAAGAATTTGTTGGTATGTCTTTTTATTTTATTTTTTAAAGTGGAAATAATATTATTTTGCATAATTTTCAAAATTACACTTTATAATACAGACTGGCTTTTTCATAACCTTTAGTAGCTCTTTCAATACCGAAATGTTATGAAAGAGCCAAAAAACACATTTTTTTAAAATGAAAATAATGTTGAGTTTTCCGTAGCGTTTTTCGTATCAAATGATGATAGTCTTTCATGCCACTTCTCCCATATTCATTAACCGATCAAAATGGCTCACAAAACGTAATAAATACCATATAACACAGATGCTGTGTCCCTTCAAAATATTTAATATTCTTACAAAGTGTAACGTATAGCAAATATATAGGGGAAGTGAAGCATTCAAAATTTTTTTAATTCATAAACCAATAGATATCTGGAAGAATAAAGAATATTCTAAGTGTAGGGAATTTTCATGAACACAATATAAATCCGTTAAAAACAATAACGTTCGCCTAATATCCTCGTATGTTACTTTACTTATCCACCAACAGTTGCCTACCTGGAGATGCACCCTGGTGAGGTTATGGCATCCGCCATGTTGGAAGTTGGCCCTCATCAGCAGGTACAGCGCCGCTGCCGCCTCTCGCCTCAACCAAGCTGCTCGCGCCTCGCAGAGTTTCACAACAGAGCTTACTACACTTGCGCAGAGGGTTGATCCACCTGGGAATGAAGACTCTTGTTAAAATGACAAAATAAAGAGGATTAGCAGGGAAGTAAAGTGCAAGAAATAAACGAAAAGCTTTTCCCGAGACATAGCTTAGTTCGTTTAAAAAGACTTTAAACGAAAACTGACCTACCATTGAAAAGAGATTCCCCAAATATACTTGTATAGCAAATAATAATCCTTCGTTTGAAATCTAAATCATGAGAAATTAAACAACCTATAATACATAAAATTCATCACCTTACATATTTTGAGTATGATCGAGTTAAATTAATCTACAGGCAAGTATAATAGCAACTATAAAAAAAATATATTATTTGTCCGTATCGATATCCGGAATCCATCTTGAGTCAGCACCTGTCTTTTTGAGCAATGATTGGTGTAGTTTACTCCTCTTCACACTTACATGACTTCCGGTTTAATCGTTTTCGCGTCTATTTATACGGCGTCGTTCCGGTTTGTGCTTGACTATTCATGTCATTATAGCGTCGTTTTTTGAAGCGAAAACGTTGGTCTAGTTGTAATAATATTTAGTTTTTCAAAAAGTTTAAATTATATTTAAAAATAGAGTGTTTTCATGAGTAACACAAACAACATAAACTTCATAAAACTCCTCTTCTAAAGTGTTAAAAATGGAAAGTGATAATAGTGAAATGGAAAATAACCCAAGATGGCGTAATCGTAAGCGCGTAGTTTCTTATAGTTCTTCCGATGAAAATTTGTCATATCAACCTAGTGATGCAAGAAATTCGTATAGAAAACACAAAAAACCAAGGAATGTAAGCGACTTAAAAATTGAATTTTTGTCACAACAAGTTTCGTTTCTAACTAATTTATTGACAAATAAGCCAAATAAAGATAAAGAAAATCCGCATGTTTTGCAATCACAACAACCGATTGCGTCGCCCTGTAAAGAAATAATAAATAATTCAGATGAACTTCTATTGACAATACGCAATAGTGAGCCAAATACGAAGTTACTATTATCTGAACTTACTACTACAATTAAGGACCCTGTATTTCCGAAAGCTGATGGCAGTCACCTTAACAAACTAAACGATTTGCAACATTTTAAACATGACGATTGGAGCTCTATACTTTTCTCCGAGGCTCAAAAGAAATATGTGGCTACAGCCGGTTTTGTAGAACTTAATGTAAATGATGATTTAGTTCGGTTGAACTCAGTGGTTACGGATTCAACAGCAAATTCAAAAGTGTATCTGTTAGAGCGTACATTCGCAGCGTTGACGAATGCAATTTTAACATAAAAATATGAGCTTCGATCGACATTACAAAGTATAATAGATTGGTCAATAGAGAATAATTCATAATTGTCACCCCCGGCCTTATGCGATAAGATTACTAAGGCTTTTAAAGATTCACAATATGCGAAAATAACTGATGATATTTTGCAAATTGTATGTGGCAGACGAGCTGATTGCATACAAACACGGCGAGAGGCATTATTAAACAAAATACCGGATTCCTTTCATTCCGAAGCAATACACAAAATGCCTCCTAGTGTTGAAAATTTATTTGATAGTGAAAAATTGTGTTCCTATATTCAAAATATTGGGCGGCTGGATAAACTATTTACTTCAGTTAGTTTAGAAGCAAGAATTTCTATTGCGCGTAATAATAATTACAATAAAGATTTGCAGAGACCCTCTACAAGTAAAAAGACAAATGACACCTTTCGTCGCAGTAGACCGCCGTCAGTATCACGAAAAAATTTTGGACAGGAGTTCAACAGACGACCAAGCCCAGGTAAATCGGCAGGGGGCAAGAATAAGCCAAATCATAATGGTAAGAAACCCCATTCATACTCACCAAAACCTAGAAATCATAGAGCATGACTCTGAGACCTTTCGAGGAGGCTGTCTGAATTTGAATCTGAATTTGATGAATTTGTCTTGAATTCGTATAACCTATTATCAAAATCTCAGTATGGATTTCGTGAAAAAATTAGTACTGAAGACGCTGTTCATGATTTAACACGCAAAATAACCGAACTTTTAGATACTAAAATGAAACCCTTGTGTATATTCCTAGACATAAAAAGCGTTCGATACGATCTCTGTTCCCTCCCTCGTTCGCAAGCTTGAAAAAATCAGACTATTTGAAAAACCGCATACAGTGTCAAAATAAATTATACACTCAGTAGAGACACGTTCTGCACTAACTACGGTATACCTCAAGGCAGTGTACTTGGCCCAACACTCTTTTTGATTTTTATTAATGACCTGACATCTATACATCTCGACAAGGGTCAAGTATTCTCGTATGCGGATGACACTGCCTTGCTATTTCATGGCAACAGTTGGGAATCTGTGTTTACTAGTGCTGAGATTGGATTTCAAAAGGTCATGAAATGGCTAAATATAAACCAATTATCTCTTAATTTAAATAAAACCAACTATGTCACTTTTTCGATTCGTAACTCTACTCAGCCCTCCTTAAACTGTACAATTAAAGCTCATTCATGTGATATGCTCCTATCGGCTGGTTGCTCATGTACACGAATCGAAAGAGTAAATAAAATAAAATACCTAGGGGTCATTATTGACTATCAATTGTCTTGGTATCCTCAATTACAGACTGTTGCTTCTAGAGCTAGAAAAATGATTCATATATTCAAAAGGTTACGACATGTCTGTGATGATAATCTTATTAGATAGATATATATATATATATATATATATATATATATATCTCGCTTTAGTTCAATCTATTCTTCTATACTGTATCAACATTTGGGGTGGAACTTTTAAGTCACGATTTATCAGCATCGAACGAGCACAACGGAAAATTCTTAAAATAATGTCCTTTAAAAATAAAGCCTATGGAACAACTCAGCTTTATCAAGATACAGATCTTTTAACGGTAAGACAATTGTATATACTAAAATGTATCTTAAAAATTCACAAACAGAAAGTGTTAGAAAAAGAATTGGTAAATAAACGAAATCCCTACTCTGTCATTAAAATAAATAAAGTAAACACGGAATTCGCCTCTAAACAGTTCTACGCACAATCTGCTAGATTGTATAATGTAATTAATAGAAATATCAAAATTTATTCTTTGACCTTGAA
This sequence comes from Marasmarcha lunaedactyla, assembly GCA_923062675.1. Lineage (NCBI taxonomy): Eukaryota > Metazoa > Arthropoda > Insecta > Lepidoptera > Pterophoridae > Marasmarcha > Marasmarcha lunaedactyla. The sequence goes on from OV281346.1 coordinate 23,081,674, forward strand.
AAAATGTAAAATGACTGTGACTAAATGGCTCAAAACACAAAATTATGAACAAACTGAAAATCTACTAAAATCAGTCATTTGACAATTACATTTTCATTACTTAGTTCAAAAAGGAAAATCTACATATAAGTTTGCATTGAATATATAAATGTATAAATTTATTGGTTCTTATAATATTTATATTAAAAAATTGAAAATAACGAAAGAAATGTAACAAATATACATAATGTTGTGTTAATTAGAAATACACTTATTACATTTAATATAGAAATACATTTATTCATATTTAATTCGCTTACATATGAATATATATATGAATATATTCATATTTAATTCGTTTACATATTTATAAACAAATAAATTCTAGGACTTCAACACAAATTCCGTATTCAAATATAATAAAAATGATTATAATAAATTATAATGTACGAATTTAACATTATTTAAATAATAATGATTAACAGAATTCTACTAATCGAAATTAACCTACAAAAAATAGAACTTAAAGAAATGTAAAAAAAAAGAAGGAAAAAAATGTGCTTACTTGATAATTATCCTAATAAATTTTATCTTGTAGTGTACTGTTTATCTTATATGATTACCTACAAAAAAATTTGTTAAAATGTTTAAATATCTAATATACTATACCTATTTCAGCAATATATGTTTCAAGTTTAAAATAATTCAAAATTATTAAAATAAACGCTATAAGCTTATGACTTTCATCTTTGAACATCTTTGTGATGTCAGACTAACTTCTATAAAACATATTTGCGAATACCCTTCTTGCATTTTTAATAAGTAAACGTTTTTGTTTTTATGTATTTCTGCCTACCTACTTTAAATTGTTTGTTACTTTATAAATACAAAAATATTTCTTACAATATTTAGTACTAGGTAAAATATTGTGTAATACAGGAAGAGTGTTCACTCCTAACACAGGTCTGCGTACCTAAAAGGAGTGTCCTTCAACATTTGTTATTGAACTTTACCTAATAAAGAAATTTTGAATTTTGAATTTTTGAATTTTTTTGTCTCAAGCAATATCAAAATGTTTGGAGCAGCTTGGGTGCTCCACCAAACATATGCCAATTTCGGGTGGGCTGATTTAATTCAAGACTGGTCTGAATTAGAAAAACTTCTCCTGCTGTCTAGCTGGAGAGTGTCCTCATTGAAAACTTATATGCCAGCTTGGGCCAGACGGAAGGCATGGTGCATTTTTAATTCGGTAAACCATAATAATCCGGAGCCTGTACAGGTCGCTCGCTACTTGGCACATTTGCACAATGATGAGAAACTAGCTTACAGAACCATATTAATTCACAAGTCGGTTGTCGCAACATTCACTAATATAACTTGTAAAATTGATTTTTCTACAAACTTTTTTATAATACATATTTTAAAAGCCATTTCAGTTGCTAAAGGAAAAAGGGTCAGACCCCCAATCTGGGACCCGAGAGTTGTTATTAGATATCTCAGCGTAAACTCTCCAGATGTGAACAGTCTGTATCAGGTTTCGATAGTGGGTGAGTGATAGTGATAGTAGTGTGTGGCGATACTTCTTTTGCCGACATCAAGCCGTAGAGTTCATGATCTCACACTAATTGCCATAAATTCAGAATGTTTCATAGATGAAGGTGATTCGATCATATTCTGGCCGATCATATTCGGGTCCAAGACCGATAACGCTGACTACCAGCAGTCCGGATGGAGACTGCGCCAGCATCCCGACAGGAACCTGGACTGCGTTTACTGGGTACGGAAACTTGTAGAGTTATCGCTCGAACGACGTCAATTATGTAAGTCCTTAAAATTATTTATAACAGCTAGAGGGGAACCTAAACTAGCTTCTAGGACTATAATTGGCAATTGGATAAAGTCTGTACTAGAGGACGCAGGCATTACTGCGAGCCCCGGCTCAATAAGCTCTGCGGTGGCTTCCTTAAATTGGTTGGAAATTTTCCAATAGATATGATTCTAGAAACAGGAAATTGGAAACAGGAACATACCTGTAGATCCTATTATCAAAGAGAAATTCGTGAGATCAAAAAAGATCAAGTTAACAAAACTAATTCATTGTCTAATTACTTTAGGCAGGCAGAATGATTTCATTGTTATGATTATTTAATATAACTTCTATTTTGTTTTCATTATTAATTTGGTTTTATTATTTTACACCTTGCTAATAACCTAAGTAATTACTAAAATTTACACATTATAGCATCGTTGTTTGCGCTTGGCAAACCCCTTAAAACAGGAGATAACAAACACATCACTCAAGATGGATTCCGGATATCAATACGGACAAATAATAGAGAGTTTTACCTTAAAATAAAACTTACCTATTATTTTCCTGAGATATCCGGAATCCAGGTAATCCCTACCTGGTACATCATGAGCATAATGACATGAATAATCAAGCGCAAACCGGAACGACGCCGTATAAATTGACGCGAAAACGATTAAACCGGAAGTCATGTAAGTGTGAAGAGGAGTAAACTAGACCAATCATTGCTGAAAAAGACAGGTGCTTGACTCAAGATGGATTCCGGATATCTCAGGAAAATAATAGGTAAGTTTTATTTTAAGGTAAAACTCTCTATTATACGTTATTGTGGCACGATTAATTCTTAATGGTAACTTACTCGCTCCTTATCCTAGCTGAAGTAAATAAAATAAAACCTATACTCAGGAGATCCTTAAGTAACCTTTTGACTTTCTGTATGCGGCCAGTGTGCCATTTCTAAATAAGTTCACACTAGTTCATTCCACAAATTTTTTGGCAATTCTTTAGAAGCGATATTTTTTTAAATATACCAATCACCGAAAATTACTAAATCAATGTAATAAAAAAAAACTTTCGCAGAATGTAATTTAAATTACGTACCTTCAAACAAAGTCTCACTAAACTGATTTATATACGCCCTGAGCGCCGCGAAGAGATGTTTGTAGAGGTTTTCGCTCTGCGGCAGCTGCAATAACCTCAAATACGGCTTAGCTGCTACGCCCTCCGCAGCCCCCACGTGTTTCATGAACAAGGAGGATCGGTCGATGATAGTTAAGCCTACTTCAGTTGCTAGGCAACCGGCTGATAAAACTGAGTGCTCGGCTATGGCTTCTAATTCTGAAAAAAGAGGGTGCTGTTCTAGTTCATATTTATTCAAATACAAATTCACATTTCTAGTATTTTACAATAAGTTGTTGTTATGTTGACGATGTTTCATAAGATACCTGTGATATGTTACACGCCTTCAAGTGCCAGTTACAAACGAATATTTTGGTAATGAACTACGATGTTCTTTAGCAGTCATTTCTATTTATATTAATAACAACTTCGGCTTTACTTGCGACATGTATTTTGATTTTGCACGGATTTTATTTAAAAGGTTGGACTATTAGCTTTTCAACGCTAAACAACATCAACGATTTGTAAATTTTTTACAATAAAAGTACTAGAAATATGACCAAAAATAAATCCACAAACGTTAAAATGCCTAAAAATCCAACCTCGTAAATCTAAACACATTTCACGTGACATTTATTTGAAATTGTTATACCTGTAGCAACACTGTTCGAGACTAAATTCTCTCTATTCACAGTGTTTGTTTTCTCCACAACAATAGGCGGTTCTTTAGAGAAATCCGGAGGACTCATCCTGGCGGGTAAAGTCCTAGCTTTGATTGGTTTAGGCTTCCCACTGGCGTCAGGGGTGTTCGCTTTCAGTTCCGAAAGGATTTTCTTACGACCTATGTATTGGAATTGTTCGGCGCAGAGTCTGTTACAGATAAAAAGGAGTTAAATATTAATAGGGCATTTGAATATAATAACAGTTCGTTGGTTATTAATCTCAAATATCTATGAATTAGTTAGCAGTTTACAAAAACTAATATTTTCAGCTAGATGTGGCCTACGCATAGAACATCATGTTCTAGCAATATAGTGCAATTGGAATAATTTATATCAATTCAGAATCGCCAATAAATATAGTTCACTCACAATTTAAAAAAAAATAGCTTACCATGTCGAAAAAAAAATATAACTCAAAAGCCCCATAAAGCCAAAAAGACACGAAGAAAAACTTACTCCAAAACATTGAAGAACGACTGCTGCTGCGCTTGCGCCATAGTTTTCCACCACTCTACTAGTCTTTCCTCATCCAAGTATTTTAAAACGAATAGGAAGCACAATAATACGTCACGGACTTCTTCCGGGGACATTACACCGAACCTGGACACCACAAGATATGAACTCATAATGAAAGCAATATGTCTGGTTTTTTTAAAGCAGTATTTTTATTGTGTTATTTCTAAGGTGTTCTAAGCTATAGAGAACGACAAAGTTTCTAAATATTGTAACGAAATTTTTTTTAAACATAACGGTTAGCAACGAAACTACGTAATGTCCTCAAATGTATGTAATGCACAGAGGTACAGATTTATTGTCCTGAGGGCTAACATCCATGGCGTTTACTGTGTCAATAAGGATCTTAGTTGTTACAGTACGGGAGGTATTTTTAAAGCATATTTTTTATTGACTAGGTTACGAAATCTTTTACATAATTGGGGATTTATATAATTATTATATAAAATATGGTTTCAAATAGAAATATTTAAATCAACATTGTGGTATGAGTATAGTGAAGAATACAAGAAATCTGTTTTATATGGGTAGATAGATATAGAATTACTTGAAGTCTTATTTTACAATAGTTGCAATAAATAAAATCTATTTAATAGGTCTTTACCTATGAAACTGCCGTTTTGCCGTACTGGCCATTTCAAATGAAAATATTTTTTTTGGACTGATAATTCTAATTTCAAATTAATTTTATTTGACAAACATGGAATTCTTTTTCTAAAATCGTCATTTGCTTAATAGTTAGTGTTTTGTTTTCAACGCATCCGAACATTTTTCGTCATCATGGATAAGTTAAAAATTCGAGTAATTATGGAGTATGAGTACCGTCGTGGCAGCAAAGCGGCACAAGCGGCACGCAACATCAACGACGTTTACGGAGCGAACACTACAAACGAACGCACCACCCGTTATTGGTTTACCCGCTTCCGTTCTGGAAATTTTGACCTGAAAAATGAACCCCGTGGTCGTCCGAAAACTTTGGTCGACAATGACGAATTAAAGGCAATTGTGGAAGCTGATGAAACTCAATCCACGGCTGAATTAGCAGCAGCTTTCGACGTTAGCATCAAAACAATATTGGTCCATTTGCGTCAAATTGGCAAGGTAAAAAAATCTTGACAAATGGGTACCCCACGAACTCAATGACCGCCAGCGCGAAGTACGCGTGGAGACGTGCCTTGCACTGCTCAGCAGGCATACAAATGAAGGAATTCTGAACCGCATTGTTACTTGTGACGAGAAATGGATCCTGTTTGACAATAGTAAGCGCTCAGCAAGTTGGTTGGACCCTGGTTCAGCACCCAAACAATGCCCTAAACGAAAACTTACCCCTAGAAAAGTGATGGTCACTGTTTGGTGGTCTAACGCGGGTGTAATACATCACAGCTTCTTGCCAAACGGGACAAGCATTACTGCAGATGTGTACTGTGAAGAACTGAACACAATGATGGAGTAGCTCGCACGTCTCCAACCAGCTTTGGTCAATCGTTCGGCTCCACTGCTCCTGCACGACAACGCGCGACCTCATACTGCACAGCAGACGGTCTCCAAGCTACATGAGTTGGGGTTGGAAGTTCTCCGTCATCCGCCGTACTCACCAGACCTTGCGCCTAGACTTCTACTTATTCCAGAATTTGGATAACTTCTTAGCTGGAAAAAAAATCAATACCGGAGAGGCAGTACAAAATGCCTTTGAAAAATTTGTTGCCTCCCTACCAGCTGATTTCTTCAAGAAAGGCATCAATAAGCTACCAATGCGTTGGCAAAGATGCATTGATTGCATGGGTGATTATTTTGATTAATAGAAATAAAAAATATATAAAAAAATTACGCTTCATTTATTTCGTGAAAAACGGCAATTTCATAGGTAAAGACCTAAAATTTAACAATACACAATTATTCAAAACCAAGGAAACCCATAAGGCCACATGAAACCACAAATAATACACAAAATTTTAAAACAAAAAATTTACCTGTTCACCTGATCACCGATGTCGCTAAGGTCCAATTTCGTGTTTCTCGGCAGCGAATCGCCTCCAGACATCGTCGAAACGGACTCTAACGAACTTTGCGACATGTTTTTTGTGTGATCTACAAATGTACAAGTGCAATTCACCGAGTGTAAACCAAACCACAGATTTTATTGGGAGAAAATTCATGCCAAGGACGAAACGTAAACGATAACTTATGTGGCCGACGGGACGGATCGAAATGTCGATTCCTGGCTAGACCGGAACAACATAGGTATGTTACGAACTGTAAAACTATGGAAGTTTGAAGAATAGACCGGTTGGAAACTTTTGACAGAACAATTAAACGGTCGGTTAGTTTTTAAGCTAAATACTGCCACAAAAGTTATCATTGACAGTGTCCAATGCACGTACCTTTTCCGTTTAAATGGTTGTTTGGTAAAGGCGGATCTTTAAAATGCCCCGAGTTCCTTATAGGCGTGTGGTCAAAGTGTAAAGTAAGTCGGTTCCGCTTGGGCGTGCTGTTCACGGAGCCTACTTCTTTAGTCATTATTTGAACGTTATGGTTAATAACGGGGTTGCTAGTAGCATCGCCGTCGATCCTGTCGTGGCCGTTTTCAGCTACTGGACTGGCTAATGATTTGGTTACTAGTCGATGTGCGTTCTCTGAAATACATAAAATTATGGTACCCATTAAAAATATATGTATCATTAAGACCTGCTTGCCTGCTGCCTGATCTTAAATTTTTATTTACTGATGATTTTGTATTTTTCAACCGAATCTATCTATACTGACGAGAAAATCCATTAGTCTTTGTACACTTTTATTTATACACAATGACCTTAGAATTCTGAAATGTAAGAGCTTTCTGGAAATGTATAGTTCTACAATTTGATATGAACCGAAAGAACTTAAGCCCCAAAATTGTTATAACCAAGTATTTTTATTATAGTTGCAATAAACCAAGTCTAATTGTACGAGTTATCTGTAATTACCAGTATTACTACGTCTATCTTCTCCGGATAAAATTAATTCTGTTTCTACAAGTTTATTAACAAATCAAAACCCGTATATCTTACAATTTCAACTCACCTAATACAACATTAAGCCACGGGGCATACAGCTGCGCTATCCTACAGCGACACTGCTTCGTCCTATATCTATCGTCGTGTTCATGTTTAGTTAACAAACAACGTAAAACATTTAGGGCAGTGCGCCGCTTTTGTGGCGCCTCCCGCAGTGATTGGTCTACCTGGAAGAGAAAAAATAGAGATAAAGATGACTATACTAGCAAGTTCAATATCGAACGCTTTAAAATTCATTAAAGTGCAATTGATTTTGATCCGTATCGAGTCGATGCCCCAAAATAAGAATTTGGATTTAGTACTTATTAGATCTTAGCCACTAGTTATCATCTAAGTAAGCCACTATTTTAAAATATCATCCAATTTCGATTATGGTGCCTCGCCGGGTACTCCCGCACCACAAACGCTTCGCTAGCTCGGCTCGCGCATGCGATAAATGCAGCCTAAAATTAACCTAACCCAAATTAAACAGTAAACTACGCTTTCTATAGAATATTAGATCTTAGATATAATTAGAATAACAATTGTGAAAAGATTATGCCATTTATGGACTTACAATTTTTATATTTTCCTTAATCTGACACAAAATATAAATAATATCTTATCAAAAATAAACAAAAATACTATTTTAATCTAGCAAAGACAAAAATGAAAATACTGTTTAAGATTACTTAAAATAGCAGGTTTAAATAAAACAAAACAAAAATTAACACAATGAGGCTGCTTAGTGAAGCTTGTGTTGTATGTATGGGTGTGTGTGTGTACGTGTGCGTGTGTGTGTTTATGACTGTTTATCACTTGACAGTATGGAACTTAGTATCTCGTACCTAAAATTGGTTGAAATTTGGTTGTAGTTTGTTTTAGCGAGTTGTGTGTTGAAAAGTTGAGTGTGCCTTGTTCTGGTGGAGAGAGTGTGTAGAAAGGGTAAGTTGTATCAAGGCAGTACAATCCATAGAACCATTGCAGATAATATATAAGAAAAGCATGTCAAGTAAGCTGCGTCGACTTTCCAAGGCCAACATTTGGTTATGTTTACAGGCTTTAGGATATGGCAAATCTGAAAATGATCCAGAGCTGTTTTTAATACAAAGCCCAGATTTTTGTACGATTTTGTAACTATGTTAGAAACATGTTTGTTATAATTAAGCTTCGAGTCAAGGACCGCGCACAGGTCACGAACAAGATTAGATTTATGAATAACCGTGTCATTGAATGAGTAGTTGGTTAAAAAAGGGTTCCTCTTCCGAGTGAACGTCATGTGTAAGCACTTTTCATAATTAATATTAATACGATTTTTAAAATAATAATTAAATAAACGATTTAATTCATCCTGTAGCTTTTTTTATTAATAATTAGCAGGCGTTTGTCTTCCATCTCACCTGATGGAAAGTGACGATGAAGACGAGGATCCTACACGCCTGTCTAAGAGGTGCCTATTCACTATACACTTGAAAGCTCCAGGGTTATATTTATGTGAAAAAACAGACGCAGGCAAATCGTTCCATTCTTTGGCAACACGAACCAAAAATGAGCTATCGAACCGTTTCGGCTCTTCGGCACGCTAACCACAAACGGGTGAAACTTCTGTCTGCGTCTGGTTGACCGGTGGAGAAAGGGGGAAGGTTCGATCAGCTGAAAAAGAGCATTCGCACACTCTCCAAAGTGCAATCTGTAAAAAACCGATAGACTAGCAACTTTGCGACGATGTTCGAGACTTTGCAGTCTCGAAGAAGTAAGTTTGTCGATAAGTCTACGGGCCCTTCGGTCGACAGAATCCAACGCTTCAAGATGGTACTTAGCGGAATCATGCCAAAGATGACTGCAGTACTCCATACAGGATCGAACCTGGGCTGTGTACAGGTTGAGCAACTGTTCAGAGTTGAAGTACCGCCGGACCTTTGCGATAAATCCAAATTTTTGGAAAGCTGACTGTGCCATGGTTTCAATCTGTTGACCGAAATTAAGTTTCGAAGTGATGGTCATGCCTAGAAGCCCTAGATGGTTTGTGATCGGTACAGATACACCTTTGAAAGTGGGCGTCAAGTTGAATGTGCTCTTTTTACCGGAGAAGAGACACGCCTGTGTTTTGCAAGGGCTGAACTTGACAAGGTTGGCTTCACCCCAATCGGAAACCCTAAATAGTGTCACATCAACCCGTTCGATTATCGACTCTCTCTGAAATTGGATCCGGTTTGGACTCGTCTCGCGTATTGGACACATATCCCTCTACAACAGTGCTGTCATCGGCGTAACCATCGGCGTGCCTTCCGATAAAAGAAGCTCATTAATGTGCAGCAGGAATAATGTTGCAGAGAGAACAGATCCCTGAGGTACGCCGGCGTTGATCGCCATTAGGTCCGATGAAGCCATCGACGACAACTCGAATTGACTGTTCCCTCAGGAAATCAGAAATCCAGTCGCAGAGTCCAGATGGTATGCCATACGCAGGAAGCTTGCTCAAGAGGGCTTCCTGCCATACCCGGTCAAAGGCCTTGGAGATATCCAAGGATACGGCTACTGCCTCTCCGTGCCCTTCCAAGGCCATGCTCCATAGATGCGTGACGTACACTAGAAGGTCTTCTGTTGAGCGTCCTCCGCGGAAACCATATTGGTTGTCACTGAGGAGCTAATTTGTCTCTAGGTACGTCAGGAGACGATGGTTCAATACACGTTCCATAAGTTTGCAAATTATGGAAGTGATTGCAATAGGTCTATAGTTGACTGGGTCGGCTCGACTGCCCTTTTTTGGTACGGGCTGTACGTTTGCAAACTTCCATGATTTTGAAACTTTTCCAGTCCTTAGGGAGAGCTTGAGAGAGAGTCGAGCTTGAGGCTGTCCAGGAAGTTTTTAATCTTTAAAAATATTTTTGTGTCGTCAGCATACAATATACGATAAAATTAGAGTGTTGAATGGATTGCCCAATGCCATTAAGGAAAATAGAACATAATAATGGTCCCAAGATTGAGCCCTGAGGTACGCCTAAGGGTACAGATATTAAGTATACAGAGTTCAGACTGAACGAAAGCCACCCACCTCAACAGCCTGACTCAAAAATACCATGAAATAATGTAACCAGGTCAAATTAAGCTTTTAAAAAAATTATAGACCAAGGAGTAGTTACCACAAGGATATTAACTACCCTTTCGTGTTAAATTAAAATGTTACAATTGAAATTGAAAAGCACATTATTCTGAAACAAATAATAAACATACAAACCTGTTTAAGTAAAGTACCGGCAAGATAATGTCTCATAATAAAATCTTCGGTAAGCTTCAATTTGGCTGGGTCTGAAAAACAACATAGCAGTTACAGCCTTATTCCTACCGTCATAAAATACAAATAACCACTTCTAATAAATAGTTTACCTTCAATAGAATCTTTGGCAATCTTATTTGCTTGTAAAGGCAAGTTAAATGGCACGTAATGTTCATGTGAACATATTGTCTGTAAAAAGGTAAACTTAAAATCGAAGAGAGCTTTGGGATCACAAACTTTGAACTTATCTAAATACTTTTGTATTTGTCTAAATACGAAACCTCTGTCCATGAACGAGAGGCAAGACTGAAAAAAATACAAAACATTATTGATGATAACTGAATCTATACGTTATAGTTAAATATTAAGAAATATTTGAAATTCTAATATTTGAGCTTACCTTTAAGAACACCGCTAAGTTTTTATTAAAAATATGAGTTTGCATGGGTTGTTGTAAAATATATGAAGGCTCTACTGTTGATACTAATTTATCAATATTATCTGATAATTCAATATTAAACCTTTCATGTCGAGACATCTGCAATAAAACAACAAAAATTACAAAACTTTGCAAACGTAAGTTAAAAATAAAATAACTTTTTTTTTCTAATCACTGAACTAAAGTACTTGCGTAGGTAAATATAATAAGAAAGAACATTAAGGCATTATAAACTAAGTGTAATGCACTTACTTTTATCCGTCCCGTGTTAATTAAATACTGAGCCATACTTTTGACAATGATGTCGAAGAAAAAACTGGAATACTGCATAAACTTATGGCCCAATAGAAAGTCTTGCTGATGCGGATCCACGAACATGTGTAAAGGAGCCGTTAATACCGTGTGCAATTTGAATTCTACACAACTAAATACGTACTGAAAATCAAAATGAATGTCTGTTAATTTTTGCAGTGTTTAGGTTACGGTAATAGCAGTATTTTTTATATATAACAGAATTGGCCCAAACTAACCATAACATCAAAATAATACACAGCAAGGTCTTCGTGATTAAGTTGTTGATTAAGAACCAGTATGTTTTTATAATAAAAATCATAAGATTAAATTAAATACATACCTTGACATAACTATCCAATAAATCTTTGCGTCCATAATCGTGGATCATATGAACATAATGCACTATTAATTTTACTACTTGGTATCCTAAGTCATTTGAGTAACTTTTATCCATCGTCTGCAACATAAAAAATAAAGTCTGTAAAAATTCTTCCATACCCTGTATGTTCTGGAAGTTCGATACACTCCTTTTGGGGGTTAAAGTAGGGCTGATTTGCGATAGATTTTGCCATGTGCTTTTTTATTGAATTTAATTAAATTCCCACGAAATAAAATAAAGCCAAACTAATACAGTTTAACTTGATGTAGAGAACTTGGGTTAGCGTAAAATTTTTGAAAAAGTTAATATTCATGCCGTTTAGTTTACACAAAAAATATATGGAATGTATCGTAAAAACTACTTTAGGAAATTATTAATTTCAATAGCTATCTTAAATGGTCAAAAAGTTGACTGAAAACATAATCAATTACCTATTAAAACTTTAATTCAATAAAAATAACGGAAGATAGGCTACAAGTCGGAGGTTTGACTCTGTAAAAATTTTAGCAAAGGAAAAACACTTTGCACCTACAATGATCAGAAAAACTATGTTAAGAAACACCCCAATTTCAATATAGAAGATAGTTGGAAGAAATAACATAAAATCCAACATCCAACAAAGTTGCGAAACCTCATGCTCAAGGCACTGTCAACATTTTCTGTGTTAATCCTGAACGCTACTCCGCAGACTGAGAATCATGTGGACATGATTCAATGTCTGCTGTCAAGACGCCTGTGATCTTAGTCACTAGTGACCACGGTGTGTAGACGTCGTGTTAAAATGTGGTTAAAAATCTGGTTAAAAAGTTTCCATTTAAAGTAATGGATCGTGAAAACTTAATAAAATGTTACAAGCTCGGACAGCAAGGACCTCAAAACACCTTGTTCCCGGTTACCTCATTTCATTTGTTAAATGGCGTAGTCACTACCAAAATCGACTACATACGACGCGACACGTATACAAACTAAATTATACAGACACGAAATATTTTGTCTTACTCGCAAGCCCATGTTTTGCATCATTCTATCACTTTTTTGATTGACGTGTGTATCTGTGGTAGTTACTAGAGCCGTATAATGTAAGAACGTTGCCTTACCTCTGCTGTTTTACTGTAATCAAAGTATTGAAAAGGAAATCGTTTCGATCTCGAATCAGTGATCGTTTTGAGCTGTTATCTATGTGCTTTTCCAATTCTATCAAGTTTCCTGGCAGAGTATTTTTAGCCGCGCCTCAAGACCCGAAATTTAGAGAAAAGTAGATGAAAGTAGCTAGAAGACGAAATTTACCTTCTCAACATCTGTTTTGCGATGTTGTGAAGATCACTTTGATGTAAGTAGTTGTATTTGTAAAAACCTTGTAGGACCTTGCATCAACAAGGAAGGGGTTTCTTTGCGATTTAAGTAGGTACCTTATCGAATCAACATTTTTTACAGATGGAGAATGATGTTGAAAACTGGGTTCAGTAAAAACTTGTAAGAGACAACTTAGCTTTAAAAAAGTAGTAGTTCTCCATATTTTCGGCTGTCAACGAAGGACAGACATCAAAACCAAAATCTGTTACTTGCGTAGGTTTTTTTGACTAAGAAATGCACTTTAAACAACATAACCTCACTTTAACTCCACTTACCGGAAAAACTTTTGTCCTTTTATGTAACACTTGAAAAATCAGAATTTTCTATTAAAAAAACCACCTCAGGAAGGCTTCGCGAGTAGGCTTTAAAAAGTATTTTTCCATTTGTTGCTATTCTTCAATGTTTACTTTTATGAACAGCTGAACTGAGTCACTGCGCTGATTTGTGTTTGAATTAACCTAACTTATAATTAAAATATTTCGCAAAAAAAGTAATAATCTTAGAATAAATATTTCAATATTGCACTTTTAACTACTTTTAACGACTATCACTATTGAATTAGTAATATGAATATACTAGTTATAGTGCCTTGCTTAAAATAAGAGCCACGGTTTCTAAGGCTCAATTTCTCATTTTGTAAATGCGAAAGGTTACGATATAACAAAAATTCAAACATGTAACACATAAGCTCTACTTTCACCCTCCAAAAGCAATGTATCGTGTTTCCGGTGACCCTGTACAATGTCGGTATTCATTCTTATTATCATTTATTTTAGTATGAAAACACAAATACACACTTTAAGTTTTTTTCACAACTTCATAATGGAACATCGATATGGATATATGCATGAGTTCAGACGTAAATTCTTCAATACATTTCTCTTATATTTCAATATTTATTTAATTCCTTTAGAAGAACTTTATTTTTGTAATTTTCATTCACAAAACACAGTTGAATAGCCTTAAAATTACTCAACACTTACCATCAATTCAAACAGCTGATTCAATGTGGTCGGTAGGAACGCCACAAGCGTTGTCAACTTGACTGCGTGCGCAGCTTTTAACGCGTTGATGACGTCACTTCCGGGGGACAGTGGCGGAGACGACGGCTTCATTAGTTTTTCACATTGTGTGAAAAGGTTGTGTAAATGTGGGTCGCGCGTCGCTACGGTCGAGTCTAGGACGAGTTGACAACGGAATAACTGTTTTTCACCTTCTACCCAGGTTATTTCTGGGCCCGAATTCTGTGGAACAAAATGTAGATTAGTCAGGTAGTAACAAATAATAATAATATATTCTTAGTGTCATATCAACAAACAATATGATAGCATCGCAACGAAAGAAATTAATAATTGATTTAGAATGAAAGTTTCATTGACGGAAAAGGAGGACGTAGAATTTACTGATTTATGTTACTATAATATAATAAGCAAAACATGTTTTTATATATTTTAGATATTTATTTATTAACTTACTCCTTTTCCAAGACCAAGAGGTTGAATTGACAGATATTCACAAGGTAAGTGCGTTGCGACTGGCAAGTTTATAATTTCGTCTATTAATTTATCATTTCTTAGCAAAGGCGCCCAGGCGTACCTGTAAGAGATGTGAGAAAATATAATAAACTGACAATATTAATCATTTCCGATTTTTAGATCTTTTGTTAACTACAGAAGGTAAGAGACAGAATTTGTACATTTATTCAAATAACTTTTCATTTGATAGCAGATATAACAATAAAACAATTTATTTATAGTATAAGAAAGCAAATTAAACTAAATTTAACTTATCTAGTTGAATATTGCAGCAACTAAGAAGTAAAACTTTGTTGTTATTTGAAAATGGCAAATTTTTCTAATCTATTTATTCATTTAACCTAATATCACTCACCCCAAACAAGTTTCAACATTAGCATCGTTCTTCTTAGACAGATCACACGAGATGTGGTAAAAAGTGAACAACAAATGATGTTGCGGCGTTATAGTCGTGGGTAGCCGAATCTTTGCCTCGTCGCACCACGTTGGGTTCGTGTTGTGATGGAGCACTGAGCAGCGGTATTGGGTTGTCATTCCTGAACGCCCGTACACTACCTAAGGTAACAGTTAATTTATTAGAAAAAGTCAAAACGAAACACAAATAAATAATTGAGAGAAAAGCGTTTGTTCCAGGCGATAAACTGATATTTTCGATATTTCAACTTAAGTCACTTTTCTAGAACATGTGATATCGAGGGGGACTTTTAGTATTTAATTGTAATAATGTATGGAACAAATTTAAGGAACCTTTATGCGAATTTATGCAAACTGAAATGTCTATTTTGACCGAACTAATATCGAACAGGATAAAATAGTAAAAGCATTTTGAATATGAAAATACAAGTGAATTTTTTTAATGGATAACAAAACCACGATTATGTTGTTTGCAGGATGTTCAAAAGTCTTCCATATCTAACAGTAGGTTACCTAAAATACCTAGTTCTATTCTATATAAACATATATACACAGGGTGTCCCATAAATGACACGTAAGGGTGACACTGGAGGTAGATGGACTTCAGGCCTATCAGATAACACCAACATGCATCCAGTAAAAGTTTTCTGGTTTTCGAGATAATGTCACTTTTGTGATTTTTTATGAAATTTCCACTTTTTGGTCCTTTTTTGCCTACAGCTGCAATAAATATCTTTTAACTCACGGTTTTTTTTTACCAAGACTATCGTTATTAGTTACTTGAGACAACCTAGTAATCATTTTGACGGAAACTAGCACACTATACTAAGAAAAAGAGTTGAATTGTTTTGTTTTATTTAATTGCGAAAAACCTGATCAAAGTTTAACTGATTGCTGTGAAAAAAAAAGTGTATGGCGATGATACTGCACATCATCTTAAAAATTTCCTTGTTTAATGACCTTTTCAAAATAGCATCACAATAGCCATTTTTTTTAAACCAAATCATAGAAAATTTAATTTTTTCATGAAAGGTGTGCTACTTGGAAAATAGTACAACTGCATGATAATGCTTAATAACAGGTCCAGGTGTCTTTTGTGGCAAAATTACTCATAAGTGAAATTGCAGTTCCTATATTGACACTATAGGTAATAAGTATTATTTCTGTTTAAATTAAGATTTCTTCTTCCTCTGTCGTTCGAAACATGTTCAGAAATATTGTTACCATGCGTTAATAAATTAAAACATACCTTTAAAGGCTCATTGCCCCCCATATCTCCATCCTTCAATTCGACCAAGCACGCGATATTCCGGGCCCTTGCAAACACTTTCTGCGACTCAAAGTTCAACCCTAAGGGACGCACGTACAAATGGTGTACGAAGGCCGCGTAGGGCTGTTCCGGCTCCGTGTTTAGAGTTGCCAGTTCCAGGGTCAAAGGAGTGGTGGGAGGTAGAGGGAAGGGCTTTAGGGCGGCGTAGGACGTCGTCATGCCATCTGGAAATGAGATATTATGATTAGTGTGGCTGATATATATTAAAAGTTTTACAAATATTATAATTTCATGAATGGTTTTAAATTCAAAAACGACCTTTAAGAAAATCTAGACTTATAATGTTACTACTAAAACAATTTCAACATAAAATACTTACCTATTTTATTAATAAGTATATTATTACAAAATCACAAAAATATTATTATGTCTTGTACGACAGGAAATTAAATTGTCTATTAAATGTTTTTTTTTGTCTTACTATTAGACAGATTATATTTTGAAATAGTCAATATTTTTTTTCTTTCAGCTGACAAAACTTGGTTTTAGCTTTAGTATAAAACAAACGATACTTCATGGAACTCACTAGTAATTTGCTCAGTGCTCTGCGCCACGTTGATGTTCAACCACCCAGGCACAGCAGTGAGTTTGGCTAATTTTTCAGGTTTCCGGAAATCAGATAATATTTTCAGTAAATCATCGTCAGACATTTTGTTTGGTTCTTGCCTATAGATAGCGGGAAACTCAGGAGTCGTATCAAGGTCATTGCTGTACAACCTGGAAATTATACAATGATAGTATTAACGAGATGTATCGTCCAAGTTAATCTTTAGTAATGATAATGTGTATGAATTCTTTGTAATTTAAAATTAGGTTACTACTTAAAACATAAAAATTTTATAACATAGTCTTTTTTTTATAGAAAAAGGATTAGACGTTTGTCTTCTATCTCACCTGATGGAAAGTGACGATGAAGACGAAGGTGTTACACGTCTATCCACGAGATACCTATTCACTCGACGCTTGAAAGAACTAGGACTATAGTTTTCTGGAAAAACAGACGCAGACAGTTCATTCCACACCTTGGCGACCCGCACCAAAAAGGAACTATCGAAGCGTTTGGTTCGACTTCTTGGGATGTCTACCATGAAGGGATGGAACGTCTGTCTGCGTCTAGTAGTCCGATGCAAGAAGGGTGTGGGTTCAACCAGATCAAAAAGAGCATTCGCGCACTCTCCAAAATGTAATCTGTAGAAGACTGCTAAACTGGCAACTTTCCGACGATGGTCGAGGCCTTGCAGTTTTTTTGGTGGCGAGGTCAAAGTTGTAAATAATTTTTCGGGCTCTTCGGTCAACTGCGTCTTATTGTAGATATAATTTACATATTTTATTTAAGATCGTATTAAGCAGAATGTACAAGTTTGAGTATCTCAAACAGTATCAACAACAAGGTTTTATGAATATTTTATAAATCCCTAGACAATCACACAAACTGTATATCCCCAAAGTAAGCAGAGCTTGTGTTATAGATGACCATACAGCGAATTGGGGGAACCGAGAATAAACATATACCTAAAAATATCAGAAACCATGACCCGAGAACAAACATCTGTGTTCATCACACAAATGAACGCTCCGGCAGGACGCGAACCTGGAACCACCGGCGTAGCACAGGGCTACTAACTATTACGCTACTCAGCCGTCACGTTGTATATTGATATATAAAAATGAAAAAACAAAATAACCGAAATATTGATTTAAGTACGTATAATTACCTGAACAAAGGTTTAGCAGCCCAGGCAAAAGGCATCCGATACCCTCCGACTCGGTGAGCATAAGACTGGACTGCCTTGTGAACCTTCAAGCCGAGTCGAGGGTCTTTGGTGGCTTTGAGGTACGGCTCCATGACTTGATTCACGTGCCCTTGGAG
Source organism: Marasmarcha lunaedactyla (assembly GCA_923062675.1). Lineage (NCBI taxonomy): Eukaryota > Metazoa > Arthropoda > Insecta > Lepidoptera > Pterophoridae > Marasmarcha > Marasmarcha lunaedactyla. The sequence continues at coordinate 23,099,737 of OV281346.1, forward strand.
AATCTTGTCTATTTTGACTACGAGGAATAATTCTGAATGTGGGTTGTTGAGTGAGAGCAGTACCTGAAGATTGTTAGTAATTAGTCAAATGTTTTGAAAATTAGGTTTACAACAATTGTAATGCAAAAAAAAATTGGCTTTGATTAGCACATAGCTTCTTTATAATAAATGTTAGTCAATAACTAAGAACACACAACAAAATTATTTACCTTTTAGAGTAAATTTGCACAATCGTTTGATATTAAAGTCTCGATTAAAAAAATCGTCAGCTAGATCAGATCATACAGATTGCTTATTTCAATTGAATACTGTTTTCAAATAACCATTGTTTTGAGAAGAATAAATTAACTGTATAGATACTTTCTCTGATGTTAAAAAAACATACAAACCTGTTTCTTCGAGCGAAACCATTCCTCGGGTATCTGTTTAACATCTAATTTAACGTCATAGCTAAAATTCTCAACTAAAGACTGGGTGCACTCATTTTCCTTGACTAGATCCTTCACAGCTTCGTGATTTAGATCAAAATGGAAGTTTTCTGTGACCTTTTTACCACTTCTGGCATCGTAAATTGCTAAATAAGTGTAATATGGCTCTACTTGGCACAAAAGTTCCTTGTCTCCGTCTATTGGTGCTTGTAATCTAAACTTTAAGCTGTCACATTTGAGCAAAATTCTTTGGCCAAAATGTTCTCTGTAAAAATCAAAAATCTTAACAGTTCCAATCGTAAATATTGAATCATTCACATTTTAACAAACACATATATTTCATTAGTATAAGACATTATAAAAATGTAATTAAAAATAAATAACACGTTTGTCATACATTCGTTAACATCTTAAAACAATATATTTTAATTATCAGTATAATGATTTTACTAGGATGACAGTACTTTAAGGATAATATAATAGTAAATAACAGTTTGTTATCAGTATTTTATATGCAGCCTTGTAAGTTCAAGCAATGTTTCATTCATTCTCACATTTTTCAAAGAGTTCTAAGTCCCTATATCAATTTAAAAAAAAAACTACAAATCTACGTACTTAAAAGGTTCCAACTGAGGTTCAGGAGTATTCTCTCTCTTATAAGGCATGCTGAAGATGTTTGCGCGACATTCATTCCTAGCTGCAGCAATGGAGAGGTCAGTTTCGCGTGAATACCGCATCAGAAGAGGATTCATACTATGTTCCAACCCTTTTAGGGTCCCATAGGTGACGGGCGGGGGTTCTGCTGTCAGAGAAATATCTGTGTTTGAAAAGAGATGTTTCATTTTACTGTAAAGCGGTCATTTCATTATTATGAGGATATATTTTAAGTTACATTACAGTTACATTATCCGAATGCGCATTTGTCTGATGTAGTAACTAACATCCAAATATGCAAACATAAAAACATTCATATTTTTAATTAAAATTAATTCATATATTTATTTTTAATTAAAAGTATGAAGGTTTAACACTTAAAAGGTCTAAACAAGGTTAAACCGCAAATATTAAATAACATTTAATAAATAAGGAAGCATGAAGACAACAAATGATAAAAATACTGTAAAGCATTATTATACCTTTATCAGATGTATCCTCCAGTTGGTTACATGGTGTATCCTGATTTCTTTTAAGAGCAGCATTAAATGCGTTTATCCAACTGTTCAACTCCTCTTCATTTTCGGCTGAGAACGAATACCCTTTTCCTCCTGACATTCGTAATTCGAAACTAAATCGACCCCTCTTTGGATTCTAAAATTAAAATATTTGATGATCAGGATTTCATGGCGAAGGTTCAATCGTTACTTAGAACTTGGTGACCACATTCTTGTCTTAAGGCAGAATTTGTTTACTCTGTACAGGTATTTTTTTATTCTTCTTCTCTTATATTAATACCAAGACCCCGATTGAAATTGTATGCCAACCTACACACACCTTAAAATCCTAAATTTTTTTAAATTTCCTAATAAAAAATAAAACAAATTCACCTTAACAACGTCTGAGCAGAAATCCATCACGACTGTCAGTTTGGTGTCGGTCTTCTTCTCGTCTTTATAAACTTCAAGAATGTACGTTCCATCGGCCTCCCTAACCATGGAACAGTACCTTTTCTTGAAGGATTTGGACGCGAGATTACTGAAGATCCTTTCTGACCCGATTTCGGGGCCCTTGAGAAGGTAGCCCTCCTTGGTTCCGAGATCAATTTTGGCATTTTGAGCTTCATTTTCCTCCTCTATTTCAGTATCTAAGTCGTATACTTCTTCTGGTAGTTTATTGTCTAAAGGCCTGTAAATAATGTTATTTTATGATTTATATTCCTACATAGTACAATGTTCTGTTCGATTTTACCACTTAATAGAATAGTGAAATTGTTTTAGTTTTACTAATAGCTCAAGAAACGCAATCATAACTTAATATTCCTATTTCTACAAATCGACTATAACTTATGAAATTTGGTGCAGAACAAATTCGGAATTTAATTTGGTTAACAAAAGATGACTTTTTAGAAGTCAAAATGGAAAGCCTAAATATTAGCACTTCAATACGTTAAGAGCACTCTAGAACCTTATCAATTTTAATTCTTACTTATATTTTACACAGATTCCACTATATTTCTATTCATAAATCCGCTTTATACGAATATAGTTGTATCCTACGAAACATATATTGGTTTTTGTCTTAAAAAATTTTAAAAGGGTAAAAAAGTCATTATATGTCGGTAGGTATTGCTTGTTTTGACTTTGTCCAGGGGCCTGCAACAGCATCTTTATTTAAATTGATAAAATTCAAATTCAGATTAACACGATAACACTACTTGAAAATTATGAATTGTGTGGTTTTAGTTAATCGCAAGTCATAGCATACAACTAACTACTGTTCTATTTTCAGAACATTAACACGATTATTGTTTTGCTAACTAGAAGTAAATACAACGTTTATGTACTATGTATTTCCTGTAGTGTACATTGTTTACATTACTATCCTACATTGTGCAACATAACAGGAAACAGCGTAAAAACGATCTGATAAATAGGCGGGAATGTGAGTCCTCGACCTTGGTTCGTATTATCAAAAATCTAAAAGAACGAAATATATGCTAATTGTATTGCAAATGAGCAAATGCTTTTATAACACTGCTATGAGTTATGAAAACATGAAGATTCAGACATGCATAGTTGCGAAGAGTAAACATTACAACTATGAGATTTGAGTAACTAAGTTTAGGCTGCAGACAAATTAGGTCAATTAGGTTAATTAACGCGATTTTCGTGGTCTAGCCTATTAGAAAGGCTAATTTATTACCCGTAAAGTTCACCTTCTTCTTACAGTTGTTTAATCATAAAAATAGGTTAGACAAAGTAGTAGATTATAAAATTGTCTACAAAAATATTCGTACACTTTTTTAAAACTTATAACTCCTATTTCTGAAATATCGTGTCGTGTAATAAATACCGCCTGTTAGACTGGACTACCATCTATTGTTACAAATTATAAAAATATATATTGATTTTTTTATTATTATTAAGGATTTTTTATTTTATTAGGATTAACCAACCCTAAAATTGTAAGAGTGCTGCGACACTTTCTTCTAAGAGCTTTAAATTTGTAATAATGTGCAATATGTCTTCTCATATGCTTTAAATTTGTAATGTGCGATAATATGTCTTTTAAACCGCGGTTCTTAGGAAAAAAAAGTGTAGGGTAATTTTTTGTATACAAACTATTTTTGGATAAAATTTTACGGGAAACATTAAACTTTGCATAATTATTTTTTCTATTTTTGGGTCGATGAGGCCTTCTAGTATTTTTTTGTAATAATGTCGCAAAGGCATGTACCAAATTTCAACTCTATGCAAACCCACCCCTACTTATTTGGCTGTTTCGACTGGACTAAATTTGATATTTTATTTATGTAGATTAGAGATCTACAGATCTACTACTATCATTACCCAGTATTGACGTAATTGGGAAAGCTAGGACGATTTTTATTTTATTATTCATATAATATTTTACACTTTTTCAAACTTGGTTTACATTTTTTAAAAAATCAATAAAAAATCTTAAATGGATGTGGATATTGAAGAGAAAATATTCCATACATCAAAATTAATAATGAATAATGTAAAGACCAAAATAAAAAATCTTACCTTGGCAAGTTCAAATAAGTTCCAGAATAGTTGCTGTATTTATAGTGAATGAGATTCCAGCTGGAGGCGTAGCTGAGCAACGCCTGCCTTGTGAGCAGGGGACAAGTGGAGGCAGTTCGGACATCCGGGACGGCTGTTGTGACTGTTCTCCATCGACGCGGGAGGACTACACTCTGTAATTAATATTCTGTAGTTTATTTTACATTACAAGGGATGTAAAATAAAATTAAACCACACCAGTCAGGATCAGGACAGCAGATCTATTTTAGTCTATTTTGGCAGACTTTTCGTCTCGAATATTTTACTTGTTCATATTAAAAGAATATTGCGTGCTATAAAATTTTAGAAGAGTTGGAATTTGACAGCCATTGTCATAGCCATTGGATAAACACAGTCTCATGAATCATGAACACGGATGTTTAGCATTTCCATGACAGCCTTAATAATCCCACTGCAGGAACAGCAGCCTAGCCCAACCAAGGGGTGGTATTAGGCAATTCATAGCACCCCACGCTTGCTCCCTGCGGCTTGGCAGACTTTTACACATACTTTCGAAATAATTCTTAGGATTTTCTCGTGATGTCTTTCTTCACCTTTGGAGTTTATGTACTTACGATATAAGAACTCATTGGTACATTAGGCATTCACGGGGATCGAACCCGCGACCTCAAGATCGAGAAGCCAACGCCTTAGCCACTGCGCTACTTTTTTTAATCACCGCTACATACATACTGTCTTTGGGAAAGATGCTCAAAATAGTGTCTGACCAATGTTTTCGAACGGCAAAAAGATTCTTCCGAATTATGTAGCTGCTAAGTCTTGTGAGATTCAAAATTAAACAATTAGGTACTTACATAACAAGATACGAGTTAATGCTAAATTAAATTAATTTGGATTCTGTTTATCCTACATCAAATAACTCTTTTTTTCGAAGAGGGCTGTTTTAAATTGCACCAAATTTTGCGGGCTAGCGCTGAGGGCGCTCAGCCGGAACTTAGAAACACTCCTAAGGGCACTACGGTGCTTGGCTTGGTTCGGTAAGGTCTTCTACCGCCAAACAAACCAGCGAGAAATCCATTAGGAACGCGTACGTCACGTTTGCCTGGCCCACAGGGTGGTTAGGCGATTCGAATACCGCATTGATCTATTTCTTTTTGGAACGCCGGCGTTCCTTGATGTAATAGCGTCGTCGGGATCTACGTTCAGTGGACGCCTGTAACATACCGCGTCGGGGTAAGCTATGTAGAAATGCTGACATATTGACGAGCGGGTTGGGATGATGAGGAGCATTGTCGAATTGAATTGAAAGTGCCTGCGAAATTGAGGATATAGAGCGGAGCCCCAATGCATTTGTGTCAGAACCTATTTTGGATAACTTGCAAGTGATTGAGATTCGACCTGCACGCGAGAGCGAAAACCACACAAGCATATGTCATGGTGGGGTATTTCTAAGCTACATTTTACTCTTCTTGCAGATGAGAGGGTACAGGCTACCCATGGGGAGCCGCGAATGTGAGTCCACTATCTAAAGTGACTCCTAAGTATTGAACTTTTTTGGCCCAGGGGCTCGGAGTACAAAACAGAGTGATTTGACCTAATCTTTGGACCTAAAATTAGGTCTCCAGTTTATCCTAAATCTGGCTGAGAGACAGAAGTACACTGCTGCACTTGTCTCTGAGTTGACCTCTATCGCTAGTTGGCTACGGATTGAAGCACTCTAGTTAACCTTACTAATTGTCTGCGAAGAGTGCAAGCTCAAATAGGTAAATCAGTGCCACTTAAGTAAAATTATAGTGCTGAATGCTAAATATCACTTTGTTTCAAGGTGAATACATAAGATTAAATGATTAACGAAACATGATCGGAATAGATTAATCAGAATAGACCAAATTATTATCTTTACCTTTGAATCTAACTCTCAGATATTCACTAACAAATATTATATCATACAAAGCTCTGGTTTTTGATAATCGTGTTAATGTTCAACATTTAAACAAATTGTGTTATTTTTTAAATATTTCTCTTAGGAATATTCTAGTGTTTAATTGCAAAATTAATACAGGATCAATTTGATTTTGATACAATCTGTTTAGTAGTTGAAGAACTGAACAAATTAACTATCTCATTATTGGCACTCAGTAAAACTTTGAAAACATCAATTAATTTGATTTAAGTCTTAAGTAGTAAATAGAAATAAATTTCATAAATAGATATAAACACTGCATTATTTACTTATAATATGACAAAAAGTAGCTGTATAACTTTTGTTCAGTAAACAACAGCTTTCCCATTTGATGAAGTTTTCCATGTGTACAGTTTATTTTGGATGCTTTTAGAATCATGTGTTTCACATGTTTGTTCAGACAAACAATAGAATAGATTAAAAAATCAAGAAAATACATAACAAAATATAAACTTGCTAGGTACTTAAAGAGTTGAGTAATTTATCCAATTAGAACACAAGAGTTCATAATGTCAAGTTAAAATTAGGGTTATAGTGAAAGCAATTATAATTTAGATAACAGACTTACTGAGACATCATCAGTTGGATACAGCAGTATCTCCCTCAAAGGATCATTTAGTAAAAGTGTCTTGTTTCCTTGGATGTAGCTTTCAAAATCAAATGCTGTGCATTTTTTAGCAACTATATTCTGCAAAATGAAGTAAGAAAAATAAATTTGAAACCTTTTTTTCAAAATCAAGCCTATTATCATAGCTATTAATTAAAACCAACATTATTATAAGAAATAGGATCTAATAAGTATTGTTTAACTTATAGTAGTACCAATAATAATATTAGTTATATTACAGTGACATGAAGAAGTATGAACAATGATCACTGTCTGCATTCAGTATTAATAAACAAACCACTAGAGAGTATCCGATGTCTCCAGTAGCGTAAGCTTATGATAATAATTTGAATGATAACAAAATTCAAAGATCTGCGTCGTCCTGCTGAATATGGAAGCTTCAGAAAACGCACATAATATATTAGTTTATTAACTTACTATTCCATCAAAGATATTAAAGCTAAGGCCTCGTCAAACCTAAGTTATTACCTCGTATTCAGCGCCATTCTTTCTCGCCTTGGAATTTACAGGTGGCATGGTCACTGAGACTACGAATTGTAGCCGGTGTAATTATTTTTGTATCTGTACACTTTACATAATGTTTACATGGTGTTCAAAGATAAATCGATATCTAAAGTAAAAAGAAAACGCCGAAATATACAACCAGAAACGAGCGCAACAAACCACATAGCACAAACAATCGTATTTGACTGACGGCAGACTGAGAGAGATTGAATAATTTGACTGAGTAAAATTGACATACCAATCAGATTTTAATATTTTACGTTCAAAAAGTAAAATTCAAACGTACATTTAGTGCAAATAATATTCTTATGTTTTATTCTTTACATTAGCACATAAAACATACAATAATTAAACAGGGCTGTAATTTTTACATCTTGGGTAGTTAGTTCTCTTGATTGATGTCATGATGTCATAGCACAGGGCAACCTAGTTTGGGCGTGAATCTCCTACCTAAACCTTCGAGAGGAGGCAAACGCATCACTCCCTTGGACAGCTTTCCCTAGCATTTTTGTTTGATGTTAGCGTAATGTTCTCCCCATGTATTGCCATTTTTGTCTTTGAAATCCACCGACAGTATTCCAAAAAGTGGTTGCCTTGAACTTCTTAGGAAGTGGTGTCCCTTATTTGTGCCATTGCATGTAGTCTCGTTTTGACTCAAGCACATAATGATGCTAAGATTAATCTCTAGTCATAATTTAGTTGATGATATCATTCTTGCGCCACAGAGGTCCAAAAACTTCGTGCGTACTTCTGCGCATTTTTGAAGTGGCGTTAGCATTCTCGGCACAAACTCGACACGACATTCCAAGGTGGTCACGGAAGATATTCAAAATAATTGTAGCTGATACTCTAGCCATTTCTGCTAGTGGCTTCTTCGTCTTGCAGTACTAATTTCTCTACTTTTAAAATAATTTATCGGAGAGGTGACGTTACTAGGGCCAAGACAACAACCGTGTCTTCAATTGACTACCTACCTTGCTTGAATAGAATAGGGTTTTTCATCAGAATGACAAGGGTCCCTGTAAACTGAAGACATTTCTTCCAAAATAAAAAAAATTGCTGCGGTTTTCCTTGCTCGGTGATCACGGCACGAAAATCATCTTCATGATCAGCGATTCCTTCCAGATTGAGTAGTTTCGGGAGTGGTATCATAACAGATAATGAACCGATTGTAACAATGATTGGTATAAATATACACCTAACAACTATTATTCGCTTGATTAGTGGCATGTTATATTATAATCACCAACCGCCCCTTTCCCTAAACTCCACGATTGTTATACTATTAAGTGTGTTTTAGAAGGATTAACTTTTAAACCAAAACGTTTACTTAAATCGACGGCCGAGTGACGTAGTAGATAGTAAATGGGAATTCAAATGCAAATATTTATTTCTCAACGTTGTCAAATTGCTTCTTATTGGCAGTAAATAAAGCATCTCTGTACCACCAGTTCGAAAAACCTTCGTGAAGAAGGACTAGCAAGAAACTTCACTTCATAAAATCTTTAAAATTATTCTAATCTGCATCTGTTAGCTCGGCAAGTGTCCCTCCACCAACTATCTAAGCGACGAACACCCTCAAACGGCACCCGTTCAAGAGGTTAAAGCGAAATCCAGCCATCGGCCTTCCCGACGATATTAGAGGGAAGTGAGCGACCGTAAGAAGACGTACTTTAGTGACAATGACGTTATAGACATTAATTGGGACGAAAAACTCAGCGAATGAACAGACACATCATACATATTTTATTACAAAAAGAATGCCATATGTCATGAGGCTATGGAAGAAACCTAAAACCACTAACCAAGCAGTTCTTTCATTTGAAATTTGCCGCATCTTTTAACAACATACGCTGCAGAGAGCCTTTTCGCCTTTTCGCCACTCACGGCACACTACACTCACATCACATTGATAGTTGTCTATCTGTGTGTTTGATTGGTTGTTGCGCTTGAGTTCTTTCTTTCGGTTTCATTTTAACTTTACATCTGTTAAATAAGCTAAAAATACTCAAAACAATTCAATTCAATTCTGTGGACTTAATGGCAACCAGCCGTCGATACTACTCGGAACACAAAAAAAAAAGATGTAAGTAAACCTTACCTGTCAAAATGACATTTTTTCCGCCATGATGTTTTTTGTTTGTGTTGCACACTAATAACGCACAATTTCATTTCCTGCCAATAAATAAAGTGTTTTAATAACAATTTAACAATCGAAAAGTGTTTTAAGCATATTAAACTATTTTTTGATAAAGTGTACAAAGACCTGGCCCAGACTCCTTGCATTTTGGGACATTTCTTTTAGGTTTGTTTTCATAGACGAGCAAATTATTGGATGCGAACCACTTCTCTGCGTTAGAGATACATTCGTTTACTACTCGATAGTCAGTTTCTTGTCTTTTGATTTTTTAAAAAGAAGGAAGTATCATTAGCAAACAATATGACCTCGCATTGATTCTTAACCACGGATGGCAGATAATTTTCATATAATACAAATAAGGAAGGACCAAGAACTGAGCGCTGGATAACACCCATTGTCACAGCCGATCCTGATGATTTTGTCCATTTATTGCAACCTTCTGTTTTCTATAAGAAATTTATGATTTAATGAAGCCAAGTGCTCTGTGCTTTCTTTATGCCGTAATGGTACAGTTTCATGAGTAGTGTACAGTAGTGTATTATGATCCACACAGTCGCACGCCTTGGACAAGTCACAAAAGACATATACATGCCACAATAGTATTACATGCCTCCCCCAAGGTACTGAATATGTGTTCTATGAGCTCACCAGCATCGGTTGTTGATCGACCCCACGTTAAACCAAATTGCTTACAAGTCGTTAAACAATTGCCATAATAATGTGATTGAAAAGTAATTGATTTAAAATAAAATTTTCAAAATCGACCGTTGTTAGTATAGATATAGGTTAAAAAATATTAGGGTAAGACATACTACCTGCTTTGAGTATTGGAATGACCTTACTCAATTTCATTACATCAGGAAATACACCATTATCAACACTGTTATTAAGATATACTAGCTAAGTGAGGGGGATATACTCTCAATGACAGATTTAATAATTTTAACAGAAATCGAAGAAACTATCCACTAAAAACCACCTTGATGGCTGTAGCAAGATTTTTCCGTTAGCCTTCATCGTGATAAAATAACACGTCAGGGAAGGGTCGGCAGATAAAAGACTGGATCGTAGTATGTATTCTTATATTTTCTTCTTTTTGCGATTACAATTGGTATTTACAGCTAATAACTTTACTTTAGTACTAGTACTAGGAATAACAGCGACTTTTTAGTTCCAAAGCTGGCAACAGAATGTCTAACACCAGGCTGGTAGCCACACCTCGTTATTATTGTTCTTTTCTTGGATTTCCGTCCATAAAGTTGTAAAACGATTTCATTGGTTATCAGTTCTAGTTCTTTTTAATAACTACAGGTGGCGCTACCAGTCAAAGTTATCAATGACATGTCTTAATTTATTAACTAATTAATAATAATATAATATTAATACAAAAAAAAGTCGTTAATGATCAATATTTATTTTAATACAGCTTACAGATTCGTCCATCCTGATTCTCATACACGTCCTCGTGTAAATTATAATAATAACTTTATAAATAAAAAATACTTAAGCACACGCAAAACTAAAAACAATATAAGTATTACTTAATACACAAAACATAGTTTAGACATTTCGATTCACACTTTTATACATACTAACTTATTTTATTTACTATCGACTGGAATTATCGGCCAGTAATACAATTAAAAGGAGAGTAAAATTATAAATAATAACTTAAATTGTATATCTATATAAAACAAAACATGGCTGTATAGATCCGCCTACAGAAACTTATTATATTTAACTGTATAAATCCAACGATACAATCCAAAAAAAAAAAAACTAAGTTCTGCTGCATAAATCCGCCAGCAGAACATTATTTATACCTAATTATATGAAACGTTTGACTGCATAAATCCGGCAGTAAAGATAAAACAATTGTTCTGCTGCATAAATCCGCCAGCAGAACATTATTTATACCTAATTATATGAAACGTTTTACTGCATTAATCCGGCAGTAAAGATAAAACAATTGTTCTGCTGCATAAATCCGCCAGCAGAACATTATTTATACCTGTAGGAACTTAGGTATATGGACATTGAAAAATGAAACGTAGAATGGAATTAATAATATAGTTTAATGCAACTTACGTGGAAGGATATATGTACCTGACGCCTGCGTGGTTAGTGAATACAAGAGAAGGGGTACGAGCGAGCAATTGCTTTTATACAATCCAACAGTTCCAGTGTTGCCAACTCAAATCTATACAATGACATTAATTTTTGGAACTAAATAATAATACAAATCGCCAACACGCCCCCTCAAAAATTAATCCATAATTGTAGTTAGAATAGCAATCTACCTAAAACTGAGCATATCCTTCCATGTTACTCTGGGAAAAATTTACAATAATAATGGTCCAACATTTGTTGCACAGGATTAGGGAAAACCCAGAAAAACCTAATCAAACCATTTCAACATCACATAAAAGGAAACTTACACAATTGTTGAACTTTCCTTTAACAAATATAATATATTTAGGACTAAGTAAGTTTATTTCTTAATATCCTAAGAGCAACAGCAGTTTACTAATTAATAACTTTAATTAGGCAACTATATTACAAATAAATTTTACAACAAACTCTGTGGTAATGCAAATATAACAACCTAGCTCAAACAATCATAATAATTAAACTTAAATCCATTTAAATTAAATTCATTTCTTCTCTGAAGCCAGTAAAAGTCACAGCTGGCAGTGGCTTTGTCATCATGTCTGCTGTTTGGTGACCTGTTGGAACATACAACAATTTTATTACATTGTTTTCTATTTGTTCCCGAGAAAAATGATACTTGATGTCAATATGCTTTGACCTTTTATGACTGGTAGGGTTATTAGCTATACTTATACAACCATTGTTATCCTCAAAGATAACAATTGGATCCACAATATCAATTTTAAAACTAATTGCCAAAGACTTAAGCCACAAAGCTTCTTTTACAGCTTCAAACAATGCCATATATTCAGCTTCAGTCGAAGAAGCTGCTACAGATAATTGTCTCTTTGTATTCCATGTTACTGTACAGTTATTAAAAAGTTTAAACAAATACCCTGTTGTACTTTTTCTATCATTGACATCACTACCCCAATCTGAATCTACATACCCACACAAAACAAAACAGTATTAATATTATCAGATCTTTTAAAAGTTAATTTTAGATCTGTTGTGCCCTTTAGATATCTGAGCACTCGCTTAAGACATTGCCACAATTCCTTATTATTTTTATTAACATACCTGCTCAAAATATTCACACTAAGACATATGTCTGGACGCGTACACAGCATAACAAACATCAAACAACCGAGAAGGTTTTGACATGGTAAATCTTTTTCACCCTCAGAGTTAAGAGCAATATAATTAGGCTTAGTTTCAAACGGTGTACTTACAGGGTTACAATCAGACATATTATATTTCGATAAGATCATTTTTATATAAGCACTTTGATCCAAAGTTATTTCGCCTGACTGTCTTAATATTTTTATTCCAAGAAATACTTTAATCTCATTTAAATCAGTCATTTTAAACTTACTTGTCAAATATTGTTTCAGACTGTCAATTGACTGACGGTTGGCAGAAACCAAAATTAAATCTTCAACATACAATAATAAATAAATATTCTGATTAATGTTGCCCTTATCCAAAATATAAATACATCTGTCAACTGACGAACTATGAAAACCTCCATCTCTTAGATATTTATCAAATAATTCAAACCAACATCTAGCAGCTTGTTTCAATCCATAAAGGGCTTTATTTACTTTACAGACATAACCATTATTACAAACTACCCCCTTTGGGACTTTCATGTAAATATCTTCTTTTAAAGTACCATTTAGAAACGCAGTTTTAACATCCATATGATGAACTAATAAATTGTACTGGTTTGCAAAAATAAGTATAAACCTAAAACTAGCCATACGGGCTACGGGTGCAAAAGTTTCGCTATAATCTGAAGGATACTCTTGACTAAAACCCCTGGCAACAAGACGAGCCTTATATCGCGATGGATTTCCAAACTCATCATTTTTTAAACTAAAAATCCATTTACAGTCAACTATATTTTTATTACTGGGCTGAGGAACTAGTGTCCATGTATTGTTAGATATAAGTGAATCCAATTCATCTTTAATTGCAGCCTTCCATTGAGTTTTATCATCACAATTTATTATCTCATCAAATGAAGTAGGCACTTTAAAGGTAACTGATTGTGCACTTATATTATACAAAACGGGGGGGAGACACTTGAGCCTGTCACTCCTTCTTAAATGTAAAGAACCCTGAGTGTTTGCATTAGACGAACAAGCTTTATCTAAACTTTTATTACACTGAACATTAATATCATTTAATTTTCGAGTCTTATTTAACCTGACCGATTCATCAAGTTTTGGACTATCTGATTTTGTACACACTGATTTAAGACTATCAGTTTCAGTACTATCAGATTTTGGACTGTCATCGTTTTGAGATCCTATCGGCACTGATTTCGATGAAGCATCACCACTCTCAGTTTTGCCCTGGAAATTTTCACTTTCATTTCCTTCAGCACTACCCACCATTAGCGGCGGTCTCGACTGTACAAAGTTAACCTCATCCACAATGACATCCCGGACATTTACAAACTTTTGACATTCCGGGTTCCACACCTTATAACCATTCGGAACATATCCTACCAAGATACCCTTCCATGATTTTTTATCGAATTTACTTTTACAAGTTTTGTTATGCACATATACCGTTGAACCGAAAACTTTTAAATATTTAATTATAGGTTTTTTTATCATGCCACAATTCAAATGGCGTTTGAGGGCCTTTTAAAGCGCGGGTAGGCGTAATATTTATCAGATAAACTCCAGTAATTACCGCCTCTCCCCAAAAACATTGCGGTAATTTAGAACCAACTATTAAAGCGCGGGCTTTTTCCGTTATTGTTCTTATCATACGTTCCGAGACGCCATTTTGTTGTGGCGTTCGCGGAATCGTGAAATGATACGTAATGCCTTTAGAGACACAATAATCTTTCATTGCACTAGATAGATATTCCCGACCATTATCACAATATAAATTTACTAACTTTAAATTGAACTTAGTCTCACTTTTTGCTACAAAATCTTTGAAAGCTGAGAAAACATCTGATTTGTATGTTATAAGGTATGCAACACAGTAATGCGTAAATTGATCCACGAATAAAACAAAATAGTTCTTATTGTCAATCGTAGAAGGAGTGATTGGCCCACACACATCGGAGTGCACCACATATAGTGGTCTCTTAATAAATTGTTTATCTTTAAAATTATTAAATGGTAAACGGGTCTGCTTCCCATTTATGCAAGCTTCACAAAGGCGAATGTTGGGCGATACTTTTTCAATTAAGTTTGCATCATTAATCATTCGGTTACCTTTTAGACTTAAAAACTTTCGCTTACTAATATGGCCTAATCGTTGATGCCATAGTTCGTAACTACTTTCATCCTTTTTGCACATTTGGGTAACAGACCGATTCACAACAACTTTGAAATCCACAGCTATAAGATTATTAAGTGGCTTACCTCGCATAAGGACTTTACCATTCTTACTTATAACAGTTCCTTCCTTATCAAAGGTGATAGTCAAGCCAGCGCGTTGCATTCGTGATACAGATAATAGGTTATATGGTACCTCTGGGCAATATAGGACGTCCTCCAAAACACCGTGTATGCCAGTGTTACTTATAACCTGTAATGTTCCTTTTTTAGTAGCTGAAACAAATTCACCATTTTTAGCAATTGAAATTTTAAAAGGTATTTTTAGATCATTGTAGGTATTAAAAAGGTCGTCCTGTTTTATGATGTGATCCGAAGCTCCTGAATCCAACAAGAAAGTAATCTTATTAGATTCGGTGTTGCAATCTTGAAAACTTCCCGTCATAAATGCGAATCCAGAATTCTGATTGGATGATGCGACTTCATTGTTTAGTTCGACTGTATGAACGTTTCGAGTTTTATTATTGTAGGTATTCTTATATTGATTATTCCTTTTGAAAAAATAGCAGTTAGTCCTTTTGTGACCTCGGCGTCCACAATGATGGCACTTAATTAATGATTTCTTGTTACCTTTGAATTTTTTCTGATTACCATTCTTATAATTATTATTTTCATATTTATTCTCAGTAAAAACCTTTTTCTTATATTCTACGTGTAAAATTTTGTTTTCCATTTCGCTACCCTCATTTTTTAATTTCACCTCATGGTCTAATAATCTTGTTTTAACAAATGCTAGGGTCAAATTATCTTCAGATAATGTTTCTATAGCTGTGACGACGCCATCAAATGTAGAAGGAAGCGTAAGGAGTAAATGCGCCACCTTATCAGTTTCATCTAACTCTGCTCCGGCCGCTAGCAGATCCAGAATTAAGCCGTCGAAGATGGTAAAATGATTTACCAACGAAGACAAACCTTGAAGCTTCAGTCCAAGTAACTTCTTCCGTAACGCCAACTGAGTAGCCAAGCTTTTACGTTCGTATATAGAATCCAGGTCCCTGAAGATATCTCTCGCCGTGGTGCCTTCTTGAGCGAAACCAAGAAATGAGTCTCCCAGGTTCTCGACGATAATGCTTTTGGCTAATCTATTGTTCTTGGTCCAAGCTTCACATGGAATCATCGGTTCTTCATCAATTACTTGGATGACGTCTACCTCGGTTAGCAAGGCACGTACCCGAAACTTCCAAATGCTGTACTTTTCTCCGTCAAACGGCTTAATTTTTCTTTTTACGCTTGAATTCTCCATTTCATATAAATGTAGGTAGTTTATAAAAGAAAAGATTTAAAATGGCTACTGCAAATGAAATAATAATTAGTCAAATCA
This sequence comes from Marasmarcha lunaedactyla, assembly GCA_923062675.1. Taxonomy (NCBI): domain Eukaryota; kingdom Metazoa; phylum Arthropoda; class Insecta; order Lepidoptera; family Pterophoridae; genus Marasmarcha; species Marasmarcha lunaedactyla. Next base: position 23,115,941 of record OV281346.1, read on the forward strand.
AAAGGCTTTAAACTTTTAAACTGTAGTAGAATCACTGGGCCCATAACTTGTAGGAACTTAGGTATATGGACATTGAAAAATGAAACGTAGAATGGAATTAATAATATAGTTTAATGCAACTTACGTGGAAGGATATATGTACCTGACGCCTGCGTGGTTAGTGAATACAAGAGAAGGGGTACGAGCGAGCAATTGCTTTTATACAATCCAACAGTTCCAGTGTTGCCAACTCAAATCTATACAATGACATTAATTTTTGGAACTAAATAATAATACAAATCGCCAACAATACCTAATTATATAAAACGTTTTACTGCATAAATCCGGCAGTAAAGATAAAACAATTGTTCTGCTGCATAAATCCGCCAGCAGAACATTATTTATACCTAATTATATAAAACGTTTTACTGCATAAATCCGGCAGTAAAGATAAAACAATTGTTCTGCTGCATAAATCCGCCAGCAGAAAATTATAACCATACCCTACTTCAAATGCCCATCAGTAATGCAATAATTAAAAGATACATCATAATTTATTTATTTATATATATATATATTCTTTTTTTTTTTTCAATTTAACTAGTGCGTTTCATTATATACATCTGTATTGATATGATCACAATTTGTATCATCTATATCTTCACATTAATCTTTAACATCGCTGATTTGTTCACGTTTACCCTCACTCATATTGTCGCTATCTTCACTATCGTCGGGCCTTTTAAAACTTAACCAAGGAAAGATTTTATCTACTGGGTAAACTCCACGATAAACTGCCTTACCTTTGCGTTTAGTTATAGGAGTGTCTTCCACTTCATACCTATCATTACTCATAACCTTAACGATTTTATAGGGACCGAAACACCTTCCAACCAACTTTTTACTTTTACCTGGGCACAAAATAGCTCTTTCTACACGTACTAAATCACCTATTTTAAATTTTCGCGGCTCACAACGCTTTTTATCAAATCTATCTTTTTGCTCTGTTTGTTTTTCCTTAATATGTTCACTTACTTCTAACCTTATTTGATTTAAATCTTTTGTTTGTGATTCAATATCTTCGTCTATTAATGACCTTACTTTACCTTCTGACATTCCTGTTAAGGATATCCCAAATAGAACTTCAGAAGGTGTTCGCCCTATGCCTTTGTTCATGGTGTTGTTTAATCCCCATTGTACATCTAAAATGTGATCATCCCAAAATTTTTCATCCTTGCCCTGATTCATAGCCGTAAGAGAATCTATAATAGTTCGATTATACCTCTCCACTTGGCCGTTGGCCCGTGGGGTGGCTATTGCATTCATAATATGTCTAACACCTAATTTATTAAGAAACTGTTTAAATTTTTTTGCAGTAAATGAGGAGTATCTATCTGTTATAAGACGATTCGAACAACCAAACGTGGCAAAATATTCTTTAAATACCTTAATGGTCGTAATTGCTTTAGTATTTTTAACCGCTTTTAAAATAATAAATTTACTGAATGAGTCAATTATTACGAGTACATATTTATTCTTTTGCTTGCTCTCATTGAACGGGCCCAAATGGTCGGCGTGCAGGGTGTGGAAGGGTTTTGTTATTTTTGGTATTGGATGAAGATAACCAGATTTTTTTCCTGAAGGGACTTTACTGTGTGCACATTCAAGGCAAGAGTGTACATATTTTGTAACGAACTTTTTTAACTTTGGGAACCAGTATGCTTCTTTAATTTTATCAATTGTTTTCTCTATTGAAAAATGGCCAATGTCATCATGACATGCTTTTAGAATCTGCCAACGCACACCCTTTGGTACCACCCACTTGAGGCCATTTTCTGTAATTTTATATACATCATTGTTTTTAATGCAAAAATTACTTTTAATGTCAGATATGTTTTTATAATTTGGTTCTGTTAAAATGTCCTTAATTCTTTTTACTTCACTATCTGCCATTTGCACCGTTTTTAACCATTCTTCTGAAATTTCAAAAACCGATGGAAAATCCAGGTCTTCTGTCTCTTGACCATTAACAGGGTTTCTACTCAATGCGTCTACATGACACATTCCCCGCCCTGCTTTGTACTTAACATCACAGTTATACTCTTGAATCAGACTCCACCAGCGTGCAACCCTTGGTATCATATCTCGTTTCATGAATGTAGCCCTCAAAGAATTGCAATCCGTTACAATTGTAAACTGCATACCTAACAAATATGATCTAAATTTAACTAACGACGCCACAACAGCCAATGTTTCCAATTCGTATGAGGAAAAGTATTGCTCGACTGGTGAAGTCTGACGACTAAAATAAGCTACAGGTTTCAAGTCGCCACTGTCCTGTCTTTGCAAGAGGATGCCACCTACCCCTAGCTTGCTTGCATCCGTATGCAATTCAGTTTGTAATGTTGAATTATATAGAGCAAGGATCGGCCTGGTGACTAATTTTTCCCTTAATTCATTAAACGCGTGCTCTTGGTCTTGCCCCCATACCCAAGGTGTATGATTTTTAAGTAAACCGGTCAAAGGTTTAGCGATGGTCGCAAATCCCTTAATAAATTTTCTAAAGAAGCTAGCTAGCCCTAAGAACTGTCTAACGTTATGGACGTTCATTGGCGTGGGAAAAGCCTGGACAGCCTCTATCTTCCTTTTTCCTGGACGAATTCCTTTTGGTGTTACTTCAAACCCTAAAAATTCTATTGAGGTTTGAAAAAAATTACATTTGCTTGGCTTTAAGGTCAAATTAAATTCGCGTAGTCTTTTGAAAATTGATTCGAGCTTGTCTAAGCCTTCCTCAACGTCTATTGATGGGACCAATACGTCGTCCATATATGCTATGGCCGTGTTAAATCTTAGTGTACCTAGAGCTTTATTTACTGTTCTCTGAAATACGGCTGGTGCATTGGCCAGGCCAAAGGGCATTCTATTAAATTCCCACTGGCCATCTGGAGTCACAAAAGCTGTTTTTGCTTTCGATTCCTCAGCTAACTCAATCTGGTAATACCCACTAGCTAAGTCCAATGTGCAATAAAATCGATTACCCGAAAGCCTATTCATCTGGTCTTCCATGCATGGTAAGGGGTAGTGTTGTTTTAGAGTTTTTCTATTTAATGCCCTATAATCAATACAAAGTCTCTTATCTCCTGTCTTTTTTCGCACCAGAATTATTGGGCTTGCGAAGGGTGAATTTGACTCGCGAATGACGTCATTAGCCATTAAATTGTCAACCATCTCCTGAACTTCCTCCCTTTCTTTTTGTGATAACCGGTACGGTCGATAAACAATAGGTTGTTCATCCGTAAGATCAATTTTCATTTTTTCAATACTTGTACAACCTAGTTCATTTAAATTGGTAGCAAAACAATCGCGGTAATTATTAACTAAACGTAGAAGCTTATATTTATTGTCTTCCGATATATCACCTACATTCAAATCATCTAAATTAAATGGTTTCAGTTCATTGTTCTTCATAATCCTGTTAATTCCGCAGAACCCAAATGACTCTAAGACCAATTCAACACGAGCTATCAATTCCCTGTCCTTAAAATGTATTGGTGTAGCACTTAACGGTACAATTAATAAAGAACCTACTCCGTTTTCTAATTCGTAAACCCCTTCTTTAATAATGTATTCTTTACCAGGTTTACCTCTATAACTACCTTTGACATAATATGAACCGCTATATTCTGTATTACTATTTACTTCAACAAATGTAGGTCTATCTAAGATGACATTATTATTAACTTTTAATTCCAAGCACCCCTTTTTATTTCTTATTACCCCTAGTCTATCACTTATAATTAGCTCTTTATCAGTTTTCAAAATTTGCACGTGTGGTTGTTCGGTGAATGTTTGACCAATAAGCAAAGGGTGTTTAAGATGAATGTCTGCTACTACTATACACTGAACTTTTGCACTGACTTCCTGAATATTTATTTCAGTTAGTATTGAGCCTAAAGAATGAACAACAGCTCCACCAAACCCCATCATAGGTTGTTTCACCGAAACGTCCCATTCCCCAAAAATATCCTTGGCATCAGATTCACGAATTAATGTTAATTCACTACCTAAATCCACAAACGATAATCTACTATGACCATTTATAGAAACATTTTGCAAGTACTTATTTCTGTTAGCATCAAACTCACTGTTTATCATAAAAACATTTTTGTCACGATTTGTCCGTATTGTTGGATCACTTTTTTTTGCGCGGATACATTCCGATTCCGAATGACCTATTAATGAACAAACACTACATTTTACAATTGGTTTTGGACATTTAGAAAGTGGATGTCCATTTTGTTTGCAGTTGTAGCATCGTACGTTACTATTAGTTACAGTCGAATTAGGTCTGACAAAGTTTGGTTTGGAATCTTTGTAATTTTTCCTTATAAACGATCCTGCTGTTAAACTATTGCGCGTACCCGTTTTAACGTTTCTTAGATATGCTAGTAACTTATCAGAATTTCTAAATTGTGCAGCTTCTGCACCTAAACGTACCGATCTATCATCTATTCCGTGCAAGATACACTCAACTGCACGTTTACCGACAATATCACATCTATTTATTAATGCTATCTTTTCATAAAAATGCTCTTCAAGTGATTCGCCAAACCTAACTCTCTTTGTCAGCATATCGGACAACATTTGACCGTAATTTTCATCGCAGGGAAATGCAGATTTAAGTTTGGTTTGCCACTCTGGCCAAGTAAATAACACCGAACGCAATCCTTCGTACCATTTCTTTGCTACTCCCGTTAACTTAGGTAGAGCGTAATGTATTATTTGCCTATCATCCCAACCATATAACACCGCACATTCATTTACCTTTATCAACCAGTTATCAATACTTTGATTTTTTAAAGAGGGATCAAATTCTGGGACTACGTTAACATTAGAAAAATGCTCCTTACGAGAGCTAGAATTAACATTGCTTACTAATTTTGTTAATTGTGACATTAGATCATGAGTATTTGTTCTACTTCTACTCCTAGATATAGAGTATAAGCGATGACGACTTCGATGATTCTTAGAACTGCATCTACGTGTTTTTGCGTAAGTACGTTCACGAGATCGACTACGTTCAAAAGATAGGTTATCATAAATACCAGATACAGGTGTGCGGCTCCTCGCGGAAGATCTCCTGTGCCGAGTCCGATACAATTCATCTTGAGACCGGTCCGGCGTGCGTAATCTTCTACTCCTGGTACTGCATATAGTGCGCGTCCTGCTGCGCCCGCGATCTGATCCTGGCGTAGGTGACAACCGCTGCGACTCCGAGTAGGCCTCCATTAAGCGCTGCAACGTCTCGTTTCTGCCTTTCTCAGTCATGCTGAAATACGCCAACAAAGTTGTCTTATATATTTTTTTCATTTACCTTTAAGGTCAGTGTTAGTAAATTCATTCCAGTTAAAGTCGGAAAAAGTAAAAAGGGAAAAAAAAATCTACACATAACCAAGATCAATTTTTCCATGAACTCCCAAGTACCATGGACTCTCAATCAGTGGTAAAGTAATATATTTTTTTTTGTACTAGTAACATGCCTTAATGAAATCAATAAATTAATCATAATATCATAATACTATAAAATATATTTCATCAACAACACAATGGCACAATATTATTTTATTCGTTAAGTAAAGTCATTAAATACATTTAGATTATCCATCTCTAAAACTGAATATAAATAAGAATTAAATAATAAATAATCGCAAGCAAACAAAACATCAACTAAAAGCATTCGATTTTATACCAAAATTCCTCCTAAATAAAGTAATAATCACAAACAATTAAATATAAAAAAGGGGGTAGTTCGTTACCTCGTTTCAGCCGGTTAACTCCCTTCTCAAGGTGAATTAGGAAGTACTTTTTATTAAGTACAATGCATAGTAACTGTTGTTAGTTGTATTTATTTATACTCAAATGTTACTAATAAATTATGGTATAAAGTTAGTTGAAAGAAATAAAACGATGGCGCATTACACATTTGGAATTTGCTGATTATTAATTTTAAATGAGATACCCACTGATGCAGATAAAACAATCTTAACGTACCTTTTGGGCGTTGCACCAAGATATCCCACTTCTGACTTGATAAAATAACACGTCAGGGAAGGGTCGGCAGATAAAAGACTGGATCGTAGTATGTATTCTTATATTTTCTTCTTTTTGCGATTACAATTGGTATTTACAGCTAATAACTTTACTTTAGTACTAGTACTAGGAATAACAGCGACTTTTTAGTTCCAAAGCTGGCAACAGAATGTCTAACACCAGGCTGGTAGCCACACCTCGTTATTATTGTTCTTTTCTTGGATTTCCGTCCATAAAGTTGTAAAACGATTTCATTGGTTATCAGTTCTAGTTCTTTTTAATAACTACAGGTGGCGCTACCAGTCAAAGTTATCAGTGACATGTCTTAATTTATTAACTAATTAATAATAATATAATATTAATACAAAAAAAAGTCGTTAATGATCAATATTTATTTTAATACAGCTTACAATCGGAAGCACCTTCTCTAGTCGGTTTTCCACAATTTATCATTAATTTTTAAATTGTATTCGGTATGCGGGTCCTTAGCTTTCCTTGTTTCCTGATTACTAATCATTCCATGTAGTTTTTTTAAATAATAGGTCTTTACCTATGAAACTGCCGTTTTGCCGTACTGGCCATTTCAAATGAAAATATATTTTTTTTTGACAGGTAATTCTAATTTCAAATTAATTTTATTTGACAAACATGGAATTATTTTTCTAAAATCGTCATTTGTATAATAGTTAGTGTTTTGTTTTCAACGCATTCGAACATTTTTCGTCATCATGGATAAGTTAAAAATTCGAGTAATTATGGAGTATGAGTACCGTCGTGGCAGCAAAGCGGCACAAGCGGCACGCAACATCAACGACGTTTACGGAGCGAACACTACAAACGAACGCACCACCCGTTATTGGTTTACCCGCTTCCGTTCTGGAAATTTTGACCTGAAAAATGAACCCCGTGGTCGTCCGAAAACTTTGGTCGACAATGACGAATTAAAGGCAATTGTGGAAGCTGATGAAACTCAATCCACGGCTGAATTAGCAGCAGCTTTCGACGTTAGCATCAAAACAATATTGGCCCATTTGCGTCAAATTGGCAAGGTAAAAAAGCTTGACAAATGGGTACCCCACGAACTCAATGACCACCAGCGCGAAGTACGCGTGGAGACGTGCCTTGCACTGCTCAGCAGGCATACAAATGAAGGAATTCTGAACCGCATTGTTACTTGTGACGAGAAATGGATCCTGTTTGACAATCGTAAGCGCTCAGCAAGTTGGTTGGACCCTGGTTCAGCACCCAAACAATGCCCTAAACGAAAACTTACCCCTAGAAAAGTGATGGTCACTGTTTGGTGGTCTAACGTGGGTGTAATTCATCACAGCTTCTTGCCAATTGGGACAAGCATTACTGCAGATGTGTACTGTGAAGAACTGAACACAATGATGGAGAAGCTCGCACGTCTCCAACCAGCTTTGGTCAATCGTTCGGCTCCACTGCTCCTGCACGACAACGCGCGACCTCATACTGCACAGCAGACGGTCTCCAAGCTACAAGAGTTTTTGAGAAGAGGGGTTGGAAGTTCTCCGTCATCCGCCGTACTCACCAGACCTTGCGCCTTCAGACTTCTACTTTTTCCAGAATTTGGATAACTTCTTGGCGGGAAAAAAATTAAATACGCGAGAGGCAGTACAAAATGCCTTTGAAGAATTTGTTGCCTCCCGTCCAGCTGATTTCTTCAAGAAAGGCATCAATAAGCTACCAATGCGTTGGCAAAGATGCATTGATTGCATGGGTGATTATTTTGATTAATAGAAATAAAAAATATATAAAAAAATTACGCTTCATTTATTTCGTGAAAAACGGCAATTTCATAGGTAAAGACCTAATATTAGTACTATATTTAATTTTATTATTAATGTTATTCGATTTAGCTCTTCTGCATACACGTTTAAATAATTTTTTATACTCTTTAACATATTCATAAAATGTCTTATTATGATTATATGTTCTTTCATTGTACTATTCATGTAATATATATATATATATACTTTTGCATATTCCCACTGTTGCCCAGGCTCTAAACCTGGGTAAATTAATAATTCCACATATTTTCTTTTTTGTAAAAAGAAAGCCATATTCATTTTTAGTTATATTATGAATAGTTATACCACATGAGTAGATAAACAGAACAGAGACAAAGCTCCATACAACCGCACAAATCGGTTGCACTACTACAAGCACGCGGGGCATGTGTGCGTGACCACTGGCCGCTTGTCACGTACGCGGCGAGACTTGTCAAAAGGCACAGCCAGTTGACAATCTCAGGGTCATTGCGACGCACGTTGTTTGTTTTGTTAGTTGCAAGTTTGATTATTTTAATGTAAATACTGTTGGCAACATTATCGAGAGCGCGCCACCTATCTTCGCATCGTGGAACTAAGAACAATACCTGGTGGCGCTGTCGTCGATGGCGCCACTCTACGACTAATCAAGAGAAGAAAAGGGGGCGCGAAGCGGTTGGCGGGGACTTGATCGTCAACAGTGCAACAAGAACATCGGTTCTCAAGTGTTCTCGTTGTTATAAGTTTAAATTTTGAAATAGCTTTCTTTCGTTTAACTAAAAGTGGTAATATTCTTATTTTAAATTGAAGCACTCGTGATTGATAAAATTAAGTGCAGGTATTCTCAAAATTTTAATTAAAAGGTACTTGTGGTAATCTTATGTAATACAATTAGATTTATTATTTGTAAATATGTCTTAATATATTCTTTGTATTCAATAAAGTGTTTCTGTTGTCCTATTATCGGTTTGTAGATTTCAATACGTTATATTTTTTTTATAAATAATGGTCATATATTGTACTGTGTGTATGAATAATTCTAGAAAAAATAAAATTGAATTGCTCGAGCCAGAGTTTCGCGAATATTTCGATCTTGAAATAAATATTGTCTATACTGGCAATAGAATACTTAAGTGTATTAAAGATTGTAAATTTGATATGCCATGTGAGTGTTTCCCTTTAGATTACTTGAAAAAACTATATGTTAAATTCAGAATTTACCACACCATCAAAAGAAACAATAATTTATTAAAAAACAAAAATTATAAAAGAAAATTATTAGATTTGTAAAGTATTCTATCATACTGAATAATGAAACTATTTAACAAATGTTTTGTCTAATTTGTCTGAACCTATTGTGACAACCCTACCAAAATAGGTAACAATTTTTCACGTTCTTAAGAAGCTTTGTCTCTGTTCCGTGTATCTACTCATGTGGTTATACTGAGTATTACTGACTTTGTATATGGCATTAAATTTTTAATAATGTTATCAAGGCATGTGGCTGAAGTCGCTGTAATTCGCGTAGGCGAAGATATTTTTTGGGTTGTAATAAATAAAAAGATTCCAGAATCGTTTACTTTGTGATGTCTCTTCTAATTAATCAATATTAAAATTGCCACAAATAAAGATTTCTTTGTTTTCGTTAGTTACTCTATGTAATAGCTATAACTCATTCATAGTGCACTCAAATACTTGAAACGGTTGGGGAGGGGGGTCTGTATAAACTTATTATAAAAATATTCCCTATCTCAATGTGGGCTATATCTTTTGATAAATCCATAAATAAAGCGCATACTGTTGTTTTTGCATCTACATTTGCCACAATCGTTTTAAGAAAATTGAAGTTTGTAAATTTATTCCTATGTTTTTCCGGAAATGCTAATAGAAGCTGAGATTCAAAAAAAATATTGATGTACATAGATAGGTAGATAAAAACTTTATTTGCTAAAAATGGTAACACATTATTTTTTCAATGCACTTTTACAGAAAATATATGGACTAAGGACACAATTTGAATGTTGTATATAGTCAAATACATATGTATTACTTTCTCGAATATTTTTGAATATTTGAAAAAACCGGTATATGTGCTATAGGTCTGTACATGCAGTCTTTATCAAACTTTTTGTACATAGGTTTTATAATAGTGATCTTTAACTTTTTTTGGATAAGTACCACATCCAATGCATAAGTTGATTAAGTAGCTTAAGGCTGGCGCAATAAACTCGGCAACTTCCTTAACAATTTTAGTTGATATATCGTCTTATCCCGTAATATTTGTTTCTTTAAGATTTTTGATTATTGTCATTATTTCGTCAGTATCTGTAGAAAGAATAAAGTATGAATTCAAGTTCACGTATTTCAGAGGTCTTGAATTGGAATAATGTAGATTTTGTACCTGATCAACATAAAAGTCATTTAAAGTTTCAGCTATGTCCATAGGATCTTTTAGGTTAAGTTCACCATTTTATATTGTATACTCAAATAGCTGATTACTTTTGACCTGAGGTGTAAGGGGGAGTCGCCTACCATCAAGACTCTCCAAATGCCAACCTCACCTGCCCGTGGTGCACCCTGCCGGACAGCGGACGAGGCTCTGGCGACCGATGAATGGCGGGATAACCATTTTGCAGGTGGTAGGTTTCGACCGTGGCTTGCAACCACCCTCTAGACAAAGCCATGCCGCCAAGTGACCTAGTCACGTTCCGGCATGATGTCTTGAGTAGCCATTGGAGGAGAATAGGTCCGAGTAATTGCGCAGCGTATGAGAGCCGTTTGAACTCGATGGGTTATGATGCACCGGGTGGCTCATTCTGGAGGGCAGCGGGATCCAAAGAAACGGTGCACCGCTGGCCGACCGCAGGTTGTAGGGGGCCCAACTAGCGTTCTAGCCATTCGCGAAAGGCTGCCCCACCGCCTGTGTAAAATCCCGGGATTGCTCCATCGTGCCGGTTGGCGACCGGATGGAGAGGGCCCGATGGCGATCCCCGGGGGGTTTTGGGCGTCCCCGCGGTCTCCATGTGAGTCCCCCACCAGTGGGTCTAACCACTCGAGTTGCTTGGTTCCAAACGTTGCGCTTCACTCAACTTCTATTCCTCTCCCCTATTCACCCTAACAACAACATAATGGAAAAGTCCAAAAAGAAAAATAAGTGCCGACAGCGGATGCACTCCCTCTCCCTAAAAGTACACTTCTCTAACATCCGAGGAGTGCACTCAAATCTCCACGATGTCCACCACCACCTTGAGACAGAGAGACCGCACTTATTCTTTCTGACAGAGACGCAGATCTGTGATCGTTCGGATCTGGCATACCTGCATTACCCAGGCTATATCCTGGAGACCAAATTTCACCCCAATGCGGGCGTGTGCGTGTATGTCAGAGACGAGATCTGTTGTCGGCGTCTCCGATACTTGGAAGTTCCGGATTTTTCTGTCTTATGGGTCTATGTAGATACTGGCCTGGACCGAATTGTATACGCCAGTATTTACCGATCACACACGGGAGCTCAGGAGACAACTCGACTCATTGAATATCTCAGTGATACTGCAGATAAGGTCCAACGACGCTATCCCTCTGCGCAGTTGGTGTTCCTTGGGGACTTTAATGCCCACCATGGAGAGTGGCTGTACCCGTTCAAGGACACCGACCACGCTGGCAGAGAAACCTATCGGTTCGCAGTAACTCATGGTCTCTCCCAGCTCATCCACGAACCTACGCGCATTCCTGACGTTGTTGACCATACTGCGTATTGCTTGGACCTTCTGCTGACAACCGATCCAGACAGATACTCGGTGTCCGTATCTCCACCATTAGGGACATCCGACCACTGTCTGGTGAAATCTGTGTCGCAATACTCGCCAACCGATACCAGCCCAAAAGGCAAAAGGCGAGTATGGCGGTACAAGTCAGCAGATTGGGATGAGATGCGTCACTTTTTCGCCTCTTATCCTTGGCGGCAAGCTTGCTTTACTTCTGATGATCCATCATGCTGTGCTGATGCTGTCTCCAGTGTGATATGTCAAGGTATGGAATACTTTATACCGTTCTCTGATGTATCCCTGGAGTCCAAAGCCCGCCCATGGTTTAATGCTGATTGCCTCCTAGCTGAAAAGCGAAAGCATGTAGCATACCAAGCCTGGGCTAGCGCTCGCAGAAGCAAAGCTATGGATCTCCCAGCTAAGAAGCAGGCGTACAATGCTGCTGCCAAGTCCTGCAAAAAGGTGATCAGAAGCGCTCGTTTCGACCACATTGGCCGTATCGGGGACAAGTTAGCATCCTATCCCACGGGGAGTAAAGCTTTCTGGTCCCTTGCCAAGTCGGTTGAGATGAACTTCTGTCGCCCATCACTGCCACCACTGCAAAGGCCTGACGGGTCTTTGGCCCACAGCGCAAAAGAGAAGGCAGACTTGTTCGCAAATCTCTTCGCGGAATGTTCACGTCTAGATTCCAAAGGTAAAAGCCCACCCACGTTACCTCCATTCGGCCCCAAGATGGAGGCCGTCCAAATTCACCAGAAACAGGTACTCAAATGCTTACAAAATCTAGACGTGAATAAGGCCAGTGGTCCGGATGGCATTCCCGCAGTGGTATTAAAGCACTGTGCCGCCGAGTTGTCTCCTGTTTTGACACGCCTATATCGACTCTCTCTAAGGACTGGAAAAGTTCCAAAATCATGGAAGTTTGCAAACGTACAGCCCGTACCAAAAAAGGGCAGTCAAGCCGACCCAGTCAACTATAGACCTATTGCAATCACTTCCATAATTTGCAAAATTATGGAACGTGTATTGAACCATCGTCTCCTGACGTACCTAGAGACCAATGAGCTCCTCAGTGACAACCAATATGGTTTCCGCGGAGGACGCTCAACAGGAGACCTTCTAGTGTACGTCACGCATCTATGGAGCATGGCCTTGGAAGGGCATGGAGAGGCAATAGCCGTATCCTTGGATATCTCCAAGGCCTTTGACCGGGTATGGCACGAAGCCCTTTTGAGCAAGCTTCCTGCGTATGGCATACCATCTGGACTCTGCGACTGGATGTCTGATTTCCTGAGGGAACGGTCAATTCGAGTTGTCGTCGATGGCTTCTCATCGGACCTAATGGCGATCAACGCCGGCGTACCTCAGGGATCTGTTCTCTCTGCAACATTATTCCTGCTGCACATTAATGACCTTCTTTTATCGGATGGCATTATTGGTTACGCCGATGACAGCACTGTTGTAGAGAGATATGTCTCCAATGCGCGAGCGAGTCCAAACCAGATCCAATTTCAGAGAGAGTCGATGATCGAACGGGTTGATTTGACACTTTGTAGGGTTTCCGATTGGGGTGAAGCCAATCTTGTCAAATTCAACCCTTCCAAAACCCAGGCGTGTCTCTTCTCCGCTAAAAAGAGCACATTCAACTTGACGCCCACTTTCCAAAGTGTATCTGTACCGATCACAAACCAACTAGGGCTTCTAGGCATGACCATCACGTCGAAACTTAATTTCGGTCAACAGATTGAAACCATGGCACAGTCAGCTTCCAAAAAATTGGGAGTCATCGCAAAGGTCCGGCGGTACTTCAACTCCGAACAGCTGCTCAACCTGTACACAGCCCAGGTTCGATCTTGTATGGAGTACTGCAGCCATCTTTGGCATGATTCCGCAAAATACCATCTTGAAGCGTTGGATTCTGTCGACCGAAGGGCCCGTAGACTCATAAGTGACGACAAACTTACTTCTTCGAGACTGCAAAGTCTCGAGCATCGTCGAAAAGTTGCTAGTCTATCGGTTTTTTACAGATTGCACTTTGGAGAGTGTGCGAATGCTCTTTTTCAGTTGATCGAACCTTCCCCCTTTCTCCACCGGTCAACCAGGCGCAGACAGAAGTTTCACCCGTTTGTGGTTAGCGTGCCGATGAGCCGAACTAAACGGTTCGATAGCTCATTTTTGGTTCGTGTTGCCAAAGAGTGGAACGATTTGCCTGCGTCTGTTTTTCCAGACAAATATAACCCTGGAGCTTTCAAGTGTAGAGTGAATAGGTACCTCTTAGACAGGCGTGTACGATCCTCGTCTTCATCGTCACTTTCCATCAGGTGAGATGGAAGACAAACGCCTGCTAATTATTAATAAAAAAAAAAAAAAAAAAAAAAATAATTATTTGCCAAGTTGCTTTATCTTGTATTTTGATGTTTTGATGGGGTAATTATTTTGTTCTTTCTGTGCTAGCTTTATTATAGTTTTTAATCGTTGAGAGTATGTCCTCAGTATAACTTTATTTTTTTAATTGGTGTTTTCCTATACTCCCAAAGTAGTGCCCTTTTACTTTTGGCACATTTTATGATGCCTTTCGATATCCACTTCGGGTGTGGATATCCATGAACCTTCATTCGGGATCTTGTCCCGGGAATCCCGGGAAAAGACAGATCGTAAAAAGTTTTAACAGATTATAAAAATTATTAAATGCTTCGTTGGGGTTCTTGTTCATTAAGTATATTGACGAATTTTAAAGCTTTAATACATCCTTTAAATTTCCGAACCCGACAACGAGGGCGCAGGCAGCATCAGTACAAGGCCGCATCAGTAGAAGTCAGCGTCAGTAGCAGGCAGCTTCAGTAGAAGGCAGCTTCAGTACAAGGCTGCTTCAGTAGCAGGCAGCCTCAGTAGAAGGCAGCATCAGTACAAGGCCGCATCAGTAGAAGGCAGCATCAGTACAAGGCAGCATCAGTAGAAGGCAGCATCAGTAGCAGGTAGCTTCAGTAGAAGGCAGCCTCAGTAGAAGGCAGCATCAGTACAAGGCCGCATCAGTAGAAGGCAGCATCAGTACAAGGCCGCATCAGCAGAAGGCAGCATCAGCAGCAGGTAGCTTCAGTAGAAGGCAGCGTCAGTAGCAGGCAGCCTCAGTAGAAGGCAGCATCAGTAGCAGGCAGCATCAGTAGCAGGCAGCCTCAGTAGCAGGCAGCCTCAGTAGAAGGCAGCATCAGTAGCAGGCAGCTTCAGTAGAAGGCAGCATCAGTAGCAGGCAGCATCAGTAGAAGTCAGCGTCAGTAGCAGGCAGCCTCAGTAGAAGGCAGCATCAGTAGCAGGCAGCTTCAGTAGAAGGCAGCATCAGTAGCAGGCAGCATCAGTAGCAGGCAGCCTCAGTAGAAGGCAGCATCAGTAGCAGGCAGCTTCAGTAGAAGGCAGCGTCAGTACAAGGCCGCATCAGTAGAAGGCAGCATCAGTAGCAGGCAGCTTCAGTAGAAGGCAGCGTCAGTAGCAGGCAGCCTCAGTAGAAGGCAGCATCAGTAGCAGGCAGCTTCAGTAGAAGGCAGCATCAGTACAAGGCCGCATCAGTAGAAGGCAGCATCAGTAGCAGGCAGCTTCAGTAGAAGGCAGCGTCAGTAGCAGGTAGCTTCAGTAGAAGGCAGCGTCAGTAGCAGGCAGCTTCAGTAGCAGGCAGCTTCAGTAGCAGGCAGCTTCAGTAGCAGGCAGCTTCAGTAGAAGCAGAGACTAGTAAATAACTATAGACTAACCATGTCTAACAAAATTTTGTGACTTGAAAAATAGTTGTTTTTAAGATAGAGAGATGGCGTTATTTGTATTAGATTTACAAGTAATTTAAATTTAATCAAAATAATACGTAAAAAAACTTAAGATGGCGCTGTTTACAAAATCATTTGATATTTCATTGCAAGTACTATCCGTAGGTATCAGGCGACAACAGACGTTGCCAGCTAGTGCATTATATTATTTGATGCTATGTTGCCGCTCTTATAATTCAGTAACAGAAAACTTTACACCACCCCGGATATTATTTGTAGTGTTACTGGGTTACTGTATTGCCAGTATATAATTTTTCCCACAAAAATATAGCATTCATCTCCACAGTTTGTTCTTATCTGCCTTAACATAATAAAACGAATTTCAGTGCATTTAATTAATAGGTATATAATATTTTACTTTATTTCTTGATATCGATAAAAATTATGTCGTAATTAGTGCATAATTTTTATTTATAACGCGCTATCTCGCTCAGCTGGTTCACTGACCTTCGATGACACACGATCACGGCCAGCGAAGTGCAGTTTTTGGCACTCTTTAGAACTTATAATTTTTATGTTCCGTTCCGCATCACATTTTACGTTGGAAGTTTGCAGTAAAATTCTGTATTGCTACATTGCTGCTCATAAATTAATTTTTTTCTTAGTTTCAATGCGAAATAGTTAGAAATAGACGCTAGCACTAATGATTTTCATCCTAGTGCTACGTAATAATTACTGCCGTTTTATTTCCAGTAGACTTTATAAGTATACCAGTATAAATACACTATACAATACATTTATTGTTGCATGTACGAGCGCTATCGTGAGTAAATATATTATTTCCTTTTTCGCTTTTAAATTGATTTCTGCACATTTGACTTTTTTTTTCTTATTATCTTTCTTACAATTTTTAATTATTTTATGTTACACATTCATGGTTTATTATATAAACAGTTAATTAGTTATTCTGCGTCCCTGACTGATACCTTTTTATCGTATTACACTATTTTATTTGTTCGCTCTTTTCTCCTGATCTTTAATATTCTCGAATGAATATTATATGCTTATTATTATATTATTAATCTAAGGTTACGCGTATTCATCTGTGAACTAAATATAAATGTTTAATATATATTACCAAAACGTTCGGGGACTTCGTACTAAGACTGCTTCGTTTTTTAGGAACGTATTGTTGAGCTCATATGACATTATTTGCCTGACTGAGACCTGGTTACTTGACGGTATCAACGATGGTGAACTTTTTGACGATCGTTATCTAGTTTACAGACGTGACAGGGACTACGCTAGCACCGGCCAAACATTGGGTGGGGGAATCTTGATCGCAGTGCGCCGAGAGTTGACGACCGAACCCCGTATTAATTGGTTTTCTTCGGCTGAGGACCTTTGGATCTCGCTCAAAATACGAAAGAAGCATGAATCGATTAATGTGCATATATGCGTAGTTTACATATGCAATCAAAGTGGTGGTCTTTCATTAAACGCCCAACTCGCAAACTTCTTTTTCTGCTTCTTTTCTTCTTCCCCTTCTGCTTCACTTACTGATATTGTTATGCGGGCACACAATGATAGATATATAGTTCTTGGCGACTTCAACATGCCAAACATATGTTGGGCTTCCACTGACTCGGCATCGCATGCGCCATCTGACATTCATGGTGACACCCAAGCATTATTTTTTGACAATATGAATATTTGTAACTTATCTCAATTTAATTATATACTTAATAAATATAATAGCATTTTAGATCTAGTTTTTTCAAATGAGGATATCGTTATTAAAGGTATTGAAAACCCACTCGTCCCTACGGATGCATACCACCCAGCTCTCTGCGTAGGCATCGACTTTCAGCAGTCTTCAGCACTTCCACCTGCCCCCAGAACGATCTATTTATATGAACAGGCTGACTTTGATATTATAAAAACTAAACTAAACGAGGTACCTTGGGCAGAAGTTCTGGGTTCATTGTCACTAGAAGAAGGCGTGAATTTTTTCTATGAAATTTTATATAATCTTAGAGACACTCACGTTCCAAGTCTAGTTTCAAGAAATACGAACAAGTATCCTCCCTGGTATCGGTTATCATTGATAAAAATCATTAGGGAAAAAAATAAATATCATAAGAAGTATAAAAAATATAACAATATTTCTGATTACCATAGTTTTGTTTTACTACGTAGTCGCGTGAAACAGGTCGAGGCTGAAATGTACAAAGCCTATGTAGAGCATATGGAAAGCGCTATCTCCTCAAACCCACGCAAATTTTGGTCCTATGTCAAACTGAAAAAACAGTGCAATACATTCCCAAAAGAAATGAAATATGAAGACAAAACCTCCCAATCAGGCAGTGAGATCTGCAATATGTTTAGTGAATACTTTCATTCAACATACCAAACATCAGACACATCTCAAACTTTCGACGATAATCAAGACAATACCAGTACTACTAACACTGACATATACAATATAGAAATTAGAATGGAGGAGGTTTTTAAGCGTCTCGAGTCCCTTGACTTAAATAAGTCAGCTGGTCCAGATTATATACCCCCCATTCTCGCCGTCAAATGCGCAAGTTGCCTCGCAGTTCCGTTAACGCTCATCTACAGACGATCTATTGAACTAGGTCATGTACCTAAATTGTGGAAAACTGCGTTCATCACTCCGATACACAAAAAAGGACCCAAAACAGAGATATCGAATTACCGCCCCATATCAAAACTATGCATTTTTTCCAAAGTTCTTGAAAAAATTGTATATGAACAAGTTAACGCATCGCTAAAACATACTCTGATTGGTCAACAACACGGATTTACGAGGAGCAGATCAACTGAAACAAACTTGCTCGTATGTGTGGAGTACTTGACGGAACAGATGTCTAAACCAGCGCAGGTAGACATAGTCTACACGGACTTTTCCAAGTGCTTTGACCGTATTAATCACGCAATCTTGCTTCGCAAGCTTCGAAAAGTGGGCATCAGGGGTAACTTGTTTCGTTGGTTTGCCTCTTATGTGGATGGTCGATGTCAGGTTGTTGTTTTAAATGGATATACTTCAAACATCCAACACGTTCCTTCAGGGGTCCCCCAAGGATCCCTGCTAGGACCGCTCTTATTCTCCATTTTTATTGATGACATCCATAATTATTTTAATTATTCAAAAATCTTATTATATGCCGATGACACGAAAATTCTATGCACAATTAATAACCCTGCTGACAATTTGAAACTGCAACGTGACCTTGATAGTCTACTTGAGTAGGTACTGCTTTCTAAATAAACTTGACCTCAATATTTCCAAATGCTATATTTGTTCATTTTCAAGAAAAAAATCTATTATAACTAATGACTACACCATTGACAACAAAATTTTGACGAGAGTTGACTCAATGATCGATCTGGGAGTGACGTTTGGTTCTAAATTAATATTTGACAAGCACGTTGAAGCAATCATTAAAAAGGCATCTAAAGCTATGGGGTTTGTTTTAAGAATGTCATGTGAGTTCAGCAATATTAAAACCTTTAAAATACTCTATTGCGCCTTCGTGCGAAGTCACCTAGAATATGCTTCATCAGTCTGGAATCCGGCCTACAAAGTGTATATAGATCGAATTGAAGCTATTCAAAAGAAATTTCTGAGATTTATACAGTACAAAAGTCGGAAATACGATACTGATTATGTTTCACGCTGCAGGCGTCACCATATTCTTCCGCTGTATATTCGTAGGGAGATCGCGGATATTTGTAGCATAACAAAAATTGCGAACAGTTTATTAGATGTTCCTGAGCTCTTGTCTGTGATTAGTGTTTGTGCTCATAATAAACAATACAGGACACATTCTCTATACGAGCGTGCAACTCGGTGAACAAAGCAAACCGGGAACTGAAAAATTTTAATTTATTTCACGACAGTGTTTCAAGTATCAGAGCCGCTCTTACCGGGTACTTCTTTTGGAGCACAGAGCGTCAATGAAAGATTATTTTTCTAATACTATAGATACATCTTTTTATTATTATTATTTTATATGTTGCATATCTTATTGCGTAACTTTTATTAACTTTATATACGACACCATAATTTACCTATATGTGAAAACTTCTTGTGGCCCTGTTTATTTTAATCTACTTATTATAATTTTGTAACTAGCTGTAAGTTTTCCTTGTTAATAAATAAATAAATAAATAAATAACTCATAACTATTTTGCAGTAGTTAAAAAAATATTTTCTTGTTGGATTATTATTTAAAAAAATGATCTTTATCCATCAACTTTTTTTGTTCTTTTTATAACAACATTTTATTTGTTTGACAATTTTAATTCTTTGTCGTTTATTGTTGTTGCTATGGGTGTGTGTTTGTTTTGGAACTTTTCCCTGCATTTCTTTGAATTCACAATATTTCTGCTCACCTACTGTGACTCGTGCAAATTGTATGGACCTTGATTAAGTTTACGTTGTGGCTGCTACATATATCGTATAACATGTGCGTTTATCACAACTGTGATAATAAAAGCTTTTAAAAATAGGTTATTATGGCAATTAAAATAAGGAGGATGGTAGTGCCCAGGCGTCTCTGAACAAAATAAACTTATACCAGTATGTTTATGGTCTTTTGTAGTTGTTATTTTATCATCTATAAAGTAAGAATAAATTACTATCTACCTATTCTTATTGAGTAAAATTATTAAAATCAATGATATAAAATGATGACATTTTCCAATTTCAGGAAAGGAATAAATCCTACTTGCTAAGGTTTCAGGTTATTTGACAACGCCATCTAGCTTTGTTCCGTATTAATACAAATATTTTGCATTACGTTTCTTGTCAATAATTCACAACGACAAGGTTGGTCCAAGCTATTTGAGAGCGACATCTAGTAATAGCTTGGATTTTGAGCTTTTTCCGAGTCACGAATTTTTGTATGGAGATGGTCAGTCTATAGTTATTTACTAGTCTCTGGTAGAAGGCAGCATCAGTAGAAGGCAGCATCAGTAGCAGGCAGCTTCAGTAGCAGGCAGCATCAGTAGCAGGCAGCATCAGTACAAGGCCGCATCAGTAGAAGGCAGCTTCAGTAGAAGGCAACATCAGTAGCAGGCAGCTTCAGTAGCAGGCAGCTTCAGTAGAAGGCAGCATCAGTAGCAGGCAGCATCACTAAAAGGCAGAATCAGTAGCAGGCAGCTTCAGTAGCAGGCAGCATCAGTAGCAGGCAGCCTCAGTAGAAGGCAGCATTAGTAGAAGGCAGCATCAGTTGAAGGCAGCATCAGTAGCAGGCAGCTTCAGTAGCAGGCAGCTTCAGTAGCAGGCAGCCTCAGTAGCAGGCAGCTTCAGTACAAGGCCGCATCAGTAGCAGGCAGCCTCAGTACAAGACAGCATCAGTAGCAGGCAGCCTCAGTACAAGACAGCATCAGTAGCAGGCAGCCTCAGTACAAGACAGCATCAGTAGCAGGCAGCCTCAGTACAAGACAGCATCAGTAGCAGGCAGCCTCAGTACAAGACAGCATCAGTAGCAGGCAGCCTCAGTACAAGACAGCATCAGTAGCAGGCAGCCTCAGTACAAGGCAGCATCAGTAGCAGGCAGCTTCAGTACAAGGCAGCATCAGTAGCAGGCAGCCTCAGTATAAGGCAGCATCAGTAGAAGGCCGCATCAGT
The DNA here is from genome assembly GCA_923062675.1 of Marasmarcha lunaedactyla. Lineage (NCBI taxonomy): Eukaryota > Metazoa > Arthropoda > Insecta > Lepidoptera > Pterophoridae > Marasmarcha > Marasmarcha lunaedactyla. Next base: position 23,136,975 of record OV281346.1, read on the forward strand.
AGAAGGCAGCATCAGTAGCAGGCAGCTTCAGTAGCAGGCAGCTTCAGTACAAGGCAGCTTCAGTAGCAGGCAGCATCACTAAAAGGCAGAATCAGTAGCAGGCAGCTTCAGTAGCAGGCAGCATCAGTAGAAGGCAGCATCAGTAGCAGGCAGCTTCAGTAGCAGGCAGCATCAGTAGAAGGCAGCTTCAGTAGCAGACAGCTTCAGTAGAAGGCAACATCAGTAGCAGGCAGCTTCAGTAGAAGGCCGCATCAGTAGCAGGCAGCATCAGTAGAAGGCAGCATCAGTACAAGGCCGCATCAGTAGCAGGCAGCATCAGTAGAAGGCCGCGTCAGTAGCAGGCAGCATCAGTAGAAGGCCGCATCAGTAGCAGGCAGCATCAGTAGAAGGCAGCATCAGTACAAGGCCGCATCAGTAGCAGGCAGCATCAGTAGCAGGCAGCTTCAGTAGCAGGCAGCATCAGTAGAAGGCAGCTTCAGTAGCAGGCAGCATCAGTAGAAGGCAGCATCAGTAGCAGGCAGCTTCAGTAGCAGGCAGCTTCAGTAGAAGGCAACATCAGTAGCAGGCAGCATCACAGACTTGCAGTAGATTTGCTTGCAGTAGACTCGTTTGCAGTAGACTATTGACTGGTGTTGTTACTCGACTCCTGTAGTAGATTGGCGTTCTAAGTTTTATTTTTTGAGCCGCCTAAGGAGCACCCTCACGGGAGCGAGGTGGAAGGTGCATCATGCATACCGCCGCAGGTAAATACCGACTATTTCTGCCAATTTCAAGTATTAGTATACACACGTACTACACGAGGTTAATAATTTAGTAGCGATCAGCTGAGTAGAACTTGCAGTATCTCGAGCATTGTGTAGCAGGCTTTGTCTGTTAGGCAGCTTCTATGGCTATCATTAAAAACTGGGTTGACATGATTTTCAACGAAGGTAAACAATAAATTATAAATATTTAGCAAAATGAAGAAATATAAATACAATTAAAAAGGAAGGGTAATTTATAAAACGGAATTGTTACAGAAGATCTTGTTTGCTGTAGTATAGAAAAAGGCCATCGCTCAGAGTTATTAGCTCGGGGATCCAAGTGCTGCTTTTCAGCTACAACCTCATGGAAATGCAGACACTTATTGAAATAGAAATGAAAAAATAATTAAAAATATAAGTATATCTTAATTGATTTGAGACGATGTGTATGATGTAAGTTCCATTAATCAAATACCTACATAAGATATATAATATATTAGTAATTAAATATTCAATACAATTAATTTCAACAAAAATATGATGAAATGAAATGAAATATTTATTTCTCAACATTGACAATTACTTGTTCTTAGTGACGTCAAATAAAACATGACTCTACCACCAGTTCGAAAAAACCTTCGTGAAGAAGAACTGGCAAGAATTTTCACGGGTATATTTTTTTCAAAATAAATTTACAGTCTCTTTATGTCTATACAAAATTATTCTTATCTGCATCTTTGCTCGGCAAGTCTCCCTCCCCCCAAGTATCCAAGTAACTAAGTACCAGGATTACAAATTCTAGTGCATTTGGGCAAGACTACTACTTGACGTCATCATGTTTTATTTGACGTCAATAAGAACAAGTAATTGTCAATGTTGAGAAATAAATATTTCATTTCATTTCATTACAACAAATGCTAGTATTCAATATAATTAAATTTGGCTCTACTCCTCGAAAAGTTGAAGAATCGTTCCACACTTTTCACGCGGAACACTTATCAGCAGAACTACGTCTTTAGCAAGGTTTCGTGGACATTTTAGTTATTGTGTAGCTTACTGCAATGCAGCGGTGTCCAAACTTCATTAGCTAATTCAAATAAAACAATATTTAGGTAAATATCTTAATTTAATAACTTCGTCAATGATACCAACGATACTTTTATACAAAGTAAACACTTTAAAATCCAATTGTAAATCCCAATCTCAAATTTTTTGACAACCATAATTCTGTACAGTTTTTATCTAGATTCTTACAAATAAGTTATTTAGTTAAGGTAGTAAGAAAATAAAATTTCTATCTCAAAACATATGAAACATACTTTATATTGAATAATTTCTATGTTATAATGACACGGATTAAAACTATGTAGGTAGGTACACAATGATTATGCTCACATTACTTTATTGTGTGATATATTGTAAATGCTGTAATTGCATATTTGGTCAACATGTTTTAAGTCTATCTTAACCCTAAAATTAAGTTAAAAAATTGTACTCTAATAGACAGTTCTTTACAAATTCATTTACAGATATTAGTATTAGGTTACTTTTGGTTTAGTTTCTTAAAGAAAATATAAATACCTATCTAAGTAAATACAATATACATAGTCATGTTTGAAAAGAAGGCAAGTGCCATCAATATATGAAGATAAATTTTTAAAAGTTCTCCGTTTAAAATTCACCAATGCATTATCAAAAAAAGGGCTTAAAATATTTGAACTAATCATTTTCTTTTAAAAACTAAATATACTAGCAGGTATTTTAAACTTAGAAGTGACAATTTGAGGTATAAAAATTATAATAGATGGGTATAAAACGTACAATATCACATCATACTTGAATAATTTGAGTATTTCTAGCGTATACGAAGTACAGATCACTGCAGTCAATGCACTGTCCACGCATGCAAAGAGGCCTTGTGACAAAGGTGGGATATACTCTCGCCTAGCAGTGGTAGTGATAGTTCTTGCTCGTACTCGCGCGAGGCATCAGGTCGTACGCAGAAGCATCCCTCTTATGTCACGTGTATTCATCCTCGTCCTCACTTGAGGACGGATCAGGAATCGGTGCGAAATAATCAGCTGCGGGATGAATTGTTGGAACTAAGTATCCTTTTGAATCTTGCGGTGGAGGTGGTAAAGGCAATTGAGGTCTAAGTTCGTCGCCGTTAGTGGATTCAGCTGCTTCTAACTTCTTGCAGATTTCGTCGAAGGTGATTCGGTCTCTAGGGTCCGATCGCCAGCAAGCTCTCATTAGGTCGCAGGCGAATCGAGGGCAGTCTTCAGGTGGGACAAGGACGATTCCCTTCAGAATCAGTTTGGTAGCTCCATCGTTGTTGTGTCCGTAGAAGGGTTGTTTGCCGCGGCTGTAGATCTCCCAGAGCACGACGCCATAGGACCAGACGTCAGATTCATGGGTGAACCTTGCGTAGACGATGCTCTCTGGGGACATCCACCGCACGGGCATGGGTCGCTCGCCGCCCATCTTGTAGTAGTCGCAGGTGTACACGTCGCGCGACATGCCGAAGTCGGCGATCTTGACGGTGAGCCGCGCGCCCACGAGACAGTTCCGCGCGGCGAGGTCGCGGTGCACGAAGCGACGCGCCGCTAGGTATTGCATGCCACGGGCCACCTGTGGAGGAAAAATGCACTTACATTATTCTGAGGATGTCATTCACAAATATGAATGAAAAATGTTAATATTCAATCCGCATTCAGAATACTTGCGCGTAGAAGAACTTCTCACCTGTACAGCCACCCTCAGTAGCGCCGTGTCGTCGAGTGCGGGCGCAGGTCGACCGCCGCGCGGTCCTCCGCCCCTGGCACCGCGCAACACCCCTGCCAAATCACCCCACTCCATGTACTCGAACACCATCCATGGACTCGCGTTTATGTCCTCTGCAATTATTATAAAAAACAAAAACAGGTAAGTAATATTATTTAAAAAAATCCTAACAAATCAAAACACACTAGCAGTACGGATTCCACGTATACCAGGTTTGGAATTCAGGGCCTTTGAAACAAATGACACAGCTGCCGATATTCCTCGAGATGGTAAAAAGGGCAACTTCGATTCGTTATAGTAACGTCACGAATTTCTCTTTCCAATCGTAGTTAAATATAAATTTATATTAGTCGCAAACATTTATGGCTTGTGTGGTGATTTCTCATGAGAAAATATTGCACGTAAATCTGAAATATGAAAATTGTAGCTGGAAAAGTCTTATTTTTATGTCTGGCTTTGAAAAAAAATCACACTTGATTTAGGACTGCAAGTAATTTTGACACTTGACAAGACTTTACATAGAAATTATGCTATATTCCATACATATTAGTTCTTAAAATTATTCCATTTATATAAGTTGAATAATCAGACTTTAGAATATTGGTGTTAATAGTTAACTACTGAGTACTAAGTCATAAAGTATTGCAAGTATAAACTTTCTAAATGGGTTTATTCGAAATATTATAGCTTAATAAACCAGCAAATAAAATGGGTTATCTGCCTTCTGCTAATGTTAGACATTGACTAGGTTCTTTTATAAATAATATTAACAATTCATTAAATAGGTGCTGGAATCGGTATATCAAAGAAATCACGACTTCTCAACATATCCACGACTATAATACGATTCGTTCAGTATTTAAATAAATTTTACTTCAGTAACTAAATATTATACCTATTATATATATATATACTGATATCGTGACCTATTTCTAAGAAGATATTCAAATTATCTAACTAAACCGTTAACTGGCAAGCCTTATTAGAATATCAATGCGCATGCACACAACATGTGATAAGAATTAATGTTCGTTGTTGCTTGAAGAAGCCATTTCATTATTTATTAGGCGTATTTAACATTAAAATACTGTTTCTCCATAACTTGGCCTACTTACTAGGTGAACTTCCAAACGTTTCTGTAGTCCAGTGTGTATGTTCGTAGCTCAGATTTTTACTTTAAGGTTCTCTCTAAATTTAAATATTTCACATCCTTATTGGACATCCTTGGACATATCTTACAAACGAAATAAGGAACTCTAACCTTAAAAGACAGAGTTTATGTTTATTCGGATTTGACACCCAGGAACTTCATATTGACCAAATGCAGGCAAATTGTATCTGATTAATGCGGTTTACTAATGTTTTACAAAAAACGTATGACAAATGATCATTTTAAAAATTATTTTTGAAAAAGTAATAATTTGACAAACTGTTCATTTACTAAACTGATCGTTTTATAATTGATCATTAAAAAAATACACTTTAAAAATACATTTAACATTGCAAATGTTCTGAATGTAAAACTGCCAGTTATCAATTTGTTAAATTACCAAAGTATTCGTTTTTCAAAGTTTGACAAAATGTTGGTTAATAAATGGGTATTTTATAATTATTACTGTTTACAAACTACTAACTGTTATATTATTACGGCGATATAATATTAATGATTATATCGTCGTCGCACCTAATTTCGGTCTTACATTGTGTTCTGTGATTTAAAATGTCCATGAAGTGATGAATCGATGAAACAACTTTACATGAACCGTATCTCAACGAATTAAAAAAACTTGAAATGAGTTGTCGATGAAATGAAAATACAGTAATTGAAAATACTTACTTGAACTAATTGTTCGATGTACCGTTTTCGATGATTTGAAATTCGTTGAAAAGTTTGTCGGCGAATCAAGGGGATCCCCTATAATTCTGGTTGTTGAATCAAATTATACTACAGAAATTAGAAACATAAACTGAATTTAAAGTACCTACTTAATGTCTGTAATGAAAAACTTCTGCTTAAATTATTTATGTATATACAAACGATTTCACATTTTTGGGTAAATTAGGTACTTATATACTTACCAAACAATGCATTTTGTCAAAGGTTTTTGTGCCTTGCGTTGTTTTACCTATTAACGTATATAATACGTGAATAGTTTGTTAAGTGATGTTTTAAAGAAAAAAACTTTGTCTCATAATTGTTTTGGCAAATGAATTATTTATAGAACCATTAGTTTGTACAAAGATGAACTTATGAATAATAATTTTGCCAAACGTTGTTTGAAAAATGAAAATTTGCAATTTGTTTTTTATCTCAAATCAATCATCTTATTTATAATATCCTAATAATAAAAATTTCAGTACTATAGTAGATATCCAGGTTAAGGTCTTGTACTGAACTATTATCCTCAACTAAAATCGTACGATGACTCTTACCTCTGTAGACAACTCCAACCAGAGATAAGATGTTGGGATGCCTGAAGGCGGACATGATTGTGACTTCTCTTGCGAAGTCTTCTTCAGCGCTGCGACCAGCGCTTTCCTTTAACACCTTGATTGCCACCACTTGCTCTCCACTGCTCGTTCGGAGGACCCCTGAGGAATGTAAATTACAACCTGTAATTTCTTTGAAAGCACATATCTACCTACTTACTTACCAAACTATTCTAGAAAATATTCAGCTCCTCGTTAAATAATAGTTCAAAAGTAGTAAAATCGTTTCATGTGAAATATTTTTCAGCTACATTTTGCATTTACAAGATCATAATTACACTCAATTCACTATACTTAATTTAGTTACAATATTCGGCGTTCTATAATCTTAAAAAAATGAACAATTTGATTGACTGAACCAAAACAGTTTCTCATAAAGTGTTATCACGTTTTATGGTTTATTTTGATTGTATCATAAAATATCCATCAATCAATCAATCACAATAAATTTATATCATGTTGTTATATCGATCTATCGTAAAGTGTATCTACTGGAATTTATTTACCTACTGATCTAATTTTACCAATTATTTTTAAACCTCATCTTGAAATAGGATATGAGATTACTTATAACTTTTGATGCAAAAATATTCTGGATACTTAATTTTTTGATTTATCTTCAGCTACCCGAAGTGTACACAAAAAGTTGATCGCTTACATACCTTTTGGTATAAAAGTGGTTAATCTACTTTTAGTTATAAAGGTGCATGTTCCTTATGTTTTATAAGGCCTTTACGACCGTGCAAGTTTTTGCTAAACATCGCGCAGTTTAAGGACGACATGTAATTTAAATGACTGCTTTGAAAGTTGCAAAAAGAAACGAAGTAGCTCCGTACTTAGTAATAAAAGAAAATGGACAACCACTGGTATTGCTTTTTGAACGGAATACCGCAGCAGCGCTTCTTATGAAACCCAGAGTTCGTGAGAAAGAGCACACATGTAGCTCAATATGTCTGACATTATCATAAACGTGAGCCGTATGTTTTAAACTACACACCTGTAATGTACAACATTCACTGGAAAGTTATAGTAGTAATGCGAGAAAGATTACGTCGAAAGACGACACTTCAGTCTTGTTTGATAGGTTTCTGTAAATTACAGTACGAATCATTAATACCACAAAAGTACAAAAACTTTAAAGAGCTAAGGTCCTACACGTTTTATATATTTTGTAGACTTCTTTATTGGCTTCTGTAGCAAACTATTTTATATAAAACGAACATGTAAGGCTTTTTTTATAAAGAAACTACGTTTTATTTCGTGGAATTTTGGCAGTTCAAAATCCTAATTGGGTTTCAAAAAAATGTTCGATCATATCCTTGTGCGTACACGGACTGCTCTTTAATGGCACTGCCAACCTTTGTCGAGACAGTTAATGATGAATTGTACAAAAAATTCCTTCTTATTACAGCAAATTTTTACAAAGTAATTACAACAACAGTGTACGCTCTCTTATTACTCTGGATCATTACTATTTTGAACAATTTTAGGGTTCTTTAATAAAAATATGAAAAACCTTAACTAATATTATAAAAGCAAAATTGACTTTGTTTGTTTAAGTTTTTATTTTTACGCGACTGTCAAAGGTTCTGTTTTTCGAGTGTATGTACGAGTATACATATCATATCTTTGGCACGCTTTACAGACTGAACCGTTTGCCGGATTTCATCGTATGAGGTCATTGCATTTATCTCAGTTGTGAGAGAAGCATAAAATGTATTTTTTCATAGGAGACCCATGGGAACAGGAATTACACGGCAAAATTTTGCCTTTAGCCAACTGCTAGTTATTTTGCCGTGTAATTAATTAATTTTGCTACATATATATTAACTATCGAATGAAAACCATTGAAATATTTCAAAACAAAAAAATCTGTGATAGAAAGCCACGTCTGCACGCCCATCATACAAATGTCTGTTAGTACCAGGACTTGAACCTAGGCCGGACCGCTAGTGTCCTTCACAGCTTGGTGCTGTCAAACGGATTCAAATTCAATTGACAGGAATTTTTAAAAGGTCGTTTCCCACTACCCAGGCAGTACTCACTTGAGGCATAATTTGTGATTTAGATTTTTATAAGTCTTACCTAGGCTATTTTGCTTTCCTATAAACCTATATTCAAGCTACGGTTGATAGAAGATACCTAAATAATATCAAATCTAAAGAAACAGATCCTTGCTCACCTTTATGAACTTTCCCAAAACATCCTTCTCCGACCTCCTCAAGGAAGGTGAGCGCGTTTCGGTCCAAGTGTGGCACCTGGCTCTCCTCATCTTTGATCTCCTGGTTGGGGGGTCCGCCGGGTACCAGCGCCCCGCAGACCCCGTATTGAGGGTTTGTGATGTACCGGTCTGCGAGGAGGGGCTCACCTGGTCGGACTCGCTGGAGATATGGACGGAGATGGTGAGTTGCAGGCTCGATAGACGTACATTTAAGTGGGAGTCTATAGGGTAGTGAAGGATCGTAATGTACTTTAATGAAGACGAAGATAAAGGAGAGAATACAACAGTGAATTTCGAGATCTAAAAGGGGTTTAATATAAAAGTAGTTCTTCAGATTTACGGATATAAGTTAAAGATACAAGTCGGCGATAGATCAGGATGACTTTTATCTAACATAAGGTAACCTTAGATCTTAGTTGACCATGGTCCATTTATAACATAACTTAATATACAAGCTGCATAAATAGTATGAAATTGTTTAAATATTACTTATAATAATTTTATTCCACTGCCAACAATACCTAAACTCGGGCACTTATAATTTTTAAATAGTAGGTATAACTACATAAATAAGTAAAACTCACCGGCTGCGATTTTCCATCTACCAAGCAAGTTCGTTTCCTAAAGTAACACACGAAGGCTAATGCTAAGACTACGGCTAGCAGCGCGGCGCCGCCTACCGAGGCTGCGAAGAAGTACGCGCGCTGGTTCGAGTCCAGTTGAGGACCGAACGACGGCTCGCTTCCTGCTGTGGCGTCTGCGAAGATCTCTGCGCTTATTAGCGAGTTTGGAGACTGAAATGAAGGTACATTTGGTATAAATAGCGGTTTTTGTAGGGGTTTTATAGATAATAACGTTATTTATAAGAGATTCAGGGTACGTGATACAATATAGTAACTATGAAAAACTGTTTTTTTTTTGTTACTAAAGTAGCATTCTATATTGGGTACAGTCATACAATTTCATATCAAAAATTTCTTTTTTAATCTTGGACTAAAGATATAATTTTAAGAGAAGTAAATTAGTTTATTAGTTTAGGTGCATATAAGTGCCTATTCGGCAATAGAAATTTGTTGAAAAAGTTTCATCAAGCATGTCACAGCTTTTAAAGTTTAAACTCTTTTGCATCAACTTGTTGAACGTGGAGAAGTTTCAAATCCAGACGTTCGAATATGAAATGTGTTCTTAAATTTCAATACTGGCAGTTTCTAGAAAACGTTGCCAAGGAAAGCTACCTGTGTAAAAATAAATAGCCAACTAAAATATTCATACAACAGTGTCAAAAAGCCAAAAAGCGATGAATTTCTCAATTTACTTGTCATCCTGACGTTATCAGAAGTGACCTATCATGAATATTTATCAGTCGCCATGGAAAAGCACTGATTCTATTTTTCCAGCTAGACTTGGTAAATCAATACTTCCATTTATAAAAGTTATTCGAATTCGCTTACACTTCAGCGCTTGTCATAGGTAATCGATAGACCCGACTTCTCTGGTAAACAGGTAATTAAGTTTTTTCCTTTGATTACTTATGAATACCCCTTTGTATTTAATTTTGAAACGAACTCAATTATTGTATATTACCTTCTTGATTCGGTTTCCTAGAATAAAATCTATGTCAGTTCTCTAATCGAAAGTGTTTAACGTGTTCAACATCAACAACTGCCATCTTTGTGCATTGGTGATGTTACAAGTAAAAGGAACTTAGTTATAAGTCCAATAAAAGCAAATATGTAAATACCAGGAAAAAAAGAGGTTGCTTGTTTTGTTTAGTTTAAGCATATATTTATTCTCTGATACTATTGAATTTCGAAATTTCCCATTACAGCTGGCTGGATCATGTTTTCAATCAACCTTACCTATTACTTCAGAATAGAACTGTTTTATTTTTATTTACTGAGGTCATAATAAAGGTGACAATATTATCATACAAACTTTTATGTATAATCGTGACCCCAATACCGTTAACCACAGATTGAGTATACAAAATTAATTTAGTAAGTACGAGTTCATACTCGAAAGCAGTACATATTCATTTTTCAGTTAATGAGTATGTATATTTATGGAGATAAATATATTTTTATATACTCAGTAACTAAAAAATGAGAAAGTAGTTTAATTTAGTTCTTAATAACGGTTCTGGTAACGAAGCTTGTCGAATGATCTACAAGCTTCGTTACCATAATAATGGCACGTGTAGCTTAGTCGCTTTCCACGGAGTTTGCCAAATTAGAGCTAAAATATAGGTACTCGTATAAAATTGAGTTGAACCATTATCTTTGTTACAGTGAAACTTCCATATGTTTTATTGTATGTAAAACTCATAGTGTTTCTTTCTTTTGTAATTATTATATATTGTTACCTATCAGAGCGTCATAGTCGTTGCACGACTAAGCTCTTTAAATAAAGATTTAAAAGAAAAAAAAAATAACATCATTACCAGTTGCATATCGACTGTCGTAGTTATCCAAACGGAAAGCAAATTCCAATAGTTTAATGAGGGACAAGTTCAAATCGCACGTAATTTCCATCTTCATAAAATAGTAGTTCTCACAGAGTCGATCAGCCGTGTGGTACGTGTTTCGCCTACTTTATGCACCGAAATCAAAGATGTTTATACGAAATAATCCTTTGGAAAGTCTTCCCTGATAGTTTTATACACAATAAAATTTTCTCAGTCCAAAGATTTATTCTTTATTGTATTCAAATAAAATGATAAAGTTATTAATCGAATTGCTTTTACCTGTGCGGTGGGGGCGGGCGCTCTCGGATCTGAGCCATTGCCGCTCGAAGTCCGCGGCGGGATCACGTTGTGGATTGCAACTGGCGTTATGGGGACTGTAAGGAAAAATGTTTATATTATTTTACCTTGTCTACTTGTCTATTGCCTACTTAATAAATCGTTAACGCTGTATTACTTACAATGTACAGCCTAGGCCTGAGAATATAGCAACATAAATCGTTGTACAGTAGGGCTATCATGAAACCCTAGATGTAGCGAAAGCTAAGCTAATTTAACAGCCAAATGAATTCATTTTTTACGATCACGTCACCTTCATTTTTTTATTATTATGAGACCCATAGACAAGTCCTATCTCTATATCAATGAAATTTGAAAGAAGAAATAAGACTCTTCTTTCCATGGCATGTGGTAAATGAAAAGAATTGGGATTTTTTATTCTTTCTTTAATTGATTTTTCGTCTAAGTTGGTTGAGACACAAGATAAACATACTTTAAATAAAATAATAAGTAAATAAAACCCCAAACACACCAACTGTATTACTCTAACTAAATTAAGCAGAGCTTGTGTTATGTTTGACCATACAGCGAACTGGGGGTAACCCAGAATAAACATACATATAGAAATATCAACAATCATGACCCAAAAATAAACACCCGTGTTTATCACACAAATGAATGCCCCTGCGAGAACTATGGAACGAGAACGAGAACCTGGGACCTCCGGCGTATGAGGCAGTTGTACTAAAAGTGTACTAAGAGTTTGAAAATTAGAACAAAAAATACAGAATAAACGAATGCGACTCGTTACTTCTTCCGATGAGGTAAGCCATTTTATATTTTTTCATAAGTGATCGCGGGTATAGATCTATAAACTATAACTTCGCTTTGTTGAAAAGGTGCAGAAAACACGTGTTATCTAGAATAGATATATCACGTTGTCCGCATGCATTCCTGGTAGTCCTCTACCTGATGGTTTTTATTATAAACTAAAATTTCGTTTTATCGAAAAGATGCAGAAATTCGTGTTATCTATGATAGATGTGTCACGTTATCCGCATAAATTACTGGTAGTCTTCTACCTGATGTTTTTATTATAAACTAAAATTTCGCTTTGTCGATTAGATGTAGAAAATACGTGTAATCTGTAATAGATATATCACGTTATCCGCATAAATTACTGGTAGTCTTCTACCTGATGTTTTTATTATAAACTAAAATTTCGCTTTGTCGATTAGATGTAGAAAATACGTGTAATCTGTAATAGATATATCACGTTATCCGCATAAATTACTGGTAGTCTTCTACCTGATGTTTTTATTATAAACTAAAATTTCGCTTTGTCGATTAGATGTAGAAAATACGTGTAATCTGTAATAGATATATCACGTTATCCGCATAAATTACTGGTAGTCTTCTACCTGATGTTTTTATTATAAACTAAAATTTCGCTTTGTCGATTAGATGTAGAAAATACGTGTAATCTGTAATAGATATATCACGTTATCCGCATAAATTCCTGGTAGCCTTCTACCTAGTGTTTTTTATTATAAAGTAAAATTTCACTTTGTCGAAAAGATGCAGAATATACTTGTAATCTATAATAGGTATATCACGTTATACGCATTAATTACTAGTAGTCTTCTACCTGATGTTTATTATTATAAACTATAATTTCGCTTGATGCAGAAGATGCAGAAAATACGTGTAATCTATAATAGATATATCACGCTATCTGCAAAAATTCCTGGTAGCCTTCTACCTGATGTTTTCTATTCCGATTGATGCTGTATAGTACTCGTATTGTTATTTTTGACTTCTTTTTCAATAATAAAAAAAAAATTTTCAAAATATTTTAATACGTATACAGAAAATGCGTGTAGTCTGAAAGAGATTTAACACGACATCTGTATTACGTAATATTCTATTATGTTTATTTTTTTAAATCTGAAAGTCGTCGTTTTAATTATTTAAATATAATAATGAACCCAGTGGACGAATCTCTGGCTAGCCATTTCGGTTACCGCAGTACCTGAGTCCTCTATGTAGACACTCCTTAATCTGGAACCGTCGACCTCCGAGAATGAACTTAACAAAAATCTCTACTGCCAATATCCGAAGTTCATCCTGGGATTGTTGTTGTTTTTTGGACATGGATTCAAAATAAGTTCAAAATTTTTAATTAGAACTAATTTGTATTTTTTTTTATGACAGTACTGTGGGATCAATTGATTAAATGTTAGTGTTTATTAGTAATATGTAGGTATGTCATCAGATTTTTATTAGCCCCTCGTTATGTTATCCCATCTTATTAAATCATAAATCGTATATTTAAGATTAAAACACAACTAAGAATAAGTACTTCACTTTGGTTAAATTTGAATACTCAAAATAATTAATAAGAATGCTGTACATACCTAATCTGACATGTGTTTCTGAAATTACACTTGAGTTTAAAATTATTAATTTATATGTTATTGGTGTGTCTATTTGTAACAAATAAAAGAAAAGTAACATAGAATTTACCCGTGCTCCTAGGGCACTTGAAGTCTTCGGTGGCCGGCTGGCCGTTGGTGGTGCAGAGGCAGTAGTGCATCGTGTCGTTGACCGGCTTGCACGCCGCCTCGTTGCCGCACGACAGGGGCTTGCACCGGCCAGGCAACAGCGTTGCTGGAAATAACGATCACGTGACGACATAAAACAAAATGAACGTCACAAAGCACATGAAAGAGTATGAACTTTTTAGTTCCATATCTAGACATGTCGCTTACATCAATATGTCGAACTGTTTGAATCAAGTGCAGTATTTTACAGAAATGTATCTAAGCAATAGATCATAATGTTAATAAATAATTAATAAATAAATAAATAATACTAATAAGGTGATCGTACAGTGATATATTTGTCCGTGACCTCTAGTAGGGCTACTTATCTAAAAATATCTCATTGGCAAATAAATATACATTTTTAGTTATACTTTATTCTTGGCAGGTACCAATATAAAAAGGTAGTGAAATAATCTTAATTTTTTAATAACTAATTACTCCCGTTGAATATAATACCTACATCGCAAATACTCATAGCAGATTCGTAAATATCTGTAAGTGTTTAAATGTGAAATTTTTAAATAGTTTTCAATAAAATCTTGTCTGTTCGATAAGCTGTCCAGTCAACAGCTGTACGTAACAAACCTTTATTAGCTCTAATGTTCAAATGTTACAAAATCCATGGGGCGAGTAAACAAAATCTTACGTGTCTTATTTGCCATTCTAGCTTCTTCTCGAACCACTCTTGCGCGCTTTTCTGCATTTTCACGCAGTCTCTGAAAAAGAAAAAAAAACATATGTTAGTAGTGTAAAGCCGGCTCTACACTCGCGTGTGAAGTCGCGTCGTGAATTCACGCGTGAATTGTGTCCCTTCACACTCGCATTCTTTCACTCAAGCTTCACAGTCTTGTTCGCGATATCTTGTAGGCTAATGCGGAAAACTGCGAGTGTAGATGCGTTCACGTCGCATTCTCATCCACGCGTCGCAAACCGTTTGTCGCGGAAAAAAACCGACACTGATCGGAGAACGCCACAAAGCGCGAATGCGAAGCATGAACAACATCTACACTCGTGTTTCGCGGGCTTTCGCAGCCGTTCGCACCACGAGTGTAGAGCCGGCTTAAGGCAAAGCACAAGAAATTTTCTTTTAGTTTTGAGCAAATATATATAAATAACCTTCTTCAGATAGCTCTGTATTCCAGGTAAGAATAGTTAGCAAAATTGTAGAACGATTCCAGTTCCCTTGACAGCGTAACATTTTATTCCATTAGTTTTATTTGTCTGCATGTAATTCATTTTTGTTTGCCGTTTAAACAAGTGTTGAAGATTGTTTTAAACTTCAGCGAATACTTCAGACTGCAAAAATCAGTAAAACCAAGTTTACAAATGCTTGTTTAAGGGAATATACTAAAAGACTCGAGCGTCACGCAGTTGCAAATCAAAAGCTTTCCACAAATTGGCCAGAACAGACTAATCCAAAATTCTACGTCAGTTTAACACTTGACATTTTTATCACTTTTGTCGGTATAAACAATAGTCGACTCGATGTTGTTGACTTAATCTGGAAACCCAAAACTTTTTGCTAGGAATGACCTGTTTATAATTAACAACAATGAAACTTGGACAGTAAATCAATTTGTCATTTACAAATACCTCAAAATCACGAAACAAATAAGCGTGGCATGATAATGTACACCTGTGTCCCATACCGACTGCCTAGATCTCCAAGTAAGGCTGCCTACATATCGTTTTCATACATTTGCATATTGATAAATTGTTAATTGGTTTCTTTAAGCATGTGACTAGAATTAATCATTAATATTCGATGCCTTCACGTATGCTGATAAATTATGCGAACTCTTGTTTTCCTAAGCCTAGATTGTAAGCTTTGTTGTTTTAAGACTAAAATCAAATTCAAATCAAATATTTAATTATCAACGTTGACAATTACTTGTTTTAATTGCATGCCTCTACCACCAGTTCGGGGATACCTTCGTGAAAAAGAACTGGCAAGAAAGATCAAGGGTATAATTTTTTCCAGCCATCGCCATCCTCAACTATATTACAGGGCAGTGATTGTATACGTTTTCTTAATTGATAGCCATGTTGTAAGTATACTCATTTATGAATTAGGGGTTTGTGATATATTTATATTTACCTAAAAAATTACGTAGTTTATGGGTTTTCTTGATAGTTTCTTCGAATGACTAGCGAGATAATTAATGTAGTAGGACACAATTCATGAGATTACAATATCGCTAAGTACCTACAGGTACAGCTAAGGTTCTAATTTTGCATAGATATAACACAAATCCTGTTGAGTTGCTGATCAGAGGAATTTAATCTGGTTGCTCCACCGCCACCGCCTCTTTGATCAAATTCCGGCAATGTATTAATTTATTATGTATTAATGCTTCTACTCGTATTAATTTATTAAGTAAGGTGTTTCAAACTAATTTCGTGTTCAAAAACCTTCTACCTGTGCTTTGGCTCAATAAGTTGTTAATTAGTTTCGATTTGATTCATTGTTAAGTTTTATTTGCTAGTTATTCAGGGTTTTACTATGTTAGTATTGTAGAAACGTTTAACCGTGAAACGAGAATAGGTAAGTAAAGAGATAGCAACGTTTATGAACATTCTAAAAAAAGTTAAACAAAGTTCAAATGGATTTCAAAAATATTGAAATGCTTAACTATGTAAGACTTTAAGTATTTCTCTCAGTATTATAGCAACATTTGCATTCAGACAACAATCTTAATAAAAATCAGAACAAAAATAACAAAGTATAGTTCTAAATAACCTTCTATATTCAAATGAAATGGGCCATGTCGTAAAGTTAATATTAAAGCCCTTGAATGAGCTTTAGTTCCTCTCCAGATTGAATGTAACCGGACACCGCTCTTGAAACACAGCGCATCTCGCAATGAGTACTGCTAATAACAGAGAATAACCATTATTTGTAATAAAATAAAAGTATGAAGACCATTGAACCGCACTCCGAACTGCTCCACGATGTTATTTTGGCTGCCTTATCACGAACCACGGCTCTCTTACTGCCCTGAGGTTACGATAAATCAACAATATTCAAATAAGTATTTACATTACACGTATAAATTCTAAATGTGTATCTCTGAAAGTCATATTGCTGCTACGTTTAGTTGTGGGTAGAGGCAAATTGTGGCAGGCTCAGCTGCGTTTTTATTTCGGTTGATTAAACTTGAAGAGGAGTGTAAGTCGTTCTTTTAACATTAAAATATTTCATGCCCCAATGAAGGAATAATGAATGAGCTTGAAAAACAATTCAAATCTATACACGAAGTATTAAGTTTTATTAAGCGAATATTTACAGACGATTGCATAATTTTTTTACAGAGAAATAGATTCTTGTAAGTTGGAACGAAAATAATCCGTTCTAAAGATCGAATTACTTTATACATATCTTTCACAAAGCGGCATAGAAAACGGTTCATTATACTTAGGTATCACTTTGGTTTGTTTCAAGAACGTGTATAATGGGCTCGCTGTTTTATTTAAACGATATTTAAACTCGCAACATATTCAAATATCCACATTCGTAGGTGTTGCATTGTGGAATCCAAACTGCAGCGTCGAATTTCAAATTGCCGAATGCATCCAATTTAAATTATAATCGGATTGAAAGTGTTTGTTTTCGAGGAGCCAGTTTTGTTCAATCTTGCTAGATCGCATTATAATCGCGTTACACGTGTTCGTGTTCAGAGTTAATTTACTCGCAACGAGTAAGTACGCTCCTCGCTTCTCCTCACGAACTATCAAGAAAACAATACATTAGTTATATGTAATATATATAATAGTTTTATATATAAAAATATATAAATATATCTAATAGTTATTATATAAATTATATATAATAGTTGTTTGTTTCAATTATTACAGGAACAATAAACGTATAAATATCCATAACTTAATAAAAGCCTCATGTAAAGGATTTATTTGATTTCTTCTCGGGACAAACCTCTCTAAATAACGTCTAGCGATATTTCTGAAATAAAATACTGAAGTAAGCTCTGGATTTACTTACATTATGATCACGATTATGATAATATGGATTTACGACCTGGACCTTCACGAGTACGAAATTTATTTGTATTATCACAGTGGTACAAAACTAGTTCCTATTACCAAAAGGTAAGGTATTTCCTTGTAAGTTTTAAATGCACTTTGAAGTGCACTTTGTCCGGTAATGCGGCACAATCAGCGCGCATTCATCTAACAGTGTCATTTGTTAACGAGCTATTCTATCGTCAGAGGCCACGTGATCGATTTCCGACGAGGTACTTTACACGAATCGTCGAAAATCTATCCCCACATGTCTCCATTATTTATGACTACATCAGCCGCCCACGTTCTGAACTGTTTCAATACAAAACTAAAATCAGTGTATTGTCTATAAATGTTTTATTTCTCAACGATTTTTGAATTTAGAATACCTATAAATTAGTAGAACGATCCGTACGGTTCTGTTTTCGAAGCAGTGGATTAATTTTTTCAAAATAAAAGTGTTGTTACCTGTCGGTAGATATTACAATATTTTATACATAAAGTTGCCTGTTTTGGTTACCAAACTGGATGCGTATATATTGTTATGGATATCTTATCTATAAAAGTAACAGCGTTTATGCAGATAAGAATAACCCACTCCTCAATCGCTTTATTCTTTCAAAAAACGCAGTTAACATAAAAACAGAAATGTATTATTTAGATAAGGATATAAAAAGGTGATATAATAGAAGACCTACTTTTATTCACTTTGAAGGACTGTAAAAAGTAAATAAAACAACTATGAATATTTTATGTCTTTTTTGTGTTCGCAATGGATGTTTAGGATGTTTCCAGAATTAGCGGCGGTCTGTTTCCGTGTTCGTGAGAAAATCCCGGCAGACGCGGTCCCGGAATCTATGTCACACCAAGCGTGACAACGCTGCATCTAAACAAATTAATTATTTAAACATATATTTACAAATACGTTGATATTGTTGTGAACAAACTCGTTCGTTAAAATGTATCTCCAATAAAGTTCGTTTTAGTGTATGAATGGCAACTTGACGAATATTCAACTTTGCAAAGCTTTGAGTTTGATTCAATAAACAAGAACGAAATTACATTTTTATCATATTTATACTGAAAAATTAAAAAAAAAACTTTTTCAGGAGCGCGCAATAAGCTGATAGTGCAAGTTACTAAGAAGACGTTTAAAAAAATAGTTATAATGCCGACGGTTACGTTGTTGGATGGCAGTATCAAAAAAGGTTGAAAATTCAAAATGCAAAAATAATTTATTTCATCATAGGTAAAAATTTTACACGGAACGAAGTCTTTTTTTCTTCATCTTCATCGAGATTGCGTTATCCTTACCTACCGATTTTAAAAGGTAGACTGAGAGGAAAAGCGCTGTTGTTAAAAGCTACCCCAAAATCAAAAACCTTTGAAAAGGGGCATTGAGTGATCACACATGACGGGCACGAGAAGACAAATTAAATTAATTTTTGAACCTTTCAGCGCTGATTTTTTAATGCTCAGATAACTTTTATCAGTAGTGTAATTTCGAGAACTTCACATAATTTCTATGGAACGTCTTGTCAACTGTCAAAGTTATTCTCAAGATAATATTTATCGAACGCTTGAAGAATTAGCCCTTAGTAAAATTAAGTTACACTTTTTTTGTATAAAATGCTTTTCTATCCGATTTATCAGTCTTCTGAAAGTAGACTCAGCGCTTTTGAAAAGATTGGCCAAGCCTTTATATCCCTTTTATAAAACACTTATTTGTTGATTGTCTATGAAACAGTAAAATAAGAAATATAATAATGATGATTAATCCCCAGACAAACACACCAATATACAGACCCCAAAGTAAACATATTGTGGGTTTGTCGTCTCAAGTGATTAATAGTAAAGTCTTTTGAAGAGCAAAAATCGCCAATGGCGCCATTATGGCTGCAGGATTAACTGTTGATGTAAATCCAGCACTCTTCACTAGAGAACTAGCGACGCATGATTTTATTACTATTAAAATGAATATTAATAATTGAGATTGGATTAAGATTGACAAAGGTTCATCATCCTGAAGTAACATACATAGGCTATATTTTATCCCGATATTTTCTAGGGACCAGGAGTTACACCACCGAGAGTTGTAGTTAAAAATAAAATAATGCATATAAAACATAGAAACTTGGAATGAAAAATTGTATTCTACATTTAATACTTTATAGTAAATTAAACATTTTAGATACATGTTTAACAAGTAATTAATAATTCAAACAGAATGAAACTAAACAGTGGTTATAATAAACTTTCATTGATGTACTTATTTACATACGTAATTATTTTTCTGCAAAATTTTATCCGTTCGATGTTTACATAAAATAATGTTTATTATTTGTTGCTTTGCAAATATTACTGTTTGTAAAGTACAGATTTCTCTTGAACTTGTTACGTTGAAGCAACATAAGTTTTTCGTTAGCTTTTCTAAGACAATAAATATTATGACTTATGTATGTTTGATTTTACATGGACCATGATTGATGATATTTATATATGCATGTATATTCTGGGTTCCCCCAGTTAGCTGTATGGTCATCCATAACCCAGCTCGTTTACTTTGTAGCCATGCCATATAGTTGGTATGGGAATTAGTTTTTATTATTATTAATTTTGTCCCCATATTTGTTTCAATAATATGTTCATCTGTTATTTAAAGAAGACGTTATTATCGTTAATATAAGCGATGGATGTATTAAAATAAAATTTGATCGTCAATGATATTTAATGAATCAAATTTCATGGAGTCATTGTGATGAATGTTTTTTTTGTAAGAAATTATTTATGTCTTTTGTCCAAAAGTAATGGATTGCTTGTCTAAAATCAGTTAAAAGTAGTTTTGGATTTTTCAATTATTTCTTTTATGCGGTTGAATCTGATTTTCATTGGAGCGTCGAAATTTCAAAGATTTTTTTTATTTATAAATTTATGTATTCAATTATTGGCCTTCGACTAAAAAGGTCGTGAAACAATCGATGTACTCAAATAGTGTAATAAATAATACAACATGACGGGCTCGTTGAGTCTGTACTCCTCTTGTTCTCGTTGTGCCTTTTTGACCAGCGGTTCTGGATTTGAGTTGAGATGGCCGTGTAGTTTTTTTTTTTTTTTGGTTCCCCTCCACGGGAAGGGCAGGAGGACATAAAAAATGCTCTGACGCATACTCCGCGCGCGCGATCGGAGTTATGTGGGACTCGTCCCGACGCCTACCAGAACCATACCTACTAAAAACCCCCTGTCGGCTCGTGCATTTTTGCCACTCAGCCTTCATCTGAGCGACGGCCAATTGGAGAAAGAGGCCGCGCCAGCGGGGCCCTTAAGGGGTCACCCGCTGAGATTTACATAGCACTGAAGGCGCTCAAAAATGAAAAGTAAATAAAAACATTAAAAATGAAAAGTAAATAAAAACATTAAAAATGAAAAGTAAAATTGCATTAATTCGGATTTACGTTAGAATTAGAATTTACGTTAGAATTAGGATTTGCGGCCTGAAGGGCCTCAAGAGCTAAGGTTAACTGCGTAGGTTCGCCCGTGTGCGCGTTTCTCGGCCTAGCGACTTTGAATTTCGAATCTAACACAGGAGCAGTATATGAGACTGAATCTCGAACAAGATGATTGGGATGGGATTCGGCGCGTTTGAAGAACGATTCTGAGAGTGTTTTGAGGTGCTGTTGCACTGTAGGTAGTTCAAGATCTCTGTGCAGGTCCGCGTTGCGCACATACCAAGGTGCGTCTGTGGCCCTGCGGCAGAAGAGATTTTGAACTACCTGCAGCTTATACAGGACGGAGGGATTGGCGTGGGCAAAGACTGGCGAAGCATATGACATGACGGGTCTAATGCAGACATTATAGAGCGTACGTTTATTTCTAAAAGACATTTTACTTTTTCTACCTATCATACTATTTAGGCGGCTTAAGTAGAAACGCGCGAGTTTCGTTACTCTATCGACGTGTGGCTTGAAAGAAAGCGTCTGATCTAAGGTGACGCCTAAGTATTTCATACTGCGCTTCCAGGGGATGGGAGTACCTAACATTCGAATGTGAGGATCGTTGTAGCGATTACGACGTTTGTGCTCGAAATGAATAGCAGAACTCTTTACCGGGTTGACATCGATACGCCATTTTTGAAACCAAACACCGAGGGCGTTTACGGCCTTTTGGAGTCTGGTGATGTTATACGGGATCCTTTGACCTTTAGTGTAAAGGGCGGTATCGTCTGCAAAGAGGGCGAGTTCGACGCCTTTCGGCGGGATGGGGATGTCGTTAGTGTACACGGTGTACAGTAGAGCCGCGTTCTTGGCTTTAATGAGATTGCTAACGGCTAGGGGAAGCGCGGGTATGCTTAGCAACCTTTTCATTGTCGCTGATGGCTGAGTTAATAGCATCGGTTAGAGAGTTGACTAATGAATCTATTTTATCCGGGCTATCTAATTGGTCGGGCGAAATCGCGAGCGGAGAGTTAGGGGCCTCTAAGGCTGAAAATAAAGTATTTTTAAAGCCTTTCCAGTTGGTAAAGGTCTTAGGAGATGTGACGTTAACGTTGGGCGTACCTAGCACGAGGGAGACGGGGCGATGGTCGGAGCCTAGGTCATCGAGCGGTTCGATAGACCTTAGGTCAAGATTGATTCGCTTGATAATTGCAAAGTCGAGGATGTCAGGAGAGTAGGTCGGGTTGTTGGGATAGTGAGTGGGATTGATGGGGGATATGACGTCTAAGTCAAGGGAGTTAGTGATGTCGAGGAGAGTGATACCGCTGGTGTTGGTCGATAGGCACGTCCAGTCAGTATGCTTGGAGTTAAAGTCTCCGAACATAATGACTGAATGGCCGAGGGCGAGAATGGCCTCAAAGTCGCTGCGGATTGGTCTGGAGCCGCACGGTATGTAGACTGAAGCTATGATGATGGTCGGATGACCAGTCATAGCCAATCCACACACAGTGGCCTCCATGTTGAGGAGAGGAGGGGTAGGGAGAGGACAGCAATGGAAGCCTCTTTTGTAATATATAGCGGTGCCGCCGTAACCGTCGGAGTTGGGCCTATCGTTGCGAGTAAACGCGTACTTAGGAATAGCGTATCCCCTGGAGCGGTTTGGAGTAAGCCATGTCTCCTGGAGAAGGAATAGGTCAGGTTCTTTGTTCTGAAGGAACAGTTTAATCTCGGGAAGGTTAGTGCTAAGGCTACGAGCGTTAAAAGATACTAGGGATAAGCCCTTGGGTTTAATACGACTGGACGCGGGATTCGCGGGTCTAGACATTATAATTTACTTATTTACGAATTTATGCAAAAATAAAAATTTATAATGAACTTAAGAGCGAGTGATGCTCGGCTAACGCAAATAAACGCTCTTGAGGAGAGCGGGCGGCTCGCAGTTTGCGTGCGAGTATGGAAGTTTCATTAATGTCTACGTTTTGGATGACGTTGAATACGGTCTTCATGTCCTCAGCCAACGACGACTGAGGTGCAGAAGACGGAGCGGGACGCGGCCCTACGGAAGCTACGGGAGCTGGGATGGGTCGGGAAGGTGCTGGCGGGACAGCCGGACGCTGCCTCCAAGACAGAGCCGGAGTAGGCGTTGGCTGAACGGGCTTTGCTTCCGGGGGACCCCAGTTGCGCAGCGGCGGGAAGTTAGCGGGAGTGAGCGGCGGCGTCGGTTTAGGCGCGACCCTCTTGGCGGTGGAGCGCGGAGCGCGCGGGCAACCCCTGTAGTTAGCTGTGTGGCCGGACTGGCCGCATAGCACACAGGCAGGGGGGGAAGTGGATTCGGGAGTGCGAGTGCACTCCTTAGTGAAGTGAGGATCCAGGCACTTTACGCACCTGGGGGGAGCTGAACAGTTAGCCGCTGCGTGGCCATAGAGCTGGCAGCGGTGGCACTGCCCAGGGTGACCACGGGGGTTGGGACGCTCGACGGAGATATTTGAGAGTCCGCAAATTGTGCGAGCTTCTCTAAAGATCTCCCTCGAGTTGGGAGTATTCGACAGGATTACTAACGCTAAGGGAAAACGCCTACCGCGGTTTGAGTGCATCTTGTGCACTGCTGTGACCGGGAAACCCTGAAACTTAAGGTCCTCGAGAATGTCTTCGTTACTGAGTTCGAACGGGACGCCCCGTAATACTGCGCGGATCTTACGCTCCTCCGGGAGGGCGTAGGTGTGATACGCGATTTGATTTAACGAGAGTAACCTGGTAAACGCGCGGAAGTCGTCGACGGTCGCTACTTGGATTTTGATTGTATCGCCAGCTTTGGCGGCTTTTAAGTAATTGATTTTGTGCTCTTTGCACAAGTTTGAGACCGCGGTCCAGCGCGCTTTTTCACGCAGGAATACGGGCGGAGGGAGCTGAGGCTTCGGCGGGACGGGAGCGCAGCGCGTCGCTGGCTTCGATGTGACCGACAGAGACGCGGTTACTACGAACGATTTTAACGGCGCGGGGGCTGGTGTTGAAGACACCGGGGAGGACTCGGGTATTGAAGATACCGAAGCTTTCTTAGAGCGCTTCTTGGAGCGCTTGGCGACAAGTTGAAACGCGGGCTCAGGAGAGACGGTTAAGGTGACGGCATCTGACGACGTATCAGACGCGGGTTCGGAGTCGCTCCCGGGAGCGGTACGCTTACGACGCGACGTGTGAGAGGATGCGACCGATTCGCAGTCCATCTCGGACGAGGCAGGAGACGCGGGAGAGCTGTGGACCTGAACGTTGGAGGCCTGAAGGGCCGGGGTTGAGGCCTGAGGGGCCGGGGACGCGATAGTTGCCTGTAAGGCCTGCATTAGTACGTCATCTGATATGCTGACGCCGGACGCAACGAGCGCCTGGACGAGTGACCTAGCAAAGTTTACCAAGCTTGCTGGTCCATTGGAGGGCTTGGTCCTACGATATATAATATATAAATATATAAGAATGCGTAGGTTCCCTAGCAAACCTAGCACCTAAACCTCCCTACACGCGGTAGGGGGGCTGGGGACGACGCGAAGTGGTGCCCCTAGCTCGGACAGCACTGTACCGTCACCCTGGGAAAGGCCCAAGTGCAATGGGATCGGGTCAGCCGGTTTCTCCTTGGCCTGAAGGGCCTTGGAAGCGCACCGGGGCAACGCTATCAGGCTTAGTTGTCACCGTTAAGTATCCACCTGATCAAACGCGAGTCTACTACGGAGTGTGTTGCCAATAAATTGACAACAAAAACCAGCCGTAGACCTGACGAAGTTGAGTAGCACTAAAAGTGCGGGATTGACTGCGTTACGACCGGCCAGGGGCCGGCCGCAGAGCGAGTCTCTGACTACGTAGCAAGCGCCAAGCGTCAAGTACGCAGCCAGAAAAACAGCCCGAGCTTCGCGAACCACTATCGAATTTAATCGACCGTAGTAAGCTCAGCTCTGTTGTTGCTGCACTCACCGAGGTGAGGTTTTTAATGCGAGGGGTGCACAGAGTGCGGGATTGACTACGTTACGACCGGCCGGAGCCGGCCGCAGAGCGAGTCTCTGACTACGTAGCAAGCGCCAAGCGTCAAGTACGCAGCCAGAAAAACAGCCCGAGCTTCGCGAACCACTATCGAATTTAATCGACCGCGGTAAGCTCAGCTCTGTTGTTGCTGTGCAAGAGACCGACTTACTTGCAGCCGATCGAAACCGGCCGCAGCGTAAGCCCTAAAGAGGCTAACAGCGTATGAGTATTGCGAACGAGTTGTCGTCGTGGGACGACAATCGTGACTCAACTGCTGGAGCGACCGCGAACGCGTCCGAGCGGGGCCGGACGCAGAACGGATCTGAGAGTGGCGTTTGAGTATTGATACGAGAGAAGTCGTGAGACAACAATCGTGACTCGGCAGCCGGGAGCGACCTTCAACACGTCCGAACGGGTCCGGACGCAGATCGGGTCTGGCCGAGTAGCGCAGTGGCATTTATTTGTGTGATGAACACAGATGTTTTGTTCACGGGGTTATGGCTGTTGATATTTTTATTTGTATGTTTATTCTGGGTTCCCCTCAGTTCGCTGTATGGTCATCCATAACACAAGCTCTGCTTACTTTGGGGCCATACAGTTGGTGTGTTTGTCTGGGGATTTATTATTATTATTATAATGATCTCTTGGAATTGCATGATCGGTTGCATCGAATTGGTATAGGAAGTTATTTTTCATATTTCACCTCTTGTTTCTTCTTTATAAAAAATAAGAACATCCTAGATTATCTGATCTGTACAGAAACGCAAGTTTATTTACTTTATGATTATTAAGTCAAAGCATGTTTAGCCCAAACTTTTAGGGATATTATTGTTTATGTTAATAAGAATCTTAAATTCTAGATTAAAAATTTTAAAACATTAATTTCAAAGAGACCGGAGACATGAATTAAATGTCGAAACAGTCGCGATGTTTCTCGTCAGAATGATAAGTATTATCAATGAAATTATATTTAGGTTATATGCATTCCAGTAATGATTGGTTGTGATGCAGCTTGTTTACTGATGCTTCGTTATTACCGATAGATAACATCAATTGTAAACAACATAATTAGACCATTAAGATGCTGAAGTTATTGCTGAACAATGTACTTTATTTTCATTATCCTCAATGCTATGTTAATATGTGGACCTCATTGTATAATTGATCTAAATGTATGAAATGAAACAACTTAAGTAAAGTGTAATCCTCAGACATGAACACCAAATGTAGTTATTAACAAAGCATAGCTCATGACATGGATCGATCACAGCAATCGAGCGATGGGGCCCTTATTAGCATACTTCTAAGGCCCTAGCCATAAAGCGAAGTTCTTTTCTACACGAAACTTCGTTTTCTTACTATATACATAATCGCTTAAGTATAAATCACGTGGTAGTTAGGGCCCTGTACAGATTTTTCTACATTTAACAAGCGCACCAGTCGAACTCAAAGGACGTCTTGCCTATTAGGCAGGGCACTATCATGTAACGACATCATAAATCCGACTGTCTTCTCTGAAATCTGAATGAATAGATAATCAGTCTAAGCCCTTCGGTTTAGAGACTTGTTGAAAGCGAGTGTTGAGGAAAGGTATTCCACAAAGAAATTCCGCCCTGAGAGTGTTAGGTTAGGTTATGTGATGCAAGTGATAGAAATAACGTTTTTATAGCGTACTGGAGGCACGTAAGTATAGAATGTTTGCAACTGAAACTTTAAATATAAAGAGTGAAAAAGATTTTTCGGTGATAAAATTGTAACTATGTAATTAAACGCATAATTGCATCGTACTGCACCTACATAATATGTTTAGTGGGCGCGATCAATAGTAATTTGAACTGTACATCGCAAGTAGGTACAATGATTCATTTAAATGTTGGAGAAATCTGTTTCAATGAAATAAAATTGAAATTAACTCAATTACAAATGATAAAATTTTTACTATTTGACCCTAGGATATGGAACGATGGGCTCATAGGATAATATAAGCATTTCTTTAAAACATCCCAAACTTCTCGGTTTCTATTATAACTTTAGAATCAAGTTTTCCAGAAAAACGATTTCTGTCGGTCAAAGTTATCGATAATTGAAAGTACTGACGACAAGATCACGATATTCCTGCGTATTAAACTTTTCCTTGACCGTGCTTGTCCAGTTGTTTAATAAATATTTTGATTATGCTTAACTTCAATAGCATTAGAAAATTTATTCTTACCAAATATATGTAAACATTAGAGTCTTTATCACCTCAAAAATAATATCTTAGGACGCTAACTTTAAGGCTTGTATTTACTGCTTACTTTGGGGCCATACAGTTGGTGTGATTGTCTGAGGATTTAGGAAAAATAAATGATAGGTTATAAAAAAAATTTAAATAAATACTATTGCAGCTGAATAATGCCACCTGCATTTGATAGCACAGGTTATTTAGTAGCTTTTGATCTCCGCTCTTAATTTACTTTAAATTAAATTATAAAAATATTGATGATCGCATGCTAAATAACATATTCCCTAATTAAAAGTTTATTTGAGTTAAAAACAAGCGGACCTCTGTACGGTATATTTATATATATTATACACGGTAAGTTACATGGCTGTTTCTAATACAATGATGACTTTTTCCATTGTTAACGGTAACATAGGAATAATTTGGTTGCACTAAATATATGCATATAAGTATTAAATATAGGAAAGAACCAATTTTTGAAATAAATAAATATTAAAAAAATATTTGAAATTAAAAATAATTTTTTTTTGTCTCATTGTGTAAATAGGGTTGCCCGGTATAAATAGCTTTAAGCGATAAGGTCGCCCACATTCTCAGTTTCTTGAATTATTTGTTTATTTTTTTTAATTTTGGTTTTTTAATGGCAATAAAGAGTTTTTATTATTATTATTGACGTCCCTGAATGCGGCTCTAAATACTTTAAACAACAATATTTATCATCCGTGAATATTAAGTTCGTGGGCACGGTTGTCGCTTACATTGTAAAGATAGGATTTTTGAAATAGAGGAAGGAGTGAATTCTTTTGTTTTATTGAATAGCTAAAAATGTATGTGATAAAATGTAACATACGTTCCATATGTAAATAAAATTGTTCTCACGGGCTTACAAAGAAATAAAACTGAGAGCAAGTGAATAAAGAATAATTGCTTCTATGCATTGAATACGAATGCATGTGCTAAAAGGTGTAAAATAATTAGCTTTGCTGCCATATAATGTAATTTTACATGCCCGTCTTATTTTTCACAACTCGTAGACTAGCTGGTGAATAAGGTGATGACAAAAAATTGTTTTCAAAAAATGTATTTCTTCTACAAAATCTAATTCTATCAGTCCATAGGTACTATGATACCACAAACACATTATACAGACATGAGACGTAGGAGGTGGAGTAGGAGGTGTAAATAGAACACCTGCGACTAATGATGTCCATGGGCGCAGGTGCCGCATACCATCAGATGGATCGCAGGCTTGTTTGCCAGCTATGAAAGTAATAAAAAAGAAAAAAATTCTACAATAAAAAACAACGAAATTTAATTTAAGGGCAGCTCATTGATCTAATTCTCGTAAGTAAATAGGTTACTGTTTTAGGATGCGCGCGAGTGTGAAGGGGAGTCATGCCGGCGCGGGCGCACCGCCTGCGCGCACCTGGCAAGCGCGGGCGATCATTAAAAATGTTTATTTAAAAATCTGACCGCTTCACACGGACTGATCTGCCGCTCAAACAGCTGTCAAAGGTTTTTGTGTAGTGTACGTAGATAACTTGTGCACGTTTTTTTGAATTGTTAGCTGTATATAATATGATTAAACAAGTTTTTGTTCACGTAGGTTGTATATCCATTTTTTTTAAACAAAAATGTCGGTAAAAAAACTGTATCTGACATAGAAACCTTTACTATAACTGAATATAATTGAACTTTTGGAGATAAGACGATTGTTCTGTTAGTTAGAAATTAGGAAACACTGCAAGTAAAATAAACGTTTGATAAATAAACTTTACCAGCTTGAAGCTTAACAAACCAGCGAACTACCAAAATAAAAGACTAACAAAAGAAGTTGATAAACTATGATCGATCAGCAACTATTACTACTTAAGTAAATAAATTCAACAAGAAGGTATTGGTAGGTACGTAATGAGTCGGAATTACACAAAGGCTATATTTTATTCGGCGCAGTAATAGTTAATTTATGGTGTGTTCGTTTTAAGCTTAAACTATTGCCATTATTTACATCCCAGCATACCCTAAGGTGTTTTCCGTCTAGTTGGTTTGTGTTTACTATTAATTCGTTCTTTGGTAGTGCAGTTTGTCTATTTTCCTAAGTGGGTGCGCGCGCGCTGTCGGGCCGACGCTTGCGCAGCTCCTAACAAAACAATGCCCACTCGGATTAGATAAACAAGTTGTACGTTCGCTTCTATCGTATACTTACGAAAATTTAAATTATGTAAATATTTATTGAAGGTAAAATATCTGTATTCATAATTAATTGATATGTTTGGTAATGCTGTTCATTTGTAAATTGCTTATATAAGGATTCATAGTGAAAAAAGGAAATCGGTTCTCGTTCCCTAAATT
The DNA here is from genome assembly GCA_923062675.1 of Marasmarcha lunaedactyla. Taxonomy (NCBI): domain Eukaryota; kingdom Metazoa; phylum Arthropoda; class Insecta; order Lepidoptera; family Pterophoridae; genus Marasmarcha; species Marasmarcha lunaedactyla. The sequence goes on from OV281346.1 coordinate 23,166,591, forward strand.
GCAGATGATTTGGTCCATATTTCAGGTACTTAGGTTACAATAGAAATGTGTGAGCGAACCGGAACTACATCCGTTCACAAATGATGAGGTTAATTATAATAATCATAATGGATACAAAGTCAGGGATTACTTTACTACTTTAATACTTTATTTGACAACAGACTATAAAATGTAACACATCAGCCTTAAGAAAAAAACACAAAAAGCATGATTGTTCCTCATTTCGATAATGAGCAAAACAATAATCCTTATATCAACGCCTAAGAATGCGAGGCGCTTCGCGTTATTAACCAAAACTATTTTTATAGGAGCAACTCAACTATACAAATAAAAAGGGATAAATGTGGCGCTTGTCAAAACAGAACTAGGTCCAACTGGTGGACGAACTCGTCGGAGAAAAGTTCGTTAATCTCTATGAGATTATCTTTTGTTTATTCAGCAATAAAGGCGCCTAAAGCTCACTTAACTATGACATAAAAAGTTTAAAAAGCTCTCAGTAGATCAAACAGACAGGCGTCGGCAGACAACCGGCGGTGTCACGTTACAGCCGCGCGGGTCACATTTGCTGTAAATAATAAACACCAGATTGGTGTCAAAATGAACACTTTTTATTATCCCATCAGTCCGTAAAATCTGACTTGTATAGTGTGTTTATTTTTATGTAAATCTTCTGCGAATTGGGGATCTCGGTTTTTCGATTGGCAGTAAAGTTTTGAGGAGCATAAATATTGGCACTTCACTGTATTTATTAAATGTTCAAATACCAACACTAAATTAAAATCATAATAAAAGCTTAATACATAAATAAATTGAATAATTTATAATTCCACTTGATTTAAATAAAAAGGTACCAAATTTTTCACATCGACATGTAAAAAATTATATACACAAGAAACAAAATATAATTTCGTTGTTTGTTTTTTCTACCTAACCCAGATAATATTTGTTACTGCTGTATCAGGCATACATTCAAGAATATATATATATACCCACTGTAACTAGATACGGATATTTAATTTTCACACTTCCAAAACTCAGAATATTCAGTACCTAACGAGCTACCAATTAGACAGTTCTTCATCGAAAAAACTGTTGCATAGTTATTTGCCTAAAAATCTGTTATCTTTACTCAGGTGCGACGACGTCAGTGCATTTTAAATTGATTGCATCTTCCATTTTCAAGATATACCTAAGAACCTTCTTCAGAGTGAGATCTCCAAAGTGAGACCAAAGTATCACCGAATGCCAGGTTCGATACTCAATTTCAATTAGTTGAATAACTCTCAATCTTAATTTAATACACAATGTGGATTTTTATGAACTCAGTTTCATGTGTATTTTAGGTAAGAATAAGCGTGTAGTAAAATGGACATAGAATGCATTCTCTTTTATTGAAAACAAATTTTCGTACATGATTCTGGTTAGAGCATGCATGGTCACAGAGAGCCTCTCCGGCCCAACGCCTTCTCGTCAAATACTCAAGTATTTAGGAGTCAGGGACACATTTATACATGATAGTGATTATCCATATAAATATTTTATTTAATTATAACAATAAAAATGACTGTTTATGCTCTGTACTATCTAATTGCGTCTTTTAATGTAAAATCGTAGGATGGTCATAAAAATCTATTGAGGTTCTATATGAAGAAAGCCATTTGCAGAGTGTAAATTACACGACCGAACGTAAATTAATCAATTAAAAACCCATTCTCATGATAATTATTCTCAGAAACATAAAAATATTGAAAGGCGAATGGAAGAGGTGCTGGTACTGTCTAAAATATTGAGTGCAGCGATATTTCAACTGAAGATTTATTTATTGATTGACATTTTGAGCAGTGAGTAGGTAACGAATTACAGAAGGTAATCTCGGTTGGATGTTGGTTGAATGGATGCTTGCCGCACAAGATCAGTTTGGTTGTCGATGTTCTACAGAAAAGCTTTTTTTGGTATCCGTCGTGGAACTTAAAATAATAATAAGTTTTTATTAGGTTTTTCATAAATAAAATACACCAATATTTAATTTTATCTTTTAAGCTTTATACTAAATTTATAATTTATAAATCCCCAGAAAAACACACCAACTGTATGGCCCCAAAGTAAGCAGAGCTTATGTTATGAATGACCACATAGCGAACTGAGGGGGGAACCCAGATTAAACATATATAAAATATAAAAACAAACAACCGTGACCCGAGAAGAAACATCAGTGTTCATCACACAAATGAATGCCCCGGCCAGGACTCGAACCTGGGACCTTCGGCGTATGAGGCAAGGCTACTTACCACTACACCACCCGGTCGTCGGTACGTGGGTTTTTTTTTGTTCCCCTCCACGGAGAGGGCAGGAGAATAAAAAATGCTCTGACGCATACTCCGCGCGCGCGATCGGAGTTATGTGGGACTCGCTCCGAGCCTACCAGAACCACTACCCACTAAAAAAACCCCTGTCGGCTCGTGCAATTTTTTGCCACACAGCCTTCATCTGAGCGACGGCCAATTGTAGAAAAAGGGCGCGCTAGCGGGGCCCAGAAGGGGTCACCCGCTGGGACTTACATAGCACTGAAGGTGCTCCAAGCACAACGCTTCAGAGAGCTGTTTTGAGGTGTTGTTGTATTGTAGGCAATTCAAGATCTCTGTGCAGATCCGCGTTTCGCACGTACCACGGTGCGTTTGTGGCCCTGTGGCAAAAGAGATTTTGAAATACCTGCAGTTTGTGCAGGACGGAGGGTTTGGCGTGGGCAAAGACTGGCGAGGCATATGTCATGACTGGTCTAACGCAGACCTTATAAAGCGTACGTTTGTTTCTGAACGACATTTTACTTTTTCTACCTAACATGCCATTTAGGCAGCCTAAGTAGTGACGGGCGAGTTTCGAAACTCTTTCGACGTGTGGCTTGAAAGAAAGCGTCGGATCTAAGGTGACGCCTAAGTATTTAGTACTGCGCTTCCAGGGGATGGGAATGCCTAACATTCGAACGTGGGGATCGCCAGCGGGACGACGGCGTTTGGGGTCGAAGCGAATCGCAGAACTCTTGTCTGGATTCACATCGATGCGCCATTTTTGAAACCATACACCAAGGGCGTTTACGGCCTTTTGGAGTCTAGTTACAAGCTGCGGAACACTGTGACCTTTGGTATAGAGTGCGGTGTCGTCGGCAAAGAGGGCGAGTTCGACACCTTTCGGCGGGATGGGAATGTCGTTGGTGTGAGGGGCGAGGACTGAGCCTTTAGGGACTCCAGCCTTTATGGGGCGAGGCGCGGAAAGCGTGCCTTCATGTTTAAATCGAAACGTACGGTCTCTGAGAAACGACGCGATTAACCTGAGTAGGCGATCCGGTAGCTAGCCCGGACCGAGCTAGCACGGTGGTCAGAAACTAGGTCATCGAGCGGTTCGATAGACCTGAGATCGAGATTGGTTCGCTTGACAATTGCAAAATCGAGGATGTCAGGAGAGTGGTTCGGGTTGTCGGGATAGTGAGTGGGAGTGATGGGAGAGATGACATCTAAGTCGAAATTGAGTTTGTGATGTCGAGGAGAGCGATACCGCTGGTGTTGGTTGATAGGCACATCCAGTCAGTACGTTTGGAGTTAAAGTCTCCGGACATAATGACTGAATGGCCGAAGGCGAGAATGGCCTCAAACTCGCTGCGGATTGGTCTGGTGCCACTAGGTATGTAGATTGAAGCTATAATGATGGTTGGATGACCAGTCATAGCCAATCTACACACAGTGGCTTCCATGTTGAGGAGAGGAGGGGTAGGGAGAGGACAGCAAAGGAATCCTCTTTTGTAATAAATGGCAGTGCCGCCGAAACCGTCGGAGTTGGGCCTGTCGTTACGAATAAACGCGTACTTGGGAATAGCGAATCCCCTGGAGCGGTTCGGAGTTAGCCACGTCTCTTGAAGGGTACGTGGGTTATCCCCTCACTATTTATAATCATAAGCAAAACATTTAAGCAAAACATAATAATCGCAAAATTTCATATTTCGAAACATTGTAATTAAAATCAATAAATAGAATATAGCAAACCTCTAGCAAATTAGAAAATTTAAATTAGGAACTTGCAAATTAGACAACATTTGATTTTGTGTCTTTTTACGTTTTTACTAAATGTATTTTGCAAAATATCAGTTTTAATAGTTCTAGAGATATGTATTTTTATTGTTATTGCATTAGTATAATAGGTAAGTTTGTGTAATCTTGCGCGGGAGCTGCAAACAGTACAGTATAGAATACCTACTATATTTATACACCTTTCTCTGTCTTTTTCTTCAGACATAGTTGTCACTATAAACCAAATCATTCATATCCCAAAAAGTATATTAGTACTGGGCCAGCCAGCTAGTTAGTAAAAATGTCCCTCCGTCACTTTCTAGTTCTATTGAACTGACAGAATACCTGAATGGATACAACAAACGTGTTAGATCTAAATCTGAAAATATCTGATTTTCTGTCGAGATTTTATTCAGTATTTTTGACAGTTTCCGTTCTTCCGAAGCCCGATATCTACGAGTAAATCGACACCGATATTTCACCCATTCGTAATTTTATCTTTTGCGCTTCCGCTTCAATAATTAGGTCTAGCATAAGAATTCTTAGCTATGTCTTCAAGAGATATCCCTAACACTCGAACAATCGACTCGAACTAGGGGAACGGGCGGAGTGCGGCTTCCCTTTCAATCTTCTACTCTCAAGAAAAAAAACAACCGTTCTGAAAGAACAACATATTCAATGCTTTAGTAATTTATTCAGGTATATAAATAATGGCATATAATACCTAAATAAATAATCATACCCGCATTTGAAACACATGACGTCACGTTTGACAGTCGTTTGGTTCGTTTGGTCAAGTCATGACATTTGACACATGATTGTAGAAAGATGCTTGATTTCGTTGTTAAATTGGCTATGTCTTCACTATGTTAGACCCGCAGATGACATTAGAGTATTTATTATATTTTGTTACGAGTTTCTCTCGGTATATGAAAATTTAAAAAACGCTCCCAGTACGTACAAAATGTTAACAGTAGTTTTTCGTATCATATCAGTTCCCTGATTAACCGCACTATCATCGACACGGGATCCCTGGTGTCACAATAGCTTAATCCGGACGTGTACATTTGTGACGAGTTGTTCACTTCGACACGCCGCGCCTGCGCCGCCGCGGCCACAGCCAGGCGCCCTGAATACCGACCTGGGAATGCTTAGTTGATCTACTAAATTATATTGTACTCTGTAATAGTACTATTTGGTCCGAATACGTTTTAATACATAGTTTATTTTTTAATTTTATAAAAAAGGCGTAGGGACGTGTGCTTATTAGAGGGCGTGTGTGATTGATAATTTACGAAATAAAAAAATCTTGCTTCTTTATACGATTACCAAAAAAAACATATATTTATATGAATGCCAAGAAGGGTGTGAACTGTAAAAGAATGCGAATTATCGTAGAAATATTTCTTTGCATGTGTATAAAATAAAATCCTTGGCGAACTAATTCATTACTTTTACTAAAAATCCCTGTCTAGTCTAATCCCTCCAGTTAATAAAATATTTTTAGAGGTAATAAAGAAAAATTTACAAAGTTAAAAAACAAAATTAATGAAACCGTTTCTATTTGAGAGAATCATGACACAATAAACACTTATAATGAATACCATGTACATTTATCAATACGGAAGTCAGAAGTATTTTTGGATAAAAATTCAACAGAGAGAAAAATAAAAGCGTTTAATCGCCGCTTGTATATTATTTTGTTTGTTACCTTGTGTTTTTATTGAATCGCTACAGCGGGAGTTTACATTGGGGCACCCTTTTAGATTAACTTATTCATTCCGAATTTGCATAGATTAAAATTCTAATATTTATTTCTTTATGTTGACAATTCCTTCCTACGTTCTTACAATTACGTTCATATTGAAGTCAAAAAAACATGACTCTACACCAGTTCGGAAAAACCTCGTGAAGAAGAACTGGCAAGAAAATTCACGGGTATATTTTTTTAAAATATATTTACAGAGTCTCTTTATGTCTATACAAAATTATTTTTATATTCATCTGTTAGCTCGGCAAGTCTCCCACTCCTCACCCAAGTATCCGAACGACGAACACCCTCAATCGGCACCCGTTCACGAGTTAACGCGGCATCCAGCCGTCGCCCTCCCAAACCAGATCTGGTCCCTAATTTGTTTTTGTCTTTATTTTAGTAGAGGTCAATTCCTATTTGTGATATACAGGACTACAGGACAATGTGAAGGTAGATAACTATTGTGGATACACGTTTACCTTGTGGGTATATATCATCAATGTCCTATACTCCGTTTTCTATATAAAGAGTTTTTTGTAAACAAAGGAGATGCCGATATAAAAATATACGAATGGCATTGGAGTTTTCCTTATTTCATTCAAATTAGTAGCAATACGGCTATTATTTAATATATTTAATGTAATAAATAGTAAAAATAAGTGATACCTATTTTTTATTTTAAAAATGTAATTACAAATAATTATTTTTCACTCCAAACATTTTTTTCGCAGAATAGATTTTTTGAAATCAGTAACCCTGCAGATGCAGGGAACATTTTAGTCCTTTTACGAAAAAAAATTATTTATTTCTTCATTCGTTTCTTTGTCTCGACTCAGTACGAATACCCTCCTGCGTTTTAATTGCAATCTACAATCTTGTTCGTTGTTACTCTTGTTACTTGTTATAGTTTTGTTTGTTACCTACATTTGTTGTAGCTTCTTGTGCCTGTTATTCGCTTTGTTGTTTTGGTTATTTATTGTTATCAAAATGGAGTCAGTATTGAATCTCTCGGCGTCTCCACAACCGGGTCCCTCGACTACTCCAACTTTGTCACCAGTGAAGAAACGCCCACGAGGATTGAGTATTGCATGCTAGTTTTCCGTAGATTTATTTGCAAAGCGCAAATATGTGGCTAATAAATAAAATAAAATAATGTGTGGCTCCGCCTTTCGCAAACCTGTGTTTCATGGTTAGTCGGAAAGAGTGGATTACGTAATTGATTATTCAGCCGTAATAGATAAAATATTAATTGCTTAATCGAGAAAAAAACTGTTTCTTTCCCCTGATATGTCATTTTGGCAATGACATTTCTTTGTTTACAAAAAATCTCTTTATATAAAAAACGGAGTATAGTTGATCTTTAAAAACATTGTCCTAATAGATACTTGTATAAAACATATAATTAATACAACTGCAATGTTATATTATGTTCTTTTTATTGGAGAATTAGTGTGTAAAGACTTTCAATTATGTGGGATCAAGTATTCCGTGTATCATTTTTTGTGAGACAAATAAAAGATGAAACTAAGAAGGTTGAGTTAGTTATTCACTCATGTTTTTTTAAATTGGAAATTGGATACGCGTTTGTCTGCCATTTTACCGAATGCAAAGTCATCAAGAAGATGAGGATGTACGCGTCTAACTTATAGGTGTCTATTCCACTGTATTTTCAAATCAAAATTATTAAAAAAATCATCATTATAATTTTAGCTTCAACCTAAAAATTATGAATATTTTGGTCCATTCATGGCGCTGATGTTAAAACATTACCATTAGAAAATGCTTTAACACTGTAACGCTATTTACAGCACAATGGAACTTTAATTAGAAACACTTTATTAATTTCAAATTGACTTGCGCAATCCATTCTACTTTTAGAGGTTGCATGAACTTCTTATTAGGTAGAAATATGTTGAGTACATACGAGTACAAACGAGTATTAATGGTATAGTATGACGTAACAACGCATGCATTCAGTTGGAACATAAGTACGCCGATAAAACTAATCCAGAAGTAAAAAGCAACCATACAGATTCTATAGATTAGTCCAGTTCATTAATTATGTATCAAATTAATTGAAGCAATCATAGTGCCATATTCCAAGCAGTTTGATTGGCCACAAGAAAGACTGATAGGCAGTGATTGGTGGACAGCTTGATATTAAAGTGTCATTTGTATACGTTGACATGATTTGTGGGAAACCTGTTAGTTGTGCGACTACTATGTATAAAATGGTCATTAGGAATGAAATCAATTATTTTAATAGGTATGTCATCTGTTAATACCAAGGCCATTTATTTGACTTTATATAGGTTTTAACTACAATGCCGAATATAAACTTGCATATATATAAACGTGCACGAGTTCTTGAAAATAACCAACTCTTACTTGTGAGTCTTACGGCCGCACTTAGAGATGTCAAACTTAACGTGAGACGTTAAAGAAAGATCTCTTTTATTTCTGGCTTTTGTATCCTAATCCTCAAGTCAAAAACGTTGAAGTAAAAAATTGAAATAAAAAATTATGGAAGCCTTAACCAGCCCCAATAACTCCAATTCTTTTACAGTATATTCTAACAATGGTACATTTACTGACCCTTAAGTATTATGCTTCCTTTATGTTATGCCTTGTATAATATTATATATTTAATTAAATAGTAAGGACAATTTGAAGAGCTTACACAAGTTAAACAAGAAATGACACTTGAATATACTGAAGATCTATAAGTAAGCACGTAACCTAGTATTGTTTTACTATATTATACTATTATATGCAGTCACCGCACTTATGCACCCGTACATGTTTGATCCTGACAGTTGGACAGTTTAACAGACATAGGCTGAAGTAAAGTCTACTTAACGATATAATTCCTGCTTAATTTATCAGTAACTCCCTTTGTAATCACTCAACTGCCATTTCAATTTGCAGTCCAGGAACACTTGATGTTTTTAAAATAGAAGTTTAAATTCTGTTAGTGATTCTTCTGCTCCATGCCGTTAAGCAGTCCGGCCAAGCTTGTTTTGTAAGGTTTAAAGTTTAGAGCAACTGATATAAATAGTGGTCAAAGTTAACTTTTTACTAAAAGTGATGTTCGAGTCAGGAATTCGGAATCCTGTAACGATTTATTATACAGGTTTTTACTATTAATATCAGTTGACACCACAAAGACTTTTAATAAACAACTAAGTGATAATTTTTTATGCAACGAAGTAACAATAAATAAAAATTACTCAGAAAAAACCACTTCCATATAGTCATACAGAGGATTGAACAATCTCACTTCTACAAAGCTATGACTATTGAAAAATTCAGAACAACAAGTGCCAAAAAAAAATTCTCCAACTCAATTTTCTCAATTTTCATAATAATGATTATGATGAAATGAAATGAAATGAAATATTTATTTCTCAACATTGACCATTAGTTGTTCTTATTGACGTCAAATAAAACATGATTCTACCACCAGTTCGAAAAAACCTTCGTGAAGAAGAACTGGCAAGAAACTTCACGGGTATTTTTTTTTAAATAAATTTACAGAGTCTCTTTATGTCTATACAAAATTATTCTTTTCTGCATCTGTTAGCTCGGCAAGTCTCCCTCCCCCCAAGTATCCAAACGACGAACACCCTCAAACGGCACCCGTTCACGAGTTAACGCGGGATCTAGCCATCTTCCTCCTCAACCATATTAGAGTTAAGTGAGCGACCCGTCACCCGACGCTTACGATAACCAACAAAACATTTTATCTTTTATAACATTAAGTTTTTAATTTTGTTTACCAGACAACAAAGAGTAGCACATTCTATTTTATATAGATTTTCTAATTAAGTGAGAGATCCTTCTCAGAAACAAAATAAAAATTTCTTTTTGCTCTAGATTACGCATTATCCTTTCATTTTTTACGTGCGATGAAATATAATCATTTCTAGAATAGTGGCATTGTTTTTAAATAAGAAGATTTAGGATCATATAGTGTTCACATTATTTATTTTTATTTTCACGTTAAGCATTTGAACAGTTAATTACGAAAGATTTGTCAATGTCTCAGTCACGGAAAATTTAAGTAAAAACATTTTTTGATTAAATTTTCCAAGCAATTTATAAGAAACAAGGAAATTTCAACTAAAGCATTTTCATGTGAGTATTTATTTTTTCATTTACTTCTCTCAGTTATTGGCGTGGAAAAGTGAGAGCATGGGTGGATTTATAGAGAATCAAAACAAAAGACATGATCAGCAACGCTTCATTAGTCAGTATTGGTTAATTTAAGTTAACAAGGTAAATAATGTCGTTGAGTTTCCGACTACTAACTTTTAAGTTAATCTCGTGCTCGAATGGTAGACACTTGGTATGCTTACTTTTAAACTAGCACAAATTACATAGAATGATAAACTGCACAAAATTACTTACCATTAAAGACAGATAAGTTTTGTACATTCTGTAGAAGCTTCTTTGTTTTTATTTCCTAGTTTTGCTAATATTTTTTGGATTTGTATGGTGTGCAATAAAGAGTATTATTATTATTAATCGATCACAAAGATTGCGTATGTAGAAATAATTATGTAAGATCCTACTGTGCGCCTTCTGATTAAGCCACAAAGTTTAAAAAGGTTCAGGAAAGTTATCCAAAACTACGTATATATTTTTTATAAATGCCCTTAATTTACTAATTAATGCAGACAAAAACTTTCAATGAATATACAACATATAAAAATGCAAGAAAAATAAATTTATATTAAAGAAATATATATTATTATTTAAATATATATTTATAATAAAATATACCTTGTGCGTTTCATGACGATAAATCCAAAATAAACATATTATTATTCTTAAATTAAAAGAATAATTCAAAACGTTTCAAAAATGCATGAAGAATTAGATTATTTTAAATTTTTTATGTCATTGTTGCAACGACTCAGCTTTTTATGAGGGTAGTGTAAGATATGTTTAATGATTTCAAATTGAGTTTTTGGCGGGAATTGGACAAAGCAAGTCGTGATCTTCATTGTTTTTCTTTTTTTTGTTTCTAAGTTAGTGGTAGTGCATATTCATATACATGTTATTTAAATAGGAAACCCAATTAGAAGTATAGACAGCGCTTTACGTTTGTAATAAAATTAATTGTGAACATTCATATTTTCAAAGAAATATTTTAAACTTGATTCGTCCATTTTAGAGATTATTATAATACGTGACGCATTACACTGGGATAGGATTGGACAAGTCTGATTACACAACTTTACGTAAATTTCGTTGAATTTTTATGCCGTTTCATGTTTGACATTATGTGTACCATTCACAGAAGTTTTCACAAAGTACTTTAAGAAATTCCAACACCCATTGATTGAGCATGGCGTGACATGACTAATTAGAAATTATATTACCTAAAACCTTTCTAGAGTTGCAATTATATTGAAGGGCTAAACTAAACGAATTATGAAGTCAGAGCTTTACTAAGCAATAACCTTACTGAAGTACTACTGAGATTCAAATTTGACAATCTCAAATCAATTGCCCTTTTTTACTGCAAAAATGGTGCACTTGCATTAGCATGTACAAAACTATATCAGCATTCCTCTTTACTCAATTTAAATATAATTCTAAGAACTACGATTATTTGGTAGATCTATCGTCATGAACCAAGCTGTATAATAAGAGAAAAAGGACGTCGATTCAATTCTATTGATATAACAATTTATGAAACATGTTAAAAATAATCAAACTAAAAGCTCATTCCTTGAAGTTAAAATCCCATCAAAACCAAAATCTACAAAAAGAAAATCCGTTTTTCCGTTGCAGTAATAGTAACAAAACCGGCCGCCCTTGAATCGGGCGGTCTGTTTATCCGACTGTCGTGTACCACTTAACGCCGACGTCGATATCGGTTATTTTCGCACATTGCCTACAACACTAAAACTTTAGAAAACGAGATAGGTCATCTTTTAAACTGGTATACGATTTTTCATCGATCTATTATAAGCTAGCTTTTAAACGTGTTTTTATGAAACATCTTATGTGAATAGAAATAATTGGAATCATTTGCAGGTTGGCTAATCTTTTTTTAGCATGGGAACTCAACAAGTGAAAATTTACATGATTTTCCCGTATTCAAATGAATTACGTAATACGTTACAAAGATGCCGATATTAAAGCAAATATATATCCAGTGTCTTTTTTCATACTTTCTATGCTACCTACTGTCTTCTAGGAAATATTCAGATCAAATTACAAAAAGATCGATTATCATATTTTGCGTTATTCAACATAAGTTATAGACAAAAGCATTAAGTGATAGGGCTTCTGAAGTTTGGCCGTAGTACCTCATGATAATATTAAGCACTAAAACTTTGCTTTTGTAAGGAGTAAATTGACAGTCTAAGAGGTTTTAGAAATAAATTGCAGGCTTGCACACGCGTTATACAAGCAACTTTGCAGAGTCGTTAAGGGTACAGACGAACATAGATTACAGAATGCCATCCAACTGTGCCCAACGAATACGAATTCGAACCTTATGCTTCTTCTTGATATTATTTCGCTAAAACACCGGCTATTTAATCCATTAATGTTATCATGTTTTTACTTTATTTACTTATTATTGGCTTTATATTATTACATAAATTAAAAATGACATAATCTGTAGCTACTGAATATGTCGATTAGCATATTACACTTAGCAGAGGCTATAAGACCGGTAAATTCCGGTATTAAAAGCATTTCAACATAACTTGCTTTGTTTATTGATCATATTTAATTTAAGTTTTATAGACAGGTGACCTTCGTGGCGCAGTAGGTAGACTAAAAGTTTTGGCGACCTTCAGTATTCTGTTATTTTCGCGTGTATAAATTAGTACTAATTCTGAAACTATAAAACGTTTAATATTTTCAGAGATATTACTATATTATAAAGACGAATTTTATTATGATATTATTTGGTTCTTATAGTAGCATCAAATATATTATTATACATATTTTGAAAATCTTTAATATACGAGGGTGGAATGAAAAGTTCGCTGCCTTGTCATATTTTTGTAAAACTACCCTCATATGAAACCTATTTTTCTCTGAGATGCATGCGTAATTATTTATTTTATGGAACATTAAGTGAGAGTAAGTTTCATTAATTTTGAAAATGGATATTTTAGAGCACCGTGCCGTGATCTCCACAAGAAACACTTAACTCCAAAGCAGATTCATGAAGATATGGTGGCTACTTTAGGAACATCTGCTCCGTCGTATACAATGATAAAAAGTGGACAGCTGAATTTAAACGTGGACGAGAGAGCATCAAAGATGACCCCCGCTCTGAAAACATCGAAAAAATATGTGATCTCATCATGGGAGACAGAGATTGAAGGTATCTGAGATAGCTGAAGCTCTAGGGATTTGATATGAACGTACACAAAACATGATCGTTAACGAATTAGGGTTCCACAAGATGGGTTCCGCGGCTCCTTTCAGTTGAACAGAAACGAACTCGGCTTACGATTTCTAGAGACCGTTTAGAGCTTTTTCAAGCTGATCCAAACGAATTTTTGGATAGGTTTGTTACTATAGACAAAACATGGGTTCATCACTATACTCCTGAATTATAAACAATTGAAGAGACCCGGATCTCCGACCCCCAAGAAAGCCAAGGTTAGTTTTTCAGTAAACAAGGTAATAGCATCGGTTTTCTGGGATTCTAAGGGTGTCATCTTGGTTGATTACTTAGAAAGAGGTCAAACTATACATTCTGCATACTACTGCACACTATTACGTCGTTTACGCAAAGAAATAAAGTCTAAAAGACCAGGATTGTCAACCAAGAAAGTTCTGTTTCACCAGAATGCTCGTGTTCACACATCTGCTGAATCGATGGCTCATACAGTGAATTGTGGTTTCGAATTGCTTCCTTATCCCCCTTATTCACCTGACTTGGCACCTTCTGACTTCCACCTATTTCCAAAACTAAAAAAACACTTAGGTGGAATGAAATGTTCTACCAATGAGGAGGTCAAAGTGGCCGAAGATGCCTTTTTTGATGTTTTGACAAGACCTATTTAAATAGGATCAAGGCTTTGGAAGACCTCCATCATTCCCCACCAGTTCGGCTTCCGCGCTAAGCACTCCTGCCCTCAGCTAGTCCATCGAATCGTCGAGTACATACTCGACGGCTTCTATCCGAAACGTAAAAAAACGATCACAGTTTTCTTTGACGTAGCCAAGGCTTTTGACAAAGTCTGGCACAGCGGTCTCGTTTATAAACTCTACAAAATAGGCTTACCGGCTCGCCTAGTTAGGATAATCGCGTCGTTTCTCAAAGACCACACGTTTCGTTTCAAACATGAAGGCACGCTTTCCGCGCCTCGTCCCATAAAGGCTAGAGTCCCTCAAGGCTCAGTCCTCGCCCCTCTGTTGTATACCGTGTACACTAACGACATTCCCATTCCGCCGAAAGACGTCGAACTCGCCCTTTTTGCCGACGACACAGCCCTTTACACCAAAGGCCAAAGTGTCCCGGGTCTCACCACCAGACTCCAAAAGGCTGTAGACGCCCTCGGTGCATGGTTTCAAAAATGGCGTATCTATGTGAACCCAGACAAGAAATCTGCGGTTTACTTCGACTGCAAACAACGTCATGTCGCTGACAATCTGCACGTTCGAATGTTAGGTACTCCCATCCCCTGGAAGCGCACTACCAAATACTTAGGCGTCACCTTAGACCAGACGCTTTCTTTCAAGCCACACGTCGATATAGTAACGAAACTCGCCCGTTTTTACTTAGGCCGCTTATATAGTATGTTAGGTAGAAAAAGTAAAATGTCGTTCAGAAACAAACGTACGCTTTATAAGGTCTGCGTTAGACCAGTCATGACATATGCCTCGCCAGTCTTTGCCCACGCCAAGCCCTACATCCTGCAAAAACTGCAGGTAGTTCAAAATTTCTTCTGCCGCAGGGCCACAAACGCACCGTGGTACGTGCGTAACGCGGACTTGCACAGAGATCTTGAACTCCCTACAGTACAACAACAGTAGTTCGAGATGCAGTCTCATATACTACTCCTGTCTTAGATTCGAAGTTCAAAGACGCTAGGCCTAGGAATGCGAAAGCGTACTGTTCCACCAGACTGACATCCGATCTCGAAGACCTTCTGGCCGCAAATTCTAATTCTAACGTGAATTCGAATTAATACACTTTTATTTTTCAATTTTTTTACTTTTTTCTTAATTTTAATTTTCCATTTATGAGCACCTTCAGTGCTATGAATTCACCTTTTAAAATTTGGATGACCGCTGGACTAAGTGCTGTGACCTAGGAGGAGAGTACTTTATATAGATTATTTTTTGTCAATTAAAGATTTTTTTTTTTGACTATAAGCTACTTGTTTTAAACGGGAAAAATAAAAGTCCTTCCATTCTTATTCATAATTTTTACTGTATGTATATAATACTATTTTTATGAGTACTATAAAAATTTAAAATGTGACTATGTTTAATAACAACTTATTTATATACGGAATGGCCGAGAAAAAGTTACTGCTAGAGACTCTGGTAGAAATTTTAATTCCCTTCGCTTTCACTTGATTACTCTCATTTCATAGCTTTAAAACTTATCATAAGTTATATTAGAGTCATGTTCAGTGTATTATAGAAATGGAATGAGTTCGTGGAACCATCACGCGGGTCCGCGTGTTTTGTGTTATAAAACAATATTTGCTCCCAACTTTATCCGCAAAATTTCAAAAAGAATAATGAATAACAATAATAATGAAAGCACCAGACAAATACACCAACTGTGTGGCCTCAAAATAAGCATGTTATGAATGACCATACAGCGAACTGGGGGGGACCAGAATAAACATACATATATAAATATAAACAACCATGACCCGAGAACAAACACCTGTGTTCATCACACAAATGAATGCCCCGACCAAGACCGTCGCTACTCGGCTGTTACATCAAACACAACCTCACACAATCTCTGTGTAACTTGTGGTTTTGTAACCACTTTATAACAACTTATTTGAAATTAACGAGAATATTATGCTGTACCTCAGCAAGCTAAGGTGACAAATTGAGTAAATGTAAAGAACTTGTAACTCGTAACTATTCAAAGCTATTTGTCTTCTCACACCCTCTGAATAAATTAAGTATAATGTAGTTAATGAGAGAAATTATTATACCAAATCTATTTATTGTAAGGTGCAGTAGAATGCGAGTAAAGCCGGAAGCAAAATCGTTTCATTAAGTGATAAAAATTTGCCATTGTAGATTTTCAACTAAGAAATATTAAATTGTCAATGTCATCTGATGGAAATTGACGATGAAAACAAGGATTACTCGCCTCGTACTGTTACCTAACTACTTTAAAAATCTTATTATGTTGGTTTAGAAAAATCGATGCCGGTGTTTCATCCCTCACTTCGTCAACTTGCCAAACTAACCTTTCCGAGCTTTTAAAGTGGCTTACAGTCCGTAACTCCCGTGACGTTAAGACCACGGAAGTCGAGCTTTTAGGTTGTCTAAATGATCATGGTGTCAAAGAAGCTAAATAATGTAAACTGGTAGCTAATGAAACCAACTTAACATTGCACGTTGTTCTTTTCTAAAACTTTCAGATGTTCTTCCAATGCTAAAACTTAAATGATCAATGTATAAGGTATATTTTATTTTTATCTAATATTAAAATTAATTATTTAATATGATATTTTCGTATACAATTTTTGTTTGTTTTTCCTTCATTCACGTCCAGAAAGACTTTTCTGTGGAGATATTTGCAGGGCTGGAGAGTGACACAGGCTATATTTCACCCAAAAAATATAAAACAGTGAAGTACTTGTACTGAAGTAAGTAAAAAAAGGTATTAAACATTTATCAAGAGTTTTATTAAGTTTCCAGTCTACTAGTCATTTATTTATTAATTTTCTCAATCTTATATTAGTTTCAAAGCAAATAAATACTTAATAAAATGGTATAAAATAAGTTAGAGTACCAAAATACAAAAGCCTTTTGTTACTTAAAACTGTATAGTACAAAATTCAAAAGCGTCTATTCTAAATTCTATGAAACGGTTCTCCATTTTGAATAATAGGGTATCACACTCTTATCATTGGTTCGCGGACAACTGCCAGCCACTACGACCAAAATAATACACATCGAGACGAAGGCGAAACAATCGTGGGTACTGAGAAGATGGAGCCTTATCGCCGAGTTATCTCGAGAACGTGACCTTACTATCTATCGCTTACTACCCTCGGAGCTCTACTATTGGCTTAACGGAAATAAATATATATTTCAAATCTAAAGCCATTAATTGAGAATGCCGATCTGTCGTACGATTGTGTGAGGCACTACTGCTGGACCACCTCAGCTGTGTTATTAATTGATCGGTAGATAAGATACGAAATATTCCGAAGTGAATACGCTTGATTAATAAGTCTCGGTTTTAAAGGATTTAAATGTGAAGAAGAAAACAACATTTAGGAGGGTATTTATGATTAATTGTAAATTTTTTTTGACATGTTAAAGCGGTCATTTCAATGAATGCATATTATTTTCATATTGTAAATATTATGTTGTTTATGAACTTTTAGTTACTTTGAATATATTTAATTTTATTAAAATTGATCGTAAGCGATACGACTCGTAAAAAGAAGTAATATGCTTAATATACAAAATTCAAAATATTTTTTTTATCACAGGTAAAAAAAACCTTTTACACGCGACGTCAGTCATGTCTATTTCACCTTCATCATCATAGCGTAAATACATCAGTAATGTAATATTTATATCATTTTGTATTCCACATTTTGTTGATGATTTTTTAAGACCTACGCAATATTTGGAAGGTAACATGGTTTAACTGACTGACATATTAAATGGTTATTATATTTCAGGGTACCTAAAAACATATGAAATGAAATGAAATATTTATTGCTCAAAATTGACAATTACTTGTTGTTATTGATGTCAAATAAAACATGACTCTAGCGTGGTGGTAAAAAACAAAAAAACCTTCGTGAAGAATAACTGGCAAGAAACTTTACGGGTATATTTTTTTCAAAATAAATTTACAGAGTCTCTTTATGTCTATACAAAGTTATTTTTATCTGCATCTGTTAGCTCGGCAAGTTTCCCTCCCCCCAAGTATCCAAACGATCAGAAACGGCACCCGTTCATGAGTTAACGCGGGATCCAGCCACCGCCCTCCTCAACCATATTAGGGGAAAGTGAGCGACCCGTCACCCGACGCTACGATAAGAAGACGTACTTTAGTGACAATGACAGTTTTGTTACAAATACTAGTAAAACCTGTTAATGAGTGGATTATACCCAAGGGCTTTTATCATCCAAATAATCGGATAGTTTATAATATGCTTACTATGTTATCCACGTAAAAATATTTTGAAAAAGAAATGTTTGTTCATCTTCCGTCACAACTCTGGATATCTCATTACGTATTCTTGCTAAAAAAAAATAATAAGGTAAATCACCGGTGTATTAATAAAAACCCTGTAATATTCCATAAACGACCGACGATAAATTTACAACCTATAGTTAGGCCGACACTGCAAATATAAATTACTATTATTCATTACGCAGAAAGTGGCTACGTTTCTTGATTTTTAATTCGTTACGTCGACTGGAAGATTTACAGTTGTCTAGTTTTACGAGTGTGTCTATTATTTGATTGGCAGTTGTGACAGGAGGACTTTAAATGGCACACCGCGCAGGAACGTCATATAAAAATAAATCAAGTGATAGTTAGTGACGCGGTTAGACCGGACATGTTGTGATGGGGGGACTCGTGCGCAGTACAGAGACCCCTACTCACAACCGTGGCAACGCTTCTTAGGTTACGGTATCACATGGCACTGCGCAATGCGTAATCCTAACATTCACTATGATAATTGCGTCATTGATGTATGAATAATCGCTGTTTTATTCTAATTAAGCTCTTAAATCTTTGGATAGACGCAAAGCAATCCTATTCCTAGAACTCCCTATTTGGTATGCTGTGTGACGTCTGAAGCGATTTTAGTACATTTTCAGCATTTGGATTTGCAGTTCCCAACACAAATGAAGCCGTTATTGTGGGAATCAGGTTGAGTAAGGTGATCTATTTTAACATAACAGAGGAGATGGAGAGATAGATGGAGATGGTTATAGACTTTTGTGTGCGTTTGCTTGTAAACATGCAACTTAACTTTGTGTTGAAGCAGCCATCTTGTCAGCTTGAGCTGTGTAACCAGCTGTTAAGCAAATAGAGCCACGCGCACAAATTTTTGAGTCACAATTGAGCGATTTGTGATATCCGAGTATTAATTATTATATATTACTTCAATTATTAATTATTCTTTATGAATTCTGTGAAACAACAAAATATTAAAATGATTAATACAGTTACATTTATAAATAATAAATATCTGATAAAACTATTAATGCCTGCATCATCTTGATCAAAATAACCTTCTGGTATTACTAAATTAATAATGGCATATTATTGGCCAACGTTATAGAACGTATGTATAAGCTTTCTAGACGTTCACACAATTTTTAAATACAGATAAAATTATATAAAGCCATTTAGTAAAAATATTTCAAATTATTCAACGCAATACACCTTTGATAGCAAGTAACCAACCGTGCGTGAAACTGTAAGTGATACTTATATTAAAATTTTTTAAGGAAAATTGCACAAAGCACAGTAAATTGTACCGCGATATCTGATTTATAACAAGTTTAATGATTTCAAGATATGAGATTGCAATTTGCCTGCTAATCTGAAACATTGACTAAATAAAATTCCACTTAACATTTAAGAGTTTTCTTAGCGGAAATATTTTTTACTTCGTCTGTCAAAAGATCCCAAAATACAAATACAAAACAACCTAATATATGAATGGTAAATAAATAAAAAATATGGCGAATATTCACAACGAGTCAAAGGACCGTCTTTAAAAACTAAAATAATAATTATTTTTCAACCGGTTAATGGAGAGCGGCTTGGTAGACCTAGAGGTAGAAACATCCGTGGGATTTCAAAAACAACATGACATTTTGACAAAGCGATAATATTTAACTAAGGCTGGTATTTTAGAAATATAAATAGGTGACTGTTAATTTTAATGGTTACCATTAATCTAATCAATGTTTTCGAACCTTTTTATCTGTTCACAGATTGAGGTTTCCGGAGGTGGAAATTAATTTATATTTGGCGTTAATTTAGAATTTGTAATCTACGTAGGTATCTATGCTATCATCCATTTTTGATACAAGTTAAGAAAAAGCGTGACCTATTGCCAGTAAAAATTGACAAACGTAATCTCTGCTAAGCAAAACTTCAAATGTTACTTCATGAATTATTGAAACCAATTTGTTTTTATTAAGCAAAGTAGTCTTTTTTACTTACTTTGTAATGGAACAGCTTTTGGTCTTCCAAAGACTCAGTCAAAAACATAATAAAAATCGTGATTCTGAACGGGTAAACTAATTAACAAAAAAAAGGGATTCAAAATCGTTCAGTGCATCATATTACGTAGTTAGAATATTATAGGTTGAGATATTGCACATCGGATATTTAAAACTTAATTCATTCAAAACATTCAATATGCCACATAAAGCTACATACCTTATGTAAAAATTCAAGAAACCTTTAAGTTATCGGTGAAACTTATCTTAACAATTACAAAACAAACATTTACAATGGCTCGTTTTCAAGAATAAGCGAAATAAACAAGTTACAATACAATAACGAATCTGCGAAGGAAGACATTGACATGTCGCAATAATGTAACCGCATTATAAGAAAAAATCTCAACAGAAAATATGCTTTAAGTTTTACTGCATAAAGGCTATGATTTTTCTATATTTGTATTTTTTTTTTTTTTTTTTTTTTTTTGCTGACGAGGCACCCTCACGGGAGGGAGGTGGAAGATGCGTCATGCATACCCGCCCGCAGGTAAATTCCTCTGCGGGGGGGTTATGTGGGACTCACCAGAATGGCACCTACCCACTAAAAACCACCTGTTGGCTGTGGTAAGCGTATACCTTTAGCCTTCATCGGAAGCGACACCCGTCGGGAAGTTGGGCGCGCTGGCGGAGACCCGCTAGCGGGTCTTCCGCCTGTAGTGAAAGTTGCACTGAAGGTGCTCAAAGGGACATGAGTTGGTGGCCGTTCTGGGCAGCCTCCGGTGAAGCCGGGGCTGGGCAGAGGTCGGCCGAAGCATGATTTAGGGATCAATTCATTTAAATGAACCTACAATGAATTGAGAAGGGAACTATGCTCCGCCAGAGCTAGCAAACGCTCTGTCGGAGTACGTGAAGCCCTAAGTTTACGGGCTAAGACTGCGATTTCACTAACATCGACATTTTTAATAGCGTCGCAGACGATACGCATATCGTCTGCTACGGAGGATTGAGGAGTGGGTTTGTGTGGGCGAGGAGCCGGGATGGGATTCGATGTGGGGCGCTGCCTCCAGTTTTCTGGGGCAGGCCTGGGCTGTGCAGGCTTAGAAGCCGGAGGAACCCGGCTACGCAGCGGCGGAAAGTTTTCTTGAGAAAGGCGCGGGGCCTGTTTGGGCGCCGCCCTTTTGAAATTGGAGCGCATACAACGGGGTGCACGAGGGCAGCCCTTGTAATTTGCGGTGTGGCCGGACTGGCCACAAAGCACGCAATCGGGAGGAGAGGGAGTTTCAGGAGTGCGATTGCACTCCTTAGTGAAGTGCGGGACCAGGCACTTGACGCACCTGGGTGGTGCGCGGCAGTTGGCTGCCGCGTGCCCGTACAATTGGCACCGATGGCACTGGCCGGGATGACCGCGGCGATGAGGCGCCTCGATTGAGATCCCAGAGAGGCCGCAAATAGAGCTAACCCCTTTCAGGATCTCTCTGGACTTGGGGACGTTGGCGAGAATCACCAAAGCGAGAGGGTGTTGCCTCCCGTACTTGCTGTGCATTTTATGCACCGCGAGTGCCGGGAAGCCTTGGGACTGCAGATCCTCCAGGATGGCCTCGTTCGATAATTCGAACGGGATTCCCCTGAGTACCGCTCTGATCTTACGCTCTTCTGACAGAGCATAAGTGTGATAAGCATATTGCTTATCGGTGAGGAGCTTAGTCAAAGCTCGGAAACCGTCTATCGACGAGGCAGTGATTTTAATAGATTCACCCGAGTTTACCGCTCGGGTGTAAAGGATCTTGTGCTCATTGCACAATGTCGAGACCTCAGTCCATTTACCCTTTTCCCGAAGGAAAACGGGTGGTGGGACGTTGGCCTTGACAGAAGTCGGGGCCGGAGCGGGTGTTGAAGACACCGGGGCAGCTGGCGTTGAAGACGCCGCAGGAAGTATAGGGACGGGCGTCGAGGGCGCCGGGTCTTGTTTTGAACGCTTCTTAGAGCGCTTCTTAACAAGCGTAAAGGAGGGAGACTCAGGGCCAGTTGGGGTGGCGTCCGAGGATGACTCGGTCGCGGGTGCGCGCTTGCGTCGCGGAGGGGCGTCTACTTCGCACTCCATGTCACTGGAGGAAGGGGACGCGGGAGGGCCTAAGACCTGAGGGGTCTGGGGAACTGGGGTGGCCTGAGGGGCCATTGTGGACATTATCGTCATGAAATGAGGGATGAGAGAATCTAGGAAACGGAACTTATCAGCATTTATATGTATGCCTTCAGCACCGATACTATCAGCTAACTTCTTCCTAATCTCATCAGAGCTTAGGGAAGCCATTGCGGAGGGGTTGGGGAGGGACAATATATGAACCTAACAACGATGACTAACTCCCTAAAACCACCCTACACGCAGTAGGGCGGTTGAGAACGACGCGGATAACTTACTCGAACACAGCACTTGAAGTCCTGGAACAACGAAACCCCGTCGACGAAGCTCACGTTCCACGAAGTACGGTTAACGAGCCACTGTCCGCCGTGAAAACGGCGTTAGAAACTTAGTACGGTAAACAACTATGAAATTTGGGTGCTCAATTAGCGCGGGGGCTAAAAGAGCGGGAAGGCGTCTGCGATCGACGTGCGCTCGAGAACGCACGCAGACCGAGACTGAATGATATTTGTATATATGTAGCTGCATAAAATATGTTCAGAAACCTTTGTCAAAGTAACGCGGACGCGCTGCGCAAGCGCTGCATAAAGTTTTGAACATGACTTCTCGCCTATAAATGCGATTTTGACTGCTACGTAATGGGCTATATGAAATTTCAACTCAATAAGATTCTTCAATTTACTTTTACGATTATTGTATGTTACGAGAGCTGGGCATTGTTGCGCGAGTACGCGCCAGGCTATTTGCATAAGTTAGTGTAAAATGTTCTAAGATATATCATAGGAAGGCTACATAAAGGTTTGTGTATTTTTAAATCCGTATAATATATGTGTTTATCGTGAATGTAAACAAACTTTGAATTTACCCGAAAATATATCATCGAAATTAACATAATTAACATACTTAATATAAAATTCAATAGACCAAATCAGGCACTAGGAATTTTTTTGAGCGAAGTACCTTATAGTTTAATATCTACTAAATAAATTGAATAACGAAATTATCCAATATAAGAGGTTTATTAACTTGATGATATTTTTCAACAATATATTTTATTATTTACATTAATGGTTTTTTTGTATTGAACTTTTATTTTATTCCAACGCAGAAAAGCCAAGGTTACATGAATCAATGTATCAGTTTGTTTTATCGCATTAGAGTAGTAAAAAATGAGATTTTCAACTTTTTGTTGTACGAAGTCTCTGCTCGCTAAGCCCGGGCGAAGCGGCAAACCCAGCGAAATTTATTAAGCTTACACAAAACCATAAATTGCATGCTTTCCAAAATGGTTATTTATCATAATTACTTTAGTAAATCAATATTACTTACAATATTACTGAACGCGGCTGACGCCATGTTGACATTTATAAAAAGATAAAAATTTATGAAATAAAAATTGAATTTTACATGTTACACTTATTAAACAAAAGTCTCATGGTGATAAGCCACTCCTTGGATTTTATTTGTATTTCGAAAGTATTACACCAGCCTCAGTACACATGAAGGCATAATTATCCAGATTATTCAGTGATTTGTTACTGCAATATTATCAAATAAAAATGGTGAAGTGTAATAAATCTGTAAAATTAATAAACAAAAAATCTGCCGGCATTCAATGCAATAAATGTAACAAATGGTTGCATGCAATATGTCTCTAACATCGGAGCAATTAAATACGATCTATTCTACGGAAGATATCGACTGGAAATGTAAGGCATGTACAGGTGCAAGTAAAATGAAAAGAGTTTCATGTATTTTACCTGAAGAGGAGTGCGATGACAACACAGATACAGAACCGATTAATATCTCTGGTCGCACAGACTCAGTGACACATAAGATTTTAAGAGAAATTCGTAGTGAAGTGAGAGAAGTATTCAGAGAAGAACTTCAACGCACAATAGAGTTTTATTCGGATAAGATCGATGAGTACGAAATAAAGATGCAGTTGTACGATAAAAACATGAAAAGTCTGGAAAACCAGTGCATGGATTTGATGAATAACTTATGTAATGTCAATATTAAATACCAAGAGTTGGAAAATAAGTTCAATCAGATGTAGCAGTTAGAGTGGGTAAACAAACTTGAAATATCTGGGGTCCAAGAGTCAGAAATTGAAAATGTAAATGAAGTAGTTCAAAAAGTTGCTATTTCGATCGAACAAGATCCTTTAGATATAGTTAAAACATATAGAAAGAAAAGTCGATCAGGCACTACTAAAAGGAAAACCCAATCACCCATAATAGTGGTTCTGCGTTAAGGTAAACGAGACTCCTGGCTGGAAGCAGCTAAAAACAAGCACATCAACGGGACAACTGTGGTATACCTTCGTGAAAGTTTGACACCTTCAACAGCATTTCTACTATGGAGAACAAAAGATGAACTGAAGGATATATATAAGTATATATGGTGTAAACATGGTAACACTCATGTGCGCAGGGGTGATAAGGCAAAAATCACTACTATAAGATCAATGCAAGATATTGGAAATGCATGTGTTATTTCTATTTATAGATTTTAGCAAAGCTTTTGAAATGTTAAATTATGACACTCTATAGAAAGTTGTCACAACATGGAGTTCAGGGCCCTCTTCTAAAATTACTTACTACCATACTGATAGATATACAACGGTAAAAATACAAGATCAATATAGTTCAAAGCTTAAGACAACAAAGGGCACAGCTCAGGGATCCATTATCGGACCTTTAGAGTATCTTTTATATGTAAATGATATATGTAAAATCATAAAATCCAAAAATTTAATACCAAGTATTCACTCAGAATAATAATCCAGAATGTATTAAAGAAAAAACTAGATCAAAATGTTTGAGATCTGTATCGTATGTAAGCAAGTACATCTTACCAAAAACGAGCAATCATTATGGGACAAGAGTTACAAATTATCAAATCCCTTACTATCTTAATGCATTGCCTGTATACTTACAAAACTACCCTATAAAAAATTATAAAAATTTTTGCTGTAAATTAAAAAAATACTTCTTAACCTGATGTAAAAGTTGACTAATATTAAATAAATAAAAAATAAAAAAAAGTCATAAATGAATAAGGGTGAATTTATTGGGATATCCGCTAACGTTTTAAGTTGATGTTGAAGGAATTAAACAACTTCAAAAGATGGAGCTTTGAAGGAAATAAGCTTTTGTAGTCAACAGCTTTTCAGAATCAATTTTATCTCGGCAGTTTCAAAGGGTTGGTTGATAGATGTATTTAGTAATATGTATTATGTATTCGGCGATCATTACCTATGAAAACGGTAAAATGTTCCTAATGTGTAAATTACCAGAAAGAAAAATTTTTTTTGAGACTTTAGTTTTTCCAGTATTTTAACTAGGATTATTAATATTCAGATTATATAGGATGGCGGGCAAATTCGTTTAGCTTCGTTTCATCAAAGCAAAGATATAACCATTTGCATACTTACCTCGACAGAAAAAAAAATTGAAATGCTTATCACTCTGGATATTTTGCTAACTCGTGTCATGTTTATATCTAATTAATTTATAATCAAACGCACCAAATTAATCATAAAGCGAACCTTTGTCTCAATAATTATTTTTTGTATACAAGAATAGTTCACCAGTGATCTAAAGACGTTTAATACGTTAATACATCGCATAATGGACCAGTTGATCCAGCTACTATAATTCTCTCTAGGTGTAGGTAGAAAGTATTTTATTTGCCGTATACGTTTATTGTTACAGTTTAATGTAATTACTCAGTTTTACTGTGTAATTATATTAAATACATTGTCACTAGTTGAGGTATGTAGGTTTCTTGGTTATTTTAAAATAAATGAAATGAAATAGGACAATCTTTTGTTATTTTATTTTATTTTATTCGGAAAACAAACAGTGTTCCATAACTAAAAATAACTGACTAAATACATTTCTATGCACAAATTAAAAGTTTTCGCATACAAATATCAATAATTACGATTATTAAGTTGAAAAAGTTTACATGTTTTTATAGCATACAACAAAAACATGAATATTAATACATGGATGAATATTCCCTAGAGTGATCCGTGAGCAGTGTTGAAAGATATGAAAAGTTGTTTTTTTTTCCGTTGTAGTAGTTTTGTCATAATGAAATAAATCAGAAAAATCCTTAGGATAAAAAGGTTTTATTGAAATTTTCGCTGTTTGTTAAAAAAATATAACCTGTATAAAATAACAAAGTGTTCCACTAAAAAACATCAGTCTTTTTCCGTTTCTTTAATGTCTTCCCGTTTTTAAAAAGCGGGAAAACTGCGGGTTGGCAGACTACACATACCTTCATATAAATGTATAGATGTATGGGATTAGTTTACTACTATTACCAACTCAGGGGTGGCGTCAGACAGTTGTAGGCCATCACGCCAACTGCGGGTTGGCAGACTACACATACCTTCATATAAGTGTATAGGTGCATGGGATTATTTTACTACTATTACCAACTCAGGGGTGGCTTGCGACAATTATAGGCCATCACGCCTACTGCGACCGGTTGACGTTGACTGTTCTATTTTGCCATCGACCGGTCGATGTTAATCGATTGGTGTGGTAGTAACCGTCGATCGACGTCGAGTGTTATATTCTGCCATCGATCGACTGCTCGACGACTGCTCGACGTCGACCGGCGGACGATCGATTGGTGTGGTAACACCCTTAAGTGGAGCAGTTGCTAAGAATGTTGCTGGGAATGTTGTACCTTGATGGCTACCCCAGTGTTAGCCATATACCACATCAAAGCCTGTAAAAATACGGATCGGTGGATTTCAATAATCAAACTGCATTATATTTAGAGGAAACGGTAAATTAATATGACCATAAAGCAATAAGTAAGTAGTAAAACTTTTTATATTATTAAAATCTCACGTTTTCCTAATTTTAAAGCCTGTTTCTATATCAACATGGTATAGTTTATCCCATTGGTGCAACATAAAATAGGCTTAAAATATTGAAGATTTTAAAATGTTATAAATACAGTTGTCATTATATTATTTTTAGAGACTGTGGACTAAAGCTGAACTGATTTTGGTTATCTAAAAAACAGAAATATCTACAAAATTCTTCCATAATATTTATTTATTCAAACGACTAGAATTCGTCTACTACCGAATTTACGAGGCGTTCAAATTAGGAAAAATCTTTAAAAAAAAGATAAGAAAGTCTACGTTCCTATATAATAAATAAGTGGTTTATTAAATCTTTGTGAAGAATGGTAGGGGTAAAAGCGAAGAAACTCCTTCTAGTAGCTTTTTGCTTATTTGAAACGAAATGAAAAATTGAACGTCTTCGTAAATTATATTGATACTATATTTACCAAGAAAATACGGCTTTGAATATAATCGTTTACTAATGAAGTTCGCAAAAAGAGGAAAGAAATTAGAGGCTTTTATGCCATAGTGGACGAATTTCGGCTGAAGCTAGAAACATTCCGTTATTTATGTATTTATTTTATTCAATGTATAAAAACTATTATAAAAATGTATACATCATAATCATTTATATTAGACGTAATGTGTAAAAGACCTAATACAGGCTACACATTGTTGTTTTCGAGTATTCGCTGTTGAAGTAAGTCTTGGTTGTATAACAGGCATATTGACATACCTAGCTGTGAACATAATTTCGCACTTATTCGAGAACTGTTTGTTATTTTAACGCCATTGCCATTGTCATAAATAGACAAATAAAATTAGGTCATAAACATAGTCATAAACAAACACCTCAAATAAGCTATGAAGTAAAATAGAAATAGCAAGCATCGAGTCGTCTAGGCTATTGTTAATGGAAGGCTGCGAAATAGGCATCGTTGACAAACTTGTTACTCTATCACTAACTTTGGTCATTTGGCAATTCCAATTCGCTGCAATCTACATCAAAAGACGCGCTTTTTCAATCGCATGCATCAAAAGATGTTAAAATTCGTTGGACCACTACCCTCCTTTTTACATCTCTTACTGTCGCACTCATATGTCAAATGGTTAATTAAAGAACTCTTAAGTGTAAATTTTGCTTAGTGAATTTGTGCTTTATCTATACTTTGTCTAAGTCTAGATTCGCTTAAAAAATCTATTAAAGGAAACGCCTTGAGTAAACATTTGGCATCTCTTGCGTGAATAACATACTTTGCATTGCTAACTTTGAACTTAGAAGTATCTTATGTGATCTCCTTGTTCGTATCGACTTGCAATTTCTATCAAAATTTTCAAAATGCAGCATCAAACTTAGTAAAAACACACGCGAGGTCCCTATTTTTTTATAAACTTAAACCTGAATCAGGTTAAATAAGTTGTTCTATTCTTTAAAGTCAAACCGAAATAATGATGTCTATATGATGAGAAAAAATTATCAACGCATTACCGAGGCAGGTACTGTTAGAGACATAAAGTATCTATCTATTTATGTCTAATTTTAAACGAAATACCATTTGAACTTTCGACCTCACTAACGACCACGATAACGATCGACCAATTTTTGAACAAAAACAAGTCGTTTTGTAAGTCGGAGCCAATAAACTTGATGTATGCACATATGAATTAAAGCTACAGTGAAATATAATTCTAACGACTTATTCGAGAGTGCAATTTAAAAATCGAATACCTGTATACTCACACAAACGATTATTAGGTATCGTATGTTTTGTTCTAATTGTGTTGTTAAACCTTTGTCTGTTTTTGATTTTTTATAGAAAATACTTTTACTGCACAAAAAGTATTATCTGTAATCAAATTCTTATATGTATAGCATCAGACAGACATTCAATGTGATCCCTGATCTAACACAAAACTAGAAAAAGCCGGTAATATTATTTTCACGCATAAAAAATATATTTTGAAAATAAGTCGATCTAAAGCGTAAGTAAATTTGATAAAATTGGTTTTGTTTGTTACAACATCCGCAATAACAGTTTATTTTGGGTAACTAAAGTTATATCAATTTTGCAATGTTCAACTTTATTTACCTTAACCTCGTCATAGGCGGCAAGAGAGCACTCGATCCATCTGATGGTTAGTAGGATCCGGACCTATGGATTTTTTTATCGCAGGTGTTTTGATTGGCTATCGAGTTGTTGTTAATTGATTTTTTGATTAATGACTGCAAGCTTAAGTTGGAATTGCCTCTGATCCAATAGTTCACTAACTGTTCCTTCCATTTATTGGTCGGCAACGCATCATTAGTCGATATTATAATCGCAGTTACTGTTAATAAATAAAACTCCTACGTTAAACTATGTCCATGGGTACGTATGCCACTTACTATCAGGTGGGTCCCGTGCCTGTTAGCCGGTTATGAAATCAGTAAAAAAACCTTTATTAGCCTTGGGAATTGCCTAAAAACCTTTCTTTGCCTTTAGCCGCAATGATTGTTTTGGTAAATCTCATTTAATCAGTTAAAAACAATGTTTGCTATTTATTAATATAAAATTTAAAGCTTCTAAATCTAAAGTGCTTTAGTTACTTATCAGGTTTAACTGCCTGTACAAAAAAAAGCATAAAAACTATTCTCTAACATAATACCAAAAATATGAATACGCCTAAGACTCTGATAACCCCTGTCAAAACCCTGTCGGACCTATTTGTTCTTTGAAAACCGTAACGCGTAATTGCCAAAAACCGTAAAAGCTACAAATACCGTAAAAGACAAGCGAGGTATAGAACAGTAGATACAACTTTCTTAACATTCTGATGAAAGATTCCTCCACACGCTTCCTACATGCATATCACGGGAACTTTTGAACCGGCCACAGTAGCAGCTGATAAACGGGACTTGAGCATTTACTATCTACTGTTGTTATTGTAACTACATTTAAATAAAATGTACAATAATAGCTTAAACAATAAATTTGGTAAATAAAGTTAAAGTCTTGTAATTTATTTTAGGTTAGTTGTTAGTTACTAAACTGTAGCTTATATTTTCACTCTTTACCTCCATATTGTATATATTGATATATAGATATATAAGAAATAGATATATAAGATATAGATATATAAGAAATAGATATATAAGAAATCGTAACATAAGAAAAGCAGTGTATAACCTTAATTAGGGCGGTCCCGCACAGCAGGCACTGTCGGTGTCGCTAATCGTAGAATCAAGAAGTTTTGTTAATAAAGGACTGCAAACGTAACATAAAAACGAGATCCAAAAATACACCATATTTAATTACCAAAGATATACTTGACGTACCAATCAATTATTTGGTGTCTGTTTAAAGGAGAAACGATTTCGATTAATAATTTTAGAGTGAAGTGTGACATTTAAGGTTCTTTTAACAATTCTTCGTAATTATTTCTCAGTTGTAAATATGACGGTGTAGTACCTACATCCAAACTCGCACCTACTTTTATTATAATAAAAATCCCCAGACCAATACACCAAGTGTATAGTTTACCTTGGTATACTACCAAAGGTAAGCTTGTTTTCTGGATAACCGACATACTACCAGATTTTTAATAATCTTGTTTTGCATGAGATCAGAAACAAATTCCTGAGATTAGCGCGTGTAATTAAACTTTCCCTGAAGCACCTTAGTGCAGGTTACCGTTTAGTATGTATATAGACCATAAAATATAGACCATTAGGTCCATATCAAATAAACAAAATTAAAATATAATTTCGATGCTAATGTTTTGTTGACACTAGTACCTAATAGTGTAGGTTTAGTCAGTTATACTGCTTTTTATTCTACGGAATATCGGATTATTTTAGAATATTTAATAGGTACTTACTTATGCTTCAAAGGATACGTAATATGATTGGACTAAGCAATCAAATTAGGTTCAGGTTTTGAACAATTATGGAAAAAAGCTTTCTAAACAATTTGTTTACTATACTCGTATTAATTATTCAATATTAGGGTTCAAACAACTTCATATCCATAATTGATTGAAACGTATTTGAGACAATTTAATAATTAAAATTCGAAATTAAATTAATTTTATTATTGCTTATAGAGCTTATTAACGAATTCACTGATAAATTTGAAAAGAATAAACTTTATAAAGTGAGCTTTTTTGTGCAGTATTTACTAATTTCAAATCGATAGTCAAAATAGTTTATTTGAAGTTACTGATTGGTATTTTTACTATTCTTTGATTTAACCATAAACAATGTTGCTCTTTCATAGTACACTAATATGATATTTTTCTTTGTTGGTAAATTTTGTACTATTTAAATGTGTAAGCAGAAACTTCTCAAACATTATAATTTCTGAAATAAATATAGGAACAGCGAAAATAGTATTTACATGCCTGAGTGAATAAAAGCTTTGTGAATCTCCAAAAATAAACGTTTCAGATTCCCAAATATTTTTTGGAACGCTATTACATAAAACGACAATAGGATATTACAACTAGGGAAAATTTTAACTTACCCTCCTTTTTTCCTTCATCGTGGTGGATTTTTCCGAGTCCGTGCCGCCGGCGGCGGATGTGTGAACTTTTATCCTCATCTTCGTTAAATAAAATCCTTTATTTTTCAGACACAAAACATCATGTTCACATCATTATTTTTTTAACAAACAGAAGAAACAAAAATAATTTATCACATCTAACAAAATTAGTACCTACGTAAAAATCAACCATAAATTTTTGCTTCACAGAGTTCAGATTCAAATTTCAAATTGAAAAAAAAAACTGTTTTAAAAGAACAAAACACTTTCGTCAAAGGAGGTTCGTTATCAGAGCTCGCGTGAAAACTTCGTGGTCACGAGATTCCCGCGCGCACCGTTAGCGGGAAGCGTGGAGTCGCGTCATGCCGCGGATCTCACTGGCTACTGAGTGGCGTCCTCCTTGCTCCCGGCGACCGCGCCTCCCGCCCCCCTCATACACTCCAAACAAATCACACATTGTTTTCTCCTAATCAACCCTTATCGTAATAACAGTACTTAGCCCTAATAATTGATGAGAAGAAATTACCGCTTTCAATATAGAGATCTTGCTAATGACACATTTAAGATTAGTAAAGTTTTTCACGAAAAAACACTTTTGATCATAAAACGAGTTAATTCCAAACAAAATATTTTAATAAATACTCAAATGAATAAAGCAACAAATTTATTCCCGTAGATAGCATTTTGCAGTTTGCTCAGCAGATAAATACTAATATAGGCCGTAAAGAGATCGTGGAGTTGCTTAGTTCGATGCAAATGCAGGTAATAAATACTAAATGCTTTTGGTGATTTTCACTTAAGTGGCAGTGCCGCAGCTAAGAGCTAATGACTACAAACTGTTTCCAATAAATGTCAGTGCGCATTGACGCGGCATACAAATTGCGCAGGAGTGACGAGTTAGGTGTTTTCAAGTAATACCGGCTGCTGATTGGCTGATCGGTTTCATAACCACAGGTCCGCAGACTTGAGACATAGCTCGCAGATTATCGTTGTCAGCGATTGGCATAAATCTTTATTTATCTTCAGGAGTATGGCTACTAAATAGATTCG
Source organism: Marasmarcha lunaedactyla (assembly GCA_923062675.1). NCBI lineage: Eukaryota > Metazoa > Arthropoda > Insecta > Lepidoptera > Pterophoridae > Marasmarcha > Marasmarcha lunaedactyla. Next base: position 23,199,388 of record OV281346.1, read on the forward strand.
TTCTATGCTAATTGAGCGCTTGGCTATAATATCTAATGGCTTTTGTCAGTGTTTATCGGAATCATTGAATTGACATCATTAGCTTATTTGGTGTAGGCATAAATAACTTAATCTTGGGAAGTTAGATCTTTTGTAGCGTGTTGGTATTGAAGCAATTTTAATATGTCTGGAAATCCAAAACGTAATTGTAGCTCAATATGCTGATGATTTTGTTCTATACTCAAAAGGGCCGAATATTATGCAAACTGAATTAGATGTTCAATCTGCCCTGAACACCATGGCAATATTACTTAATGATTTAGGGTTAAGTATCTCCTTTAATAAGAGTAGCTACTCTTTATTTAGCAGAAGACGTAAAAACGTTCACATCAATATAGAATGTGGTGGTTATCCATTGAAGTCAACAGCCTGTACTAAATATTTAGGTATTTGGTTAGACAGAGAATTACGTTGGAGGAAACACATAAAAGAGACTAGTCAGAAATGTATGCGTTGTCTGAACATATTAAAGACTCTTGCTAGCCCCCAGTGGGGAGTTCATCCAATGTATTTGAGACGTCTGTCTATATCTCTTATTAGAAGCAGAATAGACTACGGATCTTTTTTTTACGATAATAGCGCCAAAAGTAATGTTGCAATCTTAGATAAAGTTCAAAATCAAGCTCTGAGAGTGGTCATTTATTAAAAGTACTCCAATTTACGTTATGGAGAGTGAGCTGAGTATACCCCCTTTAAATCTCAGACGAAAATATCTAGCATATAAATTTACGATGAAAGCTAAATCATTAAACAACAATATTACTATTGTTTTACTCAATAAACTGAACGATGTGTGCCACAACAACTACTGGTCTAATAAGAAAAAACCTATACTTCCGTTAATTTTCCGGGAAACCCGAGCTCTACCTTTGTATTCTTCTAATATATTATACAATTTTAGCTTAGATATTTGGCTCACATATATAGATATTAACAATTTTATAAAATCTGATTTAGAATGTGTTAAGCAAAGAAAAGATAAATATCAAATCGATAATTTAAAGATAGATGTTTTAACTGAACTTCAAAACAAATATGACGGGTGGCATGAGATATATACAGACGGGTCAAAAAATAACACATACCTAGGGGCAGCCTTCTATGATGTGACAATGAAAACTGAAATGTGCTTTAAAATAGTTCACAATATGCCGATAATGTGTGTGGAACTCATTGCAATTTACAAAGCTATAAAGTACGCTGCTAATATATATGGTGATCAAATTGTTATATTTACTGATAGCAAAAGCGCCCTACAACATCTGGCTCGATGCGCCTCTGGTAGTAGCAGAGGTACACCGATAGCCTATAAAATTTTAGAGAAATTACTTAGTTTCCAACAAAACAGCTATAAACTAGTATTGCAATGGGTTCAGGCACACATTGGTTTAATTGGTAATGAAGTGGCTGACCGTTTAGCGAAAACTGCTTCGGAGAACGGTACAGAAGTTCTAAGTTTACCAGACTTTAGTACGCATTTACCAACATTCAAGAAAAATATAAATGAATTATGGTTAAATCACTTCAATTACCAATCGCTAAACAAAGGTATTTGGTACAAAACTATCCAGAGTCGGCCCCTTCAGACACCGTGGTTTTGTAACAATAAACTGAAAAGATTGCATATTATTCTAGCTCTAAGATTAAGATCTGGACATTATCCATCAGCAAAATTTGCATTTCTAATGAAGAAAAAAGACACGCCAAAATGCGACCAATGCAACAAAATAGAAGATGTGCAACATTTGCTGATGGAATGTACCCTAAACTCTCGTCAACGAGATATTATGCTGAGAGCACAAGCCATCAACGTATTGGATGTAGGTATAGCACAATCAATACTAGCAGAACCAACGTCTAACGCTGCACAAATGTTATACGATATGGTGGCGAGTGCTCATCAGATAGATTATTAAGTAGTTCTTTGTTTTTCAATGAGTTTACTCAACTGTGTCATACAATAGGGCTGACATGTTAAGTACAAAAGCCCTTCCAAAATAAAGAATAAAAAAAATAAAAAAATATATGTAGAGTATTTAATGTAGTTCTTCTTGAACGATATAACCGTTACCTTAAAGAAATTGCATAAAATGAATTGCCTAGTTTGCATTTATGAGGAGTTATATATCGTTACTATATTTTTCTCTTCCTGTAACTTATAGCCATGCATTACTGCCTTGCATGTTGCAAGCATATACTGGGATGCAAGCATTCGTGCAAGCATGCAAGCAAGCAAGTTTTGCTGAGCTTGCACCGCCAGAAGACTCACTACATCACCCCTTCGCTTCGGTGCTTAGGGTGCTAGGGTCGAAACAATTTTGACCACGACAAAGTCGGGCTTCGGTTCGCAACAACAGTTTCTGGGAATATAAGTTTACAAAGTTTGGGAATAATATTTTTCGGAAAATTGCACTGCGCTTACTTCTGCATAATGTTTTGGGCAAACAAAATTGGGAAATTTGATTATTATGTAAATCATTATGACTAATGAGTTTTAGGACTATTTAAATAGCAGGTGAAGACAAAGTTTGAAGTTATAAAAATTTATGTTTAGAACAAATTAAATCAAATTAAATAATCCCAAAAAATAACACAGGTATGCAAAATATACCAACAAGGCATGACCCACGAGCAGAGCGATAACGATACCTTATCGATCACCTTAACCTTGGTTTATTCTTGACCAGTAACCAAATCCCTCAGACCCTATGGTAAATGAACCCGTTGCCCATGGATCTGTTATAACGTAAACAATTAACTACATTTACTTTTTTGATAGAAAATAAAAGCCATATTTCGAAACAAAAAGAACCTCACTTCTCACAGAAGTCGAATAAACAATTAAAAGAAAATAATAAGAAGTTGAAGAACTATTTTTACAATGCAACGCGAGCTACATAAATTAGCATTTCGCCGGCTCTGCCACAAATCAAGGTTAGAGCGAGGTGACCCTTTCGACTATTTCTGGCAGAAAATTCTTCATTATGTGTCCTTATAATTGGGCTTCTTAATTATTTAAACTCTGAATCGTAAACAACTCTTAAATAACTTATTCGATTATATACAATTTTCTATTTTCTTTTACAATCTGAGACTATATTGTAAGATATTTTCTTATTGAAGATATGAAGTTTCTTATAGAATGAGGTTTAAAGCTTTAATAATTAAATGAATAGAAATTGTAGAAGGTCGTCTACAGTATATTAAGAGCAAGTTCATACCCGTACGTAACCCAACGTTTTTTCCGTTAGGTATACTCTTTTTACAATTTTGTTGCTGATTTGCTTTTATTTTAGCTTGAATCTGTTTCCCTTTACTATAATTAAAAAATCAAGAATCCTTACACTTAGTAGTTTGATTAGTAGAATAGTTTAATTATGTTAATAAAAGTAAAATTAAAAAAGTAAAAAATTTAATGATGAAAATCAATGTTTTATTTATATTTTATACGGTGAAAACATACAAACCTTAAGTAAACCTAATTTCTAATGGGTTTATTAATTTTAATAAATTAAAATTAATAAACCTAATTTCTAAGCTATTGTTTTAACAATAATAAAATGCAAAAATTTAAGAAACGATAAACCTTTCAAAAATTACTTCTGCCTTGCTAATTAGGAGTTTGACGTGAGCAAGTAACACATATATTTATCAAGTTACGAGGGCGGAGTGATAACTCTAGTAAAAATTTTACAAGGACAAAATTTTATTTACATGTTATTATTTATTTTTCACTGTAGTTTCCTACTAACTCAATGCACTTCATCCGGAGTTTCTCTAGCTTTATGATTCCTTCCATAAGATACGATAAGTTAGACCAACCTATGAAAAAGGCATTAGATTCGTGCATGATGTCTTCGTTGGAGCTGAATCATTTCCCACCGAGCAATTTTTTTTATTTGGTAGTAAACACACTGTTTATAAAACGACGCAAACATTCAGTGGTCACACGCATGCGTTTTTGATCAACAGTCAGTAAACGCGGCACCCAACGTGCGGTGAAATTCTTCATATCTACAAACGTTCATCTGAGATGCCTACTATCTAGACTGTCTCACGCAGTTTACTCTTCAGCCGTTCAACAATCAACTCTCAAAAAGGGACCTCAAGGGACCTCAACAAGGCGTCCTGGCTAATCGGCGTCATTTGTGCTTGTACGACCACACCGAATATCAGTAAACACCTATAAAAAAATCAATCAACAGAGCAGAGCCCGCAAAATATTAACAAGTCTTTGTTTCGTTTCCGTGATAGTTTTTATTTTGCGCAAAAATAATGTTTAATTAGCATTCGAAATTAACTTTTCTCCCTTTTTGCAAAAACTCGTTCTATTGTTTTTTATAATTGAAAAATTTTAGTTAGTCCTTATCATTCCACCTAGGTAACTTTTGCACATGCTAGACTAGATAGAGAGAGACAGAAACATAGAAGTTTCATGCGGTTTCATCCGCGTAAGTTCAAACGCAAGGAAATTTTTGATGCGTATAATAGGGCAAATTTCACTCTGGAATATTGTGGCATTCTATTCTAATTATGAAAAACTAGTGAAAATCAGTCTAGTTGATTAAGAGTTTATCGATTATATCTGAATATACAAATATTTTCTAGTATGTTTTTATTTCCACCGTTTTTCTTTTTCTACATCACACCCTGTATTTATCAATATCTGCACCTTTGATTTAAATTTCAAATAAGATCGCGTATAGAGTGAGCTGGGAAGTGCCCTCACCTTTCAGAAACCAAGCGATAGACTGTTCGATTTACAGAGATGTCATTTTCGACACGGGTATCATAAAATAATTGAATAATCATGAAATTAAAAAGCACCCCAATTTCAATAGAGAAGACGGTTGGAAACTTTGTCCAACATTTGTAGTATACTTTACAAAAAACAGAACATACAACGAGCTGCAAGACCTCAAGCTCAACACTTTGTCAGCACTTTCTGTGTTAATCCTGAACGCTATGCTCACGAACTGAGTAACAGGTGGAGATGATTAAATATTTTCAAAACTGTCAAAGGCACACTTGTCACCTAAGTCCCTAGTGACCATATGGTCTATAAAGACACAGGTTTGTTTTTGACAGGTTTTGTTTCGAATACTTATTTACCGCATTATCTGGTTTGGCACAGGAACCCAGGTTCTATTTTAAGTACCATCAATCATAATCAGCTTCTACAAATTCCAGACCACATCCAAAGAAAATGTTACATAATTACACTATACTAGCTTTGCTCGCAATTTCGTTTCCTTACACTCGCCGTACAATACTTTTTAGTAGGAAAAAGGGCTAATTTACACAAGCGTAAAACTAAAAAGAAACAGATAACATCGGTAGGTTACACACAAAGTACGTAAAAAGTGTCCCGAGTTAACATAAACAGAATTGGGAATAAAATAAATCACTTGAAATTTTAATCGTGTTTAAAACGTCATTGTGTTGATTGATTGATTGAAACTGATTATTGCTTGCCACAATGTTTAGAAATTCAACCATTAAATCATCTTATACAGCTTCGACTAGTTCGAGCGTTCAAATTTTGTCGGTTTTCACCAAGCAATATGTAATTTTGGACATGTTGTATAGTGGCTGAGCAAATCAAGACCAGTATGACACTCATTACATTTTGGCCTTTTGATTCCATTTTTGTTTGGACGCTATTGGACGCAGACCTGAAGTCCACTTGTTTGTATGTCGTTTCAGTACCCTTGACAATGTATATGCAACATTTTATGATAATAAACGTAACAAACAAACTCACTCTCGCAATTTATGATTCTAGGACAATGACTTCGATGCATCTACGTAAAGACGCAAAAAGAAAGATAAGCAAAAAGGTACAGGGTAATTTTGTAAGTACGTGTAGCAATAGGTTTGATGAGCTAAAGCTAAAGGCAAAAACTTGGGTCTGATGATAGTTAGAGACCACATTTGCTACAAAAAAAAACATAATAGGTTCCTTGGTATTTGTAGAAGCTTATTTTATGAGTTGTACCTATATATATTGTATCTACCGATATATGTTGATAAGAAAAGGTGGCTGATGGCTGAATTCTGAATGGCCACCAAAAGAATAGATTAGCGGTGGATCAAATTTTACCACTGCGATCTTAGTAGATGGGTTCAAAATGCAATTTTATTATAATTGATTTGTTGCATCACTTCCGTTTGTTATCTAAGCTGCTAAGTAATCCCAATTGCAACAAAAAGGTTGAAATAATTCTTCTTCAATACTATTTCTAAGCGAACTCCTATTATTCAAACTCTTGACGAGCCAAGCTGTAGCTAATCCATGAGTTATGACAAATAACTTCGAAACCTACAAAAGTAATTGTTGGAAACTTTGAAAGTTTGCCTCGTTCCCTTTTTACAACTTGAGGTAACAATAGGTATAGTCAAATATTTTAATTTTTTAAATGTTGACAATTTCTTATACGAGTAACTAGACTAGGGTTTTTTTAATTAATTCAATGAATTTAGTCCTTTTGTAACCACGTTAAGCGTAGTGCAAGGGGGGGTTCGCATCGTCTCCAATTTTGTAATTGATGGTGCCTGGTGATTGGTGATCTTGTTTGCTAGTCAATTTGTAAGGAAAAGTAGAAAAATATGTAGATTTTTGTCTATTGGTAAATTATTAAATCACTACATAATATAAAACAAAGTCGCTTCCCGCTGTATGTCTGTCCCTATGTATGCTTAGATCTTTAAAACTACTCAACGGATTTTGATGCGGTTTTTTTTATTAAATAGAATGATTCAAGAGGAAGGTTTATATGTATAAAACATGGATAATATAGTAGAGGAACATTGATAATCTTAGAAGTTTCTAATGTGATGTCGTAAATAAACACATTTTTTGCGCTTACATTGCAAACGCTGGCTGGACCATACTAGATAGATCAAAATAATATGCAACAGTATTTGTACACCTTAAAAAGGTCTACAAAAACGTCCGCGGTGGTATATGTCTGTCTCTTAGGTGTAACCCGCAATAACCATTTTTTATCCTTTACTTTTTACGTGAAATAATGGTTTATTTACGAATAGATTTTAAGCAATATAGCATTAATCCTTATCCAATTAGGTACCTTGAATACATTGTGCATGTAATATAGATAAATATAGCCCTTTACAGCCTGTAATTTAAATTAATATTTTCGAAGACATTACAGATTTAAAATGCAATGACATAGACCCGTGAGAAGCCGGGGCGGGCGGGTCGCTAGTCCTAGATAAATCAAATCCATGTACATGTTTGTTTGTATTTTGTATTGTAAGCATATTTATTCAATAAATTTAATATTTTTCAAATTCCATTAAAAATGTAAGACCAACATATCGTCATTGCACATAGTTTTAATTTTCTTGCTTCACAGATCTCATATTTTTGTAACCTCTTTTATACAAATACAGAAAATATAGCCGATTTTTTTTACATACATTTCATTTTATCGCATAATCCTTTAGTTATGAAACCAGTTACTATAACAAATATATTATATGTCAAGGAAAACCTACTCGAATCGAAATTAATGCAACCACTTGTGACGCATTACAACTAAAATTTCATGCTCCATAACAACAAATAATGATAAATCGGCGATTTTACTGTGAAATCACGAACTATTTATAACCAGATTTATATCCCACGATTTGTCCATTATCAAATAAAATTTTATTGTAATGTCCGTCACAATTCATACTGCGCGGGCGCCAAGGCACAGTCGGGGGCGTTGGTGCAAGCTCAGATTAGTATTCGAATCCCCTGTAGTGTCTTCGTCCCTTAGTATGTGAGGCGCCTACAATTTTTGTAGACCCAATAACCTAGGGCTTCTTTATTACTGGCTTACTGACAATAATAACAAGTAACAATATTTTTTTCATATCCGCATTGTACCCATATCCTTTTTTAGACTTGATTCTTGATCGGCAAAAGGAGGCATGATCGGTTGCTATGTCATGCCAAAAGTCATGTGTGAAAGCGGGCACGAATAAATACACTTAAAATCACTTTCTCATTTGTAATGTTGGTTATTGCTGGATAACGAATAAGTTATGTGAAAATCTAAGCTTTGGTTATTATTCTACGTGGCTTACGGTCTCTACTTTTTCGGAGTCTTAAAATATTTATTTTGTTAATTTTTTCCGATATTATATACTAGTTAGTAAATTATATAAAGTACCAATAAATAATTATTTCCCTCATTATCTTTTGTTTGTTCTTATCGTAGCTAATCAATAAGTAATACATATACTTGTATGTAGGTCTTGATCTTCTTAACTCTAGAGTACCGCAATGATTATATACAAATAAAATAAATGGATCCAATATGTATTTCTTTTGATTACTTCGTTCAGTTTTTTCGTTCACTAACCATGCGAGTTCGAATTTACGTCGGAATGCTAAATGTAGTGACAAGATGTGCTTGTTTTTTATTTCTAACTGATAATCTGGGTCTAAGAAGTACAAAACAACATGAATTGCACATGGCACCCGCATCGAATAAAATCAAGCGATTAACTTTATTCTGAAATTGATTGGCTAATAAACTAAAGATGTCATTTTTCTAAATAAAAGCAAGGCCTTGCTGGACAATCTTTACACTTTGTGTCCCAAGTTTGACGGTAGATCCTAGAAGATTGGAAACGTGGTACTTAAATAAGCCAATTTAGCTTTCTGTAAATTGCACCACCATTGAACCCAGATAATTGGCAATAGATTTTAAACAAGTAAACTGAGAACTTCGATAGCTATCGATTCGACAGTTATGAAAAAAAAAGAAAGCAACTAGGGTATCCAGTTCTATTGTATCAATTTTCAAACGTGTTTATAACCATTATTCTTCGAACATGGAACACAACTCAGGTTGCAAACCAAACAACAACGCTATAATTATCAGTTCATTCGTTTAGGAACTACGATGACACAAACAAACAGACGGATACAAATATCCACAGTTCATACCTTACACCACCCCTTCTTTTTGCGTCAAGGGTTAAAGAAGCTGTAATATATGCTTAGCTTTTATAAAAGCTTAAAGGTGATGGTAAACTCAATATGGGATTTTGACCGGCTAATGGTCAGTAGTACACATGAAAGACTAACTCAACCTTTTCCCCCTTATACTTCCCTAACTTTAAATCTAAAAATCTTGTAAAAAAATAACAATAGTTTGCGAAAACACAATCATACGTTACCATTTGGTTTTCTTTTGGATGTATCAATGTCAATGTCAAAAAAAGTAACAAAACTATTATAAAAAAAGTCGAAAAAACAATGTTGAATGAACCCACAAGTAATTGACGTTATTGACGGATTAGTTTTGAAAGTCAATCAACAATCTGTCAGTTCTTTTTTTCACATGAATTACCTAGAGTGAATCATAACAAAATCGGGGAACAGATATATTTTAAAAAATATCTTACAATGGTAGGAAGGACTATATATTCAAACTAATGAATGTATGATAATCTATATTTATTGCCCTTTAATTTGATATACTGACTATTAGTAGGTCATCTTTTTACTACCTGCTTTAGTGGTGTTAGTGTTTCTTTGTTAAAGTCTCGTCTGTCATCTGCCATCCTTCCTATTTAAGTCGCAATAACAATCACGCTTACGTGGTTCTGTTCCGGTTATACGGAAATGACAGCCAGTGGAACAAAGGAAATTTCAACTAAAGCCCACGGTCGACAACGCATCATTAGTCGATATAATAATCACACTCACTTTCAATAAATAGCTGATGTCCGTGCTTGCAGATGCAACTTACCTTTACCTGCTATAAAAATGAAGTTAACTTTATTTATTTATTTAATAAAGGAAGGCTAACAGCCAATATCACAATAATACATATCTATGATAGCAATAGTGGGCCAGTTATAAGTCCTCACCAATATGAAATAGTCAAAATTTACCACACATGTTCTTTAAAATCTACTCCTTAAAAACTACTTAAAATAACCACAATTCCCTTTATTATATAAACCTATTATTATTAGAAAAAAAACATTGCTCATTACACGTCTAGCTGATGCAACGTTGGTATAAAATAAATAAAAATCAAATTTTAAAGTCAATTTATTAAAATTACTGCTCGCTCGCTAAATAAAAGTGTTTTGCGTATAATTCGTGAATGCCAAGGGTAAATACAAAAGTGAATTATTTCTAAGATTATTTAATACCAACTACAAAACGGAATCAATGAGCTACTACGAATAAAGTGCACAAAGGTTGATACTACGTAACATATTGTGTTCTACGCCATTCGATTACTATTTTGTATTTATATTCAATTTAAATCTTCTTCTTGTATTGTATAAATAACAGTGTTATATATTAATGCATATATTTATTGATCAGCGACTTATTTATATTTATTACGTGATTTACCTGTACTGCCTACATGTGAGAACTTTGTAAATGGCTTTCTTTTTCTTTTATTTTTTTGTAACTTAATCAATTGTACATAGCTGTAAGTTTTCCAAGAATTAGACAATAACATAATAATAATAACTAATTTATGAAGATGTGTTCAGTAAAAGGGAAGAACGAGCTAGCGGAATTGTAGGAACAAGAGCAATTCAACTTAAATCTTTTTTTTTTTCTTTTGCTGCCGAAGCACCCTCTCTCGGGAGGGAGGTGGGAGATTCGTCATGAATACCACCGCAGCCGTCTGCGGGGTGATGTGGGACTCACCACAGTGGCACCTACCCACTAAAAACCACCCAAATGGCTGTAGCATGGGAATGCTGTCAGCCTTCATCGGAGCGACACCCGGGTTGGGAGGTGGGCGCGCAAGCAGGGACCCGCTAGCAGGTCACCCGCTGAGAATACTTAATCACTTAAGGTGCAAATTACATTTATATATTTTACAGTTTATACCTTTGAATACAAAACCCTTAAGGTTGTACATTGATCCAGTAGCTATATCCAGTTTCACTGGCTTCCCTAGTTGGTTAATGGATAAAATAAAAATAAAAAAACTAACCTACCAATTGTATATTAAAACAATTTCAAAATCAAACATGCTTTCGTAAATTTTAATGGACCGAGCAAACCAATATTTGACTGTAGTAAAAATTAATCTTTAATTTCATGAACGGTTTATTGATCCAGATAACATTTTAAAGTTTTGGGATTACTTACCTATCCAAATGTAAAAAACATTTTCGGCAGGCTAAACTATCATGATTCCTTTAAGTATATCTTTCTATTTGAGCAAATAGTATGCAGAGTTTTATCGTGATTTAAAATTAGATCTCATTAAAAGCTGGTAGCATATACTATAAAATACTATTATATATAAGTAATATAGAGTGGTACATGGTGACAGAGCGGGTAATCCTCTTACACCTAATCCTGTCGAGCACATACTATGCGTTTCAAGTAACAATAGGACCGACTTAGCACCATATTGTGACGTCATAGCCGTCAATTCGAACCGGTTAGGCAGCGTGAGCAAAAACAGATTTTTTTTTAAATATAATTTATTTAAGCAAGCAACTGCTTCTAGCGTCAAACAATCAACTTGGCTAACTTTCTGCCACTCTACGCGAATACAAATATTCGAATACAAATATTTAAATCACAATTGTAAGGTGGCACCCTCAAAAATTCAAAACCGTGAGAGTTAAAAAGGCTTTTTTTTTTTGTTCCCCTACGCGGGAAGGGCAGGAGGATAAAAATGCTCTGACGCATACTCTGGCGCGATTCCAAAGTTATGTGGGACTCGTCCCGACCACTAAAAACCCCCTGTCGGCTCGTGCATTTTTGCCACTCAGCCTTCATCTGAGCGACGGCCAATTGGAGAAAGAGGCCGCGCTAGCGGGGCCCTTAAGGGGTCACCCGCTGGGATTTACATAGCACTGAAGGTGCTCAAAAAAAATGAAAAGTAAATAATAAAACATTAAAAATTGACAATTAAATTAAATTTGCATTTATTCGGATTTACGTTAGAATTAGAATTTACGTTAGAATTAGAATTTACGTTAGAATTAGAATTTGCGGCCTGAAGGGCCTCGAGATCTAAAGTTAATTGCGTACGTGCGCTTGTGTGCGCGTTTCTCGGTCTAGCGACTTTGTATACCGAATCTAAGACAGGAGCAGTATATGAGACTGAATTTCGAACTAGTAGATTGGGATGGGATTCGGCGCGTTTGAAGAACGATTCTGAGAGTGTTTTTAGGTGCTGTTGAACTGTAGGTAGTTCAAGATCTCTGTGCAGGTCCGCGTTGCGCACGTACCAAGGTGCGTTTGTGGCCCTGCGGCAGAAGAGGTTTTGAACTACCTGCAGCTTGTGCAGGACGGAGGGTTTGGCGTGGGCAAAGACTGGCGAAGCATATGACATGACTGGTCTAACGCAGACCTTGTAAAGCGTACGTTTGTTTCTGAAGGACATTTTACTTTTTCTACCTAACATACTGTAAAGCCGGCCTAGGTAAAAACGTGCGAGTTTCGTTACTCTATCGACGTGAGGGTTGAAAGAAAGCGTCTGGTCTAAGATGACGCCTAAATATTTAGTACTGCGCTTCCAGGGGATGGGAGTGCCTTGCATTCTCACTTGGAGATTGTCAGCGATACGACTGCGTCTGTAGTCGAAGTAAACCGCAGAGCTCTTCTCTGGGTTCACATCGATACGCCATTTTTTAAACCAAGCACCGAGGGCGTTTACAGCCTTTTGGAGTCTGGTGACGAGACCCTGGGCTCTGCGGCCTTTGGTGTAAAGGGCAGTGTCGTCGGCAAAGAGAGCGAGTTCGACGATTTTCGGCGGAATGGGAATGTCGTTAGTGTACACGGTATACAAAAGAGGGGCGAGGACTGAGCCTTGAGGGACTCCAGCCTTTATGGGACGAGGCGCGGAGAGCGTGCCTTCATGTTTGAAACGAAACGTGCGGTCTTTGAGAAACGACGCGATAATCCTAACTAGGCGATCCGGTAAGCCTATTTTGTAAAGTTTATAAACGAGACCGCTGTGCCAGACTTTGTCGAAAGCCTTGGCTACGTCAAAGAAAACTGCGATCGTTTTCTTTCGTTTCGGATAGAAGCCGTCGAGTATGTACTCGACGATTCGATGGACTTGCTGATAGCAGGAGTGCTTAGCGCGAAAGCCGAACTGGTGGGGAATTATGAGAGGATCGCCATCCGTTGGAAACAGATGGTTCCGCATTCGAGAGAGTATGACTCTCTCGAGAAGTTTATTTAAAATGCTTTTTTTGTGCCTTTTTATTAACTCATACAGTTCTTCTTTGAATATAGTTATATTTGAAAAAAAATGTTTTCGATATAATACTCTGACTCTGACTCTATAATAATTGATGTTTTCTTTGCAGACCATAATTTTTAAGTGAAATTTGACAGATAGAGGTCATTGACGTTCCTATTCTCATTTGAATCGCATAGTACAACTATAATTAATGATGTGCATGGATGCGGATGCCACTTCCCATCAGGTGCGTCGGGTGCTCGTTTTCCGGCTGTACAAAATATTGAAAAATGAATATTTCTATATATTCTCAATTTTACAACGTATCTTTTCACGATGAAGTGAATTTTAAGGCTATTGAAATGAAGTTCTTATTCTTAACGACGAGCTAGTGGATAAGTTGGCGATCTAGTGGTGTAGTGGTTAATAGCCCTGCCTCATACGCCGAATATCCCAGGTTTGAATCCTGGCCGGGCCATTCATTCACAAGCTCTTTACGTTTGGGCTATACAGTTGGTGTGTGTATCTGGGGATTTATTATAATTATTATTTTTATAAAATAATTAAAAATAAAATAATCTAGAAGCAACTGATGTATGAGTGATAAAATGTCAATTTTGGATGAGTATTCAAATGCGTACATTTAATTTACTTACTATTTGCTACTAATTTACTTGCTATTTGCTACTAATTTACTTGCTATTTGCTACTAATTTACTTGCTATTTGCTACTAATTTACTTGCTATTTGGCGTAATGGAGATGATGAAGTACCTTAGATATGTTAGAAACTACGGCATTACTCCTGAGATAACCTTCTTGACTTTCTCTATTAATCATTATTATCGCAATCTTATAAATTAGGTAAGTATTTGATTTATGTCGTGTCGAACATTTAAATATTTCTACCTTTCCTAACAAATCCATTAGTTACTACTTTAAGACATTGAGAAATAGCATGTGATTAATAAATACTCTGTTAATATTACATCAAAATATGGTTGGAATCTAATTATTTATGGCAAATATTAATCTTTGCTAAGAGAAAAAGATCTTTAAGTTAAAAAGGGAAGGTTTAAAATGTTTTGTAGTATTAATGGGGACGGTTCCTCCTTAACGCGCGAGTTTCATGTCGATGGGTACCAGTCATTAGTAGCTATAAATACTGTACTAATCGCAATCAATGACAAATGATTAAATCAGTATTTTTATGATACCACTAATATATGGTTTTACAAGAAACTTCATGTTAACTTCGCGTTTATATGGCGGCCATCAATCTTCGATTTTCATTAATGTTTTGAATATCATTTGAGCTAAATGTTTGGTTGTTTATTTGTATATTATTTTGTTTGTTAGACGTTGACACGTGCAGCTCGACGACCAGGGGTTGTTTTGGGTGTTGCTCCAAATCTCCGTAATGGACCCTATATACAATTAAGTTGACAGGGATCACTGGTAGACAGACATTGCCTAAAGGTCTATATTAGGGTGATACTGTGCTGTTTCACATTTCACGGTGGGAGGCGAATTTGGATAACCCCTAAAGATTAATACACTACCGTCTGCTCTCTCGTGACGGTCAAGTTGCGTGGTGGTTAGAACGCAACCAGGTTCGAGTCCTGGTCGGGCATTCATTTGGGTGATGAACACAGCTGTTAGTTCTCGGGTCATGACTGGTTGTATTTATTCTGGGTATTCTCTTATTAAGTAAGCAACAGATTATTGACTGCAGCAGGTCGCCTTTGCCACCAAAGTTTTTTCTAAGGTTTTACTAAGTAAATTGTAAATAGTAATACTCGATGTGAATGCTAAACCGCATATTCTTATTATTTTGCTTACGTCCTTCACCATCATCGGATTTTTTAATATCTTGACCCAAGATTCAACGCAAAGAGGGTTTTTAGTATCTAAATTTCTACGTATTCGATAAGTAGGTACTCTCTTAAGTATACAACGATTAAACCACATAAAAAAATTTAAAATATAAATGGGATTTACCACGATTCTTTACAACATTCCACAGAGAGCATAAAGTGACACAGAAAAAAAATTAAACATCTTCCAATGATGTCTTCGTGACAGTTGCTCGGAATTATAGACTAACTAAACCCAAGTGGCCTTTTTCCGAACGATAAAAAATGTAACCCGGTATCCTGCTCAGTTACAGGTCACGTTGAAATCAAATTATGTAGGACACATTATGTTCTAACTTCTAGCCACAGGTTGTGAGGCAGTAGGAGACATCAAATAACCAAACTGCAAATGACCACAGCCACTTGAAAACCACAATAACCTAACAGAATCTAAATGCCAAACAAACACTAGACGAACTGCCTGAGGTCTTGACACATCTAAGTTTCAGTGCCACCGACTTATCTATGCGTGTGGACAAAATTGTAACGTAAGATCTGTTTGGAAACTATGTTGTAAAAAGTAATGTCAACATAGAAAGCAGTGCTATTCTTGACCGCACAGATAACTTGGTCGGACTGCAAAAGTTTGTTGGACTGTCCCGTACTCCTTTCCATCGTACCTACTTAGTCTGAGTTGCGGTATCTCAAGAATATGTTAGCATTATTTACCTGTGAGACGGTCGGTTTTGTGGGAGGTCGTGTTTATTTCGTTTAAGGCTTTAAATAAATGCTATCTTGATGCAAGTATGTAAGAAAACCTGTTACTAAAACTGCGACTGTGACTGTGGCATAATTAGTACAATAATAATGAACATTGCATGGAGTGAATTGCAGCTACCTCAGCTGATTATTTTGACTTTAGTGACAATACAACAAACCAAGGATATACCAGGATAAACGTACTTGTATGTACGTTGTAATTTCATTTCATTTAAAAGTCCCATATTTCGAAAACGGACCAATAAACATATTTATTTACATGCATTTGCCCATGCAATTATAAATTCCTGTACTTACCTTTTCATATGCTAATGTTTCATAAACATAAACAGCGCCACATTCGATCTTTACTGGTGTTCATTGGAAAATAAACAAATAAATAATTATCTTCTTAAATCATGTCGAACATTTGTGATAGCAAATACTCTGTATTTTAAAAGTAACGATTTTTAATACAATCTTTTCCCAATGCCATTAGGGAAAAATACTACTATACTCATATTCGATATGTCTGTAAATATGATTTGATCTTTATTTCGACTTTCATCCCTGGGGTAGGTGAAGTAATTGGCAAAGCTGCAGCGGTGGCGTATTGTAGGTTACGTTTCGCAAGCTATGAATGAGAAAATATTACATTGTTGTTACGTGGATGGATAGATATACCTCCTTAATGTGATGATAAAATTAGTAAAACGATTAAAAAATCATTGCAATAAAACTACTACTTCTCACTTACAGAAAATTTTAAGAATGTTATTTTTAATGGCCCTAATCACTTTCGCTTCAGCATACCATAATGATTTGCTTGTCTTTTAGTAACTGTACTGATATTGTTTCACAAGTTCAAGTTTCTTGATTTTTAATCATAATAACGATAAATTTAAAAAAATATTCGATTCCTAATATGTTTCAGTGGCTGTCACAGGCACAAAGTCACTCGATAAAAAACTAACTGAATGCAGAAAAAGACAGACTGTTGCTAATTAGGTCTCGGATGGATTCCAGCACACAACGCGACTTTGTGCGGGGTTCGAACCGGACCCTGATTCCAACAGGTTGGGTATACACTACTGTAATTATATATATATATATATATATATATATATATATATATATATATTAACCTTTTTTATTAATGAATAGAACGTAATTTTAATGTAGAGATGGCGGCGCAGTCGTTTATGTGTTCAGATCATGTCGATCATGAAGGACGTAGGTCGATCCCTTGAAGGACGAAGAATTTTATAACTTACCTAAGTGCGTTAGGCCGACTGGTCAAATGGTCAAGGAAAACATCGTAGGGAAAGCCCCATATCTAGGAAGTACTATGCGTTTCAAGTAACAATAAGACGAACTTAGCGCCATATTGTGACGTCATAGCCGTCAATTCGAGCCGGTTAGGTAGCGTGAGCAAAAAAAGAATTTTTATAAATATAATTTATTTAAGCAAGCAATTGCTTCTAGCGTCAAACTTTCAATTTGGCTTTCTTCTTTTTGATGTTTTTGTCTTCCACCCTACGCTTAAGTAAGTGCCAAATATATTCGATTGGATTTAAATCACAACTGTAAGGTGGCAGCCTCAAAATTTTAAAACCGTTAGTGTTGATAATACTATTTGGTGCCTTTTAATTAACTCATATAGATCGTTTTTGAATACAGTTTTATTTTGAAAAAATTATTTTCGATATAATACTCTGATAAAAAAAGTAAAATAAATCGTTATTTTTATGCAAAAAAGTTTTCTTTGCAGATTTTCAAGTGAAATTTGACAGATAGAGGTCATCGACGTTCATATTCTCATTTGAATCGCATAGTATGCGGCAAGCGTGGTGATTCGGACCATCACCTTCCTAGCCGCACCCAGGGAGCCTGCTGTTTTAATAGAAACAAACTATACTTCAAATTATTTAATCCAAATACTCACTGCCTAATCACATATTCTAATATACATACAAAAGCATACACACTTCGAGACTGTAGATTGAAAGATGCTTTCATGTTTTTTAATAATATCTATAAAATATATATCTATAATATTTATAATAATTATATATTATTTATATATATATTTATACTAGTATAAATAATTCTGTCTACACTAGCTTGTCTTTGTCGGATTTAAATTTATCAGAGGGATAGCTTACTCCTTACTGGACAAAGAAATACGATAATTATTGTCAAGGTTGTTGTGAGCCGAAAAGATTTATAATATGAAAATGTGGTAGCGTCTGCTAAGTAAAATACGCAACTTTAAAAACAATATTTTTTGTTAGAGTATTCAAAATTAAAAGCCTTCAGCAAAAGGCTTATTTACATTTGATTACAATTAGATTTGCTTGTGTGTATTTGTATTTACGTAACGATCAACTCCTTATTTGAAAATGATGTAAATGGAATTTGCGTCAATTTGATTGAATCTATCAATCACGATTTCGGCTTAATTAATGATGCTGTCTTAAAATAATAATAAGCTGGTTTTGGCTTCATGACGCAAACTGTCTTGGCCACGGACCTTATGGCACAACAATTCATACTTCGAAAGTAATATATACGTTTTAATGCGGTTATCATGACTCTTATCAAATATTCGTGGACCACACACACTGCGTGACGTACGAACAGATTAGTAGCAGGCTATAATGGATTTATGTGTAGGTATGTGTGGTTCTAACTACCTTTTCAACTTTATCGGAGCTGAAAGCTTGCTGGCGCTAACAAAAACGAAAGGAGAATTTGGGATCTTCAGCGCATGCTGTATGTTCATAACAGTATAATAATACAAATAACTATATAAATATTAATATTATACCTAACACGAAGTAAGTTCTTTGAATCGCTGGTGGTAAAAAGGACAGTCAGCACAGTTCACCTTAAATATAAAGATAGTTCCTTTTTGGTGCGGGTCGCCAAGGTGTGAAATAAACTGCCTGCGTCTGTTTTTCCAGAAAACTATAGTCCTAGTTCTTTCAAGCGTCGAGTGAATAGGTATCTCGTGGATAGACGTGTAACACCTTCGTCTTCATCGTCACTTTCCATCAGGTGAGATAGAAGAAAAACGTCTAATCCTTTTTCAAAAAAGAAAAAAATTATAAAGAAACTATTTCAATTTATCATTTTACACTGAGTAGTTATTAAATGTATACGAATTTATAAGGGTTTATTTGATTTTTTCGGTAATAGGTATTTAAACTCCCTTGTTAATCTATTCTAGTAAAATAGGATAAACTTATTATTGTAAAATGAATAAGCACGAAGCTTATTCGTATGTTTTAATTTTGAAACATTTCAAATGTATGAACGGAGTAGCAAATTCAAAATAAATTGGGACAATAGTTCCGCAATAAGCAAAACGAGTAGCTTTTCCCTGTCTTTAAAATACTAAGTTATAAATATTAATATTCCTACATAAAATTACACTGTTAGTTAAGCTGGGAATGATTTTTCAAAGCAATCGAAGGTTTCATTGGCTTTCGAGAGTGAAAGTCCATTAACTTAACACAGATTTAAAATGGACATAAGTTTACTGAGAATGTTACGTTTAGTAAGAAGCTTAACTTTATTAGATACTTATTATCATGTTTAACTACAACACATTAGCAACCAACCGAACTTCTACCTGTTGCCGACTTAAATTCTGTTTGAGTAATATTACTGGCTGCGGACTTTTGCTAATTCAAAAACACTTACTATTTTACTCTTGTACTTATTATGTTACAATACAAAAATTAATAAATACATTAAATTTAATTAATTCGAAAATCCTGGATACAGGTTTACCCAATTCTTCGGCCATAAGAACGAGTGCAGTTTCATTATCTTACTTACAAAGAATATCAAGAAAATATATTTCTTTGGTTTAGGTATGTAAACACCCTTTATAAATGCATATCAGTTTTTTCACAAATAAGTTCCTAGGATTTGAGCTTCTCTCTCTCTTCTTGAGATCTTGAAATCTAAGGCAATAGAAATCATTTTTAGTTATAATTTTATATGTAATATGCAATAAGTCCACTGACGGGTACACTACATAAATACGAAAAACTTAATTCCGATAATCATAATCGCGAATTTCAAAATTCCGAATTTTATAACACCGAATGGTTCATAATTCTGAAAATGCAAATTCCGTGTTTCATAATTCCGAATTTTTCTTCTTCGAAGCTTCAAAATTCCGGAATAAGTACGAAAATCAATATGCCAAATTCGAAAATACCGAACCATAAAAAATCCGAATTATTAATAATCCGCAATATCATAAATATGAATCCCGAATATCAAAATTCCGAATTAGTTGCAATAACCAACGTCTTGTAAAACTGCATGAGCACATCAATTTATACGTTCGAGCATTCAAGTAGTCAGTTGGAAATGAGAAAGTTTATTTAGTTTTTTGTACCGAGCTATTTCTTGAGTATGTACTGAAACGCAAATCCCTTTTGGCGCTTAGCCGGCCGCTGCCGCGGCACGCTTGTTGCTCTCGCTCGGCTCGCGATGCATTATCTACATACAGACTAACTGCTCCTCCTCGCTTCGCTCGTCATCGCGCCTAATTTATATAATTTCAAAATGTGCCTTATTAATTTTAATTTGTGTCGCAGGAGATTTAAATTATAATTTTTAATATATACCCTTTTTAGACATAAAATCTGAATGTTAGCATTGAATTTTCGGAAAATAAAAATTCGGAATACTATATTTCGGTTAACAACACAGCGGGTTTTTAATTCTTCGTACTATTGAAAGTCGGAAAATAAAAATTTTGTATTTATGAATTTCAGTAAAATAAGAATCGTGTTTTTGAATAGTCGGCATTAAAACTCTTCGGGATTGTGAAATTTTAATTTTAATTTTGAAATTGAATTTAAAAAATCGGAATATTCAAATTCGGAATTACATAATTCGGAATTTTTGGGTGTTAATTAATTAATTAATTTTTAACTGACAAGGTTCTAAGAACAATTTACTTATTTATTAATGATTTATTACACATATCTAGTAATTATGATGTAATTTTGATTTCATAAAAAGAAATTTCGCCAAGAGTGAGGTATTTTCAAAAGGTAGAATTTGAAATTTGCTCTTATTGAATTTGAATATAGAAATCATAGAATAAATAAGTTGACGTATATGAGTTAAAATCAGCAATATTTTTTTTAAAAGCAATAATAAAGAATGTAATAGGTCTTTACCTTTGAAACTGCCGTTTTGCCGTACTGGCCATTTCAAATGAAAATATTTTTTTTTTATGACTGATAATTCTAATTTCAAATTAATTTTATTTGACAAACATGGAATTCTTTTTCTAAAATCGTCATTTGTTTAATAGTTAGTGTTTTGTTTACAACGCATTCGAACATTTTTCGTCATCATGGATAAGTTAAAAATTCGAGTAATTATGGAGCATGACTACCGTCGTGGCAGCAAAGTGGCACAAGCGGCACGCAACATCAACGACGTTTACGGAGCGAACACTACAAACGAACGCACCACCCGTTATTGGTTTACCCGCTTCCGTTCTGGAAATTTTGACCTGAAAAATGAACCCCGTGGTCGTCCGAAAACTTTGGTCGACAATGACGAATTAAAGGCAATTGTGGAAGCTGATGAAACTCAATCCACGGCTGAATTAGCAGCAGCTTTCGACGTTAGCATCAAAACAATATTGGTCCATTTGCGTCAAATTGGCAAGGTAAAAAAGCTTGACAAATGCGTACCCCACGAACTCAATGACCGCCAGCGCGAAGTACGCGTGGAGACGTGCCTTGCACTGCTCAGCAGGCATACAAATGAAGGAATTCTGAACCGCATTGTTACTTGTGACGAGAAATGGATCCTGTTTGACAATCGTAAGAGCTCAGCAAGTTGGTTGGACCCTGGTTCAGCACCCAAACAATGCCCTAAACGAAAACTTACCCCTAGAAAAGTGATGGTCACTGTTTGGTGGTCTAACGCGGGTGTAATTCATCACAGCTTCTTGCCAAACGGGACAAGCATTACTGCAGATGTGTACTGTGAAGAACTGAACACAATGATGGAGAAGCTCGCACGTCTCCAACCAGCTTTGGTCAATCATTCGGCTCCACTGCTCCTGCACGACAACGCGCGACCTCATACTGCACAGCAGACGGTCTCCAAGCTACAATAGTTGGGGTTGGAAGTTCTCCGTCATCCGCCGTACTCACCAGACCTTGCGCCTACAGACTTCTACTTTTTCCAGAATTTGGATAACTTCTTGGCGGGAAAAAAATTCAATACCCGAGAGGCAGTACAAAATGCCTTTGAAGAATTTGTTGCCTCCCGTCCAGCTGATTTCTTCAAGAAAGGCATCAATAAGCTACCAATGCGTTGGCAAAGATGCATTGATTGCATGGGTGATTATTTTGATTAATAGAAATAAAAAATATATAAATAAATTACGCTTCATTTATTTCGTGAAAAACGGCAATTTCATAGGTAAAGACCTAATATATAGGCAAATATCATTCATTGAAATTTATTCAAGGTTCGTAAATCCTGCAAAATTCTATTAAATCTCTTTGGGATTGTTAATTAGTGTCGAGATGTGATACTACCTTTCTATTTAAGAAAAATATAGTTGTTTTCCATTTTACCTGACAGAAAAATTAAGAAGAAGTAACCTACCTAATATGATAGATATATAGATATGTGGAAAATTCGACCTAAACACATTTGTACGACTTTAATAAAACTGCAAAAGCTACTTAGAAGTATGCTTAAGTTGTCGGAAATATCGTTGTCGTAATTCATCTAAAAATTGTCATTATCATAATAAAGATCCCAATGATACATGCTATTTTCTCGGTCTGATCCCCTAAACACTTCCGCGTCATTTTAATAATGTAGGATGCAGTATCGTCCGTTGCGCACTAATGGTATTGGCCAATCACAGTCCGATTACCATAAGAAGGAGCACTCACCACCACCAGTGAGATTGAGCGATTAGTTCGAGTCACACTTGGCGCTATCTCGCTCATTAGCCCAACACTTTTCCTAGCGAGGCTACTTCACATGCAACTGGGACACACTGTGCTGCATTACTAGATTGGTATACTTCCATCTTGTACAACTTTTTCAAAACGTAGTTTTGTTTACTCGTGAATTTTTTTTATTACTTTTCCTGGGTTGTAATATTTTATTGTTAATATCTTGAAACGATGTGGTTATATTTCAGTTGCAGGCGGTGTCCAAGGAATTCTGCTTCCAACGGAACATTTTAATTCAAGCAAGGAATAATTATAGTTATACTTTTATATATGTATCTTTGATATTTTATTTACTTATATACAAACTTTAGAAACATTTACAATTCTAGAATGTACATATGAGTGTATTAAATTAATAATTATAAGCTACAAATAAAAACTAAACCTAAACGGCCTTCAATAGTTTCTAGTTTAGGTTTATCCGAATTTTCATTAATTTAACCAAAAAACCGCAATAGAAATTCGTTGAATAATTCCGTAAAAAATAAACACACAGAGTAATCCTTAATCATTCAGTAACATTTTTATAAATTCAATGAGAAATCGGATTGTCTCACGGATTCGTTAGAAGTATCTTTCACTTAATATTAATTGATCTCACAGGTCAATTTGCAGAAACTGCAAATGGCTCAAGGCGCCTCCATATTCAGTCGACAGGACATCAGTAAAACAGAATTTATGTACACCACCTGCCATTTCATTGCTCGTATATCTGTTTTATGTTGAAAAAAGCAAACATATTTAATGAATAATAAACTTTTCCAATCACAAAGGTAAATAATGTATATTTTTGCGTCTCTCTTTTTCAATGATAAAATTTACTGAGTACGTATTTTAAGTACCAAAGCGGGCTATTCTTTGCGATTTTGACTGTGAACTCTTTATAAAGCAAGGAACCTTTTTGATTAATGACATACATGTAGCCTCAATTAATCCACACATGCAGATGAATACGACGGCCGAGTAGCGTCAGTTCCTAGCCGCGATATTAATTTGTGTGATGAACACAGATGTTTGTTCTCGGGTCATGCTTGCACATCCAATTTTTTATATTCTCAGTTCCCCCCAGTTCGCTGTATGGACATCCATAACACAGGCTCTCCTAGCTTTGGGGCCACACAGTTGGTTTGTTTGGCGATTTATTCTAATATATCATTATAATAATAAACGTTTTGATTTTATGGCAGATTGGCCTTAACCGTGCAAAATATTTCTGATGATCCTGATCCATGACGAATCCTCATGGCACTATTACAATTACACTTTATTGAAAGTGTTTCGATAAAATTAAATATAAGTTTAATTCGAAATACTAAATGAATAATGCAAGCATGGTAGTGGACCTCACGCACACACCGTTAATCAACTCAGGCGCATTGTTCCGCACCCGCTGACATCTTTATTGATAGGCTCGCTTGTGGAACTTTGTCACAGTAAACATTTACTTTCAAGGCCTAGAAAGGGATCCAGCTGAAGATTTATTAGTAATGGATTGAAATAAAGTTGAGTAAAAAATACATTAATCACAAATTGATGCTCTAATGGCAAATTGATGCTTGCACTCGTTCGAAATATAAATATTATAAAATAATCAACTAATCAAATCGTGAATTTAAATATGCATTGTGGAAAGGGTTAATTGGCGAATTTTCTACAATACAAATTTATTTGACTATTTGAAATTACGTATATTATTATATTATTTAATGCAGTACAGAGAATTTGCAAGTATTTGAATTTGGAATTTTTAGATAGGTGGATGCTATAGTGACTTTTGCGACCAATTTTTTACTCCCGACGCTGGCTGGCTTTTTCTGTGAACTCGATGTCTTTACTAGACGTTCAACCCAAAGCTGACTTAACAACGTGATATTTATACAATTCATTTCGCATACGGAGAGAACGCATCACAACTATTATTATTTATTTCATTATTTTATGGCTGTACTTATTTACATGACTCAAAGCACCAAAGCATTGAGCGGGCGGTAATTTCGCAGCGATTGCTGCGATTATGAGGAGTAAATAAACAATAGATGAAGCCGCATTCCGCCCTTTCTTCTAAATTCTTTCGTCGAGTAGTAATACTCAGTAGAAAGCCGTAGTTGTGCATGAAACACAAAAAACTTTATTCCTAAGTGATAGATACCTTTTTTTTTTATAAATCATCAAACACCCTCATGAGATTCTTAATTACGCAATATTCCGTAATTTTAACGTAAATATCACTACATAGTATAAAAAAAATCGCTTCGCGCTTTTTGTCTGTCCCTATGTATGCATAGATCTATAAAACTACACAAAGGATTTTGATGCGGTTTTTTTAAATAGAGTGATTCAAGAGGAAGGTTTATATGAGTAATACATGCATAACATAGTAGAGAAACACTGATCATTTTAGAGGTTTCTAATGTGATGTCGTAAATAAACTAAGTTTGCGATGGTATACGTCTATCTCTTAGGGATAACCCACAATAACCATTTTTTGTCCTTTACTTTTTACGAGAAGTAATGGCTTATTTACGAAGCAATTTTAAGTAATACAGGATTAATCCTTATCCAATTAAGTACCTTAAATACATTGTGCATGTAATATAGATCAATATGGCCCTGTACAGCGTGTAAGTTAAATGAATATTTTCGAAGATATTACAGATTTAAAATGCAGGGACAAAGACCCGTGCGAAGCCGGGGCGGGTCGCTATAGTAAATAATATAATAATCAGTGAAAGTAAACTTAATAGATATTGTGTATTGGCATATTGCGCAGTTCAATTGCGTTGTTATCAATGTTATTTGAAGCAACGAATTGGCTCGCGTCTATTTTAAGATCTTTAATAGTACTTAGTCAGTGGAACTGCGGATGTGGGCATGCAATGTTCATTGAGGAGTATCTGTAGAGTAGTCAAATTAATAATTTCTTAATGACTCCTTACCCAAAGTAGAAGAGGTTATTTCAAGTGATGTAGGTATATACTTTTTCCAATCAAGCACATCAGCTGACTTACTAAAAGTTACGTAAAACAAAAACTGGTTATTACTAAATTTTTTTAATTTATTGATCACAAATATAAATTAGAAAAATTTCCTACCTAACTTAGGCAAAATATTACACTTCAGGACAATCAATGTAACTAAGCTGATACCATCAAATTAAAAGTAACCAGCACTTACTTAAGTTATGATAACTAAAAAACAAAGTTTTATGCCTCTACAGGATTACCGCTCTTTGCCCTTGGACAATCATGTAGAAATGACTTCCTAAGCAAATAACCCTCCGACGCCGCTCAGAAAAATAACTAATTGAGTTATTTGCCATGATTCGCAAGTGATTTAGCTTGGTATGTTGCAGGGGCAAGTACTTAACACTGAGTGGAATGTGTTTTGTTTGCAAATTAGGGGTCGATTTATCAAACAAGTCTAGAAAGGATTTGAAAGTTGTACTTAAGGCAAGTATAAACTGTAAGTATACACTTGTAAGTTTATTATTTAATAAAGTTCAATTGATTTTATAACGATAATAGCTGTTACACGCGGTTTTACGGTTTGTTCTAAATTAAATTAAATTTGTTCTAAATTTCATAGAAATATCGGGATAAAAAGTATCCTATGTGTTATTCCAGACTTTAAACTATCACTGTGCCAAATTTCATAGTAATAATTATAATAGTAATAATAATTATTAGTAATTTCATAATTTCCATTCAGTAGTTTTTACGTGAAAGAGTAACAAACATCCATCCATACAAACTTTCGCGTTTATAATATTAGTAGTATTTTTTTTTTATTGAAAAAAGATTAGGCATTTGTCTTCTATCTCACCTGATGGAAAATGACCATGGAGACGAAGGTGGTACACGTCGATCCACGAGATACCTATTCACTCGACGCTTGAAGGAACTAGGACTATAGTTTTCTGGAAAAACAGACGCAGGCAGTTCATTCCACACCTTGGCGACCCGCACCAAAAAGGAACTATCGAAGCGTTTGGTTCGTCTTCTTGGGATATCTACTATAAAGGGATGGAAGGCCTGTCTACGTCTAATAGTCCGATGTAAAAAGGGTGTGGGTTCAACCTGATCAAAAAGAGCATTCGTGCACTCTCCAAAATGTAATCTGTAGAAGACTGCTAAACTGGCAACTTTCCGACGATGGTCGAGGCTTTATCGAAGATTATTTATAATTGTTTGATACTATGATAAAAAGGAAATATTTGTTTGTTTCTTTAAAATCAATTAACGGTAAAATGGCTGAACCGGTTTAGAAAATTCTTTTACCTTGTAAAGCTCTAGTTTCCATGAAATCGCGTATAATTGATTTGTTACATAATTATGAAGATTTTGTGACCATGCATACATTAGTACATGTATCATCTAATTAAATTCACTGTATACCTCTTCATTGCGTTTAAATTCATTTGTTTTAATAACAATATTCATTTTGAAATGTTATTGGATTTCGATTAATAATTATTGCCGTATTTGCCTTTTACTTATATCTTACTCGTATGAATCTACTGGTAAATCTTATAAATTCATTTAAATATATTTGTAGGTACATGTGTGTAGTTGGCATTTATTTAATTAGTCCCAAAGTGCGAAAGGAAGGTAGTTTGTTTGTTGCGCACACACGCCCCAGCTACATAAGAGCACGTTAAAGTCTTCCGTCAAAATGTACCAGGCTTTTTCAGTACGAATTTCTCAAAGACCAATAGCATATTTGAGCTACATTTTTATTCTTTGATATCACTAAAATATATTCCAATGATTCATTTTCACAGCAAATCTGATCTGAGTTGCAAAGAAATGTTAGTTTTCATAGTACCACAACTCCGATTAATGATTTCCTACTCGCCCAATTTTCTGAGCACCCGAATGATTTTAATACAGCACACTTAAACGCTCTATTCTTGCACATCATAAAGATATGTTTAATACTTTTGATATAAAAAATGTTCATACCCTTCTTGACTCGGGAACATGTTTAAAACCGTGCTTATCATCAATATCCTATGCGATACCAGGTTTCCAACTTATTCGTAATGATCCTTAATGTAGAACAGGTGGTGGTCTTATAGTTTTATAGCCAGTCCACTTTTGATCTACATTCGGAAATGAAGTACATATTTGTAGAAGTATCGCTTAAGCATGTTAAAGTTCTATTGAGACTTGTTTATGTACTTACCATTGATGCATAAAAATTATTTCTCAGATTTAGACGCTTCTTGAAGGTGTAACATACATTAATGTAACTCCATAATAATACGTTATTGATTTTAATAATTGTCTTCTCTGATGATCATCGCTCGAAAATACTCAAATTTATCGTATAATCCTGTAATTTGCACCTAATTACAACAATGCTTCTTATTAATATTTATTTCTTAATACTGCCCTGTCTCTGTTAGCCTTAAAATTTGTCTCATCTACAAGTCATATTAGTAACCACGGCAGAGCAGTGCAGGCGCTTTTTCTGATAAATATCAAATTGTTTTACTACATAGAATTCGTCCTCCAAAATTCAGACAAGTATAAATTTTGGAGTGATGCTGCTGAAGTAGATTGGTCCACTGTATGGGATCAAGTTTGTGTAAATTACCAAGTTATTGCATTCAATAACTTGCTGACTGAATTATTTGACCAACACGCATCTTTCAGACCTGTAAATCTAAAATATTTACCCGCGCCATAGCTTACTGAGAAAATCAAACTAATATTGAATTCAATACCAACCAAGCTAAGGCCAAAATGAAAATAATGTGAATCCAATACAGAACAGATACAGACATACAGAGATACAGACATAGCACATTTACTGCATTTGTGAAAATCTCTGATGACATACGACAAGGCATAGAAAATAAACAAGTTACATTAATTCCATTATTGGATTTTGGCAAGGCCTTCAACACTGTTGATTTCCATATTTTATTAGTCATACTATTTGTTAGCTCTCTTAATATATCTCCGGCCTTCATTGAATGGTTTACTAATGAAAATACAAACAAAAATGATGTATAATTTATACTTAGTGACAATAAGGATTAAAGTTAAAGGATTTTCATGTCGTTTTGCGTGCACGTTGTCAGAGATATAGAAATCGACTATTTTTTATCGAGAAAACGAACTAGAAGTATTTGCTTATTATGATATTATTTTAAAGTGTACTCACAGGTAACATTTGATTTATGCAACTTAAAATGTAATACAATACAATTTAAAAAGCTCAATAACTAATGATAGATGAATTAAGATAAATAGCTTAAAATAAGATTAGGAATAACTTAATTCCTTTAATAAGGCAATACCTTTTATTTATATTCGCTTGATAAGATCAAAGGCACACACCAAAGATATCAAGCCCCACAAGCATCATTCCACGTTGAAAATAATTCTCGCGTATTATAATCCCAACCAGTTTGTAACAAGCAAAACCACGAAGTCATACAATACTAGCACTGTTCAGTGTTGCCAATAATCAATTGAATCGAACAATAGTTCCAATATTCAGTAAGGGGATATAATCGTAAGTTGGATAATCTGCGTCGTGGATCTCGGCAGATGGCGTTGCGGTCGAGGATTTAGCGCCAGCAACAGGTCCCTGCGAGGGTTTGATCAGTAGGGCTATCTGATGCTACTCGCGAAGCTGGGACGCTAACGAACCTGAATAGACCAGAGAGTTAATAATTGATAGAGTATCAGGATATTTCGTGTTGTGTTTTTTTAAGTTTTATTATTTAAAATGACTTTGTATGTTAGTACTCTTGCTCATACTTTAAGTTCTAAACTAAAGTTGCATTAGTACGTAAGCACATATGAGTATATTTGGGCTATCGGTTTGCCAAACAGTTTTTCTTATTTTTACATGATCACCTGTTTAAAAGTTCTTTTAACGTATATTTCAGTCATATTGTATATGTCAATTGATACTACGATGTTTACGTCACAGTGTTTATTTTTTATAAATGTTCCAAAATGGCCGGAGTGTAAAACCTTTTTATATATTTTTTTTACTATTTGCATAGCCGGCAAAAGAGCGCGGAAACCACCTGATGGTAAGTTGCATCCCCACCCATAGACATTACTAGTCGAAGGTGTTTTATTTATTAATACTGATAGGGATATTATTTCAATTGAAATTGCCTTTGTTCCAGTAATTGCCCTGGCTGCTCCGTTCCTTTAACCGGAACAAAACAACATAAATGTGATTATTATGGCGGTCAAAATAGAAAGGACACCAGACAAAGGAGTACCACCCCAGATGACATATACTAGATATACGAGATAGTAAACAAATAAATAAATAAATAAAAGCGAGTTTCCGTCAAGCCTTACCCTACGCGTTAAGTATTTACTGTTACAAGAAGTTGTCAACCTAGGAAACTGTGTAGGGGATCCTGTAGCTATTGCAACGTATTACATTGGCTTAATGTAAATTTAAACGAAGGTGGTGTAGGAATCAGGTGCTAACTTAGACAGTTTGCGGCAAGGATTTACATATTTTAATTTGTATTGTGTAACGGTGATTTGACGAAACCGTGATTTACATTGTGGTTCTAGGATTAGAGTTAATATTACATGAACTTTAACATGTTTCTATTGTTTTGACGAGCATGCAATAATTGTCACAATAATTGATAACATTAAAATTCGACTTTTTTTTATAAGTTCAAATAAGGAGTAAGTGAAATAATTTAGCTTTTGTATAAACAAATCCGAAACTGCTTTGAACGAATAATCTGTATTGTTATTATAATTCAGATTTAAATAATGTATAAATACTGGTGTTTTTAGAAGCTACAGTGTAAAAAACAAAAGGCATACTCTTTTCCTAAATTAAGATTCTGGTTGTTGTTTTGTATAACGCAACATGATGATAGTAATTATAAACAATTATAAAATGGCTAACCTCGGGCCTGAGTGACCTGCGTGGGTGTTAATCATACCGCCTTTGTGTTTCTATTTAAGACGACCATTGATTCAGAACCGCCTTGGGGATCATTGTCATTACTTAGTATAAATAACTGTTGTATCCTATTGTTATAGTCGAAAGTGATTTTATCCATAGAAGGAAAAAAAAGTAAAAAAGGAGTGTTAGATTGGCGCGGCGTGATATGGTTTAAATTAGAAGATGGCTAGCCCGTTGAATTAACAAATAAAGCAACCTAAAACCGCATCAAATCACAAGGAAACCTATGAGCGAATGTGACCACAAAACATCCTATGCCCCAACCATAGCACGTGTGTCGGGGTAGTCTAGATTTCTTTCTACAAATAGAATATAGGGTTGATTTGACTCTGCGCAGGTTAGCCGATTGAGGCGATGCCAATCTAGTCAAATATAAACCATCTTCAACTCAAAATGACTGCTCAATATCTGTACAACCCAGGGTCATTCATGCATGGAGTACCTTCACCTTTTGGATGGTTCTGCTGAACTCCAACTTGAAGCATGACCGAAGAGCCCATTAACTAATCGATGATGTAAAAAGCTTACAAGTAAAATCTACAAACTCTCGAGCACCACCGCTTTTTGGTCGGTGTTTTACAGCATACATTTTGGAATGGTTTCGAATGCTCTCTTCGTACTTATTGAACCCATACCTTTCCAACATCGGACTAAGACGCGCAGACAGCGATTCTACCCATCTATGGTCAATAATAAATATAAATATTTCTAATTAACACACCACATTATCTAGCCCAATTTAAGTACCATAAAGAACTTGTGTTATGAATACTAGGTAACGGATAAATAAACTTATGAAATATATAAACACACATAGATTTTTTTTAATATATAAATATAAGAAATAAACTTAAATAAACATACATACACATCCATGACTAGGAAGCAAATATGATAAAATATCAGCCCCTACCAGGATTCGAACCCGGGACCTGTGGCATGAAAGGCAAGGCTACTTACCTCCATACCAAACAGGCCGTCAATAAAGAAACTTACAGTTCTGGAATAGGCACCTTTTGGATAAGCGTGTGACATCCTCGTTCTTATAGTCACTTCCCGTCAGGTAAGATGGAGGACAAACAGATATCCAATAAAAAATTCCCTTTTAAAACGACCTAAGAGCTGCCTGTCACCTGATAAGGTGATCGTCCTATTTAAGTTATTTAATGAAGTCTCGAATAATTCGTTAGGAAATAATATAACAGTGTTAATTCGTTACTGGGCTACTTAATAACCTAATAATAGATATTTAATAAAGCAATGCAATAGCAATAAAGCAAACAAGAAAACCTAGAACGATGTGCTCTCAGCAAAACTTATTAAACTTAGTATTATAAGAAAACAAACTCATTTCGGTATATTTAAGTCACTAGGTACTTACTTGAATATCGAAATTCCCCTTATCACTATTTCAATAACCCAATTAACCCTTGCATCGTCCTTCCTTAACAAATACACATTATTTCCCACGAATTAAGTGTCAAATAATCATTTATAAACGTTAAATTTAGTATGTTTTCTCCCTGGTAACTGTGCATTCGTTGATTACCCGACGCAATTGACAAATGTACTATTTACATAAATGTCTATCTTCACTATTAATTATAAATATATCTACTTACAGGAATAAATTTTAACTCAAAATAAATTGAAATTAAAATGTCAGCCGTCAGCGGCGTTGTAATTAATGTGCTGGGATCTGATCGCAAATATACTAATTTATTTTTTAACTTATGTAAATAAACCGAGTAAGCCGGCTTGTTAATAAATTTGAAGGAAAACATCGTGAGCAAACCTAAATTCCAAGAAGTAATACGAAGGTGTGTCTAAACTACCAACCCGCAGTCGGCGAGCGTGGACTATAAAATATGTATAGCTACTGTTTAAAAACACTATTCTGGGTTGTTAAGGATGTAATATTTTTTTTTCGAAATGGACAGTTTATTTATGGGACTTTGGGCTTTTTAAATTTCACCGGACTTTGTAAAACTTAAACTACTCCTACATATGATATGATTAAGGGCACCCTAGAGGGCACGGACCTCGGCTTAGGACGTCATATATTGAAACTGCCATTGGTTCGGAAGGGTCATCTACTGCCAAAGAACCACCAAGAAACTCAGCTGGAATGCGTACGCCGCGTTAGCCTGCGCCGGCGTTTCTTGTTGTAATAGCGTCGTCGGGATCTGTTAAGACGTTATGAGGATGTGGTATAAACCGTGTACGAACGTGTAGAATAATTGTTACAGTCGATCAGTCACCCGTATGTGTTTGGGTGCAATTCACCTCTTCTTGGTTTTTTAATTGATGTTTCTCGTTTTATGTTATATTGTATATATTATATTTGATGTTTTTTTTTAATAATTGATGTTTTAAAAAGCTTTAGGTATCCAATAAATTGTTATCCGAACCAAATCAAATCTTGTTAATTCGGTTGGAAATATTCGCGGGAACAAGCTGAAGCTAAGTTTCTGGAAGTGGAGGAAATTAAATGAAATAGAAATGAGATCACTATCAAAAATCCGTCTTCTTTATGAATACATTAAGAACAAGGCCCAGTAGCGCAGTGGGGTTAGCTGTGCCTCATACGCTGGAGGTTCCAGGTTCATATTTATTTTTAACAATTACTTTACTTCTAGGTACCTAAATTCAAAAAACAACAAAAGAGAGAGAAAAGATAGATAGTTATGTGCTTCTGCAATTTCTATTAGTAATTTCGCCACAAAAGACCCTGGACCTGGTATCAAGCATTACCATGCTTAGCGTGCTACTTGGAACATAGTTGTACTATTGGCGTGAATAGTTGTACTATTTCCCAAGTAGCACGCCTTTCATGAAAAAATTAAATTTTCTAAGATTTGGTTTAAAAAAAATTGCTATTGTGACTCTATTTTGAAAAGGTCCTTAAACAAGCAATTATTTAGGTCGATGTGCAGTATCATCGCCATACATTTTTTTTACAATGCAATCAGTTAAACTTTGGTCAGATTTTTCGCAATGGAATAAAATAAAACAATTTAACTCTTTTTCTTAGCATAGTGTGCTAGTTTCCGTCAAAATTACTACTAGGTTATCTCAACTAACTAATAACAACAGTCTTGGTAAAAAAACCGTGAGTTAAAAGATATTTATTGCAGCTGTAGGCAAAAAAGGACCAAAAAGTGGAAATTTCATAAAAAACCACAAAAGTGGCAATATCTCCAAAACCAGAAAACTTTTACTAGAGACATGTTGGTGTTATCTGATAGGCCTAAAGTCCATCTACCTCCAGGACACCCTGTATATAGCAAAAGATTTTGTTTTGCGTAATTTATGGTTACAATTGTTAAATCATTAAAAGATAAATATAGTTTGGTTCAATAATACTTGTAGGATAGATCACATTTATTTATGCCACGCATTTTTATTCTATGACGTTTGGAAGAAAAATACGATATTTTTTCTTGAAACTAATTGTAGACTGAACAGCTCATCAACCTATCACAAAATGTCAAATTTTTTCAATAGATTTTCAACCTAGATTTAATTACAAAACGTTCAAAATCAGTTGAAGAAATTTGTCATTTTGTGATTAATAATGATAGAAGTCGATCAAAGTTTTGGAAATTACGAAAACAATTTTGTTACCCAGTGTTTATTTCCTGCTTTATCCATTTTAATTTGTCGTACCTACAGATATACAGGCTGTTTACATGTTCAGGACTATAATAAATATTCTGCTGAGATTCATTTTTTACAATTTTCGACGGTCATAGATACATAAATAAATTAAAAACATTGATTTAAAAAAAACGAAAACCCAAAAAATTAAGCATAGTTTTGTTAATGTCGTGTTATTAAATTCGTCAATATACAATTTGACGGAAGTTAGTCGCAGTTGGAAACTTAGAGTTACTTTTATATGAAAATGCCCCAGGCCTAATCAAGTCTCTTTTGTTCCGTTTGCAAGGTTTTCGAAAAGGCTTCGTCCGTATTAAACAGAATTTTTTAAATAAGATTTAAATCACTATATCTCACAGTGTGTTGCCATGTTAAAGATATGTTTCGAGTTAGTTTTGGGTTACTAAAAATCAAATACATGTCTCCATAATCTTCTATTCTTAACTTATTATGGATCTTTTCTTTTAAAATATTTATAGATATCACCTAGATGTATCAATGTACACCACTATGTACACATTTATTACATATATTTTCATATAGACATTTTTATTTTTATTCAAAAACCTTCGGTAAAAAAAGGTATACGGAATTTATTCATTTCATTATGAAAGTTGCTTATATTGTTGTCCCTATTGAAAAGTTAAATACTTTACTCTCTGCCAACGCAAGTGGGTGTGTGCGCATTATCCAGAACGAATGACTTCGAAGATCGGATTACGTCGTCCGGCTGGCGGCGGCGGCTCTTGCTGGTGCGTTACACACACCTAAGCGGTATCGGAGCGGGAGCGAGCTGGGACGAAAGGCACGAAGAAAAAAGTTTGAGACATGTGGACTTTAAGACAGTACTCTGTACAGTATAAAGGTTCGAATAACCCGTTTTTATAGAATATACGAGGGTGGATTGAAAAGTTCGTGGTCTAAATAAGAAAACACAGGAATAATGCAATTTTTATATTTATTTTTCTACATACTCTCCTCCTAGGTCACAGCACTTAGTCCAGCGGTCTCGTCAAGGTCTTCAAAAAAGGCATCTACGGCCACTTTGACCTCCTCGTAGGGGGAATAAGGGGGATGAGGAAGCAATTCGAAACCACAATTCACTATTTGAGCCAACGATTCCGCAGATGTGTGAAACGAGCATTGTCCTGATGAAACAAAACTGTCTTGGTCAACAATCCTGGTCTTGTAGACTTTATATCTTCGCGTAAACGACATAATAGTGTGCAGCAGTTATAGCTAGTATAGACCTCATAGTAGCAGAATTTATATTTTGACCTCTTTCTAAGTAATCAACCAATATGACACCCTTAGAATTTCAGAAAACCGATGCCATTACCTTGTTTACTGAAAAGCACACCTTGGCTTTCTTGGGGGTCGGAGATCCGGGTCTCTTCCATTGTTTGGATTGTTGTTTGGATTCAGGGGTAAAGTGATGAACCCATGTTTCGTCAATAGTAACTTGCCAAAAATTCGATTGGATCAGCTTGAAAAAGCTCTAAACTGTCTCTAGAAATCGTGAGCCGAGTTCGTTTCTGTTCAACTGAAAGGTTCTTGCAGACACCTTATGGAACCCTAATTCGTTAGCGATCATGTTTTGTGTATGTTCATATGAAATTCCTAGTGCTTCAGCTATCTCAGATACCTTCAATCTTCTGTCTCCCATGATGAGATCACATATTTTTTCGATGTTTTCCGATGTTTTCAGAGCGGGGGTCATCTTTGATGCTCTCGTCCACGTTTAAATTCAGATGCCCCCTTTTTATCATTGTACACGACGGAGCAGATGTTCCTAAAGTAGTCACCATATCTTCATGAACCTGCTTTGGAGTTAAGTGTTTCTTGTGGAGGTATTTGATCAGGGCACGGTGCTCTAAACTATCCATTTTCAAAATTAATGAAACTTACTCTCGCTTAATGTTCAATAAAATAAATAATTACGCATGTATCTCAGAGAAAAATTGCACAGAGATTGACAAAGAGTCTAGGTTTCATATGAGGGTAGTTTTATAATAATATGACAACGCTGTCTACGTTAGGCCGCGAACTTTTCAATCCACCCTCGTATAATTTGTAAATTATAAATTACATTTAATTTACAAATAAAAATTACTTTACTTAAAACTAAGCTTGGCAAAGGTGGCCCTCTTCCAACGATCTTTTACACAAGCTGTGTGTCTACGAAAATCTAAAAGCATGCAAGATGTTAATATGTAAAATGAGGTGTTTAAACAAAAATGTACGAATTTTCATAGTAAACAATAATACTCGCTTCAACGTCTGCCCGGCACCTATCAACCTATTTACAGACCACAGCCTATATAAACAAATATCAAGAAGTAGTATCTACACAACAATCTAGGCAATATATTTTCTGTAATTTGATTTTGCTTTTGTAACGGTTTAGGCACTGAGTGAAAGCTGTACATAATAATAATGTGATTTAATACAATGCTCGCTTGGTTGGATAGACTGGCGATGGTGTAAGGCGATAACTGAGGTCAAGGAGTATTTGAATAATTTTCACTTTATTGACTAACCACGCCCTGGCAGGGTACTTTATGCTCAGTTACAATGCAATAGTGAAAAGGAAGGAAGTATAAAATTATTTTTTAATAAATGCGTCATCTTAATATCTTTTTTTTATATTTTAATAGCTGGCAAACTCTATCGGCCTGATGGTAAGTGGCAACACTCATGATATCACACTTAATCGTAGGTATTTTATTTATTTATTGTAATTGTGACTATTATGTCGACTAACGATGCGTTGGCTTCAGTTGAAATTGCCTGTAGTTTCACTGACGTAACTGTAAATGTGTGTAGGATGGGCTGTGGTACCGCCCCAGGCGAGATCCTAACAAAGAAATGCTAATACTACCAAAAAATAACCACTGGCTGTCAAAATAATTAATTTTGAAAATAGAACATAGAAAATAAAGAGAGGTATCTTGGAATAGTAAATATTTTATTTGACCTTATTAATAAAGTATAAATTATCACACTACTTTACATCGATTTGTTTGACTGATACAGTACCCATAAATCATACGTAAACCATTTCCCTTACTCCTTTAGGAAAAACCTATTCGCAATTAGAGAATATGACTTTTTTTAAATGTTTGCCTGCAACGTAACAACGATTTAAATTTAGTACTTACTAAATTACTTCATCACCTTTATGACATGATCTTTTAACAGGTGCACGATCCTTGCATATAAACTTGAGTTAAGCAAATGGAAGGATTGAAATAACTGTAAAATTACGTACGAATAACCAAACTACACAACATAGAATTTCTTTCAATTCACAGCAGCAAAAACTGGTCAGCCACGACGTTTGCCAGACATCAAGTACCACCATATAAGGTTCTCCACTCAGCGCGCCGGCGACTTTAAACGACGCTTTATTTTTTGCTAATCTACCGTTCTTTGATGCTCATACGCACAGGAGATTACTATACAGTAAACCTGGTACAGTCAAGAGCATAATAAGCTTTTTCCACCAGTACACGCACTTCAATCTCAACTGCGCATTTTATGTCCTGCAGCCAGTAAAAGTTAAAACGTTAAGGCTGAGATGCACTCCAATGTACTTTTAAAACGCTAAAACGTACGTAACGAGTACACAGATAATCAAATTGTTTAGCATACATCGGCTGTTACCATCTAAAGGATATTTACTGTTTTAATAGACAGCAAGCGATGTATTAATTTAGGACAGAAAACGATAGTTTCTCGTTTGGATACGATTTCGCACAGATTGTATCTGCAACGTCTGATGTATGCCGCTCTTATCTGTCTGCGACTTGGCAAGGAAATGCAGTAACTGTGGTTACTCCGGAAGGATGCAAGTAAATGTTATTATTTGTGCTACAATTATAAGTTACTGAACGGAACGGAACTGTGTCTAGAGATAGTTGGATAAATCACTAGAAATCGAGAGGAAATACATTTAATTCATTGCGAGCTTCAAATAAAAGGTATAAGAAAACAGTTGGCCAAAAACAAATGCAGACATCAAAATATGTGATCTAATAAAATTCAAAAATTCAAAAAATGAATTCGCTAAAAACAGAAAAAATCATACGCTTAACGAAAGACTTCTTTTCTTCATAGAGATTGCGTAAACAGAACTTAGCTTCGGCTTTTAAAAGGTATTATGGGTGGACTGAGAGGAAAAAAAACATGTAATATACAATCAAACATTAATTTATAAGTGAATCACACGATTTGTCTTGGCAAAAGCAAATTAATAAACGAAACACCTATGATTATGGATATTCATGGGTGCGAACGCCACGTATCTTTAGGTGGGTCCCGTGCTCTTTTCTCGGCCATAACAAAAGTTAAAAAACATTTATTTTAAGTTTATTCACGTTAATTGTTGAATTATCAGCTACTAACAAAATTTTCCTAAATTAATAAAATAAAATAACCAAAACCACTTATCTATAAGTGTACTATAGTTGTCATAAAATGTTTGTCGTATGTTATCTTAGGAGTATAATTGTGTATTTCAATAACAATTTTTTTTTGTTTTGCGCCTAAGCAGACCTCCTCCGCGG
Organism: Marasmarcha lunaedactyla; assembly: GCA_923062675.1. NCBI lineage: Eukaryota > Metazoa > Arthropoda > Insecta > Lepidoptera > Pterophoridae > Marasmarcha > Marasmarcha lunaedactyla. The sequence continues at coordinate 23,238,470 of OV281346.1, forward strand.
GGACTATGTAAATGCGTCTATAATATAAATTATCTACTGGTAAATGCGTCATGCATACCCCGCAGCCGGTCTGCAGGGTGATGTGGGACTCACCGGAGTTGCACCTACCCACTAAAAACCACCTTCACCGCGGGTGGAAGGCGTACCTTCATGCTTAAAAGGAAAAGTGCGTTTTTTAAGATAGTTTGACTAGTCGATCGAGTCGACTTTATGTTGTAGAGCTTATAAATGAGACCATTGTGCCAGACTTTATCGAAAGCCTTGGCTACATCAAAGAATACCGCGACTGTTTTAAGTCGCTTGGGGTAGAAGACATCGAGAATCTACTCGACGAATCGGTGGACTTGCTGAGGGCAAGAGTGCTGTGCACGAAACCCGGATCGGTGGGGGATTTCAAACCTTGGGCTTTAGCGATTTATTTTCCACTACTCTAGCCGTAGTAAATATTACCTATGTTTTGGAAGTTATAAGACATTTTTGTATTTTTGAGTTGAGAGTCTCGATGGTTTGCAGCTATACGGGTTTTAAACTCGTCACAACACAGCCGTTATACGACTATCGACATCAACCTTTTCACGAATTGGCAGCATGTTACAAACCACAAGGAGTTCTTCATAATTACTAGAAACTGGATTTTTGTGTGTTTGTGTACTTGTGTGTGATTTTATAGTAATTAAAAAAATCTGGATATATTTTAAATATACGACCATAGCTTGTCGATTGATTTACTGAGAAAATACGAGTATTCTAACGCATAATGTATAATAAACATAGAGGATTATATTATAATATAAATACTTGTCTCATGAATAACGCTTACTTAAAGCGCCTGCAAAAATGTGTGAGCAATCCTACTGCGTTTAAGTTTTCTCCGCATAATATTACGGTTTATGGTTTAAAAAACAAATAATGTGCTCAAAGTGTACGCATTTTACCCGATCCGCACCGTACTTGTACCGGATGAATGAAATATTGTGAATTGAGCCGCTTTCCGAAGGAGACTCTACATGTTCATAATATGAATCACCCACCTGACTGCGTGCATTCGCTAACTAAACCAAAACATTGCCTTCATCAGCATAGGTCAGCTTTTGTTTTTATGGATAAATGTTTGTTTGTATTATTAATTGTTATTATTATTATGTAGACATGTCAATCTATTTTAAACTTTTTTTTGAGAGAAACTGCATCATCAAACTAAAATGATTAATTTAAAAAGTCCTGTGAAATTTTAAAGGCCAATAGGGCTATAAATAAAGTATCCATTTCTGAAACTGAATAAACCGTACATAAATATTGAGCCTCTAGTTTCCACGTACCACCACGACTCTTTTATTATACACAAACAATTATTTCAAGTATAACTGTTCAACATATTGTTTTGTGTTGAGCCACATCAAAGGTAGATATTTGAAGTTCGGAGACTTTAGTTCACAGCAGCTGTTACATTTCGGCGAATGTGTATCTGCCACTATGGAAAAACACCTACTTAAAAGTAACTCAGAACTCAAAAGGGTTTATTGTTCGACTTGTGTGGCAGTGCGCTTAATACTCTTGTAAACGGCGATACAAAAGGAGTCACTTGCGTTGACAGTAAGAAGTACTGGTGTTTTAACATTTATACATGGTAGTCTATAAGCAAATTTGGAAATCGTCGGCCTAATTATCAGAGCTCGTAACTCCACAAAAATACGAAAATGGACTTTTAATGCCATCTAGTGTGAAATTTCGTCTTTAGGTCTTATTTCCCTAAAAAGAACACAATATTTTCTATTGGCTAATTATAAAACTACCTATGTCCACGCCGCCATTTTTCGCCGCACAAAGCACGTATCGCTTTCTCCTATCGCGCGCACTTCGCGTCAAAAAAGTGAGTAAATCCTTCATTATTGTGTTATTACTAACTTATTTTATTGTATTAATAATAAAGAACGTTATTTACGCTCGATTAAATGAGAAAAACCCACCAACATTTGATAAATAAGACTTAAAAGTCTTTGGTGGAGTTACGATGTTTTATTTTGTGTTCATAACCTATGTTACGCTCAACGTGTATGGAGTTACGTGGTTTTATTTTACATTATGTGCCTAATTAGGTATTTAATAGCGTTTTTACTTCTACAAAGATACTTCAAAACGTTAATTATGACGAAACAGAAGAGTTCGCGACGCACAATTATCAAGAAATCAAGACTGGTTCTTACATAATATAGGAAGATTCTTCACTAGTACTTGAGAACGACGAAAATACAAACATAAATAATATTAGTGGTATTCCGGCGAATATTATTGCATGCAACGATGGATCTCTCCGAAAATTATCGACAAGTAGCGTTTCGATATTGGCTGACTCGGTTCTATTAACTCCAACAAGCGAATTAGCCAACTTTAGCTAACAACAAGATATTATTATAGACCCACAAGAGACATCAATAAACGAGACAATTTTCCAAACAGCTGAGGATGACATTCAAATTTACACCATTGAACAGCCACATAACATTAGACCATCATCTGTATTTAGCGACGATATTATAGCACAGGATTATGAAAATAATCATGAAGACAACATTGTTGATTTACCCTCAAAGAAAAGGCAAAAAACGAGTCAACCAGACAATTGGAGCGTTAATAAAAACAATAAACAAAGAGAAAAAGGCGAAGCTTATTTAGGAAAGAGAAAGATAGACAGTAAATGGATATTTAGTGAGCCTAAGACTAAGAGGAATATGAAGGAAAGGTGCAACTGCAAACTGAGTCTAAAAGGTAACACAGTACCCTAGACTTTTCAACTCAACCAGAAGATCGTAGCTAGTAAAAAAGTTATCAAAAAAGACTTTATGATTGGCTGGAGTGCAGTTCAATTTTGCCAATAAATTTTTTACAACTCTAGAACCCAATGGATCAGGTGACTGTATTTTAAAGTGAAAGTCGAATGCATAACAGTACCCGGTAGAGCTAGCCGCAACCCAGCTTTTTTATCCAAAACGGACTGGTTTTCCGCGAACAAACTGTTTTGCAGGATGGTGCCCATAATACTTAAAAATGGATTCGTCTTCGGAGAAAAACTTCTGCATAAGTTTATCTGCCAAAGGTCGTATCTTGAACATCTTGTCTCTCGATGTTGCTGCTAGGTTATTGTCCACAAGATGGAGGTTTCTTTTTATATCTCGAAACTGATGCCTTGATAAAGCCTTTGCGAGTAGTTCCACGCCTACATCTTCATCTAGGGCCCAGTACATGGGTTCTCGGGGTAGCTTGTGATAATAAATAATAAATAAATCCTCAGACAAACACACCAACTGTATGGCCCCAAAGTAAGCAGAAATTGTGTTATGGATGACCATTCAGTGAACTGGGGGTAACCCAGAATAAACATACATATATAAATAAAAACAACCATGACCCGAGAACAAACATCTGTGTTTATCACACAAATTAGGCCACCAGGCCAGGACTCGAATTTTGTCTATTATTTTGATTAGCATAATGTTTATTCATAATATCAATGATTTCCGAATCAAAAATGTTCTCAAAGATTTGAACAGGAGTAAGACTCTTTAGTTCTTCACAAACAGCTTCAGTATATGACTGCGAGATGGAAGAGTAAGTAGGGATACATTTCCTCCATTTCGGAACTGCATTAGAACGATGGGTTGCATCTTAACGTCTCTTTTTTGCTGCCAGCGGTTCATCATCGCTATCATCACCCTCACTCTCAACGTTATCACCATCATCGCAATTCCTAAACATTTCTATAGTTCCAGGTATATCTTGAGGTATAACACATGTAGCAATTTCTTCCTCTGCACCCTCTTCTTCGTCCGTCAATACACTGAGATCAGGTGGTATGATAGCCAAATCACACTGTTCGTCATCACCCACTTCACGAAGATCAGCATCAACTGCCTCCTCAAGCCCCTTGTAGCTCATACGAGCAGCAAACCGCTCTTTGCTCATTGTAACAGATCTAAAAAGGGTAATTTTATGTATGTATGTTGTTATTGTACTCAATTGGGTACAGTAAAATTGACATAGTCTTGATCTAAAGATATCATTTAGAGTTATTTGATATATTTTTTGATAAATTTAACGAAAAAACTAACTTTTGAATCATTAACCAATACCATTCAATACCATTGTATTGTAAATATTCAAATAAATGTTCATTTACCCGTACGTTGCTTTCGTGACACAACTTCAACTGACAATATGTATTTAAAAAAAGTACCCCCAAAAATTTGTAAATATCAAAGAACAGTCTTTGGTAAACTATAATTACCAAACTACCCTCGTTGAAATTTTGATAACTCACTCATACGTCAAAAAATATGGGTGTACCCAATTGCGCACAGTGATTTCTAATGGGTTAAGTACCTACATTCCTACTTACCTAGCAACTCTAAGTATCTATAAAAATTGTCATTGTAAGACTTATTTTATTGAATCTTAATAAATAATGTTTCTATTTTTGCAATATCTGTTTAATGTTTATGTATCAATATATGTTTTATTTGCCTAGATAAAGTAGTAGTTAGGTAGTTATAATGATATTTCTACAAAGAAACAGAGCAAATTTCATTATGTAGACGTGAACTTAAATAATCTTAACTCCACTTCAACTACGTTCTGCTCAAAATAGTTACTTAGAAAAGTTCGTAAATCCATTTTCACCAAAATAAGATAATTTCATTTAAAATATAATCGTAAAAATAGATTTCCTAGTGAATTTTAGATAAATGTTCATTGTTACATTAATAACTTTATGAACAAAAAATTAAAAAAATCAGTTTTTACTTGCTCCTGTAAAGTTTACCCAGATGGAGATATGAATTTTGATAATTAGGCCGACGAAATTTTCTTTAATGTGGACATTTAATTAAAGTCTAACTTAAACATAGCTTATATTTTTCGTACTATTTTCTAACTTGATACCTAGTCAACACACCCGAAATACTACCCTGAACAGCCTTTATGAATCGTGTGTGGTAAAAGAAATAAACCAGAATTGATACCTACCTACCTGTGTACTTACAGAAACACAGCACGCAATGCAAACTGCTCGATAATACGGAACTTTCCATGCCAAAGATATATCAAAATTGATTTTACATTCTTATTTCAATAATGGTATGTAATTATAATTCGGCGAGCGGGAAATTGAACACCGGAACCAATACGTAATGATAGCCCCTAATAAATGTGTAGGCGAATTAATCACATAATTTCTTTGAAACCGGCTCCAGTATAGAGCCTTACATTGGATTAAATTTTATTAACGTCAATGAACACGTGTATTATGTCTGCAGTCACTCGTTTAATAAAGGTCTTTATTTGTAAAGTTTTATCGACAGTTTATGTAGACGCCGAATACATATTGTACCTAATACATGTACTGAAGAAATATCTTTAGTAAACGAACGTTATTTAATTAAAGATAATTTAGATACCAGCAAAGGCCGTACTTATACTGCGTAACTATAAGTACCTACTGCGAAGTCATTTGAAAATTGTTTGTCTTTATTTTTTTCATAAAAAGGATCTCGCAGTCGTAAATTTACCTACGTAAATTTATGTCAGACACATTTAAACCTTACAAAAATCCCAATTCGGTATGTAAAAAAAAATACACACAAGAATCATAATTTAAATTCAAATAATTATTTCTCGACAATGTCAGTAACAACTCGCAGAATAATGGGATTTAACTTATTTTAACGATAATGAACAAATTAAATCGACTCTCATTCAAACTCTGTATGACGTCAGCGACTAGTATGAACTAATGAATCTTTACTGAAACTGTCATGTCAATGTTTACAATAAATATCTGTCACACACAAACTATAGAACATTGTAGAGTTCGTTCCAGGCATAATTAAAAACTTTGTGGTGCGAATTAAAGATAACTACTAGGGGACGTCTACATACGAAACCTTTAAAAAATTGATTTAAAATTAAATACTGTACAGAAAAATACTCAAATCGTTTTCTCTAAATACTTCTATCGGAAAAAAGTATAAAAAGATACATCAAAATTACTTTACATACCAAATTGTAAAAATAAGCTAAATAGGTGACTTGTTGCAAGCTGAAATAGTCCCGATTTCTTTTAGGTACCTCTCAGAGTTAAAACTTTTAGGCTCACTTGCGTAGATCTGAGCTAGCCGCAGTTAGTTATTTATTGATTTTTTTCGGAAGCATCCGGGACTAGCTCCTAATGAGCACTACCCACTAAAAAACCCCCTGTCGGCTCGTGCAATTTTTTGCCACTGAGCCTTCATCTGAGCGACGGCCAATTGGAGAAAGAGGCCGCGCTAGCGGGGCCCAGAAGGGGTCACCCGCTGGGATTACATAGCACTGAAGGTGCTTAAAGCACTGAAGGTGAATACATAGCACTGAAGGTGCTCAAAATGAAAAGTAAATAATTAAAAAAATAAATTTAAAATTGCAAAATAAAATTGAATTAATTTGCATTTACGTTAGAATTAGGATTTACTTTAGAATTAGAATTTACGTTAGAATTAGAATTTGCGGCCAGAAGGGCTTCGAGTTCGGCTGACAGTCTGGTGGAAGAGTACGCTTGCGCATTCCTAGGCCTAGCGACTTTGAACTTCGAATCTAAGACAGGAGTAGTATATGAGACTGAATCACGAACTAGAGGATTGGGATGGGTTTCGGAGCGTTTGAAGAACGCTTCAGAAAGTGTTTTGAGGTGTTGTTGTACTGTAGGCAGTTCAAGATCTCTATGCAAGTCCGCGTTACGCACGTACCACGGTGCGTTTGTGGCCCTGCGGCAAAAGAGGTTTTGAACTACCTGCAGTTTGTGCAGGAGGGAGGGTTTGGCGTGGGCAAAGATTGGCGAGGCATATGTCATGACGGGTCTAACGCAGACCTTGTAAAGTGTACGTTTGTTTCTGAAAGACATTTTACTTTTTCTACCTAACATGCTATTTAGGCGGCCTACGTAGTGACGAGCGAGTTTCGATACTCTTTCGACGTGTGGCTTGAAAGAAAGCGTCGGATCTAATGTGACGCCTTAGTATTTAGTACTGCGCTTCCAGGGGATGGGAATGCCTAACATTCGAACGTGGGGATCGCCAGCGGGACGACGGCGTTTGTGGTCGAAGCGCATCGCAGAACTCTTTTCAGGGTTCACATCGATGCGCCATTTTTGAAACCACACACCAAGAGCGTATACGGCCTTTTGGAGTCTGGTTACAAGGTGCGGAACACTGTGGCCTTTGGTACGGCAAAGAGGGCGAGTTCGACGCCTTTTGGCGGGATGGGAATGTCGTTGGTGTACACGGTGCACAACAAAGGGGCGAGGACTGAGCCTTGAGGGACTCCAGCCTTTATGGGACGATTTGCGGAAAGCGTGCCTTCATGTTTAAATCGAAACGTACGGTCTTTGAGAAACGACGCTATTAACCTGACTAGGCGATCCGGTAAGCCTATTTTGTAAAGTTTATAAACGAGACCGCTGTGCCAGAGTTTGTCGAAAGCCTTGGCTACGTCAAAGAAAACCGCGACTGTTTTATAACGAAGCGGATAGAAACCGTCAAGTATGTACTCGACGATTCGATGGACTTGCTGAGGGCAGGAGTGCTTAGCGCGAAAGCCGAACTGATGGGGAATATTGAGAGGATCGCCATCCATTGGAAACAGATGGTTCAGCATCTAGAGAGTATGACTCTCTCGAGAAGTTTAGACATTGCCTTGAGGAGGCTGATGGGTCTGTGATTAGCCGGGATATTCAGAGGTTTACCCGGCTTGGGAATGCCTATGACTGTTGCTTGTTTCCAAGCTTTTGGAAAGTAGCTATGGTCGAAGCAGGCATTGAAAATGATAGCTAGCAAGGTAAGCACCTGTTGAGGCAAGCTTGGTGGGACGGAGAGATATTCGCCATGAGATCGTTCATCTGAGCGTCTCGGAGTTCTGCGAGGCAAGACCTAACTTTACGTTGTAGCTGATTCGCAGCTAATCTATAGGCGGGCGTGGGATATTTCTTGGCTCTCCGGAGAGCCGCGTTCTTAGCTTTAATAAGATTGCTAACGGCTAAGGGAAGCGTCGGTTTACCTTGCTTAGCAACCTTTTCGTTGTCACTGATGGCTGAGTTGATAGCATCAGTGAGAGAATTGACTAATGAATCTATTTTATCCGGACTATCTATTTGATCGCGCGAGATCGCGAGCGGAGAGTTCGGGGCCTCTAAGGCTGAAACTAACGTATTTTTAAAGCCTTTCCAATTGGTAAAAGTCTTATGAGAGGTGACGTTATTGTTAGGCGATCCTAGCACGAGGGAGAAGGGGCGGTGGTCAGAGCCTAGGTCATCGAGCGGTTCGATAGACCTGAGGTCGAGGTTGATTCGCTTGACTATTGCAAAATCGAGGATATCAGGAGAGAGGTTCGGGTTGTCGGGATAGTGAGTGGGAGTGATGGGAGAGATGACATCTAAGTCGAGTGAGTTTATGATGTCGAGGAGAGTGTTACCGCTGGTGTTCTTTGGTAGGCACGTCCAGTCAGTATGTTTGGAGTTAAAGTCTCCGAACATAATGACTGAATGGCCGAGGGCGAGAATGGCCTCAAAGTCGCTACGGATTGGTCTAGTGCCACTAGGTATGTAGATTGAAGCTATGATGATGGTCGGATGACCAGTCATAGCCAATCTACACACAGTGGCTTCTATGTTGAGGAGAGGAGGGGTAGGGAGAGGACAGCAATGGAATCCTCTTTTGTAATAAATAGCAGTGCCGCCGAAACCGTCGGAGTTGGGCCTGTCGTTACGAATAAACGCGTACTTGGGAATAGTGAATCCCCTGGAGCGGTTTGGAGTTAGCCACGTCTCTTGAAGAAGCAATAAGTCTGGCTCGTGGTTCTGAAGGAACAGTTTGAGCTCAGGAAGTTTAGTATTAAGGCTACGAACGTTAAAAGAAACTAGGGATAGGCCCTTGGGTTTGGTACGACCGGACGCGGTATTTGCGGGTTTAGGCATTATATTGCTTATTTACGAATTTATACAAAAAATAAAATTTATAATGAACTTAGAAGCGAGTGATGCTCGGCTAACGCAAATAAACGCTCTTGAGGAGAGCGGGCGGCTCGCAGTTTGCGTGCGAGTACGGAAATTTCCTTAATGTCGACGTTTTGAATGACGTTGAACACGGTCTTCATGTCCTCAGCCAACGACGACTGAGGTGAAGACGACGGAGCGGGACGCGGGCCTATGGGAGCTGGGATAGGACGGGAAGGTGCAGGTGGAGCGGCCGGACGCTGTCTCCAGGACTGGGGGAAGCTGGGGAAAATAACTTAAAACTAACCGTTGTTCGCCGAAGGCCGCTACCTAGAAACCTAAAAAAGGGTGCGCAGGTAAAGAGTTGACCGCGTTAGGTTAAAGGTTGACCCTTTACCGAAAAAAAAGGACAAATGTACACGAAGAGACACAAATATGATAAAAATAAATATGAAAATAGAAGAGAAAATATAAAATAGTAGAAGGAAATAATAAATAAAATAAAAAGGACTGGATCAGTACAAATTCGTTGTCACCGTTAAGTATCCTTTGTACTGAAACCAGACTACTTACGCTTGGCACTACACAGCACTCAGCACAAGCACAACACAACTTAGCACAGCACTTTGAAGACTAAGGGGCTTAGTCACAAAGAAAAATCACACTTCGATAGCACTCAGAGGGAGTAGAAAAACCTTGAAAACTTAGCACGGAACCAACATGCTAAACTGTGACGTCAGTAGATTGAGCGCCACGGAATATCGGGAAGGGACCGATCAACGGAGAACGGGGTCTTGCACATCCGTACCGGGTGGCGATCGGAGCGAGAATGGTTGATTTTTTTTTCGAACTGAACAAATTATTTATGGCCCGTGCTAGAGAGAACATATAGCAATATTAAGCAGCTATTTCAGAGATACGCAAGTGGGGTGTAGAGTTGGATAAATTCCATTGAGGAAACAGTCAAAAGGTGGTTATATTTTCTTTACTTTATTATATTATTTGTGAAGGTTTTAAATTTATTTTGGACCTCAACATAACTATTTATATCTTCTGTTAATTGAAATGATGTTAGTTTGGTTAAAGGATCCACTGTATGCGGTTTTTATAGATTTCTATTTTCAATTAAATGTTTTTCAATTGAGTGGAGATTATGTAAGTACACATTTTTATGGTTTTCAACTAGTATCACTGTTTCTACGAGATTATCTTGTAATTAGTGTATAAAAAAATAAACAATAAAGTGTTCAAAATTTGTTATTTAATACTTGTACTCTTTCATGAATTTGCTGGCTCGGACCTCAAAAATAACTATTTAGGTGTACTTTCCCAGGTAGATACACTTTTAGCTTGAAAATATTATATTACTTTACTCGTTTTAATTAACTTAGGTTGCTATTTCTTTTTATTAAATTATTTTATTTCGTTCCCTTTTAGTGAGAGGAACTACAGTAAAATTAGAAATTGCAAATTTCTTGTTTTCATCAAAACAAACAAACAAACAAACACCGACTCGTCGGTTTGACTACACAGTTTGGAGATTCCCACTTATGCCTCTTGACTTCATTATCAGGAGCTCACCATTCTGTATAAATTAATTGGACACAATAAGACAAACACGATGGGGTTAATAGTAGCTATTCAAGAATCCCATGTCCAGACTTTCATCACCTGACGTAATCAGTGGAAATGAAATTAAATGAAATGAAAAATCCTTTATTCGGCGTACGACATGCACAAATAAAAAATTAAAATACAGTAACAACAAAAAATATAAAAACTGCAACACACCGAAAAGGTTTCAGCTCAGCACAATGCCTCCAGCCTAAACTGAGGCGCTGATTTCCAGCTGAAACCATCGAGGAGTGCAGAAAACAAAAAAGATAATAGAAGGTTGTTATAAATCGAAGAGACAAAACACTCAATATGTGGGAACTACTCAATATGTCATAATATCTGTTATAAGTTTATATAAATGTTCTGTTTGACATTGCGGAGTTTCGTTGTAAGCGGATCATTTACTCAAAAGTGACTTTCCCAGCAATATAAAGACGAAAAGGTGTTGGTACCTATACCTTGATCTCGTCCATGAGTAGAAAATAAAATATAAAGGAACAAACATTAACATTCGGAAACTTTATTAGGAACATTTTTGTTTCCCACATAGACGATAGTTTCTCGGGGTTGTAACAGTACAAAATATACAAGAAAACACATAAAACTTGACAATAAATTTACAAAAATTATCTTCACAGCAAACATTTTCCACCAATCTCCGAGGTTGTTGTTGATGGTCGCCCACAGGCACGTGAATATGATGATCTCCACCGTGCACACCAGGCACCAGAACACGTGCCACACACGGACATGCCGGAAACGAACCTTAAACTCCATCAAACAAAACAAATAAATAAAAGCTAGGAATATGTAAAATGCCCTTCTTACAGTACTCGCTTGAGGGACTATTAGGAATAATAGCATAACTTGATAGTGGGAAAATAAAATGATAATGGCAACAAAAGGGAAGAAATCGATGAATGCGGCTATAGAAAGTAGACGAGCCACAAAAAAAGTATACCACCCGAGATAATGAACTAGGGCAGCCGCAGCGTCTGGAGGTTCCAGCCCCCTCATGTACGATCGGGGCACCCGACGCGGGATGTCCGGTTCATCTTTAACAACTTCCTCGTGGCGTCGTCGGCGAGGCGGCGCTGACAGCCATGTCGGAATGGACTCAGCGTTCTCCACCATTTTCTCTGCCCACACAGCCAGCGACCCCGGCCTCGGTGCGTGCATTGACGGAGGCGGCGGTATATAAACTCTTTCAACGGTATACTCCGGATCTCTCCTTCTCGGAGCCACTCTATCTATTATAGAAATCGGACGCATATATTCATCGTCACTATTAAAACCTGACGATGTCTGAGAATTCTTTTTAGTTCTAGGTTTCGGAGGTAGGTAGTCTGAACTAGTATCGGAATATGCATCTTCAAAAAATGGTTGAGAAGACTCTGTGGGTGAGAATTGCATTAAATCACTGTTCAATGTAGAGGGTGCAATGTCGGGTTCTATTTTTGAAGAGAAACGTATCAGGTCACTGTTCAGTCTGGGAGTTTGATGACCATTCTTATTAATTGAATCGTAAATTGGTTCATCTTCTGTTGATTTCATTTGGCTTGGTCCTTCTGTTTCTTTAATGTTAATCGTTTGTTCGTGTTTTTCATCTAACTTCGGGGCACTCCAAGGATACTTCCTACCACAAAGTTTTTCTCTTTCAAATCGTCTGTACTGTGTAGCTGTACTCGCCATTCTCATGCAAGATACTATAATGCTTACACCTTGCAGGGTTACTGTAACAAAACAGTGCCTACTTAATAAAAAAAGTGTTATTATCTCTAAGAAAGCACAAACGGTAGTTTTATTTATATAAGTACCAAACTAGTTATCAGTTGTTATCAAATGTATTTATATATTGATCAAATTATTTGAAGCAAGAATTTGAAACGTGTAGTGACAAAATGTGTAATGACAAAACTCATCGAGTAGCTTTGGATAAAATTTATAAAACTATTGCAGATGTCATAAGTAGGTCATCTGAAATAAGTTGCAATGTAATAAAAAAACGTAAGAAATACATTACAGGATGGAATAGGTACATTAAGGAAGCCCAAAAAAAGGCGCGAGTTTGCTTCCAAAGTGGGGTATTACCTGGAAAACCGCTCAAAGGTCCAATGTATGAGCAGATGCGCAGACAGTAGTAGACAATTATTTAAAAATCAGCTTAAATATTGCCAGAACAACAAAGAACAAATAAAAATAAATATTATCGCTGAACATCACTCACGTAAAGATTTGAAAAACTTTTGGAAGCATACTCGTAAAGCACATCCTAAATCTAGGTATCCGACCAGTGTGGTGGGCATAAATAATAGTAATGTAATTGCAGATTTATTTGAAAACCCCTTTAATGTTAAGTCATCTATTAATTTTAATGACCAAAGGCCGAGCTTGTAAGCAGAAGAGAGTACTCGGGAATTAAAGGTACGTTTCTCTACTAAAGATGTGGCTACAGCAATTCATAACATGAAGAAGGGGAAGTCTCCAGGCCATGACTCACTGAGTGTGGAGCAATTACAGCATGCAGGCTTGAAACTGCCTCATGTGCTGCTTATGTTCTACAATCTTTGCTTGGTACATTCTTATTTGCCGGAGAATCTGATGAGGACGGTGTCAACAGAGAGCGCAGTATATTGTCTTAAGCAAACTGTCCAATATTATACAGCTAGAAATACTCCCGTATTTGCCTGTTTTCTCGACCTCTCTAAGGCCTTCGACCTCGTGTACTATGATCTACTGTGGCGTAAAATGGAAAATAACACTAGTGTGCCTAAGGAAGTTTGTACCGTTTTTAAATACTGGTACAATAACCAAACAAATAATGTACAGTGGGCTGAGTCTTCATCTGAGCTATATAAGTTAGAGTGCGGGGTGAGACAGGGGGGGTTGTCATCACCTAAACTATTCAACCTTTACGTAGATGGGCTGAACGTAGATGGGCTGATTGCTGAGCTCAGTAACACCATGGTCGGTTGCTCTATCGACCTAATATATGAACAATATTAGTTATGCGGATGTTATGGTGTTGCTGAGCCCATCGATTAGCGGTCTGCGTAAATTGGTTGTTATTTGTGAGTGCTACGCCGAGGCCCATGGACTCAAGTACAATGAAGCTAAAAGCGAGCTAATGGGTTTTAAATCACGAAATAAAACTAACGCTAATATTCCACCTGTGCTTTTGAATGAACACTATTTAGCAAGAGTCTCGAAATTCAAGCACATGGGGCACTGGGTCACGGAATCGCTAAACGATGACTTGGATATAGAGAGGGAGTTGTAACATGTTGGAGAGTAACATGTTGGCCCGCAGGTTTGCACGCTGCACTAAAGAAGTGAAATTGTCTTTATTTGGATCATTCTGCCCAATCTTCTACACGTGCAGACTGTGGGTAAACTACACCAAGAGGACACTCAATGCTTTCAATATAATAACGGTTCAATATAATAATTAGCGTTCAATATAATAACGGTTTTAGGATTCTGTTGAGGCTGCCGCGTTACTGTAGCGCTTCGGAAATGTTTGCAGCTGCACAAGTAGATAGCTTTCATGCAATAATGCGCAAAAGGGCAGCATCGATGATGACGCGGGTGCGGGGCAGCACCAACGAACTTCTGGAAACGTTCAAGGACCGGTTTGACTCAGAAATATATAAGCACTGGGTTAGTAGGCAAAGTGCGTGCTGGTCGAGTGCTAAATGACAAATTTTTAAATTAGACATTAATTATTTTAAATTTGGACATCAGTTATTTTAGAATCTTATATATGCTTGAATTGTTATGACATGAATTTTATAATACTAAAGTAGTTTTTAAGAATATTTTTACTAACATAATATGGAATAATTCCGAATCAAATTGATATTATTATTAATATTACGGTGCTAATAACAAGGCACTCCCCACAACATTTTTGGTACTTATATTCAAAAATTCTACTTTAAAATATTTTATATCATGATAGGTAAAAATGTTAGACTTGTTGAAAGTCTTGTTTTCTTTTTCTTCATCTTCATCGAGATTGCGTAAATACAACTTAACTTCGGCTTTTCAAACGTATTAGGGATCGGGTTGACAAAGAGGGAAAAAAACCTCGCAGCACTCAAAAATATTTTTTATAAAATACTTGGCTTGGAAGGTATACATAATTGGAGGCCGACATAAAGAAACACACACATGACAGCTAACTGTGAATGAAATGCCACAGCTTTTTTTTCTAAATGGTCAGTATATTTATGGCTCTATTCGCCTTTATAAATTTCACCAGACTTTGTGGCCAAGCGCTGAGGGTGGTTGGCCGGAGCTTAAACTACTCCTACATAAGATACGCCTTAGAGCACTTGAGAGGCTTCGGACCTCGGCTTAGGACGTCGTATATTGAGACTAACACTGGTTCGGAAGGGTCATCTACTGCCAAAGGACCACCAAGAAACTTAGTACGAATGCGTACGACGCGCTAGCCTAGCCCACCGGTGGGTTAGGCGATTCGAATGCCGTGTTGCCCTATTTCTAACTGGAACGCCGGCGTTCCTTGTTGTCATCGCGTCGTCGGGAGCTATTAAAATGTTACGTGGACGCCTGTAACAAAACGGCACGACTGGATTGGCTGCGTAGTCAGTAATGTTTTGGGTTGGTTCAGTAATGATGGGGAGCGTTGCCGAAGTAGCGTCTAGACGCCAAATTCAAGAACGTGGCAATAGTGGGCAGCTCAAGATCTTTATGCAGATCTAAATTGCGGACATAGGGCGAAGCCCTGACGCATTTGCGTAAGAACCTATTTTTAATAACCTGCAAGTGATTGAGATTCGACTTGCTGGCGTGAGCGAAAACCACACTGGCACATGTTAATATTTTGAGTTTTGTAAAGTGCAAGTTTATTTTTAAGCGACGTTTTACTCTTCTTCCAGATTAGAGGGTGCAGCGTACCCATGAAGAAGGCTTTTTTAGCCCACCTTGGGCTAGAGGGTTTTCTAGGGGTTGTATTAGAGCAGGTTCAGAGAGAGAGAAGTACACTGCTGCACTTTTTTCTGGGTTGACTTCTATTTTCCATTTACGAAATCAAGCGCCTAATGCTTTGGCTGCGGATTGGAGTATTCTAGTTAACCTACGTAGATTCCTATCAGATGTGTATAGCGCGGTGTCGTCTGCAAAGAGCTCGAGTTCAACTTTCTCCGTCTTTGACATGTCACTAGTGTATAGTGAAAACAAAGTCGGAGAAAATACCGAGCCTTGAGGAATACTGGCTAATACACGGCGGGATTGGAGAGTGCACCATACAATCTGTAACGAAAGGTATGATGTGCACGATGCTGTCTTGCACGCCTAGATCAAAGAACTTGAGTAACAAGCCGTTGTGACCAGACCTTGTCGAAGCTTTCGCCACGTCAAAAAAAAGCGCACCCGTGCCTACCTGTTCAAAATTATCCTTTCGTATAATTTGGCTATCGCACTAAGCAGACTAATTGGACGGTAGCTTGCAGGTAAATTAGCCGGTTTTCCGAGTGTCCTAATACCGATGGACGTGCATCCAGCGATGACGTGCCACAGCCAAGCTATGTATATGCATATTTTATATTTCACAAACAGAAACAGAAATGGCCAGTGGGGATTTATCAAATTCAAATTCAAATAGTTACTTCTCAAGATTGACAATTACTTGTTCTTCGTAAATAAATCATGACTCTACCACCAGTTCGAAAAAACCTTCGTGAAGAAGAACTGGCAAGGAACTCACGGGTATAATTTTTTCAAAATGAATTGACAATGTTTCTTTATGTCTTTACAAAATTATTCTTATCTGCATTTGTTAGCTCGGCAAGTCTCCCTCCCACCAACAATCTAAACGACGAACACCCTCAAATTGATCCCAATTCAATCCCACGCCCTTTTGTCATCCAAATACTCTTTGATCTTATAGTAAGCTTTTTGGTATATTGTTTCCTTAATAGTTTTCTTGAACTTATTCATCGTAGTTAGTGAATAAACAAAATAATAGAGCCCGCCTTCATAGATGTCTCTTCAAAATACTTTACATGTTTTTTCAGACGCCTATTCATTATTAACTTACTTTTTTCAAAATTAGGGTTTAAAAAGTTGGCCATCATAATCAGCACATTGAGTACTACGTGAGGTGCAGTCTGAATGAATGCTTGGAGAAAGAGGTACAGTTCCGTAGGAGATGGCTCTCGGGCTCGTGCTATGGCC
This sequence comes from Marasmarcha lunaedactyla, assembly GCA_923062675.1. Taxonomy (NCBI): domain Eukaryota; kingdom Metazoa; phylum Arthropoda; class Insecta; order Lepidoptera; family Pterophoridae; genus Marasmarcha; species Marasmarcha lunaedactyla. Next base: position 23,255,301 of record OV281346.1, read on the forward strand.
TCTAAGGTTCGAGGCTTGTCAGAGACACGGGACGCACAAACGGCCTCTACCCACCAAAACACCAGATAGCAGTATCTGGAAGTAAAGGTTAAACAAAATAAATAACAATTACCTTTTATTCGACACACTTGTAAATCCTTTTATAAAGATATTTTGTATGATCTGCATATGTACGAGTATTAGAAAACAGCCTAAGTATGTATGTCATCACTGAGTTAATACATAAACTATACCAGGAGAAATGGATGCAAAGGTTAAAATCGTAAAGCTGATGTAGTTCTGGTTTTTTTATATGTTATATGGACCCGTTGGACTGGTGTGAATTCAAATTTCAGATTGCAGGTGCTTCTTTTTGCTTTTTCCCTGGTTTGGACTTGATTGAAGATTAGTTGACATCAAACTGCGGCATTGTACAGCACGATAAGTTATTTTAACTGGTGTTTAAGAGTTAAACTACGTGTTTTTATCCTAAAAAGGAAGGTAAGTGACTACATTTTCAGATGTTTCTAACCTTTTGTGATGTTTAACTTTTTGTTGTATTCAAGGAATAGGTAAAGAAAATAGTGTCTAGAAACATTTTATTTGACTTGGGTGTAATTCATTTCTTACGAAATAACACTGCGGGGTGGGAATTAAAATGGTGCTAAGGGACAGCATATACACATAAAGAGGCCGGCTACAGTTAGCGAGCCAGCCTGCCACATTACGGCACTTTTTGCAATGAAACACCCCTGGTGTTAAAACACCAGGTATATTTGCTTAACAGCAAAACGGTATCTACAATAGTTTACGCGGCCACCTTATGCTTAAACGTATGTGAAAACTGACGTTACATCGCAACTTAAAAGCATCGATGAAATAAAAAATACGCACTCCTATATTAATTATCGTCACACATTGTGTTAGTTATCTAATAATCTAAAATACTACTTTCAAATCATGATGGTTTTGTTTTAGGGACACTCTTTAAAACTTTCTTTGAGGTGTATTCAAAAAGACAAGCGTATCGTGTCATGCGCCACAGGTAAATAAAAAATTCAATGCATATTATAAAGGTTGTCAACCCCTGAAATTTTTGAACTCACAGAATATCTAGAAACTAACACAACAGGCTAGATCTACGTCGAAAATCATGACAGTTTTGTTCCAGGCAGACCCTCCTGAAACGTAATTTGAGGGAGTTACAATCGATATAAAATGACACGCAATTAAATAGATGTCATAAGCCACAATAAAAAAAAAATTATAACACGCCTGTCGTGCCATCAGCAACAAATCGGTTAATTAACTTTATAAAAGTACTGAATTCTGTTTGTCGGAAAGCCCATAGTTTATGACTTTCAGAGAAAAAATTTAAAACAGTCCCAAAATATCGCATTTATCGCGTGGTTTTTTGATGGTTAACTGGTCCATATAACATATTAAAACACCAGAACTTATCAAGCTTTGCGATTTTAATATTATTTTCTACTAGGCTATAAGTTACCAATATATATTTACCTACTTGTATCATATTATTATATCGTGTTAATCATTTGAATGCAACTTTGAAATTTCTTCAGAAAGGCTAATAACTAGTAATTTTCTTTTTACTGTCTATTTGAATAAACACGCAACACATTTGAGCTACGAAAGAAATTTCGTTAATAAATTTAGACCCAGACATGAAAGATTTTGTTTCAAATCTACAGCCCATTCAAGCTTTATTCCAACCATGTATGACAGCAGCCATAAGAGTCAATAGGTTTCAAAACAACTTTGTTTCATACAAAAATCGAACGCGCTCTCGGCGCGGCTGCGGCGGCGTAGTAATGGTGAAAACTTGCAATCGGTACGGCGTAACTAAAATCACTTTACTGCACTAAGTTATATATCTACTCAATTGTGCTTTAACAATAAAACTAAGATACCTAACTGCTTTGATCCTATATTTACCTGCCTATAGCAGCCATAGGGAAAAATACAAAGTTAACAAGTTGAACGATTAGCCATCTAACATCCCCTTTGCTTATAGAGACTGTGAAAGCAGTTGTTTCTGTTTGAAATCCTGGCGGTGGTGATGCCAATGTGAATATTAATGAAATTAATGCTGGTAGCACCATCAAAATGACACTTAAAGTTGCAATTCTGAAAAAAAAAACAAAATTTTAGATTTTAGACCAGAAGGATGCATTAAAAGTAAATATGCTTGAAATATTTATCATAATTTGTTTTCATTCGCTACTTGTACCTACTTATATTCATTTGTTTCAGCCAATTGCTAAAAATCACTTACCCTTCATCACCATTTTTATAGTGTGTCACAATCAATGCAAAATCAAAGCAGATGAGAGTCATGTAAACAATTAATCCACCACATGATGGTAAGACCCTGTGCAGTAAGAGAGCTTGCCATGTCGGCAGCAGCAGCCCCAAGATTTCACCAGATATTTCACTGTCTAAGTCACATGTTACCATTGTTTATTGTACATAAATTCACATTCTCAAACACATGTAAAAGATTTTCACAGAATTTACCAGAAGTTTATTTCATTTCAGACTAACTGTACTAGATTTGTATAAACTCACACCCATTGATAACACAGATAAGATTAAATTATGAGTCAAACAACTCAGAGGACAAACTTATACAAAACTGGGCCAAATTATGTTTTTTTTTAAATAAAACAATACAATATGAAATAAAAAAATTTATTTATATTAACTTCTTATTAATAACTTTTTTGTCACGAACTATTATGAAATGTTAATAATTCAACTTGTATCGCAATTCACAGCTTTATGAAACCGTCACCTGAGGCTTAGTAAACTGGAATAGGAATAGCCTGTACTAAACAAGAATGAAATACAAAATTTCATATAGAATTTAATTTATTTTACAGTATTCGCAACAAATAATTACTATAATTTTTGGACATTAGCTTATAAATAGTTAAACAAAAATGAACTTATGAGTCAATCTTAACAAAAAACCTTATATAGAGTATACTACATAATACACTACAATTCAAATGCAGGCATATAATCCTATAATCTAAACATATATAGTAAATGCGTCCAATGCAATCCAACAGGACAGAAATTTAAATGTTCAGCTTTTTTTTGAAGGCATATTTGCTCTTGGGCCAAAAATTAACTGAAAAAGCATTATCTAAACATCTTAGGAATAAAATTAAACATAAATAAATTTATTCCTGATAAGTGCTAGTGTGCTTAATACCTAAGTACAAATATGTAGAAAAAAAGGTCATTCATCCCAATCCAAATCATTTTCTCCGGCATTTACTGTTGAAGATGTGGTAAAATACATTCTTTCTCTAAGTTTGGTTCGTATTTCTTTAACGTCTTTGCGGGACGGGCAGTCCAGAAGGTGATCCTTAATTTCTTCTTGTGGAAGACGATGAGTTGCATTATAAGGGCAAATTGATAAAGCTGGATAATTCTTCTGACATTTCACTATGTGAGCTTGAATACGCGAACGTGAGACTCTGTGGTATTTATTATAAGGACAAGATACATAAGGGTCCTCCATTTTAAACACAATCTTAACAACCACTATTTTGTCATTCAAATTATTGTAGATAGATCAGATTTCCAATTTCCAAATGCAGCGTGAATGATGCAAACTAACTATCCAAAGCTTGCAAAAGTTTAGAAACAGGTTTTTGTACACGTACCTAACCTTTGCTGCGTTCCGTTTGCCGATTACAGCGCTCACAGCGCTAAAAGTGCTCAAAACCGTTCCGATTCGTTTGAGCGCGCTAAAAGTGTTATTAGTGATATTGCAATCGGAACGGTAAATAGCGCGCTAACATTCTGATTGTTTGTCGATTAAGTCTAAAGTTATAATTTCATTAAGATCTTTGACCCTGAATGAAGCAGGAGCCATTTTTATACATTATTACGAAAGAAAATTAATAAGCAAGCTTTTAAAATCTTTAATCGACTAATAAAAACATCAACAAAGTAACGTCATGTGTCAGTTTAGATAGGCCCATAGCAGGTAGTCTTCATACAAAAAAAACTAGGAATTATGTCTATGGTTAGAAACTTTTGATGCTGACATCTCTTGCTACTTTTCGAGCGAACAATTGTCATACGTCACTTCAATGTGAATGATGAATGATAACACTATGTTCAATCAATGTTGTACGGTTTATGGTTATGATTCTTATGTTATAATTATGTTAAAACTACTTTTATTATATTAATACTTGAAATTGGCAGAAATAGTTATTGTGTATTAACTACAGCTGATTGCCAGAAAACGCAAAATTTTATTTAATTTTCAATCAATCAGCTCGATCTGCCATTACGGTTTCAATGATTGACGAGTGAAGAGTTTGCATTGATCAATTTTTGAAACATAACCTCTCATTTACTAAATATAGTAATTAATATGCGTTTATTCGGTGCTTCACAATGTACAACAAGTGCTGTGTAGTGAATGAGAAAGTAGCCGAAAGGACGTTATTTTTCATCACTTTCCAAGAACTGAGATAGGACTTAACAATGGTTACCGTGTCTTTGTGCTAATAGTGCTTTGTGCTTACAAGGTTTAAGTGTGGTAAACCTTTGTATATTGTTTGTGAGCCACACAAGAAATATTTTCTGGGTTACTCAATATGAATAACGGTGTTTAATTGGTGTAACATAATTAACAGAATTTGAATAAATAGTACTGATGTCTCGCTTCTAGAAAATAAAAATTTGCCTCCCGTGCGATACAAACAAAATTTAGAAATTAAAAGAAAATCATAAATATACAAGTCTTTTATTTATTTTACCTTCTTTATCTTTTAGAATGTTAAATTTATCTTGTAGAAAAGTAGAGGGGCTTTCGCCTGCCACAATGGCATTACGCCAAAATCCAATGCCGTCATTTTAAAATTAAGAAACGAAGGACAATCTAATTTAAAAAAAAAATAGTTGTCAAATTGAAAAGTTCCTCAAGTTCCTAGTTCCTAGTATTGTAGTTAGGAAGACGTTCGTCTGATGCGTAGCATCACTAGTTAGTTTGTGGATAGGCCGTACACAGCGACCATGCTCCGTAGCGTTGGCACTGTGAGCCATAGATAATACATAGCGGTAAGATGGCGGCGTTTATGACGTCGTATCGATATCGCAGTGAGCGCGCTCACGGGCAAACGGAACGGGTATATGAGCGCTGTGAGCGCTGTAATCGGCAAACGGAACGCAGCACTTAATACAAAATTTCATACAAAAAAAGACTAGGAAGAATTATGTCTATGGTTAGAACTTTTTAATTTTGACAGCATTAAACTTATGCTGCGTTCCGTTTGCCGATTACAGCGCTCACAGCGCTAAAAGTGCTCAAAACCGTTCCAATTCGTCTAATGCAATCGGAACGGTAAATATCGCGCTAACATTCTGATTGTTCGTCACTTAAGTCTAAAGTTACAATTTCATTAAGATCTTTGACCCTGAATGAAACAGGAGCCATTTTTCAACATTATTACAAAAGAAAATTAATAAACAAGCTTTTAAAATCTTTAATCGACTAATAAAAACATCAACAAAGTAACGTCATGTGTCAGTTTTGACAGGCCGTTCACAGCGACCATGCTCCGTAGCTTGGGCACTGTGAGCGGGAAGATGGCGGCGTTTATGACGTCATTGATGACGTATCGATATCGCTGTGAGCGCGCTCACGGGCAATCGGAATATGAGCGCAGTGAGCGCTGTAATCGGCAAACGGAACGCAGCATTTTATTTACATTATGACAGCTCCGTTGCTACTTTTCGAGCGAACAATTGTCATAATAATATTTCACTTCAATGTGAATGTTAATACTATGTTCAATCAATGATGTACGGTTTTAGGTTATCTTTCAATGTTTTAATTTTATCAAAACTACCTTTACTATATTAATACTTGAAATTGGCAGAAATAGTTATTGTATAGTAACAACAGTTGCTTGCCGTAAAACGCAAAATTGAATTTAATACAATCAATCAGCTCTATCAGCCAATTCTGCCATTACGGTTGTAATGTATGACGAGGGAAGAGTTTGCTTGCGTTGATCAACATCCGTAACATATCCTCTCAATTTCTGAATACTATAATTAGCGTTTGTATGGTGCTTCACAATAAACAACAAGTGATGTGAAGCGAATGAGAAAGTAGGCGAAAGGACGTCATTTTCCATCACTTTCCAAGAGCTGAGATAGGGCTTAACATTGGTTACCTTAATATTGGTTTGAGAAGAAATGTTTGCTGGGTTACAAACAATTTACGAAGTTCTACCACACTTAAACCTTGTAAGATAACACTATTAGCACAAAAACACGAAAACCGATCTCAGTTCTTGGAAAATGATGGAAAATGACGTTCTTTCGCCTACTTTCTAATTCACTACCAGCACTTGTTGTACATTGTGAAGCATCACAAATGCAAATTAATTTCTATTAAGGACCGTAAAAACACAAAATATTATAGTATAATTCCGATCCGCCCCTACCCAATAAAAAAACCCCCTGAATGACTCGTGCAATTTTTTGCCACACAGCCTTCATCTGAGCGACAACCAATTTGAGAAAGAGGCCGCGCTAGCGGGGCCCAGAAGGCGTCACGTCAAGGTGCTCAAAATTAAAAATAAAAATTGAATTAATTCGAATTTACATTAGAATTAGAAGTTGCGGCCTGAAGGGCTTCGAGATCTAGCGTTAGCTGCGTCGCTACGTTCGTGTGTACGTTTGTCGGTCTAGCGACTGAACTTCAAATCTAAGACAGGAGTAGTATATGAGACTGAATCTCGAACTAGAGGTTTGGGATGCTGGGAAGAACGCTTCAGAGAGTGTTTTGAGGCGTTGTTGCACTGTAGGCAGTTCAAGGTCTCTGTGCAGGTCCGCGTTATGCACGTACCACGGTGGGTTTGTGGCCCTGCGGTAAAAGAGATTTTAAACTACCTGCAGTTTGTGCATCCAGGGTTTGGCATGGGCAAAGATTGGCGAGGCATATGTCATGACGGGTCTAACGCAGGTCTTAGAAAGCGTACATTTATTTCCGAAAGACATTTTACTTTTTCTACTTTTGAAAATGAGCGAGTTTTGTTACTCTATCATGTGGTTTGAAAGAAAGCGTCTGGTCTAAGGTGACGAAAAGGTATTTGGTGCTGCGCTCCCAGGGGATGGGAATGCCTAACATTCGGATGTCGAGATTGTTATCGGCGATACGACGGTGTTTGCAGTCGAAGTAACCGCAGAACTCTTGTCTGGGTTCACATCAATGCGCCATTTTTGAAACCATGCACCGAGGGCGTTTACGGCCTTTTGGAGTCTGGTTACGAGACCCGGGACACTGAGGCCTTTGGCGTAAAGGGCGGTGTCGTCGGCAAAAAGGGCGAGTTAGACGCCTTTCGGTGGGACGGGAATATCGTTAGTGTACACGGTGTACAACAGAGGGGCGAGGACTGAGCCTTGAGGATTGAGCCTTGAGCCTCCAGCCTTAGAATTGTTAATTTTGTTGTTGAATAGGCAGGTAGTTGTTTTGTCTATTTTTGAATCGTAATATTGAAGACAAGCCAGACTTTAATTGATTGAACCGAAAACGTTGACGCTTGTCCTTGAATAACTTTTTAAGAAAATATGGGATCTTTTGGTGTTTTATTTATAATAGTGTACCCCAGGTCTGTACGAAAATCAGCATGTTAGGAATTAATGCAAACGGACTACTATTTTTCTGGCTTTTTATATAATTTGACGGGACTATATCAGGACTTACGGAAATAAACTGTATAGTCCATAGCAAGTAGTCTTCATACCAAAAAAACTAGGAATTATGTCTATGGTTAGAACTTTTTGATGCTGACATCTCTTGCTACTTTATAGCGAACAATTGTCATACGTCACTTCAATGTGAATGATGAATGATAACACTATGTTCAATCAATGATGTACGGTTTCAAGTTATGTTTCAATGTTATAATTATGTAAAACTATTTTTATTATATTAATACTTGAAATTGGCAGAAATAGTTATTGTGTAGTAACTACAGCTGATTGCCAGAAAACGCAAAATTTAGTTTAATTTTCAATTAATCAGCTCGATCTGCCATTACGGTTTCAATACGTCAATACGAGTGAAGAGTTTACATTGATCAATTTCTGAAACAAAACCTGTCATTTACCAAATATAGTAATTAATATTATGCGTTTATTCGTTGCTTCACAATGTACAACAAGTGCTGTGTAGTGAATGGGAAAGTAGCCGAAAGGACGTTATTTTCCATCACTTTTCAAGAACTGAGATAGGACTTAACAATGGTTACCGTGTCTTTGTGCTAATAGTGCTTTGTGCTTACAAGGTTTAAGTGTGGTAAACCTTTGTATATTGTTTGTGAGCCACACAAGAAATATTTTCTGGGTTACTCAATATGAATAACGGTGTTTAATTGGTGTAACATAATTAACAGAATATGAATAAAAGGTACTGATGTCTCGCTTCAAAAATAAAAATTTGCCTCCCGTGCAATACAAACAAACCATATAAAAATATAAAACAAAATTTAGAAATTAAAAAAAGATCATAAATCTACAAGTCTTTTATTTATTTTACCTTCTTTATCATTTATAATGTTAAAATATCTTGTAGAAAAGGAGAGGAGCTTTCGCCTGCCACAATGGCATTACGCCAAAATCCAATGCCGTCATTTTAAAATTAAGAAACGAAGGACAATCTAATTTTTTTTTTAAATTGTTGTGAAATTGAAAAGTTCCTCAAGTTCCATTGACCTCTACTAATGGACAAGCCCTAAGTACGAAAAAAACGTGCATACCTAAACTTGAAACATAACATAAAATGGCGTCCATTTCTAGTGTTGCACAACGGCTATCGAATCTACTATAGATATTTTAGAACTAAATATAGAACTTGCAATATAATATTGTAATTTAATGAACTTTTGTGAGAGATTGACGTAAATGAAATAATCATAGTTTATGGTTTATTTATGTTGGAGGTTGCATATGTGAGTAATGGCAGGCAACACTTGTCACATACGAAGTGACAGTTTTTCTAATATTAAACTGTTCTTTTAAATGTCATAACAGATGATTGTTTCTGTTATGAATTACTTCTCATCTAGACACGAACGATGTAACATCTGATAGTTATAAAAAGATATAAAACCTACCTAGTGTAAATATGAAACAGTGTTAGTGTATGTAATAAAATAAATTACAATAACCATAATATCAGTGTTTTAGCTTCATAGCTTCCAGAGCCCAGTCCCTTTAAATAGAACCTCTTAGAGGTTATGGGCACAGCATAAATGAAGCATAATTGAAAAGATAAATTTTTATAATTGTTTAATGTTTTAAAACCTACAATATAACCGTGGAAACCAAATTGTTTATATAAAAATATACATAGCAACCAAACATGGATTCTATAAAAATAAAACCTTTTACAAATGAATTTGATTACAAAGTTTGGAGAAAATTAATGAAATTGTTTTTGGATTCAAAGAACATAAAAATAGATGATAAAAGTGAAGAAAAATTGGAGAACAAAGGAAAATTAATAATATTTAGTTCTATTGAAGAAAAATTTTTGCATAATGTCATTAATTTGGAAACAATTTTTGAAATTTTTAGAAAATTAGATTTTATGTATAACTATATACAGAAGGTCAAGATAATAAACATGTTATGAAGTTTTTTCAAATAGTATACTCTGGAAATATTTTAGATGATATTAATTAACTACAAAACATTCAATTTGAAATTAAGAAGAAAGAAAGTAAAATTTCTGAAGAAATATTTATGGAGAAAATTATTATTCTACTACCGGAAAAATTTAATACTTTTAAGTCTATTTGGAGCAATTTGGATATGGAAAGGAAAAACTTAGAGAAGTTAATTAGAAGAATCAAAAATGAATTGGAATTTATCAAAGAAGATTTCATAGCAAAATCTCAAGAAATCCTAAAAGGGGATGAAAAGAAATGTTATATATGCAATAAACCAGGACACATTGCAAGATTTTGCAAAAATAAAAGGTGCAAAGTCTGCAGCAAATCAGGACACAGTGCAGATGAATGCTACAGAAACAAAATATGTACCAGCTGTGGTAAGAAAGGACATATAAAGAAATTTTGTAGAACACATAATTTGGTAAGTGACAATTCAAATTTCTTTTTGATAAATGCAATATTTGATTCTGGAGCTTCGTCACACATGTTTTCGAGTAAAGAATTCATAAATTTTACAGAAAAAATAGAAGTAGAAATTAAATGTGCAAATAAAGAAAATTTAGTAGCAACAGCTGTTGGATACATTAATACAGATTTTGGGAAATTCGAACATGTTCTGTATGTACCAGGAATCTCTAGAAACCTAATTTCAGTAAGCTGTTTAACAGATAATGGAGCCACTGTAATTTTCGGAAATGATAAAGTTATTATTAAAAAATTAGGAAAAATTATTTTAACTGGAATTAAAAATAAAATTGGTTTATATGAAGTTCAAATTAGAGCTCAGTTTAAGAAAGAAATACATATAACTGAGAGCTGCGATTTGTGGCACCGTCGTCTTGGTCACGTTGCCGGAGTACAACGTTTTTCTAAATTTTTAAATGGGATGAAAATTGAGGGTGGTTTTTCGGACAATTTTTGTGAGATTTGTGTTAAGGCTAAAATGTGTAGACTTCCGCTTGGTAAAGAAAGGATAGCAGCGAAATCTCCTTTAGAGATTGTTCATACTGATCTTTGCGGTCCAATTGAATTACCCACTTGGGACAACCATAAATATTTTGTCACCTTTTTGGATGATTTTACTCATTTTTCCGCGGTTTACCTTTTATCGTGCAAAAGTGATGTGTTTGATAAAATGAAACAATTTGTATTTTTGGCGGAGAATCATTTTCGGTTGAAAGTAAAAAAGATTAGGTGTGATAATGGGACTGAATATTCGAACAATAGCCTAATATCTTGGTGTCAAAATAAAGGAATAGTCCTGGATTTAACTATTCCATACACACCGCAATTGAACGGTAAAGCAGAGCGACTGAATCGTACTCTTATGGAGAAAACGAGAGCCTTGTTGTTGGATGGAGCTTTACCGAAATATCTCTGGGGAGAAGCATTACTAACGGCTAGCTTCTTATTGAATCGATGTCCAACAAAAGGGAAAAACAAAACTCCTGCGGAATTGTGGTTTGGAATAAAACCAGATGTTTCAAACATTCGAAGATTTGGCTCAACTACATATTTTAAAATAAATTCTGGATTGAAAAAAGCTTGATGATCGTTGCAAAAAGGGTATATTGGTTGGCTACGTACGAAACGGTTATAAAATCTGGCTTGAAGACGAACAGAAAATTATAAGAGCAAGAGATGTAAGAATTAATGAGGGAGAACAAGGAATTCTAGGTGGATACTTAGAAGGTATTGAAGTAATTAATGGGCTTTGGGGCTATGAAAGGGAGAACACTAACACAAATGAACATAATCGTGAAGATGAAGTCAGAGAAGTTCGAGAAGGTGATATTAGAAGAAATAATAGAAATGGAGTTAATGTAGTTCGAGAAGGTGATATAGGAAGAAATAATAGAAATGGAGTTAATAAAGTTCGAGAAGATGTTGTTATGAGGCAAAATAATAGAGGAAGAAATGAAAATCGAGAAGAAAGAGGAAGAATTATAAGTATTGAAGAAAGAGATATATTTAGTGAAATAAATGAAGATGAAATAATTGAAGGTGAAACAAATGACAGCGGAATAATTGAAAGGGAAACGGAAACAAATGACAGCGAAACAAATGCTAATGAAAGAAATGAAAATGGATCAAATGATAGCAGATTAACAAATGAAAATCTGGTGGAGACTTTAAGAAGTAATAATGATATGGATGAAAGAGAAGAATTCTGTGACACTGAAAATACTGAGGGAATAAATGAACAAATTTTAGAAAATACAAGAACTGGAAGACCACAGCGGAACAGAAGACCGCTAGATAGATACAAAGATTTTGTAATGGAAGATGGAGAGTTCTCTTTATTGACGTTCGAGGAAGCAATTGATTCAAAAGAAAAAGAAAACTGGTTAAAAGCTATCAAAGAAGAAATGGATTCTTTAAAAGAAAATAACACATGGTCTTTGGTTGACAAGAAGGAGGCAGAAGGAAGAAGATTGGTAACAAGCAAGTGGATTTTTACTGTAAAAGCTGACGAAAGACATAAGGCTAGACTTGTTGCTAGAGGTTTTCAACAAAAATATAAGATAGATTATGATGAAACATATAGTCCTGTTATAGACACCACTTCTTTGAGAATTTTATTGTATATTTGAGAGTTTTATTGATAAAAATTTGAAATTAAAACAATTGAAATTAAAAAATGCGTTTCTTCATGGGAATTTAAAGGAAACAATATACATGAAGGTTCCAAAAGGTTATAATAACTGTGAGGGCAAAGTATGTAAATTAAATAAAAGTCTATATGGTTTGAAACAGGCTCCCCTAATGTGGAATATACGTTTCACAGAATTTTTATCAGAAATTGGTTTCAGACAATTGAAACTAGATAAATGTATTTTTATTTTAGATATGAAAGGAAATAAAAGAATTTATCTAGGAATTTATGTAGATGACGGAATAATTATTGGTGAAAATGTAAAGGATTTGGAGGAAATTATAAATAAATTGAAAAAAGAATTTGATTTAAGGGTTTGTGAGAAAGTAATTAATTATATTGGTTTAGACATCGAGATGGAAAAGAGTGGTATCAAATTACATCAACAAAAATATTCAGAGAAATTATTACAGAAATTTAATATGAACAATGTGAGAGATTGCAGCTACCCGAGTATTTTGGTGGAGCAACATCCATCAGTCAAAGTAGATAAGAAAATGCATGAAGACTATAGAGAAATGGTAGGTTCTCTGCTTTATCTGTCAAATAAAACAAGACCTAACATTAGTTTTCATGTAGGCTATTGTTCAAGGCATCAAAATAGTCCAAATTTAAATGATTTAAACAATGTTAAAAATATTTTGAGGTTTATTAAAAGTTCGAAAGAAAAAGGTATTCATTACAGTAAAGGTGACAATATATTGAGAGGTTTTTGTGATTCTGATTTCGCTGGTGATCTTGACACGAGACGAAGTACTTCTGGTTTTGTGATCTGGATGAATGGTGGACCAATTGCATGGAGCTCAAGAAAAGAATCAGTTGTGGCACTTTCGAGCACTGAAGCTGAATACATTGCTGCTGCAGAATGCTGTAAGGATTTGTTATATATTAGAAACCTGGTAAAGGAAATTACAAATGAAAATTTGAGTATTGAAATGCGAGTGGACAACCAATCTGCAATTTGGCTTATGAAGAACGGTATTATGAATAAAAGAAGTAAGCATATTGATGTAAAATACTATTATCTAAAAGAAAAGATTGACGAAAACCAGATTCAAGTTAAATATTGTCCAACTGGGTCACAGATTGCAGACATTCTAACAAAAAGTTTACCGAGGATAAAGTTTGAAAGATGTCAGAAGAAACTAGTGTCGTAATGAAGATAGGAGTTTGTTAATTTGAAAAAAAAAAAGTGAACTTATTGTGTTTTTTGGGGGAAAGGGGTTGTTTTTTTTGATAGTTTATAATTTTATAGGGGAATTTCAATGTTGTATACAACAATAGATATAACTGAAAAGAGACAAGGATAATTAAACAATTAAGGGGGTGCTTTTCAATTCAACAATTAAGGGGGTGATCATAAAAATATAATTATTTATCATAAAAAAATATAATTGTTTATTAAATAAAATAAAAGCCGTGTAAGAAGTGAATTCCTCATTTATTTAGACAAAAATATTTACAGTTGTTTTTTAAAATCCTTTTATGTCTCTTTTATAGTTTTGTTTTATTGTTGTTTTGTTTTAATAGTTATTTTGGTATTTTGGTCTTATAATAAAATAATTGAATGGTTAATATGTGGAAAAAGAGAGAAAATTTTAAGAAATGAAAGACAATAAAAGATAATGTAAATTCAAATAATTGAACATAATGTAAGGTTGTATGTGATTTTTGAATTCAAGTGTTGAGTCTAAAGTTATGTGAAGTTGTTGTGTTTGTATTAAGTTATGTTATGGTTTATGAGTTGAGTTGATTTTGACTGATTTGAGTAGGAATGGCAATACTCAATTAGAGTATAGGTTCCCTATGTTTTATGTATGAAGTAGATATGATTAAAGTACTTTATTTAAGTAGTCGAGAAGGAGTTTAAAGTTTTAAATAAACTTAGAGTAGTTTATGTAGTGAGTAGTCGAGAAGGAGTTTAGAGGTTTTAAATAAACTTAGAGTAGTTTATGTAGTGAGTAGTCGAGAAGGAGTTTAAAGTTTTTAATAAACTTAGAGTAGTTTATGTAGTGAGTAGTCGAGAAGGAGTTTAAAGTTTTAAATAAACTTAGAGTAGTTTATGTAGTGAGTAGTCGAGGAGGAGTTTAAAGTTTTAAATAAACTTAAAATAGTTAATGTAGTGAGTAGTAGAGGAGTTTAAGGTTTTTAAATAAACTTAAAGAGGTAGCAACTTGTTGGTATTAAGTTTGAAAGATTGAATTAATAGTTGTTGGTTAATTTAAGAGGGAATATTTCTTTATTACATAGATGGAATTAAGTGGAAGTTTTGAATGTAAGTGGTTGTGAGATTTTAATGTATAATTAGGTATGTATGGAAGGTAATGTTTAATTTATGTAGGTGAGTTTTTTTTGTTTGTTGGTATGTTGTATTAAATTATATACAGGGGGTTAAATGATTAAATTATATACAGGGAGTTGAATGTGTGCAAGTGTTGAGGGGGTGTGTTGGAGGTTGCATATGTGAGTAATGGCAGGCAACACTTGTCACATACGAAGTGACAGTTTTTCTAATATTAAACTGTTCTTTTAAATGTCATAACAGATGATTGTTTTCTGTTATGAATGACTTCTCATCTAGACACGAACGATGTAACATCTGATAGTTATAAAAATATAAAACCTACCTAGTGTAAATATGAAATAGTGTTAGTGTATGTAATAAAATAAATTACAATAACCATAATATCAGTGTTTTAGCTTCCAGAGCCCAGTCCCTTTAAAGAGAACCTCTTAGAATTTACTTTCATTATAATTCTTTTAATATAAAAAATAAAGAACTATACAGTTTATTTTCTTATTCCTGATATAGTCCCGTCAAATTAGCCAGAAAAATAGCGGTCAGTTTGCATTAATTCCCAACATGCTGAATTTTGGTACAGACCTGGGGTACACTATTATAAATAAAACACCGAAAGATCCCATGTTTGCTTAAAAAGTTATTCAACGTCAAGCATCAAAGTTTTCAATCAATCAAAGTCTGGCTTGTCTTCAGTAAATACGATTCATAAATAGACAAAACAACTACCAATAATATACTAATATTCAATAACTAAATTAACAATTCTAAGCAAACTTAAAACTTTCTTTACGCCTTTTTGTTTCAAAAATACTCGCACAACGGCAAGCAAAGCAAATACCGTTTCGATATGATTTACTACGTAAGCCCCTGTTATCATTTACATCGAAAGTCTGAAAAATAAAAGCATATTAATAATGATCATCGATATCTGGTTAAATAATCAAAGCTCCGGAACATCACTTTTGACAGCTTTTTTTGACAGAAATGTAACAATAAATGGCGATTTGTGGCACGCTAGCCACCTGCTATGACGTCACTACATGATTGATATTTTAGTGACAACATTCAAAAATAGTACTATCTCTTTCTTTTATTAGCATTTTTGTATATGTAAAGGGAGACAACCAAGTTTTTCCTCTTCTTCCTTGTCGATATACATAACTACTTATTTATATAGGACATTACGGCTACTCCATGTATTTATCACCTCGCTGTCAAGTTCCTAGTGTTGTAGTTAGGAAGACGTTCGTCTGATGCGTAGCATCACTAGTTAGTTTGTGGTATAGTCCTTGCTTTTTAAATTAAAGGAACTATAATGAAGGCTGCATGGGCTAGATCCCTTTGCCTTCCCCTAAGGGTAAAGAATTAAAAAAAAAAGAACTATAATTAAAGTAATGCTGCGTTCCGTTTGCCGATTACAGCGCTCACAGCGCTAAAAGTGCTCAAAACCGTTCCGATTCGTTTGAGCGCGCTAAAAATGTTATTAGTGCTATTGCAATCGGAACGGTAAATATCGCGCTAACATTCTGATTATTCGTCGGTTAAGTCTAAAGTTACAATTTCATTGAAATCTTTTACCCTGAATGAAACAGGAGCCATTTTTTTATATTATTACAAAAGAAAATTAATAAGAAGCTTTTAAAATCTTAAATCGACTAATAAAAACATCAACAAGTAACGTCGTGTGTCAGTTTTGACAGGCCGCTCACAGCGACCATGCTCCGTAGCTTTGGTATTGTGAGCGGGAAGATGGCGGCGTTTATGACGTCATTGATATCTTAGTTGTAATCTTATCTTATATCTTAGTTCTTCATTGACGACCGAGTGGTGTAGTGGTAAGTAGCCTTGCCTCATACGCCGAAGGTCCCAGGTTCGAGCCCTGGCCGGGGCATTCATTTGTGTGATGAACACAGATGTTTGTTCTCGGGTCATGGTTTTTTGTGTTTATATATGTATGTCTATTCTGGGTCCCCCCCCGGTTCGCTGTATGGTTATTCATAACACAAGCTCTGCTTACTTTGGGGCCATACAGTTGGTGTGTTTGTCTGGGGATTTATTATTATTATTATTATTATTGATGACGTATCGATATTACTGTGAGCGCCCTCACGGGCAATCGGAACGGGTATATGAGCGCTGTAATCGGCAAACGGAACGCAGTATCAATATGATTATTTCATTTACGTCAATCTCTTACAAAAGTTCATTTAATTTCAATATTATATTTCAAGTTCAATATTTAGAACTAAGATATCTAGCAGATTCGATACTCGTTGTGCTACCCTAAAAAGGGACGCTATTTGGTTTTTTTTTCAAGTTTAGGTATGCACGTTTTTTCGTAGCTAGGGCTTGTCCATTCGTTGAGGTCAATGGAAAAGTTGCAACGGAGCTGTCATAATCAAAAAGTTTTAACCATAGACATAATTCCTAGTTTTTTTTGTATGAAGACTACCTGCTATGAATCACTGTTTTTAAAGGATTTTAGGTTATGTGGGTATTGTTTGTGTACTTTTGAAGAATTCGAATATTTTATGTTCGCATGATAAAGAAATAAACTGCGATTTCCATACAGTACAAGATTTGAATCATCTAATCGATTGGTCAAGCTGTCCAAATAATGTTTTAAGTTAGTAATTACAAAAATGAATAAATTCATAAATTGTTATCGTCACGCAAATCATGTATCACATGTATTTTTGTGTAAAACCAGAACAGCTATGCCAAGAAGGCAACTACATGTTGCAGTAACGTCATTAGTTCGAAGGCATCCGTCTAACAAGGACATTATTTCTCCTGGTACTGCAATGAAGTATGAATTAATGTCTGATAATAATCCTGAAAATGATAGTAATGAAGCTTTAGAAACTTATGACAAATATTCTTTATTAAGTGATGAACTTGATGGTATAAATTTAGAAAGTGAGTTTATTTTCTGACCATAACCTTTGCATATCATTATAAAAAGATCACTATTTAGACAAAGATGATTATATTTTTCAGGAGGCAAAACTGGAGTTTTTGATATTGAGGATCTGGTAGAGTTGCTACAGAGAGAAAGTGCTAGAGATATATTTGTAGCAGCTGTTCCGAGAGAAATAAATTATGTAGAGTACATTTGCGTTGTGAGTGGTAAAAGTAAGAGGCATATTCTAGCTATAGCTGAATTCATTAGAAAAGTGTATAAAAAGAAATGTCTTAAAAATGACTTAATACCAAAAATTGAAGGAAAAACATCTGATGAATGGATGGCGTTAGATTTAGGTAGCTACATATTTTTAATTATTCATAGTGTATAGTTGCAATTTTAAACTCCAGCTGATGTTTACATAAAATATCATTACTCTTCAACATAAAGTACATTTATCTTTTTCTCTTGTGAACACAGATTTAAAACAGTAAGTTTAGGTAAAGTGCAAACTTATAATATAAACTTTTATTTATTTACAGTGGGAATAATACCTATGTATGATAATGTTTCACAATTAAAGGTGGATGACATAATAACAGCCACAATAGCTTTATTTTTAAATCCATACTATCTTATAGATTGGAAATTACCATTTTAATTTCTGCCGTTTCAGGTAACATAGCTCTGCATATATTTTCTAACAAAGCTAGACAAACTTATGATCTGGAAACATTATGGGCAGTTGGAAGTGAATTTGATGAACAAACAAACAAGAAGAATGATGTAGTGGAAATATTTGAAAACTATAGCAAATACCTAAAAGATTTAAAACCTCTTGAATGAAAGCTTGTTTTGCATTCTATGCAATTGTATATTAGTATTACATGTAAATGGTTGTATTGGTTTGTAGACACACAGTGGAGATAAAAAATGTATTACCATTATATGCTGTTCAAATAAAAATGTTCTTATATTCCTACCCATCAAACACTATCTGTTTTATCATGTTTTTGGATAAGGTGAATGAATACTGACAATAAGTGTTTAAAATAAATATAATATTAAAAGTCTCATACAAAATGTTTGTTTTTGCTTAATTACATTGAAGTTACACATGGGTGCATACATATCCATTTCAATTAATAAATGTACAAATAAAACCTATTAATAGTCAAATTATATTTTATTTTCATTGTAAGATCTGTAATCACTGCAATATATGTATATATAATCATTAAAAACTTTACATATTCACATTATGTATGTATAAAATAATTTGGCATAATTTAAAACACTAGAATGTTTTATTGTTCTAAATGCAGTTTTCAATGTAAAATTATTCAAAACCATTTCAGTTGACCACAGTACATTCATACAATTTTACAATCACAAGATTCTTTTTCAGTCAAAATGCTGTTTCTTTTCTAGTTCCTTATACTTAATGTTAAGTTTTAGAAATGTGTTATAATTACTCATTATCACAATATTGAAAAAATCTCCATTGTATACCTTATCTTCTTAAGGTTATTGTAACATTATGACTTTATTGGTAAGAATATAAAACAAAAATAAATTTGTTAACTTTAAAAAAAATACTTACACATTTCTAAAACTAAATACTTTTATACTATTAGCTATCATAATTTGGAAGCAATCTACAACCAGTGCTTTTACAGTTAGTTTTGTAAAAATAATATTCAAATTATTGGAAGCCAATATTAAATAAACAAAAGTATGAGCATAATTTACACCATACTAAACAATTACAAAATATAATCATAAAAATATTGCAAAATAATTGGATCACAATAAGTCTTGAATATCCTACAGTCATTACACTAAAGTTTCAAAGCATTGAATAAACAGTTCCAAATAGGAATCATGACTCATTATTTGACTACACAGTCACCACAATGATAGCAACTTAATTCAACTCTAGTATTCATTACAACTCCAAAGAATAATATTTTTGAATTTAAATTATTGTGACTAGTGCATGAAATTATTTCATAGAATCCTAAAGGCTGCATTTCATATGATAATGTGAACATATTTTTGAATAGAATATCTAAACAGCAGCCATTACATTTACATATCCAATTGTCTTCCTGCATCTTATTAACAGCATTATCAATCAAATGTGAAAATAAATATATGAAACAAATTCATGGGCCAGGGAACTTGCAATAGTTTAAAAAACCTATAGTATTGACATTTAATTTATACTTACAAATAAAAATGCATGTTTAAGAGAAGGAATCCTAAATTTAAGACAAAATTGCAACGCTACGCCTTACACCAGCACCAGAGTTAACATTGTCTAAACTTGACCACTTTTTCAAGCCTTCTTTTGTTATTTCTGCAGCTATTTTATCCTCCATTACTCGAGACATTGCCTCAAGCTTTTGTGCCCGTTCCTTGCTCAGAGGTTCACTGGGAAAAGCTAGCTCGTTTGCTTCTGCCAGTGTGCGGAGATCAAAATAATACTTGGCATAAACACTTGATGGTACATTTATGTTGAATTGGAGCATTTCTAAAAATTGTCTCTCAAGTTCATTCATATCCTCAACAGTTATGTCTTTCAATATTTGGCAGTAATCCACATTCCACACAGCTTGGTCATCCCATACCTTACTAGCTAACAAAATTGCACCCAGTACTATCCTTTTCCAATTAGAGGGAGCAATATCCAGTTCAGCACAGACTAAAAGTCTCTCTAAATACACCAGAGTAATTATAGCACATTCTGCTGTCAATTGAGCAGCATTAAACAATGTTCTCACAAATTTGTAGATTTGTTTGTGCTCAGGATTATATTTATCATAATCATCACTGATACCATCTTTACTTAGAGGATGCAATTTTTCATCAAATATATCAAGTCTGCGTTCTGAGGTTCTATTCTTTATATGATAATAAATTGCCAAAGCAACACACTTTACTGTGTTTTTCAAATTTGGTTGAGACACAGTGCTATCATCTAAATATATGGTAGAACAAGAACTACTTTTTTTCAATTTGTTGTCTGCTATTTGATGTTGACTACGCTTTCTTGTTATTCCATTCTCTATTGATGCTTTAGATCTTTCTAAAAAGATAGTACCTGCAATAGGATCTTGTGAAGGATCAATGTCTCCATCATCTGGTTCTCTCTCACTTATATGTTGTATATTATTGCAGCTCACTTCACCCTCAGGAAGGTATTCATCAAGCTTAACGACATCTTTTCTAGTGGGTGTTGGGCTCTGGTAGCAGCAGCAACTATTTTGATTACCCATGATAATGGTTAAGTGAACACTGCAGTATTTCAAATGCAAACTATCACCATTCTATTTAAAATATTAACTTTATAATTCTTTTACGTGCTATGACTTCCATGGTATCTGAAATTATGTTATTGCATTATATTCCATAACATACAACATATGCAACGAAGAACATTCACAAAAAATTCCAACCTTTTAAATATATTAAACTTACATTATGACGTATCTATTATACAAATAGTAAGTAATTAATAAAATATAGGGCAAATGCATGTGATGCGGTAGAATCCATCCATCCAAGCAGCCAGTCAGCCAACCTAATTTTGACAGTGACATGAGTGACAATGGCACAAAATGATTGAACCTTTTTTTTAGATTGAATACCGAAACTCGACCGTAAAGCGAGCGCTATTTACCTGTTGTAATCCGCCCGGATTTTTAAAAACTGCACCCTCGCTGTTTATAACCACATATCAACGAAAGACTTGGCTGCATGGCATTGCCTTTGCCTTCCTCAACTTGAGGAGAAATAATTAAAAAAAAAAATTATAACCACATACCTTCATCGTCTCCATTGTCATTCATAAAATCATCATCATAAAAGAAGAAGAAATTAATATCTACGACAAAATAGGCTGTATCGCGTAGTTCCTTTTTATAAGATAAACGTTTTAAAATAGGTATCCAAAAGTTACAAAATGTTTTTTGTAAACAATGTGATTTCTTTATCATTGTATATTTTTAGTTCACTTTAAAATTCGGTATTTAAGTATTTTCTACGTAGTATAAGAAAATTGGTAATATCGAAATAGAATATACAAACCAATACTGGAAGATCTTAAAAAGTAGCCTTCATCAATATGTTGATGTATTTTTCTACATCTGCTTTTTCCGTTTTATACCAAATATGTATATTCCCATAAATGTTGGTAATACCGGTCCATAGCCTAGACGCATAAAGTTGACACAAAATAATAAAAACAAGTATTAAAGATTCAAAAATCTATAAACGGACAAGTTGTTCGATTACAGATTTTTGAATCTTTAATACTGGAATGTCTTGTCGACTTTTTTTATTTCTCAGAAGACGCCCCTTGATAATCTTATTGCATAGTTTTACAAAATACCCCTTTTAAATTTAATCATGCAATGCATGCAAGCATGCATATAAAGCTTTGTAATAATGTCATTTTTAAATGCAAATAATGTTCACTAGGTGAAAGCCCATAGCATTATTAAAAATCAGCCCAAAATGAAGAAAAGAAACAGAATAAACAAAAAATTAATTAAAGAAGTAAAATATCCACTTGACTTGTTACAGGTGCGCAAGTAGTGAAATGCTTAGGTAGTCAACTTTTTATGTTGTAAATTGGACTATTCTTTTTTATTACATATATTCGTATACGCCACAGTCAGCAGACACACAATTTTACAGATACACACGTTATAATATAACAACCCTAGTTTTGGGTGGGGGGGTTTAAAAAAGCATCATTAAATAACGAAGCTAGAGTTCTTAAGTTCTTCGTGATTCATTTTTGACTTACCCCGTAGGCTTCATAGTTAATATTTTAATTTTTAGTCTTATCAGCTAGTTTAACCTTTTAAGATAAAACCTTTAAACGAGTTTTTTAAATTTATATATTTATTTGCATATTAAGAGTTTTACAGAGGTCTTATTGTAACAGAACTTACAACTTAATCACCCATGCATTGGGTATTGCAAATGTTAGAGGGCATTACAAATAGTATAGAATGAAATATTCAATTAGCTCTTAACATAAAGATGGCATTTTTATTGCATATATTTAATTTAATTTTATTGCAGATGTGATATTAATGACTGACCTTCCTAATTTCAATATTATTTAGATCTACCATACCACTGTATAATAATAATTATTATTATTTTTATTTTTTTTTATATTTATAAAAGATATGTCCCAAAATGCAAGGAGTCTGGGCCAGGTCTTTGTAGACTTTATCAAAAAATAGTTTAAGATGCTTAGTACACTTTTTGATTGTTAAATTGTTATTAAAACACTTTGTTTACTGGTAGGAAATGAAATTATTCATTTTTAGTGTGCAACACAAACAAAAAACATCGTGGCGGAAAAAATGTCATTTTGACAGCCAAGGTTTACTTTTGTTTTGTCTATCGAGTAGTATCGATGGCTGGCATTAAGTCCAAAGAATTGAATTGCATTGTTTTGTGTATTTTTAGCTTATTTAATAGTTGTAAAGTTATAAGGAAACTGAAAAACAAACTCAAGCGCAACAAACAATCAAACACACAGACAGACAACTATCAATGTGATGTGAATGAAGTGTGCTGTGAGTAAGGTGGCTGTCCCCTCTGCTTAGTGAACTAACTTTACTTTACAACTTCCGTCATAGAAAAGACTCATTGTCAATGTTGCCCGCTAAAACGAACACAAATAATGTTGACTTTTTTATTTTCTTACCATCTAACTACTAATTAAATCAAATTATTTGTATTTTTCCTATAATTACCATTTATTTGTCAATTTTTTTAGGTGGTGTACAAAAACCTAGCCCAGTCTGTGACATTTCTTTTGTTAACTTTTATTTAATATAAGTACATACTTTAAGACTATATTTTAATAGGTTTATTTAAATATTCACTTACTGAGTAGAAACAATTTTCAATAAGGAATTTTTTTTAATTTGTACTAAATATTGATAGTTTATTTTCTTGTTTTACATTTAAAGGTAATTTATTGAATATTTTTACAGTCATATGATATGGGCTATTTGACAGCATATTAATTCTTGCAGTGGGCATATATAGTCTATTTTTATGACGAGTATTAATGTTATGAGTTTGATGAATTTTTACAAATGTTCCAATATTTTTAAAGACAAAAATACACAGGTCGAATATATAAATACAGGGAAGTGTAAGCAGTTTATATTTTTTGAATAATGGTTTACAACTTTGTGAATTGTCTACACTGGCAAGTATCCTAACAAGCTTTTTTGCATGATGAATAAGTCTTGGGAGTTTTTGAGAAGTCGCTCCTGAAGGTAATGATGTTCAAGCACTACAGGACCCCTACGCGAAACGTATATACTTAGGAACTCTTAACTTTTGACTGTAAGACAACTATTCATACAGGAAACAGTGATAAGCCAACACAAAAAACTATCTTTCAATTTTGACATATAGTCATAGCGACGACGTGATAATTTTATGAAACATCTCGACACAACATTTTTTATAACTAGATTTCAGGGTTACTTGGGGCCAATGCTTTATAATAAACTAAACAAAAAATAAATTTTTACGATACTAACGTATTTAAGACTAAAAAGGTACTTACAAAATGGTTAAAAACTCAAAACTACAATGATATAGAGAATCTACTCGTGCCTCTCAAGTAATTTATTTTGTCAACTCTTGTACACACATATATACATATTAACTAATCAGTTGCGCATTAAACTCACATTACACACTACAGCACGCGCACACACGCATACTTTCTAATCTTAATCTCTACATACAATAATTATTCCTACCCAACATCTTTCCAGCAACCAAAACTAAAAAAACGTGTCATAATGTATACTGCGAACGATACCGGCTTAGAAAGAACAACTACAATTTACGGACTAGATCAACTACTATATACCTTTAAAAATAAATGTCCATATTAAGAAAACTAAAAAAGAAAAACAAAAGATATATTTATATTCGTAAAAAATTACTATTTTCTCAAGAGGCATAAGTTCACAGTTTAAGTTGTCTTCTGTCTTCTGTCTTCTGTCTGTCTTCTGTCATTCTAACCCTGTTTGTTACTAGCGCCCTGACCTCACTCGTCACCGGCCAGTATACAGTAGTAATAGAAATTACCCACATAGTTATTTTATTTATCGATTTGTTGTTTAAAGTTAATATGATAGTCGATTTAGCTATGCGGCCAAAGTTTACAAGTATATATAATATTGTGATGTTGCTGTCTGTGGGTCAACACGCGGATGTAGAATAGGATCCTCAGTGGGGTTAAATAGTAAAAGGGTTGTGATGGAATAGGTAATGTATTTTAAACGTTATTGGTATAGAATTTTGTCAGGTGTATTTCGGTGCATTTTGAAAAAGTTCTCTGCATTGCGTTGTGAAATATAAATTCATTAATTTATAGGTATCATTCGGGGTTAAGTAAAATACTTTGGATCCAATTTTATGATCTATTCATAGGTAAGTTTGTCCGGTAATAATTAGGCAGGTAAAATCTTAATATTTAGGTAGGTAATATTTAAACTTTCGAAATTACAAACTTTCAAATAAACTTTTAATCATTCAGAAAAGTTTAAAGTTAATATGACAGTTCATGTCAAACGTGTTTGTTTTGCCAACTGAATGATAATGTTTGATAATATAATTTGATTAATTTAGTATTAATTTTAATATAAGTAGGATTAATTAAATTTACTTTTATTGGGATATTAATGTATTTATTACTTATCAATTAACTATAATTATAATTTAATTGTCTTCAATGGGTTATTTTAACAATTGTAGATTAATTTAATAATAAAATATTGGTTATTTGAATTTGCGTATGATTATGTAACGTAAATGATTAATATGGGGTTGTTGATTATTCATGAATTGTATGAGAAATTATAATAACTTACACTGTTATATTTAGATATTAATTAACCAGCCGGGATCTTGGCTGATTTTCATCAGGTTTTGTGGCTAAATATAATAAATACTATAAGATCATTTTTGGTGTACCTAATAAGATGTTGTAATTTAAACATGATCAAGTATATATATTCCTATCGGTAGGGGGCTCATCTGAGAGTAATCCCGATTAATGTATATGGTCCTGATTTAAGTAGGGTCGTTACTTAAGAATGAAATGTACATAGGAATTTATTTAATATATAAATAAATTAAACATGAGGGGCGATTGCAACGTTTGCTTGTGCCGTATTTAATAAAAGAGGTTATTGCACAAACAAACTTGCCGACATTTATGACTGGCAACTTATAAGTCTGTCATTATTTTATTTTATTTGTAAAATGTAAAATATATAGAATATGGAAGATTGTTCCGTGGCATCCCTTGACGGGATTCCTTTAGGGAATTCCTTTACGGAATTCTATTGTGGGCTTCGTCCCCAAAATAGTCTAAGAATTATTCTTTTAATATAAAATAGATTCATCATAAATAAAAGTAATTTAAAGTTATATGTGTTTTTCCTTTGTTGATTAGGAAGGCCTCCCTTGGTTAGATTAGGTCCATCTAGGGTCCCGTACCGCCAGAGTACCTACCTACAGTAATTACAAAAATGCAATTTTATTTAATAATAACTCGCAAGGAATGGCTACGTGAGGATGTTTTCTTGATTATGTATTAAAAAATAGTAACATATCAATGGAAGACACTAGTGCTTGAGTGACAGGCTAGGCCTAGTTTAAGCACTACAATGTCATTTTATGATGATAACACAAAAATAAAAAATTAACACAAAATAAATAAATAAATAAAGTCTTTATAATAAGGCTTGTTATGAGTTGGAGACTAACAAGCAATGTCAGTCAAGACGTACTATTAGAACAACTATGGTGATCAATTGTTGTACTCGTACATTTACAATGTTTCGTTGACATAGTTTTTAATTATTTGTAAGATCGTTTTAAAAGTGTATTATTCTACTCACCACTTATTGAAATCATACTCACTCATTAAAATGTTATTTCTTTAGAAGAACAATTTGAGGTGTCATAGTATATTACTTATGTACCTATTCGTGTGTTACACTGTATGTATTATTTTAAGTTTAGTTTTAATAAACAAGTCAGAGCGTTTATACGTGTGTTTCACTTAATAAGGAACCCGATCACGTCCTCATGGCGACCCTGCCGTGCAGTGGGACTCGGGCGCCGAGCGAAGCCGCGAACTCAGCAAATTCCGATTGATTAACAACGAACAATGAAGTCTCGCATTCTGTATTGTATTACGTGTTGTGTTCGCTATAAACTTTTAATTTGGACTTTGAAATAGTACTTTACTAGTTTCATACTATAAAGTTGTGCTTCATACCTTTGAATAAATATGGGTAAATTATACTCCTAAACAGAAAAAAAGAGGTGATAATAACGCAAAATGCAGCGGGCAGCAACTAAAGTCAAAGTGACCAGTCGGAACATATTAAGATCAACAATATATTTCTTAGCACAATATTAGCAATCATTGTGGTAGTTATTGCAGTATGTGCCTTTAAGTTTTACCAAAGATGCCACAATAAATGGATAAGAAAGGAAATTCGTCGTGGTTACGATTCCGTACGTACTAGGTTATCCGGGCGTCCTGGGAAAAATGCAAGTGCCCAGCCGGAGGAGGTTTGATAGTGTCAGTGATAAAATATGTAAGTACTACAGTGTAAACAGTGCAAAAAAAAAAATGAAAAGTGAATCACGCACGCGCAGCTTCGGCTTAGATTTTAAAATTTTATTATTTCTTTGATTATTATTAGTTGTATTGGTTTTATAGAATACAAGTTAGTAGGTATAGCCATGAACTATACATGGAAAGTGAACTTAACACGATTTATGATGAGTTAGAAATATTAAGGATTAGCATTAGAAAATTAGGTTCTCAAAGGAGAAAAGAACAGATAGGTATAAATAAATTTAACCAAGCTGAACCAAAACGCTGTATGAAAGTTACATAAATATAGTGAAATCCTACAACTTTTCTGAAGTTTCGTCAACTTGTGCGAGAATATTGATAATACTTATAGAAAAATATTGCATTTGAGTTTAGACACGGAAACTGAAATCTAGTTAAAATGGCGGAGACTAAAGAATATTTTGATTTAAAGGTAGCCGCGAGCTTAATTCCAATTTTAGACGGAAAAGAAACTACTTTCGATCAAATGGTGGAAGGAATAGAACTGATGGATGATATGCTTAAAATAGTGGAAAACAAGAAATTGCTGATTTCTTTTATTTTGAAAACTAGGCTAGATAAAACTTCTAAACTAAAATTAAAATCGAATTATGACTCAGTAAAATCATTAATCGATGACATTAAAAAGTACTTATTGCCAAATTCTCAAAATAATATTAGCCAAATAACTTAACATTTGACGATTTCTGAAGTAAGATTGAGGATTTGTTTATAAATTTAGGTAATAGTATAGTGCGTGATTTGTTTCGACCAATTAATGAAAACCTTGCACTAAAGAAGTTTTCTGATGGATCAGGGAACCGCAGGCTTAGCACAGTTATTACAGCACGAAATTATACGGAGCTGAAAGATGCAATTCAGGCCGCCAAGGACGAAGAATCATCGCAGCCGTCTATATCCACTACCATGAGCATGAGAGGTGCTTGGTAAAAATTACGATTTTTATAATAATGCTTATGCCCATAACAACAGGTATTTTCAGAATTATTATAATAAGAGTACTCGAGTGCCACAATCAAACTTTGTGACGCGTGGTCGTGGAAATTTCCAGAGGCAGCGTCCCACGCGCGTGCCCCGCGCTCCACAAGGCTCCAGGTCATATAACATGAAAGGCGAGGCACATATGTATGTATCTGAGCAACAGCCCGACTCCACTACAGAGAACCAGCAGGTTTTTCGTTCATAATTATTTATTTTCATGTGATCGTTTATACTTATTCGTTTTTATTAGAGACTGGCGCGACACTTTCGGTTATACACAAAAATCCTACCCTTAACCCTTAAATGCACACTGTATCGATATCGATACATCACATTCTAATCGTTTTTTTTTATCAGTTTTTGTTTTAAGTACTACTAGGCTAAATGTATAAAACATTTCTTTGCCTCACTGCCTTCAATAAAAAATATCAATGCCAAGTGTCAATGTCATTTCTGTACGTTATTTCATCATCTGTGCTGAGAACGTCAATGAAGTACGCGTTATTTCAAAATAAGGTTCTTCATTTCACTGTGAAAAAGAAAATAATTGGAATTGTTCCAAATAAAAATCAAAAAATGAATGGTTTGACTTTCATTTACTTCAAAATATTTAAAAATATACGATTTTTACAAGTTTACTTAAGTAAATATTACATTTTATGTTTGTATCGAAAACGATACAACATGCGTTTGATTCCTAAAAACTGCCATGCAAATTGTTTAGACAAAACGGTTTTGGTTTTGATTCTACTTGCTTTTGGGTATGGCTTAACGCATTTCTTTTTTTGCTTTTTACCGCAGCAAATAGATATGTTGATGAGGTTGGAGAATGGAGATATTTCAGAAGATGATTTTGAGTCAGATGGGGATGACATTCGTTATTATCCATTTTAAGGAAGGTATAGGATTCGTATGAAGAGTAGAAAGTGGTACATTAGAATATTTTACCACCTTCTAGACTTAACTATAATAAATTCATGGGTATTACATAATAAAGTATCAGAAAGAAAAGTCACCCACAAAGAAATCATGATCCTTGCAGACCGTCGATCAGAGTTGGCCGAAACACTTTGAAAATATACTTCTGTTAACACCAGAGGGCGCCCAAGCACCAGTACATTAGGGGAAGATCAACCACCACCCAATATGAGAAAAGGGAAACCTTGCCAAAGTTTGCCACCTCCTGAAGTTAGACTTGACCTAAGTGGTCATAACATCATTAGAACAGAAACACGTGGTCGATGTATAATGCCGTCTTGTAAGTTATTAAGTATTATTAAATGTTCTAAGTGCAACATTTACTTATTTTGTAAGAAAACAAAATATTGTTTCACCCATTTTCATATCTCTCCAACTTTATAATATAACGATTATTTTGTGCACTTAATGCATAGTGTATCGAAATCAATACAAATAATATATATTGTTATAAAAAAATAAATGTTACAGTTAATATATATATTTTAAATCATTTTTTAGAGTTATGTTACACCTTTATTAAACATATATATATTTTTCGGCTAAAAAGCGGTTATCATGCATTTAAGGGTTAAATTGTACATTAACTAAAGAGGAAACTATAATACAGGGTTTAGGAAGACGTATTACGTGTGATTACATAACATGCCTTACCTTAATTACAAGTTGCTCTAACTTTTCGTTTAGTCAAAAGTTTCAGGTAGTTGATAATATACCTTGTCGTACGGATGGCATCATTGGTTTAGACTCTCTGAGAAATTACAGTACACATATCGACTTACATTCTTATCAACTAACTCTGTATAACAAGTAAGTAATTAAAGTAAAATTTGTCTTAAATTACCAGCTCGTACTGAATCTATTCATTTTATTCCGTTAGATGATAATTACAAAGCAGACGGCGAATACGTACTATTTTCAAAAGAGTAATCAGAAAATGTATTTTTGGCAGCTAGTTTAGTAAAAGTTAAGAACGGAAAAGTACCACTTCGAATTTTGAATACTAATGAAAAAGATGTCACTTTATCCTTATTTAAACCGGATATGCATGATATTCCAAATTAAAATATTTGTAACTATGAAACATCAAAAACAACTGTAAATAGAGTAGAATTGTTACTAAAAACTTTGAAATTAGATCACTTATGTGCCAGAGAGAGAGAGAGAGAGAGAGAGAGAGAGAGCAAATAGAATCCATATGCTCGAAATATGCTGACATCTTTTACTTAGAAGGCGATAAGGTTGGTGTAACAGATATTATGGAACTATCCATTTCTTTGAAACCGAAAAAGAAACCCGTGTATTCAAAACCATACAGAATTCCAGAAACTTTGAAAAGTGAAGTAGATACACAAATAAAATGTTACAGGATGATATAATTGAAAAACCGGTTAGTGATTGGAATAGCCCAATATTGTCAGTTCTAAAAAAGTTGATACACACACAGATGAAAAAAATAATGGAGATTAGTTATTGATTACAGAAAAGTGAACAATGTTATAAAGGACATCTATTTTAGTCATTTAGATTGACAAAATCGTTTTTTCAAGCCGGGTTGGATCAGAAAAGCAGAAAAATAACAGCTTTTACACGAAGGTTAGGAGAAGACCAATTTAAAAAAAAACGATTACCTACGGGATTAAAAATTAGTCCTAGCGCATTTACTCGCGTTATGTCAGTAGTTTTAGCAGGTTCAAAAGACCGTGCATTCACATATGATTTTGTAGTTTTTGGAAGAAACCTCGAAATTCATAACAAAATCTTCTACATATTTTCGAACAACTTAGAAAAACAAATTTAAAGGTCAATCCTTTAAAATGTGAATTTTTGAAAACAGAACTTTTGTATTTAGGGATTATAGTATCATCAAAAGGCATTTTTCCGGACCAAAATAAAGTAAACGTAGTTCAAAACTATCCTGTTCCAATAAATGCCGAAGAAACCAGACGGTTTGTAGCATTCTGTAATATTAATGAAAATTTATTCCTTTTTTTGAAAAAATAACATTGCCACTTAATAAACTCTGTAGAAAACATGTTATTTTCAATTGGACGGATGAGTGTCAAAATTGGCAAACCTGCTGCGATCGGCCTCGAAGATAAGAGTTGAACCAGGCCACTGCAGAAGGAGATACGTTTAGAGATGTTTAAATGCCAAGGAGTATGTCAATGTCGACAGAATTGAAATCTATGGCCCAACGAATGTCGTCGGTGACATTTATAAGCTCACAAATTGTTCTGTGCCCTGGTTGGAAGCCGGATTGAAAACTACTATACTATTTCCATTTCTTTGTTTTCTCGATGACAGTTCTAATTTGATATAATGTAGTGTTGTGACCAAATAAGTAATGATATCGATCGCATACATTTATTATATTTTGAACAAAGACAAATACAACAAAAGCATTCAAATACATTTTTTAAAGGTCAATTACTCAATGGCCCACCGCCATTTTGTGTTTGTTTTAATCTGTCACTCGCAACAAGACGGTCGTGCTAGTCACTACATTTCTGTTCGCTGAGTTTTTTCACATTATCCATACGTTACGTTGTGTATTTTGTGTTCCTCCGTGTTGATTGCTGCCCAGCTGTCAAATATCAAAATGCCGAAAGGATCTGTTCTGAAAAGGCAGGCGAGAGAACTGGTGATCAAGGTTCGTAATTACTTTGAAGCAGAGTATCAAAAGGTGGCCCGCTATTACCACTGTCGCAAGTGCGAGAGCGTGTTGCGGCCGCATTAGGAATAAGTGGACCTACTGTTTCTAAAATTGCTACCGAAGCTTACGGTACAAGCGGCATGCAGGAAAATAAGCTTCGTACGCCGAAGAAAAAACGCCAACCACGTCGTGCGACATCGGTTGACAACTTCAACGCTGATGCTATCCGCCGTCATATGTATGACTATATCTTGCGCAAAGAAATTCCAACACTTATAAAACTTGTTGTTTCTTTACGTGAATGTGGTTTGTTTCATGGCCAAAAATCGTCATTAAGCTTAGTTTTGAAAGAAATTGGATTTTCTCATTAAAAATCGGACAAACGTAAAATATTGATGGAGCGTCACGACGTTGCCATTGTTCGCTGCGAATTTTTGAGGGAAGCCAAAAAGATATCAGATTGGTCAAATGTTATTTTCACTGACGAGACTTGGTTAAATGCAAACCACACAGTATCTAAGAACTGGACTGACGACACCGCCGCTTCCACTAGTTCAGTGCCAATGGGAAAAGGTGAACGCCTTATCATATTCCATGCAGGGTCTACGAAAGGATTCGTGTCAGATGCTTTACTGGCCTTTAAATCCAAGAAAACAGTGGACTACCACGAAGAAATGAACGCGGAGATTTACGAAGGATGGACGGATGGTTTAAAGAAATGGTGCAAATGGAAGAACCGTCCGTAATTATTATCGACAATGCTACATATCACTGCAGACAAATTGATAAAATGCCGACGCAGGCCAATAAAAAACAAGAGATAATTGACTGGCTCCATCGTCATGGCGAAAATGTGGATAGTACTTTATTAAAAGTACAATTAGTGAATATTTTAAAATCGAACAAAAGCCTCCCTAAATGATATGTTATCAACGAAATAGCTGCCGAATGTGGTCATTGGTTTCTTCGACTCCCGCCGTATCATTGCCAGTACAATGCTATAGAACTAATATGGGCACAAATCAAAGGACGCGCCGCTCGAAACAATACCCATCCCCCTTTTACGGCAAACAAGATGTTAGTGCATGCAAAAAATGCATGTGCGGAAGCAACTGCCGAAAACTGGGAAAAAATTGTGAGAAGAACCCAAAACATTATAGCGTCGGATTAGGAAATTCATGTGGCATTCGATAATATGCTAGCACAGGAACTTTTAATAAATGTTGGAGAGAGCTCATCGAGAGACGATTTCTCGATTCATCAGATTTTGATTAAGATAAATAAATAAAGATTACCTGTCGTTATAATTATTTCGTTTCATTGTCGAGTACTGTTGAGTTATAAGTTTAAGAACGAAGTTTCATAGACAATAGAATTAGTTATCTTGCTTATCTTTGATTGAGTCTGTAGTTTATGTCTAACCTAAAAAAGTGTTTAATCTCTCTGTTGTAATGGCAGCACTGACGCAACATTAAACTATCAACTGAAGATACAGTTTTTCATTAATAATACCACCAAGCTAGACCATCCACACAGGAAGAATCACAGGTTATGGGCCCAGTTCCCAGTACCAAAAACTAGGATGGAAAATACAATTACCGCATCCGCGGGTCTGATACTGGAAGGTTCCTCAAATTGGAACTTGTGGAGATTCCAGGTACGAGTTATATTAAATAGCTTGGGTTTGTGGGGTATCGTGGATAGTTCGATTAAAAAACCTACGGAAGAGGGTGAAGACCTTATGAAGTGGTTGCAGAAAGATGCTAAAGCACAAAGTGTGATTGTTGCGAGGTTATCCGAGCGCGTGCTTCGCCTTATAACAACGTGCAACTTGGCTGCCGAAATATGGAGCAAATTGGAGAGCGTATATGAGCTAAAATCTTCGTGTAGCCTACACTACGTACAACAAAAGTTTTTTGCGTATGTTTAC
This sequence comes from Marasmarcha lunaedactyla, assembly GCA_923062675.1. Taxonomy (NCBI): domain Eukaryota; kingdom Metazoa; phylum Arthropoda; class Insecta; order Lepidoptera; family Pterophoridae; genus Marasmarcha; species Marasmarcha lunaedactyla. The sequence continues at coordinate 23,289,143 of OV281346.1, forward strand.
GAAGGTCAAGGCATCAGTGAGCACATTTCAACTCTCCAAGATCTTGCAAATAAACTGGCCGATATGGGGCATCGAGTAGATGATTCGACATTGATGACAAAAATATTGATGACCCTACCAGAAGAATACAAACATTTTAGAAGTACATGGGACTCTGTAGAAGATAGTAAATTAAATATTAACAATTTGACTGCAAGGTTATTGATGGAAGAAGAGCGAATAAAAGGGTCTGATTATGAAACCACCACTTCAGCATTAGCTGCCAAAACAGGAAAGAAAATAGTAAAGTGCAACTACTGTGGAAAATTGGGACATCGGGAAGAAAAATGTTACAGCAAGAGAAACAGTGAAGTAAATAAGAATAGAAATAGTTATGCAAACAATAAAAGTGGTCAACAGAACAATCGCCAAAAAGTGTGCTATTATTGCAAAAAAAGTGGACATTTTAATCGTGACTGTCGGTTTAAAATAAATAAAGAACATCTTCAAGGTAATGCTTTTCTAGTGAGTGCTATGTATGGTCAAGAAGAAAACAATCAATGGTACATGGACAGTGGCGCTTCGGAACACATGTGCAAGAACAATGAACATTTTTCAGTGTATAGTAAACTTAAAGAACCGCGTAAAATTGTGGTTGGAGATGGTTCTATCATAACTGCAATAGGCATCGGGCAAGTACAGTTAGAGGCATACAATGGTTTAAAATGGATTAAAACCACATTGTTTAATGTGCTTCATGTGCCAACTATTAAGGTAAATTTATTCTCAGTGGCAAGTGCCTTGGATCACAACTACTTGCTCATGTCGTTGAATAATAAGTGTCAGTTATTGAATGAAGATGGTTCAGTAGCTGCCATTGCTCAAAGGAAAGGAAAGTTGTTTGTCATGGATTTCAGATCAACAAAAACTGAATCAAGTGCATATATTGGAAGAATAAAATCAAAACTACTAGACTGGCATGTAAAACTAGCACATCAAAATTTTGATTATGTCAAGAAAACATTAAAGAAAAACAATATTGAGTATGAAGATAGTAATGAGATGTGTATAAGTTGCATAAAGGGAAAGCAGCACAGAGAACCTTTTGGAAGAAGCATGACTAAAACAGAAACATGCGGTGAAATAATTCATGCAGACTTGTGTGGTCCAATGGAAGAGAGATCCCTAGGAGGAGCTAGATATTATTTATTATTAAAAGATGATTATTCCCATTACCGAACAGTGTATTTTCTAAAAGAAAAGAATGAGGTATGTGATAAAATAAAACATTTCATAACTTTTGCAAAGAAGGAAACTGGTGAAGACATTAAGACTGTAAGGACAGATAAAGGAACAGAGTTTTTGAAGTTAAAAGATTTTCTGGAAAAGGTGGGAATAAGACATGAAACAAGCATTAGTTATACACCAGAACAGAATGGTAAAATTGAGAGAGAGATGCGTACTATTACTGAGGCAGCTCGCACAATGCTACAGGCTAAGTCCCTGCCTAAATATTTTTGGGCTGAGGCTGTGAACACTGCAGTATATACCATCAATCGTACTGGCACAAGTTCTGTTCCTGGATCGACACCTTATGAACTATGGTTCAAGAAAGAGTTTGACATCTCCACTCTAAAAGAATTTGGATCTGAAATTTATGTGCATGTGCCTAAACAAATCAGAAAGAAATGGGATCCAAAAGGAGAACCTGGTTTATTTATGGGATATGGAGATACAACAAAAGGATATAGAGTATATTTAACTAGGAAGAAAATAGTTGATATTAAAAGAGATGTAATATTTACTGGAAATGACAATGTAGAAGAAAAAGAGCAACAAGAAAGAAGTAAGACTATTGTAGCGGAAAGAAAACACCATGGAAAAGTAAAAGTGAAATCATCACAGTGTCTGAAGGAGACAGAATTTACAAAAAATGAAAATTCTTTTCAAGATGAAGAGAGACAAAATAAACCTTATCCCACAGATAATGAAAGAAGTGAAAATATTATAGACCAGCAGCAGGGTGATGAAATGTCTACTTCATCAGATACAATTGAAAAGTCTACTTCATCAGATACAATTGAAAAGTGTACTTCAGCAGATACAAAAGAACAGGAAATGATTGATGATGCAGAAAATAGTTCAGAAGAAAATATTGAGAATAGAAGAGAAACAAACAAGAGACTAATAAAACCACCTAATTGGATGAAAGACTATGAGTTTAACTTTATGACAACTGATCCAACTACATTCACGGAAGCTATGGAGAGCACAGAAGCTGATCAATGGACAGAAGCGGTTCAAAGTGAACTACAAGGACTGAAAGAGAATAATACCTGGACGAAGACTACATTACCTCCTGGTAAGAAAGCTATTAGTAGTAAATTTGTTTTTAAGAAGAAAATAGATGAGTTGGGCAATGTAAAATTTAAATGTAGATTAGTAGCTAGAGGATTCAAACAAGAAATTGATTATAATTTGAATGAACTTTATGCTCCAGTTGCTAGACTGCCTACTCTTAGATGTTTCATAGCAGTAGCAACAAAACTAAATTTATTTTTGTACCAAATGGATGTCTGTAGTGCATTTTTAAATGGTGAGATTAAAGAAGAAGTTTATATGCGAATGCCTAAAGATTTTTGTATTAATGATGATCGAAATACTGTGTACAGACTAAACAAATCCATCTATGGTCTTAAACAGTCGCCTAAAAATTGGAATCACAAATTTAATAGTATAATGAAAAGAGAGGGATTTGTTCAGTCTTCAAATGATTTTTGCTTGTATTCAAAGTGTAACAAGGACAGCAAATTGTACTTACTGTTATATGTCGATGATATTTTGGTATTTGGAACAAATGAGCAAGATATTAAGAGTATTAAAGATGTTCTATCAAGCAATTTTAAAATGAATGACATGGGTCTTGTTTCTGAGTATTTAGGTATAAGTATTAAGCAAAATTTGAAAGAAGGAAACACTGTAATAAATCAAACTGCTTACCTAAAAAATGTCTTACAAAAATTTGATATGAGTAATTGTAAACCGGCTAGTGCGCCGCTTGATGTAAATTTTAATTTTGAACTTTTAAAGCTAGATAAATCAGAAAGTCAAGAAATTGAAACTAAGTGTAGAAAACTGATTGGTAATTTAATGTATGCAGTTTTAGGATCAAGACCTGATCTATGTGCAAGTGTGTCTTTATTAAGTCGATATCAACACTGTGCTAGTACTCTATTATATAAAATGTTACAACAAGTATTGCGATATGTTAAAGCAACAGTTGATTTGTCTTTAGTTTTCAGAAGAGATATTGCAACAGAACACTTAGAGGGTTTTGTTGATGCAGACTGGGGAGGGGACCTAATAGATAGAAAGTCTACAACAGGCTATTGTTTTAAAATTTTTGGATGTCCAGTTCTGTGGGGTTCTAAAAAACAGCAAACCGTTGCAATATCATCATGTGAGTCGGAATATTTAGCTATGAGTATGGCAATAACTGAATTGTGTTGGTTAAGAAAATTATTATTAGATTTTCAGTTAAACATAAAATTAGAAAGTTGTAGCTTGTATGAAGATAATCAGTCAGCCATACAAGTAGCTATGTATCCTGAAAATAGTAGAAGATTAAAACACCTTAGTATAAGACATCACTTTATTAAAGAAAAAATTGAAGAAGGTATAGTTAACTTAAAGTATATATGTAGTGGCGAACAGCTGGCTGATCTTTTTACAAAACCATTGGGAAAACAGCTGTTTACAAAATTTAGAGATAGGTTACTTTCAGAACCTAATTAATTTTTCAGTTGTTTTAGTTAAGTGTTGTGCATAAACTTAATAATAATTTTTATAAAATCAATAATTGGTTATAAGATTGTAAACCTAATCCTATTGGGGAGGGGTGTTGAGTTATAAGTTTAAGAACGAAGTTTCATAGACAATAGAATTAGTTATCTTGCTTATCTTTGATTGAGTCTGTAGTTTATGTCTAACCTAAAAAAGTGTTTAATCTCTCTGTTGTAATGGCTGCACTGACGCAACATTAAACTATCAACTGAAGATACAGTTTTTCATTAATAATACCACCAAGCTAGACCATCCACACAGGAAGAATCACAAGTACCTACATATACCTACTTATTTTACAACAGCTTCGAAAATTTTAAAGTAGTTGGCATTGTCAATCAAGAATTAATACGTGTAACATCTTGTAATGAAATATAATATTAGTTAATAAATTTGTACAAAAGTATCCGGCAGTAGTTTAGTTTTATACATTTTGTAAAAACATATCGGGTCTGTTATCGTGTTACGTTTATTGATATAGCTCCGTCCCTATCAGTTTCTCCGACTCTGATTTTATATAACCTTGTACGTGTGTAAACGTAATATTTTCATAAAATAATGCATACATAATGTAAAAAAAACTTCCGCACAAGTATGAAAAGAGTTTAGCGTGTGCGATATGCTCAAGCACTTTGGAGAGAATAGGTAGGATGGATATTGGACGAAAATGGGAAAGAGAACTAGGGTTGGGAATCTTGGGTAACGAAATAACATGAGCATGTTTCTGGGAAGTGAGGAAAGTGCTGGTTGTAAGGGCAAAATTAAAAATATGTGTTAGTACTGGTAACAAAGTCAGTAATATCAAAGAAATCATTTTTGAACAGAGCTTATCCTCAGTGACAGCTAGAGATGTTATGGACAAAACGGACTTCTTAACGTTATCTTCAGTTACAGTTTTTAAGAATGAGTTGAAGGAATATTCGATAACGATACTAAATTATTATCTTTAATGGTAGAACTAACAACAATAGGAGGTTGGGAAAACCGGTCAATCTAAATTCAAGTTATGAAGTTCAGTAGACGGAGATCTGCCAATGCCAACGGACTTGAGAAATTTCCAGACTTCTGCAGGGCTACGGTTAATCAGGGAATCATGAAAGTGGCACTTTTTGGCCTCGTGACTTAGGCGGCTGCATCGGTTCCTTAGATTTTTGTAAAAAATCAAGTTACGTTCAATTCGAGTGCGTTTGTACCTACGTTTGGCCTTATCTCTGAGAGACATTGCATCTTTAATAGTCGCTGACAACCAGGAAGCTGGATTGTGTTTAATTTTCACTCTTCTTTGCAGGGCATGTCTATCATACAACTCCAAAAGTAGCGAGTTAAATTTTACGACTTTGCCATCGATGTCGTTGCAAAATGTCACTGGCGACCAATCTATGGTTTCAGTATCAAGCCGTTGGGGTTCAAGATGAATGTTATTAAAGCTCCGGAGATGTAAGGACGGTGGTTTCTGTTTGGGGAGACGTACATGAAAAGATAAAATAAATTAAAATTATGGTAAGAGAAAGGTGCAGTGAGTTGCCCGTGGTTCACTATATGTATAATGTGGGAACGATACTATTATGAGGTCTATAAAAGAGGGAAACACAACCAGGGAATAGTTATCAAGGGTTTCAAAATAATTGATGTACACATTGGGACTGTAAAAAAACTTAAAGCAAAGTCTTGACTTTGCTTATAATTGTATAACAGATATCGTGGGGATAGATGGCCACTCCACCACCTCCCTTTCCGGTACGATCATTGCGAATGACTTTAAATCCAGGCGGAGGATACTGTGTAGAATGAGGAGATGGCTTGAGAAACGTGTCTGCTATAAGTACGGCATCAGCATTGCTATTAGAAAAGGTAGCTACAAAGCCGGAGTAGTGACTAGGTGGGTAGTGGATATTTACCATATTTTCAGCATTATATTGATTCGATTAAAACGAATGTTTTTATTGCTAAAACGCCCTTCCTTTGTCCTGATTGATCACATGTGTGATTTTGTTTTCAAATTTTTATAGTATTAGTTTGATAAGGTAAGGTGTTTTAGTTAATTTATAAAACTAAGCATTTACCCGATTTATTTACGAATTTATAGCCAAATAAAAGTCAAAAGTCAGAAAATCACTGAATTTCAGAAAAAGCTTCATAACTCCTAAGCTCAAAAAAATGTAGGTACCCCCTAAAGTGCTCTACCTCTGGGCCACCGATTGACTATCTTTTCTGGGCCAATCTGTATATCTTGGAGGTAAGGTTATTTTTATAATAATAATAATAATAAATCCCCAGACAAACACACCAACTAAATGGCCCCAAAGTTATCAGAGCTTGTGTTATGGATGACCATACAGCGAACTGGGGGGGCACCCAAAATAAACATACATATATAAATACAAACAACCATGACCCGAGAACAAACATCTGTGTTCATCACACAAATGAATTTCCCTTTTGCGTAAATTTGCAATTGATTTTGAAATTTGCAATTTGAACTTGCCTAGCCTTTCGAACCTGGGACCTTTGGCGTATGGGGCAAGGCTGATTACCACTACACCACTCGTATTTTGGGTAATTATTCGTAAGTTAGGGCTTCTGCTAAATTCGGGGTAAAAAAATTATTTCTAAATTTTTTATGCATAAAGAGCATGAGAGGCAACAACATTATCGCACACATGCACTTTTCGATGCAATAAAATTTTTCCATAATGAAACGTCGCAATGAAATTGCTTTACAGTTAAAATAATATGTTAAACAAAAATTATGTTAAACAAATTTTGTCAAATTTTGTAATTTTTTTTGCGGATAAAATTTTTTTTGCTCATGCGCCACCATATAATACTATGAATTACAATGCTTTTTTCCTACAGGAATGCATAAACAAATTTACACCCCGATTTTTACGAATAATTACCGTATTTTGAATTATATTATTTTTTGTCTAATTTAACTTTCTGCAGTATGGTTTTGAGCCCTTGCCTGTTTCTCCCAAAGATCTTATAAAACAATCAGAAAGAAAATGGCTACCAAGCTTTTTCAGTAGACCTCGCTTGTCAAATTTTAGATTTTGCGAAAGTCTGTAATTATTAAAGCTTTGACATCATTTGCATTAAATAAAGCGTTTTTAATCAGTCCGAGCCGTTATTGAAAGTTTGTTAATAGTTAACTATAGTGTTTTGTTTAATACGTTTTATTTTTAGTTTCTAACCAAGATTTACTTTGCAGGGACAAAAATGCGTCGCAAGAGCGAACGCACTGCTGGTAAGAAAGTTAAGTCTCCAGAAAAGAAACTTGACAAAGTTAAGCGCACGAGAACAAGCAGACGTAGAAAGCAATCAACTTCGTCTGATAATGAGTCTAACGATGAGCGTAGCCCTGTCGTAGATGCAGATACTGTCACGGCAGAAACTGAGGTGAAACCGCCTCAAACGCCAGCTAAAGAAAATAGCCCTGAAGAGGGTCAAGACCAAGTGTGGCAAGTTAAAACATCGGAGTCTGGCGATATTGGAGAGATACAGAAGCTTAAAATATGTTTGACAAGACCACCATCAACACCTGAAAGATCACCTCGTAGTAAAAGAAAGCATTCTCGAGCTACAAGTTCCAGTGATACTGCAAGCATTGAAACTGGTGATGAAAGAAAGAAGTCCAAGCATAAATCTCGTCGTTCCACTCGAGAGTCCAAAGATGACACTGACAAGAGTACAGATTATATAGATGAGGATACCTCAGAGAGTAAAGTACCAAATCTAAAAGAAGTCCTTCAGAGTGATGAGGTAGTACCACCATTAAACGAATCACCCATGTCTACCACTGATGAAAGAAAAAAAGAAAATCATAAAGAATCAGGTGTTGAATCTCAAAACCTTGAGGCAGACCATGAAGCACAGGCTAAACCATCAGATGCTGATACTACTGTAACATCATCAAAAGGTTCACCTCAACCAAATGATAATAATGCAGATCAAACTGAGGAAAGTGGTGTAAATGAAAGTGAGCTGGAAGGAAACACAGCCGATAAATCCAATACTGTAGGAGATTCATTAAACAAAGAAGAAAATATTAATGAGGCCAAGCAATCCCAGGACAAACCTGCTGAGGACATGGAGGTACAGGATGATGAAAAGGTAAGTAAAATTGATAGGGAAGAAAGTGTTACGGTGTCTGAAACACTGGGATCAACAGAAATTGTTGAAGACAAAACTAATAATAAAAATGATGTTGTAGAGAACTCTACTATAGTTGAAAATGATTCTGCTAAACATACTGAAAAGGAGATGTCATCAACTGAACAAACTAGAGAAATATCGAATGATACAACAACAGATAAGGAGGAGTACAGGAGAAGACGTAAAAGTCTTGAGCGAATGGATTCTAATCAGTCAACTATAGAAGAAGCAGTTCCAAATGGTCAAGCTCCACCTATAGTTATAAATCGAAAAAGGAGGTGGGGTTCACGGCCAAGTAAAGTTACTACCCAAAAATCAATAACTATATCTACAGATGTTCTAAATGAAATAATTCCTGATGTTAAACCTACTGAATTTGATGAGGTTATTGAAGAAAAGAAATCTCACAAAAGAGTGGAAATTCCAGAAAAATTAGAAAGACCAGTTCTCCCCAAAATTGTGATTGACAACTCTGAAAATGCAGAACATATAAAGAAAGAAAGAGAATATGAGGAACGGGAAAAAGAAAACTTGAGAGATAGAGTAAAGGAGTCCAATATGGCAATGAACAGAAAAATTTCTATTGTTAAGGATAATGACAGTGCAATAGCAAGACCACCGAGCCCTCCAAGAAATAAACAATCTTCCATATTATATATTACGAATTTAGTTAGACCCTTCACATTGTTACAACTGAAGAATTTATTACAAAGAACTGGAAGAATAGCTGAGGATGGCTTTTGGATAGATAAAATCAAGTCCAAATGCTATGTTGAATATGAAACTGAAGAGTAAGTATATGTTATTATATTTAGTCTAATTATATATTAAGTCTGATTTATTTGTTCATGTTTATGTATTATATGCTCATTTATGAAACCTCTTTCAGCCAAGCAGTTGAAACAAGGCATGCATTGCATGGAGTAACTTGGCCTGTATCCAATCCTAAAACTTTGCAAGTTGACTTTTCCACCAAAGAAGCATTTCAAAAAGCGAAATCAAGTGACGAAACTGACACAGCTCCTGTGTCTGCTATACCTGGCACAGTTGAGGATTGGCTTAGGGAACAAGATTTGAAACGGGAAAGAGGGGAAATTGTACGTAACATTTTAATACTTTTAAACATTGTCATGGCAGAGAATTTTTAATTGAATATCATCTTTTTTTTAAAATTTATACCTATGTTACTTTTTATTAAATTGAATTTTTAATTTTTCAGGAGAAACCTTGGGAACGTAAGGCAGCTATGAGGGAATGGGATATGGGTAAAAATGAGAAAGAAAAAGAAAAGGAAAAGCTGAGGAGAGATGACAAACCTCTGGAAAAAAGAAGAAATAGGTCCATTGAGAAAAGCCCTGAACCAGGTAATAGAAGCGTTCTCTACTTCTTGTTTGTTTATGCAAATTTATGGCTAAAACTTTTAAAAATTAAACTAATGAAATCCACAGTCAAGAATGTGTATCTGAGCCTAGATTATATGTGATCACAGTTATTTAATTTTTTCTTCAATATATTTTATTCTCCTTTTATATATGAACTGCATAGTTTTCTGTAACAATGATTTCTCATCATCTTACTTCGGGTATAATTTTGTAATTACCTATAAAATCTCAAAAAAAATGGGGTACACACTTGTTATCTTTGAAATTATTTTCCTATGCCCCATGATATGGATCTAAGTATTTATAAAAACGATATATTGCATTGCATGTTTATAATTTGCTATTTTGTTTAATTTTCAGCAAGGAAATTCAAGAAAAAAGAGGAAGAGGCCCCCTCAAAACTGTTGGATGATCTGTTCCGCAAAACTAAGACTACTCCATGCATATACTGGTTGCCGCTGTCTGCTGAAACAGTAAGCAGTTTGAAGTTGTAGTTTAAGCTACATCTTAGGTTTGTTAAGATATTCGAAAACTTAACTGGTATCTATATTTTTTGATTTGTTTTAAGAAAAACCTTTTATATTTATCCCCAATTCACGTTGTGCATAATTAAATATATTCTTGCTTTACCTCCCCAACACATTTTGAACTCAGACTCAAATTTCTATGTTACATTTAATTACACATTTAAATACCTTTTTGGAAATAATTTCAAAAAGTATACCCTTTTTATCAAACGATGTGATACATATTGGCGCAGTTTCCCCTACCATACTAAAATTATTTTACAATTATATTCATTACTTTGATATACTATCTGATATTTGAAGTTTTATTGATATAATAAATTTCTTTGCAGATAGCAATAAAAGAGGAGCAGCGGCGAGCCCACATGGCCGAACACGAGCGTCGGATGCAGGAACTCCGACGCAACAACCACCGCGACCGCCGACATTAGCATGGTCCGTCTCTCATGCACTCACACACACAATACACTAACATACACTACCAACCCACTTACACAATCACCATACTCACATACACATTCATACACAATGCATTCACACATTCATTCATTAAACTACCCACACAACAAAACTCTTCACAACATTAATCTTTGCAGCTGCCTCTTTTTTACAGGATTCTTTGTTTTTATGATAGTTGCATCTGAGGATAGTTTTAGTTAAGTTTTGCTAATAAGATAATGGCGAACATATTCAAGATAGTTGCTAAAAGCATTGGTTAAGGAAGGACATGAAATTTGTTTTATAAATGTTATAGAAAGGCACGCTTGGAGGAAATCCTATGATTTAATTCGTCGTTGGAAACGTCGATAGTCGGTTGGAACAAGAAGAAACCGCGCCACAGCGTTGGAAAGCGTTTTTGTCAAATTGTCACCAAAAAGTTTTCTATGAGAAATAATGGAAAAAATGATTGCTGTTGAATACATCTTGATGGCAAAATGCAAGATGGTGAATTTTTGTGGTCATTGCAAAATAGATAATGATAAATACCTGTTGATGAATAAGATTGAGATGATGGAGAACAATGTGACGTCAAGAGTATTAAAGAAGATATCTGCCTAAAAATGACTAACTTTGACTTGAGCCCTAACAAGAAACACTCCTTGGAAGACATATGGAATATATTAGAAATTTTCAAAAATGAGAAAAACATGTTATGTAATAAATAATAGACTTAGTGAACTTTTGAAGATTGTAGATTCTTAGACTTTTTATAAATCAGAATGTAAGATTCCACAATGACTTGTCCCAAATACATTTCCTTGATGAGTAAATTTTCTTGTTTTATTTTTCCACTAGAAAAATTTTAAATGTTTGTAGGCTCAGAACTCGGGTGGTCCACGTCCGCCGGACTAGCATTCTTATCCCGCTGACTTCAAAACTTTGTGGTTTCATGAATTTTGATATATTTTTATATAGTGCTTGAATCAGGTATAGTGCTAACTACGTCGTGAGATCTTAGATATAATTTTGCTTTCACTCGGCCACAGTGGGATAAATGTTTTGTATAATAAAATTGTGGCCATATGTGTGTTTATGCTGGGCTTTCTTTGTGATTTAGCACATTAGTAATAAATAAAAAATCAGGAGGCAGACATTTTAACAACATATACTATGGGCTCGCATCTCTCACCCCTATAGTAACGGGGGGAACCCATATTGTACAACACCGTAATGTACAACACGACAAAACGAAGCACCGAATTGCACGGCCTGATAATTGGTGACGTCAATTATCGTGGTGTGCAATACGTGTTGTGTTTTATTATGCCGTGCAATATCGGTACGTGCCGATAATGTACACCACCGTATTGCACGGCCTGATAATTTGTGACACCAAATATTTGGTGACATCAATTATCGTGGTGTGCAATACGTGTTGTGTTTTATTATGCCGTGCAATATCGGTACGTGCCGGTAATGAGGCGTTGAGAGGATAACGCTGAGGGTATTAATGATTAATTGATTGATTCTTGATTGAATGGCTTCTATCTGTTGATATTTCCGCCAATGTCACGTGGAAGAGTAAACAAAATGGGGTTTTAATGTTTTATGTTTCAGAAATGACATTTGTTTGACATATTTTAAATGTTGGCGGCTCATTTTTACGAAATTACTAAATCTATAACTTTTTGAACAATTATTTGGAAAAAATACTTATCCAAAAAACGATTTTGTCTTTTTTTTCACTTAATTTTTTATGTTTATTCTTTGCTATGAAATGATATGAAACGCATCAACCTTATCTCTTTGTATTTAACTTTAATTTTGTTTCAAAGATGCCTTTGTCATAAACCCAAAAAAATCTGTTAAAGAATGGATTATTCTTTAATTTACAATTGATAATAATTACACTCGACTCGGCTGATAATTTCTCATCAATGTGACGGCGCTTTATTGTTGCGGCGGTGGTAGCTCAAGTTTTGCTAGAAGTGCCACCGTAGTGCATTCAAGTAGTTGCTCTCAAGGCAAAATGTTAAGCAAAGTTTTACAATAAACGTAGGGCAAATGGTCATTTTACAAATTATAATTATAATATTAGGTCTTTACCTATGAAATTGCCGTTTTTCACGAAATAAATGAAGCGTAATTTTTTTATATATTTTTTATTTCTATTAATCAAAATAATCACCCATGCAATCAATGCATCTTTGCCAACGCATTGGTAGCTTATTGATGCCTTTCTTGAAGAAATCAGCTGGACGGGAGGCAACAAATTCTTCAAAGGCATTTAGTACTGCCTCTCGGGTATTGAATTTTTTTCCCGCCAAGAAGTTATCCAAATTCTGGAAAAAGTAGAAGTCTGTAGGCGCAAGGTCTTGTGAGTACGGCGGATGACGGAGAACTTCCAACCCCAACTCTTGTAGCTTGGAGACCGTCTGCTGTGCAGTATGAGGTCGCGCGTTGTCGTGCAGGAGCAGTGGAGCCGAACGATTGACCAAAGCTGGTTGGAGACGTGCGAGCTTCTCCATCATTGTGTTCAGTTCTTCACAGTACACATCTGCAGTAATGCTTGTCCCGTTTGGCAAGAAGCTGTGATGAATTACACCCGCGTTAGACCACCAAACAGTGACCATCACTTTTCTAGGGGTAAGTTTTCGTTTAGGGATTGTTTGGGTGCTGAACCAGGGTCCAACCAACTTGCTGATCGCTTACGATTGTCAAACAGGATCCATTTCTCGTCACAAGTAACAATGCGGTTCAGAATTCCTTCATTTGTATGCCTGCTGAGCAGTGCAAGGCACGTCTCCACGCGTACTTCGCGCTGGCGGTCATTGAGTTCGTGGGGTACCCATTTGTCAAGCTTTTTTACCTTGCCAATTTGACGCAAATGGACCAATATTGTTTTGATGCTAACGTCGAAAGCTGCTGCTAATTCAGCCGTGGATTGAGTTTCATCAGCTTCCACAATTGCCTTTAATTCGTCATTGTCGACCAAAGTTTTCGGACGACCACGGGGTTCATTTTTCAGGTCAAAATTTCCAGAACGGAAGCGGGTAAACCAATAACGGGTGGTGCGTTCGTTTGTAGTGTTCGCTCCGTAAACGTCGTTGATGTTGCGTGCCGCTTGTGCCGCTTTGCTGCCACGACGGTACTCATACTCCATAATTACTCGAATTTTTAGCTTATCCATGATGACGAAAAATTTTCGAATGCGTTGAAAACAAAACACTAACTATTAAACAAATGACGATTTTAGAAAAAGAATTCCATGTTTGTCAAATAAAATTAATTTGAAATTAGAATTATCAGTCAAAAAAAAAATATTTTCATTTGAAATGGCCAGTACGGCAAAACGGCAGTTTCATAGGTAAAGACCTATTAATAATAATAACCATAGCAGGTAGTCTTAATACAAAAAAAGAACTAGGAATTATGTCTATGGTTAGAACTTTTTGATGCTGACATCTCTTGCTACTTTTCGAGCGAACAATTGTCATACGTCACTTCAATGTGAATGATGAATGATACGGTTTTAGGTTATGTTTCAATGTTTTAATTATGTTAAAAGTACTTTTAATATATTAATACATTGTGACGGTTGTCTATTTCGACCTCTTTTTGTCAGTAAATTTTATTTTTTTGTCGTTCCCGACGTAATTTTAAACTACGAATTACGTAGTGTCGGAGAACGGCAATGTTTCGATTTGACAAATCAGTCACGAAAAATTATCCATCATAACAACTAGAATCTATTTATTTATTATTGTTTCCGAGTTTATTATTCAAAATTACATGTTTATCAATTTTTTATTATCTACAATCAAAGTTTTCATGAAATCAATAATTTATTTTTACGTACACGAGTGTGCGTAGCCAAAATTTTTGGCATTTTTGTATATTTTTAATTTTACTGCAAAATAAACATAGAAGAGAGCTTTGGTATTTCCTTTCTGGACCCTCAATTACCACTCCGCAAACAACGTGTTACATTCTGGCGCCGACCATTCAAACGCAGTTTATGGAGAAGAGAGGAGGAACAATATCAACAGAGGAATAGCAACATTAAAAATAATTTTTTATAATTATTATTGAGGTCAGGCATAAAACTTTATTTGTTACCATTTTCAACCATTAACATTCACTAGTTAGGTTATATATCTACTATAATATATCAAATTACTGCTAAATTATTCAGACATTTAAGTTTCTTTAGTTTCTTTCGTTATAATATCTTTGAAGAAATTTTCTGAAGGCACAACATTTATTCTATAACCCAGTAATTTCACTATTTAAATAACATTTTCTATTCATTTTCATCACTTGAAAATACGTATATTTTTAAGGCTCTTTTCTGCATAACGACTATTAACAAATTTATTTCACTTTAACATTTTTTTTTTGGATTTTGCAATGAATTTTTCACAACTAAATAAACCTGAAATAATTTATGAATTAAAAATCAGAAATATAAATTTTTCTTCGACGCAATCTGTAGACGAACTACGATCATTATTATTAAATATTAATGTAGATTCTGAAACAGAAATTTTACAAAATAGCCCTGAAGAATTTTCAGAGGATATTAATACCATTAAAAAAAATTTAAAACTTGTTGAAGCTTATATAAACTCTTATCCTATTAGGAAACAAAAAATTTCACCTTATTTAACTCATATAAGAACAAGATTAGGCCTCATTGACATTACATCAGATTTATCTTCAGAACAGTTAGATTTAATAAATTCATGTTGGAATGATTTAACTCAATTAGACTCACGTTTTAAAAATTTGGAAAAATCACCAACACATTCCACATATCATTCCGCAGAATCCACACAAAATATTAATTTACAACCCCTTTCTTTTTTCGAAGCATTAACTGATAAGGTCAGTAAAATTACAGAAAATCGAACTAACAATGATTTAAAAAGATTTATTTATAAAGGTGAAGGTTGTCCAAAGGATTTTATTCAAAAACTTGAAGAATTTTCACAAATAAAAAATATTTCTGAAAAATCTTTATTCTCACATATTTATGATATTTTATCTGGATCTGCTCTTGATTGGTTTAGAGCTAGAAAGTCGACTATTAATGACTGGTCATCTTTCCGATCGGCATTGTTGAATGATTTTGCAATTACCGATTACGATTATAAACTAAAAAAAGTTATCGATGCTCGTAAACAAAAACATAATGAGAGAATTATCATTTACTTTGCTACAATGGAATCTCTTTTTTCAAAACTCTTGGAACCAATGTCCGAAAAAGAAAAAATTAATACTCTTGTTAGAAATCTTAAACCTGAATTCACATTACGTCTTTCACCTACTGATTTACATACTGTAAATTCCCTCTTGGAATCATGCAAATTTACAGAAAGCATTCTCCAAGTTTCTAATAATACATCTTACTACTCTTCATCATCACCACCAGATCATTATCATTCTTTTCCTATTCCTTCTACATCGAATTCTAATAACAAATCGTATAATAATACTCTATTTTCACATAATCAACCATATATTCCTGAATTTCCTTTTAAAGCTTGTACATATAATTCCATAGCAGCTGTAGCTAATCCATTGCCTAATACTGTAGCTGCAATTAATAAAAATCAGAATTTTTATAAATTCACTTGCCCACGTTGTAGATCTAATACACATCTATTAAAAGACTGTACTAACACTAATATAGTGTGTTTTCGTTGTGGAAAAAAAGACTTTATTACTAGTAAATGTCCTAATTGTAATAAGTCGATTCCAAAAAACTAAATTACGAGGAGTGTATAAATAAAAATAATAGTGTTAAATCATCAAATTTTGACAAAAAAGATTGGGATACATGGTTAAAAACTTTAACAATTTTTTTTAAATCTTATAACACTTGTGCTCTCCTCTTTAATAAAACATCAGATTTTGAACGTCCTTATTTACATATAAAAGTAAACGATTTAACTTTAAATGGTCTTTTAGATAGTGGTAGTGCTATCACTATATTGGGTAATAATTCTCATAAAATTTTATCACAACATGGTCTTTTTATGCAAAAAAGCTGTTAAATAAAAGGTAATGTTGCAAACGGACAAACTATTTCTTCTATCGGCATTATTACTCTTCCTACTTTTTATAACAATAAATTTGCGTTAATTACAGCTCATGTGATCCCAGAAATCACTGAATCACTTATTTTGGGTATTGATTTTTGGAAAACTTTTAATCTTGCTCCGGATATTCTTAGTAATATCACATTACAACCTTCAAATTTAAACTCATCTTTTCTCATTAATACAGATCCTAACTTTCATTTACATGAATACCATTCTTTAACAGATACACAAAAAATTATTGCAGATGCAATTATGGAAAAGTTTAGGTTGATTTCAACTGAATGTAAACCTTTAGGTCGTACTCATTTAGTCGAACATTTCATCGACACTGGAGACCATCCACCTATTCGTCAACGCTGTTACAGACTTTCTCCTGAGAAACAAAAAGCTCTTTGTAAAGAAGTTGATGATATGTTACAATTAGATGTCATTGAACCCAGTGACAGCCCATGGTTGAACCCAGTTATTATTACACCTAAAAAAGATGGTACTTGGCGATTTTGTATTGATAGTCGTAAATTAAACGATATCACAAAAAAAGATGCTTACAAACTTCCTTTCATTTCTGATATATTAGATAACCTTAAAGATGCTAAATTTATATCATCTATTGACATTGCTAAAGCGTTTTGGAATATTCCCTTAAAAAAAGAGGATAAACTCAAAACTGCATTCCATGTTCCAGGCCGAGGAATGTTTCAATTTAAAGTTATGCCATTTGGTTTAACTAATGCACCTGCTACCCAACAAAGATTCATTGAAAATCTACTAAATGACCTTACAAATGATAATAATGTTTTCTATTTTATCGACGATATAGTCTGTATCTCTCAAACCTTTGAACAACATGTCGATATACTTACTAAAATTCTTAAAAAACTTTCAGATGCCAATCTCACAGTCAATTTTCCAAAATGTTCATTTTTCCGGAAAGAATTAAAGTACTTAGGCTATGTAGTTAATGAAAATGGTTTAAAAACGGATCCTAAAAAAGTTCAAGCTATTCTTGATATACAAACTCCAAAATCTGCTAAGGAGGTCAAACGTTTTTTGGGTACTGCCAGCTGGTACAGACGTTTTGTACCTAATTTAAGCACTCTTGCAGCACCGTTAACTAAATTAACTTCTACAAGCAAAAAATCACCTCCATTTAATTGGTCTGATGAAGCTGAAATTGCTTTCAAGGCTATTAAGCAAGCTTTAATTAGTACACCAGTTCTGGCATGTCCAGATTTCTCTAAACCATTTGCTGTTCATTGTGATGCCTCTTCCTATGGCATTGGCGCAATGTTAACTCAGGAAGTCGATAATATTGATAAACCTATTGCTTATATGAGTAAATCACTTACAGGCGCTCAAAAGAATTATTCAGTCACTGAACGTGAACTTTTAAGTGTTATTACGGCACTAGAGCATTGGCGTTGTTATTTAGATAATGGATTACAATTTACAATTTATACTGATCACGCAGCCCTTCAGTGGTTTATGCATTTAAATAATCCTACTGGCAGATTAGCTCGATGGAGTATTCGTTTATCTATGTTTAATTTCGTAATTAAACACAAAAAAGGCTCAGATCATGTCGTACCAGATACTTTATCACGTATAAAACCAATTGATTTAATTAATTTTTCTACTTCTCAAACTAAAGACACTTGGTATTTAGCAATTTATAATAAATGTTTATCATTTCCTTCTAGTACTCCGGATTACATGATTCATAATAATAAATTGTTTAGATTTTGTAGATCTAACACATTATTTAACTCTGAATTTAATTGGAAACAAGTAATACCATTAGAATTTAGGGAATCTGTTATTACACAAAATCATTCTACTCCTCAAACGGCACATTTTGGTACTTTTAAAACATACCATAGAATTAAAAATCTCTATTTTTGGCCTGGCATGTATAAAGACGTAGCCATGTTTATTGCTAAGTGCGAGACTTGTTTAGCTACCAAGCACCAAAATCAAAACTTAATTGGTTTAATGGGCAAACCCAAACATTGTTCACGCCCTTTCCAATGTTTATCCATAGATTTGATAGGTCCACTTCCTACTTCACGTAAGCAGAATAGATTTCTATTTGTAGTTACTTGTTGTTTTTCCAAATATTGTTTGTTATTTCCAATAAAACATGCAACCGCTTCTATTATTCGCCATGTATTGGACAATTTAGTTTTTATGGTTTATGGAGTTCCAGAAACTATTATATTAGATAATGGTCCTCAAATGATAAGTACAGAATTATCTGAATTATTTAAATTTTACAACATACCAAAAATACATTACACCCCACGTTACTGTCCACAGGTTAACACCGTTGAGCGTTACAATAAAACTATTGTAACGGCGATTGCAGCTTTTATAGATAAAGATCACAGAACTTGGGATACCTATATAAACAAAATACAGTTTGCTATTAATACTGCGGTTAATGAAACCACAAAATTCACTCCATCATTTTTAGTATTTGGTAGAGAAGCTGTTACATGTGGATCTATCTACAAAAATAAAGATTCCAGAGATGAACTAATTTTCAGTCCTAGGGATGTATATGCTGAAAACATAGGACAATTAATACCTATCTTTTCCGAAGTACAGAAACGGTTATTTAATGCACATCAATATAATGCAACTTATTATAACAAACATCATCAGAATTTAGAATTTAATAACGGTGATATTGTTTGGAGGCGAAACCATGTAATAAGTTCCTCTAAAAAACATTTTTGTGCTAAGTTTGCACCTAAATTTATTAAATGTAAAGTTTCAAATAAAGTTTCACCATTAATTTACGATTTAGTGGATATGAATAATAACCCATTAGGTCGTTGGCATATCAGAGACATTAAACCTCTACCGCGTTTAACTTCTTCTTTGAGTGACTAGATTGGTTGTTACCAATTACTTTATATGAATTCATATATAATTATTGCTAATTATCTCACGGCGAGCATAAGCCGATTCTTTTTGTCTTATTTTTTTTTCTATGCACCTCATTATCGTTTGGCTATACCATTAACATTGACGTTGGTCAAAACTTATAATTAATTATCATCATCGTAGTATTAGGTTAACTTATTGTGTAATTTATTTAATATTTGCAATTCTAGGAGTGTAAACTCTTATTTTCAATATCTGTATTATACTTTATAGTATAATTTGTTAAATGTTATCAATTTTTTTTTCTCAATTTTTTTTCAAGCGGTTTGCAACTTGTAAAATTAAGCCTTCTGCACGAGCGTTTATTAAGGTAACTCGTTAAACTAAACCATACCTATGTGTATTATTTATACGCTTGAATCACTTTCCCGTGAGAATTATTTTCATATGTTTATTACATAAGTATTTTAATTACTTCACAAAAGACCCTTGGATTTTATTTAAAAGTCAATGTTTCACGACTGGCTATGATTTTCTTTTCTTTCCGGCATATTTATTTCAGTCTTTAACTGAAACTTGTTTATAGTAATCACCGTGCGGGAGTTAGCGACACGTTAAAGAAGCCATAAGCTATTAATATTTTCAGCGGATGGCAACTATTAAAGCCTTTTGCCGTTGCGTCCAACTCTGTTGAGTTGACTTATTTAGGATACGATTCCTCATAAGCAACTCTAACTGCATGATGTTTTATTTCCAGTAGTTGGAATAAGACTAGTATGAAAGAGAATGTATGTTGTAATTATAATGTACGTTGATGGAGTTGAACGATGTATATTAACATTGTATATTCCAGGAACATGTTTAAAATTTTATCATTCATGAACCATGTAATTTAAGATAATTATTTAGGATTTTTTTTTTCTCTCTCTCGTCTGTTTTGTTTTCTTTTTCTATTAAATAACTTGTTGATATGCAATATATCAGTATTATTTTTTTTTCATATATACAGGATGTTTTTTCAGAAAAATTCTTCTATAGGATGTTAATATTAATTTTCATATTGCTTTTAATTATTATTTTTTTTTTGATCGTTCTTTCATTTGGCAGATTAAATATTAAAATTCGATATGTATATGCGGTTTATTTTGATTTGGTTTGAATATTTTTTTTTTAAAAACTATACTGAAAAAATCTTTCAGATTTTTTTTTCCCGGCCCCCGGGGTATTGTGACGGTTGTCTATTTCGACCTCTTTTTGTCAGTAAATTTTATTTTTTTGTCGTTCCCGACGTAATTTTAAACTACGAATTACGTAGTGTCGGAGAACGGCAATGTTTCGATTTGACAAATCAGTCACGAAAAATTATCCATCATAACAACTAGAATCTATTTATTTATTATTGTTTCCGAGTTTATTATTCAAAATTACATGTTTATCAATTTTTTATTATCTACAATCAAAGTTTTCATGAAATCAATAATTTATTTTTACGTACACGAGTGTGCGTAGCCAAAATTTTTGGCATTTTTGTATATTTTTAATTTTACTGCAAAATAAACATAGAAGAGAGCTTTGGTATTTCCTTTCTGGACCCTCAATTACCACTCCGCAAACAACGTGTTACAACATGAAATTGGCAGAAATAGTTATTGTGTAGTAACTACAGCTGATTGCCATAAAACGCAAAATTTAATTTAATTTTCAATCAATCAGCTCGATCTGCCAGTACGGTTTCAATGTTTGACGAGTGAAGAGTTGCATTGATCAATTTCCGAAACATAACCTCTCATTTACCAAATATAGTAATTAATATGCGTTTATTCGGTGCTTCACAATGTACAAGTGCTGTGTAGTGAATGAGAAAGTAGCCGAAAGGACGTTATTTTCCATCACTTTCCAAGAAATGAGATAAGACTTAACAATGGTTACCGTGTCTTTGTGCTAATAGTGCTTTGTGCTTACAAGGTTTAAGTGTGGTAAACCTTTGTATATTGTTTGTGAGCCACACAAGAAATGTTTTCTGGGTTACTCAATGTGAATAACGGTGTTTAATTGATGTAACATAATTAACAGAATATGAATAAAAGGTACTGATGCCTCGCTTCTAGAAAATAAAAACTTGCCTCCCGTGCAATACAAACAAAGCATATAAAAATATAAAACAAAATTTATAAATTAAAAAAAAAAATCATTAATATACTAGTCTTTTATTTATTTTACCTTCTTTATCGTTTAGATTGTTAAAATATCTTGTAGAAAAGAAGAGGGTCTTTCGCCTGCCACAATGGCATTACGCCAAAATCCAATGCCGTCATTTTAAAATTAAGAAACGAAGGACAATCTAATTTAAAAAAAAATAGTTGTCAAATTGAAACTCCCTCAAGTTCCTAGTTCCTAGTGTCGTAGTTAGGAAGACGTTAGTCTGATGCGTAGCATCACTAGTTAGTTTGTGATAATAACTCTTTATGGCTCACACAAAATAAAAATTACAATAATACTATTTGCAGTAAATTACTTAAATCTAATGTGGGCAAAGGCGGTCTTATCGCTGGCAGCGATTTCTTCCAGACAACATTTGTATAATGTTTTTTTTAAATTTTACATTGCAGATGTTCTGAATGTAAAACATCTGCCATTTTTTACATTACCAAAGTATTCGTTTTTCAAAGTCGCAATTTGACAAAATTTTGGGTAATAAATTGTTATTTTATAATATTAATGATTATATCTCCGAAGTGCGTTTGATAGATTATATTTCATGTAATTTATTTTTAATACCTCACATATAAATTCATTCAATTTCGCTTATCGCGCTTCGCCGGGTGCTTGCAATCTCGATCTCGCGAGATCTAGTGTAACTTATCGGGGTCAATCCCAAAGCATAATAACGACGAGATCCCGTTCGAGATCGACGGGCTTGGGCGGCAATAGTCAGCGACGCTACACACTGGCTTGGATTTATTTGAGTGTGGAGGAACAAGGGGGAGATTTTTGCAATTTGCATATAATTGCTAGTCACGCTGTTGCCAACCAGTGTTGAGTCGGAGAGGGCATTCTCAGCAGCTGAGTACATTACAACGGACATTAAATGCCGTTTAGCAGATAGCACTCTTAATACACTTTGTTTTTCTAAGAAGTTACTTTAAAAATCACCCGTCACTACTTTCTAATCTCCTTGAGTTTTTTTTTATTGAAAAAGGCTTAGACGTTTGTCTTCTATCTCACCTGATGGAAAGTGACGATGAAGACGAAGGTGTTATACTTTTCATTTTAACTAACCGAAAATTCCGGGATCTCGCGGGATTGATATTTCTAATCCCGCGGGATCTCGAATTTGCGACCTCGAGGCGGGATTGTATTCGCTAGTGCTGCCGCACCACGATCGCTTCGCTCGCTCGGCTCGCACACGTCGACCTACATACAACTATACTGCTCCATCTTCGGATTTACATTGTGTTCTGCGATTTAAAATGTCCATGAAGTGATGAATCGATGAAACAATTTAACTTGAACCGTATTTTAATTAAAAAAAACTTGAAATGAGTTGTCGATTAAATGAAAATACAGTAATTGAAAATACTTGAACTAATTGTTCGATGTATCGTTTTCGATGATTTGAAATTCGTTGAAAAGTTTTTCGGCTAATCAAGGGGATCCCCTATAATTCTGGTTGTTGAATCAAATTACAAATACTACAGTAATAAGAAACATAAACTGAATTTAAAGTACCTAAGTGCTTAATGTCTAATAAAAAACTTCTGCTTAAATTATTTATGTCTTACAGCGTGAATCTACATAATGTGCACATATTAAAATGGGGGGGGAACTAGACCGAATTTTATTGACAGAAAAAAAATTTAAAAAAATAAAACACAT
Organism: Marasmarcha lunaedactyla; assembly: GCA_923062675.1. NCBI lineage: Eukaryota > Metazoa > Arthropoda > Insecta > Lepidoptera > Pterophoridae > Marasmarcha > Marasmarcha lunaedactyla. Next base: position 23,312,342 of record OV281346.1, read on the forward strand.
TTTTTAGGAATTATGATGTTCTTCGGGAATGATCGGGAAATTTGAAGCTATGTTAATAAATAACTTTGGACTAAATAGCCTATCGTGTTCAAATAAAAACTGAAATGCCAATTGGAAAAAAATGTTTTTGTTTTGATTTTGTTTATTTTCAGGAAATTGACGATTTTCTCAAAAAGATCTCATATTTTTACTATTTTATTATTATTTCATCTAATTCTACATCGTATTAGCTTTCGAATACTGAAAACACATTCTTCTAGCTTAAACATTACATTTGCTGCAGGCGGTTAAACATAAACACTCATTACGGGTCGCTCGCGGCTGCATGAATCATAACTCGGGTAGAGATTTTTTATGTTTTAAAAAAAAGAGATTTCTAAAAATCAAAGCAATTATTCATTGTAAAGAAATACAAAAGTAAACATTAATGTAATAAGTTTTCGAAATGGCCGCCACTTTGTTGCAAACACAACGTCACACGTAATAAAATGTACTGAGTGGCCCTTTTCACAATTTCGGGGTCTTGCCTAATTTCAGCGGCACAATTATTTGCTCTGTCCAGTAGATCAGCCTCAGTGTTGTTGGGGGAACTGTACACACGTTGTTTCGTCGTCCCCCGTAAAAATAATCTATTGGCGTCATATCTGGTGAACGCGGCGGCCATGCGACAGATCCTTGGTGGCCAATCCAGCGGTTGGCATACTTTTCATTTAAATTTCTCTCACCGGTCTGGCGTAATGGGCAAGGCATCCATCAATTTGGACATACATCGTACGGTGCGTAGCCAATGGCACGTTCTCTAATTGCACAGGCAGCTCGTCTCTTAAAAGTTGTAAAAATGTTTCACCATTTAAGGTTCTTGGCAGTATGATCGTGCCAACCAAGATGTCATCAATTAGAGCCGCCCATGCATTAATGGAAAACTGCATTTGGAAACTAGGCTTACGGGAGTTTACGATGCCCTGCCTCGTGAATTGTGATTCGTTCATCCACAATTTTGTTTTACCAAATTCTGGATCCTCTCGGTTTTCCTGAGGATCCAAGCAGACATGGGACTGGAACTGCTCGCGTCCGCAAGGTTTAGCCCTCGATGCCTTGTACGTGGTCCCTGGGTGGTGCTAAACGAGCAGTATCCTCTGGTGGTAGGCTTCGGTCGTGGCTTGTCACCACCCGCTAAACAAAGCCATGCCGCCAAATGATATGGTTGCATTCCGGCATGATGTTTAGTGTAGCCATAGAAGAGGGTAGGTCTGAGTAATCGTGCTGCTTTAGAGAACTGTCTTCAGCTCGTAATTTATTTGCTCACCGGGTAACTGGTTTTGGAGGGTTGCGGGATCCGAAGAAACGATGCTCCGCTGGCCGACCGCAGGTAGTAGGGGGCCCAAGTAGTGTGCTAGCCACATACGAAAGGCTGGCCCGCCACCTCGCGAAAAATCCCGGGAGACTTCATCGTGCCAGCTGGCGACTGGTTAGAGAGGACCCGATGAAATTCCCGGGGGGGTTCGGGCAGTTCGTTCGTTCCATCGGTGCGTCGTTTATTGCGAGCTGCTTGGTTCCATTTGCAGCGCTTCACTCAACTTCTGTCCTCCTCCCTAATCACTCACACAACTAATATGAAAAGTCATAAGAAGAGTAAGGTTCTGCAGCGGTTGCACTTCCTCTCTCTTAAAGTGCACTTCTGCAACATCAGAGGAATGCACTCAAATATCAACGATGTCTACCACCATCATGAGACAGAGAGGCCTCACCTACTCTTCCTAACGGAGACGCAGATCTGTAATGCGACAGACTCGGCATACCTTTGTTACCCAGGGTACATCTTGGAGTCCAATTTCCGCCCGAACGCCGGGGTGTGCATGTATGCCAGTAACGAGATCTGTTGTCAGCGTCTCCGTTACTTGGAAGATCTGGACTTTTCCGTCATGTGGGTTCGCCAATTGATCTACGCCAGTATATACCGGTCACATAGCGGAAATCGGAAGACAACGAGGCTGATGGAGTATCTCAGCGATGCAGCAGATAAGGTTCGGCAACGTTTTCCCTCAGCGCAGTTGGTGTTCCTGGGGGATTTTAACACTCATCACGGGCAATGGCTATACCCGTATCAGGACACTGACCACGCTGGAAGAGAGGCTTTTAAGTTTTCCGTGATTCAAGGCCTCTCACAGCTTGTGCACGAGTCCACGCGAATCCCCGACATTGCTGGCCACACTGCATATTGCTTAGATCTTCTGCTGACAACTGATCCTGACAGGTGCTCGGTGTCCGTAACTGCACCTTTAAGGACATCCGACCACTGCTTGGTGAAATCTGTATCGCAGTACTTGCCGCCTGACACCCGCCCAAAAGGCGCTGGGCGAGTATAGCGATACAAGTCAGCAGATTGGGATGAGATGTGGCATTTTTTCGCGTCTTATCCTTGGCGGCAGACTTGTTTTACATCGACCGATCCATCGTGCTGCGCTGTTGCTGTATCAAGTGTGATAGGCCAAGCAATGGAGTATTTCATCCCTTACGCTGACCTATCCCTTGAAACCAAAGGTCTCCCATGGTTTCATGCTGCTTGCCTCACAGCTAAAAAGCTTAAGCAAGAAGTGTACAAAGCCTGAGCTAACGCTCGCAGAAGCAAAGCCGTGCATTCGCATGAACTGAAGAAAAGGTACAATGCTGCCGCCAAGTCTTAGAAAAAGGTGATCAGGAAAGCTCGCTTTGGCCACATTGGCCACATCGGAGATAAGATTGCGTCATATCCTTCAGGAAGCAAAGCTTTCTGGTCTCTGGCCAAGTCGGTTGAGTCCAACTTTTGTCGCCCATCGCTGCCACCTCTGAGGAAGCCTGACGGTTCACTGGCCCACACCGCAAAAGAGAAAACAGACCTTTTTGTTAATCTTTTTGCAGACTATTCACGTCTAAATAGTCAAGGTAAAGTCCCACCCCGGTTACCTCAGTTCGGACTCAAAATAGGTACCGTTCATATTCGCCAAAAGGAGTTTCTTAAATGCTTGCAGAATTTAGACGTGAATAAGGCCAGCGGCCCCGATGGCATACATGCAGTTATGTTAAAACACTGTGCAGCTGAGTTGTCTCCCATACTAACGCGCCTGTATCGACTCTCTTTGGAATCCGGAAAGGTCCCTAAATCCTGGAAGCTGGCTAACGTGCAACCAGTACCAAAGAAGGGAAGCCGTGCTGATCCTATTAACTACTGACCTATTGCAATCACCTCCATACTTCGCAAAGTTATGGAACGTGTATTGAAAAATCGTCTCCTGGCATACCTTGAGTCCAACGAGCTCCTTAGTGAGAACCAATAATGGTTTTCGCAGTGGACGCTCGACTGGAGATCTTCTTGTGTATGCCACTTACTTATGGAGCGAAGCCTTGGAAGGTCACGGTGAAGCTATAGCTGTATCCTTGACATTTCCAAAGCTTTTGATAGGGTCTGGCATGATGGTCTCTTGAGTAAGCTTCCAGCATACGATATACCTAAAGGGCTCTGCGACTGGATATCTGATTTTCTGCGGGAACGGTCAATTCGAGTAGTCTTAGACGGCTGCTCTTCTGACCTAATGGCAATTAATGCCGGGGTACCTCAGGGATCTGTTCTCTCTGCAAAGTTATTCTTGCTGCACATTAATGACCTGCTAACCCCAGGCATTATTGGTTACGCTGATGACAGCACCGTTGTAGGGAGATACATGTTCAATGCGCGAGCGATTCCTTAAGAAATCTGGGCTTTGAGAGAGTCCATGATTGAGCGGGTGGATTTGGCCTCAAAGAAAGTGTCCGACTGGGGCGAGTCCGACTTGGTCAAATTTAACTCGTCAAAAACAGGTGTGTTTATTTTCCGCGCAAAAGAGCAGTTTCGACCTAACGCCCACCTTCCAAAATGTTTCTGTACCCTTTGCCTAGGGCTTCTGGGCGTAACTATATCGTCCCAACTAAACTTCGGGCAACAAATTGTGTCCATGGCTCAAACTTTCTGTTCTGGCAAAGTACCAACTTGAAGCGATGGACGCAATTGACCGAAGAGCCCGAAAAATTATTAACAACTATGACCTCACCACCAAAAAACTGCAAAGCCTCGACCATCGTCGGAAAGTTGCCAGTTTAGCATTTTTTCTACAGATTACATTTTGGAGAGTGTGCGAATGCTCTTTTTGATCATGTTGAACCCATACCCTTCTTACATCGGACTACTATACGCAGACAGGCCTTCCATCCCTTTATGGTGGATGTCCCAAGAAGTCGAACCAAACGCTTCGATAGTTCCTTTTTGGTGCGGGTTGCCAAGGTGTGGAATGAACTGCCTGCGTCTGTTTTTCCAGAAAACTATAGTCCTAGTTCTTTCAAGCGTCGAGTGAATAGGTATCTCGTGGATAGACGTGTAACACATTCGTCTTCATCGTCACTGTCCATCAGGTGAGATAGAAGACAAACGTCTAATCCTTTTTAATAATAAAAAAGACATAACGCGTCTTGATGGCCCATCTGTTTCTGCATGCAAATATTGCACCCGTTGATACGGATGCAAGCCTTCTTTGTTCAAAATGCGCCACACTGATATTTGCGATACTCCGTGCCGCAAAGCCAAACGTCTAGTAAATAAAACACTTTTTACCGGATATTATCGCGTATATTTTAGTTAATTTTAAAATTATTTCGACGTTTCGGCATCTTTGCAGTTGCCGTGGTCACGATGATGCCGAAACGTCGAAATAATTTTAAAATTAACTAAAATATACGCGATAATATCCGGTAAAAAGTGTTTTATTTAAAGTATGTATCGTGAAAACTTAAGACAATATTCAAATGTCTAGTACTGACGCTGGGATCAGCAAACAAATCCTGCAGTATGGCTCGTTTGACTGAGACATCAATAACCGGTGCAGACTCCCGGCGATCTCGGTTGGTTCGAATTTCTGTACTTGCCAGTCTTCGGTTGATTTCTTGAAAATTACGCGCAGACGGTATCGGAAGTCGGTTAGGGACCGCGGCCAAATAAGCTATGCGAGCAGCTCTAGCATTTCCTCTTGCCAGTGCATAATAATAATGAAGGTCGGCGATATGGTGAGCAGGGAAATCCGTGATACGTGGCATTGCACGCGTTAAAAACAGTAACAAAGAAACTTAAGGAAATCAACAAATTAAACAGCAACTTTAACAAGAAAACAAAATTAAAACAGAGACTGAGCGTAAACACGAAGTAGTAGCGGCGAATGATTCGGAGACTGACTAGCAATTTATTGTTGCCTAGTGCGTTTCTCCCTTCGCAGTCGAACAATACATAAAAAAGGGTGAGTTATGATTCATGCGGCCGCGAGCGACCCGTAATGAGTGTTTTTGTTTAACCGCCTGCAGCAAATGTTATGTTTGAGCTAGAAGAATGGTTTTTTTAGTATTCGAAAGCTATACGATGTAGAATTAGACGAAATAATAATAAAATAGTAAAAATATGAGATCTTTTTGAGAAAATCGTCAACTTCCTGAAAGTGAACACAAAAAAATCTTTTTTTTTCTAAACAAATGTTGTTTTTTCATTTTAGTTTTTATTTGAACACGAAAGGCCATTTAGTTAATTTATCTACATAGCTTAAAATTTCCCGAATAAAAAACAAAAAACATCATAATTCTTACAAAAAAAATTTTTTTTTATTTTTTTCTGTCGATAAAATTTGGTCAAGTGTCCCCTATTTTTATTTGTGCACATTATAAAGATTCACACTGTATACAAACGATTTCACATTTTTGGGGGAATTAAGTACTTACCAAACAATGCATTTTGTCAAAGGCTTTTATGCCTTGCTTTGTTTTACCTTGCGTTGTTTTACCTATTAACGAATATAATAATTATTTTGTATTTGTTTTGTCACATGAATTATTTATAGAACCATTAGTATGTAAAAATATGAACTTATGAATAATAATTTTGCCAAACGTCGTTTGTGAAATGAAAATTTGCAATTTGTTTTCTATCAAATCACGGGATACCAATTGGGTAGTTGTCTACAATGTTTATATCATATTTAAATAGTTTATGAACAGTAAAGACATATTGCAGCGGTAACGTATGTTTACATTGAATAGTTTTCTAGATACAGCGGATGTTTGAGGAGCTGCTGCGAGTCGCCGAACAACGCTCCGTTGTGATGTCACACTTTGTAAATCACATTAAAAATTGGACGGGCGTTTGAATAAAATATATTATAATAGCTACGTAGACAATGCGTTTACTTGCATACTGTCATTATAAAAAATGTTATATTTAATGTCTGTCAACTGATATTATTAATAAATTTAACATATTTTATTCTATTAAACTTATTTATAACATATTGATCCTTTTTTAGGTTTTCTCATCTATAGATGAGAGATGAGTTAGGGTTCAAATAACCTTTTTGTAGGAATACTATTTTTCCAGATAATAGTGCAAAAAGTTATGGATTTAGTAATTTTATAATATGAGAAGTATTGTAAGTTTTGAAATGAGCTCACTTTGATTCTTGAAGACCTACGTAATTTCATAAATGAAATATTGAATATTTTTTTTCCACTAGGGGGGTTGTTATTGAAATTTAATATCGTATTTGCTGTTAAAATGTTAATAAAAGTATAATTTTAAACAGTATAAATTCCTTAACACTGAAAACCGTTTGGGCGGAGACTGCAGTCTGTGTGGTGGACTAAGGGGTTAATAATACGAAGATAGTTACACTCGAAGTACATATACAGGTCATATATATATTTGCCCCTACAAAGGAAACGACCAGCATTACATATTTGGCATACTAATTGAAATAAAGTACTGAGAAATAGGCAGTATATTAAAGTAGGTTTTAATATTACACACATTAAAAAAGTAAACGTATACAAATTAGAATTTGACAATGTATTTTGATATTCAATCGTTAGTATTTTATTATTTATATTATTCTTTAGTGTCTTTTCAAAGCTTTGTTATAACTTTTATTTTAATAACATAAATTAACAATATTGTGAGTACTGTATCATGCGTAGTACAAACTTAGACGCCTAACTAAACTAGATGCAACTAAACTTTTTATAAACTTAATGAAATTGTTAAACAAAATTAATTTATTGTAATAGAAATGGATGAAATGAGATGAAATGAAATATTTATTTCTCAACATTGACAATTACTTGTTCTTATTGACGTCAAATAAAACATGACTCTACCACCAGTTCGAAAAAACCTTCGCGAAGAAGTACTGGCAAGAAACTTCACGGGTATATTTTTTTCAAAATAAATTTACAGAGTCTCTTTATGTCTATACAAAATTATTCTTTTCTGCATCTGTTAGCTCGGCAAGTCTTCCTCCCCCCAAGTATCCAAACGCCGAACACCCTCAAACGGCACCCGTCCACGAGTTAACGTGGGATCTAGCCATCGCCCTCCTCAACCATATCAGAGGGAAGTGAGCGATCCGTCACCCGACGCGTACCATAAGAAGACGTACTTTAGTGACAATGACGCTTTAGATATTCATCGGGACGAAGAACTCATCGAGCATACAGACACATTACACATGCTTCGTTACAAATACTAGTACAATCCTGTTAATGAGGGGATTATACCCAAGGGCTTTTATCATCCAAATAATCGGATAGTTTATAATAGGCTCTAGCACACAACTTCTCCTTTATAGTTTCTTTGAATTTGTCAATAGGAAGACCTTGGATATCCTCAGGAACCTTTAATAAGGTGTATACGCTTTTATAATTAAAAGCGTATACATTGACCCATGAATGAGTTAGTGACTTTATGAATCCTAATATTATGAGCTGCCAGCATATTTCTTCCTCTTGTGTTAACATTGTGCAGATCTTTTTTTCTTTTGAACAAGGTTATGTTCTTTTTCACATACATTAAATTTTCTAAAATTTATTGTGAATGGTGGTGAAGAATATTTATTTCCTTAAATTTACTTCTAAGTGACACCCTTGGACCGAGCTGATAGATTGCGCGAACAGCCCTTTTCTGCAGAATAAATATAGTATCGATGCCGGCAGCACTCCCCCACAACAGAATACCATATGTCATGAACAGTTGTTTATTTGAAATTTCTCTCACTTTTTTAACAGCATATGCGGCAGAACCAAGCCTTTTCGCTAAACCATCAACATGCGGTCCCCACTGGAGTTTGGCGTCTAAGGTTATGCCCAGAAATACAGTTGAGTTTACAGGAGTCATTTCCTGGCTCTTAACTACAATGTTTGTGTTTACCTGTTTGACATTTGGCAATGTAAACTTAACACATTTCGTTTTTTTTTCATTGAGGAGCAAATTATTAGCTGAGAACCACTGCTCTGTGTTGGAGATGCATTTGTTTACTGCTCGATAGTCAGTTTCTTGTCTTTTGATTTTAAATAAGAAGGAAGTATTGTCAGCAAACAATATGACCTCGCATTGGTTCTTAACGACCGATGGCAGATCATTGATATATACTAAAAATAGGAAAGGACCAAGAACTGAGCCCTGGGGCACACGCATTGTCACTGCCGATCCTGATGATTTTCTCCATTTATTGCAAATTTCTGTTTTCTATTAGAAATATATGATTTAAACAAGGCAAGCGCTCGGTTTTTTATGCCGTAATGGTGCAGTTTTATGAGTAGAGTAATATGATCCACACAGTCGAACGCCTTGGACAAGTCACAAAAGACACCAATAGCATCACACGATTCCTCCCAGGCGCTGAATACGTGTTTTATGAACTCAACACCAGCATCGGTTGTTAAGCGACCTCGCGTGAAACCAAATTGCTTAAGATTCATTAAACTATTGCCGTAAAAATTAATTTCTCAAAAATCTCACTGAGCGTTGGTAGTATTGATATAGGTCTAAAATTATTAGGGTCAGACCATACTACCTGCTCTGAATATTGGAATAACCTTACTCAATTTCATTAAATCAGGAAAAACACCATTATCAACACAGTCATTAAATATACTGGCTAAGTACGGGGCTATACCATCAATGACAGGTTCAATAATTTTAACAGAAATCCCATCTAAAACGGCAGTATTTTTTACTTTAATGCTTTTAAATGCATTTAAAACTTGTGGAACAGTAACATGTTTAAAAATAAAATCAATGTCGCATGAATTAACATTTTCCGTTAGCAGTGACTGGGCAAGAGTGGAACATGAATTAATACTCGAAGTAGTTGACACAGGGATGGCAGTAAAAAAATTTTCAAATGCTTCAGCAACTTCTTTGTCAGTTGACAACACTTTATCATTAATTTTTAAATTATATTTGGTGTGCGGTTCTTTGGCTTTCCCAGTTTCCTGATTAATTATATTCCATGCAGTTTTTGAAATGTTAGTACTACATTTAATTTTATTATTAATGTAATTAGATTTAGCTACACTGCATACTCGTTTAAATAATTTTGGATACTTTTTAACATATTCATAAAATGTCTTATTATGATTATAAGTTCTTTCACTGTACAATTCATATAATCTATTTCTACTTCTGCATATTCCCATTGTTGCCCAGTCACTAAACCTAAATAAATTATTATTTATACATATTTTCTTTTTTTTTTAAGAAGAATCATATTAATTTCTAATTATATTATGAATAGAGTTATATTGAGTAATAGGATCTCCACAGTAATCTAATTTAAATGTTTTTTCAAATACATTTTTCCTAAATGTTTCAAGCCGTCTCTCATTCATGGGTATAAAGGTAATTTCTCTTTTTAGAGTCTTTTTTAGCCCAATATCAAAAGTGGCCAACTGCCCACTTTGATCTGATTGTAGTTTTCTTAATTACTGACTTTGTACATGGCATTAAATTTGTAAAAATGTTATCAAGACATGTGGCTGAGGTCGCTGTGATTCGCGTGGGCTCTAAGAAGAGATTTTTTAGGTTGTAACAATTAAAAAGATTCAAGGATCGTTTACTTTGTGACGTCTCTACTAATAAATCAATATTAAAATCGCCACAAATAATTATTTCTTTGTTTTTGTTATTTACTCTATGTAATACCTAATCCATAGTGCTCTCAAATACTTCAAACGGTGAGGATGGGGGTCTGTATACACATATTAATGCTTAATAACTTAATGCAAAGAGTGGCCGCCTCTGTTGTTGAGAACTAGCTGACCTGGGTTGCAAAGCTGTATGCGAACACGCAGTATCATGCATCAACGTAAAATCGAAGCCAAGGGTTTGTGCAAATGGACGGACATAAGGCCTTAGAACATCCTCAACGTAATTGCAACGTTCATGTTTCCGTTTACAAAAGCGAGCTCACGTCGTCTGTTCTTCATAATACCCGCTCATACCATAACTGTTGAACCGTTGTATGGATAAGCTTCTTGAACGCACCTCAGCCTCTCAGTATTTCCAAGACGACGGTACACTCTTACCCTTCTAGTATGAGGCCTAAACCCAAATCGAGACTCATCGCAAAATGAACTTTTATCCCATTGCTCCTGGGTCCATGTTATGTGTTCTCTACACCATTCATTTCGACGAGCGCGATTCCCGTGGCCTCTTAATTGGACGTCGTGCACGTAGGTCGTACTCATGCACTCGATTTCGCACGGTTTGGGTGCTAGCAACAACACCACTTGTGTTTCGTAGCCTTAAACCTATCTCGGGCGGTTACGATCGGCTGACGTCTTGCGGTCAGTTGAATGTATCGGTCTTGCCGAATGGTTGTACTCCTTTGGGGTTTGGGCGGTTGGGGCCTGGGTGCTGCTCGGCAGGATCTCCAATGTTGTTAGTGTGTTAGTGTAACGCTCATAAATTTGGCAAATAACGCTTCTGTTGACACCAAAATATCGTGATACATCAGATTGATTGCTTCCCGCAACCAACATCCCCACGGCTCTTAGCATATCGTGTGAGGTTAAATGACGTCGCTCCATGTCGTAAACAATGTCTTACAATTAAAACTTTTCTCAATTAATCAATAAAAATTAATATTAATAAATGATTTCCAACACTCACGCCACACAAAGAAAACGCATTAAAATTCGAAAACAAAATTCGCTTTAAGTTTTGTGAAAAAACAAATGAACCAGCCAGTTATGTCATCTAGAACAAAAAAGTTTACTTTGGTACTACCTACTTGGTAAGAAGAGGTATAATAGTTGTTTAATAAATTTGAAATAATGTGTGTTGCTTAGACTTTTTTTATGTGTGTATTTTGATAACAAATTTTAATATTAAACGATTAAGATAATTTAATTTGATAATAAACCTTTATGATGGTCAAATAATGACCTCTTTAGACTTAGGTTCTTATATTTAGTTCCATAATGATGAATAGGTTCACTGAGCAGCTTCAAATTATATTTAGGTAGGTTATTTAAATGATCAAAAATATCAACAAGAATTTGCTTTTGACAAAAAACAACATGTTTTTTTTTACATTGTAAGAATCCGGAACTCTCCACTTTTTTCCAAGGTTTAAGATTTGGGTAAGTAAACATTTACTTCCCAAGGGCAATTTGGATAATGAATAAAACCTAGGTATTTTAATAAGTAGGTACAGTCGTAAAGTCGTAAAAATGCATAGCGAAGGAGCGTTATTTTCTTGTAAATATTGCTGTGCTTTCAAGCGTAGAGTGAATGGGTAGGTATGGGCCTATCCTCTTGGATAGGCGTGTCACATCCTCGTCTTCATTCAATCTTTCGACCAGGTGCCATGGAAAACAAACACCTGCTAATCTTCCATAAACCAAGTTGTTAAAACCTTGTACACAGCTCAAGTTCGATCTTGTATGGAGATAACTTGTATGGAGTATGCAAAGAACCAACTAGAAGCGATGGCCGCAGTTAACCGAAGAGCCCGAAAAATTATTAGCAACTTTGACCTCACCACCAAAAAACTGCAAAGCCCCGACCATCGTCGGAAAGTTGCCAGTTTAGCAGTGCTCTTTTTGATCAGGTTGAACCCACACCGTTCTTACATCGGACTACTAGACGCAGACAGGCCTTCCATCCCTTTATGGTAGATATCCCAAGAAGTCGAACCAAACGCTTTGATAGTTCCTTTTTGGTGCGGGTCGCCAAGGTGTGGAATGAACTGCCTGCGTCTGTATTTCCAGAACTTATACCTAGTCCTAGTTCTTTCAAGCGTCGAGTGAATAGGTATCTCGTGGATAGACGTGTAACACCTTCGTCTTCATTGTCACTTTCCATCAGGTGGGATAGAAGACAAACGTCTAATCCCTATTCAATAAAAAAAAATGATATTATTATGAGATTTTAGGGTTTCGAATCGCCAATTGTCCCAACTACCTTTACATACTCATAAAGTAATCATGTCACTCTGCAATGTGGATGAATTCGGTTAGCATTCGTAATCTTTAGATATTATTTTATCAATGATACGACGCGTAATTGAATTGATTAAGCGAGACAGTGCTGTGGGATAAGGGGTAATCGCTGGGCGCTGGGGTATTGAAAACTAATACATTATGGTAAGTATTACAACATTTTCTTGGATTAAATCCATCTTGATCGATATTAATTTAAGAAGTCCCATTATACTTATCAAACTCATGTCTTGACACATAAAAATAACGGTCAGGTTATTTCACAGGTGTGTTATAAATTGGTTAATAACAGCCACAGTTTTAGGATTCGGTACGTCAAATAGAGAACCGAGCCCCTTAACACCAGCGCTCCTTACTTCACCTTCGTCTTTAAAATTAATTGGTTGATCTCGAAATAACTTGGTTTGCCAAAAGTTGATTTGCCTTCTTGTTCTTCTTCACCAATCATATGAAGTGTCCATTGAATACGTAACTTGAATTATGCTTGTGCATGGCTTGCACCACATACGGGTGCACCAGATACGTCTTATATGTATAAGTAGGTAGGTAAACCAAGATACCCAATACCGATAAACACCCTACCACACTAACATCACCAATCTATCAGGGTTACAGCGCTTGGGCCGCGGTCTTCGCCGCGCTGATGGCATGCGCGGGCGCACAGAGTCCCTTTACTTTGGAGGAGTGGCTGGCCAACCAGTACACACAAAGAGGATTCACGGGCACTTGGATCTCTGGTGAGTACTTGGAGGTGAGACTGTTTATAGCTAGTGGGACACTTATTGAGGTTCAAATTAATTGACATAAAAAAGTTTGTCGTTTCTTTCATATATCTAGCTGTCGGTAGGGCTTTTTTATACAATTTGATGCATATGGCACTTCTGCCTCCGCCGACGATTAGGAATAGTATGTAGATCTAGAAACTAAATAAGAGTTGGCGAGCAGCGAAAAGAAAGTGAATACATCCGATAGTTTTGTCGCTGGACTATGCGAGTATGCGATTGACGAGCGATTACTGATGGCATTCGCTCGTAGAGTAGAATTACCGCTGGTTAGTCTGTCGGCGATTGTTCTGCAAGCAATCACCGCTTAGAGAAAAGCTTCATTTCACTTTCCATACATGGTCTGGCTTAAGAGTGCCCAATGGAATTATGATATTAAGAATTATTTAGTGGAATAATCAAAATTTTTATTTTGTAAGCTCAAAATACGTTTGGAATTGAAGAAAGTTAAAAAGTTAGAAAATAAATAAAATACTAGTTTTTGTATGTATTTATTCTGATTCATACATAAGAAGTACACTGTCTAATGACTGGGCAGGTGTTACAATATTATTTTCATACCTTGCCCAGCCAAGGTACCAAATGATTGTGGCGATGTGTGCTCAGCAACTGTCCTCCGGCCTCCGTTGCATTTACAAAAATAATGCTAATTATAGAATCTGTATTTTATTAATTTGTTGCACTACGATTACCTAATCATTAAATTAAGAAAAAAATACTATTAATTTCAACAATAACATTATTTTATTCCTAACCTGGGCAGCCGAAGGCCAGGACTGAAATGAAATATTTAAAAAAAACCTAGTGGAGGGAGAACTCGCCGGTAGTCTGTCATTGATTAACTATTCATATGATATGTATCTCTTGTATTTACATGGGGATAACTTGGGAGAAAATAGACGGATAGAGGTTATTAGTGGTTTTAATAGTAGCAGTAGAACCAGCTTCACAAAAGTAACTCCTTTTGTGAAGCTGGTCAAGGGTGGCATATTGAATGTCATCGACGCCGTCGTCGCGCTCCTCTACTTTTTTCCGGTATTAACGATGCAAGGCCAAAAAAGAAATGGGGCGTGACTTGGATGACGCTCACCACAGTCCTTTATAATATTTTGTCCACCATAATATAGACCACGTTTACTAGCTTGTGTTCTGGTTAAATGGAAGGAACGGCCGGTTACATTACTGAAAAAAGGTAATTCCAACTGAAGAGTACCGTCGGCAACGCACCATTAGTAGATATAGTAATCACAATCAATATTCATAAATAGTACGCCAACGTTTACTACCCACGGGCGAAGATACCACCATTCATAAGGAGGGTCGTGAGCTTGTTTGACGATAATGAATAAAGTCACAAAATTGAAGATTGTGGTTCAGAAAAATGAAGAATCAGCCAGGGAAACATATAAAGGGGAAAAAAATTTCCTAATTGTGTTGCTAAATTACACTTATTTTTTTTATTTCACTTACTTTTAGTTAGGTAGGTACTTATCTTACTTAGAACCAATAACAAACACTTATTACATAGTAACCGTGATATTTACGATTGTAGTTAGTTACCTATTTTTATTTATTTATTTTATTAAGTGTACAAACAGTTTGCAATCATATAACAGCTAACTTATTCTAATGACAAATTTTCTTAACCTAGAATGCGAACCTGAGTAGTACACAGAGCATGCATAAAGTTGCTGAGCAGAGAGGTTTTAATTACAATTAATAAAGTTGATTTTGTTATAAAAATGGAAGTTTGTATAGAAAAATATTGAGAACGATTAAAGTTGGTGCATGTTGTCTATACGTATAGCAATATTCCTACGAAAGGTTTTGAAACTGAAGTTGTATATATCTAGATAGATTTATTTGTTTTGCTTATCAGATGATGTATAAGATAACTAGACCTAGAAAGGTAGGCATTTCAGATACTATGTTTGGTTGAAATTAATACATAGTGCAATAATGTATTTTACTTCAAAATTAAATTATTGTGTTGCTCTGTGAAACATAGGTAAATAATAATAAATAATAAATCCCCAGACAATCACACAAACTGTATATCCCCAAAGTAAGCAAAGCTTGTGTTATGGATGCCCATACAGCGCACTGGGGGGAACCCCGAATAAACATACATATATAAATATCAACAACCATGACCCGAGAACCAACATTTATGTACATCACACAAATAAATGCCCCGGCCAGGACTCGAACCTGGCACCTCCGGCGTATGAGACAGGGCTACTGACCACTTCGCTACTCGGTCGTCGGTATATGAATACTTACTTTATTTTCCAGACTCTGAGTTCACGTTCGTTGTTCCCGGACAGCCCGGTATCAACGTGTTTCACGCCGACGAGCTGGAAAGCGATGTCTTCGTGTCGGGCGACCTCATGGTGGGTGTTTTATTTTATTTTCTGTAGTTTAGTTTACTACATTGAACCTCGATAATATTACTAGTTATATCCAGAATATCTTATATTACAGAGTCAACTGATTCCCAAGTTCATATCAAATAGAAATTTATTTATTTACATGATTCTGGCGTCGTTTATTTGGAGATCTATGTACAAGTATAAATTATAAATATACTTACTGAATACTAGTTACTGAATAGTAGTAACTGACACACTATTTTACCTTAAACTTTTTTTTTTTAATCAATATTTATTTATAGAGGGTTTTACAAAAGCCACCCTCATCGTGACTCTCATAATCCACATCAATAAAATTAATAATATAATATTACCTATTATCTAAACATATTTTCACTACATTATATAACAATTTGGCCTCCTTCGAAATAGGGGATGATAATATACTGTTTACCAAACCGATATTGAAATTTTTCAAATTAAGGCGGCGCCTCTGTACCACATTCCGATCACACTCCATAGTAATATGAAAAACATCCTCAACCACACCACATTGACTACAATTTGGAGAATCAATTTTACGCATCAAGTAAGCAAAACTATTTAACGGAATATGACCAGAACGGAGACGAAGAGCTAATACAATGTCTTGCCGACTCATTTTAATCAATTCAAACCAAGGGACTCGAGGAACTGACGGCTGGATGGTTTTATACCAGATACCTTTAGAAAGCGATCTTTCATTAAAATATTCAGACCAAATGTCGTAGCACCTAATTTTAACTTTATAGAGAACATCACCGAACCATGGAACCCAATGAAAATAAATACCCTCCGTCATGGCCTGTTTGGCCAGCCGATCCACTTCCTCGTTTCCCAGGATACCTGAATGAGAGGGAATCCATTGGATAACAATATCTTTTTTTCTTAATTTTAAGCTATTTATCATATTTATAATCATATAAGCTAATGGAAAGCCTCGGAAAATGGTAGTACATCGAATCAAATGTTGAATAGTACTTTTTGAATCTGTTAAAATAACGAATTTTTGAAAATTTATGCTCTGAATGTACGATAATGCTTCTAAAATTGCTATCATTTCTACGGCCATAATCGAAATTTCTGCATTAATCTGTATTTTAACAGATTCTTTAGTTTCCCAATCTAAAAACGCACCCCCGTTTCCGTTCTCTGTTTTCGAACCGTCTGTAAAAATTTTGTAAAAATATGTATATCTATTTTCAAAAATATCAGTCCATGCAGATTGAATATGTGCTCGAGTGTACTTACATTTTGCCTTGTCTATTCCGCTTAAATTAGGTTTTAAACAATCAGATAAATCAATATTTGTGACCCATGTATCAAGTGAATACATTTCGGGCTTACTATTGGATTGGATATCTGTGGACTTAAATGAGTTATGCATGGTTACAAGTAAAGGTTTTATTTTTCGATTCCAAAAACGGTTTTGAACTAAATTACACATTTCATCCAGAACATTACATACCATATTATCAAAAGATCTAGATTTCAAATAGAACTTTCCTGCCAGATATTGTCTGCGAACAGATAATGGTGGTAAAACCAATTCCGCCTCCATTACGTGTATAGGTGTACTTTTGATAAATCCACCAATCACACGTAAACATATATTTTGTATCTTATCTAATTTAGAAAGATGAGTTGCACTACTATTGGCATACAAAAAACTGGCATAGTCAATACGACTTCTGACTAACGCTATATATAACCGCTTCAAATGGTTCACATGAATACCATACCCAGAACCAGCTAAGACTTTGAAAATATTTACATATTTTAGTACCTTATCTTTGGTTTCGTTGATATGTTTTCCCCAACGAAGATTACGATCCAACCAAAGACCTAAATATTTGACAGAATCAACAACAGGTAATACTTGACCATTAACATTTATGTTAATAAAATCTCTCCTATAACCTCGTTTAAAAAGACACAATTTACTTTTAGACGGTGAAATTTCTAGTCCAATATCTAACAACATATTATGAATCTTATCCAAAGTCTTTTGGATTTTCCTCTCACCGAGGTTTATATCATCATAATAACAATAAAAAACAAAATCGTCTGCATACTGTGATATAAATATATCTTTTTCTAGGGACTTGCAAATTTCTAAGGTAGCCAAATTAAATAAAAGGGGTGACAATGGATCCCCTTGAGCTAAACCACGACAAGTAGATCTCTGAAAAAGAACTTTTCCATCCAAAAAAATTTTGAGATTTCTTTCTTTCAAAAAATTCCACAGGTAATTACATATTTTACGACCAACTTTAAGTTTATCTAAGGTCGATATTAAAACAGTGTTTTCCACGTTATTGTAAGCGCCATCAATATCTAAGAAACAGCTCATAGTGGGCAAACCTTTTGAAAACCCAACTTGTATCCTCGAAACCAAAACGCTTAAATTGTCTAAACAGGATTTGCACTTTCTAAAACCTAAAGTGTTATTCGAAAAAACATTAAGTTTTTCCACATACCAGTCAAGTCTATTGTTTATAACCGAGTGAAAAATTTTGCACAAACACGATATTAAAGCTATCGGTCTCAATGAGGATACACTATTTGGTTCCCTACCAGGTTTCGGAATTGGTATGATGCCAATGTCACGCCACTGAGTTGGAACAAACCCATGCTTTAAAAAATCGTTAAATAAATCAACCAGAAACTCTTGAGCATTTAAAGATAAGTGCTTTAGCATCGAGTAAGATATACCATCACAACCAGGAGATGTATCTTTAGATTTTATACATTTACGCAACTCGTGGATAGAGATGTCTGCATCGAGAGGTGAATCATATGAAGATAGCGGAGGCATTGCAGGAGTAGCATAGTCAGGGGTTAATGAACATAGAAGTTTCTCAACTCTGAAAGGATCCATATATTGTCGTGGGTTCTTATAACCCTTCATCCAGCTCATTTTTGACCACATGTCACTAGAGGTAGTGCCCTCATCTATTGATGAACAAAATGAGTTCCAACCATTTCTTATAGATAGATTCAATTTCTTTTTTGAAATTTCAATTTTTTCAGTTAATTTATCTAAATTTTGTGGTATCGGATTTTTCCTAAACTTACTTAACGCTTGTCTACGCTCCGCAACTGATTTAGAAAGATCTGGAGTCCAATACGGTTTTGGGGTAAACACAGAGCTAGGGTTTTGTTCGATTGTATAGCAAGGGATAAAGGAATCTGAAGCTAAATTTATATATTGAGTAAAAAGTTCATAATCTTTTTGCAAATCGCTAG
Source organism: Marasmarcha lunaedactyla (assembly GCA_923062675.1). Lineage (NCBI taxonomy): Eukaryota > Metazoa > Arthropoda > Insecta > Lepidoptera > Pterophoridae > Marasmarcha > Marasmarcha lunaedactyla. The sequence goes on from OV281346.1 coordinate 23,331,108, forward strand.
TACGTTGAACGTTTGTAAATATTTCGTTTAAGTATTCTGTATAAGCACTCCAATCAGCTTTTTTAAAATTTTTCCTTTTGATTGAGTTACTAGTATTTAAACATTGACGTTTGGAGATTTTAATGAACAAGTGGTCACTGCCCAAGGACTCATTAAGCACAGACCAGGTGAAATCAAGTCCCATATCCGCACTTACCGAGGAAAGGTCAGGTGCAGATTGTTTTAAAATACCTTCAACAAGTTTTAAACGAGTAATATCACCAGTATTTAAAATCACAAAATTGCTATTTGAAAAGGCCGAATGAAGTTGGTTACCTCTAACGTCTGTTTTGGTCGACCATGTTAAATGGTGTCCATTAAAATCACCCAAAACCAAACATTTCTCTGTACTTAAATTTAAAATCTCATCCCAATCCTCTTGCCTAGTATTGACATTACCTGGACAATAAACAGCTACCAGGTTTTGTATAGGAAAACAATTGAAAACCTTTACTTGTAACACTTCAATACCTAAATTATTTAAACAAGTAGCAAAAGATGTAGACTTAATTGAATTATGAACTAAAATCATTAAACCGCCATAACCATCAACTCTATCTCTTCTATAAATATTATAACCGTTAACTTTTACAATTTTGTCTTCGTTTAACCAAGTCTCACTAACTATAGCAATGTGAACTTTTTCAATACGTAACAATTCCTCGAAAGATTTCAATTTAGGCAATATACTTTGGGCATTCCATTGTATAATGTTTAACTTAATTAGTTTAGGAGAAGCCATTGGAAATATAATTTAATAACATTTTAATAAGAGACCAATCTGAAATTAAACCCACAGCATAGATAACTAACCATTCCACAACTAATTTGATGATACTAAAAATTTTAGATTTAAAACATACGTTTTTAAGAAACAGGACATTTTTAACTCTATTTATCAACTCTATAAATGAAACTTTGTCTTTAAGCTGTTCTTCCTCACTATCACTAACTTCCTTTTCATTATTCTCCTCATCATTTCTCCATTTCATTTCAGGCTTCTCTGGTTTTAAAGGTTTTTCTTTTATTATTTGCTCTTTCTTTCTTTGTCGTAGTTTTTTAACCTCCACATCAACATTATCAATTTTATTGCATAGAACTTCTTTGTAAGATGGAGTATGAACATTTATTATCTCTACATTATTATCCAAACAACTATTGTACAAAGGGGGAAACTGTCTCTTTAGCGGGTGAATATTTTTGTTTTCTAACTCTTGAATTTTAGATGATGTATCATAAAGGTTGATCGCTTTTTTATATGTACAATTGAATTCTGCCATCAATTCTCGGAGGCGCTTCTCTTTAAGGTACGTTGGACAAGTTTTTGCCATCGCCATGTGACCCCCTTTACAGTTCACACACGTAAAAGAGGAGGTTTCACAGTTGGAATGATTACCTCCACATTTAGGGCAAATGAAATTTTTGGAAGGACATAAACTTATTCCGTGACCTATTTTCCAGCATTTGAAGCACTGTGTCACGGGAAATACATAAGGTTCTACTTTGATCTTTAATCCATCAACATAAACATGAGAAGGCAAGTGTGAGCCTTTAAATGCAAGGCGAGCAACCTCACTCGGGCACCAGTGACCATCCACTCTATCTCGACGTTTAAGACGTTTAACTGAAAAAATTTCAACACTACTCAAAACTTTATTCTTAATCTCTTCATCTGTCAGGTCTGCATCCACATCCCTAATAACTCCGTATGAGTGATTTACTTCCATGGGCTTATGTACTAACCATCCCCTTGTAATTATATTTTCACAATTAAAAAGTAGCTGTGCATTTTTCACACTATCAAACTCAATTCTCAGTTTATTGGAATTAATGTATTTAACCTGAACAATACCATTAATATCATTTTCTTTGAGGAATCGGGCCATCGCAAACTGTTTAGGTAATGGACCTTTCCCAGTTAAATAAACTTGCATATCATCCTTCTTTGTTATTGTGATCACCTTATCATGTTTATTCTCTTTCTTCCCCTTTTTACTCTTCCTAGTGTCCTGCCATCCCTCTTTCTCTTCATTTTCAGCACTTTCCGAAGTGTCACCCTGTACTCTTGGTCTTTTAGTACCGATTAATCGCTCTAAATTCTCTCCTAACTCCACTTCTTTATCTTCTACACAAAAAATATTTTTTTCATCTTCCGAAAGCTCGCCATACTTTTTAACCTCAACACACACATTGTTTTCTCGTTCCGCATATGGGACGCTCACTTGAGAAACTGGAGAGAATAAATCTCGGTACGATCCAATAGACGATCTATTAGATGATCCATCCATATATCGCTGCTCCATGGTAACAAAATATTCACTGAAAGACACAGGAAGAAGCCGAGCCGCCGTGCCCCTGCCGGACCGAAAACCGGTCGGCACGGAGTAGGCTGAAAACTCTCGCTAATGAAAACGAAGTGAAATAGAAAACTTATCTGCAATATATTTAATATTATCTATTTTTAGTTTATTTTTATCAAACAGAAAAATATTTTTTCATTTCGGCTGTATCTGACGACCTTAAACTTTAACCTTCTTATTACTAATAAGATCCTAAGTAAAATTTCATGTGCAGAATTTGGTCATCTTATTTTAGCGGCCTTTGTTATGTATTCTAATTTCAAATTTCTCATTTATTCATAAAATATCGTTATTTTCAGGACTTTTTAAACACAACCAATCCAATATTGTCTGCAGACAGACAGTACATTCTGGCTCCGGCTGACGTAAGAAGTGTACGTATCTACTAATTCTAGTTTCATAATTTTTTTTACATGGTTCGGTATAATGGGCAAGCTAAGAGTATAATGAGTTTATCAACAAAATAAAAGCGATTAAAAGATAGCTTAGTGATAACTGTAATCAAAAATATTTATGTTACTTTGGACAAATTATTTTATTTGTTAGATACAAACCTATGCTTCTTTAATGAGTGATTAAAATACACAGTATAATAACAGTATAATATCGTTCATAAGTTGGAATATCACACGCAAAAGAAGTGGTTGTAGTCTATGTTTTAACAGCTCCTTTGAGACATGTATTGCAGTGCTTTCGATTTTAACCGCCATAGTAACCGCTTCTATGTGGTTGTGTCCTGGTCGGTGATTGGTTGAACGGAAAGAACAGCCAGTGTAATTATAGGAACAAAGGCGCTTTCAACAGAAGCCTTGACCGGTAACGCATCACTATTCAATTCGTTTTGACTCTGGCAATCTTTTGCCTCACAGCGACGTCCAATTAGAGAAAAAGGCCGCGCAAGCATCACTATTTAATAATAGCGGCCATTTATATTGTCCTGGATAGGCAATCCTGCCATTTACAGTCAGATGGTCTGCATGCTCGTTTGTCGACTGTAAAAGTGTCAACAACCACGAATGTCATGCTCGCTCACTAGGCCTACTCTCGAAAACGATTCCGATGGATCTTCACTTGGATGCTACACTAACGCCAATTGTTTTATTATTGTACAGCCATTTTACGGGTTTACTGTTGTTTGACAAAAAACGTATGACAAAAGATCATTTTACAAACAACGTTTGAAAAACTAATCATTTGACAAACTTTCATTTCGCAAACATATTAATTTAAACAGAATCGTTTGACATACCTAATACAGGTTTCGCAAATGTTTTGCTTAGGAAACAATTCAATTGTTAAAATATTAACTGTAAAACACCTCGTGTTGAACTAAAGTCGCTTTTCGTGAAAAGCTGGAAATGGTACTTAATTTGGTCCTGGCGCTTCGCCGGGTGCTGCCGCACCACGCTCGCATCGCTCGCTAGGCTCGCGCATTTATTAACTACATACAAACCTAACCTAACCCAAGAGTGACCATATTGTAACTATATTGTGACCAGACAGTGCGCAAACGGAGCGCAGCAGAGCGAGCGTCAAATGCATGCATGTAGATTAAAAAAATTATAAATTTGTGAAATGATGTTGGCATACTAAAATTTTTTCTAGTAAATATTTTCTGTAATAAGTATTAGTACAAACTTTTGTTTAATAAACTACACAATAGTTTGTAAAATGATAAATTTATCATTTATCAAGTATGATTTTGCCAAACCTTGTTTTGCACATGAAAATTTGTTATTTGTTTTTTGTCAAATGTATGGATACCCCATTTTATGATACTAATTGAGATTGAAATTAGCATTGGCTAACCCAAAGACACAAAATCGCAACTCTTAAGTTTGCTTTGACAGCTGTCAATTGTGGTAATATTGAGTATTTTTAATTGACAAAATTGTTCTCAAAAGTCACGTAACGTTTGAATTATCTTTGGACTTGGATTGGTGTAGAAATAGAATTAAAAAGCCTGCTGAACTACGCAAAATAATTGACCTGAGCTTATAATTTTTAAGTATTTGTTCATGGTAGTAAAGATTCTATAAAAAAACGGGAGGGCCAAATATAATGTTTTGTTTTGTTTTAGGTTTACAGGTATTCCACTATAGCGCGGTACACGTTGTATGAAGTAAGTTCGGGGTAAGTGTAACATCTTCGACTTCATTGTCATTCACCATAATGTAAGATAGAGGTACCTACCGTAAATAAGGTTGTAAAGCGAAAATAAGAAAATCAATGGTTTAAATCCGAAAATTCTGATCTTGATTGTTAGGTTAGAAGTAGCTCGTAGGTAAGGTATTAAAAATACCTACTGAGCATTGTTTTTGTATTTTATACAAGCAAAAACTTTGAATCTGATATTATAAAGATTTTAATATATTTTAATGCTCACATTTTAAAATTCTATCAGCACGCAATACACTAAGTTGAAATGAAATGAAATAAAATATTTATTTCTCAACATTGACAATTAGTTGTTCTTATTGATGTCAAATAAAACATGACCAGTTCGAAAAAACCTTCGTGAAGAAGAACTGGCAAGAAACTTCTGGGGTATATTATTTTCAAAATAAATTTACAGAGTCTCTTTATGTCTATACAAAATTATTCTTATCTGCATCCGTTAGCTCGGCAAGTCTCCCTCCCCCTAAGTATCCAAACGACGAACACCCTCAAACGGCACCCGTTCACGAGTTAACGCGGGATCCAGCCATCGCTCTCCTCAACCATAGTTCTTTCATCATGTTCGATATTCATCGCTAAAAATGTCTACAGTAATGGTTTCGACTCTTCAGGTTTCTTATGCCATCTGTTTCAGAAACTACAACCAGATTGGTGATCATCAACGATTGCAGCTCTGCATCTTCGGCGGGGGCCACTCTCTGGCATACGTCTTGGACAACAACTTGTATTACTTGCCTGAAAACTCTCAAACGCCTATTCAGCTGACGGACGATGGCATCCCAGATGTTATTTATAATGGACATACGGATTGGGTCTATGAAGGTTTGTTAAATCTACTTTTTAGTCTAGTATGAGATATTATTAAGAGATATTCACCTGTATACTACGGTTTTTATCGAGATGAGGGTTAAGCGGTAACGGATGAAAAATATATGAGCTTAAGTTACCAGTACACAAATAGGTAATCCCTGTTACGGGGCTATTATTTTATAATGGACTATTAGAGCATTTATTTAGGTATGTTCGAATGTAGAAAGGGTAACGACGGGAATCACTTGTTCCTTTCGTAACACTATACAAAGGACATGACTATTTTATTGTTATGTATTTATTTAGCTTTATGGGTATTTTGATTCTGTTTAGGTTCTCACCTATTCTCCTGTATTTTGACAGTTACGAACCTATCACTTACATTATCTATTACAGTACGTATGACTACTCGCAAGTTATTGACTCGCATAAAACTTTTTATTCTGCGCATGGCATTTATACATACTTGTACATACTTTATTTCATTGTTTGACTTGGCAACAAGAAGCGATTTTTATTTGTCAGGAACATATGTAGTTTTGATAATAAGGGTTTTGGGAGGATATATGCAAGGCTTTTCCAAAAATTCCACGGCGTATACTTTTTAAGCCAGGTTTCACGATTTATGCAATAAACACATATATGTCCCCGACGTATCATATTAAATATTAATTCTGTACTCAATAAGCAAAAGAAACAAAATTATTTCTAATGCTAGACATATTAGCTAATGACAAAACATCGCGCGACCATTTTTAAGCTGACATTTGTTTTTTTTTGAAATTTACGCCATTTTATTAATGTTAGTTTGACAAAATAATTGTCATATTAGCTTGATGATTCTGCATTCCAGAGGACGTCATGTACACTGGCCAAGCCACTTGGTTCTCCACCGAGGGTTCATACTTGGCGTTCGCAAGTTTCAACGATACGGAAGTCGAAACTTACTCCTACTACATGTACCAAACTCAGCCTGGTGAATCTGATCTCTACCCAGAGCTACTGCATCTGAAATATCCTAAAGTAAGTATATTTGTAACATCAATTTACAGTTATAAAGTATAGAAACTTGATCATGCAATTCTTATTTAAAATTTTATTAATTAAGAGGTTTTCGTAACTTGATAAATGACAGGAAGGAATCTTCAAGAATGTATTTTATTGTTTTTGAATACTGGGGGTAAATAATAAAATTATGAATTAATTATTATGATTATGGATCCCGATTAATCATTAAGGAAAGAACCTCCTTCTTAAAACTGTGACATTAAAACTTATTATTAACTAAATAAATAAATAAAAACATTGCAGGTGAACCGCACCAACCCCACGGTAACCCTACGCGTAGTGGACCTTAATGCCCTGGTCTCCACCAACCAGCTGAACTTCCAAACTCTGGAGGCCCCTGAAGAGGTCACGGAAGACCACATCCTGGGTGGGGTCACGTGGATCTCTGATACGGAAATAGTGGCAGTATGGCTGAATAGACGTCAGAACGAGATGATATTGAGGACCTGTGATATTGTTACTGATGTTTGTTCGGTGAGTGACGGTTAACAAAATGTCAATTTTTACTTTATTTCTAGCTCTCAACTAATCTTGCCAACAGATAGAGTAGAAGTTGACGCTACTCGCTGACGTTATGTAGAGGTAGATTTAGATTCAATTGAATTTTCTCATTATCGTTAAAATAAGCTCAATCGCATTATTCTGCTGTCGTTACTGACAAAATCTGGTATTTCCAAATAGTTATCGAATTGGAATTGCTTGATTCATGTCAAATTGTATGACTTCGTCGCCGTGACAAAACATAATAATAGCTGGAGAGCTGGTCACACATTTAGGTAACGCATTTGACCTAATTTGCTATATAGTTCAAAAGAACTGTGTATGATAGTTGTATTGAGAATGGTTAGTCTGGCTGGCATATAAGGGTAGTACAGGTACTTGCAAGGTAAAAATAAGGAAAAAAATATGTGCTAAAAATATAATTGACTCAGCATGAAATATCAAAAAATTTAGTTATTATCAATAATAAGCTTAATTTAACAGCTACAGATTATTTGAGTGGTGTGACACGGAACCAGACCATTCCAAAGATATTTGAAAAAATAGTTAAATATATATTTGACCCTGTCTGCAATTTTCAGAGCGTTTCAAGTACATTTTTTCAAGAATAATGCCAAAAAGCCAGATCGTTCGAGTGGTGGAAAAAACGAATATTAAACAGACCTTTTATCAGCTGCGTCTTGAGGCTCTGCACGATGCAATCTCTATCGAACCGTTTAGTTCGGCTCTTCGGCACGCTAACCACAAACGGGTGAAACTTCTGTCTGCGTCTGGTTGACCGGTGGAGAAAGGGGGAAAGTTCGATCTGCCGAAAAAGAGCACACTCTCCAAAGTGCAATCTGTAAAAAACCGTTCAGAGAACCTCGTGCTGATGTTTCTGCAAGTCTCTCCAACGTAGCTTTGCCACCATAGCGTGCCACCGTAAGTGAAGTGCCGGCTTACCTACCTTATATAAAACGTCTAATAGACTCGATTGGGCACATACTTAGCCGTAAGTACGATATCAAGATATTCTATCGTCCCTTCACGAAAATACGCCAGCTCCTTCGGTCACTAAAAGATAAGGACACTCTAGTTAGGCCGGGGGTATACGAAATACCATGCGATTGTGGTAAAAGCTACGTTGGAGAGACTCACAGAAACATCAGCACGAGGCTCTCTGAACATATCCGCAGCGTAAAGAAGTTGGATGAGAAGACATCTGCAGTCGTAGAACACATGTTACACGCTGGTCCGTCGCATTACATCCGCTATGATAAAGCTCGGCTATTAGTTCAGGAGAAAAACCTCGTTCCACGCAAAATACACGAAGCGATCAATATTAAGAGGCATGACTCTTTCAACCGCGATGTTGGTTGGGCCCTAGCCCCCGCGTGGAAGCCGATCCTAGGGCAGCAAGGACTCGCCAGAACTGACGCAGCTCTCTCCACGGACATCGCTACCTCAGCCTGCACCCTGTTTTTGCCTACGGCGCCCCCCACCCCGGCGCTGGCGCTGCCATTCAACTCTGCGCCGCCCGCGGCGGTCGCTCCTGCACCGGCGACGCGCAGTGCGAGGCGAGGCGTGTAGCCGCATGCGGCGGCCAACTGCTGCGCCAGCCCCAGTGCTTTAAGTGCCTGGAGCCTCATACCACGAAGGAGTGCAGTCACAGGAGGAGTGAGTGGACCTCCCCTCCGGCTTGTGTGCTGTGTGGCCAGTCCAGCCACACCATCAAAGGTATCGATATGTCTCAAGTAGTACAGAGCGCGCGCAACATACGCGCGGCCCGCGACTCCAGGAAACGACTTATGGTACTGCTCGAGTACCAGTCCCTCATTAACTCAATACAGATCAATCTATAATGTGTTCTCCACTTAGCGCCACGGCTGGTGGCACCAAACCCAGGGGTTTATCCCTGATCTCCTTTAACACCCGAGGTCTAACCAATCAACTTCCGGAGCTCAAACTGTTCATCAAGAACATAGAGCCCGAGTTAATCCTTGTTCAAGAGACATTTATACAACCCCATCACACCAGGTGTTTCGCTATTCCTAAAAACCCTCTTGTGCGTAATGACAGGCCCGTACTCGTCCAACGAGGCGGCACCGCCATATACTACAAGAAGAGTATTCACTGCTCACCGATTCCCACGCCTCCACTCACCAACATGGAGGCCACTGTGTGTAGGCTGTCTATGACAGGTCATAGGACCATAATCATAGCCTCGGTCTACACACCTAGTAAAACACCGCCCCTTCGTAGTGACTTCGAGGCCATTTTCGAACTAGGGCATTCCATCATTATGTTCGGCGATTTCAATTGCAAACATACCGACTGGACGTGCTTGTTAACGAACGCCACAGGTGTTAAACTACTACACATCACGAAGTCACTCGATCTTGACGTCATATCTCCCGTCACACACACTCATTACCCGGATAATCCGTTTCATTCCCCGGATATCCTTGACTTTGCCATAGTAAAAGGAATCAACCTCGACCTTAAGACCATGCAGCCTCTAGACGACTTAGGCTCAGACCACCGCCCGGTGTCTTTAATACTAGGACCCCAAAACGACCCAGATCCAGCTCCGAAAACCTATGCCAATTGGGAAGGTTTCAAGCACACCCTGTCTTCGGCTTTGGAAGCCCCAGACTGCCCCCTCGCGATTTCATCCGACTATCTCGATAGCACGGATAAAATCGACTCGATAGTCGATTCGCTCACTGCCGCCATTTACTTGGCCATCAGTGAGAATGAAAAAGTTGCTAAGCATGGCAAGCCCAAGATTCCCTTGGAGCAACCTAATCAAAGCTAAAAACGCCGCTCTCCGCAGAGCCAGGCGTTACCCCACACTCGCCTACAGGCTAGCCGCAAACCGGCTACAACGTAAGGTCAAATCCACCTTCGCGGAATAGAGACGTTCAACGGGACGATTTGTCATTAATATCTCTCCGTCCCACACGGCGTACTATAGGATAGCGAAAGCCCTCCGACTAGACGCCCGAACCTACACCCCTCCGTTGTCTCGTCCCGATGGCACTATCGCCTTCGAGGACGACGAGAAAGCTGAGTGCTTCGCCGACAGCATTGCTTCACAATGCTCCCCAAGTACCCAATCCACAGACCCTACGCACATCTAGGCGGTGGAAGTCGAAGTCCTTCTCAAAGACTCCCGTCCAGTCACCGCCGACCCTATTTCAGTGTCTAGCGATGAGATTATTTTCCTCATCAGAAGACAGAAATCAAAGAAGGCCCCGGGTGCGGATGGGATTTCCAACCACGCACTTAAGCAGCTGCCTCGGCAGGTGCTAACCTTGCTTGCGATCATCTTCAATGCCTGCTTCGACCTTAGCTACTTTCCAAAAGCTTGGAAAGAAGCTACAGTCATAGGCATTCCCAAGCCGGGTAAACCTTTGAATATCCCGGCTAATCACAGACCCATCAGCCTACTCAAGGCCATGGCTAAACTTCTCGAGAGAGTTGTACTCGCTCGATTGAAGGACCACCTGTTCCCAGCGGACGGTGACCCTCTCATTATCCCCCACCAATTCGGCTTTCGAGCCAAGCACTCGTGCCCTCAGCAAGTCCACCGAATCGTCGAGTACATACTCGACGGCTTCTACCCTAGACGATTTAAAACAGTCGCGGTTTTCTTTGACGTAGCCAAGGCTTTCGACAAAGTCTGGCACGCGGGCCTCATTTACAAGCTGTACAACACAGGCTTGCCCGACGACTAGTCAAACTAGTCGGCTCATATCTTAAAGATCGCACCTTTCGTTTTAAACACGAAGGAACGCTTTTCACCCCAGCCCCCTCAGGGCTCGGTACTCACCCCTCTATTATACACCACCTACACCAATGACATACCTATTCCGTCTAAAGGTGTTCAACTCTCCGTGTTTGCCGACAACACTGCCCAACACGTCAAGAGCGTGTACGTCGAAACCCTCATCACCAAACTCCAGACGGCCGTAAATGACCTCGGAGCCTGGTTTAAAAAATGGCGTATAGATGTAAATCCAGAGAAAAGCTGTGCGATGCACTTCGAACATAAACGCCGTAGTGCCTGCGACCCCATATTCGAATGCTAGGTACGCCCATCCCATGGGCACTAACCACCAAGTACCTAGGCGTAACGCTCGATCGTACGCTTTCATTCCGACCTCACATACTCAGAGTTATCAAACTCGCCCGTCGTGAGGCAGGCACAGTAAAATGTCTCTTAGGAACAAGCGAACGCTTTTTAAGGTTTGCGTGAGACCAGTCATAACGTATGCCGCCCCAATCTTTGCCCATGCCAAACCCTCCTATTTGTATAATCTGCAGGTAGTCCAGAATCTCTTCTGCCGCCGGGCCACGGATGCTCCGTGGTACGTGCGAAACGCTCACCACGAGCGCAATACCTAATACTTTGTGGTGATTTTAATATTGATATACTGTCATCGAATACCGACACTGTTAAGTTGACAAACTTTTTAACTTCGATGAACATGACCCAATGTGTAAATACGCCTACTTATTTTACTAGTCACAGTTCCACTTTAATCGACCTTTTTTGTAGTAATACACCGATGGTAAGTACTGTCGTTGACTACATACCTACGTTGAGTCACCATGCAATGGTCATCAGTGAATTGAAAGTAAAAAAAAACAAAAGATACCAAGCCGTCGCATACAATACGGGCACTAAAAAATATCGATTCCGTGACCTTCCAAAATGATATTACTATACTAAACTGGGACTACTTGGCGGGTTTGCAAAACGTTAACGACATAGTAAACACTTTTAATTCATTAATACTTCCAATATTTGATCATCATGCTCCTGCTAGGCGAGTGACGGTTAAGGATAACTTTTATCCCTGGTTAACACCTACAATACGAGAAATGATGAGGTTACGTGACGATGCCCTCAGTGTGGCTCGATTGTCTTGCTTAGCCCAACACAAGGATTACTACAAGGAGCTTAAGAGATGTGTCAGCATGGCTTTATACGCTGAAAAAAGAGCTTACTTTACCTAGTAGATTAATAACAACGTTCACGTTCCGCGAGCTCTTTGGAGTAATCTAAAACGCACAATAAATGTAACAGGTAAACGGCGCGGTACAGAACTGCCCTCCCATATGCGAGATCCTGATAAAATTAATTCTTACTTCCTTACAGTTCCTGGTGAACCTGATGCCTCTTTATCGCTTATGACGTATTTTGAGTTCCACCGACATGGCTTCTCTGAATTCGTGTTAAAACCTATTAACGAAACAAGTGTGTTGAGGATAATTAATTCGTTGTTAACCTTGATAATCAAACTATACATCCGTTAAATAATTTTAATTTAATTTACATTTAGTTGTGTATTGACAAATTATACTACAAATAAAAAACGAAATCTAAACTTGAATGCATTGAGGGCAACGTAGCCAAAAGGCTGGCTGAATTACCACGCTGGATCGCAATAGAAATTCGTTGTGCGAGGTAGGTGCCAGCCTTCGGGTCACGAGTTTCACTCAATCGTCTCAATCGCCTCGCTAGGTCCGAAAAAAGGCGATGAGGCCCTTGTCCCCAGGACCCCATGGTTTAAACGCCAAAAGCCTCAAAAATATACCCGCTACCCAAATTCTGATATTTTCTACGTTTAAGGCTTTCAACGTTATTAGCAGCAGAACCAGATTGTATACTAGTTGTGGGAAGATTTGTCGTTAATGCTGTGGGCGCCGATGGTGTTTCACTGGATATGCTGTTACTCACGATTCCTGAATCCCTCACCTCCATTACTGCTATGATAAATAATTCACTGACAACAGGTATCTTCCCTGAGGCGTGGAAGATGGCGTTGGTGACGCCATTATCCAAGAAGGCAAATGTTGCGGACTTTGCAGACATACGTCCGATAAGTATACTGCCGTGCTTATCGAAAGTCCTAGAAAGGGCAGTACATATCCAGTTAAGCGCTTACACGGAAAATAACTCCGTACTGCCAGTCCTGCAATCGGGATTTAGAAAATCGCATAGCACTGTCACGGCTCTGCTAGATATAACAGACAATGTTTTGTCGGCACAAGATAGGGATAAGGATAGTTTGATGGATGTGCTGGAGTACTCGAGGGCATTCAACGCAATTAATATTCCACTTCTACTATCCAAAATGACGTACTATGGTTTTAGTCACACCACAGTCAAATGGTTTTCGAGTTATCTCAGCAATCGGTGTCAAATGGTAAGGGTGGCCAGCAGTGACGGAGGTTTTTTGCTATCTACACCCGCTCATATTACGAGAGGCGTCCCACAAGGCTCCATATTGGGGCCCCTGCTATTCACCCTATATACTGCGGACATTTGCTCAGTGATACGTCACTCCCAGTACCACATGTATGCCGATGATACACAATTATACCTCTCATTCGATCCTAAAGACACAAATACTGCGGTGAAGAATTTAAATGAAGATTTAGCTAGAATCGCGGCGTGGTTGGAGTCCAACACACTAGTACTTAATCCTAAAAAATGAAGCTTATAATGTTTGGATCTCCCTACCAGATCTATATCTACTATATCTGCACAAAACCCTATCGTGACCATAATGGGTAAACAGGTGGAACGTGTGCCAGAGGCACGCAACTTGGGAATGTTGATGAACGAACAGTTGCGATTTGAGGGTCACGTGCTAGAGATTGCTAGAAACTGTTTTTACCGGCTTCAAATTTTATACCGTATCCGTGAATTTCTAAACGTAGATCTGCGAATAAAGCTGTGCCATTCGTTGATTTTATCCAAGTTGACGCACGGCAGTTTGGTGTATGGGCCGCGCCTACTCGCTCGCACGGACCGTGTCATTCAGAGAGTGCAGAACGCCTGTGCTCGTTTCTGTTTCAAGGTTCCCTACCGCATGCATATCATTCCCTTTCTTAATAATGTCGGGCTGTTAAAGATGACACTTCGAAGGGAACTTCACCTTGCATCCCTTCTATTCGGTGTTATCAATATTCGTAGACCGGAATACTTACTTAAAAAATTTGAATGGCGTTCTAAGTCCAGAGAATGCCGTTCTCTTAGCAGGCCCTTGAGTATGCCGTTGTACCACAGTACTGCTTTCCGTGGTAGTTTTCGGTATTCGGCATCGAAGTGTTGGAACAACATACCGCCTCCACTTCGAAAACTTGGTTCGTTACAAACTTTTAAAACATCGTTGAAAAAATATCTTTTGTCCTATCAAAAAACGATACCGAGTGGGGTCCGAGTAGTTCCAACATACCTGTAGAAGCCGAAACCAGCCAATTCCACAAGACTCACTTTACTACAATTATTATATAAACAATACAATGTTTATGTACCTATGCTATTTATGTGTTATAACAAATATTTATGAAGTATCATTATTACAATATATATATATTTCATTTTAGATTTTCTTTAACTTTTGGATTTATTTATTGTTATAGTTAATTTACTATCTTAGTATCTAGTATATACCTTATTCGCTACGGTACTCGTGTCACCTAGGGCACATCTGAAAACCAGCGCTGTTGCCTGTGGCAACAGCTTATGCTGAGATGTGTCCTATTTGACAAACGCACTACAGCGCAAAAACCTGTTTAACCTAATTAATTTAAACTATTATTATCATCTATTGTTCCCCTTCTTATTGTTATTGTTTCTTGTTTTTGTAAATTGTACATTTTATTTCATTTTATGCTTATGTTTATGTGTTGTAGTTGTTTTGTCAAATAAATGTTTGAATTTGAAATTGAATTTGAATTTATAAAAAAAAAAAATAAACCGCGACTACACTCAACCCTGAAGATGGACTCCAGACGGGTCCGACTAGGACCTATCCGACCGTGTACCGTGAGTAAGCCGCGTTATTAAATATCTAATTAAAATGTCTCATGTAAGTTTAATTAAATTAAAAACCTTATTACCATAAAAAATGTGTTACTTTCATAAACAGAATGAAAAATAAGCTTAAGTAATAAATCCTAAGTACTGAGTAGATAATTTTGTAAATTTAGAAGTTTTCTAAACAAACAGGAATATTCATATCTTGGAAAAAAATAATTAGCCAAAAAAATACTGTGATTTAATTTTATCACTAAACATACCTTACCTTAATCAAAACGTTTAGGAGATCTGGCCAGTCCACATGAATGTTATTAGCAGATTTGCTGGAGCCTTAACACGCAGCCGATAAACGTTGTCTCTGATAATGTCTAATTTAAAATTATAGTTAATTTTTTTAAATATATTATTTTAATATCTTTGGGGTGGTTTGATCGTTGATATATTAAGCATACTATTGCTAATAAACTACATTGTATGTTATTTCATGCTGGGTTTATCTGGGTTAATTTCCTACCATATTCGCACACCTTGCGCCGCATTCACCTTACCCGTGTGAGCCAACCAGACTCAGACAACTATGATAAACGGAACTTTTAAGCTGTATAGCTAGTTGGGTCAAATCCATGGTATTAACGTGTCAGTCAACAGTGACCCGAAATCAAATATTTTTGTTCATAACACAAATGAATGCCTCGACCTAGGCTCCAACCTGGGACCTCCGACGTATAAGGCAGGGCCACAAAGCCAAATGGCTGTCAATCCCGCCTTAGATTAGAAAGTACAACTAATTTACATCTTACATTTCAGGATGAATACCGCGAAGAGCCCGACGGTTGGATTCCCATCTCAGTGCCCCGGTTTAGTCGCGATGGCAGTTACTACGTCTCCCTCCGTTGGTCCCGCGAGCAGATCGACGGCAGACACTGGCAACACTTGTTTATTACCAACAGAATTGGCAACACTACCGAGTCTGAGTCGATCACGCCTGGTGCCTTTACTGTTAATAACTTTGTTGGCATGGATGAGGATAATCGATTGTTGTGAGTATTGTTTTGAACGTAGGTTAAATAGGATAATTTGGATATAGGAAATAGGATAAATATTTAATAGTATAAAAGGCCTGTCTTGGAATAAATATTTACTAACTAGTTTTGTGTTTTTAACAGCTCAGATATGAAAATTATGGAAACTACTAGTTTTTGCTTAAATATATGTAAATATGTTATTATCATCGCCTAGGTGTAGTTTTTAACATCAATTGAACACTTCATTTCTACATTTCTTCCCAGTACCTACTATTCTAAATAACGTTAATATTTTTATACCTAACAAAATTAGCTTACAAATAAAATTATTTGATTACTCCATATACGTAGTTCTGGCATTCTTAATCATCTTTCATTGATTTCGGCAAATGAATCCTCATTTCCCAGCTACTACACCCGCACGGACGTGGACGCTCCCTGGCGCACCGGCGTGTACGTCACAGGATCTGGCACCACCACGTGCCTCAGCTGCAACATCACGCTGCCAGACGGCGGCCCCTGCTCGTGGGCCACGGCCACGCTGTCACGCGGGGGCTCCTTCATGACCATCACGTGTTCCTCGCCACGGGAACCATCGGCTTCTTATATATACGATCCTAGGGTGAGTTGAGTTGGAGAGTTCTACGTGATGGATCCGTCATGATTTTGAGTTCAAACACCCGTTTGAGGGTGTTCGTCGTTTGGATACTTGGGGGGAGGGAGACTTGCCGAGCTAACAGATGCAGAAAAGAATAATTTTGTATAGACATAAAGAGACTCTGTAAATTTATTTTGAAAAAAAATATACCCGTGAAGTTTCTTGCCAGTTCTTCTTCACGAAGGTTTTTTCGAACTGGTGGTAGAATCATGTTTTATTTGACGTCAATAAGAATAACTAATTGTCAATGTTGAGAAATAAATATTTCATTTCATTTCATTTCATTTCATTTCATTTCATTATCAATTGCTCCTTACCAAGTGAAACTTTAGCTATTTTTTGGTTATTTAGTAGTGGTAAAGATAGGCGTATTATAAGTTCATATTAATAAAGAAATTGCTTAGCTAATGTATACGTTATTGCAATAAATAATTCGGTGCGACCTTGCAACGTTTCTCTTCATAGTTTAAGATAGTGAAATATGTACGTTTAAGATAGTCGTAGCTAAACTACTAAAGGAATCTGCTTTGCATCCCTTTTATTCGGTGTTATCAATAATGGTAGACCTGAATATTTACTAAAAAAATTAGAATGACGTTCTAAGTCCAGAGAATGCCGTTCTCTTAGCAGGCCCTTAAGTATGCCGTTGTACCACAGTAATGCTTTCCGTGGTAGTTTTCGGTATTCGGCATCGAAGTGTTGGAACAACATACCGCCTCCACTAAGATTTTAGTTACTTCAATTATTTGAAAAAAATAAAAAAACACGTATTTTTTTATTTATTTGCGCCTCTTGCGCCTTATGCGTAGTAGGTATGAAAACCACTTAGGGTTGTCAAAGATGTTGCAGTAAAAAAAATATTTTTTTGAAAGTTTTAACCAGCCCCAATAACTCCAATTCTTTTACAGTGTATTCTAACAATGGTATATTTACTGACCCTTAAGTATTATGCTTACTTTATGTTACACCCTATATACAATACAATGTTTATGTACCTGTGCTATTTATGTGTTATAACAAATATTTATAACGTATTATTATTACAATATATATATATATATATATATATATATATATATATTATTTTATTTTTTCTTTAACTTTTGGATCTATTTTTTGTTATAAATAATTTAATATCATAGTATTTAGTATATACCTTCTTCGCTGCGTACTCGTGTCATCTTCATCGTGCGTGGTACATCTGAAAACCAGCGCTGTTGCCTTGGCAACAGCTTAAGCTGAGATGTGCCCTATATGACAAAATGCACCACAGCGCAAAAACCTGTACATAATTAATTTAATCAATTATTATTATCTATTTGTTCCCTTTCTTATTGTCATTGTTTTTTTTTGTAAATTGTAAATTTAATTTTCATGTTTCTGTGTTGTAGTTGTTTTGTCAAATAAATGTCTGAATTTGAATTTGATTTTGCATATGCTTTTTGTTTTAAAAGTAGATAGGTATAAGTTTATATATATATACTATTACTTTAAACACAAACATTTGTTTATTTGCATGTTTATCTGTGCTATGTGTATATATGTATATGAATTCGATATACTCAGAAACTCCTGAACTAGTTTTTAAGATCCTTCACCGACAGTAACAGCGACTATAATTTACCTCAATGTGCCCGAAGGCTGCAACCGCTCAAGCATCGCTAGTCTGTCTATATGAAATAAAGCACTCAAATAATCATACCTTAAAAATACTTGACATGATAAACTAGAATAAAAAACTACAAACAGAACCTTCACAGTCCGAAATTATTTCAGAACCAACAAATCCTTCAACCCTGGGAGGAGAACCTGATAGTCCGCCAGCGGTTACTCGGGAAGGCTCTCCCCAATACCCTGGTCACCACGGTTCCCCTGGAGAACGGCTTCCCTGCGCCGGTCAGACTCTTCCTGCCACCAGGCTTGGACACCAGCGACCCCACGACGAAGTACCCACTGGTGTTCTATGTATACTCCGGCCCTAATACCTTTAATGTTCTTGATACTTTCACTGTCGGTGAGCTTTTATTGAACTTGTTTTAAAATTAGTATTACACCATGAACTTACCATTTACCACTTAATTACGATTGGGCATTGGCAAACTGTGATGGTCATGATCACTCGTCCAGTCTCGTGAAGCAGTTTGTTAAGGAACCTAATTCACAGCAATCTAAAAGATGTTTATATAAGCGAACCAGTTAAATCGCCTCCATAATGACGAGGTGTGTCTAACATTTCTAACTCGCCTTTTTATTGTAAATGGCGCGGAAGGTTGACCACCCTAATGTTTTTGTTTACACTGTCTTACTGTGGAATCAATAAGCTGTCTTTTTCTGTATCTACTTTTCGTTTCTTTTAGAACAAGTAGTTCTGGTTTGCTGAAGATCTAAGAGTAGAATACAAACAAATAGAATGGTACAACAAGTTTAAAAAATTTCAAAATAGTATTTTAATGTCTTCCGCGAGTTCATTACTATTAAAAATGCAATATATTTACACAAGTAAAGTCTTTTACAACTTAAAAAATAACATTTAAAATGTGGTTACGTTTTAACAAAAACTGATTTGCTGCTAAACTAAGGCTTATCTTGTTAATAAATCGAAATTTCCCAAGTCAATCATTTGGCATAACTAACGTAATAAAAACCCTAACACCCGCATCTTCCTACAGGCTACCACTCGTACCTGACCACGAGCCGCAACATGATCTACATGATGGCCGACGGCAGAGGCTCGGCGCTGAAGGGCAAGGAGATGCTGTATGCCCTAAACAACGCGCTGGGAACCGTGGAGATTGAAGATCATTTCGTTATTTTAAAGTAAGTTAACAGCTTGGAGTAACATTTATTTAACGTTTTTAGGTGAAATTGTGTACAGAGCGGGGTCTAAAAGGAAGGTTAAAAAATCGAAACCATTCAAGGATCCGGGATGGAAAAGTGCAAATCTATAAGAATGTATAAAAATAAGACGCTTGTATTTATATCTAATTATTCTTATTGAATGGAACGGTTGTAAGTAATCAATGAAATCGCTTATCTTGGTCCTACAGATTCACTTGAACATTTTATCTCTTGCAAACGAGCACCGGATTTGAAATTGAATCGATGAATGTGCTGATATTGTTCTAATCGTTGCACTAGATTGAGTAAGGATAATGTTCTGTGTTTTTCTCTTATTCATGTATCTGGAACAGGAGTTTATCACCCTCCTTTTTATTTAGGAAACAGCCAACTGCACATTATTATATTACTGTACACTTATAGATCCATTCAGACTTCATTTTAAATTCATAAACTACTACAGGTTATTAATATATTTATGTTGCTTTTGCTCTGGCACGAAACCATAATACTTATTTCATTAGGTATTATTAGATAATTGGCCATAATATTAAGGTTTTCCCTGAATTATGTTAGGTTACACTTATAGATCCATCCAAACTTCATTTTAAATTCATAAACTACTACAGGTAATAAATATATTTATGTTGCTTTTGCTCTGGCACGAAACCAGACTACTTATTTCATTGGGTATTATTAGATAATTGGCCA
This sequence comes from Marasmarcha lunaedactyla, assembly GCA_923062675.1. NCBI lineage: Eukaryota > Metazoa > Arthropoda > Insecta > Lepidoptera > Pterophoridae > Marasmarcha > Marasmarcha lunaedactyla. Next base: position 23,351,115 of record OV281346.1, read on the forward strand.
TAATATTAAGGTTTTCCCTGAATTATGTTAGGTTACACTTATAGATCCATCCAAACTTCATTTTAAATTCATAAACTACTACAGGTTATTAATGTATTTATGTTGCTTTTGCTCTAGCACGAAACCAGACTACTTATTTCATTAGGTATTATTAGATAATTGGCCATAATATTGAGGTTTTCCCTGAATTATGTTAGGTTACACTTATAGATCCATCCAGACTTCATTTTAAATTCATAAACTACTACAGGTTATTAATATATTTATGTTGCTTTTGCTCTAGCACGAAACCAGACTACTTATTTCATTAGGTATTATTAGATAATTGGCCATAATATTAAGGTTTTCCCTGAATTATGTTAGGTTACACTTATAGATCCATCCAAACTTCATTTTAAATTCATAAACTACTACAGGTAATAAATATATTTATGTTGCTTTTGCTCTGGCACGAAACCAGACTACTTATTTCATTAGGTATTATTAGATAATTGGCCATAATATTGAGGTTTTCCCTGAATTATGTTAGGTTACACTTATAGATCCATCCAGACTTCATTTTAAATTCATAAACTACTACAGGTAATTAATGTATTTATGTTGCTTTTGCTCTGGCACGAAACCAGACTACTTATTTCATTAGGTATTATTAGATAATTGGCCATAATATTGAGGTTTTCCCTGAATTATGTTAGGTTACACTTATAGATCCATCCAGACTTCATTTTAAATTCATAAACTACTACAGGTTATTAATGTATTTATGTTGCTTTTGCTCTAGCACGAAACCAGACTACTTATTTCATTAGGTATTATTAGATAATTGGCCATAATATTGAGGTTTTCCCTGAATTATGTTAGGTTACACTTATAGATCCATCCAGACTTCATTTTAAATTCATAAACTACTACAGGTAATTAATGTATTTATGTTGCTTTTGCTCTGGCACGAAACCAGACTACTTATTGAGTTGGGTATCAACAGGTGATTGGCAAGATTTAAACAGTGTTAATGAAGTCTGTGTCTCGTACTACCGTACATGAGTATAAGTACTGGTCATTTTATTTTCTTAATACATTTTGATTTTGCGTCACAGTTTATCCTTGATCTATTAGTATTTAAAATAATGTTCATGAAGTTTGCTTAGTTAGAAAATAACAATAAATAAACACTGCTGATGCCTAGGTTAACAAAATTTTCAGGGGTTTGAATTATAATTAAAACACATTAAAAGCGCTTTAATAATAATATAATATAATATAATAATAATAATAATAAAATGGTTTATTCGGCGCAAATTAAGAAATTGACAAAACAATATGCAAAATCACGAAACTACAAAAAATAAATAACAGTATTACAAGTAGATACAAAGCAAAAAGAAAAACAACACTTTCACGCCGAAAGGGCTTGCACTCAGCATTATGATGAGAATTTATAGTTATAAATTTCAGCGCTGATTTTCAGTACTAGCCTCTGCACTGACTTCACGGACGCTTCACGCATGCAATACATAAAATAAGTATTATAATGAAATATACATTACATTCTAAACATATTATGTATACATAGAATAAAAATATAATATTTAAATGAAATAGGTGTAATAATATAAATATAATTGTTTTATTGTGGACATTTCTAAGCTGCCGTTTGTTTTTCTAAAATATATTTTTTATAACAATTTTTAAAGTTGTAGATATTTTTTAATGGGTTTAAGTCGTAGCTTTTATATGCTCCTCTTGGTTAACGAATTTAATTAATCAATTAATTTACTAATCAAAAGTTTACTAACTTATTTACACCACAAATTTTTCGCAGAAAATTCCCGTTTATTTTTGTGTTGTACTTTCATACTCATACTATACCAAATACTCATACTAAAGGAAACTGTACAAAGGTCAATACTATTTTACGTTAGAAGATATAGTCTTGGATTTTCAAGTAGTAAGTAAATAGGCATCTCTTGTAAATAAGTATAACGGTTGTTTCAGTTTTTATTGATCGTCAGAGAAATATAAAAAAAAGTAAAATAAACTCGTAACGTGAGGCCCAGGCTGAGGCGACAATCGCTTGCGCGTTGTTCGGTCTTTTTTAGGCGTCCACATACTGAGGAGCGACAAGACTGCAGGGGATTCCCGACGTTACCCAAGTTACCCGACTGAACGACCATCAGCGCTTAACGAAACTGCCGTTATGTATTCCTTTGTTCGTGTCAGTTTTGGTACCTTACAAGCACTTATCCTTTAACTTATGGATCATTCCTGTCACTACAATAATGGCAACTGTAAATCAATTTACAAGCTTCGAGAAAACGTTTCACTTTTTAAAACGGTACTCATTACAAATCCATATTTCGTGCATAAAAATATAGGTATGTTTTGACCACACACCTTACTTGAGTCATCGTCTTGCAGACAGGTTCTTGACCGGTACGAGTTCATTGACCGCACCAGGATTGGCATCTGGGGTCACAGTTATGGAGGATATGCTACTCTGCTGACTCTGCTTCATGATGATGAGCATATTTTTAACTGCGGGGTCTCTGGAGCCCCGGTTACGTCGTGGATTTATTACAGTAAGTATATACAGCAAAACGTCACTAGGTGTAGGGTAGTTATTTTTTTTATCCTAACAAAGTTTAAAATCGATACATCAAATCAAAGTTGGTTCAACTTGACTACCAAGATTTAAGTGAAGTGGCAAGTTTGGGCCAAAAGCAAAGCATGCTGTGAATTAGAGAGAGAAATTAAGAATATTTATAGAGAGTGCCACTCCACGAAGCCCCGCCTCACTACCTCTTTGGTCTATTCGAAGTATTGTGCGAATAATCAGTACATCGGCGCACCCTCGTCGATCGTACTCACTACAAAAATACAATTTTCACGTGTTGTCAATCACATTCTCGCTCCGATCGCCGCCCAGTATGGACGTGATCTCTCGATTGAGCGGTCTCTTCCCGTTATTCAGTGGCGCTCAGTTTCCTGACGTCACTGTATAGCGAGTTGGTTCCGTGAGTTTCTGTGTTTTCTTACTCCCTCCGAGCGCTTTCGAAGTGATTATTTTTCTTTGCAACTAAGTAGCTTAGTCTTCAAAGTGCTGTGCTGAGTTGTGTTGTGCTTGTGCTGAGTGCTGTGTTGTGCCCCGCGTGAGTAGTCTGGTTTCAGTACAAAGGATACTTAACGGTGACAACGAATTTGTACTGATCCAGTCCTTTTATATTTATTTTATTTCTTTCTTCTATTTTATTTATTTTTCCTATATTTTCATATTTATTTTTTTATCATATCTGTGTGTTTTCGTGTGCATTCGCCCTTTCTTGAGGTTGACACTAACGCGGTCAACTTTTTACCTGCGTACCCTTTTTAGGATTCTAGGTAGTGGCCTTTGGCGAACTACGGTTAGTTTTAAGTTATTCTCCCCAGCCCCCCTACCGCTGGTAGGGAGGTTAGCCGGTAGGGTTCGCTAGGTTACTAGGAATTCTAGGCATACTTTATATAATTATATATTTATAGTCCCAACCCTCCATTATGGATTCGCAGAATTAAGTAAACTTTGCGAAAGCCTTCGCCCAGGCGCTCGTAACGTCCGGCGCCAACATATCTGACGATGTTCTAAAGCAGGCCTTACAGGCAACAATCGCGTCCCCGGCCCTTCAGGCCCCAACCCGGGCCCCTCAGGCCACCCACGCCCAGACCCCTCAGGTCTTTAGCTCTCCCGCGTCTCCGGTGCCCTCCGACATGGACTGTGTGTCGGACACGTTCTCGCGCACATCACGTAGGAAGCGTACCGCTCCCGGGAGCGATTCAGGCTCCACCGCGTCCGGAGCATCGTCGGTCGCCGCCACATTAACCGGGTTTCCTGAGCCGCCATTCCAATTAGTCGCCAAACGCTCTAAGAAGCGTTCGAAAAAAGCAGGGTGTCTTCAACACCCGAGCCCTCCCCGGTGTCCTCATCACCCGCCCCCGCGCCGCTTATGTCACTCGAACCGCGTGACCGCGTCTCCGTCGGTCCTGTCGAAGCCAACGACGCGCTACGCTACCGTCCCACCTAAGCCTCAGCTCCATCCGCCCGTCTTCCTCCGCCATAAAGCGCGTTGGACCGCGGTTTTTAACTTGTGCAAAGAGCACAAAATTAAGTACTTAAAAGCCGCCAACGCAGGCTATCAATCAATTAAAATTCAGGTCGCGACCATCGACGACTTCCGGTCTTTTACTAGGTTTCTATCGATCAAACAAATGCGCGTATCATACCTACGCCCTCCCGGAGGAGCGTAAGATCCGCGCAGTATTACGGGGCGTCCCGTTCGAACTCAGGAACGACGACATTCTCGAGGACCTTGAGTCCCAGGGCTACCCGGCTGAAGCAGTGCTCTCTAACCGTGGAAAACGTTTTCCGTTAGCATTAGTAATCCTAACCAATACTCCCAACTCGAGGGAGATTTTCAGAGAGGCTCGCACAATCTGCGGACTCTCGATCATCTCCGTCGAGCGTCGAGCGTCGTGGGCACCCTGGGCAATGTTGCCAGCTTTACGGCCACGCAGCGGCAAACTGCTCTGCCCCTCCCAGGTGCGTAAAGCGCCTAGATCCCCATATTACGAAGGAGTGCACTCGCACTCCTGACTCCACTTCCCCCCTGCATGTGTGCTGTGCGGCCAGTCCGTAAATATAATGTCTAGACCCGCAAGTCCCGCGTCCTGTCGTATCAAACCTAAGGGCTTATCCCTAGTTTCTTTTAACGTTCATAGCCTTAGTACTAACCTTCCTGAGCTCAAACTGTTCCTCCAGAACAATAGAGCCAGTCTTGTTGCTTCTTCAAGAGACTTGGCTCACTCCAAACCGCTCCAGGGGATTCTCTATTCCCAAATACGCGTTCACTTGTAACGATAGGCCCAACCCCGACTGTTAGCGACGCGACATGAAATGGATTCGGCATAATAGGGACATAGCCATTCAAATAGTTTTGTAAATAACGCTAGTCCACGCCCTCACTACTTGCGCCCGTCCTCGGATAGGTGGTTATTTTCGAGTGTGACGTAAGCAAGTACTAATAAGATTCTTATAGGAAATTATGATGTTATAGGAACCTAGGTATAGGTATATTTTGAATGCTATTTTGATAATATTGATTTATGGTTGAATTGATGATATTTGTGTTTAATAAAGTTCTTAGGGATTTCATTGGTATAATATAAGCGTAATATGAGAAGCTTTATGTATGTCTTAGATAGAAATAAGACCTAGGTTATTTGTCAAATACTGATTTGTTTAGATTTGCCATAATTGTGGTAATTTTATGGTTATTTCGTATCAGATTAGGTACATAATGGTAGATATAACGTTATTGTATATAGGTTCATATAATAAAATACGCATTTGAAGTAATAAATGACGTAATATGGTTAGATATTTTCTCGTTGAATAACTACGTAATTATATGGTTTATTGTTATGGTTTATTGATAATAATGTGTAAATTGCTTTCTTTTATTGAAATGTAATAGTTATTTTCATGGTGTTTTACGTATTTGAAGGGAATAACGAGAAAACCTTTGTTGTTGTATATGTTCCTAATTGGTAGTTATATCTTGTTTGATTATGTTAAAAAACTAATTGTAATTAGAATGTTTGCATATTTTAATAATGTAAAATGATAAAATTATGTTTGTAACCGTTTCGCCTTAGGTACAATGTTAGGCTAAGTAAATAGTCTGCCGGCGCAAACGGTGTTTTGAGATAGTCTTTGTTCTAGAAAGTTTTTTGTATTTAATTTTATCAAATTGGTATTTATGTAAACATATAGGAATCGTTTCGCTCTATTATTTGAATATAATATTGTAATAGTTTTGCTTAATAGTTTGAAAGATAATTCGATGTAAAGTTTAGAATCCAAGTAAAACTTAAGTGTAATTAGGTGCAAATTGCACAAACGCGCCAGCCAATTTTTTTTTTTTTTTTTTTTTTTTTTTTTTTTGCTGCCGAGGCACCCTCGCGGGAGGGAGGTGGAAGATGCGTCATGCATACCCGCCCGCAGGTAAATTCCTCTGCGGGGGGGTTATGTGGGACTCACCAGAATGGCACCTACCCACTAAAAACCACCTGTTGGCTGTAGTTATTACCGTTAGCCTTCATCGGAAGCGACACCCGTCGGGAAGTTGGGCGCGCTGGCGGAGACCCGCTAGCGGGTCTTCCGCCTGTAGTGAAAGTTGCACTGAAGGTGCTCAAAGGGACATGAGTTGGTGGCCGTTCTGGGCAGCCTCCGGTGAAGCCGGGGCTGGGCAGAGGTCGGCCGAAGCATGATTTAGGGATCAATTCATTTAAATGAACCTACAATGAATTGAGAAGGGAACTATGCTCCGCCAGAGCTAGCAAACGCTCTGTCGGAGTACGTGAAGCCCTAAGTTTACGGGCTAAGACTGCGATTTCACTAACATCGACATTTTTTAAAGTGTCGCAGACGATACGCATATCGTCTGCTACGGAGGATTGAGGAGTGGGTTTGAATGGGCGAGGAGCCGGGATGGGATTCGATGCGGGACGCTGCCTCCAGTTTTCTGGAGCAGGCTTGGGCTGAGTAGGCTTTGCAGCCGGAGGAACCCGGCTACGCAGCGGCGGAAAGTTTTCTTGAGAAAGGCGCGGGGCCTGTTTGGGAGCCGCCCTTTTGAAATTGGAGCGCATACAACGGGGTGCACGAGGGCAGCCCCTGTAGTTTGCGGTGTGGCCGGACTGGCCACAAAGCACGCAATCGGGAGGAGAGGGAGTTTCAGGAGTGCGATTGCACTCCTTAGTGAAGTGCGGGACCAGGCACTTGACGCACCTGGGCGGTGCGCGGCAGTTGGCTGCCGCGTGCCCGTACAACTGGCACCGATGGCACTGGCCGGGATGACCGCGGCGATGAGGCGCCTCGATTGAGATCCCAGAGAGGCCGCAAATAGAGCTAACCCCTTTCAGGATCTCTCTGGACTTGGGGACGTTGGCGAGAATCACCAAAGCGAGAGGGTGTTGCCTCCCGTACTTGCTGTGCATTTTATGCACCGCGAGTGCCGGGAAGCCTTGGGACTGCAGATCCTCCAGGATGGCCTCGTTCGATAATTCGAACGGGATTCCCCTGAGTACCGCTCTGATCTTACGCTCTTCTGACAGAGCATAAGTGTGATAAGCATATTGCTTATCGGTGAGGAGCTTAGTCAAAGCTCGGAAATCGTCTATCGACGAGACAGTGATTTTGATAGATTCACCCGAGTTTACCGCTCGGGTGTAAAGGATCTTGTGCTCATTGCACAGTGTCGAGACCTCAGTCCATTTACCCTTTTCCCGAAGGAAAACGGGTGGTGGGACCTTGGCCTTGACAGAAGTCGGGGCCGGAGCGGGTGTTGAAGACACCGGGGCAGCTGGCGTTGAGGACGCCGCAGGGGGTGTAGGGACGGGCGTGGAGGGCGCCGGGTCTTGTTTCGAGCGCTTCTTAGAGCGCTTCTTAACAAGGGTGAAAGAGGGAGGCTCAGGGCCAGTTGGGGTGGCGTCCGAGGAAGACTCGGTCGCAGGTGCGCGCTTGCGGCGCAGAGGGGCGTCTACTTCGCACTCCATGTCACTGGAGGAAGGGGACGCGGGAGGGCCTATGACCTGAGGGGTCTGGGGAACTGGGGTGGCCTGAGGGGCCGGTGTGATTAGTGGCATGATTAGAGGGAGAAATGATTGCAGTGTGCGAATCATATGAGGGGCGCAGTAAGTGCCTTGGGCGTCGTAATCAGCGATCAGCTTATTCAGGAGCTCCTCAGGGCTTAGGGAAGCCATTGCGGAGGGGTTGGGGAGGGACAATATATGAACCTAACAACGATGACTAACTTCCTAAAACCACCCTACACGCAGTAGGGCGGTTGAGAACGACGCGGATAACTTACTCGAACACGGCACTTGAAGTCCTGGAACAACGAATTCCCGTCGACGAAGCTCACGTTCCACGAAGTACGGTTAACAAGCCACTATTCGCCGTGAAAACGGCGTTAGAAACTTATTAGAAGTACGGTTAACGAGCCACTGTCCGCCGTGAAAACGGCGTTAGAAACTTAGTACGGTAAACAACTATGAAATTTGGGTGCTCAATTAGCGCGGGGGCTAAAAGAGCGGGAAGGCGTCTGCGATCGACGTGCGCTCGAGAACGCACGCAGACCGAGACTCGATGCCAGCCAATCAGAGCGCTGGAATTATTTAGGGCGAAATTTGTATAAAAGGCGCACGCCGAGCTTTGGAAGACAGTTCGGTGCCCACAAGCAAGAAAACAACATCTAATAAGAAGAAAGAAATAGTTCGGTGCCTGCAGCGAAGAAAACAACAAGAAGAAAGAAAAAGTCTAATAAGAAGAAAGAAAAAGTCTAAGAAGAAAAGTTCAGAAGAATCCAACTAGAAGAAAGAAAGTGCTGTTCGGTGAATCCGGAGGCCAGTGAAGACCCAAGAAGACGTAAGCGCTGTTCGGTGTATCCGGAGGCCAGTGAAGAGGTCTGAAGAAAGAAACTGAACTACAGGAACGATTGCGGTTCATAGGCTTGTTTAAACTTAAGGTTTATTTGGTATCCGCAATAAACGTTCATACTTTGAAGACGTGTTGTTTTCACTGCGCTCCAACCTGCACTCGATCAAGTCGGGTGTCACTCCGTGGTTCGTCAGGTCGTGGTGTCTTCGGGGCCAAAGGGTACTACGGCGGCATCTTCTCCAGCCGGCGCAAAACTCCGCAACAGTTTTCCTGGTCCTTCGAGCCGAGATCCTGGATCAAGAAGATGCCAACCACACGGTCGACTGGAAGAACGAAGCCCACCACCGCCACGGAGTCTTCGAGGGACTGGAGCGCAGCCACGCCGACAGAGACGACAGACACGATGGGGTCGTCTACGGGGTCGACGTTGACACCAGGGGCACCAACTCACCCCGCCGGAGGAGCGCCTGAAGCACGCCACGCCGAAGGTTGCACCGTACCGCCAGCAATGGATGGGGTTGCGTCGAGGGGCGCTGCGGACGAAGAGGCACGGTTCGCGGTACCAGCGCCCGTGGAACCCAGGAGGGTTGGTTCCACCACCAGGTCGAGGGCTTCCAGAAGAAGAGAAGCCGAATTGAAAATGGAAATAGCCCAGAGGAAGCTGGATCTCGCCGAGGCTGAACTGGAGCTCGTGCGGGTCGAGTCCGGCAGCGAAGAAGACTTCGCAGACGAGGAGCGGCAGCACCACGTGGAGGAGTGGCTACAGAAGACCGAGAGGAGAGCGAGGGTAATGCCACCCTTGGTGCCGCCGTCGCGACCACCGTCACCACCACCACCACCGCGGCTACCACAGCCGCCGCCTGCATCGAGGAAGACCGACATCCAGGAGCTGGCTGAAGCATTGGGGAAGCTACCTAGAGGCCGGTCGGAAGCTGTACACATCGAGCTTCCCAACTTCGACGGCGCCGCAGAAGAATGGCTGGCGTTCAAGAGGACGTTCGAAGACACGGCACCCAGCTTCAGTCACGTGCAGAACCTGGCCAGATTACGGAAGGCGCTGCAAGGCAGGGCGCGAGAGGCAGTGAAGAGCCTCTTGTTTACGGCGGAGCATCCCAGCGAAGTCATGAGGGGGCTACAATTGAGGTTCGGAAGACCCGAAGCTCTGGCAACTGCGGAGCTGGAGAAGCTGGAGAACCTGCCACGGGTCACAGAGGATCCGAACGACGTGAGCACGTTCTACAGCCACGTGAGGAACGCCGTGGCCACGATCAAGGCAATGGGGGCAAGCAAGTACTTAGATGCCCTTAGAACCACGAGGGCCCTCATTGCGAAGATGCCGACTACGATGAAACACCGGTGGATCGCATACAAGAGGACGAATCCTGACGACGAACTTCGGGACCTGGAAGTCATGAACGCATTCCTGGAGGCTGAAAGCGAATGGTACGCGGAAATAGCCGACCCTGAAGTATCCTGGAAGAAAGAAGACCGTCAGCGATCTGCACCACCGAAGACATCATGGGGCCACGAGCGAAGACCAGTGAAGAAGGTTCACTACGTGCAGGGGAATGAAGAGCACCCCCGCAAGAATCGGTGTCCAGTGTGTAACGGCGAGCACTGGATTTACGAATGCAAGAAGTTCAAAGAAGCAAACCTTAGTCGAAAGTACGAAATGGCTAAGAAGGCAATTTTATGTTTCAAGTGTCTACGAGGAAGACATTCAAGGAAGACCTGCAGGGCAGCAGATTGCAAGAAGTGCGGAAGATGGCACCACACCAGTCTTCATGAAGAAAGCCGTCCACCAGCAGCTGTTGGGGATAGAGAAGAATCCCGCTGCAATGTCTCCAGTCGCAGAGAAGAGCCCAAGGAAGTCGTCACCTCCGTGCACACTGCCAGTGATGGGCAGGTGTATCTGAAGATGATCCCAGTGGACCTGTATGGACCGAAGGGCGCAGCACGCGTACTGGCTCTTCTGGATGAGGGGTCAACAGTCACATTATTGGATGCTGGGGTGGCGCAGATGATTGGGGCTGAAAGCAAGGCGAGTCCGATAACTATCGAGACAATTGGAGAACATGGAATCAAGAGGTGCGACTCGCAGAAGATAAGCGTCAAGATCAAGGGAGCTCATCGTAAGAAGAAGGAAACGATTGAAGTTCGAACAATCGACAGTTTGAAGCTCTCGAGACAAGGTGTGGATCGAGGTGTCATCCAAGGATGCTCGCATCTGCAAGGCATCCAAGGTCAACTGATATATGAAAATGAAGAGCCAAAACTTCTCATCGGGCAAGACAACTGGGGTCTCATCGTCACGAGAAGACTCAAGAAAGGGAAAAGGTCCGATCCAGTTGCATCACTAACGAGCTTGGGATGGGTCCTCCATGGGCGTCACAACGGGAAGACGTCACTAGTACAGTTCGTCAACCACAGCAGACTCATCGAAGAAGATGAGACAGAAGCCTTGGTGCGGCGACACTTCGACATCGAATCAATCGGAGTGCAGCCTCGCCGCCCGAGCAACGACGCAGACCAACGAGCGCTTGAGGTCCTGCAGTCAACGACGAAGCGCCTTCCAGAGGGGAGGTTTGAATCCGGGCTGCTGTGGAAGAGTGAAGACGAAACCCTCCCAAACAACTACGTGCAAGCTCATCGACGTCTTATTGGGATTGAAAGGAAATTGGACAAGGATGCAACCCTGAAGACGTCATATGAAGACCAGATGAAGAAGCTGATAGAAAATGGTTATGCAGAGAAGGCTCCAGTATCAACGACCGCTGGAAGAACATTTTATTTGCCGCATTTTGCGGTAATGCATCCCGTGAAGAAGAAGCCAAGGATAGTCCTGGATGCTGCTGCCAAATTTGAAGGGAAGTGCCTGAACGACGCACTCCTGCCGGGACCAGATCTTCTGCAATCGCTATTTGGGGTGCTTGTGAGGTTCAGAGAGAAGCCGGTCGCCGTCGTCGCCGACATTCAAGATATGTTCCTGAGGGTACAGATGCGTGAAGAGGACCGCGACAGCCTGAGGTTCCTGTGGCGCGGCGACAGAAGAAATGGGACACCAGACGAATACCGAATGTGCTCAGTGGTGTTTGGTGCGGCTTCATCACCATCTACGGCGATATTTGTCATGAATAAGAACGCAGAAGACTTCAGAGAAGATTACCCGGCGGCAGTGGAAGCCATCAAGAAGAATCATTATATGGATGATTATTTGCAGAGCTTTGCCACAGAGGAAGATGCAAGAAGGATCGCGCATCAGGTGCAAAGCATTCACGCAAAGGCAGGCTTCCACTTGAGGGGATGGAGCAGCAACAGGGCGAAGATCCTCGACGGGATAGGAGATCAGCTCAAAGAAGACAGCACAGAACTGGTTGCTGAAGAGAAGACTCTTGGGCTGAGATGGCTAGTGGCAGAAGACTTGCTGGCCTTCAACGTTGGGTTCCGGAATACCAGTCCAGACATACTCGAAGGCAAGAAGACGCCGACGAAGAGAGAAGTCACCAGCGCCATGATGTCCGGCTTCGACCCCCTGGGCCTTGCTACCCCAGTCTTAATTCAGGGGAATAAGCGGATTCGAGACATATGGCGTGGGGAGATCGGCTGGGACGACGAGATTCCCGAAGACCAGCGAGCAGCCTGGGCCAAATACGTGAAGGAAGTGTCCATATTGAGAGACCTTCCAATACTCAGATGCATCTCACCGAAAATGGAAAGGGCAGCGAGTCAAGAGGAAACCCGGTGGAAGTTCATACCACCTGGCTGTCCAAACATGGGCGGCGCTTGGGAAAGGCTCGTACGATCGGTGAAGACGGCTCTGACGACGGTGCTGCAGTCCAGGACACCACAAGAGGAAGTCCTACACACACTGATGACCGAAGTCGAACACGTGGTGAACTCGAGGCCACTCACCCACGTTAGCGTAGACCCTGACGACGAGGAAGCTCTAACGCCGAACCACTTTTTACTTGGCAGATCTTGTGGAGCACCGGCGCCTGGGGAGTTTGCAGACATCGAGCTCGTCGGGAGGGCAACGTGGAAGACGGCACAACGGCTGACGGATCACTTCTGGAACAGGTGGATCAAGGAGTATCTGCCCACCCTGCTGCCGAAGAAGATCAACGGAGCAGCAACGCAGGATCCGCGCGTTGACGACATTGTCATGGTCGTCGACGCAACACTGCCGAGGAACACCTGGCCGAGAGGAAGAGTTCACCGAGTCTACCCTGGACCTGATGGGAGAGTTCGAGTTCTGGACGTGCAGACACCATGGGGGATCCTGAGGCGGCCAACGAGACGGGTCGTCATCCTGGTTCCAGCTGCAGCGTCGCAACCGCAGGATGGAGTGCTACGCACTGCGGGGGAGACTGTTAGCGACGCGACATGAAATGGATTCGGCATAATAGGGACATAGCCATTCAAATAGTTTTGTAAATAACGCTAGTCCACGCCCTCACTACTTGCGCCCGTCCTCGGATAGGTGGTTATTTTCGAGTGTGACGTAAGCAAGTACTAATAAGATTCTTATAGGAAATTATGATGTTATAGGAACCTAGGTATAGGTATATTTTGAATGCTATTTTGATAATATTGATTTATGGTTGAATTGATGATATTTGTGTTTAATAAAGTTCTTAGGGATTTCATTGGTATAATATAAGCGTAATATGAGAAGCTTTATGTATGTCTTAGATAGAAATAAGACCTAGGTTATTTGTCAAATACTGATTTGTTTAGATTTGCCATAATTGTGGTAATTTTATGGTTATTTCGTATCAGATTAGGTACATAATGGTAGATATAACGTTATTGTATATAGGTTCATATAATAAAATACGCATTTGAAGTAATAAATGACGTAATATGGTTAGATATTTTCTCGTTGAATAACTACGTAATTATATGGTTTATTGTTATGGTTTATTGATAATAATGTGTAAATTGCTTTCTTTTATTGAAATGTAATAGTTATTTTCATGGTGTTTTACGTATTTGAAGGGAATAACGAGAAAACCTTTGTTGTTGTATATGTTCCTAATTGGTAGTTATATCTTGTTTGATTATGTTAAAAAACTAATTGTAATTAGAATGTTTGCATATTTTAATAATGTAAAATGATAAAATTATGTTTGTAACCGTTTCGTATTAGGTACAATGTTAGGCTAAGTAAATAGTCTGCCGGCGCAAACGGTGTTTTGAGATAGTCTTTGTTCTAGAAAGTTTTTTGTATTTAATTTTATCAAATTGGTATTTATGTAAACATATAGGAATCGTTTCGCTCTATTATTTGAATATAATATTGTAATAGTTTTGCTTAATAGTTTGAAAGATAATTCGATGTAAAGAATCCAAGTAAAACTTAAGTGTAATTAGGTGCAAATTGCACAAACGCGCCAGCCAATCAGAGCGCTGGAATTATTTAGGGCGAAATTTGTATAAAAGGCGCACGCCGAGCTTTGGAAGACAGTTCGGTGCCCACAAGCAAGAAAACAACATCTAATAAGAAGAAAGAAATAGTTCGGTGCCTGCAGCGAAGAAAACAACAAGAAGAAAGAAAAAGTCTAATAAGAAGAAAGAAAAAGTCTAGAAGAAAAGTTCAGAAGAATCCAACTAGAAGAAAGAAAGTGCTGTTCGGTGAATCCGGAGGCCAGTGAAGACCCAAGAAGACGTAAGCGCTGTTCGGTGTATCCGGAGGCCAGTGAAGAGGTCTGAAGAAAGAAACTGAACTACAGGAACGATTGCGGTTCATAGGCTTGTTTAAACTTAAGGTTTATTTGGTATCCGCAATAAACGTTCATACTTTGAAGACGTGTTGTTTTCACTGCGCTCCAACCTGCACTCGATCAAGTCGGGTGTCACTCCGTGGTTCGTCAGGTCGTGGTGTCTTCGGGGCCAAAGGGTACTACGGCGGCATCTTCTCCAGCCGGCGCAAAACTCCGCAACACCGACGGTTTCGGCGGCACCGCTATCTATTACAAAAGAGGTTTCCATTGCTCTCCTCTCCCTACCCCTCCTCTCCTCAACATGGAAGCCACTGTGTGTAGATTGGCTATGACTGGTCATCCGACCGTCATCATAGCTTCAAACTACATACCTGGTGGCACCAGACCAATCCGCAGCGACTTTGAAGCCATTCTCGGCCTCGGCCATTCAGTCATACTGACTGGACGTGCCGATCGACTAACACCAGCGTTATCGCTCTCCTTAACATCACTGAGCAACTTGAATTAGACGTCATCTCTCCCGTCACTCCCTCTCACTATCCCGACAACCCAAACCACTCTCCTGATATCCTCGATTCTGCAATCATCAAAACGAATCAACCTCGATCTCAGGTCTATCGAACTGCTCGATGACCTAGGCTCCGATCACCGCCCCGTCTCTCTAGTGCTAGGGCCGCCTAATGATAACGTCACCTCTCCTAAGACCTTTACAAGCTGGGAAGGTTTTAAAAATACGTTAATTTCAGCCTTAGAGGCCCCGAACTCTCCGCTCGCGATCGCGCCCGACCAATTAGATAGCCCGGATAAAATAGACTCCGTAGACAACGTGACAACGAAAAGGTTGGTAAGCAAGGCAAACCCACGCTTCCCTTAGCCATTAGCAATCTTATTAAAGCCAAGATCGCGGCTCTCCGAAGAGCCAAGCTCTATCCCACGCCCGCCTATAGATCAGCTGCGAATCAGCTTCAACGTAAAGTTAGGTCTTGCCTCGTGGAATTCCGAGACGCTCAAATGAACGATCTCATGGAGAATATCTCCCCGTCCCACCAAGCCGCCTCTCACGTTCCTCCTCTCACTCGTCCTGACGGCACTACCGCCTTTGAAAATGAAGAGAAAGCCGAATGTTGATAGCGTTGCCTCTCAATGCTCGCCCAGCACGCAACCCGTGAATCTCTCCCAATCACCGCTGACCCCGTCACAGTGTCTAATGACGAAATCTCTCTTCTCATTAGACGTCAAAAATCCAAAAAGGCTCCGGGTGCGGATGGAATCTCCAACCATGCTCTTAAGCATCTGCCGCAACAGGTGCTTACCTTGTTAGCCATCATCTTCGATGCCTGATTCGACCTTAGCTACTTTCCAAAAGCTTGAAAAGAAGCGACAGTCATAGGCATTCCCAAGTCGGGTAAACCTCTGAATATCCCGGCTAATCACAGAGCCATCAGCTTCCTCAAGTCTTTGGCTAAACTTTTCGAAAGAGTCATACTCTCTCGAATGAGGAATCATCTGTTTCCAACGGATGGCGATCCCCTCATCATTCCCTATCAGTTCGGCTTTCACGCTAAGCACTCTTGCCCTCAGCAAGTACACCGTATAGTCGAGTACATGCTCGACGGCTTCTATCCGCGACGTCATAAAGCGGTCGCAGTCTTCTTCGACGTAGCCAAGGCTTTCGATAAAGTCTGGCACAGCGGTCTCGTTCTATCGCCGATCGCCTAGTCAGGATTATGGCGTCGTTTCTCAAAGACCGTACGTTTCGATTTAAATATGAAGGCACGCTTTCCGCGCCTCGTCCCATAAAGGCTGGAGTCCCTCAAGGCTCAGCCCTCGCCCCTCTGTTGTACACCGTGTACACCAATGACATTCCCATTCCGCCGAAAAGCGTCGGACTCGCCCTCTTTGCCGACGACACCGCCCTTTACACCAAAGGTCACAGTGTCCCGCGGCTCGTCACCAGACTCCAAGAGGCCGTAAACTCCCTCGGTGTATGATGTCAAAAATGGCACATCGATGTGAACCCTGAAAAGAGTTCTGCGATTCGCTTCGACCCCAAACACCGTCGTATCGCCGAGTACAATCTCCATATCCGAATGTTAGGCATTCCCATCCCCTGGAAGCGCAGTACTAAATACTTAGGCGTCACCTTAGATCCGACGCTTTCTTTCAAGCCACACGTCGATAGAATATCGAAACTCACCCGTCTTTACTTAGGCCGCTTAAATAGTATGTTAGGTAGAAAAAGTAAAATGTCTTTTAGAAACAAACGTACACTTTATAAGGTCTGCGTTAGACCCGTCATGACATATGCCTCGCTAATCTTTGCCCACGCCAAACCCTCCGTCCTGCACAGACTGCAGGTGGTTAAAAAACTCTTCTGCTGCAGGGCCACAAACGCACCATGGTACGTGCGTAACGCGGACCTGCAAAGAGATCTTGAATTACCTACAGTGCAACAGCACCTCAAAACGCTCTCGGAAGCGTTCCTTACACGCTCTGAAACCCACCCCAATCCCTTTGTTCGAGCTTCAGCTTCATAGTCGCTAGGCCTAGGTATGCGCAAGCGTACTCTTCCACCAGACTGTCAGCCGATCTCGAAGCCCTTCTAGCCGCAACTTCTAATTCTAACGTAAATTCGAATTAACTTAACTTCTATTAATGTAATTTAATTTAACTCTCTTTGCAATTTTGAGCACCTTCAGTGCTATGAATACACCATCAGTGCTTTTAGCACCTTCAGTGCTATTTAAAACCCAGCGGGTGACCCCTTCTGGGCCCCGCTAGTGCGGCCTCTTTCTCCAATTGGCCGTCGCTTCAGATGTGCGGCAAAATATTGCACAAGTCATTCAGGGGTTTTTTTTAGTGGGTAGGGCTCTGGTAGGCTCAGAGTGAGTCCCACATAACTCCGATCGCGCGCACGGAGTATGCATCAGAGCATTTTTTATCCTCCTGCCCTCTCCGTGGAGGGGAACAAAAAAAAGTGTTGTCAATTAGCGCACCCCCTTCCCTAACTGGGTGTCGCTCCGATGAAGGCTTGTATGCTTAGCATTCCCTTGCTACAGCCAGCAAGGTGGTTTTTAGTGGGTAGGTGCCACTTTGGTGAGTTCGACATCACCCCGCAGAAGTCGGGGCCTGCGGAGGTATGCATGACGAATCTTCCACCTCCCTCCCCGCGGAGGGTGCAGCTAGGGAAAAAGTGTTGTCAATATAGGTTTGGTCCCGCCTACCCGAGAGAGCTCTCCGAAACAGAGCATACATCAGAGGTGTTGTATGCTCTGTTTCGGCAAATAATTTAATTGAACTGAAATGAAATATTTATTTTTCTCAACATTGACAATTACTTGTTCTCATTGACGCCAAATAAAGCATGACTTTTCCACCAGTTCGAAAAAACCTTCGTGAAGAAAAACTGGCAAGAAACTTCACCGGTATATTTTTTTTCAAAATAAAGTTATAAAGTCTATATGTCTATACAAAATTATTCTTATCTGCATATGTTAACTCGACAAGTCTAACTTCCCCCAAGTATCCAAACGACGAACACCCTCAAACGGCACCCGTTCACGAGTTACACGGGATCCAACCATCGCCCTGCTCAACCATTAATTAACCAATTAATTATCTCAGTCAGATACAAAATATAATATTGTTATATTCATAATAAATACCTAACCACATAATTATGTCATAATATCTGTATGCTAAATAATTAATGCTAATCTATCCGTCAGAATTTTCCGTCAAAAACAAACTTTCGATTTCTGAGAACAGTTGCGTACGACATCTTATGAAATAGACACATAAATATTGACACGAAATTTCCAGCAAATAAGGCCATTATGTTTTTCTTAAATATTTAATCTAATTACTAGTAATAATTGGTAATAACAACCATTTCGAGTAAGGATGATTTCTTGTATGTTTGAAGGTAGGTCGTAATATTTTATTTGGTAAGTACTTGGTACAACTTTTTAAAAAGATTATCAAATATACACAGACATGTTTTGCTTTGGCTCATTCGATATTATTTCTTATTTCCGTGAGAACTTCCGAATAACGAGAATATCAAAACACTATCCGTTAAAATGCTACATTGTGTAAAAACTTCATGCCAAATCCATTGGTTTTTCGAGTTTTTCCGTAAACATACGGAAACTGAATACTTATGTACTTTAGAATATATACCTATAGAATATATTGAGGTATCACCCATGTAACAAAGAAGTAATTCATTTCCATAGCTATTAAAAATCGTTCGTTTAATCAATTAAGTTTAGTTATACTTTAACTTTTTATATTTTAATTATTTTCACTTGTTTTCCACCGTATAATATCTATATAATGTCTTTTTTTTCTTTTTTGTTTCCAAATGTATGTTTTCATTTGAGATTTGTGATTAGATTTATTTCATAGTTTCTATCTATTATTATAATTATATACATTAAAAAAATACTTTTTCTGTATTGTGTAAAGCTAGCTTTGGGTGTCACTTATGCTGTATAGTTTGTAATATGTGATAACATGTTATGGTATCTTGCCGCTTGTATAGACTTACATTTTATTTACTATTGTAACACTGTTTGTTATCCAAGGAAAATAAAATAGAATAAAAAATAAAATACCTAGTTGTCCTAAAATTTTGTGTATTTTTGTATAATACAATAAATGAATAGAAAATAATAATAATAAACTATGTTTTCTTAACCGTTAACTTCACTTAGGCATGTATTCTGAAAAGCATTAGCATCCTTTTATCCGCACCTAGGCTCATTTCACTTTTTTGTAATTCTCTAATCTGAATACATGTTCCGTCACCGCCTCCCTCCACAGACACAATGTACACAGAGCGCTACATGGGTCGGCCGACCGCGGATGATAACCAGGCCGGCTATGCCGCGGGCGATGTCACGCTTCTGGCTGAGAAACTGCGCGGCCATGACTTCTACATTATGCACGGCAATGCTGACGACAACGTGCATTATCAGAACGCAGCCAAGTTGATGAGGGCCCTCCAAGAACTGGATATACCGTTCGAGCAGATGGTAATTAGATGCTAAAGTTAGAACCACAATATCTTGAACTTTGACATGAGTCATCGTTTGAGTCGATGTTACATCGTTTGGGCAATAAAGTTTATTAGGTTTTGATGTAACGGTAATTTAGGAAAGATATTAAAATAAACCTGTGGTTTAGTAATTTTTCTATTTTAGTTTATTTCAGTCTACATGAAATCACTTGTTTAAAATTTTTTTTCGCGCAATGCTTGTGCTTTGTGTTTCAATTATATACTTATATTAATATCCTTCTCTTATCACAGATATTTTTCGCATTATATGGGCCTTTACTAATTATTATTATTTCTACTATTTCCCAGTCGTACCCAGACGAAGCCCACAGCTTGGTTGGCGTGAATCTTCACAGGTATCACGCCATGGACAGGTATTGGAATAGGTGCCTCAACATCACCGTAACTAATTAAATTTAAATTATTTAATTTACTTTTTATTTTATTAATAAAATATTATATCGATATGATTTGTGCACGTACGCAACGCATATAAAAGTTTCAAAATAAATTTTTGTGAGAAGGTATTTAAGGATGTTTTATTTTTGTGTTAGAATTGTGTAAAGGTCATGTGAAAGATGAAGTAAGCATATTGTGTTGTCATTTTAGCATTCAAGAATTCTGGATAATAGTTCTGGTTCACATAATGCATGCATACATAAATCACTACAAATTTAGAAAGAGAGCCTGATTTCACGCACGAACTCTTGTAGAATTCCTTATTATCGCATGATACTGCCTAGTATCGAGAAAAAATTTGCGATGGTAATCTAGCAAATAAACGCCGACTTTGCATTCGCGTGTGAAAGTGTAAAAACTGGTTGCCATTGTAATTTTAACGTATCCTCATTTCGTTTTCAGAGTCTAGTCATTCTACCTCATAATAGGTACTGCGTCTCCAAATACAAAGTTGTCTTTTTATGAACCCAGTGACTGACGGTGGGTCTCATTATTCATATACCTACGATTAAAACGACTCTCATTGAAACTAGCCCTTGACTGAGTTTTTGCCATTTGCCAACTCATACGCTGATTTTTAGTATTGATTTTTATTATATGATTTTTAGCCTCACTGCAAGCATCGAATACAATCAGAATCACCCTTGCTTTGCGAACATTACTCAATTGAAAACGATTCTGTGCTGCATTCTTCGCATTTCCATGGCCAATAAATTTATCGGCATTCGCCAGCTAAATTAGTGCACAATAGATTCTGTCAATGCAACGTGCATATTGAGGCGGGTTTTAGAAAATATTTCCCCTAAGGTTGAATATTATAACATTAAAAAACGTGCACTATCAATTTAGCAGTTCTGTAACAAGTTATACCACAGTGTATAAAATTAATTCGATGTCAACACGTGGAATTTTGATAAATACGCCGTTGTTTAAAATGCGTAATACATGTCTTTTAATTAATGTTTGTTTAATACTTGCTAATAGATACAACGCGTCGTAAAAGATATAAAACGTGCAAATTTTTAATATTTTCATTAAATTAGACATGTCCGATAACAATCTTTGTTTTTAACAATTGTTACTGTTGGTTACCGGGTTTAATAACTTATTTTTTTTGGTTAATAGGTGTTTTATGGTATTTATTATCATATACTATACAAATTAGTCTGTCTAACAACTGCCCTACTGTAACTTGCTTTCTTCACATTGAGAATGCGAATAACAATACTTCAATCGCTAAAGTTTTTGTAATATTAGATGAATTCAATGTAGGTGGTCAAATTTGTCAATATTTGTGAACATTTCTAAGCGCACGGCATCTTCAAATCAATTCAGGAGCACACAATCGTAGAGGAACGAGGTGGACCAATAGAAAGTTAGCAAGGGTATCCCATGTCTCCTTTACTCTATAATATTGCGACACATAAGATCTGTAAACTAGCACCAAATTTTGGAGTGCAAAAATCACAATACTCAAATCATTTTGCGGTATACTACGATGCTCGTGGTCTTAAAATCTGTCAGCAAATAATGCGATCGGCTTTGGAGTCTGTCGTTAAAAAGCTTGAAGAGCTCGGCTTAAAAGTCTCACTGGCTGGCAAAAGTGTTCTGGCTGGTCCATCGTGGGGAGTGCATCCCAAATATATGCGTCGACTATACATATAACGATTACGCGGAGTAGATTAGATTATGGGTATTTTTTATTCGATAACTTCGCTAACTCTAACATTTCACAACTGGACTGTATACAAAATCAAGCTCTTCGAATAATTGGCGGGTTTCTAAAGAGCACATCATGCACATCAGCATATCATGGAAAGTGCGACGTTTTAAATATTGTCGTAAGGCTTTTTCTTTTTCCAACAATGTGACTACTGACTTACTATTCAAATTCAAATTCAAATTCAAATATTTATTTCTCAACATTGACAATTACTTGTTCTTATTGACGTCAAATAAAACATGATTCTACCACCAGTTCGAAAAAAAACCTTCGTGAAGAAGAACTGGCAAGAAACTTCACGGGTATATTTTTTTTTTTCAAAATAAGTTTACAGAGTCTCTTTATGTCTATACAAAATTATTCTTTTCTGCATCTGTTAGCTCGGCAAGTCTCCCTCCCCCCAAGTATCCAAACGACGAACACCCTCAAACGGCACCCGTTCACGAGTTAACGCGGGATCCAGCCATCGCCCTCCTCAACCATATTAGAGGGAAGTGAACGACCCGTCACCCGACGCTACCATAAGAAGACGTACTTTAGTGACAATGACGCTTTAGATATTCATCGGGACGAAGAACTCATCGCACAAACAGACACATTACACATGCTTTGTTACAAATACTAGTACAATCCTGTTAATGAGGGGATTATACCCAAGGGCTTTTATCATCCAAATAATCGGATAGTTTATAATATGCTCTAGCACACAACTTCTCCTTTATAGATTCTGTGAATTTGTCAGTAGGAAGACCTTGGATATCCTCAGGAACCTTATTATAAAAGCGTATACATTGACCCATGAATGAGTTAGTGACTTTATGAAGCCTGCTATTATGAGCTGCCAGCATATTTCTTCCTCTTGTGTTAACATTGTGCAGATCTTTTTTTCTTTTGAACAAGGTTATGTTCTTTTTAACATACATTAAATTTTCTAAAATATATTGTGAATGGAAGGTAAGAATATTTATTTCCTTAAATTTACTTCTAAGTGACACCCTTGGACCGAGCTGATAGATTGCGCGAACAGCCCTTTTCTGCAGAATAAATATAGCATCGATGTCGGCAGCACTCCCCCACAGCAGAATACCATATGTCATGAGGCTGTGGAAGTAACCAAAATAGACTAATCGAGCAGTTGTTTCATTTGAAATTTGTCAAATTTTTTTAACAGCATATGCGGCAGAGCCAAGCCTTTTCGCTAAACCATCAACATGTGGTCCCCACTGCAGTTTGGCGTCTAAGGTTATGCCCAGAAATACAGTTGAGTTTACAGGAGTCAGTTCCTGGCTCTTAACTACAATGTTTGTGTTTACCTGTTTGACATTTGGCAATGTAAATTTAACACATTTCGTTTTTTTTTCATTGAGGAGCAAATTATTAGCTGAGAACCACTGCTCTGTGTTGGAGATGCATTTGTTCACCGCTCGATAGTCAATTTCTTGTCTTTTGATTTTAAACAAGAAGGAAGTATCGTCAGCAAACAATATGACCTCGCATTGATTCTTAACGACCGATGGCAGATCATTAATATAAACTAAAAATAGGAAAGGACCAAGAACTGAGCCCTGGGGCACACCCGATCCTGTCACTGCCGATCCTGATGATTTTTCTCCATTTATTGCAACTTTCTGTTTTCTATTAGAAATATATGATTTAATCAAGGCAAGCGCTCGGTTTTTAATGCCGTAATGGTGCAGTTTCATGAGTAGAGTATAAGTCGTACGCCTTGGACAAGTCACAAAAGACACCAATAGCTCCCAGGCGCTGAATACGTGTTTTACGTATCGCGCTGAATACGTGTTTTACGTATACTATCGCGACTGAAAGATCTGTGTCTTAATCATTATTGGAGGAAACGGATAAACACATTGATAATCAAAGCTTTTAACGACACGAAATTTATGGAACTTGATTCTGATTCTCCTCTAAAAATGTTAAATTTATCAATTTGGCTGGCAAGAACAGGTATTAAAATTGTAATTTCAACAAATTTAGAATCTATGCAATGTGCTCAAAGTAACTATAATCTCTATAATCTTAAAGTGGAAGTATTGGACAGACGCGAGTGAAAGGCAGAAACCGATCGTGGTTGTTATACAACTGTTTGGTGACGCTGTGTGCCGAATCTAAAGGCTCCATGCCGACACATGTGAATAACAGAGCACGCGATTTACGCGCGAATTTCTTACGGCACGCGTTTTCCTAAAAGAGTTATTTGCAATTTTAGGTTTATTCTTAAAATATAAAGATTATTTTGGTGTTTTCAATCAGCAACAGCTTACACGCATATTCTTTATACAATCAAGGAAATAAAAGCCTTTAAAACGGTAATATGCTGTGAAAAAGATAAATAGGACAAGACTTTTGTATACGATGAGTTGTGTGTGACCAATGAGTCGTATATGGTAGCATTCTACACAAAACACTCCTGGTTCGATTTCTGGTGATGACAGAAATATTTTTGACGAGAATAGATGTTTGTTTTCAATTAAGTTGTTGTTTTCCATAATTAATAAATTTTGGCAACTTCTCAGTCGCTGTACTTAAGCGCCCTAATGTTCAAGAAACGAGGTAAATATATGAATGAAACATCTAAGTACGTATATTAAGTATTAAAATAAACAAGGGCGGCCGTTCATCGCATTTTCAGATATTTGGACAAATAATTTCTGAACAAGAACCGCAGTTATGTAAATTAATTTTTAATAAAGATTTCATTTTTAGATTTACTTATATACACTGTACTTGGAAATATCATCTTATTTTACTCAAACACAAATAACTGGGTTTTAATATATTTTTAAAATTTAACATTGATATATATGAGACTTGATTATTTAACTGATGAAACTACAGTTCATGGGACTAGTGGTCAAAAAAATAAGTGCCGAGAAATGTAAACCCAAAAAAAGATTTAAAAAAACGTTAACGCGTCTTGTAATAAGATCTTTAAAAAAAGTTTTATATCCAAAAATACCGAAAATGGCTAAGGTTTCAATAGATAGGTACGGTGTTCCCTACTATGACATCGGCTTGATAGTTTGTGAGAAACACCCTGTATATGGTTACTACTTTGCTGAAATGAGATAAATATGGTTATGCACTGTTGTAAATCTTAATTCATCATGCCGAATAAAATAATTTGTATCTTATAAATTGCTTATTGCTTTATCTCATCTCAATTTGCTTGTTAGATAACATAATGGATGAAGATTATTATTTTTTTTTTTTTTTTTTGTTCCCCTCCGCGGGAAGGGCAGGAGGATAAAAATGCTCTGACGCATACTCCGGCGCGATTCCGAAGTTATGTGGGACTCGTCCCGACGCCTACCAGAACCATACCCACTAAAAACCCCCTGTCGGCTCGTGCATTTTTGCCACTCAGCCTTCATCGGAGCGACGGCCAATTGGAGAAAGAGGCCGCGCTAGCGGGGCCCTTAAGGGGTCACCCGCTGGGATTTACATAGCACTGAAGGTGCTCAAAAATTAAAAGTAAAATAAAAACATTAAAAATGAAAAGTAAATAATGAAAACATTAAAAATTGAAAAATTAAATTTGCATTAATTAGAATTAGAATTTACGTTAGAATTAGAATTGGCGGCCTGAAGGGCCTCGAGATCTACGGTTATCTTCGAAGGTTCGCTTGTGTGCACGTTTCTCGGTCTAGCGATTTTGTATGCCGAATCTAGGACAGGAGCAGTATATGAGACTGATTTTCGAACAAGAGGATTGGGATGGGATTCGGCGCGTTTGAAGAACGATTCTGAGAGTGTTTTTAGATACTGTTGAACTGTAGGCAGTTCAAGATCTCTGTGCAGGTCCGCGTTGCGCACGTACCAAGGTGCGTTTGCGGCCCTGCGGCAGAAGAGGTTTTGAACTACCTGCAGTTTGTGCAGGACGGAGGGTTTGGCGTGAGCAAAGACTGGCGAAGCATATGACATGACTGGTCTAACGCAGACCTTATAAAGCGTACGTTTATTTCTGAGGGACATTTTACTTTTTCTACCTAACATACTGTAAAGCCGGCCTAGGTAAAAACGTGCGAGTTTTGTTACTCTATCGACGTGAGGATTGAATGAGAGCGTCTGGTCTAATATGACGCCTAAATATTTGGTACTGCGCTTCCAGGGGATGGGAGTGCCTTGCATTCTCAATTGGAGATTGTCGGGGATACGACTGCGTCTGTAGTCGAAGTAAACCGCAGAGCTCTTCTCTGGGTTCACATCGATACGCCATTTTTTGAACCAAGCACCGAGGGTGTTAATAGCCTTTTGAAGTCTGGTGACGAGACCCGAGGCTCTGCGGCCTTTGGTGTAAAGGGCAGTGTCGTCGGCAAAGAGAGCGAGTTCGACGACTTTAGCTGGGATGGGAATGTCGTTAGTGTAAACGGTATACAAAAGAGGGGCGAGGACTGAGCCTTGAGGGACTCCAGCCTTTATGGGACGGGGCGCGGAGAGCGTGCCTTCATGTTTGAAACGAAACGTGCGGTCTTTGAGAAACGACGCGATTATCCTAACTAGGCGAGCCGGTAAGCCTATTTTATAGAGTTTATAAATGAGACCGCTGTGCCAGACTTTGTCGAAAGCCTTGGCTACGTCAAAGAAAACTGCAATCGTTTTCTTTCGTTTCGGATAGAAGCCGTCGAGTATGTACTCGACGATTCGATGGACTTGCTGAGGGCAGGAGTGCTTAGCGCGAAAGCCGAACTGGTGGGGAATTATGAGAGGATCGCCGTCCGTTGGAAACAGATGGTTCCGCATTCGAGAGAGTATGACTCTTTCGAGAAGTTTAGACATTGCCTTGAGGAGGCTGATGGGTCTGTGATTAGCCGGGACATTAAGAGGTTTACCCGGCTTGGGTATGCCTATGACTGTCGCTTCTTTCCAAGCTTTTGGAAAGTAGCTAAGGTCGAAGCAGGCATTGAAAATGACAGCTAACAAGGTAAGCACCTGTTGAGGCAGGTGCTTAAGTGCGTGGTTGGAAATACCATCCGCACCCGGAGCCTTTCTGGACTTTTGACTTTTGATGTGAAGCGAGATTTCATCATTAGAGACTGTGACGGGGTCGTCGGTGATGGGGAGAGAGTTTCTACGGAGGACTTCGGCCTCCACCGCTTTGATGTGATTGGGATTCACGGGTTGCGTGCTGGGCGAGCATTGAGACGCGACGCTGTCAGCGAAGCATTCGGCTTTCTCTTCGTCTTCGAAGGCGATAGAGCCATCGGGACGAGTGAGAGGAGGGACGTGAGAGGCGGCGTCTACGCGTAAGGCTCGGGCCATTCGATAATACGCTTGGTGGGACGGGGAGATATTCGCCATGAGATCGTTCATCTGGGCGTCTCGGAGTTCCGCGAGGCGAGATCTAACTTTACGTTGCAGCTGATTCGCAGCTGTTCTATAGGCGGGCGTGGGATATTTCTTGGCTCTCCGGAGAGCCGCGTTCTTAGCTTTAATAAGATTGCTAATGGCTAAGGGAAGCGTGGGTTTGCCTTTCTTAGCAACCTTTTCGTTTACACTGATGGCTGAGTTGATAGCATCAGTGAGAGAATTTACTAACGAGTCTATTTTATCCGGGCTATCTAATTGATCGGGCGAGATCGCGAGCGGGGAGTTTGGGGCCTCTAAGGCAGAAACTATCGTATTTTTAAACCCTTTCCAGTCGGTAAAGGTCTTAGGAGGAGTGACGTTAACGTTAGGCGGTCCTAGCACGAGGGAAACGGGGCGGTGGTCAGAACCTAGGTCATCGAGCGGTTCGATAGACCTGAGGTCGAGGTTGATATGTTTGACGATTGCAAAGTCGAGGATGTCCGGAGAGTGGTTCGGATTGTCGGGATAGTGAGTGGGAGTGATAGGGGAGACGACGTCTAAGTCGAGTAGGTTGGTGATGTCGAGGAGAGCTATACCGCTTTGGTTGGTTGATAGGCACGTCCAGTCAGTATGTTTGGAGTTAAAGTCTCCGAACATAATGACTGAACGGCCGAGGGCGAGAATGGTCTCAAAGTCGCTGCGGATAGGTTTGGTGCCACAAGGTATGTAGACTGAGGCTATGATGATGGTCGGATGACCAGTCATAGCCAATCTACACACGGTGGCTTCCATGTTAAGGAGAGGAGGGGTAGGGAGAGGACAGCAATGGAATCCTCTTTTGTAGTAGATGGCAGTGCCGCCGAAACCGTCGCAGTTAGGCCTATCGTTACGTGTAAACGCGTACTTGGGAATCGCGAATCCCCTGGAGCGATTAGGAGTGAGCCATGTCTCCTGGAGAAGGAATAAGTCAGGTTCTTTGTTCTGAAGGAACAGTTTAATCTCGGGAAGGTTGGTGTTAAGGCTACGAGCGTTAAAAGATACTAGGGATAAGCCCTTAGGTTTAATTCGACTGGATGCGAGATTCGCGGGTCTAGACATTAAAATTTATTTATTTAAAGTTTACAAAAATAAAAGAATTTATAACGAACTTAGGAGCGAGTGATGCTCGGCTAGCGCGAATAATCGCTCTTGAGGAGAGCGGGCGGCTCGCAGTTTGCGTGCGAGTACGGAAATTTCGTTAATGTCGACGTTTTGGATGACGTCGAACACGGTCTTCATGTCCTCAGCCAACGACGACTGAGGGGAAGATGACAACGCGGGACGCGGCCCTACTGGAGCTACGGGAGCTGGGATGGGTCGGGAAGGTGCAGGCGGGACGGCCGGACGCTGCCTCCAAGACAGAGCCGGAGTAGGCGTCGGCTGAACGGGCTTTGCTTCCGGGGGACCCCGGTTGCGCAGCGGCGGGAAGTTGGCAGGAGTGAGTGGCGGCGCCGGTTTAGGCGCGACCCTCTTGGTGGTGGAGCGCGGAGCGCGCGGGCAGCCCCTGTAGTTAGCTGTGTGGCCGGACTGGCCGCACAGCACACAGGCAGGGGGGGAAGTGGATTCGGGAGTGCGAGTGCACTCCTTGGTGAAGTGAGGATTCAGGCACTTTACGCACCTGGGGGGAGCTGAACAGTTAGCCGCTGCGTGGCCATATAGCTGGCAGCGGTGGCACTGCCCAGGGTGACCACGGGGGTTGGGACGCTCGACGGAGATGTTCGAGAGTCCGCAGATTGTGCGAGCCTCTTTGAAAATCTCCTTCGAGTCGGGGGTATTGGACAGGATTACTAGCGCTAACGGAAAACGCCTACCGCGGTTGGAGTGCATCTTGTGCACTGCTGTGACCGGGAAACCCTGAGACTTAAGGTCATCAAGAATGTCTTCGTTGCTGAGTTCGAACGGGACGCCCCGTAATACTGCGCGGATCTTACGCTCCTCCGGGAGGGCGTAGGTGTGATATGCGATTTGGTTTAATCCGAGTAACCTGGTAAACTCGCGGAATTCGACGACGGTTGCTAATTGTATTTTGATTGTATCGCCAGCGTTGGCGGCTTTCAAGTAATTAATTTTGTGCACTTTGCACAAGTTGGATACCGCGGTCCAGCGCGCTTTTTCACGCAGAAATACGGGCGGAGGGAGCTGAGGCTTCGGCGGGACGGGAGCGCAGCGCGTCGCTGGCTTCGATGTGACCGACGGAGACGCGGTTACTACGAGCGATTTTAACGGCGCGGGGGCTGGTGTTGAAGACACCGGGGAGGGCTCGGGTATTGAAGATACCGAAGCTTTCTTAGAGCGCTTCTTGGAGCGCTTGGCGACGATTTGAAACGCGGGCTCAGGAGAGCCGGTTAGGGTGACGGCGTCTGACGACGTATCAGACGCGGGTTCGGAGTCGCTCCCGGGAGCGGTACGTTTACGACGCGACGCGTGAGAGGATGCGACCGATTCGCAGTCCATCTCGGACGAGGCGGGAGACGCGGGAGAGCTTAGGACCTGAGGGGTCTCGACGTTGGAGGCCTGAGGGGCCGGGGTTGAGGCCTGAGGGGCCGGGGGCGCGATAGTTGCCTGTAAGGCCTGCGTTAGAATGTCATCCGATATGCTGACGCCGGACGCAACGAGCGCCTGGGCGAACGACCTAGCAAAGTTTACCAAGCTTTGCTGGTCCATTGGGAGGGCTTGGTCCTACAATATATAAAATATATAAATATATAAGAATGCCTAGGTTCCCTAGCAAACCTAGCACCTAAACCTCCCTACCCGCGGTAGGGGGGCTGGGGACGACGCGAAGTGGTGCCCCTAGCTCGGACAGCACTGTACCGTCACCCTGGGAAAGGCCCAAGTGCAATGGGATCGGGTCTGCCGGTTTCTCCTTGGCCTGAAGGGCCTTGGAAGCGCACCGGGGCAACGCTATCAGGCTTAGTTGTCACCGTTAAGTATCCACCTGATCAAACGCGAGTCTACTACGGAGTGTGTCGTCAATAAATTGACAACAAAAACCGGCCGTAGACCTGACGGAGTTGGGTTGCACTAAAAGTGCGGGATTGACTACGTTACGACCGGCCGGAGCCGGCCGCAGAGCGAGTCTCTGACTACGTACAGGCGCCAAGCGTCGAGTACGCAGCCAGAAAGACAGCCCGAGTCTTGCAAACCACTATCGAATTTAATCGACCGCGGAAGCTCAACCCTGTTGTTGCTGCACTCACCGAAGTGAGGTTTTTACTTCGAGGGGTGCACGGAGTGCAAGATTGACTACGTTACGACCGGCCAGGGGCCGGCCGCAGAGCGAGTCTCTGACTACGTAGCAAGCGCCAAGCGTCAGGTACGCAGCCAGAAAAACAGCCCGAGCTTCGCGAACCACTATCGAATTTAATCGACCGCGGTAAGCTCCGCTCTGTTGTTGCTGTGCAAGAGACCGACTTACTTGCAGCCGATCGAAACCGACCGCAGAGTAAGCCCTACAGAGGCTAACAGCGTATGAGTGTTGCTACGAGTTGACGTCGTGAGACGACAATCGTGACTCAACGGCTGGGCGACCGCGAACACGTCCGAGCGGGGCCGGACGCAGAACGGATCTGAGAGTGGCGTTTGAGTATTGATACGAGTGGAGTCGTGAGACAACAATCGTGACTCGGCAGCCGGGAGCGACCGTCAAACACGTCCGAACGGGTCCGGACGCAGATGAGGTCTCGATGAAGATTATTACTGCTATATAAACCTTTAATACCACAGCGCCCATACCAGATTGCATGCTACATGCACCGATTCTTCCCCCACCTAAGTTACAGTCCTCGTCGGGGAACTCCGCGGGGGAAGCAGGAATTTTTTATTATTTCATAACTGCCAAGTCCCGCTAAAACAGCATAGGTAGCTGGAAAGTGTAAGGACTTAAAAATCTACCATTTTAAACATAACGGTCTATATACAGCTTTTACAGTTATTTATAATTTTAAATAGAATTAAATTATACTCCACTTTAGCATGGAAAGAGGTTATGAAATTGTAGGCGTGTATCCCTGTCTTATGATGATGTCTACCCACTTATTTGATGGCAGGGTGGCGTTATTCGCCGGGGCATTCATTTTGTGTGATGAACACAGATGTTTGTTCTCGGTTCGTGGTTGTTCATATTTATAATTGTATTTTTATTCTAGGTTGGAGATTCTTAAACAAGCTCAGCTTACTTTGGGGCTATACAGTTGGTGTGTTTGTCTGGGGATTTATTATAATTATTTTCCTAAACTGTCCCAAGAGTTAACGTCAGCAATTGTTATACGTACACAGTCTATTCGAGTCATGTCCACTTAAATATACAAAAACTTAGACTCTTAGAAAAAGGATATGACAATTTGAATTGTATCTCAATAAGCATAAAAATCTTTAAACCTTAATGTAAACAAAACGACCAATCTTGATCTAGTTCAAGTTTCGCGTTTACGTAATACCTATCGAAGTGAGCTGCGCCGGCGCCGACTCGTCGACGGCTATCTGGGTCGGTTCTTGTATCCGTCTGTTGATACACACTGCAGTTGTTGTGAAGCGCAATGATGTTAGATGACGTTTCTTAACTTTTCACATTCTTGTTGCAACGCAGTACTGTCAAAAGTAAATAATAACAAATAATATAATAGATAGCAATGACTAACGTAAAAAAGTTTCGGGGCCTACTTGGCGGTTAAACTATAAACAAATTGATTGTTTTCAAAAGTTAGACCACGTGTATTTATATATCTTTTTTTTTTTTGTCAAATGTTGTAAATTAACATATATACATGAAATATAATTTAGTATAAATTAATAATTTAGATAATATACAATAATTTAAGAAATATACATTTCTCCACAAAAGTGACTGCGGTGTGAACGCACCATTATATCTGCTTGTTTATCTTAAGTCTTTTAGAGTTGTATAATAACTTCGTAATCTCAGCGACCGGCCAACTTGCGCAATGGCAACAAAAAGGTTGCTTACCGACGCAGACGCACACGAACTTCTTGGACTATTTGTAGACTTTTTGGAATAAAATGTTATCTTATTATAAAATAAACATTGAAATGATGAGGGTTTTTTGTTTCCTTAATGCTTTATATAACTATTAACATTATTTTACAGCAAGGACTTGGTTTGTCGGTATTTTGTTGGCATGTACGTAACTGAATATTTTAATCTTGTCTTGAATTGGGGCCTTTTCGGTATAAGCATGATAGTTGTTTACTTACTTTTTGATAAATTAAAATGCTTTGTTTTTACCATACATATCTATGAGAGAAATAAAATGCGTTCATTTATTAATTATTTCACCACTGGTTAATTTTACCTTTTCTGTAAACTGTGTTTCAAACTTTAGCTAGAAGTTTGGTATTTTTAAATTATTGAATGTTATTTGAGCTAAGACCATTGACGTCAAAAACATTTGGACGGTGGGTCGTATACTAAATTGACGTAAAATGTGTCCCGAGTTAACCCACACATTTACAGAATTATGCATAAATTACATTACTTGAAATTCAAATCGTATATCGTTGCGTTACAGTTGATTATTGCTTGTTACAATTTTTTACCTTATGTAGCTGCAAGTTGACAATAAATTCACTCTACTTCGATTACTTCAAACGTTCCAATTTGGACAGTTTTCACCAAGAAATATGTAATTTTGGTGTTGTCGGGCGGCTGAGCAAATCAAGACTGGTATGATATTCACTCAAGGTTTGCATTTTCATTAAATTTTCGCCCGGACGCTTTTGGACGCAGACCGGAAGTCCAATTGTTTGTAAGTCAATAAGGCAGAGCATTCGTCCAATTCATAATCTATTTGGTGATATTTTTACGAATGTTTATAGGATCATCGGAGGGTCTACAACGGCTTGTGTGATTATAACAGGTATATCATCACTTCTAGTGGAAGTTTGTACCTCAGTCTTCCTTTAAAACATGATTGATGGCTTTAGTCGTATGTCCTATGAGGACTGGGTCATAAAAGCTTTAGGTCTTAAACAAAACTGATTTACTTCTCCATACCAAATCTGGCTCCTTTCCCTAGCAAAGTTAAAAGTATGTGTTAGCGAAGTATAAATAGAAATCCTAGGTTGCGTGATACCCGCGATTATGGTAGGAAACTGATAGTAGGCTTTCACTTAAATGTTACGAAAGCAACTTCTACTCGTATAAATTGACAATTACCCAATAAGTACATAGGTATTAATTCCTTAAACTGATGGGGCGAATTGCTCACTGGGAAGTCGTTTACCGTGTAGAAACTACGTACAAAAGAGGACTCTAAAGACACGTTACTATGGTTTATTCCGTGGTAGTGTAAGTAATCTATAAATAAGTATACATCGTGACAGATATCGTTATACTTACTAATATATAATAATAAATAAATCCCCAGACAAATACCGTATGGCTACACAAATTGAGCAGAAATTGAGTTATAGATGACCATACAGCTAAATATGATATTGTAGTTTACTGCAAACATATCTAAGATATATTCTTCGAGTACCCATACAACGGAGCTTCTTTTGAGAACCGAGTCTAAATTCAAAATTAGTAAATTTCTCAATACCTGATTACCTAAGAGATGGTAAAGGTGAGCTTCCGATTATGTCAGCTGCAAGCTTTTATTAAACTCACTGTAGAGACGGTGGCTTTGAAGCTACTCGAGTAATTTTACTGGTGTCACAAACCAAACTAATAGGAAATTTGAGGAAGGTCAATGACTTACCAACTAATAATTATTTCATAAAAAAACTAATTTCTTTAGGGCTTCTGTTGAAATGTTACGCAAAAATGCAGGCAAAGTCTAGTTACATAATAAATTATACTTGCAAATATGGATGTCGTCTGCACTATGCGGAATGTAAGACATGCTAATTATAACGTTTACGGGTGTGACCCAGTTCGTAAATCCTATATACAATCATGAGGGCACCTAGACCTCCTTTGGTATGTAATATTTACTTGGTTATTGTTATTACCTGACTACAAACAAGTTACCTATGATCGCATCGAAGTTAATAAATATAAACTTTATATACTGACATATATAACTTTATAGACTGTATGACTTATGTTACATCTACGTTCTGGGTTCAGATGCCTACTTACTTGAAATTTTGCACATATTCACTGTCTCTTTGGTGTGGAGGTAAGTACCCTTGCCTTCCATGCCAGAGGTCCCGGGTTCGAATCCTGGTAGGGGCAGATATTTCATCATATTTGCTTTCCAGTCATGGATGTGTATGTATGTTTATTCAAGTTTATTTCTAATATTTATATATGAAAAAACATATCTATGTGTGTTTATATATTAGGTCTTTACCTATGAAATTGCCGTTTTTCACGAAATAAATGAAGCGTAATTTTTTTATATATTTTTTATTTCTATTAATCAAAATAATCACCCATGCAATCAATGCATCTTTGCCAACGCATTGGTAGCTTATGCCTTTCTTGAAGAAATCAGCTGGACGGGAGGCAACAAATTCTTCAAAGGCATTTTGTACTGCCTCTCGGGTATTGAATTTTTTTCCCGCCAAGAAGTTATCCAAATTCTGGAAAAAGTAGAAGTCTGTAGGCGCAAGGTCTGGTGAGTACGGCGGATGACGGAGAACTTCCAACCCCAACTCTTGTAGCTTGGAGATCGTCTGCTGTGCAGTATGAGGTCGTGCGTTGTCGTGCAGGAGCAGTGGAGCCGAACGATTGACTTTGGTCAATTTGGTCAAAAAGCTGGTTGGAGACGTGCGAGCTTCTCCATCATTGTGTTCAGTTCTTCACAGTACACATCTGCAGTAATGCTTGTCCCGTTTGGCAAGAAGCTGTGATGAAATACACCCGCGTTAGACCACCAAACAGTGACCATCACTTTTCTAGGGGTAAGTTTTCGTTTAGGGCATTGTTTGGGTGCTGAACCAGGGTCCAACCAACCAAACCAGGGTCCTCCACGCGTACTTCGCGCTGGCGGTCATTGAGTTCGTGGGGTACCCATTTGTCAAGCTTTTTTACCTTGCCAATTTGACGCAAGTGGACCAATATTGTTTTGATGCTAACGTCGAAAGCTGCTGCTAATTCAGCCGTGGATTGAGTTTCATCAGCTTCCACAATTGCCTTTAATTCGTCATTGTCGACCAAAGTTTTCCGACGACCACGGGGTTCATTTTTCAGGTCAAAATTTCCAGAACGGAAGCGGGTAAACCAATAACGGGTGGTGCGTTCGTTTGTAGTGTTCGCTCCGTAAACGTCGTTGATGTTGCGTGCCGCTTGTGCCGCTTTGCTGCCATGACGGTACTCATACTCCATAATTACTCGAATTTTTAACTTATCCATGATGACGAAAACTGTTCGAATGCGTTGAAAACAAAACACTAACTATTAAAAAAATGACGATTTTAGAAAAAGAATTCCATGTTTGTCAAATAAAATTAATTTGAAATTAGAATTATCAGTCAAAAAAAAAATATTTTCATTTGAAATGGCCAGTACGACAAAACGGCAGTTTCATAGGTAAAGACCTATTATTTCTTAAGTTTATTTATCCGTTATCTGGCATACATAACACAAGTTTTAATGATACTTAATTTAGGCTAGATAATTTGGTGTGGTTGTTAGAAATATTTATTATTATTATTATTATATACAATGCGGGTGAGGAGGCATATCTGGTATTTAATTTTAAAGGAAAAAATACATGCAAAATTAATCTGTACAAAAAAACACTTTAAGACTCTAAAGATTCTTAAAATGATATATGAATCAAAACTCGCAAAAGCGAGACTCGCTTTCCATGATGTAAAAAACATATTTTTCGGTCTAAGAACTTCCTGTCTATAGAACACCTTTGTAAACCCGGACCATTGTGGGGACTAATAAACTTAACCCGGTGTAAGCCGGTGAGCTTGTTATAAATGTCCGTTTATCGCTATCAATTTTAATTGTTTAAAATTGCATTAAATTGACGAGTGAACTCCGAGTTAGTGCTAACTCAGTAGATATAATGTAAAATTATTTTTGCTACAAACAAGTAAAGTATTATATCAGCATTCGGCCCACACCTCACCTGGTAGAGTTCCACGTCAACAGCGAACTATTTTCTCTGAACTTGTAAATCGGATTAAAAGTCTCTGTATTGAGTGTGACGACAACACGAACTTTGAAAATTAACTTAAAGCTAGCTGTATTATATAAGGAGCTTTTTATAACAAAAGCGTAGTTTTAAATGAGCATTTGCATTGATAAATCCGTTCTTAACGTGTACTTATTTATAGCCACTGATGTGTAAAGAGAAATTTTAGTACGGATTACAATATAGTTTTTTCAGTGTGTAACTTTTTGATTTTATAGTCCGGATAGTATCAAGAATAGTCCGGTTAATCTAGATATTCGAAGGTACATAAATTTACAAAAAGCTGAAAAACGGTCAAATCATTCAAAATATCATTATGAATAAAATTTGAAAATCTACAATTTTTGTCTGGAGCGTTTTTATGATAAAACTTCTCGTTTTGCTAAAAAAACCGCAAGAAGCTCATTTTTTGACCTTTGACCTTGAATAAAAATGTTTCCATACAGGGGAAAGATGGGAAACTTTCAAATTTTATTCATAATTACATTTTGAACGATTTTACCGATTTTCAGCTTGTTGTAAATTTATGCAGCTTCACTCTTATTTTTTGGTCTAATTTGACCGGACTAGAAGTGTATTTCTGTGATATACAAAGAGCGGTCGTCAACCACAGTGCCCTGGCTGTCCAATAAATGAGAATAAGACAAGATAGCCCTTGCATGGGTGACATTGGATCATTTATCAATTCATAACACTGTTTGGGTAACTAGCCTTGCCTTCCATGCCAGAGGTCCCGGGTTCGAATCCTGGTAGGGGCAAATATTTTATAATATTTGCTTTCTAGTCATGGATGTGTATGTATGTTTATTTAAGTTATTTCAAATATTTATACATTAAAAAAAATGTTTATATGTGTTTATATATTTCTTAAGTTTACTCATCCGTTATCTAGTATCCATAACACAAGTTCTTAATGATACTTAATTTGGGCTTGATAATGTGGTGTGATTGTGGGAAATAACATTTGATACTCGGACTCTGCCTCAATGAATTATATAATGTTTGTAACTCGCTAATTGCACACCGAAACGTTATGTAATTTTCATAAAGCGCATGTTATTGGTAAGAACTCGGTACCTGGATTAATGAACAGCGAAGGTTTTAATTTTAAGAACTTCAGGAAATAAGCAGGTACAGAGACTGACCATTTGCAAGACTTGCACGCAAGTTTCAGGGTTCAACATCAAGCCTTGAGACTCATGGAAAAAGACAATCTCTGTAAAAAAAACATAGGCCTTATTTTTCTATTGCTTTCTCTGTTTAGAGCAGGTTAACTTCTTACTGAAAGAATAGGTATCACTTTTTTTAAGATTCTCTAAAACTTTTTCAAGATAGATATCAAATAATTCATCACAATCAAGATGTTTCAAAAATAGTAATCTATGTTAGGAACATATCCGTCCAGACTGCTGGGATTCGAATTTGGAACCTGGAATTTGTATACAACTGGAATACTACCATTTAGAACATCGGGCCACATTGTTTGTTTAAGTTTAAGTCTCTCTTTGTTAGTTCAACTCGTCGAGGTTAAGGTAATCCCATTTAGTTTTCACGGGCGAAGTCTATTCAAACTCCCTAAAATATTTGTACAGCTGACCTTTCGGAGGTCACCGAATCTCTAATACTTAATTAAAAACATATTTATCACAAATTTACTTAATTACTTCATAATGTTTTAACAAACGGTGCCATATTATTAGCGAAAATGGAGATCTGTCTATCAAAAAACGTTACCTTACACAAATTTGAAATACCTTGTACACAGAATAATTTTCGTTATGACAGAATTTTAAAACGGCGTGTGAAAACCAAACTCTCCCTCAAGCTGCAAGAGTATCCTTTTGGATAGGGTTGTAACATCCTCTTGTTTATCATCGCTATCCATAAAAGAGATGGATGACAAACGCAAATTTAATTCTAATTTAAAAAAAGCCATACTTACAGAATAATCCTTTAAAACATTTACAAATTCACTTAATTGTTTCCTAATTCTTTTGTTTTCGTGAAGTAAAAATGCTTTTTCTTCTTTCTAAATTCATCAGACGTATGCCATGGTGCATAAGGCAACAAGTTGAAACTTTAACTACACCACATACAAACGCAACTACAGAACCATTGTCTTTATTTCTCATCACTATATTGAGTAGGTAGGATGATGAAATGGACCAGTGTGTCAAATAATAAGTGTATCGTCTATGGACCAGTGTGTGCTAGAGTGCTGACGCGGGCGGTTGTGTCGTAAGGTGCGCGGGCGCGTGTATCTATGTGGACGACAATGCGGTTTCAATGAACCACTTAATCTAATAAAAGATCAAACACTACGTCCTGTTCGCAGTTAGGGTGGATTTAAAACATATTGCCATAGTAAGTACTTTATTTAATAATTTGCATCTGCCCACAAAAAAAAAGGAATGTTTTTATGTTATTTTGCCGTTAAGTGTCTTTGATTTTCAGACAAGTACCTAAATTGAGTATTAAAAAAGCCCATAAATTAAATATTGGAGTATAAATAAAAACACTTTGTTGTACATTAAGTGTGAAAAGAACAAAACTCATGAGTTTTAGCAACGAATATTTTTTAAGAACGTCCAAACAGTATTAGTAAACAAGAATCGCCACTTAAACATTCTTAATGTGTCAAAAGAGTTTTCCGATGTTTGATTTTGTTTTAAAGTTGGTTACCGAGTAATTTTGACTGTAACAATCGTTCAATATTTTACTACATACATGAAATGCATTCATAACACTTGCGAAATATTAAAGTTATTGAACTCTTACGCAGTAAGGAAATATCTAATTTTTCAAAGGTAACGTTTATATTTTCATGAATCCTAAATTTTACCAAGTTATTTATCGATTTATTTTTATTTAAGAAGAGCTTTATAAGAAGGTTATGAGGTAAATTTAAGATTTCCTCAATATAATCTGGTTTTTAAACTTAATCTGGCGAAGGTATTACCTAAATCGCAAAATTGCTTTACTCTTGCGAACAGCTATTCATCATTTTATATATTTAATTGATAAAAGTATGAGTCCTACAGAGAGCGTAAAGTGTTCTATGTACTCTTCACTAAGCTGTATGTACATATATACACAATATGTATTTTTTTTAAATTAACGGGGTCGGGAGTTACGTGGGTAATCTAGTTGTAATAATTGCTAGCTATTATAATTTATCATTACTTTTTTTTTCTTAGTGCTTAAGAATACTCAATCGTTGATAAATTATAACTTACAAGATAGTTTATTATTATTAGTCACAATATTTACTCGGCGTAATGGCTACAAGAATTGACAAACTTCAGTGAATACAGAAAGTTACGTTACTTTTATTCTGAAAAAAAAAAACAGTTAGTTTAGTTCAGTATTCAAAAGAATTACATATTTAAATTCAAATTAGAATATTAATTTCTCAACATCGACAATTACTTGGTCTCATTGGCGAACAATTCATATTTTCGATACTATTTGATGGACTGAAAATCACATAAATTCATAGTTCGGCTGGTTGTCTGTCGCGGGTTGGTAGACTTTTCGAATAACTTGGGAATAACTTCTTATTTGTATAGGTTTCCTAACGACGTTTTCCTATCGTTAAACCAGTCGCCTTGATGCACGTGGATGTACTACGTACTAAAAACCATATCGTATATATCTTGATGGCACGCAAGACTGCAAGATTGTTAGACAAGCGTCATGACCGAGGCACCACAAAATGTAGAGAAAGAAAATAGACAAAAGAAAAAATTATCATACCTAAAGGTATTCACGCTGGAACCCTTTAATTGGCCGTCTCAGTCAAATTATTAAGTAATTGCGAGAAGTAAATTTTTAATTAAAAAAAATATTTAATTTTAATTTTTATGTTTATATTATTATTATTTTTATGAGATAATTAGTCGTATGTATTTTATTTATCTATATTGAATGTAATTATTTTGGCGGTCAAATACGATGGACTATTTGTTACTATAGTTACGGGCGGCGAATTATATCCGAAGCGTAACGAAAGATTCACGAGTGGATCGAGGAAGTTAAGTAATAATTTTCAGTGTGGCAAGATAATACTACTACTAATAATAATAATACTACTTGCGACACTAACTAATACAATGTAACGAGAGTCAATCAAGTAAACAACCATTCCTCACACATTTTAGTCACAAAATGTCACATTTCAGTAATATTGCTGAAATATTATGCGACATTTGAAATATACTACTGAAATAATAATAGTAATATGCGCAGATAAAATTGATAAAGAAAAGCTAACACAGCCCATGTTTTACCAATAAATCTGGCAACAGAAGTTTTCGAGCATAAAGACTAAATAATTTAAGGTCGTTTTGATGTTTCAAGGTTTTAAATAGAATAAGACACGGGTTCAAACATAACACAGAACGTAAACATATGTAAAATCGTTCTTTATTCCGGTTTTTTTTGTATATTTTTTTGCGAGATATATGTGAGATGTAGTTTTGAATTCATTCTAGAGTTTCTATATACATGTACGTTTTATTATACGTCTGATTGTGTATCATCAGTTAAATTCTGCAGCAACTAGCAAAACTTATGGTCACGTGAAAGTTTTGCAAGGGTGCCTTGTATTAAAAGTAAGTTTAAAATATTGTAAATGTTTCAAATAAAGTAATAGTGTAAATTGTTATTTGATACTACTACAGCGCGTTAATTATATTTTGTAGGGCTATATTCATTTTTCTAATAAAATATTTCACGGCGCATAACTCTGACACGTGCAGTTTAGAGCATCATAGTACGTTGTATTTTTTTTGTGTTGCTAAGTCTGTCCCCAATACATAAGTGTTATCCTGCGCCGTGATTATAAAAAAAAAAAAACAAAAGACATTCGGAAATTATGCCAAGCCCTACAAGATAATCTTCAAACCCCTTTAAAATAAAAAGTTATATTTGACACATACGTCATTTTTCATTACCTATCCATTAACGTAGAAAAAATATTCTAAAACAAATTGTGTCCCGTAATACGTCTTGGATTGCTATGTTGTACCATGCTTGACCCACTAATTTCAAAAGTAAGATGTTTGCTATATTATGTCGCAAACAAAACACGAAGAGAAGACAAGGAAAAGTCTATGTTACCCCTTTGTTTATAAAATTGTAATATTAGGTCTTTACCTATGAAATTGCCGTTTTTCACGAAATAAATGAAGCGTAATTTTTTTATATATTTTTTATTTGTATTAATCAAAATAATCACCCATGCAATCGATGCATCTTTGCCAACGCATTGGTAGCTTATTGATGCCTTTCTTGAAGAAATCAGCTGGACGGGAGGCAACAAATTCTTCAAAGGCATTTTGTACTGCCTCTCGGGTATTGAATTTTTTTCCCGCCAAGAAGTTATCCAAATTCTGGAAAAAGTAGAAGTCTGTAGGCGCAAGGTCTGGTGAGTACGGCCGATGTCGGAGAACTTCCAACCCCAACTCTTGTAGCTTGGAGACCGTCTGCTGTGCAGTATGAGGTCGCGCGTTGTCATGCAGGAGCAGTGGAGCCGAACGATTGACCAAAGCTGGTTGGAGGCGTGCGAGCTTCTCCATCATTGTGTTCAGTTCTTCACAGTACACATCTGCAGTAATGCTTGTCCCGTTTGGCAAGAAGCTGTGATGAATTACACCCGCGTTAGACCACCAAACAGTGACCATCACTTTTCTAGGGGTAAGTTTTCGTTTAGGGCATTGTTTGGGTGCTGAACCAGGGTCCAACCAACTTGCTGAGCACTTACGATTGTCAAACAGGATCCATTTCTCGTCACAAGTAACAATGCGGTTCAGAATTCCTTCATTTGTATGCCTGCTGAGCAGTGCAAGGCACGTCTCCACGCGTACTTCGCGCTGGCGGTCATTGAGTTCGTGGGGTACCCATTTGTCAAGCTTTTTTACCTTGCCAATTTGACGCAAATGGACCAATATTGTTTTGATGCTAACGTCGAAAGCTGCTGTTAATTCAGCCGTGGATTGAGTTTCATCAGCTTCCACAATTGCCTTTAATTCGTCATTGTCGACCAAAGTTTTCGGACGACCACGGGGTTCATTTTTCAGGTCAAAATTTCCAGAACGGAAACGGGTAAACCAATAACGGGTGGTGCGTTCGTTTGTAGTATTCGCTCCGTAAACGTCGTTGATGTTGCGTGCCGCTTGTGCCGCTTTGGTGCCATGACGGTACTTATACTCCATAATCACTCGAATTTTTAACTTATCCATGATGACGAAAAATGTTCGAATGCGTTGAAAACAAAACACTAACTATTAAACAAATGACGATTTTAGAAAAAGAATTCCATGTTTGTCAAATAAAATTAATTTGAAATTAGAATTATCAGTCAAAAAAAAAATATTTTCATTTGAAATGGCCAGTACGGCAAAACGGCAGTTTCATAGGTAAAGACCTATTTTTGTGTTAACAATATCAAATATTAATTATCACAAAAATAAAAAAATACATTTTAAATAAGGACAAAAAAAATACATAATGTAGTTACCGGTAATTACCAAATCTCATTACGTCTTTTTTATGACTAAATAAATGAGAAAACATAAATATTTTAATCAGTATTCGTATAGATAATAATATCTTATAAATCCATGTATAAGTTATAAATTATAATTTATGATTTTAATATTTCATATTGACATGCAATTGTAAGTATCGTTTTAATAATAATAATAATAAAAATCTTTATTTCGGACATAAAAGCCCATAGACGTGTTAGTAAAACAATGACTTAACACTATTGTTAGTAAGCAAATGGATTTTTTTAGATAGATGTAGGCTCTCCCAATGA
Organism: Marasmarcha lunaedactyla; assembly: GCA_923062675.1. Classification (NCBI taxonomy): domain Eukaryota; kingdom Metazoa; phylum Arthropoda; class Insecta; order Lepidoptera; family Pterophoridae; genus Marasmarcha; species Marasmarcha lunaedactyla. Next base: position 23,393,837 of record OV281346.1, read on the forward strand.
CGAAGCATCAAGTTTTGAAACTCCTTTTAGCTTAGCTCTGTGCTTCCAAAAATTCACTTCAAATCGTACCTGTACCTCTACGCAGCCCAGCCAGGCACGATCTACGAGATCTCTTCGAAGTGAGTCTGCGAAGTATCCAGTTGGTTCACCAACGACAACAAACTCACACCTTCCACAGATACCACAGGATTTCTGCCAAGCAACCTGTTTGGTTCGCAATGGTGTATGAATCCCGTAATCGTAAAATTGTATAAATAACTTGCACAGCGTCACGAATCCGAGTTATGAGCTGTCAAAGACGAACAGGCAGCGCAAGAGATTTTCGATATGGATGCAAATTAAAGTCAAATTAGTTTCCTAACACGCTCAACAACGTAATAATTAATGCCACGAAGGAGTTATTGAGGAATCAAGTATTTAATAAATTGAGGACACAGTCATTACTTCATATTATTATTACGACTTTGACAAAAGTTTAAACATGGATATTAATTGCTAATTAATGAACGCAAAGTACCAAGTAAGGTTTTAATAAAAAATACACAATGACCATTGTTTTTCTCACAATACATTAAGAAAAAGCATTTCATAATTAGAATGGCTGTCCCTGAGTTAAATTAAAATAATATAGTATAATAACATATTAATTTAAATATAATATGTTCTGGGTCTTTAAATCTAGTTTGAAATTTCTATGGAGGAGGGTTACCCGAACTTTATTATTCCTATAACAATGAACGTGAAAGTGAGTGGGTTTTTTTAATATTTGGAACGTTCGGATGCCTGAACTACGCAAGTGATAACCATACAATAATGAATGTAACTTTAGAAAAAGTGTACTTTACCTGAGTTACAAGGATACATCTTTCCCTTTTCTTAAGCTTATATATGTTTTATCTATGAAATTGTTAGTCCTGGGTGTCAGTGCTAAATAAATGGTCTGGCCTGATGGTCTGAGTGCTGATTTCTAGTCCAGTAGCAGCCCGCAACACAGCTTTTCTCGGGCAGTCAGCAATCTGATGTAACGCTTCTGAGCAGCAGTAAAAACAGTTTGCCGACCACTGCGAGGTCGATCAGCAAACTTAACCACGCTGCAATACCTCCGTATGTTCACGACAAAGGATTGGGATACAGCCACTCTGCGTGCTATTTCTCTCGTAGAATGTCTTTTTCCCCCAAAGTAACAATTCTTGCTCGTAAAACTTCTGATAATCCGCTGGGCATCTTTTTGAACGAACTCTTTCTTCGAAAAGTCAGAATCAAATTGGTCAGATTTCTGAATGAGCGTAAATAAGAGTTTAATCTCTTTTTATACAGAAAAACAATTGATATTTAAAAATCTTTTGTTATTAAAAAATATTATTTTTAAATGAAGAATCTTAGAAGAAAAAGAGAAATCGTTTTATTCTACTGTAACAAAAAAGATTTCGTATTTTCAAAGTTATCTCAAACTTTTTTCGATGTGTGTATATATGTGGATACCAGCAGGTTTCCCGTGAAAATACAAGGCTTTGTACTGGTAAAATATTTATTAGATCATTATAGTCGTTCCAATATGTCGCTTACAAATAAGCGAACAAACCAACAAATTCACATACATTGTTTGGCGTTATTTATATTGCAATTAAGAGAACTATCTGATTTTCGTGGACTTTTTGAGTTCAGATAGTATGTTACCTACAATGAAAAGCTGTCGACCAAAACATTAGCCTTACATAACGTTTTTTAGCAACTCAGTCGTGCGGAACGACAGCCGCAAGAATAAATACAGAAACGTAAATATACTAATGTAAATTATACTTAAAAACTTATTATAATGAGTAATTCATTGAACATAAGCGTAACGGATGTCCTTATTGTTCTTTTTCATATTTTTGATAAAATAAATAAAGACCATTTTTAGTGGTAAAAGAGCATTTCTAGTGGTAAAAAAGCATTTTTAGTGGTAGAAGAGCATTTTTAGTGGTAAAAGAGCATTTCTAGTGGTAAAAGAGCATTTCTAGTGGTAAAAAAGCATTTTTAGCGGTAAAAGAGCATTTTTAGTGGTAAAAGAGCATTTTTAGCGGTAAAAGAGCATTTCTAGTGGTAAAAGAGCATTTCTAGTGGTAGAAGAGCATTTTTAGTGGTAAAAGAGCATTTCTAGTGGTAAAAAAGCATTTTTAGCGGTAAAAGAGCATTTTTAGTGGTAGAAGAGCATTTTTAGCGGTAAAAGAGCATTTTTAGTGGTAAAAGAGCATTTTTAGTGGTAGAAGAGCATTTCTAGTGGTAGAAGAGCATTTCTAGTGGTAGAAGAGCATTTTTAGTCGTAGAAGAGCATTTCTAGTGGTAGAAGAGCATTTCTAGTGGTAGAAGAGCATTTCTAGTCGTAGAAGAGCATTTCTAGTGGTAGAAGAGCATTTCTAGTGGTAGAAGAGCATTTTTAGTCGTAGAAGAGCATTTCTAGTGGTAGAAGAGCATTTCTAGTCGTAGAAGAGCATTTCTAGTGGTAGAAGAGCATTTCTAGTCGTAGAAGAGCATTTCTAGTGGTAGAAGAGCATTTTTAGTCGTAGAAGAGCATTTCTAGTGGTAGAAGAGCATTTCTAGTGGTAGAAGAGCATTTCTAGTGGTAGAAGAGCATTTCTAGTCGTAGAAGAGCATTTCTAGTGGTAGAAGAGCATTTCTAGTGGTAGAAGAGCATTTCTAGTCGTAGAAGAGCATTTCTAGTGGTAGAAGAGCATTTCTAGTGGTAGAAGAGCATTTTTAGTCGTAGAAGAGCATTTCTAGTGGTAGAAGAGCATTTCTAGTCGTAGAAGAGCATTTCTAGTGGTAGAAGAGCATTTTTAGTCGTAGAAGAGCATTTCTAGTGGTAGAAGAGCATTTCTAGTGGTAGAAGAGCATTTCTAGTGGTAGAAGAGCATTTTTAGTCGTAGAAGAGCATTTCTAGTGGTAGAAGAGCATTTCTAGTCGTAGAAGAGCATTTCTAGTGGTAGAAGAGCATTTTTAGTCGTAGAAGAGCATTTCTAGTGGTAGAAGAGCATTTCTAGTCGTAGAAGAGCATTTCTAGTGGTAGAAGAGCATTTCTAGTCGTAGAAGAGCATTTCTAGTGGTAGAAGAGCATTTCTAGTCGTAGAAGAGCATTTCTAGTGGTAGAAGAGCATTTCTAGTCGTAGAAGAGCATTTTTAGTCGTAGAAGAGCATTTCTAGTGGTAGAAGAGCATTTCTAGTGGTAGAAGAGCATTTCTAGTCGTAGAAGAGCATTTTTAGTCGTAGAAGAGCATTTCTAGTGGTAGAAGAGCATTTCTAGTCGTAGAAGAGCATTTCTAGTCGTAGCAGAGCATTTCTAGTCGTAGAAGAGCATTTCTATTACGATCTCTTCTGGGGTGGTACTACTACAGCCGTTCCTATTTTGACCGCCATAGTAACCACATTTATGCGATTGTGTTCCGGTCAAAGGTAAGGAACAAGCAGTTGGAACAAAGCTACTCCAACCGAAGTCTGCGGGCGGCAACGCAGGCGATATAATAACCATAATTAGTAAAAAGTAAAAGTAAAGTAAAAATTTCTTTATTGTTACAGTAGCACACAGAAATTGAAATAAAAATATAAAACATAAAATTAACCTAGTTAAGAAGCCGGTGCTGCCGAAACAAAGGCACACACAACTCAGCTTTGCTATGCAGCTAAAAGGCTACAAAGCGCCGATTTTCAGTTGCGGCCAATTAGCGCCACCGCTGTACACTCTTAATAAAGCATAAATATTCATTTTAAACCCATGACGAAACAAATTACATAGAAAAACAAACAACAATAAACTGGGAATACACAGATAAATACGAAATGAAATATATAAAACAAACACTAAACATAATTTGCAATAAATACGACATGAATAAAATAAAATAAAAAGATACATAAACAATAAACTAAGAAATTTTTCCAGAATACCGCTATAAGGTCCCTAATGAGGTCCTTCCTGTTTTTTAAATAATTGCAACTTGAAATGCTTGACAAAGGTATTTTTTAAAAGAGGACGTTTAATTACTGTTAGTATATAAAAAACACCTACGATTACTGATATTTGTGGGCGCGGATGCCACTGGCGGTGCGCGTGCTTGCCAGCCGGCTATGAAATTAGTGACACAAAAAAATTTTTTTTCCTGGAAGAGAACTTTTACTTTAGTTTAAGCTTTCATTAAACTGATTATTAAATGTCATCTGAAACATTACTTAATTAATTTTCACAGTGCGGAGGAAATTACCAATCGCATGCATAGTTCTGCGCTGTCGCATATGTTGTGATATTGTAAACTAAAGGAGGCGTCCTGATATAAACGATACACATTCAAGAGCCAGTAAATAATTAAGCATAAAGTAAAATGTAGTATATGAGGGTGCCCACGGCTCTTGTAAAATGAAAATCTTTGCCATTAAGCAAAGAGACAGGAGGTACTTCTATACTGGCGTTCTATTCGATGCAATATATTTGGAATATAATGTAAGCGATTGCTAATATGAAGTATTTAGTATAAATACAACAGATGACTACTATTATAATGATGACAACAGTTAACTGGCTGGCTACAGTAAGAAGTCTACTATTCTCTAACACTATTCATTGATTGCGATTGAGCGAATTAAATATTATAACATTCATGACACTTTCCCCATATAATTAGTATTTTATCTATTGTGTAAGACAAGCGTTTTCCTTTGTTTTTTTATTTAAAAAATCCATAATTTAATTGTTGATAATGTATTAATAGTGATATTTATACTGTTAATAAATTACTTATTATGATTAAATAAACGAGGGACCAACTTATTCTAAACGAACGATCGAATGATTCTCTTACTTCTTTTTTTTCAATCATTCTATTTAGGTAACAGATCGTAGCGTTTGCAACAGTTTGTTTCGCATCACAGTTAAATTAGATAATTTTAATGAGGTGCATGTAGTTCACCAAGAAATTTGTTACGTTACGTTTGATCATCTACTGTGAATCCACATAACTGTTATGTGCATTGATTGAGTGTTTCTTTCATGTCGTTTTCAAATTGTATACCTTCTACCCCTAGTATGTTGTAAAATATTTTTTTATAAAAGAGTGCCGAGAGAATTTTTCCTCTCAGTGTACCCATAATACCTTTTAAAAGCTGAAGTTGTATTTACGCAATCTCAATGGACATGAAGAAAAAGAAGACATTCATCAAGTATAAAATTTTATTTACGTATGATATTTGGAATTTTTTAATTTGAATTTTTGCCAAGTAACTGTACTACCCATGTGCACCATTAGTTTTATTATTATTTTTTCGTTTTAGGTTCTTACAAGTCGGGAGATACAATGGATGTTCAGAATTTTTTGAGCGCCATAAGAAAATAAACCTTGAATATTGAAGCATTAACTTCAGATTTAAAATTACTTCTTTTTTTAATCATAGTTTATTATAGCTGTGCAACCTACGCCCTAATGTATACAAAATATATAGACGTTAGTTGCATAGAAGAAAAACTGTTGCAAAGTTTCTATAACATTTATTTTTTCTCTTAAACTCATCTTAAAGCAAATTTTTGTCCATAATAAACTTTGAACGTGATATTCTATAAGCAGGGTTAAACAATGTGTTATCTTCGTTACAGATGGAGTCACCCCTGGTGGTCTTGGGCCTTGTTACATTGGTTAGATTCATGGGCCTCGCGGAGACGGCACCACCCTTACCTCCGAAGGGTACGTTCTCTTTAGAGGAAATTATACCTCTCAAGCCTTCTTTGTTTCCTGACCTACCACGGGTGGAATGGATCTCAGGTAAATGCAATTTTTTCACCGTTGATTTTGATTTATACTATCTAAGTACCACATATGGTATGTACTCGTATGTTTGATAATTACTGGAAATGAGGAACTAAAACCGGATTCATCCAGAGCAAAGCGGTTCAAACTGCAAGGTACTGTTTACAACAAGTGTGTTTGAAATTTTAGAAGCTTATCTCTGACATCGAAGCTTCTAAATGGTTTTCTCATAAATAGTTTTTGCTGAACGATTCTAAAAAATTCACAATTTTAGAAATTTCAATCGAGATTAACTATTCTAAACAAAACCTTTACGCTGCGCCCCACTGCGCGTAGAATATTTGCTCACATTCGAATAATGTATATGCGCAAAAACAATTTAACTGTGTTCCGATGAGCCAATAGCGTGCTGATTACGAATGTACGAATTAAAAGTATTTTGCTTGGGTTTTTCATTACTGTGTGATTCGGTCTTGTTGATATAGTTTTTGTTGTTATTATTGAAATATTTAATCATTATTATGATTATTATTGTAAAATGGATCTTAATTTTTTATTTGGCATATGCCAATGCAACATGTCTTTTTTTATAAATTTGCTTAAAGATGAACATCATATCATCGAAGCTATAATATACAATGATTTAAATAAAACAATCTATATCAATAATCTTCTTTTTACTAGGTATGAATATTTCCACATACCTACATACGCGGTTATCATATTCTAACATATTCTAGGTTTACACCAGTTAGTTGCGTATTCATCTAGAACTTAATTTGAGCCTACATAACCTGGCGATTGTATAATAATGCTCCATAATATTTCAGAGTCTGAATACCTTTATACCGAGCCAAATGGGGCTGTCAGCAAGTATAACGCAGATATCGACACTACCGCTACATATATCGATGCTGATGAAATTGTAAGTTAAAACTACCTGAATTATACATTATTTAACCTAGAAATAACACCTAGAAATCTAAAAATTTTGCAAACACTTTATGAGATCTTTCTCGTAAGGAATTAATTAGGAAGGATATATGGAATAAATTGGGAATGTCAATGGGGAAGGTCCCATATAAAACGGTTATTGTTTAAAATGAAACGCTAGTTTTGGAGTTAAATATATATGATTATAAGCCACCAACATTTGTATAAATTTTATAACAGGTCGCATCGATATTTAGTTCGATAATAACTTGGAAATAATTATATACTTTTGTTCTAGAACCGCTTACGCAATTACACAATGCTGGAGTTTTCAAAAGATGGACAATATCGTCTTCTTGGATCGAATTTGAGAAAGGTAACTTATATTTAACTTCGGTTAGATTTTGAATATTTTATATAAATTGAGAATCTAGGTACACGTTAAATAACATCAGTTAATTTCAACTAGTTTAACTTTTACAGATTTACCGAAGGTCCACCATCGGTGATTATTCTGTATACAACGTTCAAGACCGGTGAGTTTGACATTAGAACTGAAGAAATGCTCTACATTTTTAATACACTTGGACTGATGACCGATCAGAGGAATGGTTGGCTTGCTCAAAATTGTTTATCACCGCTTGCACCGAACGACGAAGAAGCTTATACCAAAAACAAAAAATATATATCTAAATGATCTAAAACGTAGATCATTTAAAGTAATGAAGTGAAGTAATTTTTTTTGGTATTGCTTTTTCATACTGCTAAGAGGTATTTTATCTCAAAACTTAGCTACAAATAAAAATAGGTATTTTAAAAGTTCATATTCATTCTGGGCTTGGTGGCAAGCAATGGTGAGTTATTTCATAGGGCTTCTAAATAAATAATGAAAATTGATTCGGCTTACATTAAGCATTAAAAAAAATAAACAAAGATTAGAGTTGTGTGTCTGTACGTTGCATGTAAAAGCTTATGCGAATTTTATTCATAAAATGCAAATTTAGTAAGCGATGGTCGTCGTGAACGTATAAATACAGTTTTAAGAATAGACAAATATTGCGACATATACTCGTAGAAATTAACATCACTTTTTATTGGAATATATGAGTAATAGCTACTAAGTTGGCTATGCAGATCAATGCCAAAAACAAACATAAGACACAAAAAGGATTGGCTTACAAAGATCTGGGTCTAGTATTGAACATATTATATAAATTGCGGCTGAAATCTTGTAGGAAGGTTACGAATGTAGATGGTAGATTTTACATTCTAAGAAGATTATTTAAAATGTTTTATTAAAAAATTACGTTAAGCTATTTGCCAATAACGATAAAGTCATAATTTTCTATTTCCACCAGAACAATAAAACCCATAAGCGAGAATCCGATCCAAGTAGTGGTTTGGGGTGGCCGGTCGTCGGCCGCTCTGGCTTACGTTCAAGAAAACAACGTGTTCTACATCCCCGACGTTGCCAACACGGAGATGGTGGCTCAGCTGACCACCCAGGGCGTCGTTGGAGAGGTCTACTACGGAGCTGCAGATTGGGTGTACGAAGGTATGTACGAAGGTAACTGGTACATAATCAAACCTCACATCTTTTTTAAGCTACACCTTTTTAAAGGCCACCTTAACATCACTACACAGTATAAAAAAGTCCCTTCCCGCTGTCTGTCTGTCCCTATTATGCATAGATCTTTAAAACTACGCACCGGATTTTGATGCGGATTCTTTAATAGAAAGAGTAATGCAAGAGGAAGCTTTATGTATTAGGTCTTTACCTATGAAATTGCCGTTTTTCACGAAATAAATGAAGCGTAACTTTTTTAAATATTTTTTATTTCTATTAATCAAAATAATCACCCATGCAATCAATGCATCTTTGCCAACGCATTGGTAGCTTATTGATGCCTTTCTTGAAGAAATCAGCTGGACGGGAGGCAACAAATTCTTCAAAGGCATTTTGTACTGTTTTTCTACTATATTATGCATGTCTGCATCATATTATGCATCTTTACCTATGAAACTGCCGTTTTGCCGTACTGGCCATTTCAAATGAAAATATTTTTTTTTTGACTGATATTTCTAATTTGAAATTAATTTTATTTGACAAACATGGAATTCTTTTTCTAAAATCGTCATTTGTTTAATAGTTAGTGTTTTGTTTTCAACGCATTCGAACATTTTTCGTCATCATGGATAAGTTAAAAATTCGAGTAATTATGGAGTATGAGTACCGTCGTGGCAGCAAAGCGGCACAAGCGGCACGCAACATCAACGACGTTTACGGAGCGAACACTACAAACGAACGCACCACCCGTTATTGGTTTACCCGCTTCCGTTCTGGAAATTTTGACCTGAAAAATGAACCCCGTGGTCGTCCGAAAACTTTGGTCGACAATGACGAATTAAAGGCAATTGTGGAAGCTGATGAAACTCAATCCACGGGTGAATTAGCGGCAGCTTTCGACGTTAGCATCAAAACAATATTGGTCCATTTGCGTCAAATTGGCAAGGTAAAAAAGCTTGACAAATGGGTACCCCACGAACTCAATGACCGCCAGCGCGAAGTACGCATGGAGACGTGCCTTGCACTGCTCAGCAGGCATACAAATGAAGGAATTCTGAACCGCATTGTTACTTGTGACGAGAAATGGACCCTGTTTGACAATCGTAAGCGCTCAGCAAGTTGGTTGGACCCTGGTTCAGCACCCAAACAATGCCCTAAACGAAAACTTACCCCTAGAAAAGTGATGGTCACTGTTTGGTGGTCTAACGCGGGTGTAATTCATCACAGCTTCTTGCCAAACGGGACAAGCATTACTGCAGATGTGTACTGTGAAGAACTGAACACAATGATGGAGAAGCTCGCACGTCTCCAACCAGCTTTGGTCAATCGTTCGGCTCCACTGCTCCTGCACGACAACGCGCGACCTCATACTACACAGCAGACGGTCTCCAAGCTACAAGAGTTGGGGTTGGAAGTTCTCCGTCATCCGCCGTACTCACCAGACCTTGCGCCTACAGACTTCTACTTTTTACAGAATTTGGATAACTTCTTGGCGGGAAAAAAATTCAATACCCGAGAGCCAGTACAAAATGCCTTTGAAGAATTTGTTGCCTCCCGTCCAGCTGATTTCTTCAAGAAAGGCATCAATAAGCTACCAATGCGTTGGCAAAGATGCATTGATTGCATGGGTGATTATTTTGATTAATAGAAATAAAAAATATGTCGCATCGAGGGTGGCCGAGGTGCGAAACATTGGGTCTTCCTCACGATCCGACATAATTTTTGATGAACGTGGGCACTGGAACGAAATACGGTTATAACTTTCACTGACTTTATTTAAAGTAACGATTTATTATTAAAACAGAAACAGACACGTGCATTGGTACTGAGCGTCTGCCAAGACTGTCCGAACTAGACTGAGCTGACGCTCGGTCTCTGTGCGTCTTCGCTGCATCCCCTCTACCGACGATCGTGTCCAAGCGGTGGGGCGCGGTTGCGTTTCTAATCACATGATGTTTAGTTGTGACTTGAATTGATAGATGGCGCCGTACGTTGTACGGTAGCGACAACTATCGGCGACAAATATATAAAAAAATTACGCTTCATTTATTTCGTGAAAAACGGCAATTTCATAGGTAAAGACCTAATATAAATGGCCAAGTAGCGTCCGTGATAGTAGCCATGCCTCATACGCTGAAGGTCCAAGGTTGGGCAAAATCCTGGTCGGGGCATTAATTTGTGTGATGAACGCAGATGTTTGTTCTCGAGTCATGGATGTTTATACACACAGCAAAAGTGTCTAGGATCAAGAAAACTTTTAAAAAAAATTACTCAATCTATAATTACCAAATCTAGTCTACTAGAATGACTTTAATTCGTATATTTAAATTCAACACATATACTTATATTTTGAAAAATGAAGAAAAATTGCTGTTTTCGCAAACTGGGAACTTAACTCAAATTTACGGCGTCAATTAAATGGCAAAAAAGACAAAAATTAAGATTTTATAACTTATTTTATAAAAATAAACGATTTATTTTTATTTATTGTATAAATGAGGAATGGCCGCCCACGCTTACTAACAAGTCAAAAAGTTGGTGTGGGGTGTCACGGCATTCATACTCGGCAGGGCTCTTCTTTGCAGCATATCCCATGTGTGCTCAATAGGGTTGAGGTCTGGCGATTGAGCAGGCCACGGCAGAACGTTAATACCAGGTTCGGCAAGAGTGCGTGTTACGACTCTGGCCGTGTGTGGAAGTGATTTGTCATGCATTCGTCGATTCCCTACAGGCCTCGCAAAGGGATGATTGCGTCTGAAACAATCCTCTCCAAGTCAATCTGAGCATTGAGGTCGTCCCTGATCTAAATAAGATTGGTTCTTCCACCGATCCATATCATTATTCCCCCACGCAAATTCATTTTGTATCCGGTCTTATTCCGGATAGTGAATCATCGGAAAAGCACACACAATGCTGCACTCTGTGTGCGTTGGCCCAATGTAAACGGTTCCTACAATTGCAGAGTTCTTATAGGTAGGACTCTCAACGGCCTTTGGAAACTCAGACCCGCTTCACATAAAAGATTTCGGATGGTTTGATCTACTATTTTATTATCAAGCTTGAAGAGCTGTGGTGCTTTGTAACCAACATCATGGCAGTCATGGTACGGTTCCGTCGAGTGGTAATGCGAGAGCGTCCGCTATGTCGCTCGGCCACGCCGCCCGCTATGTGTAGAGCTAAGAGCTAATAGCCACAGAGCGTTGCCTGGATGGATCCAACATTCTGATGGCTCTCTTCATCAGTTCTCGGGTTAAACGACGTCGTCGCTGCATATCAGTGTAATTTTTTACAGTTCCGTGCAGAAACTGTAATGGTTTTCAAAAATTTCATGTCACAGTTTTATAGAAATGATAATTGACAGTTGAATTTCTCTTTTTAATCGAAATTTAAACAAAATTCTTTATTTCAATAGCGAATTACTAAATAGAATCAATAGCGATCCAAAAAGTACTCATTTGCAGAAATACTGTAAAACGTACTTTATTCCTAGACACTGTTGATATGTATATTTCTGTAGGTATGTTCATTCTGGGTTCTTCTCCAGTTCACTGTATGGTCATCGATAACACAAGCACTGCTTACTTTGGGGCCTATATTTAGTGTTTTTGTCCGGGGATTTATTTATTTATCGTAATGATCAAACAAATTGCAGCGTCAAAATGGCCTCAAAATATCAAGGAATGGGTTAAATTGTTTATTTTTAAAATTATGCATTTTGAAACACGATACAAAAAGAGGAATGTTATAAGTTTGACGTAAGTATCTGTGTGCGTGTGCTGTGGCTTTATAGGTCTCAAAGTACGCTTAGTTTTGATTCAGGTCTTTGGAAGCTGAATAATTCAAAACTGTTCGTTGCGTTCAGCTACGTTTTGATTTAAATCGGTTCAGCCGTTCAAAAGTTGGTTTTCCTGTCGTTCGCGGTTTTTAAATCATCTACAAATGACTTGTTACCACAATGGTCAAAGTTGTGATTCAAGATTTTCAATTCCATCGTGTTTATTTGCAAATTAACATTTATCTTGGTTTGGCACCAGCAAATATCCTGCTTGGTCATAGTACAAGGACATACAGGTTTAAATGGACTGTCAATAAAAGCACGAAATCTTTAAAAAAACAATTCTTTAAAGTAGCTTGAGGTAATAATTGTATACTTATTGTCTAGCATGTAAAACATACGGGGTACATAATGTTCTTATAGATTTATAGACAATAGCAGTCAATTTAATAAAGAAACATGGGGTAATGTAGATGTAGACTATAATTAGAAAAAAATTAAAAAATAGCGAATTTGACTTGTTTGTAACCAGTGTCATTAAATTAATTTATATAATTGTTTATGTTTTTAACACGCACACAGTAATTTGGCTTATATGCAACTAACAATTAAAACCATGCAAAATAAATCTCCAACTCTTTATTTACCATCTTTATTTGACGTATCAGTTTGAATCTTGATCAATTGCAAGTGATGAAATGTATTAGATATTGATGTCTGTACAATAATTTGATTCCATCGAGCTAGCCTAATGAAAAAACCAGGATGTGAATAGTAGAACATTTCAGTGGCATTATATAAGATAGTAAACCTCGAATTAGGACTCATTCGCTTAGTTTTCACGAATCAAATAGAAACTTGTTGATAACGAGGGCCTAACGAACGGTCTGATAATGCATAAAACATACATTTAATCAAATTGTTCATAACCTGTAAATTTGAAAAGCTATTGGACATATGTTTACCCAAAATTTTCTTAAATTAATATTAGGATACTCCTTTTACGTCGCCTTTGAAACCAACGCTATGATAAAAAAATTAAAAACGCAAAACAATATAAAGTCTTGTTGAAATATTCACTTAGTTTATCCAAGTATTTAAAAAAAAGGTAATCTTTATAATGACTCGTAAAAAAACAATGATAATTAATACCAATCTCTCAGAACTCATAATTTCCGGAACAATAAACAGCAATGCACGAAATAATTAAATTTTTTATTGGTACTGCGAAGGCGACGATAATGTTACCTAACCGTTTATAATTTCTGTTTCAGAGGAGATTTTGAATGCTGCTGAAGCTATGTGGTTCTCACCGAACGGATCTTTCTTAGCCGTGGCAGAGTTCAATGACACCAACGTTGAGACAGCTGTTTTCCCCTACTACGGAGAGCCAGGTGCCCCCAGCTATCAGTACCCCGAGATGGTTCAGTTTAAATATCCGAAGGTTTGTGTGGCAGACTTTCATTGCCCCATACATTGAGATCTGACATCAATTCGTGTACTTATTACTTCTGTACTATTAACAATAGTTCTGTATGTATGTATATTTATGTTTATATTCGTAATAATTATAAATGGTTATATCTATGTATACTTATATGTATTCTCTCTGTTTGTTATTTTTTTTACTTTTACTTTATACACCTGGTATCTTACATAATAATATGTTCTTTGTCATGACTCACTTTCTTCGAAACATTGTTTACACCCGTTCTATTAGCTAAAGGTTGGCTGGTAGATATGGCGGCATTAAGCCGTATACAGTGAGCAAATTTTAAATTAAAAAAAAAATCGAATTTGCTTTGCGAATTCTGAATGATTCTAGTATAAAATTATTATAAATATATTTTAAAACTCTTTATGTACATTCTGGTACAATTGTAAATATATTTAATATTTAAAAAAAATTGATATTTAAAGTAAAAACAAATTAACATAACTCAATATTGGTAATGGTACAAATAATAAAAAAAAAACAAACTACTTCTTCCACGTTTGTAGGGTTATGACAATTTCAGTTCGTATTACTTACAATAGGGTATTTGACAATTTTTCTTCTTTATGTATTGAAATAGTTTATCATCGGAAAAGAAATATTGCAGAAGTACCTAACAGTATGTTAACAATCAATAGCTCTCTAGATACAGAGGTATGTTTGAGGAGCTGCTGCGAGTCGCCGAAAACCGCTCTATACAAAACGGTGCCGAGCTGTGACGTCACAACCTGTAAATCGTACTAAAAATTTTATGGGCGCTTGGTTAAAATATATAACAGCTAGGTAGATGATGCGGATACATGCATACTGTCATAATAAAAATTGTTATATTTATATTTTGCCTAGTTGCCACAATAAAGAAATTTATTATTATTATTATTATTCATGTCAGTAAGCTGATAATATTTAAAAAAAATCAAATTATAACAAGTAAACTGCTTCTTTTTAAATAATGAAATCTTAATAATTTCGATATTAATTTCAAAATTTTATTTTTCTAAATATTCTTTGGGTCAAAACAACTTATTTTTTTCTAAATAAATGATAAAAACTTGCATTTCCAAATGATGTCAAATACCCCATTACCTAATCCTAGAAAGAAACGGTAACCTTTTTTTGATATGGATAACTGATTTTTACGACGTTAATAGATGGGACTGTATAAATAATAATTTTGTTTAAGTAGTTTTAACGAAATTATAAATTAATGTCCGCGTTTGGCAATCAACCATGTCGAGGCACACAATAACATATATCAAGCAATAATTTAGTTTTTGGCATATTTTGATAACTAGGAAGATATTACGAGATTGAAAATTTGAAAATTCCCACCTCTCTTGTGTACTAACCAGCATTTACATATCAGCTGTCCTAATTCGTTGATATTAATTATGAAATTTTTTGTTAGGCAGGTCGTACTAACCCCACCGTGGGACTTCGAGTCTACAGACTTTTAGGACTAAAAACTGAACCTTGGACTATCCCCGCTCCAGTTGAGGTTATCGAACCCGATTACATACTGGGGCGAGTCAGCTGGGCGACGGACACCAACCTCATCGTCCTCTGGCTGAACCGCCACCAGACCATGAGCGTCATCGTCAACTGCGACTTGGAACAAAACAAGTGCAACGTCGCCAAAGAACACACCGAATACGATGGCTGGATCGACATCAGTGAGCCATTCTTCGACAGAACGGGCAATCATATGTTTGAAGTTCGACCGATGTACGACATCGTGGACAGATATACACATGCTTCCAAATTTGATTTCACTACTTTAGAGATCACAGATTTGAGCCCCGGAAACTGTTCTGTTACCGAAGTAGTTGGTTGGAACGATGATCTGAAAGCAGTTTATTATATACAAGCTCCTCTGGAAGCTCCTTGGAGAAGAGAACTCTGGATGTCCACTGATAATGACTTCAAATGTATATCTTGTGCTATAGAAAATTGTCATACGGCTTCCGCTGTGTTTTCTCCTGATTCAAAATACGGAATCATTGCATGCAGTGCAGTTAATATTGTTCCCGAAGTGTATCTTTACCGAGCGGAGGTAATTCTTGTTTTGCTCGTAGTTGCTTTGCTTAGCAATAAGCTTGAAACATAAATTTAAAATAATTACTGATTATTTTTCAGAAAAAGAAATTTACATTGATCACCGACAATCATCAGTTAAAAGCCAAGTTGAACAAAAAGGAACTACCATCAGTAGTATTTCAGAAAGCAAAGTTGGGATACGGTGATGCTCATATAAAATTGCTATTACCTCCCAATTACAATGCAAAGGCTAACAAAACATACCCTCTTATTGTGAAGGTTTATGCTGGACCTGGAACTTCAAGAGTTAAAGACACCTTTGATACAGGTATAAATTAAATAGTTAATATACAAATAAAACATGTTACATACATGTTTTATTTGCAAGTTTTAATCTATACCTTTTATATTTTTCAGAGTACTACAATTCTTACTTGGCTACAAACCGGAGTTTCGTGGTTGCATCTATAGACGTGCGTGGATCTAGAGTCATGACAGTAGAAAACATGCATGCCGTATTTTTAAAACTCGGCACGGTGGAAATTACCGACACGCTTGAAGGTATCAAGTAAGTTGTTCGTTCCATTTTTAAATTCAGTGACTAGCTTCGTATTCATAAGTGGCAACCGAGCCCATGGGTAAAATAAACCGTAGGTGTATTAATAATAGTAACATTTTTTAAATTCTTTATTTATAATTGAGGGTTTATTCTAATTTAGAAGACCCTCATAGTTCTTACAAAATACAATCAATAATAATAAATCAACTTAACCTACGTTTTAACCAATCACAACTAGTTTATAGAGTAATTTAGCGGCGTCAGAGGTAGGACGAGCTAATATACTGTTACATGTACCCACTTCACCATTAAATCTTTATAAAGAATTCGTGTCTTTGAGGAGCGTTCCAGACACACTCCATCATAATAGTAACATTGATTTTTGATGCATTGCCAATATTGCCTAAAACTTTGTTGGTTCAGAATCTCATGTTTTGCGTGGTCCCATGGCTGCACACGAGTTTCTAAGTTGTTAAAAAAAATTATGGAGTGTCTCCGGAAGGAGCCTGAAAGACACGAATTCTTTGTTAAGATTAATTTTAATGGTGAAGTGGGTATATGTAACAGTATATTAGCAGAACCAACAACTATTGAGTTGGTGTTTGTGTTGGTGTTGTAGAACTTTAGACACTGGATGGTTTTCATGAATTTATAGTCCACTATGCTTGGCTAGTGTACATTTTTCGATCATTACAATGGTAATCATAGTTTACATACGAATAAAATTCGTCTTATGTAGCATATTAATACGTTACTAAAAGCCAAAGGAATTTAATTTTTCGAAATGCACTACTTAATTATGGTCCTATTAACGTTTTAAATTTCACCGGACTTGACTAGCGCTGAGGGCGCTTAGCTGGAACTTAAACTACTCCTGCATACGATACGCCTAAGGGCACCCGAGAGGGCACGGACCTCAGCTTAGGACGTCGTATATTTAAACTAAATCTCTCTTCTATTTAAAGCCTTAATCTTTTTTAAAATTTTATTTATCTTTAATTTAATTTAATTAATCTTTATTAATTGGCTTTTAGATACCTTCTGGACCACCATCCAGCGCTGGACCCAAGTCGCGTGGGAGTGTGGGGCTGGAGCTACGGCGGCTTCGCTTCCACCATGATGTTGATGAAAGATGATAACCACACCCTGAGCTGCGCTGCTGCTGTGGCTCCTGTCACCTCGTGGTTGTATTATGGTTAGATTTACTAACTATTAACTAAATCACATTGAAGTGGCCGTACGTATTTGGAGTAATATGTGGATAGTAGATAGATAGTAGATAGATGACATCAGAACACATCGACATCAGTACACGGAATTTTATAAACCATTATAAACTTAGAGTAAATTAATTATTGTAAAAAAACCTTGATAACGGTTTAAACTGATTATGGTATTTGGTACCTGGGATATTATCTGCAGTACGTATATTTTAATAAACTGTGTTATGTTTTTGAAATATAAATAATTTTCAAATGTTTGAATAATTTCTAACATATGATCTTATGTATTAAAATAAGAAAAGAAATCTAGAGAAATAAATGCTGCATTCAATTAGTCTTGCAATATATCAATTGTGATATAAGTAATATACATATGTGTGTCGCACGCAACCTGAGCTCGGCAACGCTCGGTGCTAGAAAGTGTGATGATAAACGTGGTTGAAGAAATAACTGCGTTACAGGTTACGCACTAATTATTTGTTGAGCGACAAGATTGCATGGTAATTAATACTTACATAAATTATTTACAAAACAAATGAATCTAAAATCAAACTTTAACATAAAGGAAAATTATTCATGACCTCACTCGGTTATTTCTAAAGAATACTAAATATCGGAAGACTGATTACTATTCCTGGAATCGCTTCACGGTTTTCTTTTATCAAAATGTATAAATAATGGTTTATAAAATAAACTGGATGTGTCCATAACTATGATATTTCTTGAATATGCTATGCGTTTAGTGTGGCGACATGGCATTCATCACATGATAATACCATATCAAGTTTAAGGCCAAATAAAACAACCTAATCTACGAGTTAATTATAATACTTTTATCTTTTTATTAATATTAATATCTCACTCTATGATTGCCATGTCGTCGTACTAAATGTATGGAAAATGGAAACATCGAATTTTTGTATCCAGCCCAGATTCAGTTTCAGAATCTGTTTCCTTCTTGATGCCTTAAGAAAGTATTAACCTTAGCGATCATAATAACTTGTTAATAAATTCGACATACTCGTACATGCTTGTCTTGTAATTTCTGTGTCGCAACAATAATCTAGTGAATTAATTTTCTTTTTCTCATCTTCTTTCCTTTCAGATACGATGTACACCGAACGCTACATGGACACCCCGCTAAACAACCCCCTCGGGTACAAGCGGTCTGACCTAATGCGTCTGGCGGAGCGCCTGCGCAACAGAAAGTACCTCCTAGTACATGGCACGGCCGACGACAACGTACATTACCAGCATAGCCTACATTTGGCCAAGCAGCTGCAACACGCTGATATCGAGTTTGAACAAATGGTAGGGTTTTATGAATATTACTAACTAGTCGATTTTACCGCTTGAGGAGTCAATTTTTTGAAATCATAAGGAGTCCGTTCAAAGTTTCATATTTTTGGGTCAAGGGGTCAGTAATAGTTTAACAAAACTTATTACCTCATAACCAATGTGTGAAGAAAATTTATCTTATAATATATTAATGATGTCAAATTAAGCGATTTTATCTTTGCTGTCTTTTTACAAATATATTACAAATATTTACTAAATTAATATACAGAGAACTGAGATAGATTTAATACATGTTTTTTTTTAAATCTAGGATATACTAATCAAGAATATAAACATTGTAGTAATAGGAGTTGGTTGGAATGTTTTGTGGTTGAATACAGTTTGTATTAACATATGGAAATAATATTTCGTAAATATTATTATTTGCTTATTTTAATTAAAATACATTTATGTTTTATTTACAGAGCTACACTGACGAAAACCATTCACTGTTTAGCGTGAGTCTGCACTTCTACCATACTCTCGATCGTTTTTGGACGCACTGTTTTCAGAAGTGAATAAAATTATACGCTTTAAAATAACATAATCATAGACATTTCCCAAGAAGCTACATCTGAATATTAAAATGTAGGACATATTAATATTTAGTATCACTTGGTTAGATTTAATACTAAGTTTGTGAGCAATATTTATTTTGACGAAACTATAATGAAAATAGATGATTATACATTACCTTACATATACTCATTTAATCGATATTTGTAGATATTACAACGAATTATTGGATTAAGTTTGTGTAGATGATTTCCTGTGTTTGTACATTCGCCATGTAAGGGTGTTACCACACCAATCGATCGACATCGATTGACGTTGCCTGTTCCATGCTGCCATCGATCGACGTCGATCGATTGGCGTGGTAATACCCAAAGGCGGCTCTTTTATGTGGAAGGTAATGACTTTAGCAATTTTCAATTAACATTGCTACTTTAAGAATGAATTGTTAACTTGATTTGCGTTTAATATCTTTTATCATATACCATATTGTTTGATAATTTGAATGTTCCGTAATGCTGTGGATAAATGTGTTAGGTCTGTGGTTGTCGGTTTATTTTACAATTATCCTGTAGAATGACTGAAATTGTAAATTTTTGAAATGATAATGTTAGTTAATTGCAAAGTAAATAATAATTAGTAATAAGTACATCTAAGATAATATTATTGTAAAAAATGTTAGTATAGGTTGATGAATCTGTAGTAAAAGTGTAAAAATAATACTTCCTATATTTGGTAAAATAAATTTTGACATTTAAACTGAGAAAACTTGTTTTAATTAATTTATTTAAAGTATGCTCCTTTCTCCGATTTGGGGGCCACAGACATTGTTATTCTTAAAAACATTTGTTTCCTTTCATTCTTTCGTCATATCATCGTACGTTTCTTTCACACGTACCTCACCCTGTATTCTCTCGCGAGTTGATCTATATATTATCTTACTAAAACCCACCTTGCTGGCTGTGGCATGGGAATGCTAAGCAGCCTTCATCGGAGCGACACCCGGCTAGGGAAGGGTATTCGCGTTAGGGAAGGGGGTACGCGAATGAACGTTTCGCAATTTTTTTTTGTTCCCCTCCACGGGAAGGGCAGGAGGATAAAAAATGCTCTGACGCATACACTGACGCGCGCGATCCAGGTTATGTGGGGCTCGTTCCGACGCCTACCAGAACCACTACCCAATAAAAAATCCCCTGTCGGCTCGTGCAATTTTTTGCCACTCAGCCTTTATCTGAGCGACGGCCAATTGGAGAAAGAGGCCGCGCTAGCGGGGCCCAGAAGGGGTCACCCGCTGGGATTTACATAGCACTGAAGGTGCTCAAAGCACTGAAGGTGAAAATATAGCACTAAGGTGCTCAAAATGAAAAGTAAATAATAAAAAAATTAAAAATGGAAAAATAAAATTGAATTAATTCAGATTTACGTTAGAATTAGGACTTTCGTTAGAATTTGAATTTACGTTAGAATTAGAATTTGCGGCCAGAAGGGCTTCGAGATTGGCTGACAGTCTGGTGGAAGAGTACGCTTGCGCATTATAGGCCTAGCGACTTTGAACTTCGAATCTAAGATAGGAGTAGTATAAGAGACTGAAACTCGAACTAGAGGATTGCGGTTTCGGAGCGTTTGAAGAACGCTTCAGACAGTGTTTTGAGGTGTTGTATTGTAGGCAGTTCAAGATCTAAGTGCAGGTCCGCGTTACGCACGTACCACGGTGCGTTTGCGGCCCTGCGGCAAAAGAGATTTTGAACTACCTGCAGTTTGTGCAGGAGGGAGGGTTTGGCATGGGCAAAGATTGGCGAGGCATATGTCATGACGGGTCTAACGCAGACCTTATAAAGCGTACGTTTGTTTGTGAAAAACATTTTACTTTTTCTACCTAACGCCTAAGTATTTAATACTGCGCTTCCAGGGGATGGGAATACCTAACATTCGAATGTGGGGATCGTTGTAGCGATTACGGAGTTTGTGGTCGAATTGAATAGCAGAACTCTTTTCTGGGTTGACATCGATACGCACTTTTTGAAACCAAACACCGAGGGCGTTTACGGCCTTTTGGAGTCTGGTGATGTTCTTCGGGATCACGTGACCTTTGGTGTAAAGGGCGGTGTCGTCAGCAAAGAGGGCGAGTTCGACGCCTTTCGGCGGGATGGGGATGTCGTTAGTGTACACGGTGTACAACTGAGGGCCGAGGACTGAGCCCTGTGGGACTCCATTCTTTATGGGACGAGGCCCGGAAAGCGTGCCTTCATGTTTGAAACGAAACGTGCGATCTTTGAGGAACGACGCTATTATCCTGACTAGGCGATCCGGTAAGCCTATTTAATAAAGTTTATAAAAGAGGCCACTGTGCCAGACTTTATCGAAAGCTTTGGCTACGTCAAAGAAAACTGTGACCGTTTTATTACGCCGTCGATAGAAGCCGTCGAGTATGTACTCGACGATTCGATGGACTTGCTGAGGGCAGGAGTGCTTAGCGCGAAAGCCGAACTGGTGGGGAATAATGAGAAGATCACCATCCGTTGGAAACCGATGGTTCCGCATTCGAGAGAGTATGACTCTTTCGAGAAGTTTAGACATGGCCTTGAGGAGGCTGGAGGATCAGCCGGAATATTCAGAGGTTTACCCGGCTTGGGAATAACTATGACAGTCGCTTCTTTCCAAGCTTTTGGAAAGTAGCTATGGTCAAAGCAGGCATTGAAGATGATAGCTAACAAGGTAAGCACCTATTGAGGCAGGTGCTTAAGTGCGTGGTTGGAAATTCCATCCGCACCCGGAGCCTTTTTGGACTTTTGATTTCTAATGAGAAGCAAGATTTCGTCATTAGAGACTGTGACGGGATTGGCGGTGATGGGGAGAGAGTCTCTGCGAGAGCCACGTTCTTGGCTTTAATAAGATTGCTAACGGCTAAGGGAAGCGTGGGTTTGCCTTGCTTAGCAACCTTTTCGTTATCGCTGATGGCTGAGTTGATGGCATCAGTGAGTGTTGACTAATGAATCTATTTTATCCGGGATATCTAATTGGTCGGGCGAAATCGCGAGCGGAGAGTTCGGGGCCTCTAAGGCTGAAAAAAATACGTAAATTTTTAAAGCCTTTCCAATTGGTAAAGGTCATAGGAGAGGTGACGTTATCGTTAGGCAGTCCTAACACGAGGGAGTCGGGGCGGTGGTCAGAGCCTAGGTCATCGAGCGGTTCGATAGACCTGAGGTCGAGGTTGATTCGCTTGATAATTGCAAAATCGAGGATGTCAAGAGAGTGGTTCGGGTTGTTGGGATAGTGAGTGGGAGTGATGGGAGAGATGACATCTAGGTCGAGTGAGTTCGTGATGTCGAGGAGAGCGATACCGCTGGTGTTAGTTGATAGGCACGTCCAGTCAATATATTTGGAGTTAAAGTCTCCGAACATAATGACTGAATGGCCGAGGGCGAGAATGGCCTCAAAGTCGCTGCGGATTGGTCTGAAACTGTCGGGAGTTGGGCCTGTCGTTACGAATAAACGCGTACTTGGGAATAGCGAATCCCTGGAGCGGTTTGGAGTTAGCCACGTCTCTTGAAGAAGCAATAAGTCTGGCTCGTTGTTCTGAAGGAACTGTTTGAGCTCAGGGAGGTTAGTATTAAGGCTACGAACGTTAAAGGAAACTAGGGATAAGCCGTTGGGTGTGATACGACAGGACGCGGGATTTGCAGGTTTAGACATTCTATTTATTTATTTAATTTATACGAAAAATGGAATTTATAAAGAGTTTAGTAGCGAGTGATGCTCGGCTAACGCAAATAGACGCTCTTGAGGAGAGCGGGCGCTCGCAGTTTGCGTGCGAGTACGGAGATTTCCTTAATGTCGACGTTTTGAATGACGTCAAACACGGTCTTCATGTCCTCAGCCAACGACGACTGAGGTGAAGACGATGGAGCGGGACGTGGGTCTACGGGAGCTACGGGAGCTGGGATAAGACGGGAAGGTGCAGGTGGAGCGGCCGGACGCTGTCTCCAGGACAGAGCCGGAGTAGGTGTTGGCTGCACGGGCTGTGCTTCCGAGGGACTCCGGTTGCGCAGCGGCGGGAAGTTGGCAGAAGTGAGCGGTGGAGCCGGTTTAGGCGCGACCCTCTTTGAAGCGGGGCGCGGAGCGCGCGGTCAACCTCTGTAGTTAGCTGTGTGGCCAGACTACGTATCTATTCCTCCGATCTATTATTTCAAAGACCTTAATTGTCTGTCATCGCATCATTCTCAAATTTGGGCAACACAATATTCATATCGCATTCAATTATTAAAGATCGATGATCAGACCAGTAAACATCACAACCTACCAAACCAAACAATGAACCAGCCACCAAGTATGTGTGTTGGAAAGCAAGCCTAGTATGTCATTACACGCATACATCCATGAGTTTTTCAAACAAAAATTACAAATTTCCAACCAAAATGGTTCTTTTGGATGAGCGTTTAAAATCCCTTAAAAAAATATGTAAATCCCCCAATTAATTATTATTTCAAAATTTACTTTTTTTTCTACTCTGAATGTATTTATTTAAATAAATATGTCTTGAATACAAGACATAGAAAAATTAAAAACAAAGGCACATTCGATAAATATTTTATTTAGCGTTAAACATTCACACTATTATTACCAATACCTCGTGAGCGGATATTGTTTGAGGGTGTTCGTCGTTTGTATAGTTGGGGGGAGAGAGGCTTGCCGAGCTAATAGATGCAGATAAGAATAATTTTGTGACATAAAGAGACATTTTAATTTATAAATACCCGTGAAGTTTCTTGCCAGTTCTTCTTTACGAAGGTTTTTTTGATCTGATGGTAGAGTCATGCTTTTTTAATGACAATATTTAATGACAAGCAATTAATAAAGTTGCAAAACAAATTTTTGAATTTGAATTTGAATTTGGTTCTTGATCAGTTATGTTCCTGAATAAATAAATAAAATTATAATAAACAAGAAGGAAAAAAAATTAAGATCACAGATGTTATTGGTAAATAATAGGTCTTTACCTATGAAACTGCCGTTTGCCATACTGGCCATTTCAAATGAAAATATTTTTTTTTTGACTGATAATTCTAATTTCAAATTAATTTTATTTGACAAACATGGAATTCTTTTTCTAAAATCGTCATTTGTTTAATAGTTAGTGTTTTGTTTTCAACGCATTCGAACATTTTTCGTCATCATGGATAAGTTAAAAATTCGAGTAATTATGGAGTATGAGTACCGTCGTGGCAGCAAAGCGGCACAAGCGGCACGCAACATCAACGACGTTTACGGAGCGAACACTACAAACGAACGCACCACCCGTTATTGGTTTACCCGCTTCCGTTCTGGAAATTTTGACCTGAAAAATGAACCCCGTGGTCGTCCGAAAACTTTGGTCGACAATGACGAATTAAAGGCAATTGTGGAAGCTGATGAAACTCAATCCACGGCTGAATTAGCAGCAGCTTTCGACGTTAGCATCAAAACAATATTGGTCCATTTGCGTCAAATTGGCAAGGTAAAAAAGCTTGACAAATGGGTACCCCACGAACTCAATGACCGCCAGCGCGAAGTACGCGTGGAGACGTGCCTTGCACTGCTCAGCAGGCATACAAATGAAGGAATTCTGAACCGCATTGTTACTTGTGACGAGAAATGGATCCTGTTTGACAATCGTAAGCGCTCAGCAAGTTGGTTGGACCCTGGTTCAGCACCCAAACAATGCCCTAAACGAAAACTTACCCCTAGAAAAGTGATGGTCACTGTTTGGTGGTCTAACGCGGGTGTAATTCATCACAGCTTCTTGCCAAACGGGACAAGCATTACTGCAGATGTGTACTGTGAAGAACTGAACACAATGATGGAGAAGCTCGCACGTCTCCAACCAGTTTTGGTCAATCGTTCGGCTCCACTGCTCCTGCACGACAACGCGCGACCTCATACTGCACAGCAGACGGTCTCCAAGCTACAAGAGTTGGGGTTGGAAGTTCTTCGTCATCCGCCGTACTCACCAGACCTTGCGCCTACAGACTTCTACTTTTTCCAGAATTTGGATAACTTCTTGGCGGGAAAAAAATTCAATACCCGAGAGGCAGTACAAAATGCCTTTGAAGAATTTGTTGCCTCCCGTCCAGCTGATTTCTTCAAGAAAGGCATCAATAAGCTACCAATGCGTTGGCAAAGATGCATTAATTGCATGGGTGATTATTTTGATTAATAGAAATAAAAAATATATAAAAAAATTACGCTTCATTTATTTCGTGAAAACGGCAATTTCATAGGTAAAGACCTAATATTTATTTATTTATTTCACAATTTATGTACACACAGTAGTTAAAGAAAGTTAAACAAAGTGATTTAAAGTAAGTACAAAGGTACAGCTTATTCGTAACGAAACGAAAAGAAGTGTTCTCGAACTTTCTTCTTAAAGACAGAGATTGATTTAGACTCACGAATAACATAAGGGAGTGAATTCCACAATTTGACTGCATGGACAGAAAAGGAGTAGGAAAAGAAATCTGTTTTGTGTGCTGGCATTTGCAGAAAAGTACGCTTATGTGCTATGCATAGCATATATGGAGAATGAGCAAAAGAAAATCTTTCACGCAAATAAGGAGGGGCAGATGGATTTTGAAGGATGTTGAACAGGAGACAAAGGATTCTGCTGTTTCTGCGGCAGCGAATTCAAAGCCAACGGAGTCGCTTTCGATAGCTAGACACATGATCAGACTTTTTAAGTGCAAACACGTAGCGTATGCAAAGATTTTGCAAGCGTTCAAGTTTATTGAGAAGCTCCTCCAGTATAGGCTGCACCAATGTGTGGACAAGGGAAATCTTGATCTGGAGGGGCAGGAAGCTCTGAGGAGTTTTTAAGGAGTGGAAGGTGAAATGGACTTTCCGGCTGATTTCACTGACATTAGCGTTCCATGACAAGTTCGATTCCAAAATGACACCCAACTTAAGAACTTGTATCAGTGAAGGCAATCGGAATATTGTTCATTGTGATAGGGGGTAGAAGGGAGAAGTCAAGGCTACCACGCATGTAGCGACTGCCAATAATCATGGCTTGTGACTTTGTAGGATTAACAAGTATACCAAAGGATTTAGCCCAGTCACTTATTCGACCCAGATCCTGATTCATTAAAGCTATTGCAGATTCCACATCTGACACAATGAAATGTCGATAAACCTGTAAGTCGTCTGCGTACAAGTGAAATTTAGATAAAATTACTTTAGTGACTGAGTTTATGAAGATGGAGAATAACTGGACACCCCCTGGGGCACACCCGCAATGAGATCACACCAATCAGAGCAGTTGTCCTCGAGGCGGACCCGCTGCGTGCGGCCTCAGGGGTAGGAGTTGAACCAGGAGATTGCGAAAGGAGAAACATTAATGGATTTGAGGATGCCAATAAGGATGTCGAAATCAACGGCATTAAATGCATTACTGAAGTCTAGGAGCACAAGTACGGTAAGGGATTTGTTCTCCATAGCCAGGCGGATGACATCAGTCACATGAATAAGAGCTGTTACGGTGCTGTGGCCCTGACGAAAACCGGACTGGTTTGGGGTGATGATATTATTGGAGCACAGGAATGTAGACAGTTGTTTATGCACTTTATGTTCGTGAACTTTGGACAGAGCTTGAATGTATTTATTGAGGACACATCTAATATGAAATCTATTTAGATAGATAGAAGATAAGTTGAAGAAGATAAGATAAGTTTCGACGGACAACAAACAACTGCAAGTATACCCAATGCACGGTAAAAGACCATAAATGTAGCTCCAAGCCTTGATACACATAGTTATTATCTAGTCATGGTAAGCCCAAATCAAAGACGACCACTTAAGCACCGCCATGCCTAGCTATTTCTTAGGGTGTTACCACACCTATCGATCGTCCGTCGATCGACGTAGACGTAGAAACCATCGATCGACGTCGACTGGTCTATTCTGCCATAGATCGACGTCGACGAGTCGACGGACGATCGATTGGTGTGGTAACACCCTAAGAGTTGTTATTTTCAGATATTCATAGTTTTGAACTTATCCTTATGCTGAGTTTTTTTGTGTCAAAAATGCATCTGCCATGTCTGACAGGTCCAAAATACTGTGATCAAAGAAGTAAACACTATCATGTATTTTCTATTTTGATATTTTTACAAAATTACGTTTGAATAACAAATAAAGCGATGATAATTAAATTATCAAGTAAAAACAGAATTCCACTTTTAAGGTTCTGGAGGAGATGGTAAATTTATATTCGTAGTAAGTATTTGAAGATACAAGTCGTTATGAGAACTCTTGAATGCTTTATGTTATGATATTTTTAGGAAAAGTTCTGAAGAGGAATTTGTGCCTCCGTCCAAGGGCCCAGTCGTGTTCGATGGCGGCGTGGATCTCACGGAGCGTGGTATTTGTGCGATACAACCATGTGAAAACATCGTGTGTCTGCCGGAGCCCCGCGTCGTTATCGTCGGCGCTGGCATGGCGGGCATCAGTGCTGCAGCCAGGCTCGCAAAGCGTGGTATAACCAATATAGTGCTTCTGGAAGCTTATGAAAGGTTAACGATATTTTACTGTATGCATTTTGTTGGTCGTATTGTGTAAAGGCTAAAGCATGTTATACAAATATTGCAGGCCTGGAGGACGAATCCACTCTTGTTGGCTCGGAGATACAGTGGCAGAACTAGGTGCCCACTGGAGGCCAGATAATACCAAAAATCATCCAATTTTTGCATTATCAGCAGTGGAGAACCCACCTCGGCCCGGCGTTCCTGGCGCAGAATATCCTAGAGGACTGTTTAACAGAGTAGTTCAAGGTGAAATGGCGTACCCGTCAACCGTGACTGCCTACCACAAGTTTCGACAGATAGAGGAGGAAGCTGCTCGAATATACTGCCTTGGTGGCTATAAACAACATGGTTCACTGTTGAACTTTATGGCTCTAAGGATTCAGCAGGAATTACATTCCTATCCAGAAGAGCAGCAGCATGACGCTGCTAGGATTATGTTTGGGTTAGTTCACATGCTGTGTGCACGCTGCGGCGATGACACTGCGATGCTGTGCGCTGACCACATGGGTTGCTTTATGAACATGCCAGGAGGAGGAGTGAGAGTTCCACTAGGATTAATGGCCACTCTTGCACCTCTGTTGCGACAGATACCTGAAGGTACTATAAGGTATTGTAAACCAGTGAACTGTATTTACTGGGGTACTTCTCAAAAATCTGGGTATCGTGCTACTGTGTGTGCAACAGATGGTGAAGAATTTCCTGCTGACTATGTGATTCTTACAGTTTCTGTTGGAGTGCTGCGCGCAGGCGCTGCGAAGCTGTTTTGTCCTGAGC
The DNA here is from genome assembly GCA_923062675.1 of Marasmarcha lunaedactyla. Taxonomy (NCBI): domain Eukaryota; kingdom Metazoa; phylum Arthropoda; class Insecta; order Lepidoptera; family Pterophoridae; genus Marasmarcha; species Marasmarcha lunaedactyla. The sequence goes on from OV281346.1 coordinate 23,422,377, forward strand.
TACCTTCATCTAAGATCGATGCTCTACGATGTGTTGGCTTCGGGTATTGTGATAAAATATACTTAGAATATTGCCGCCCGTTTTGGTATTGGTATCCTGGAAACTTGAATTTCAAGTTTTGTGAGGGTTGCTCTGGTAAAAACGATTGGACCAAAGGTATAACTGCTATTGAAGTAGTGCCTAACAGTAAGCATGTTTTATGTGTTTGGGTTTGCGGAAAAGAAGCTATGATGATGGAAGGACTTTGCGACAGGGATGTTGCTGAAGGGATAACGTCTTTGTTGAGAACTGAGACTGGAAATGAGACTATACCATATCCTTCTGCGCTGCTCAGATCACAATGGGCATCGGATCCGTTTTTCCTTGGGGCTTATTCTTACAGTTTTGATTCTAAGGATGGGACACCTCAACAGATATTGTCATGTCCATTGCCTGGTCCAACGGAACCTTCGCCGCCAATCCTTTTATTTGCTGGTGAAGCCACGGTCCCTGGGCATTTCGCAACCATCGCTGGTGCGCGTCTCAGTGGCATCAGAGAGGCAGAGCGAGTGGTTCAGTTGACAATGCATTTCAAGGGACCTCCCGTTCCTCTGAAAGATAATTCTAAACCAAAACCAAAAAAGAGGGAGGACAAAGATAGTAAGGATGACAAAAAAGAAAAGGAGGAATAAAATTTGTAAAATCCTCGTCCCCGTTTTTTAAGTGAATAGTTTTATGAATGTCAATGTTTTGGTGCAATTTATTGGCTTACAAATTTTTATCTTCCTGTACAAGCAATAAATTATTAGTTTTTAATTAACGATGTTTTTTTTTCAATTCTATGATCACTTATGTCAACAGCACATTTTACAGCTTTGCATTTTTCTGAATGTACAATGTTACAACTAAAAACTGCATCTGAGTGTTATTTTTACATTTATTCAGATAACATTAAATTCAAGCATGGCTCCACAAATTCGCAAAACTTGTTTTAACATTAGTTACTTATAAACTTAAAGCTTTTAAGAAATCACGAACTTGATTTTAGATAAGCAAATACATAAATATACCTTGCATAGCTTAATTTTTATTTGCTTTTATGAATAAGGATTTGAAACGGACCTGCAAAAGGTCGTTAAGTACAGAGTTATTCTTAAATAATATTTACAATCCACTTAAAGCGAATGTCGAGTAGCAGTCTAAATAACTGGTACTAATTTATAATCTGTATATACTGTTTATAGTCGGTTAAAAATATGTTGCATACAAAATATGTGGATACACAGATGTGTATGTATAGTTTAAAACTGCAGCATTGCTACGCAAATATTAAAGGCGCGAGCAAGTGAACAAAGTGCAAAAAGCAGCTAATAGTATGTATGTGGTGCATCCAGTGTCTAAATAAATTTATTCCTAAAGCAGAGCTTCAAATATTTTTCTTTTGATAGCTGATCGATAAATAAGTACTTAGTTAAAAAAGGGTTAAACAAAAAGATTTACCTGTATCAGGACTTTAATTTCGTATTTCACAGCCAGCCTTCAAATTGGGAACTCAAAATCTCCTATCTTTCTCTAAATTAAAAAGTTAAAACTTCAATTAAGAAAATTATTCGGTTCGGGACTTTTTGGCGTCAATTCGACGGAGCAATTTATACTCTGCTTTGATTTTTATTTTTTATACGTAAGAGTTTAGTGTACATTTGTGATAGACTACTGTGCAGTGTATGCTTATAGACATGTGCATTCATAGAAAACCCAATGAGGAGTGTAGACAGTGCTTAAGTTCGCTCGTTGATAGTAAAGTTACGCTTTCACTTTACTATGGACTTTCATCTGCATCGTTTAATTATCACACATAATATCATCACCATCATAGAAAAAGAAGAAGAAATTATATTAACGACACACCAGGCTGCATGGCGTAGGTCCTTTGAATTTCTTAAAAGGTAAACGTAAACATAAAACAAATGCGAAAACCTCAAGGTTAAACCACAATAAAGCAAATATTGATCTTCAACTTCTTGCAACAACTTCGGGCCGCTCTAGTACAAGTTACAGCTCTAAGCAAGACTTTGGTCAGGTGATCAGACAGACTGACAGGTGCGAAACTCGCTTGGATGAATTTCAGGATTGGATGAACCTTTTGGAAGCTTAAGCAGCCAAAGCCACACAGCCTAGTCAATTAAGCGGTCTTAGAGCCATAATTGACCAATTAAACTTAGACCTTAGAATATGCTCTTGAACGATGTGAAAATGAGATGGGGGGGCCCCAAAGGGTAGGCCTGATACAAATCGCTACTACGTTGGGGAGGAAACTGCCGCCACCACGCGGTCTTGCCACTGCTTCACAGAACAATGAAATGTTGACTCTCACCCGTTGTTTCGTGAGGCGCGTGACATCGCGAGGTGCCTCAACTGGAGCCATGTGTGGACAAGGGACGGTAGAGTCTTTGTCCGCCGCAACCAGGAGCCAGGCTTAGTCATCATGTGTGTACTTCGGCTGACATTGAGCGGAGGTTTGGACATTCGTAGGTTAGTTCAGTTACTGCAACAACGAAAGCTAACATTTAAAATTTTGTGAAACTTTTTTTTATTTCGTTCAAAAAAAACCATAATACTGTTTGTGTGTTATACCTTTTTTTAAATATTTTTGTTTGTACTAAATGTAAAAACATGAGATATAACATTGCGTTAAATATTACTTACTTTCTTAAAATGGAAACTTTGTAGGTTCAGTCGGTGTTCAAAGAATCCATGGGCAGTCTAGGTTCTTAATATATTTTAGATTTTTACTTTATTTATAATAATAATAATAATAATCCCCAGACAAACACTTCAACTGTATGGCCCCAAAGTAAACAAAGCTTGTGTTATGGATCATTCAGTGAACTCGGGGGGAGCCTAGAAAATATACATATATAATTATCAACAACCATAACCCGAGAACAAACATCTATGTTCATCATACAAATTAATGCCCCTGCCAGGACTCAACCTGGGACCTCCAGCGTAAAGGGCAGATCTACTAACCTTATATGAGTCTTAAAACTAATAAAGTTGTAACTTTGTCCAAATTTTGGTGTTATTATTATTAAAACACCACTGTTAATAAATTACCAAGGTATTACATTCGTAAATGTATCGGTAATATTATATTATACCTATGAAATTGCCGTTTTTCACGAAATAAATGAAGCGTAACTTTTTTTTATATTTTTTATTCCTATTAATTAAAATAATCACCCCTGCAATCATAGCATCTTTGCCAACGCATTGGTAGCTTATTGATGCCTTTCTTGAAGAAATCAGCTGGACGGGAGGCAACAAATTCTTCAAAGGCATTTTGTACTGCCTCTCGGGTATTGAATTTTTTTCCCGCCAAGAAGTTATCCAAATTCTGGAAAAAGTAGAAGTCTGTAGGCGCAAGGTCTGGTGAGTACGGCGGATGACGGAGAACTTCCAACCCCAACTCTTGTAGCTTGGAGACCGTCTGCTGTGCAGTATGAGGTCGCGCGTTGTCGTGCAGGAGCAGTGGAGCCGAACGATTGACCAAAGCTGGTTGGAGACGTGCAAGCTTCTCCATCATTGTGTTCAGTTCTTCATAGTACACATCTGCAGTAATGCTTGTCCCGTTTGGCAAGAAGCTGTGATGAATTACACCCGCGTTAGACCACCAAACAGTGACCATCACTTTTCTAGGGGTAAGTTTTCGTTTAGGGTATTGTTTGGGTGCTGAACCAGGGTCCAACCAACTTGCTGAACGCTTACGATTGTCAAACAGGATCCATTTCTCGTCACAAGTAACAATGCGGTTCAGAATTCCTTCATTTGTATGCCTGCTGAGCAGTGCAAGGCACGTCTCCACGCGTACTTCGCGCTGGCGGTCATTGAGTTCGTGGGGTACCCATTTGTCAAGCTTTTTTACCTTGTCAATTTGACGCAAATGGACCAATATTGTTTTGATGCTAACGTCGAAAGCTGCTGCTAATTCAGCCGTGGATTGAGTTTCATCAGCTTCCACAATTGCCTTTAATTCGTCATTGTCGACCAAAGTTTTCGGACGACCACGGGGTTCATTTTTCAGGTCAACATTTCCAGAACGGAAGCGGGTAAACCAATAACGGGTGGTGCGTTCGTTTGTAGTGTTCGCTCCGTAAACGTAGTTGATGTTGCGTGCCGCTTGTGCCGCTTTGCTGCCACGACGGTACTCATACTCCATAATTACTCGAATTTTTAACTTATCCATGATGACGAAAAATGTTCGAATGCGTTGAAAACAAAACACTAACTATTAAACAAATGACGATTTTAGAAAAAGAATTCCATGTTTGTCAAATAAAATTAATTTGAAATTAGAATTATCAGTCAAAAAAATATATATTTTCATTTGAAATGGCCAGTACGGCAAAACGGCAGTTTCATACGTAAAGACCTATATTAGCAATGTGGTTTTTGGATATTTTACAGAAAAAAAAAAATACGATGAATATGAACAAAAACGTAAAGACGGCAAACATCTTCAGCATTTAAGGTCCGACATGTAACTTTTATTAAACTCTTCTGTCCTGGTCTTGGTCCTGGTCCTCAAGGTCCTGTAAGGACAATATAATAATTTTTTTAAAGTTTTTTTTACATTTTCTCACCCGCCAAAAGATCAAGCAACTCACGTGACGGTGAGGGTTATACGTGGCCATAGTCTCAGTAATCGGAGGTGTTATCACGGAACCCAATTAGGTACTCGTGGATTTTCTGAGGTTCTTATTGATGATTAATGGTTAGTTGCTGCTCCTTGGCTATAATTTGAGATAACTTTGTTTCTGCATTTTCACTTGCTATTTTTATTTCTCTACAACTCGAACTAATTCAAGTAAATTAGAAAATTAAAATGCGAAGAAAAGCATCATCCCAGAGACCTATCAGAGATAGAGCTACTCAAAGCTATTTATAATTTTAAGTGCCATCTATCAGTGACCACTTAAATCTCAACTGTAGGATTAGGTGAGGTTTTAGTATGAGGCTTTAATCGACAGAGGGTGTTGTCTGGATGTTTCACACGGGATGGGATCCTGGGAACTTTTCATGTTTAGGGCCGAGTAAAAGTTCAACTCATGCAATTCATGAACAATTCATGCAGTCTTTTTTACTTTCTAGAAGTCCTCCAGTGGGAATTTGTGGATAAATATACTGTTAGGTATATATTCCTGAATAAAGTAGCTTTACAATGAGGATTTTTTTAAAGTTATGTTTTAGTTGATACCATGTAAACAAACAAACAAAAAGCTTCCCGCACTACTCATAAATCTGTCGGTTGTGATATATTATGATTTCTCAGATCGCAGAACTATGACTTGGAAAGCCTACCATTTGTTTGTGTGATCAGAAAAGTTGATATTTAATCGTACCACTGCACTGTTGACAAGATGACAACGAGGTATTTGTCATTGGTTACTACATAATTGAAGGGGTACAGCCAAGTTTTCGATTTGTTTTATTAACAAAAATATTACTGAAAATTATTTTATTTATGATATCATACTTGCTTATGCCACAAACAAACTTATGTGGCAAGCGTCTCCGGTACTGATTGTTGGCCCCAACAATCAGTACCGGTACAAATCGTACCGATAAAAATCGCCCGTTTTATCCTCTTTGTCTGGGAATAGTTACTAACGAGCGCTGAGAAAATTTTCAAACAATATTCCAAGGACTGAAGTAGAAAGTTACGTTATTATATGAGCATGGGTTTCATACCCAAGGTTTTGGTATGCAACGCATACCTCATAGTATAGAAAACGCATTTTTAGTAGTGTTTAGCGACTCGCTTGTGCTGGGCTTATGCTAAAATAAATATGCTAAAGAGAGTAGAGAAAACTGTACCAAAAAATTATCAAAAATGTGTGTTGAAAGATGTAAACACTTTATATTTACACAAGCTAAGTTTTTTCGAATGGAGTTTCTTTCTGTTCTTATTATGTTATTTTATAAATATGTCACATAATTAAATACTGTTATTTCATAGGTATACCTACTTAGAACAGTATATCTATAATAGTAGATAGGTATACTATGATTTATATTATATGATTTATAGAGTAAGACTTTTCTCCGTCCAATAAGCCTCCTTAAATAATTCATTAAATTGTTATATTATAAGCTGATTTTAAAATTCTTTGTAAACACTTAGCTGCCCCATACGAATTTTTTTAAATACATTTTGCTTTTCGAAAACACCTCCATGAAGATACAGTGCAGTAACGGTATGCAAACAATTTGCCAAATATTTAATACAATGTAGAACGTGACGTGATCTCTCATATACAAATTTGTTCAGTCAAATTTTATTGAGCTGCCAAATCCAAATAATTATTTACTCAAATTCATGTTTCTAAGTTTTTGTTTGGAAGCTTTGCAGTCACTCACGGTGAGCCGCGCACTTTTAATCGTTTTATTACTACCTAAAATTTTACCTAGTACCTGAATTATGAAATTTTTTAAAAATTTATCAAATAAATTTCATTTACTTGGAAACAACTTATTATTTTTGGGAAGATATTTCAAAACTTGCAGTCTTCGTTGCTTTGTGTAAATATTAATATGCTTATATAATTTTATGAACAAGGCTTTGATAGTGCTGAAAGAAAAAGAATACTGGACTTCAACCATTTATTTCTCTATAAATATAATCAAGTTCAAATTCATATTCAAATATCTATTTATTTTTTCATATTGACGTCAAATAAAACATGACTGTACCACCAGTTCGGAAAAAGCTTGAAGTGAAGAATAACTGGCAAGAAACTTCACGGGTATTTTTTGTTCAGAATAAATTTACAGTGTCTCTTTATGTCTATACAAAATTATTCTTATCTGCATCTGTAAGGTCAGCAAGTCTCTTACCAAGTATCCAAACGACGAACACCCTCAAACGGCACCCGTTCACGAGTTAACACGGGACCCAGCCGTCGCCCTTCTCAACCATATTAGAAGGAAGTATGCGACCCGTCACCCGACGTTCAATCATGATACCAATGTGATGATACTAATCAATATCTAATGCTTTTGCTATACAAGTAGACAAAACATTATATTTTGATGTTATTTAAGCAGCTTCATGCGTGCACAGTTCAGTGCTTAACTGTTTCTATACTCACTTAACAGTTGCAATACTGTGTGCATTCTAATACTTGTATTGCCAACTGAAATGAGGTTACATCGGTTTTTTATATCATCGGTGGAATTTTGTAAATTTTTCAAATCTGATTTGGAACTTCCCATTAATTGGTCGCACAACAAATAACAATTGTATAATTTTATTTGCATCATCATTTTATATGCTTTTTTCATTTCTCTTCTTCTCCTACATCTTTAGCGTATCTAGAACCTATGTCCGCAGCAGATGTTACAAAATTAAAGATATTTAATGTGTATTTTAGAATAATTTTCGGCGGTCATATTGAGACATTTACTGTTTGTATTATCCATCTATAAATAGTCTTTCTTGAGTTTTTTGTTGCAACTCTTAAAAGTTCATGTAATCAGGTTTCATTAGTCACCACTAGAAAACTTAGGGCCCACAATTGCAGCAGGGATCTGAATAAAAAAATTAATCGTTATAATGAAAATAAATCGATTACAAAATATCCATATTGAAATGAAAACGAAGACTTTCAATATTCGACATTAGTATACCGATTTTTATATAACTTTTTACAGAACGTAAAAATTTTTTTAATGATTAGTAACTAGATACCTGATTGTGATGAATACAAATAAACGTATTTTTACATTAGGCCGATTTCCGGGTACGAAGTCCAAGCTTATCTCATTATCTAGATCTGTAGTTCTCGACCGGTGGTCCGCGGACAAGGGCCCTATGAAGGCCAGGGTTCTATGATGAACAACTTTTAAAAACTCGTGCTCCTTAAATTACACGTACATACGCAGGATCAACCATAGACATTTGTGAACTGAGGAGAATCCTACTACGAGAAATAAAATCGTACAAAAGTCACAAAGTGAAAATATTATTAATTACATATAATGTAATTGAGATAAATATTGACTGTTATTAGAAACACTATAAAATTATTTTTAGATATAAATCTTTTCTTAAGTTTTCACGATACATACTTTTAATAAAACACTTTTTACCGGATATTATCGCGTTTTTATACCTAGGATGATCAGAGAAACTATTGAAATTAAAAAACATCCAAATTTCAATAGAGAAGATGGTTGGAAACTTTCATCAACATGGGATCCAATACTTAAAAACATCAAAATGAAAAACCAGCAAACTGTTAGACTGCAAACTCAGGACACAGTCAGTGCCTTTTGTGTCAATCCGGGACGTTATGCGAGAAGACTGAGAAACAGATGGCGTTAATATGTATTGACAATCATGTAGTTTTTATTACTGGCAATAGATGAACAACACCTTAGTCTATCGTGACCACGGCAACTGCAAAGATGCCGAAACGTCGAAATAATTCTAAAATTAACTAAAATATACGCGATAATATCCGGTAAAAAGTGTTTTATTTATTTTTAGATATCCCTATAAATGGATAAACGTTTCGGTTTCTTTGACCGTGAGTGTTCAGGATCCGTTAAACGATACAGATGTACAACATCTGACGGAATCAGTTAAAGTATGAGACGAATCTGATAGGACAGTGCCTAATTACATAGATTTATGAAGGACCTTGCTTTTCGTTGTTATAAATAGATACTAAGTTTGTTTATTAAAACTTCTATAAGCAGTAACATTTACCTTCTAATGCTTAAATTAATCATGTCGATACGACTTACATCCGTTTCCAGGAGTATATTTAACTTCTAATTTATTTTTATACTTATTTACAAATGCTCAGCAAAGTCTCAGCTGTTCCCCACCACGTGTATGATGAATGAAGCAGAAGGTAAATATTCGTAAGTGTATTGAAAATCTGCTCAGCTCATTGTTAACAATAATCAGGAAAATAATTGTTATAATATTTCTAAAATATTTTTTCACGATGTCAATAATTAAGTATTATCAAGAGTATGAACTCAAAGTTTCTTTTTAAATTCATTATTTAAGCTCTCGTTATGGAGAATTTGTAAGATATATTCCACCCTCAACATGACTAGCATTACACTACGCCGGATAGCCTCAACAAATCTTTTCTTGTTACAATTTGCGCGGAGAATAGAGATCGCTGCGAAATAAAACATTGAATATCAAACAACCATCCGACATCTTTCCTCATATCTGAGCTTATGTAAATGAAAATGGAATACATTGCAGAGATTTAGCTGAACATATTTTATCTCATCTAGTATTATATTTATACACTATCTTATGGTATTTCGTAATACAAGTAGTATCTTTGTTTTGTGAAAATAATGTCTATCGCGAAAATATTTGAAACTAAGGAGAAAAATATAGAGAAAACTGGTCAAGCCATTAAAAACTTTTCACATTGGTAGCACGAGATTAGTTACTTAATTTTAATACAGAATAAAAAACATTCAATATGGAAAAATAAACTACAAACGCGCAAGAAACCGAATTTCTCCAACCCCGTGTTCCCGCGAGCGTCGATAAGGATATCAAATTGATATGTTGTGAAACAATGAAGTGATAGATAGCGCGCGGTGGAGGCTGCAGCGGCGGCGGCGGGGCACGCACGATGCGTGCGGCGTGCGCAGCCGCGTGCGTGCGTCGATACGCGCCCGCGGCGGCGGCGGTGGTGGCGGCCGCGGCGGAGGCGTGGCGGCGGCGGCGGCCAGTCGCTCCCCGGCGCCGCTCCACAGCCCGCGTCGCCCGGCGCGCCGCTCCGCCCGCCAATCGCGAACCGAGCCATCGCTAATCAACTTTCGCAAAAAAACTCAGTGATCTCTTCAGACCCCTTAATTAATACCCCTCTCATTCATGGTTTACAGTTTTTAATTACGTAGCCTATTGCATTAGTTTCGCGCCTACGAGTTTAGTTGTATGTTGTCCCCGCTTCATTTGAGATGAAGATGAAGGATGGTTGATGAGATAAACGGTAAGCTTCCTAATAGATTTATCATGATAAGAAAAAGCATAAATTGTAGTGGCATTGAAGTGGTGTTATAATTTATTTCTGTAAGAAATGGCTGGGTCGGGGCGCCACATTGAAACCATTCAACAGATAGCCGCAGCGTGTCGCCTCACCGCGGGACTACGCTACAGCTTCAGCCGCAGTTATGAGATAAAAAATTCGAAATTTCTTTTGTATATGCTTCTAAGTTTTCTTCGATTATCTTGTAGAAAATTGTCATAAGAGAGAGGAGAGCAATGGCACTGGCAATATGCCAAGTGGCGACCGCGTCGCATATCTCTCTGAAACAACAAAATATTTTAGAGTATTAGGGCGCGTCATTGTAATGAAAAAGCATGTCATTTGAAGAGCTGTAGCGTATGTTGTCACATCTCGGCCTGCGGCGCGTCTCGGGGAGAGCAAGTATTTTGAACGATGGCGTTTAACGCAGAACTCTGCACGCGGGGATGTTTGCAAAAGCAATTTCATCGTCCCCGTATAAAACAAAACTAGATAATTTTTTCGTCTGTTTCCACTGAAAAATAGTCCAATAATGATTTATTTCGACTATTTGCATTTGACAAACTTGCATTAAAAATAGTCTTAAATATGATTCATAAAATAAGAATTTTATTCGTTGTTTTCTGAAAATAAACCAACCTTTTGGATGATATGAAAAAAATATGACATGCGCACTAATAGTAACTCAAAATCATATAAACAAAATCCTTTTTTAGGTAATGCTGTGTGGTATGATAAATGTATTCGATTATTTCATCGATTACTAGTTAAAATAACAGCAGTAAGTGTTGCGATCAATAAAATTGATAAGATTTGCGGACTCGAGTTGCAGTTAAGGTAATTTTTTTCTGTATTTAATTTTTGTAATTTTTACGTATTATTTTCATAGGCATCCAATGAGGTAAAGATATTAAATTCATTCACATAGTAGTCTTTAAGTGAACTTCAATCCAAAACAAGAATCACACAATCAAGCCAACTTATCACGTTTATTACTCTTTACACTTTCAAATCAATCGTCTTTTTACTTTGATCCTAAAGTAGCTGTCTTTCTTTTAATAGTCTTGAAAATTTATGACCGACTTCACAAATCGAGGAGGTTTATAATTTAGTAGTATTTTGTAATATGTGTGTTACTCCGTCATCTGTTGCAATGATACATTGGATTCTTTCTTTTTATACTGAGTTTTATTACCTGTGTTACCTATATAAATTTTAAAAATGTTGTTTAGTTGGCTAAAGTGCTTAAACATTCAATAATATTATTGTGAATGTAAAGAAAAATAAATATTTAAAAACAATGAAACAATAAAATAAAATATTAAAAAAGTTTATAAATTGTGATCTTAAATTGTTGAATCACCTTTTTTTAGAAGAAAGAAGAAAAAAGAACAATGTGCGGACACACTGACATACAATTCAGTCATATTGGTTTAACAATTGCTGACTGGAAACTAAAATGAACAAAAACGACCGTACACATTACTAATTAACGAAATTATGGACTAGCTTTAATCAAGGTTTAATATTCCAATATTTTGACATTGTTTTTTAAAAATTGTTAAGAGATCAAACGTTCAAACTTGGGGATCTGCTATATTTGCTAGACCGAAAAGTCTTACCTGAATTATATTGGCAAAATAAAATGAATTGAAATCTCTATGTTCAACATAGATAATTTCTTGTTTTTGTTGAAATAATACAAGTATAATGCATTTCGCTACCACCAAATCGGAAATTTCTTCGTGAACTTCACGGGTAAGAAGATTAGTAAACAAATACCAAAAATTAACATTGTTAGATAGTGAGAGCCCTTTAACCCTGAATCAAAAACATTTCCGCAAGACAAATCTCTCTAAGAGCCTAGTGCATAACAAACCCAGGATCTCTTGTTTTAATTTAAAGCAGCAAACTCGGAACGACATTGCGGTGTAAATAACTATTTTCAGTTTCTTTGCTCGCACCCCTCGAGGTCCGATTTAGGGGTAAAGTCACGTCTCCGATCGATGTTTTTGACCCCGGCCGCGGTCGATTACGTTTGTAAAATGTAAATGTTAACTTGAGGTCCCATGCTAGTTTTAAGTTTGGTTGGTTGTCATAAATCTTGATTTATTTAGTTCTGTCTCACGTTATTTGTGTCGTTTAGTGTGTGTTGTGAGTGTTTAGTTTGTGTAACTTATGCTATTAAAAATTACCAAACTAGAAGGACGTTTCTACAAGAGAAACAACTTTTAAGGAAATCGTACGAAAAACAGCTATTGGTTCTTAAACTGTTGTCCAAGAAACAAATTGATATAATAGATTATAGATGATGCTCTGAGCAGAGTCGGAAACATCGAACCACATACATAGGCAGATAAAGTATTTACACTTCTTATTTGCTGCATATACAAAAAATACAGAAGAAATATATTATTTAGTTTACAGCTTTTGGGCATTTGAAAAGATTCTCTTCGGTTCTGACGGTAACTTAATGAGTTTTACGAATTTACACATTACTTTGTTTTATTCAATCTTAAATTCAATCAGCCCAGATATAGCATAAAAATGGCTTCAAATGATGCCCAAGCTTTCCTTTCAATGAGTACTATTACAAATAAATAGTAAAAAGCAAATGTCTCACTGCAATACACACCACAAACGATTAATGATCCTCTGACTAAGCAAAAGCGACACGTTTCCCTTGAGTTGCAACTTACATTTCAAGTAATTGGTCTCCGAGCGATCCAGCAGTAGTCATCAGGCCCCGGTCTCCCCGCGCGAGACTAACCAATTTACAGGAACAGGACAAGCTTCGATTCTTACCTTGCACTTGTTCCTATCGATCAACTGTCAATTCGACATCGGGCTGGGATATATACTCTGGATTGTAGAACTCTCGGTACTTTTAATTTGAGTAATTAAAATAATTCGCTACTCCTATCTACATAACACGCTAACGCTGAACGTTTGACAAACAAACTAGTAAGCCTAGAAATAAAAGATTTTGGGTCCTTTATAGAGCAGAGCAAGATGGAAACTTCTTGTGACGAATGAAATACTAGTATATAGGTATAACCATGTGCCTTGAAAGAAATCGACGGCTTGTTCATTACAAAAGTTTAAAATAAGGTGCTTCGGTTTGACTTCAGCAAATAAGACATTTGGATTTGAACCGTTGCAGCTGACTTAGCTTAAAACAGTTTTTTAGCTTATGAAGCTTAGACATGGATGCTTACATTTCGCTTAATCATACCGTTTTGTTTCCGACACTTATGAGCCCGAATGGTAAGTCTATATCTTTATACGTTAATAGGTATAACGACGACATGAACTAGGAATATGAAACGATCTATGTCACATACCATGCGTGCATTATGTAATAATTAGAAATCCGCTGATAAACAAATCAGCTGTAGGTACGGCTCGATAAAAGAAAAATGTGTGTATGAAAGTGTGTAAATTAAAAGTGTGTCCGTCTATAACCTACGAATCTATGTGTCCGAATCTGACACATATGTAGTTCGAGGAAGGGCAATAATCAAGAGCAAAATTTTAAGTTAATACCAAACGACACAAGCAATCCCAAAAATAGTTAAATTTGAAATAAATTTCCTTCCTATATTTTTGTTCTTAGAATCGTATAATTTCATTCATTATATGTTTTTTTGTTTTATGTTACTATAATCATGTCCAGGTAGGAACTAAACGATTTCCAAACTTCGCCTCGAGGAGATGTTCCCAGTTATCCCGTTGCCCCTTTGATCACAGCTACACGATAACTCCATGTTGTTGCTCAGTCACTCACCGGGATACGTGTAGTTCTACTTGTTCTGAAACTGGGAGCTGAACTTTAGACGGATCCATTTACACTGAGTTTAGGGTTTAGTTGTGTTACGTAGTCATAGGATATTGTAAGAGTAAGGTATATTTATAACTGGTATATTCATTATGAATTGGCAGGCAACGTGCAATTGCATTACGAAATGTGAATATTCTATCTAAGGGCTGTCGATTATGTAATAATCAGATAAATAATATACGAAGCACGCAAATCTCGGACTTCGTGCGTGCTTTCAATAGGTCTACATAGGTATAGGTTATTGAAGTTGTATGGGAATATAATTATCTCTTTTACGAATACAACTTATACATTTACATTTATGTTTATTTACTGTTATATTATTACTTAGATGATAATTAAATAGGGTACCTAATTCTACTTAAATATAACTTAGATGTGACTGCAGATAAAGGCCTTTTGTTATTACAAGTGTTCTTCATCAGCCTGCCCCTTCACAGCGGAAACATTTTACAGGTTTGAACATCTTTCCAAGAACTGTTTCGATTCTATTTTTTTGTTCTAAGCTTGAAGTCCCTCCTTAAAATGGTTTCCAAACGTAGCGTAGAGGAAATGTTAATTAGTCTGTACAACGCCTCCTGCCGCCGACTAACCAACCTACACAACTCTCTTGTTGTTGCTCAGAGCTCACCTAGATACAGGCAGATCAAGTTACGCTAACAATGTGGAAACTAAACTTTAGATGAATCAATTAAAGCGTAACTTTTGGTCCTGTAATGTATGATATTAATTTTATTCGTTGCTTATTTATTTCGCGCTGCACTAGAGTATTATTTTTGTGTCTTGTATCGGACGGAACATATCAGCGAATATTTTATTTTCCTACGATCAATATGAAATCAAACAGTCTCCACAACGGCGTAGACATTATTGTGTCCAGTTGCTACCACTTGTCAGTTGAAGACACAAAAGTTTTCAAACTTTTGTACTGCGTAAACTACGGTATCTTGTGGTGAGCCGTGTCGGTAATAGGCAACCGGCGACTGTGTCCTGTTGCCACCTCTGGACACAGCAACTACAGTTCACGTGCTGTACCAGCAAATGTCCAGGTTTGCCCAACGCCTCACTTTACAACTATGTTTTCAATACCGCTGCTGAAGAGCTGGGGTACTGATATCATCTATATTATTATTATACAGATGCAAGCTTCCTTTGTTGGTTTGTTAAAACGTAATCGATAAACTCTTAAACGATTATAACTTATTTTACTATTTGAAAGCTAAAATTACATTATTATATTACATCCCTCAATTCCAACAACCGAAACACCTAGTTTGGGTAATGGTTAATCTTTATGTCGCAATCATTTTCAGAAGAAAGATTACATTTAAAAAAATTGCGTCAAGATGAAGTACAAATTAGACGTAACATTTGAAGTAGAATTAGAATGCTAAAAGCCGTTTTCCAGTTCCCGATACATTTTATAATTATTATTTGAAGAAATATTTGATCTCAAATAAAAAATTAAGGTTACACCACTTCACTGAACTTAAACTGAGAAGTATCAAAAAATATATCCCATTAACAAAACACACATTTTCAAAATAAATATAAATTACCACGTTAGCCTAAATACCACCAAAATACTCGATCATCGTTCATTATTCGATGACTATTCATGAAATTTCGTCTGTTCATCAAACTATTCGTTCGAATCTATTCGATTATTCATACATTCGGGATGCATCGAATTTTCAATCGCGTTGTTGGTTGTTGAACTTAAAAAGGTTTAACCCTTGGGTATGGTAGCCCAGATGGTGTCAATTTGGGATTTACTACCTTGTTTGTTTGTTTCAAGTGGGAAAAAGTGCAAGGTATTCTTTACGGGCATTTTTGTTAAAAGTTTTACCTTCAGTTTAAGCTTCTTTTTGACGAATGATTCATGTATTCTGGTCTTCTTTGTAGGGACGGGATAGCAAATATTTGATGCTTAAAGATTGTATTTATGATTGTAATTTATACCGCAGAAGGCAAATGAAACATAAATAATAAAAATAATAAATCCCCAGACAAACGCACCGACCGTATAGCCCAAAGTAAGCAGAGCTTGTGTTATGGATGACTATACAGCGACTGGGGGAGAGCCCAGAATGAACATACATATAAGTATAAATATTAACAAACATGACCCGAAAACAAACATCTCTGTTATCCACAAAAGTCAATGCCCCGTCCAGGACTGGAACCTGGGACCTCCGGCGTATGAGGCAGGGCTACTGACCACTGCACTGCTCGGCCGTCTAAAGTAATATGTCGGTCGATGGTGAAGATTACGATTTGAGCCAACTCAAAGATAAGGTAGCACAACAGTGTGTTTGTGAATAACTTAGTTAATAGTTTATTCCGTAATAAATAAAATCTACGATAAAATTGTATTTTCAAGTCTTTTACAAAAAAAATTTTGAATATAACTCTCATATTTCCATTTTCTTTTACTTCAATTAGCGTTTTCACAAAACTTTTATTCTTATAGCAAATTGAAGAAGCGACCTCTGTAGTATAATGGGTGAGGAAATGGGGCTCATTCTGTAGGTCAAGTGTTTGATTTCCGTCAGGGGTAAATATTGGTACGGCATAGAGCTTCAACTCTTTGAGGGGGAGGAATATAATTAGCCCTTTTACAGCAGGGCATAAGGGTTTGTTTAGGAGATCATATTAGGAACACAGTCCTCATTATAAGCCATTATGACTCTTTCTACCTATGTTTAATGTACGAGGTCGTGTTGACCGAATCATTAGAATATTCCTGTACTTGTAATAAATTAATAACCTTAATACACAGGCATAAATGTGAATATAATCTATCACGTTATTGTTCATAAGGCCACTTATCATGCATTTAACGTATCATTAGTAGTTCTAATCAAGATTGTACGTGTTATAAATATACAGGGTGAAACATATTTCGTAAACAGAAATGTTTGTTTCTATAGCACCCAAATTCATTGCATTAAGTTTAGAAGCAAACAATTAAACTTTAGTGATAATAATTGTAAATAGCAAAAACGCCAACCTTATCGCCCTATTCGAATACAGTATCATGCTATGGGTCTATGACAGTGTAACGTAGCAATTAGGGTGACCATGAGACTCAGTAAAATTAAAATGATTTTTTAATTAACGAATCATCAAGCAACTTTTGCATATTTTTGCGGTTGTCACGTCCACATTTTTAAACTAAAGTTAAACATTAAGAAACATATTTCTGTTTACGACTTATGTTTTACCCGGTATTTTCTAAATACAGCGACAACATTTTAAACAGTGAAAACAACTCAACGTTGAATCACGTTATTATCAATTATGTACAAATAAATGAGTTCCATGATTCACCAAGTGCTTATTGAACAACAAAGTAATTGTTATTGAAATAATAAAATACAAATAGTAAAAACAGATATAAGACCAAGTTAACATTCTGATCCACAGTGTGCCAGCGAGTGGCATAAATTAAAACTCATACATACATATATATCACTTTTAAGTACATATAATTATTGTATAATGAATACATGAAAATAAAACTTCTTCTTTTTTATAAATACTCAGAGACATTTCTACAATAAGATTTTTCTTTGTTAGGTGTTGCATATTGCTTGATAACTTGAATTTAGTATTTACGACAGAGAAATCAGAAATGTTTGGGAACATAATTTGAATTACTTGAATTTCAACTGTGTTTTAAAACTTCAAAGTCACATTCCAAATATATTTTTTAATGATACCTACCCAATTAAACTTACAAAAATCACAAAAATATACATAATATTATTTAACTATGTAAATGAAGTTCTATATCAGGATCAATCAATCAAACTAACTGCCTCGTCGACAACTACAATCAATCACTGCTATACTGCATGTCGCGAGTTCGACTCCCGACAGGGCTCACAAAAGAAACACGCGTTGTTCGGAAACTGAATCTGATAAAACCAACTATCGCCTGGTCAAGATTGATGAGCAAACTGGAGATGAAGAGATGTTGTTTTGACTGGAAAATATTATTGTTGACGTTTGTATCGTCTTACTAGTCTCTACACTACGTAGTTGAGAGTGATACATCTTGTCTCAAAAGTTCTTAAGTCGAGTAACTAAAACGCTGTGGCCGGATGCGTGTGACGTAATTTTTTTTTAAATTAAAGCTGATACCTAAAGATGACTGTTGTAAATACACACATCACAAAAGTTTAAGCAATATACATTATTTTAAATTTATTAATCAATTATTATATCTTTTCTTACCAAGTAGGTAGTACACATGTAAACTTTTTTGTTCTAGATGACATAATGGCTGGTTGTAAAATAAAATTCGACTATCATTTGTTTTTTCACAAAATTTAAAGCAAATGCATGTTTTTGAATTTTAATGCGTTTTCTTTGTGTGCCAAAATACAATTTATAAAAATGTCCTTGCATAACTAAATGTATGGCACTTGTAATATGCGTAAATTTTGCATGTTATTCTGCATGAAAAGAAATGAAATGAAATGAAATATTTATTTCTCAACATTGACAATTACTTGTTCTTATTGATGTCAAATAAAACATGACTGTACCACCAGTTCGAAGAAACCTTCCTGACGAAGAACTGGCAAGGGTATACTTTTTTCAAAATAAATTTACAGTCTCTTTATGTCTATACAAAATTATTCTTATCTGCATCTGTTAGCTCGGCAAGTCTCCCTCCCCCCAAGTAAAAACGACGAACATCCTCAAACGGCACCCGTTCACGAGTTAACGCGGGATCCAGCCACCGCCCTCCTCAACCATATTAGAGGGATGTAAGCGACCCATCACCCGACGCTGCCATAAGAAGACGTACTTTAGTGACAATGACACCTTAGATATTCATCGGGACGATGAACTCAACGAGCAAACAGACACATTACACATGTTTTGTTACAAATACTAGTAAAATCCTATTAATGAGTGGATTATACCTTAGGGCTTTTATCACCCAAATAATCGGATAGTTTATAATATGCTTTTAGCACACAACTTCTGCTTTATAGTTTCTTTGAATTTGTCATTAGGAAGACTTTGGATATCCTCAGGAAACTTATTATAAAAGCGTATACATTGACCCATGAATGAGTTAGTGACTTAATGAAGCCTACTATTATGAGCTGCCAGCATATTTCTTCCTCTTGTGTTAACATTGTGCAGATCTTTTTTTTTCTTTTGAAAAAGGTTATGTTCTTTTTTACAGACATTAAATTTTCTAAAATATATTGTGAATGGAAAGTAAGAATATTTATTTTCTTAAATTTACTTCTAAGTGACACCCTTGGTCCGAGCGAACAGCCCTTTTCTGCAGAATAAATATAGTATCGATGTCGGCAGCACGATATATTCATACGATTAATGTACGGTATTTGATCAGGTATGGTAATTACAGCATTGGTAGTAATTTTATACTGCGAGCCAGACAGGACTCAAATTCACGTACATGCCTAGATGACCGGTTGAAAACTCTACCAGGTAACATAGCTGCGCACAAACATAATGCATTTATTATTTTTCGTTAGTTAAATACGTCAAATCAGGTTTATGAATACGATTAAGGGCCAGACACAGAAAGATCTGAATCTAATTAGACTTCAGACTAAAATTTGTGTCAAGATTTACATTGTTTATTTCCAGGTGCTTAACAATGATTATTTTCCCAGTTCAGATCCAGCTCAATATTACCTGCAACTGAAGGTAGAAGCGATGAGACAAGATAATTATTTTGTAATAATATTTTCAAAAAGGATTTGTTCCTAAATGACTGCTATACTTTTTTGAATACTCAAACATTCATTTGACATTAAAGAAAACTTTATTCGTTGTACATTGTTTATTCATACTTACTGATCGTGTAAAATATTCAGCTTCATACCACAAATTATAGACTAACATTTTAAATAACTTTTATTGGATAGAAAAAAGATTTGAATAGAGACAAATATTTACTAACAAACTGCAACTTTTAAAAACCACCTGAACTTACACGCATAACACAAAACCACATTCTCTCGTCTTAGTCTTTTGAACCACAACCAGACTTTTGTGCAGGAGCTGTGGAGCGCGATTTTGATTTAGGCTGATTCAGGCTTAGCCGTGTTTGCCGACGGTGCGATGGCAAACAGAGTGTGAAGCAGCCATAATCCCTGGTCGATAGTTATTGGTTGCATTGGAACCAGGCAAGCATGAGGCAGCTCAAATCATGTTATGGTGTTGTGTGTTTGGAAGGAACATTAGTTTAGGGTTTATTGTCATCTTATAAATGTTTATTTTATGTCAGTATTCAAGCTGTACCTAGTTTTAAACACGGACTTCTGTATGAATTAACGTTGTGGAACAAGCTAACTGTTTCTTTAAATTTTGACGAGTTGATGAATATTCCATTAATGCGTATGTTACAGCTGGACGACTGAATTACACATTCAAACAAACTAGCCGTTTGGTTGAATGTACCTCGCGCATATCTGTCTATACTAAAATTGGCAGAAATGGTTATTGAGTAGTATCAACAGCTGATTGCCATAAAACGATAAACTGAATTGAATAGGTTGAATAACTAAAGCAACCAATAAACAATATTCTCATATTATGATGAGATTCTGATATTTTGATGACACAATTAAATTATTGTATTCCTAAAGATAAATTAAAACAAAATTAAAACTTTTGTATTTTAATATTGTACTAAATTATAATGTGTATGAGGGAAAAAAAGGTTTATTCAAAACCCATTGAAAATTTAACTGAGCTTCAAGGGAGAATAATGGAACCAGTGGATTTCGTCAATCACGGACGATTCGGCCGTCTTATATCAAGATCTTATTTAAGGAGATGTGCGTGTATTGCGGCTGAAGTAAGACGATTTCAATGCACGAAGATTAAATGTTATGATTACAACGAAACTAACTTCTTTTAAAAATCTTTTATTTTTAAATAATTTAGGATCTCTATTGAGTCTGATAAGTTACGGTCGCTTCGGGTACACTAGAATCATTTTTAGTTAGTTAAGAGAAATTGTTAAAAACCGCGTTTCTTTGAAAAAACATTTTTTGTGCCCAACTTAAGAAATAATGTTGTAAGTGGTACATTTTTGTTTTAGTACAGGCAGTTAAAGAAGGGCGAAAAATTAATTTTGAATACTTGGTTCGCCATACATCCTCAAGCTAGAGAAGTTGGCGTAAAATTTAATGTTACAGATTACAGAAGCAGTATTCAGGAGGTCGTGAAAAAAGAAAAATTAGCAAAAAGTAACGATTTGTTGCAACAGCAGTTAAAAGACTGACACAGGGTGTAAAATTTTTCAAAAAAAAACAAGAATTTGAAAAATACATGACTTAGTTCTTTTTCACATTTTTCTGATAACTATTATGATCATATCTATCACCCGGTTTCGCCCTGATGTCGACCTTTGGACACCCTGTATATACTTAAAAATTACAAAATTTATACATTATACCAGTATTTATATCAAAATTAAATATGCCAAAAAGAACTAAAATTTTAAAATTCAAATAAAGAATGTGTCAAACATTACAAAAATAAAATAAAAAAGATAGGTTCAATTTATCACCGTTTTCTTTAAAGTATGAATATTACAAACATTTGCCCTACTAAAATCTCAGTTATAGAAAAATGCTCTAACACAATTCAGATTCTCCATTAGCATTTTTCCTCCGACGTCGCGCCGCTGCAAAGCTCCGGGGGTCGATTCTAATTCCAAACCTAAACTAATTACTGCAGTATTATGCGCAATTTCATTTAATTGTAGTGCTATTATATACTCCGGACTAAACTCGTTACTTATGTAATTATTTAATAACGAATAACATTTACATTGTGTGTCTTGGCGTGCTGTAAAAGTTGTTGGTGAAAAAGTTTTTTAAAGTTATTTTTTATGAAATTATGACCTCTTTCTGTGTAATTTTAGCTTATAAAGGCTTTGGATAAATGCAAGTTTGTAACTAGGATTTATGGCATGAATGTATTGTATAAACATGCAAAAAAATCAGTAATTTCCTGACCCACTTTATTGTAATATGGCGTCGTAGTGTATGGCTACGCTCGTAGTTAATGCCTTGAAGTTTTTTTTTCAAAAGAATTGTTTGTTTATTGGCCCTATTGACATTTAAAATTTCACTGGAATTTGTGGTCTCGCGCTTAGGACGCTTAGCCAGGACTTAAATATAGATATCAGTGTACTGCTTCATACATTTTCATAGCACTAAGAGAACTATAGCTTTCAATATATTCCATGATACCTCATAAGTGGAAAAGGTTCATTCGGAAACTCAACAACTTCCAAAAATCTACAAAATACTGAGAAACGACTCTATTTTTTATTGTGAACTTTAATAAATGATACTTGTATCAAAACAATTAACTTTACACGACATCACTAAAGAGGGTAACTCTCGAGTCAGTAGCCAAAGTAGGCGATGGCTGGATCCCGCGTTTACTCGTGAACGGGTGCCGTTTGAGGGTGTATGTCGTTTAGATACTTGGGGGGAGGGAGACTTGCCGAGCTAGCAGATGCAGATAGGAATAATTTTGTATAAACATAAAGAGACACTGTAAATAGATTTAAAAAAAAAAAATATACCCGTGAAGTTTCTTGCCAGTTCATTGTACATTGGTTTATTTGACGTCAACAAGAACCAGTAATTGTCAATGTTGAGACATAAGTAATTGAATTTGAACTTGAATTAGGTGTTGAATTTTTTTTTACTGGCAAATGACTGGAAAATTACCCTGCATTTATTTTAATTTTAACATAAGAAATTGAAATACTCTAATAAAATACTTTTCTTATTTCCAGGTACAAATAACGTGTCCAGTGTATTCATACATCCCTAAAGTTCGCAATAATTGTAACTATATGTAATTGAATGTAACCTAAGTGACTAGATCTACTCAACTTGAAATATAATAGTGCAGGCGACTTTGAGAAATAAAACTCCAGCAGGCTCGCAAAGAAGAGGGTAGTTTTCAAAAGGGAGCTTTTACATTTCTTCATAATGATATGAAAGGTAAGTTTTGTGTTTAAGCATCATAAAGTAATTTAGTTATTTTGGAGATGTAGTCTATGATAAAAATGAGATATATTTATACCATATCATGTTTTTATCCGCTTTGACTTTACCATGGACGAAGAAGTCATAAAATAATAATGTTTAATAATGAAAAGCTAGAGTATCTTCTGTGTCAGAAGTATTTTTTTCAATTCTTATTTGACTGACTCTGTAGGTCGACCTGGCTTCATTGTTAGCTAGTTCCACTACATAAAATCAGGTACATTAGATTCTCGTATGGCACTTATCGTGTGGTCGTGACGGAATCTGGATTTAAGACTAAGTTTGGCGTGGTGTTCAAATGGGAAATTGTGGTGTTCAAACTAAAACTTCTAGGTAAAGCACGGCCTAGAAGCATGAAATACAAGTTTTAAATACAAATTTAATCTTTAACAGGAGAAATTGTTGGAACCAACCTTAATAATATAGCAAAAACCAACGCTGTCATGCCCAAAAATTCATATTTTATTTTAAACAATACCTAACTCTCCACCGTGAACAAACTAACCAAGATGATTAAACTTTTAAAACCTAATTAATGTAACAAAACATGCTTCCCTCGACCCACATCGCACTACATAACTTCGCAATATTAGCGCCATAAAAATATTTTTATTCCCCGTTTTATTTCCCTACACAGATTACTTTTGCTCCCGGGTTTGTTCACGTACAAGAGCCAAGTAACCATTTTCATGCTTATTACATACGTTAATAAAATAGTGTGAAATGCATATTTTCAATAGTAAGTGTGCTCGTTCCATTTTCTTCTGGTAGGGAGAATAGAGTGGTGGGGGGTGTTTGTTATTCCCTACATGTGCTGTTAGAGGTACTGTCAAGTGGAAAATTTTAATGAAAGTGTATTGAACATTTGTTTTCTTTGTTGTCATTGGGTGTAACGTTTGAGTTTTGTTTTTGAATAGGAAGTTAGAATTTGTTAGTAAATATTTGACAGTAAGAAATGGAGACTACATTTTTTTATATTTAATAGAAAATAGTTGACAAGTTACGATAGAAGATACTAATTCGTAATACGAAACAAAATGGTTTAGTCTCAACAAAAGTACTCTCAGAATACTAAACAATCTCAAAATGTAAAAAATCCCGTACACTTTTATTTCCAAATAACTCATTACGAAATCTGCAAGAACATCACAGCTTTGTAGTTCGTAGTCTTGGCGTTTGCCAGTCAGTTTACTGTCACACAACTTCTATTTTATTATTGGTGTAAACACTTATTTAAAATAAATTTCATGTGTCAAATCCCGAACTTTAAGATTAATATTTCTCGCCCTTTTCGTAACTGTCTATAATAAACAGCAATGCTCATATCTCTATTTAATTAGTGCTAATGTTATTATTTTAACGAAATGTGCCCACTATGAAAACGTTTATAATCTTGTTTATAACCATGTCATCAAATCCCACAACAAGTTCACTCGACAATGCATTAATGGATTCCGTTGAATCAAGGATGACGCCGTCGGAAATACTTAGAATGCTCAATTGCTAAATATAAATCAAATTTATTTCAAGAGTATAATTAGAAATCTTCTTCTACTTAGTTATCTACTCGGAAGCTGGCGCGTCTCCAACCCACCGCGACATTCACATTGGCCTTACTAAACTAAGGTTAATTATTTTATTAATAACAACTTTACACTCGTAATTAAATTCTCAATTATTATTTTTTCGCGTAAAACTTTGATAACTTCACAGCCGCTTTACGAGCGCGTTCGTCGTTTATCGTAACGTGTAACTATGCGTTCAAAATAACAGTTTAACGCGTGTTTAGAGTGTAACTAACAGAATAATGAGCCGTAAATTATGAGTTATCTTGTCTAAAAATGAGTTTTTAAGACTGCAATGCCGCTTTATGTTATAACAGATTCGGCTATTGCGCTATGTGTTAACTGGATATTTGTGATTTTTTTTTCGCAAAATGCATGTTTTTTCTTTCGTCGATTTTAAATAATATAATAAATTACAGTGAACTAAATTCGCACAACAAATCAAGTTCATATAACACGTTTGTCGTATAGATTTGCAATTTGTTAAAACAATATAATATTATATAAACTGGCATATCATCGTTCCGAAGTCTTTTATTAGCAAAAAGAACTACATTCAAAAAAGAGCATTAACGCCCTAACCGATGATAGAAATATGACAGAGTAATAAATATAACTGCAATTCTACAAATCCTCACACACAAATAAATACCTCAGTTTCATGTTTAAAATATAAACAACAAATATAACATATATATAACATATAACAAGAATTCTGCTTGGGATTCCGATCAAAGTGCAGCAGTGTCTCACAGCTGGTTACCGATATTGGCTTATGAATGTTTTATTCGATGCATTCGATGAGATTTGAAATCCAGAAGTTTCCTCCTCCAAATAACATTCTCAATATCGTGAAAAATCTCAACTACCTATGTTGTAAGTTGCAAGTCGGTAAATTAATCAGTAAAACAAAATGATTTCAAAAGTAACTAAATTATTTAATAAAACTAGATTCTGTGACCACTTTACGATTGCAGTGGTAAAATAAGTTAACTAACTAAGATCGGTGCGATGACAACGCACTGGTCGAGACACATAGGTGTTGCATGTAGGGGAAGAGTAGCCATATAAATTGAAAATACTCCTTACTGTATCACAAACAGTTGCTCATGACCCAAACTCTCAGAAATAAGAAAACAAGGAAGGTATATAACATTCCGCTAATTTATTTTAATTAAGCGTTAAAGTTTAGTAATAAGTTGACGACCGAGTAGCGTAGTGATAGCAGCCCTACCTTATACGCTAGAGGTCCCAGGTTCGAGTCCTGGCCGGGGCATTCATTTGTGTGATGAACACATTTGTTTGTTTTCGGGTTCATGGTAGTCGAAGTTTATATATGTATGTTTGTTCTGGATTTCCCCCCTGTTCGCTGTATGGTCATCCATAACACAAGTCCTGCTTACTTTGGGGCCATACAGTCAATGTGTTTGTCTGGGGATTTATTTATTAATAAGTGACATGGTCCTATACCTGCGTTTATACGCAGAATCTCCAAATGCGTGGTAAAGTGATCAAGATTATTTTGTTAAGATCTCATCTGGGAGATACCACAGTCTTCCTATTTTAAGCGTCATGACAGCCACGTTTACTTAGCTGTGTTCCGGATAAAGAGAACGACAGCCAGTGTAATTGATGGAATAGAGAATATTCTTACTTAAGCCTACAGTCTGCAGCACACCTTCAATCGAAAGTATCTACGGTTATTGATGACTGCGGGCATCAGGCTGACCGCGCACTTTTTAGCCAGCTATGAAAAATTAAAAAAAAAACATCATATAACGCTACAACAAATTCATTGCATGAATATTTTTCATTCCTAAAACTCTGCTTGACGTGAATGTAACCGTATTCTACTTTCGAAATATTGCTGTGACACATAAGTCTATTTTGTTCTATAATAGCATAAGCAAAAACTTTCTGACATAATGGCAAGTTACTCTATGTTTCCGTGCTGTATTGAAGTATGCCACCGCGCCCCTGTTGGAGGCAATTTTCTTTCTGTTTCTAGAGGTGACATTGTTTTTTTCTAATGCATTTAATTTAGTGTTAAAAACGTCGAATATGTGTTAATTGTTACTCTTGAGTCGTATAATTCGAGCCATTTCGTTCATTTGCTGTTATTACTATGTGACGAACTACAATATTACAAGAAAAAGATCCTTTTTGCATCAAAATTGAAACGTGAATTGGCATAATTTTTTCCTGCCGCGTAGTTAAAACTCCGGAGAGTGACGTAGGCTTTTCTCCGGGAAAATTATCCCAGTTTTCCTTATTGAAGCTCCGAACTCCTGCGAGTAAGAATGGTCTCCATGTAATATACTGGAGATGTGGAGCGTAGAAAACTTGTTTACGTTCGTGTGTCATGTGTTTTAATTTCATTTTTCAATTATTTCTATATGTTATTAATGATTTAAGTACAAGTAGGTCGTAATAATAATAATAACCGTTAATTATAGTTTTTACATATTTTAAGAAACAAGCTTGATAAGGAACTACTATCTTTTTATCTATTATGTTAGTAAAGTTTAAATATACAAAATAATACAGTTTATTTTTAATCGCCAAAGTAAGCAAAGCTTGTGTTATGGATGACAATATAGCAAACTGGGGGGGGGAACATAAATATATACATTAATATGGATAAATGGTGTGAGGATCCTCGGGTGTGAGGATCGGCGGAGATGTCAGTAGGTCGGATGAATTTTATGGTTGCAGTACATTTGAGCAAAGTCATTATGATATGAGTGAATTTAAGATCGCAACAGAGCTCGAAATGTATAGTATGAACTTTTTCGTGTAATTTTCTTACACTGCAAGATGTTGCGTTATCATAAACTAGTCTAGTCGGGTCGGAAGACAGAGACCTTGCCCTGAAAATATCGCAACAGAATTCGACAACTGCGTAAGCGAATTCTACTCGTATATTTTGATTCTCATCTATATTGTACTGGAGCTGTTTTTCATCGAAATTCGATAATTTTCAACTTTTTTGGAAAAAATCATAAGGATTAATATTGTTCATTATTCGATTCTCCTCATTTTATTCCATGCTTATTTTTTCCGCGCCATTGAAGTTTCTGAGTTTAAGCGAAACAAGTGAGGGAAATTTTATTTTTAAAGTGATCCATGTTGTGTGGCGTTAAAACTAAACCTCACAACAGAGCTGGTAAAATAAAATATTGACGCAGAAATTTTGGGGGTTTAATGCTCACGCGACTGGGCTAAATATCGAGCGGGTGAGTAAATTTAGAAAATGTCCTACGTAAATAATTACAAAGACTTACTACGCATAACTACTATAAATATTCTTAAACTTTTTTATCTCGCCACATGAACCTATTTTTAGTTGCATTATTGTGAAACATGTTTTGCTTGGCAGCTGTAGAAAAATATTTTTTTAAGAGGAATAATATGTTCTACATTTGCTAAATTTATATACAGGGTGTCTTTTTATTAGAGCATAATCCTTTAAGGGGGTACAGATCATTTGCAACATTTTTTTGTATGGTCACTCATATGCAAAAGTGAACCATGATTGAGATATTTTTATTTTAGTAATTATTTGAAAAAATCGTAGGCTGTAACTTAAAATCTAAAGAAAAGCATAAAAATTTAAAAGATATATAATATCTTATTGTATAATATCTTATCTCTAATATAATATCTTAATTTTATTTATTTATGACGATCTAGTTAGTACATATCTAGAGCTAAAAATGTACAATAACAACGTTTTTTTTAACACAATGCTCCTAAATTCAAGTACGAAAGAAAATTTTTATTAATATTTCACGCAAATTTGCCCCTTTAACATAAACGTAAAATTATGGTTTTTATTCATTATAGTATACTATATTTATATATACATTCTCAAGTCTTTAAGATCTCTGCCCCATTATGTTTCACTTGTGACTCTGTTCTCATAGGTATTCCTCATTAGCTCTTACCTCATTACCTCATTAGAAAGCTTAGGAAATGTAGTGGTTTTTTTTACAATATGCACAACAATTAATGTCAGAGTGACTTTTCGTACTTGAATTTGGGAGCATTGTGTTTAAAAAAACGTTGTTATTGTACATTTTTAGCTCTAGATATGTACTAACTAGATCGTCATAAATAAATAAAACTAAGATATTAATTAAATATTTTTGAATTTTTATTCTTTTCTTTAGATTTCAAGTTACCACCTACGATTTTTTTAAATGATCACAAAAATAAAAATATCTCACTAATGGTTCACTTTCGCATATGAGTGTCCATACAAAAAAATGTTGCAAATGACCTGTACCCCCTTAAAGGATTATGCTCTAATAAAATAACACCCTGTACATATGTATGTAAATTTGGATTATTTCACAGCCGGCAGACAAGCACGCGATCCACCTGAGGGTAAGTGCCATCCGTGCCCAAGGACATCGTTAATCGTAGCTGTTTCATTTATCAATATTGAATGTGATTACAATATCAACTAATGGTTCGTTCCCGATCGTGTCTTGCCTTTGATCCAGTAATTCAAATTCAAATATTTATTTCTCAACATTGACAATTACTTGTTCTTATTGATGTCAAATAAAACACGACTCTACCACCAGTTCGGAAAAGCCTTCGTGAAGAAGAACTGGCTTATTTTTTTTCAAAATAAATTTACAATGTCATTTTATGTCTATACAAAATTATTCTTATCTGCATCTGTTAGCTCGGCAAATCTCCCTCCCCCCAAGTATCCAAACGACGAACACCATCAAACGGCACCCGTTTACGAGTTAACGCGGGATCCAGCCATCGCCCTCCTCTAATGGAAAATGAGCGACCCGTCACCCGACGCTACCATAAGAAGGGTGCATATTAACTGGCTGTCCCTGACCGTTAACCGAAACTCAACCACGTAAAATTTACTACGGCGGTCAACGAAAGAAAAAAAAAAGAAAGTCTAATACCACAAAATATTTACATTATACTTAAAATATGAAGACTTTAAGAGGGCTTTTTCTTTTCATGGTTAGTGTTAACATTTCTAGTTATTTTTGTGCTTAGTTACATATTTACAACCAAGTACCTTATGTTACTGACTCGTAGCATATATTAGGTCTTTACCTATGAAATTGCCGTTTTTCACGAAATAAATGAAGCGTAATTTTTTAATATATTTTTTATTTCTATTAATCAAAATAATCACCCATGCAATCAATGCATCTTTGCCAACGCATTGGTAGCTTATTGATGCCTTTCTTGAAGAAATCAGCTGGACGGGAGGCAACAAATTCTTCAAAGGCATTTTGTACTGCCTCTCGGGTATTGAATTTTTTTCCCGCCAAGAAGTTATCCAAATTCTGGAAAAAGTAGAAGTCTGTAGGCGCAAGGTCTGGTGAGTACGGCGGATGACGGAGAACTTCCAACCCCAACTCTTGTAGCTTGGAGACCGTCTGCTGTGCAGTATGAGGTCGTGCGTTGTCGTGCAGGAGCAGTGGAGCCGAACGATTGACCAAAGCTGGTTGGAGACGTGTGAGCTTCTCCATCATTGTGTTCAGTTCTTCACAGTACACATCTGCAGTAATGCTTGTCCCGTTTGGCAAGAAGCTGTGATGAATTACACCCGCGTTAGACCACCAAACAGTGACCATCACTTTTCTAGGGGTAAGTTTTCGTTTAGGGCATTGTTTGGGTGCTGAACCAGGGTCCAACCAACTTGCTGAGCGCTTACGATTGTCAAACAGGATCCATTTCTCGTCACAAGTAACAATGCGGTTCAGAATTCCTTCATTTGTATGCCTGCTGAGCAGTGCAAGGCACGTCTCCACGCGTACTTCGCGCTGGCGGTCATTGAGTTCGTGGGGTACCCATTTGTCAAGCTTTTTTACCTTGCCAATTTGACGCAAATGGACCAATACTGTTTTGATGCTAACGTCGAAAGCTGCTGCTAATTCAGCCGTGGATTGAGTTTCATCAGCTTCCACAATTGCCTTTAATTCGTCATTGTCGACCAAAGTTTTCGGACGACCACGGGGTTCATTTTTCAGGTCAAAATTTCCAGAACGGAAGCGGGTAAACCAATAACGGGTGGTGCGTTCGTTTGTAGTGTTCGCTCTGTAAACGTCGTTGATGTTGCGTGCCGCTTGTGCCGCTTTGCTGCCACGACGGTACTCATACTCCATAATTACTCGAATTTTTAACTTATCCATGATGACGAAAAATGTTCGAATGCGTTGAAAACAAAACACTAACTATTAAACAAATGACGATTTTAGAAAAAGAATTCCATGTTTGTCAAATAAAATTAATTTGAAATTAGAATTATCAGTCAAAAAAAAATTATTTTTATTTGAAATGGCCAGTACGGCAAAACGGCAGTTTCATAGGTAAAGACCTATTATTTATATTCGACTATGGCCTCTATGATTCACTTAAGCAACATAATTGCTCCAAAGCTCACGACTTATTTGATTTATTTTAAATAAAAAAAATCAAAAATCGGTTTATTGCTTTTAAATATGGCAACATTTGTCGGTACATCAAAAAATCAGAACACATATTTACTGTATGACAGCATGCAAAAGTTACTTAATTATTTCTAAATATATATATATAAAACCATAATATGCATACATTTTTTCGTAACAAGTTTAGACAATTTATTTGTTTCAAATTGTTTCTTCAATTTAAAACTATTTATAATTAAATAAATTATAATATTTCTATCGGTATCCAACGTTGGCAGGCAACGCTATGCGTCGTCAAAGTGCAGCAGAACGCGGTGGTCTGGCAGCCAAGTTCCGCGGCAGGTGACTCGATGCGCATACAGCGACTCTACCGTAGAGTTGGTATCACAATTTCCTGCTGTAAATTAGGATAAAGAATTCAGGATGAATTCAGGATCCCTTTGAATTCAGGATGCCAGTTTCATTTTCAGTATTTTATTGAATCAATAAATTAATATGTAGCGTTAACTTTTAAAAGTGCTATAGCGGAAAGGAGGTAATAACGATCTGTGGTAATTTTATATGTGATCTTGCGAAACATTTTTATAAGGTAACTTTTTAATTTTCTGTATAAAACTATGTTTGTTTTATTTTTTTCTCTAATTTTATTTTATTTTATGTTCTAACGAAATGGCAATTTCTATTTTGAGTGCTTGTGTCAGACTTAGGTTACAACCGAAAATCAGCGCTTTACTAATGGTATTCAATCGTTAGTGATGCATTAGCCTGAGTGGTCACCTTTTTCACTTTGAATTACTAGTAAGTAGGTATATGTATATTTAAGGCAATATGTTAATTTTAAGCAACCTATATTATGTTGCAATACAAAGTGCAATAAAGATTTATTCTATTCTATTCTATTCTATTTACTAAAGGTGCACGAAAATCAATGATATTTTCATAATCACTGGTGTTTTTTGTATCCTTTTTATTCTACCTAATTTACAATACCACACCGGTACGATTTAAAAAACAAATGAACATCTTGAATGAATGAATCAGCTTACATAAAACTTTGATAAGTTAATACCGTTTTCTCGTTCAACTTTTAGGGAAGTCACTACAATCCTTCCATTGTAATAGTTACGTTTACGAGTTTGCGTTCCAGTAAAAGGGAAGGAACAGAGGCAATTGGTTCCAAGTAAAGCCTACGTTAGATAACACATCATTCAATGTTCATAAATGGGTGCGCATGCTACTTGCCATAAGGTGGGTTCCGTGTTCGTTCTCCGGCTATGAACATACGAAATAAAACAGCCAATACTCCTTCATCTTTGCCCAAACAGCCAACGCCCGAGGAAAAAGTTACAACTAATGCCGTTTATTGATGATTCCACAAAACGTCAAATTGCTGTTATTTTGTTCATACGGAGTCGTAGAACATTCCTGAGCTCTCCCATAAATATTACTTCGTTGGTAATTACGAGTACAAGGTATTCAAGGTAGGTCTAACTTGTACTCGTAATTACTCTAACTAACTCTATCCATCGACGACCGAGTAGCGTATTGGTTAGTAGGCCTGCTTCAAACTGGCCGGGGCATTTTTTGTGTGATGAACACAGCTGTTTTTTTTCGGTTCATGGTTGTTGATATTTATATATGTATGATTATTCTGGATTCCCCCCCTGTTCGATGTTTGGCCCTCCATAACACAAGCGCTGCTTGTAATACACGGATGTAACGTGTAAATAAATATACATCTGATAAATAGCACTAACCCTAGGTTAGTGCCAAAAAGTCTCAATACTACATGAAGTTTGATAATACTTACTAGTGTTATTCGTTTAAGTTTCTATTTGTTATTGACAAACACTCAAATTAATGAACCGATTTGCAAACCTATCCACATGGAGAAAAATATAACCGGAAGTACCAAATATCAGCTGTTTTAAATTTTATTCTGACTTTTTGACGGGAACGCGCATAAATTTGGCTAAAAATATACCATCATCCATAAACATATTCAATCAGAAAAGATCTAAAACTGCCAAATCAGCATTCAAATCAAATCAGATCGCTTTGTCGGTACCGTCGGTAGTACCACTGTCTCATACGCCGGAGGTCCCAGGTTGGAATCCTAGCCGGGGCATTCATTTCTGTGACGAACACATATGTTTGTTCTCAAATCATGGTTGCTTAGATTTATATATGTATTTAATACTGTTGACTTCGATATCCTGTTACTGCTGCTACGCTCTCTTAACATATATCCATCAGTAATTGACTGGCTTCGTTCCTACTTGTCCGGGCGCCGGCAACTATAGTATTCAAGGATGCCCTTTCTGTTTGGGCAGATATAAAAGCTTGTGCGAGTCCCACAATGTGGCGTGCTGTCTCCACTTTTATTCTCTATCTTCATTAATACGATCTCTCACGGTATATCTTCTTCCTACCACATGTATGCAGACGACGTTCAAATCTACTCGCAGGCTAGCCTGGAAAATTTGTCTTAAGCAATCGATACCATAAACAACTACCTAGCTACAATTCTAACACGAAGCAAATATCATGGTCTCGTTGTAAACGCCTCAAAAACTCAATGTATAGTCATAGGCAGTCCAAAAATTATGAAGCGCATCAACTGGACATTTTGCCCGAAAATTTACTTTGATGGAGTTACAATAGAGTACAGCTATGATGTTAGGAATTTGGGTGTCATATTCGACAGCTGTATGTCCTGGAAACCTCAGATGGACGATGTGAGCCGGAAGATGTTTGCTGCAACTAACTCTCTAAAACGACTTCACAATCTTTTACCAATTTCCACCAAAATATCAATATTTTATATAATCAATTGCACAATTTCCCTTTCTTCCAATACTTGACTATGCTGATGTATGCTATCTTGATGTCACTGAAGAGCAACTGAATAAACTTGAGCGGCTTCAAAACTGGTCTGACTTCGTAAATATGACCATGTATCCGAATACCGCACTAAGCTCAAGTGGCTCCCCATTCGCTTTCGCCGGAATATTCATGGTCTCTGTTTGCTCTATCGATTGCTATTCAATCCTTACGTTCCTGACTATTTACAACACCACTTTAGCTTTAGACATACACAACACGAACGTAATCTGAGGTCCACAGATAATCTGATGGTCACAACACCATTGCATTCCACAGATTTTCTAAATAAATCATGTACAGTCCTTGCTGTGAGTCTTTGGAATGCACTACCACTCGTTCTAAAATCTGCGAAGTCTATCGTCATTTTTAAAAAGAAAAAAATATTACCTGGCACTATCTAAAGAAAACGATATCTAGCGTATGTATGTATGTATTTATTTATAGTTATATATGTATATGTACTTGTACTTATGTTAAAAGCTCCAATATATCTACTTAAGCACACTTATCATGTACTATGTATACATCATCTGAATAAATATTTATGTTTTATTTGTAGTGTTTCACTCACGGAAAATTACTTAAAATGTTGTTCTTCTTTGTTTTGTTTTAAAATGTTGTTTAGCCATATTCCCTTGTCCAAACATTTAATAAGCTTAAAAACCTGGTTGCCTGGAAGAAATCGCTTCCCAGCGATATGACCGCCTATTGTTTTAAACACTGTACTCGTGTGTTGCTTAATGTATTATGGTTAACAATAAAGAGTAAATAAAATAAAATAAATAAATATATATTATATATGTATTTTGGGTTCTCCAGCTCAATTTATAGCCATCCATAACACAAGTTCAGCTTACTTTGGGGTCATAAAGTTGGTGTGTTTGTCTTGGAATAAAAAATTACTCCAAATCAGCATTCATCCAACACGGTGTCAGCCCTGACGTGCCATTAGCAGACGGCCCCAGCACGGGATGCAACATTACACTGTTACATGGAAGCCTGTTTACACGAGGGCCCTCGTACTGCGGGTGACAGCTTGTTGCTGGTATTTGAATTTCTTCCAAAGCTGTATAGATTGGTTGGTTAATTAACGTAGTTCAAAGTACAATATAAGTAGTGTGTGATAAGGTGATAAAATGTCACGAACTAACATAACTCAGTAGTAGGACCTTTGCTGTTTGTGTTTATGTATATTTGACTTTATATGATGTATGTATGTTACTATGATACTAAATTCATTAATAATTAAAGCATTCTGCGTGTTGTTATGACTTTTTAATTAACGATCCTTATGCTTGTACTTATTGAAATAAATAGGTACAAACATAAAATTATAAGTTGTATTTATATAATTATTAAATAAAAATATTAATTTATTTAGGAAAGGGTTTTAGAAAGAAAGTAAAGCATACAATACCTTAAAGTATTTTTATCGTTCACTAAAACTTGCTAAATAGTTGGAATTAATTTAATTAGTAGGTCAAAAACTTTAAGGGGTTCGTACCCTTAAAGTTTTTGACCTATTATTTTTAAATCGACATAAATGACAAAGCTCCAGCCAGCCCTATCCAGCAATTAAACGCCAGTCCCAAGTGTCACACGGGCGACACAACACGACGCGACGCTACGTTCACTAGACGCCTCGTGTGCTCGTAGCGCCGCCGCGCCGACACCGCTCTCTATTGCAAATGTTGCAATGCGATATTGGGTAATTGTAGGATTTAATGCTGTTTGAGCGTATTTGACTTGTGAGAGCTGTAATGTCGGTTGTATTGGAAGGGTGTCAGTTGCATTCATAGTTAATTTCAGATGTACCGTTTTGAATTTTGAATATCTTTACTCATGTTCGTAAGTTGTTTAGGTTTTGTCCACTTCAATGAAAATAAGTGTAAGGGTTTTTGACTAGT
This sequence comes from Marasmarcha lunaedactyla, assembly GCA_923062675.1. Taxonomy (NCBI): domain Eukaryota; kingdom Metazoa; phylum Arthropoda; class Insecta; order Lepidoptera; family Pterophoridae; genus Marasmarcha; species Marasmarcha lunaedactyla. The sequence goes on from OV281346.1 coordinate 23,458,139, forward strand.
GTTATTATTTTAATCTTTTAGTATTTAGTGTATTTTGTTAGTAATTCTTTCTGCCTTCTTCTAAGCATAAGTTATTTTTTATGTTTTAAATGTTTAAAAACCTTTTAAACATTTTGCTATAATTTTAACTTTTGTTGTTTAAAGAACTTTTTTGATACCAAACTAACTATAAGGAAAATTATGACTAACTAAATACCTGGCTAAATTTGATTTATATACTTACTATAACCACAAATAACAAATACGAAAACCAGCCAAGTCAGTAAACGCATGTATAGAGCCTTTCAAAAAATATACCAAAATCAAAAGTTTTTCTTAATTTTGGGAAAGAGATAAGAAAGATGTCGATGTTAGTGCGCTATTTGAAGATCTCATGCGTTCGTGCCCATTATGTTAAAATAATAATAAAAGACTTGAAACACAAAGTGTATTAAATGAGGAAGCTGAATGATTTGGCACTCGCAGATACATATTATTATGAAATAGTTGTCTGTCGTTTATCATTTCAACGCTCGATGCTGTAGCAGATTTATAAGATTTTAAACAGTTCCGTGCCAAGAGCAAGATGACATTGCGCGTTCTCTTTAGCCCACGTGTGAGGACATGAAAATATTACACACACGTACTGATAGGATTCCGTTGGTTTGTGGGTTTCTTATGATGTTTTCATTTGGAGTCCGAGTAAATGGCTTGATGAAGGTTTTTACCTGGTTAAATTATATTAAAATACATTTATTTACATAATAACAAAAGAGAAAAAGATGGCTTACAATCCTTAATAAAGTTATGAACAGGAAAGGTCTTTGTGTCTTCGTTTAAGTACACATTTGCAACGGATAGCTGTATCAGAAAACTAATGAACACTGCATGTCCTGTCTTTAGTAACCCCTCTGCGATATTATACTTTTGACTACTTATATCTAAAGATATAGATATAAAATGTTAGAGATTTTTCAATTTATACTTGGCTATATTTTTAAATTTTTCGATTTGGAAAAGTTCATAAGTTTGATAATACATGCAGTATCATGTTAACAATGTATTTTGCTGCAAAGTTGGTAGTTTGCCAAACATTGGCTCTACATGGAAAGCTAAGTCGGACTTCACCTAAAATGTTTGAGTAACTTGCGAACCCGACCGTGGCTCGGAGTTATTAAAGTGTAAATAAGTATAAATTATATTTGCCGTTCATTTTCTGGGATGTTTAATAAAAGTGGGAATATATGAGAAATTTGAGAAAATTTCACTTACTACATTGTAGATTAATACTAAGTTTCGATATGGCTTTTTTAACAGACTTCAAAATTGGAACAAGTTGTCAATTCCTTTTGTATCGTTCGGGCATAGCTTTTTTGTTTCTGGACCAATTTTGTTAATTATTTTTACATCGGGTTCGGTTCAGAGTCAAATCCACAGAACTTTTGATAGGCTACTAGAAACCCAACTGGGTTTGGGGTCATTTAATTTATCTTAACAAACCCAAAAATACACAATGGCGAGCTCCTGATGATGAAGTTAATAGGTAGCGGTGGGAATGTTTAAGGCTGGTCGTCAAATTCACGAGAATAAGTTTGTTCGTTTCCATAAATACAAATAAATATTAAATTCAAATTCGAATTTTACTTGATGAACAGCCACCCAAGAAAATGACTCAAAATTTCCAGTGTAACCAAAATTGCTGTAAGGATGAGTCTATGACTGTCAGAATATTATTGCAAGGGAAAATCAACCTTGTTGTTTTTGACCACATCTTTGACCGAAAGTCCCTCTTACTAAAAAGTGTAAAATAAAATTTTTTTTTAAAAAATAGAACCCAACTGCCAAATTTAAGTAACTAAAAAGAGAAATATAATAACTTTTCATGCAAAAGATTGCATACCAAAGTAGGTACATAAACTAAATATTATATTTTTGAGATCGGTGCCAGCAGCATCATTTGGAAAGAAGACAGCATAAAATAGAAAGAAAAACTAGCCATGGGTTGAGGGTTGACAGAGTTGACACATACCTTCGAAATAATTTCTTAGGTAAGTATGTTGTTTTTCTCACGGTGTTTTCCTTCACCGTTACAGCAGTCGGCCTTATGAACTTAAGTTGTAAACTCATTGGTACTTTTGGCAGGCAGGGCTATCGAACTTAGGACCTCAAGACCGAGAAGCCAGCAGCCTAAACACTGCGCCACCGAGGCTTCTGCTAATTCTTTAATTAAGCCTAACTTAAGTGTAGCTTTTTCTTCGCGAATCTGTACTTCTGTCATCAATGTTGCCTTAATTAACCATTTATACCTGAGTGGCCCTTAGTAACCTGATATTAGAATAGAATAGAATAGAATATCGGTTTATTTGCAATAAGACACACAACAAATTATTATAAAATATGACACAGAGAGAAAAGAAAAAAACAAGAATATAAAGTAAAATTAAAAAAGAGAGAAAAAAAGGGTAAACATTTTTGTTATGCAATCACAGAATAAACAAGTAAGTGCGTAATGATAAGTTGTAAGTGTGCAATATTGCAAAAAGGCCATAGCTCAGTGGTTATATTCGCTCCGTTGAGCAAATCACTGATTTTCAGCTATTACCTTGAGGCTACGCGACGAGTGCTACATAGCTTCAGGTGTTATATAAGATATAATCTGAGATAAAAATAGTTATGAAGAAAATGAAGTGGCCGGGAGAATTAAATTAAATTGAATTGATTTTAAATTACAGTAAATTTGAATAAAATGTAATAAAAGGATAATAATATTGATAAATATTTATCTCTTTCTAAAAATAAAATACAATGTATGTCAAAACTGATTGACAATGTATTACCGACAGACGCAGCGTCTACCAACTGTCAATGTGACGTTGACAGGAACATTCTAAATGTTCATCAATGTTTAGTACAAGTAGCATGAAAATCATGTAAAATAATCGCCAACGTTTTCGGAGTATAAATATTATGACTAATTACGCAGTTGTATGATCGAATCTCTGTCCTTTTTTGCTATCGAAAAGAAATATAAAAACATTTGTTGTGGTCATGGTGGTAATCAGGTTGTGGAATACTTAGTTTCTAAGTACTTAACTTACAAATGAATAAAATTAATGCGCGTTACTACGATTTTTGTTGTACTTCTTGGATGAGCGTAACATTTTCATCTCATCGAGCAGCACTACTGTTCTCAGTTGAATTACGTACAAGAAATCCCTAATCCTACAGCCTGAATATTTTTAACTAATTTCGTAGATCGACGTCGGCTGGTCTAATCTGCCATCGGACGGACGATCGATTGGTGTGGTAATACCCTTAATAATCACTGGAGGGTGGTGTCAGACAATTGTAGGCCATCACTACTACTGCGGGTTGGCAGACTACACATACCTTCATATAAATGTATAGGTGTATGGGATTATTTTCCCCATCACCGCTGACCCCGTTAAAGTCTCTAACGATGAAATTTTGCTTCTCATTAGAAATCAAAAATCAGAAAAGGCTCCGGGTGCGGATGGAATTTCCAATCAGGCTGCCTCAGCAGGTGCTTACCTTGTTAGCTATCATCTTCAATGCCTGCTTTGACCATAGCTATTTTCCAAAAGCTTGGAAAGAAGCGATTGTCATAGGTATTCCCAAGCCGGGTAAACCTCTGAATATCCCGGCTAATCACAGACCCATCAGCCTCCTTAAGGCCATGTCAAAACTTCTCGAAATAGTCATACTCTTTCGAATGCGGAACCATCTGTTTCCAATGGATGGCGACCCTCTCATTATTCCCCACCAGTTCGGCTTTCGCGCTAAGCACTCCTGCCCTCAGCAAGTCCATCGAATCGTCGAGTACATACTAATACATACGTCGTAATAAAACAGTCGTGGTTTTTTTTGACGTAGCCAAGGCTTTCAACAAAGTCTGGCACAGCGGTCTCGTTTATAAACTCTACAAAATAGGCTTACCGGATCGCGAGTCAGATTAATTGCGTCGTTTCTCAAAGACCGTACGTTTCGATTTTAACATGAAGGCACGCTCTCCGCGCCTCGTCCCATAAAGGCTGGAGTCCCGCAAGGCTCAGTCCTCGCCCCTCTGCTATACACCGTTTACACTAACGACATCCCCATCCCGCCGAAAGGCGTCGAACTCGCCCTCTTTGCAGACGACACCGCCCTTTACACTAAAGGTCACGTGGTCCCGAATAACATCACCAGACTCCAAAAGGCCGTAAACGCCCTCGGTGTTTGGTTTCAAAAATGGCGTATCGATGTCAACCCAGAAAAGAGTTCTGCTATTCAATTCGACTACAAACTCCGTAATCGATACAACGATCCCCACATTCGAATGTTAGGTATTCCCATCCCCTGGAAGCGCAGTATTAAATACTTAGGCGTCACCTTAGATCCGACGCTTCCTTTCAAGCCACACGTCGATAGAGTAACGAAACTCGCGCGTTTTTACTTAAGCCGCCTATATAGTATGTTAGGTAGAAAAAGTAAAATGTCTTTCAAAAATAAACGTACGCTTTATAAGGTCTACGTTACACCCGTCATCTCATATGCCTCGCCAGTCTTTGCCCACGCCCAACCCTCCGTCCTGTATAAACTGCAGGTAGTTCAAAATCTCTTCTGCCGCAGGGCCACAAACGCACCTTGGTACGTGCGCAACGCGGACCTGCACAGAGATCTCGAACTACCTACAGTGCAACAGCACCTAAAAACACTGTCAGAATCGTTCTTCAAACGCGCCGGATCCCATCCCAATCCTCTAATTTGAGATTCAGTCTCATATACTCCTCCTGTCTTAGATTCGAAGTCGCTAGACCGAGAAACGCGCACACTGGCGAACCCACGCAATTAACTTTAGATCTCGAAGCCCTTCAGGCCGCAAATTCTAATTCTAACGTAAATTCTAATTCTAACGTAAATCCGAATTTGCAATTTTATTTTTCAATTTTTAATGTTTTTATTTATTTACTTTTCATTTTGAGCACCTTCATTGCTTTGAGCACCTTCAGTGCTATGTAAATCCCAGTGGGTGACCCCTTCTGGGCCTCGCTAGCGCGGCCTCTTTCTCCAATTGGCCGTGGCTCAGATGAAGGCTGAGTGGCAAAAAATTGCACGAGCCGACAGGGGGTTTTTTAGTGGGTAGTGGTTCTGATAGGCGTCGGGATGAGTCCCACATAACTCTGGATCGCGCGCGCCAGAGTATGCGTCAGAGCATTTTTTATCCTCCTGCCCTTCCCGTGGAGGGGAACAAAAAAAAAGGGATTATTTTACTACTATTACCAACTCGGGGGTGGCGTCAGACAATTATAGGCCATCACGCCTACTGCGAGTTGGCAGACTACACATACCTTCATATAAATGTATAGGTGCATGGGATTATTTTACTACTAAATTACCAACTCAGGGGTGGTGTCAGACAATTACAGGGCATCACGCCTACTGCGACGTCAACCGGTCGACGTCGACTATTCTATTCTGCCATCGATAGACGTCGACCGGTCGACGGTCGATCGATTGGTGTGGTAACACCCTTAGGTGTTTTATTGATTAATAGCAATTTCAATTGTTACATCGACCGATGATGCTTTACAGTGTTTGCACGAGCTGTTAATTCCCTTGAACCGAAACTCCACCACGTAAACGTGATTATTACGGGCAACGTAGGAAGGAGTGTAATTCCGCCCCAGACGAGATTTGAAAGAAGTAGAAACCTTAGTACCTCTGAATAGAAACTTCTCAATACTTCATTACCTATGCAGTAATGCCCGAGGTAGATTCATCTTAGATCTGCGCCGCTGCCTGCAGGGCTTTTGTGTTCGTCAAACAACTGCACTATTACAAAGGACGTGTGTAATAGTACAGCGGGGGGGGGGGGGGGAAGAATTGTAATGCAAAGAAATAAGCTTTGGTTTGAAGCTTGTTTCGGAAATGTGAGGCTTAGCTGGAGGCTTTGTAAGTACTGTTTCTATGCAAGGTTATGCTCGTGGGTTTGAGTATCTCTCAGAATTTGTATGTATACTGACAACAGTTCATGAAGATCCATAGGCAATCGGTCTAGTTCAGGCGGGAAAATACAAACAAATAAGCCCACTTTCTCATTCATAATTGACGATAAAAATAAGGTCGTATGGTAGTTACAGATTAAAAAACACAGTTTTAAATAGTGGTAAATAGATAGACACAATCAATCATCGCGATCAGAGACAAATCAGACGATACGCATATCGTCTGCTACGGAGGATTGAGGAGTGGGTTTGTGTGGGCGAGGAGCCGGGATGGGATTCGATGTGGGGCACTGCCTCCAGTTTTCTGGGGCAGGCCTGGGCTGTGCAGGCTTAGAAGCCGGAGGAACCCGGCTACGCAGCGGCGGAAAGTTTTCTTGAGAAAGGCGCGGGGCCTGTTTGGGCGCCGCCCTTTTGAAATTGGAGCGCATACAACGGGGTGCACGAGGGCAGCCCTTGTAATTTGCGGTGTGGCCGGACTGGCCACAAAGCACGCAATCGGGAGGAGAGGGAGTTTCAGGAGTGCGATTGCACTCCTTAGTGAAGTGCGGGACCAGGCACTTGACGCACCTGGGCGGTGCGCGGCAGTTGGCTGCCGCGTGCCCGTACAGTTGGCACCGATGGCACTGGCTGGGATGACCGCGGCGATGAGGCGCCTCGATTGAGATCCCAGAGAGGCCGCAAATAGAGCTAACCCCTTTCAGGATCTCTCTGGACTTGGGGACGTTGGCGAGAATCACCAAAGCGAGAGGGTGTTGCCTCCCGTACTTGCTGTGCATTTTATGCACCGCGAGTGCCGGGAAGCCTTGGGACTGCAGATCCTCCAGGATGGCCTCGTTCGATAATTCGAACGGGATTCCCCTGAGTACCGCTCTGATCTTACGCTCTTCTGACAGAGCATAAGTGTGATAAGCATATTGCTTATCGGTGAGGAGCTTAGTCAAAGCTCGGAAACCGTCTATCGACGAGACAGTGATTTTAATAGATTCACCCGAGTTTACCGCTCGGGTGTAAAGGATCTTGTGCTCATTGCACAATGTCGAGACCTCAGTCCATTTACCCTTTTCCCGAAGGAAAATGGGTGGTGGGACCTTGGCCTTGACAGAAGTCGGGGCCGGAGCGGGTGTTGAAGACACCGGGGCAGCTGGCGTTGAAGACGCCGCAGGGGGTGTAGGGACGGGCGCCGGGTCTTGTTTCGAGCGCTTCTTAGAGCGCTTCTTAACAAGGGTGAAAGAAGGAGGCTCATCAGGGCCAGTTGGAGTGGCATCCGAGGATGACTCGGTCGCGGGTGCGCGCTTGCGGCGCGGAGGGGCGATTTCTTCGCACTCCATGTCACTGGAGGAAGGGGACGCGGGAGGGCCTAAGACCTGAGGGGTCTGGGGGACTGGGGTGGCCTGAGGGGCCATTGGTGGAGTTAACGCCATGATATGCGGGATAAGAGAATCAAGGAAACGGAACTTGTCAGCATTTATATGTATGCCTTCAGCACCGATACTATCAGCTAACTTCTTCCTAATCTCATCAGAGCTTAGGGAAGCCATTGCGGAGGGGTTGGGGAGGGACAATATATGAACCTAACAACGATGACTAACTCCCTAAAACCACCCTACACGCAGTAGGGCGGTTGAGAACGACGCGGATAACTTACTCGAACACGGCACTTGAAGTCCTGGAACAACGAAACCCCGTCGACGAAGCTCACGTTCCACGAAGTACGGTTAACAAGCCACTATTCGCCGTGAAAACGGCGTTAGAAACTTAGAAGTACGGTTAACGAGCCACTGTCCGCCGTGAAAACGGCGTTAGAAACTTAGTACGGTAAACAACTATGAAATTTGGGTGCTCAATTAGCGCGGGGGCTAAAAGAGCGGGAAGCGTCTGCGATCGACGTGCGCTCGAGAACGCACGCAGACCGAGACTGAGTGGCTAATGGTTTTTTTTTTTTTTTTTTTTTTTTTTGTTCCCCTCCGCGGGAAGGGCAGGAGGATAAAAATGCTCTGACGCATACTCCGGCGCGATTCCGAAGTTATGTGGGACTCGTCCCGACGCCTACCAGAACCATACCCACTAAAAACCCCCTGTCGGCTCGTGCATTTTTGCCACTCAGCCTTCATCGGAGCGACGGCCAATTGGAGAAAGAGGCCGCGCTAGCGGGGCCCAGAAGGGGTCACCCGCTGGGATTACATAGCACTGAAGGTGCTCAAAAATTGAAAGTAAAATAAAAACATTAAAAATGAAAAGTAAATAATGAAAACATTAAAATTGAAAAATTAAATATGCATTAATTCGGATTTACGTTAGAATTAGAATTTACGTTAGAATTAGAATTTGCGGCCAGAAGGGCCTCGAGATCGCGTGACAGTCTGGTGGATGAGTACGTTTGCGCATTTCTAGGCCTAGCGACTTTGAACTTCGAGTCTAACACAGGAGCAGCATATGAGACAGAATCACGAACTAGAGGATTGGGATGGGTTTCGGAGCGTTTGAAGAACGCTTCAGAGAGTGTTTTGAGATATTGTTGTACTGTAGGCAGTTCAAGATCTCTATGCAAGTCCGCGTTACGCACGTACCACGGTGCGCCTGTGGCCCGGCGGCAAAAGAGGTTTTGAACTACCTGCAGTTTGTACAGGAGGGAGGGTTTGGCGTGGGCAAAGATTGGCGAGGCATACGTCATGACGGGTCTAACGCAGACCTTGTAAAGTGTACGTTTGTTTCTGAAGGACATTTTACTTTTTCTACCTAACATGCTATTTAGGCGGACTAAATAGTGACGAGCGAGTTTCGAAACTCTTTCAACGTGTGGCTTGAAAGAAAGCGTCGGATCTAATGTGACGCCTAAGTATTTAGTACTGCGCTTCCAGGGGATGGGAATGCCTAACATTCGAACGTGGGGATCGCCATCGGGACGACGGCGTTTGTGGTCGAAGCGCATCGCAGAACTCTTTTCAGGGTTCACATCGATGCGCCATTCTTGAAACCATGCACCAAGGGCGTTTACGGCCTTTTGGAGTCTGGTTACAAGGCGCCGAACACCGTGGCCTTTGGTATAGAGTGCGGTGTCGTCAGCGAAGAGGGCGAGTTCGACGCCTTTCGGCGGGATGGGAATGTCGTTGGTGTACACGGTGTACAGCAGAGGGGCGAGGACTGAGCCTTGAGGGACGCCAGCCTTTATGGGACGAGGTGCAGAAAGCGTGCCTTCGTGTTTAAATCGAAACGTACGGTCTTTGAGAAACGACGCTATTATCCTGACTAGGCGATCCGGTAAGCCTATCTTGTAGAGTTTATAAACGAGACCGCTGTGCCAGACTTTATCGAAAGCCTTGGCTACGTCAAAGAAAACCGCGACTGTTTTATAACGACGCGGATAGAAACCGTCAAGTATATACTCGACGATTCGGTGGACTTGCTGAGGGCAGGAGTGTTTAGCGCGAAAGCCGAACTGATGGGGAATAATGAGAGGATCGCCATCCGTTGGAAACAGATGGTTCCGCATTCGAGAAAGTATGACTCTCTCGAGAAGTTTAGACATTGCCTTGAGGAGGCTGATGGGTCTGTGATTAGCCGGGACGTTCAGAGGTTTGCCCGGCTTGGGAATGCCTATGACTGTCGCTTCTTTCCAAGCTTTAGGAAAGTAGCTATGGTCGAAGCAGGCATTGAAAATGATAGCTAGCAAGGTAAGCATCTGTTGAGGTAGGTGCTTAAGTGCGTGGTTGGAAATTCCATCCGCACCCGGAGCCTTTTTGGACTTTTGATTTCTAATGAGAAGCAAGATTTCGTCATTAGAGACTGTGACAGGGTCGGCGGTGATGGGGAGAGAGTCTCTGCGAAGGACTTCGTCCTCCACCGCTTTGATGTGAGTGGGATTCGCGGGTTGCGTGCTGGGCGAGCATTGTGCGGCAATGCTGTCGGCGAAGCATTCGGCTTTCTCTTCGACTTCGAAAGCAGTAGTGCCATCGGGACGAGTGAGAGGAGGAACGTGAGAGACGGTGTCTACGCGTAAGGCTCGGGCCATGCTATAGTACGCTTGGTGGGACGGAGAGATATTCGCCATGAGATCGTTCATCTGAGCGTCTCGGAGTTCCGCGAGGCAAGACCTAACTTTACGCTGAAGCTGATTCGCAGCTGTTCTATAGGCGGGCGTGGGATATTTCTTGGCTCTCCGGAGAGCCGCGTTTTTAGCTTTAATAAGATTGCTAACGGCTAAGGGAAGCGTGGGTTTGCCTTGCTTAGCAACCTTTTCGTTGTCACTGATGGCTGAGTTGATAGCATCAGTGAGAGAATTTACTAATGAATCGATTTTATCCGGGCTATCTAATTGCTCGGGAGAGATCGCGAGTGGAGAGTTCGGAGCCTCTAAGGCTGAAACTAACGTATTTTTAAAACCTTCCCAATTGGTAAAGGTCTTAGGAGATGAGACGTTATCGTTCGGCGGTCCTAGCACGAGGGAAACGGGGCGATGGTCGGAGCCTAGGTCATCGAGCGGTTCGATAGACCTTAGGTCAAGATTGATTCGCTTGATAATTGCAAAGTCGAGGATGTCAGGAGAGTAGGACGGGTTGTTGGGATAGTGAGTGGGAGTGACGGGGGATATGACATCTAGGTCAAGGGAGTTAGTGATGTCGAGGAGAGCGATACCGCTGGTGTTAGTCGATAGGCACGTCCAGTCAGTATGTTTGGAGTTAAAGTCTCCGAACATAATGACTGAATGGCCGAGGTGGCTAATGGTCTGTAGCACGTCATTAAATCCTCTGACAGCTTAGTGGTCAACGTACACAAGCGCGCTACTCGTATAGAGATGAAATCATGATGGTATTTTAAAGAGCTACTTTTTGTATTAATAAATAAAGTTTGTTTATGATTTTATTGTTAGCATTGCTATATATTTTTTACATTGCTTTAATTAATAACCTTTTTGATGTTTTATTTTATTAGTTTTAATGATGTGACGTTACGTGTAAGGTCTATGTGTAAAACTTTATGATAATGAACATTGTTCCACGAAAGCAAAATAAATAAAATAAATTTATGACCTCAAAAAAGGTGCACGTTGTTGTTTTAAGTTATATTTACTTAAAAGACGCCATGGCAAAGAGGGACAAGGCTAAAAAAACAACGTGGTTTTCTACATCTCTTTTCCCTTCCTTCTATGCGTCTTGACAACGTTCCGATTGCCTTCTCCAACACATAAAAAGATCTATGTGAAACTCTAGACTCCAACCTAATATGGCACGCTTTTCTTTTTCTCTTTGCATTTGTTGAAACAATTACAACATTTTTTGTATTTGTCAACGAAACTGACTCTTGCGCAAAGCCTTATCCAACCCATTATCGATTATGCCCATGTGTGTATCTCTATGCCACAGAGGAGCTTTTAAATAAACTGGAGCGATTACAAAACTTCTGTATCTGTTTTATTTTTGGTCTTAAGGTGTTTGACCAAGTCTTCTAATTTCTTAAGCAGCTCCAGTGGCTGAAAATCCGTCTTGGCAGGAACACTCGGATCCATAGTCTTCATTTTTCTTCATCATAATGTCGTTTACTCTCCGGTTTCTCCAGTCTATTAAGCGAATGATTTTCATTTGCTCGGTCACAGAACGATTTACATAGACCAAGTTAATGCTTTCTCTAACCCATGCCTCCCCATAAAACTGATTCTCTTATTTTTTAACAGTACAAGCGGCCAGGCTTTGGAACTCCTTACCGCACAGTATTCACGCACGAGTCTACATCTATAAGCATTTTTTAAGAAACGCGTTAAAGAGCATTACCTTTCACATACAAAATGTTGTTATCTATTGATTTTATGTTTGTATTTATATATAATTAGAATATATTTATTGATATTGTATGATCTTTATGTTAAACGTTCATAAAACATATAAACGCAACTATTGCAATTTAACCAAACTCTTCTAGTCCCAGGTCTACTGGAAGACATTTTTTATGGAATAGGTATTAGGTACCTTTGTACAAGTATCTCGTAATTTTATACATAAATTATTCAATTCTATTAAATTCTAGAGACTAATATGTTACATGCTAAATATGTTTTCTACCCAGGCACGCGACAAATAAAAATTTACTTACACATCGATGACTTTATCGCTAACATTTTAACCAATCGCAATTACCGTACACACACTCAATCAGCAGCTCTGTAGCTAACAAATTATAGTTTTTCCAAGTAGTTGAGGGTCTTGGCTCGCAGCCAAAGGGTCAGGAGCTAATTAAGAAAATTAGTCGTTTAGTTGATCCACTGCCGATGGCCGGTACCGCTACAGAAGACACTGTTCTCATTAGCTCTACGCATTTTTCATAATTACCTACTGGGGATCGTTCCAGTGACGTTGTTTTTTTGGGGCAACGTTTAGTTACTTACTACATTTTTTTAAATACTTTTATTTATTTATTTATAACTGTAAAATTTTAACCTTGTAAACATCCAAAATGTTAAAAATTACTGAAACGCCCACTATTTTGGCGCGCTTGATGTGACGTCATACTACGTAACAGTAACACGGAACACCGAACGACTCCCGACGCACGCACCACTGTTATTGTTTACTACGAGTATGACGTCACGTTCAGTCTGACCAACAGCGTTGCGTTTAACAAATTAGAATTTACCGCTCAATTTTGCGCTTTTTAATTATTATTAACTGCAGCAACATACCTTTGCAGCAGGACAAATATTTATTTTATAAAAGGGTAAATACCCTATTAAGATATGTTGTCAAATGACAACATTTGAAAACGCAAGTTAATATAGTTTGTATACAAAAATAAATTATTTTGACCCAAAAAATGTTCAAAAAATATTTTTTTTTAAATAATATCAAAAAATTATATAAATTAGAAAACTTAAACTAATATTATTAGTTTACATTATCTACGATGCTATCATACATTTTATCCAAACGCTCATACAATGTTAAGTAAGATTTACAAGTTGAGACGTTACAGCACCGTATTGTATGGAGCGTTTTTCGGTGACTCGCAGCAGCTCCGCAAACATATCACTGTATTTAGAAAGCTATTGATTGTAAACATACTGTTACTCCAGCAATATTTAGTTACTTTTGAACATCTATAAATATGTAATAAAAATTGAATCAAATACAAAATTCAACAATGCGCAGTTTCGCCCACGTACCTCCTCAAATTGAAATTGAAATTCAAAAACAAATATTTATTTCTCAACATTGACAAATACTTGTTCTTATTGACGTCAAATAAAAGTTTCAAAGGTCAAAACTTCGTGAAGAAGAACTGGCAAGAAACTTCACGGGTATATTTTTTTCAAAATTAATTAATAGTGTCTCTTTATGTCTATACAAAATCAAGGTAAGTCTCCCTCCACCCAAGTATCCAAATGACGAACAGCCTCAAACTGCACCCGTTCACGAGTTAACGCGGGATCCAACCATGGCCCTCCTCAACCTTCCTGATTTATAAAAAAAATGGTCTTGTTTTTATCATAGTTTATTAATTACATAAAAAATTATAATTTAAAAACTTTCCTCTTAATAATAACTGTGAAATGTCCATTCAATTCAAAATAACATAGTAGGTATTATTTTTAATTAATATAAGAATGTGAATATTTGTAATGATGGAGTTAGATTATATAATATCTAAAAAGCTCCTGTGCTCGTAATTAAAAACCAAAAAAAATTAACAAAGCTCAAAAGAACTACTCTTTAAACGTATAAAAAAAATAATGCACAGTCAATAGAATAATAAATAATTTCTAATTCGTGTTAAAAAATTGTTTATATATTCAAAAACCTTGTAAAAGCGAAATAACAAAGTGCAGAATTTACTGCACGGCCAAATATGTTTTACATCTCTTGATGTTTTAAATTTTTCTGCTAAAAAGATTTTTTTGGCTCGTTTTGTATTCTTTAGAAAAACATTATTCGAAAAAATATTTATTAGTTGTTTTACGCTTTAAAGATGTTCGCGATAATGAGATCGCCTTGGTGCGAAATATAAACCTCATAGATTGATTCATAAGTGGTTTGTAAGTTTTCACATTTCCTTCTTAGTTAATTTTTATTAGTGGATATAATCGCATGTACAGTTTATCAAATTCAAAATCAAAATCAATTTATTTGTACAAATATGGGTATTTTACAACTGTTGGATTATAATAGGCACAGTTCATTCCATCATTTTTATATTTTATTTCTTTGATAACCATACTTTTTAATGATAAACAAACTCATATCAACTCAAGTTTATATGTTTTGTGTACTGAAATGTTTTACAAGTTAAATTCACAACACAATTAAGCACTTAAAATTCTCCAAGATCCAACTGAAAAGCACATTGAAACATTTCTAAAAAGTAATACTCTAACTCAAACAAGCTAAGTTTCATCTGTCGATAACCAAGGAGGGGGAGCCATTGCGCTACCCGTGACGTCACAGCACCCGCTACTGGGCTCCACGGACTACGGCGTAGCGAACGAGTTGCCAGTACAAAATAAATAACTTTTATTCGCTTTGAGATAGCAATACGTAGAATTGAGGAAGTATTTTGGTAATGCTGTCATACATATTTAGTCGGAACGTTAGTTTTTACGATGTGAATAATTGATAAAAATATTGTGATGTATTTTGCAATAAGGCCTTCTTCTTGTACTTACTAAAGTCCCACTTTTCAAATCTTTATTTTGGATGTGTACGGTACTTTTGCCACATATAAATAACACTACTTATTTTACCCTCATAAGATTTATAGAGGTATTTTTATACCCAAAATAAGATTGAACAATATGAAAGCAACCGTAATACATAAGATTTTTTGACGAAAATACATAACCGACATGGCCGAGATATGAAATTAAATTGAATAACATTTAAAAAAAACTTCAGTCCATTTACTTACTGTTAATCTGTAACGCCTTTGTGAAAATGAATTTTAAATTTAAAAAATAGTATCGACAAATATGAATATTGAAGCGTTGTGAATTCCCGGTTTGGCTTCAGGCCATTACATTAGAGGCGGTGGTTCGAGTCCCAGCAATATCCATTACAGCTGGAAATCTCTAAGTTTGATTGGAAAGTTGCTCATTCACTCTCGGTCTATGAACGAATGAATGTGATTGAGACTGTACGACAGGTGCAAGACGGTGCTGAAATTTGGTTGGTACGTTTTATTTTGTTATTTCTGATTTTAGGAACGTTATTTTTAAAAAAGTTAACTGATTATATTCCGTAGACACAAAAGTATCTACAAAAATACAAATCAAATATTACAATATTCAATTTATAATACAATATTCTTTTGTGTATTCATAGACGGCATTAAACATATTTATAAATGATTACTATAAAAAATAATTTATATATAATATAAATATTTTTTTATTTATCTCTTTTAATTACTTTTATAAATTAATAATCTGTCAAAAGCTATCCCAAGAAACATTATCCTATATACATTTACCTAATCCCTAACAATAGTCTTCGTAGTAAATCATAATACTGACGACTATTTCTTAAACTAAACTTGACCTACAGAACCATTATTACACCTGGCAGAAATCAAGAATCTTTCATAGTTAATTCTTGGACGGGAACACGCGAATCCGCCATTTTGTGCCGAAGCACTTTGAACGCTGATTGCTTTATTTTCTAAAGTGAATTTCCACAAAGTATGTGCTAAGTCGACGAAAAGAATAGTCCATTGAACTTTCTGAACGATTCTTTAATCAAAAAGAAAAGTTACATTTGGACTATGACCGTTGGGAAAAAACTTTCAAGTTTTTTAGAGTTATTCTATTTACTTGGGTACATACGTCTTGTATTCCACATTGGTTTTAAATGACGATAAAATTGAGATAATCTTTTAATGTTATAAATAATGTATTATGTGCACCTGCTAATATGCAATGCAATATTTGGAACTACCTAGAATTTCTTATCTCTTGGAAATAAAGCTGTAATAACGTGATTAAGAAAGATTAAGAAAGAAATTCATTCCATTTCATATATTCCATCACTTTCTAAAAATAGTTATTTTGCAGACGCATTATTTGCTTATTCATTGCGTAACTATACTGTCATGTAAAACCTAAGAACAATGACCTAAACCCGGCGTACGCAGCAAATTAAATAAGAAACACGGGTTAATCACCGTTTGTTGGTCATTTAATTAATCACCTCAAACATAAGTCCTCTCAACTGAATAACTCCTTCAGACATAAGCCCTCTCTCTTCTGCGGGAGGTTCCGGACGCCAAATATAAGGGTATTGGATGTTAATATGTGTTCCGTAAATAGAAATGTTTAGAAGTTTTTTGATAGTGAAATTAAGTAAAAATAGTAGTTTAAGATTATGTTCATGTGCCAAAGTGCTTGTATTATATTGCCTTATGTGTCAATTCAATTATGGACATTGGCGTAGGAGGTTGGATCGTGATGTCAATTCTTCATTTAAGTACAAAAACTTATCTTGTTCACTGGACTTACAAGACAAGGGATTCCTAGTGTAAACAAAATGAAAATTACTTTAAAATAGGTTTTATCCTTTGAATATTTATTTATTTATTCAAGAAACAAACGGCTTCGAATATTTCATATAAATAAAAATCACAATAAATATCTCATTAGCCAAAACAGTTTCCAATTTTTTATTATACATAGCGGATATGAGAACTACGCAGTATTAATTTATGTACAATAAAAGGAGAAATTTAAATTAAGTGAATTTTAAATTTAGAAGTACTTATAGAATAACAGACATAGGAAACAATGAATTGTATTAGGAGTTACAAATCTCTTAACAGATGTAATGAAACCGTTAAGATTGAAATTAAATACGTATATCTATGATATGATAACGCTGGCTATGCGTGCTACAAGCTCTGACTACAAATCTATTTTTGCAATAATTTGTTTTACAAACAGGAATTTAAAACACTGCATCGGAGCTGATACTTGACTTAGGACTTAGGACAATATATGTAATGAAGTTAGTAACAAATATTTTTATATAAAAATATACCAATTTGTTATTTGTTATTATTGACCGTAACATTTTAAAGATAACCTTCTTTAAAAAGACTGACTGGCATGGGGCCTTGTAATTTTAAGTAATGAACAAAAATCTTACAATAAAATAAATTAGCAGTTATTGAAGTTTGCACGGATAACAGCTTCTACCTACTTCACTGTACATGTTTACTAATAAATTACCTGCACCTTTTATTTAAAGACTAAATTTAACAAAACCTAATTTACTTATTAGTATACATATATATAATCCACCATGACACACGTCGAAAATCGAAATCAAGCCACCGGACAAAGCTTCTCCTTACTCCAACACGCGTTTTAAACCATGCTGCACATTCACGTCAAAACAATTAAAAAAGCTGCGCGATAATTACACACAGCTTATATTTTGGCAAAATTCTAAAAGGTTGTTAAAAACTTTTATCTTCTCGCTCCTTTTCCCTGATGAATCCCCGGCAAGGAGTGGTCTATGGTAATTTTAATTAAGTGTATTCAGGTGATTCAAGTGTCCGAAGCGCCGCCTGGCGGAGAGCACGGTAATAAATGTTAGCCTACGTACGAGCTACGCCGTAGAGAAATAGGGCCTGGAGGCGTGTATCTTTTGTGTGTGTAGGCTGTGGGGTGCAACTTATGTGTAGGAGTTAGGAAGCTCTATTTTATGCTTCAATCGTGAACAGTTCATTACGTTTTCTTATCTACTAATTATCTACCTACGTTGAATAATATTTTTAGTGCATTAAAACTGTTCCCTCTGTTTAAGATAGCTCTTTTTGCTGAAGAAATAAAAAGAACTTAAAAATTATAGGCCGCATGGTTCTCCGGTTCGTCATCAGTAAGAACTATTTTGTTTTAAAACATCTTACGCAAAAACAACGTACGATTTAATATTTTTCAGAGCAAAACTTACTTCATGATTAATTGGTAGTTTTCAGCTAAACAGAGCTTTGCAACACCGCGGCAAGTTGTCACCGGTGTTGCCAATTATTGGCTGAAATCACCGTCAGTAAATTACCAGCGGATTCCAGTTTTTGGTAAATGGAAGTTTCTGGGAGTCGCTGTTTGAACAGAGGAAGTTTAATTTAGTCTGATGAATTTATTTCTTTGTCAACTTAAATTGTATTAGAAATAGGAATTGTATTGTAGTTAAGTTAGATTTTGTTAGGTAAAATATTGAAGATACGTTGGTTACCTTTCAGATTATTTTATTCTTTCTGATCCGTGAAGTTTATTAATGCTACCGTTATGCATATATGTTATTTGAAATATGTATTCGCAGGAGTTACTCACTTACTATATTTTATTAATCTTAAAACCATGGCAATGCTGATATTGGCAGGAGAATCATTGGGGATTTATCATATACCATGTCAGAGATATCTGATTTAAAAAGAAAACTCAGACTGTACATTCTGATTATATTTAAATGAAACACGCAGTTTGAATTAAGTAAATAATTCATGTTTATTTGTTATGCATTGCAGTAAAATCCAAAAGATGCAATAAAGCTGAACTGTAAACCGGCCAGAAGAGAACATTACTTTATGGTTGCTACCAGAAATGCTATCAATAATCACCAATTTAGTTTAAGTTTAAATGTTCCTAATCACTAGCTCAATTCATCTACGGGCAAAGATGCTTCAAATATACTTCCATGCTTACTATATATTTTGCCATATTTAACAATTTTGGTATCGAGAAAGTATTGAAAATAATGCAATCTTTCCCAATAAGATCAATACAAAACCACTTTGAATTGCAAAACTGTAATTCCCTAAGTTGTCGCGCCACTATAAAATACGGAGCACGTAAATTCTGCAAGGACTTCAAATTCTTTGTTTCTCGGGAAGAAAATTGAAGTATTTTTCACGTTCCAAATCGTGCTGGGTTCGGCTCAGTTGAATTCTAGAAGCTTCCAAACCTTGGGAATATTGAACGCAAATCGGATTTGTAGGGGATCGCTCGAAATCTGCCTAAAACGGGGATGCCGACTCTGCGCGCTTCTTAACTCTTAGCATTCGTCGTTTGACTTTTGTGCCTCGCCTGTTCAAGCCAGCACTTGTTTCATTGTTGGGCGTAATTATTACGTACGTTGTATAATAATCTATTACATGGGCATACTTTTAAAATACCTATGTATAGCAATTTCATTTATGTTCTTTCAACAATTTTGAAATCACTAAAAATTCTATAAAAATAGTTAAATTTTCCTAGTTTATTGTGTAAATACAAAAAAAGGAATATAAAATACCTTATAATATTAAGTTATCCAAGCCATTTTAATTTAAAAAAAAATTAAACTTATATCACCGAGGCTCTTTGTCGCTAAGTATTTCGCAGAGAAAGTCCAGCACAAAACGAAATTCCTCGAAGACATTTCGTAAAATAATTAAAGTAGTTAGGCGTACGTACATCTCACATTAGGCGGCGCGGGGGACAGCGTAGTACGGCGAACACAGACCTAAGAACCTGTAAAACTCTCTCGACTGCCTTATTAAAATTGTTCTCCATATGAATGAAACAGCGCACTACTTTGTTGTAGATCATACGTCCTTGTAGTGTATTCATCGAAAGTTTCCCACTAAATCCACAACTTTGCCCGTTCCGAAACTTAGGGGCAGGTTAAATCTCTTATTCGACTGAAGCCGTGATATCGCCGAGGAAGTGAGAGATACACATCGGTAACGTGTGATGGAATGCTGGAAATTACAGTGGAAGTGATATTGGAAATAAAAAACATTGTAATTGAGTTTTATAGCAGCAGATTTAATTTGATGAGTACTTTTATAAGTTTTGTACATTTGTCTGATTGAATTTGAACTTTGATGTAGTATTATAAAGCTGCTAACTTTAGTTATAATTAATAAAAACCTAAATTAATGCTGACAATATGTGCAGACCTTTACCGAGAAGAAGGTTTACATAACTCTGACTTGTGAGTAAGAAATTAAATGTGTCAGGAATGTACTATTGCCGCGCAACATTCGTATCTATTAATATAGCTCACGTTGGTTATTGCCAAAAAAGTAACAGTAGTTCTTTTTTGTTGCGTACAATGTAATCATGTCTATTTTTCGAATCAAGAACGCATTTTGAGTATTTTATGAACATTTATATACTTACGTATAAACAAAAAGGATCTTATAAAAATGTCAAAAATGAATTTAACTTACAAACGCAAGAACAAACATTTTCTTTACGTGAATTATTTGTAGTTTTATTAATTGTTCATAATTTTTGCCCATTCAAATTGTAGTTTATATTTTTGATTAGATTTGAATTATCTGCAACCAAATTTTAACCATAGTTTGAAGTTATTTCACTTCGCACTTTGGCTGCCATACGAATGTAACTCGCACTCGAGCTGGATACTAATTCTGCACAAGTTCGTGTCTTTGTGGCTGAATTTGAGATGAGGCAGATTTGTACTGTGCCACTTTAATACTAGTTAGAAGTTTTTACGAGTAAGTTTTTGTACTTAGAAATAACCATCGCAAAGCAAGACTTTTGGATCTTGAAAAGTCTTAAAAACCCTCAACTTTCTACTAACAAATGTTATCATTCATATGTCTATAGGTTCATTCGTTGAACATTACAGTTTTATATTTATTTTTCTGTTGATTTTTATTGTTGACTGTTGACAAAGTTACTTAATTTCTTTCCAATTTTAATAATATTACCATGTCTATAAAAGTAATTTCTTACAGCGCTTACATCCGCAATATCAATTTTCATCAATAACTTTGCAAAACACCTCAAGATTAAGATAAGTAAATCAATATTGCACAATACATGTTACTATGTAATTTTCCGACTTCTTTTACACGGTGAGTCTGACAAACCAATAGGCCGGTTTCCTCCAGTAGCGATACGCCTGCATCGCGTGCCATCGCTCGCCGCGATCGCTCCACTACTTTATATCGCTGAAGCTCGTGCTCCCGTCGTTAAAGCTTATCGCTCGGATGACGTAGCGATCTTTACTGATACCTGCACTTTACGGTGTGCCCGGGTGATATATGAATGTAGGAATGTCCAAATATTTTTTACAGAAAGTTGTAAGGTTGTATAAAATGTTGTTCTAGGAAGTTGTTTATGTACGGGCAGAGCAGTTAGAACTTCATTGGTACTAGTCATCATTGCCAACAATTTATAGGATGATTTTGATTCATAAAGGATACTGATTATCTTAAAAAGTATTTTGAAGCTGCTTGATGGTTTTTACTGCATGTTTCAATTGAGAATTCGTATTTAAATGTAATGCTTTGAATAGCATATAGTTAAATATTTTGATAGCATTCGGGTAATGCATTGTACTTTTAAAGCCTTTTTGAAAAACACTTTTGTAGTGCAATCATAAAAGACATAAAATTGCGATTAAAACGGAAACTAGAGCATTTTACTTTATTACCCTCCATTTCAAATGAGAAAAACGTGTCAAATAAACGTGCACATTTAATTGCATTAAACTATAAAACAAATTCGAATCTTCGTTTTGAACGGCAAAAATTCACAATCGATTTATAAAAATATGTTTATTTACGATTTTTTTATTCCGCACTTTCACTCGCACCTTTTGAATTCTTTTAGGAATCCTTTTTCCTCTTAACATAACTAGCATTTTTTTTATTGGATGTTCGAAGCCAAAATTTTAATGTAAGGCTGCCAAACATTATCTACTCAAAACTTACCCAAGCACTGGTATCCCTGTCAAAGCTAAAATGGAAATCGATACATGCTTAATTTTCAAACTTGGTTCTCAAAGTGTAGTTCAACGTCTACTCAAGAAGTGAACTTATCTTAATGGCGCCGGATTGACAATCACCAGGGTTTGATTCTCCTATCATCTTCATTTAAAATTTTACTGTTCAATTTGTAGTAAAACCCTTATCGCAGTTATCAGCGGTCTACAGACGCTCTGGAAGCTAAAAATAGAATGGGGAGTCTGTGGTTCGAGTTTAATTATGTTTGGAATTGTTGGTGAAATTGAAATTTGGTGTTTGCCTTGATCAAATTAAGAAAAATATAGTTCAAATTACCTCGATAGTTGGCGCTTAGAAAAGTGGTCCGAATATATAGTATAAGTTAGGTAGGCTGAAAGAAACCGCTGTAAAACCGTAAAACCGCTATGGTACAATATACATATTCAGTGCTCAAATAATTAAATAAATGTAAAAATAAAGCTAAATAAATATTTGCGACAGACCCGGCTGTATGGAGTAGTTCTTTGTCTTTCCTATAATAGAAACGTTGCCTAAAAAAATAGGAACATCTTTTACTAGTGCCACCTATCCTGTAATTCATTTATAATTCTTCCAACCTTTCAGAAAAATCCCTCATTAATTAGAAACAGACTTTGTCAGCCATTTTTGATATCAGTCAGTTATGAGTTTTCTATGCTAGTCCGTTGTGTTTATTTGTTGAACTTTAATTTTCTTTACAGACTTTGCTCGCAGCGCCACTTGTTCTCTTCTTTGGGAATGAAGTATTTTCTCGTGGTTTTCTTATTTTTAGTTTGTCATTCACAGGATTTAATGCCAAAGTGAGTTATTTAGGAGTAGTTTTATCCTTAGTAGTCATTACTGGATGTGTTTTTTCATCGTAGAGAATACCTTTAAGCTCTATAAATGGTTTCTTTTATAGTTTTGAGTTTCACAATTACAATGAATAGTTTTTTCTTAATAATTAACCGTAAATACTTTTATTCTTTTCAGGTAAGGCGAAAGTGCAGTGATACCTACGCATGGGCATGATGGCAAGTTCGTGATGTGTCTTAAATACTATATTATTATAATACACAAAAAGGTACAATTTTAGTTAAATAAATGCTAAAAACTAGAACTTAACAAAAATAATCCTTTCTCAAGACTAAAGTTTAAAATACAGGTTTTAGTATAAACTGCACGTCCGAGCGGTAGTCACGGGCGACGTTAATTAATTCCCACGTTATGCCCCCTTCCAGGTCCCTCCTAGGTGCCCCCTCGCTAGGTGCCCACTGAGGTAGGAACCATAAAACTTAATGGACTTTCGCTGTCTAACGCCACTTTTGTATGAGCCACTTGGAGAGCCCTGTCATCGTTTAGAAATGAATTCTTGGCGGAGAAATTCAATTTTTTTAGAAATGACTTTGGTTATAACTGCTTATAAAATTTATGGAAGTTTTTTGTAGGTTTTTAGTTTTAAAACTTCGTGCGGATTCAGGGTTTGTCAATTTAAAATCAAAATGAGATAAATCGCGGGAGTCATTCAAAGAACTTATTCGTTTAAGCGATCACCTGATTAACAACCTCCAACAACGCAAATAATTGAGAAACTTAATTAAGTTAGAATATATTTTTAAGAAACATGCAATCGTTATCTTGTGTTTTCATTCCTTTAAATACCTACTTAGTCTGAAATACTCAGATAACTAGCTACACTAGCTTTTCCTCACGTGGCGTATATTGATGGATACAATTTCTTTATACATCGTATACTTTAATTAGATTTCTTCATACATTTCATTATAATTCACAAAAAAGGTTACAATGCGTTTAAACCCGATTGTAACCCATATAACCCGGTAATTATTCAAATGCGTGGAATGGGTTTACCCAGTCTAGGCATAACTATCATGAATGATCAAGCTCAATCAAGTTGAGATGTCCAGATACTAATATCTGGACGTCTTAATGGTTTCGTATAATGGGACGTCTTAAAAACATTCTAATGGTTAAATCATTAATTTTATCAGGATTTTTAGTGATTAAAAAAGTGATTAAAAAAAAGCAATGATTTAGATCAACATTCAATATTTTTTTATTAACATAGTCAGTAAGGCGAGTAAAAATAATAATATTTATTTTCAAATATGATGTATACACCATGTACAGCCATTGTATACAATTCAAAATTTCCTGTGATCATCGCACAAGGCACAGTTTTAGTCGCGAGCATCATACATAATAATACGGTTCAAAAAATACAGTAGATACAAATATTAATAATTAAAAAAGACAACAATGTATCAATTCCACGAGGATTAAGTGGAAAAATACAGAACGTATTCTTTAACGGTACAAAATCATTACATAGGCTAAATTTCTATCATCATCATCATCATCATCAGCCCACATTCGTCCACTGCTGGACATAGGCCTCCCCAATTGCATGCCATCGAGGTCTATCCTCGGCTACTCGCATCCAGCTCCTGCCAGCCATCCCGCGCAAATCATCACTCCACCGTGTCTGAGGACGTCCTACACTACGTTTGCCGAGACGCGGTCTCCACTCAAGAACTCGTTTACCCCAACGGTTATCGGTTCTTCGGCTAATATGGCCAGCCCACTGCCACTTCAGTTTGCTAATCCGGTGCGCTATGTCGATGACCCTGGTTCTCTGCCGGATCACTTCATTTCTGATTTTGTCCCGCAGAGAAACACCGAGCATAGCTCTTTCCATAGCACGCTGAGCGACCTTCAGCTTGTGGACCAGCCGTGCCTTTAGTGTCCAAGTTTCGGCTCCGTATGTCATGTCGGGTAGGACGCACTGATTGAAGACTTTCGTCTTTAGGCACTGTGGAATCGTGGATGTGAAGACTTGACGTAGTTTCCCAAGCGCTGCCCAACCTAGCTGAATTCTTCTATTCACCTTGTTCTCAAAGTTGTTTCTACCTAACTGCAATGTCTGCCCGAGGTAAACATATTTATTTAAACATAATTTCTATCATGTTAGGCATTAAAAAAATTACTGTACTGAGTAATAATATTAAAATTTAATTTATCACAGACATTTTACATAATACTTAGACATTCTAAAAAATAAAGGAAACTCTAAAACTTCTTCATAAAATGTTAACTCAAAATAATATGATTCCTCTCTATATTTTAGACGAATCTGAAATTAGTTAGATTTTATATACTAAGCTAAACATTAATTATTTATCGAAGTATTATATTTAAAAGGGCATCTCATGCACAGTAATTGGTAAAAACAGTCGTAGCTATTATTAATGCAGAATGGAATTGTAAATTATGCATTTCTAATGAGAATGTTTTCTGGTATTATTTATCGTCAATCTCGACATTTCTATTTTGTCATAGCTGTCATGCCAAAAGGTATCATTGGGAATAAAAAGTGAGCGCAAAAAAGTTTTGCAAAACTTCCTCGAAAAAGAATATTCACAATTCCATCTACGTACGTGGTGCGATGTATGAACTGCATTTTATGCAGTTTGTGTGCGTCTAGTGTCTCGTCATGGCCTAATGAAAAATGTCGTGTCTAAAAGCAATGGGGCTTTTTAGGGACGCATTTGATATTGCATTACTACACTTGGTCAACGTCTTTGAGTTTTGGAAACGAGTTTGAAAATGATCTGAGGTTATGTCCAAATGAAACTGTCAAAACAATACACAAACAAAGTATTTTCAAAGATTTAGGCATATCATTAGTCATTAATACACAATAGTACAGAGTACAAACGGCAGTGCACACATAGCCAATTCTAAACAATAATTAATAGTGTTGGCTTCGATTGTTCTGCGCTGTACCTAGTATAAATGAGAGGAAGTCGACTACTGTATACTAAAACAATAACCTATCGGCTATTGGTTGGAATATTAATAATGGCTCTGCAGCAAGATTTAAAGTAATTTATTGTTTAAGATGTAAATTGTTGATTAATAACATTTTTATATGGAAATAGATGTTTCTTGCCTTTTGTAATATGTAATAAATTGCTCTGTGTAAAAAAGATACGATGTCGATGTGATTTTGTGAAATGTTTCCTTTGTCACAAATAAATCTCGTTGAATTAAGTTGAATTAAGGATATTCAATTCTTGGGGTCTTTACATAAAGTTTAAATCTTTTATTTATTTAAATCTATATCTTACCAGCACACCGTAATCAGCAAAATGGTCAACTGTCGTGTGAATATCCAATCCATTGAAACCTTTTTCTTTAATTTTCTTCTTTAAAAGTTATTATCAAAAAACATTACTGTAAATTAGAAAATATCTACAGGGTTCAAACGCAACAATGGGTTCTCACTTCAAAGCTACTGCTTTTCGTTCAATTTCTCCCAACTCTATCGTGAAAGCATGCAACAGCTTTAGAAGAACTTCATGTTGGTTGCCACATTTGTTACCTCCAGTATTTATCGCCGACTGGTATAATTCTATTAGTATCTTCTGTATTTTAGTTGTAATTTTATAAACCAATTATAATATAATCCAATTATTTACGTAACTCGCTTTCGTTGAGTCTGGGTTTAACAATTAGGATGAGTTTTGGGATTGTATTTGTTTATATTTTACCCCTTTTCTAATACTAATAGATGGCTTTTTACTTTCGTCTAGTATATTTTGATTAAGTCTGAGACAAAACAGTAAATGCTATAGAAAAGTATTTAATTTTGGTCTGGGAGACAGAATATTGATAACTACCTATTATGATAAGCTCATCATATTAAGAACACCGTTGTTAACAAGAAAATAAACACCGAATTGTACATAATCTTTTTGCAGACCTCATTACAAGTTCGTAAAGTCACTATAATTTTTACATTTAACTACCACTGAATATTTAATATTGGGAAATAAAACACGTACTACAATAAATTGCAAAACAAAAATAAATGACCCATTATACACACACGATAGCATTAGCTGTAGGGTTGGCACTTTTCAATTGTTTATGCTACAACAAAAACGTTTCAAACTACTAATTCCGTAATGAAGTACATAAATTAAAATGGCGTAAGGCCGCAATTATAGACGTTCAATAGTCACTTCACGCTTTCCTAAGTATAGATTTTGCTTTGTGAATATACACTTTATAAGTAAGTCTTGTACGTCTATATTTACTAAGCAAAATTTACAATGAAGAGTGCTCTAACCGATTGACATCTGTGTGTGCGTCTGTTACACGTTTACAACCCCTGTTACCAGATGTTTTTACAAATGCAAATCACATTTATAATCAAAGCTGTTTTAAAGCTGTTCAAACTTTGGGATATTATATTTGAAAAGTTTTCTCATAAAAATCTTGTATTTTGTGCCTAAATTGTAAACCGGCAGTTTGAGAGGGAGCCGGGTTTCCCGGTTAATGTCTCATTTGCTTCGTCCAAGTTTAGGAGTTACGACGCCGGTTTTAATAATCTAAGCTTCTGGAAAAACTCTGGAATTTATTTGTGTACGAACAGGTTTTTTCCCAGTATTTATTAGTGTAGGTTTTTAAGGAAAACAATAACCAAATATTCGAATCTTTTGGACCCCTGACGATTTGTGTGAACGCGATGATGCAAACGTCACTGGCTGTCAATTGAGAACCTGTCATCGTCGGCGCGCTCTCGGATTTGTATGTTCCGGAAGATTCCCTCTTCGGTTAATCGGTAAATATTTATTTATTTCTATTATCGTTTTTGTAACTACAATATAAAATACAATAATAAAGCTTATGGATAAAGTACAAAGGTACAGCTTATTTCTAACAGAAATCTCTTCCAGCAGACCTGAGACTGGAGAGTGTGTAACAAGTGCAAATAAGTGTACTAAAAATATACACATGTAAAACAAAAAAAAATAAATACATACAAATAAGAAATAAATGAGCTCATCAATAAATCAACATATACATACCTACATAAACATAAATCAATAAATTGTAAATAAACTTGTGAAATAGTGACAGATGCTTAAATATTAGAGACTTTAATATATTGAATGTAAATAAATGACTGGCTTCAATAATTATTAAGAACTCATGAGCAAATTAACTTTATTGTTTATTACATTTCATTTATTGTAGAACTGTATTCATTTTAGATTTTATCTCTGAAAATTATGTATCTGTATGATTACAAATCGAGCCGCAGATTTGCATTCTTTTAAATCGATCTAAAATAATCTAAATTTTCTCAAACGCAGACAAAAGGAAAATTTGTAAAGTAACTAAGTTATAAATGTTTTCACTGTGCCCCGTTATCAGGTCATGCTAAGACCAATGTTACAAACTTTATTGGTAAACAAAATAACGTGGGATACACGCATCATTCCCCTGATAACAAACAATTTTACACTATAACTGTCTATTTGGGAGTTAAACTAAGATACGCTACTCGTAAATATATAACTTTGAGTTTCAAATATGTCCCTTCCTTAATTCGTCATAAAATTGCCGTTTTATAGCAAAAGTTTTGACTTTCGCTAGATTTATTGGTGGTTATCGCAAATATGGTATATTGCATGACTGTACTGCAGCCATAGGTTTCCACGACATGTTGCCGTATATCCGGAGTTTCTAATGCATACTACATCATAGTCACTGGGTAATTGTCGTCTGTGAATAAGTTATTGTTAAAAGAAAGTCTAGCATTGTTGATAATAACAATCCAAATAAAAATATACGTGGCAGGGATAGGATCCCTGATGATTCAAGGGACCAGAGGCAGCGTAGTAAATAATTCGAGTATTTAAGACAATAAAGCTTGTTTAGGTGTAAGTTTTATTTTTGTGACATAAAGGTTTTGGCTTTATTACCTATTTACTATATCATCTAAGCAGTTTCATCAATTAATAAATATACTTGTTAGCTTATTAAATCTTATATATTTATCTAAAGGCAAAATAAATGTGATTTTACAATTTACTGCTATAAGCGCTACAAGTTTCCATTCGACATGTACATTCGTAGTCTTGCCCACGAATGCTTACATACAGAAAGTTAGAAGCGTGTAGATTGAAATTGACAGCCGATTGTTGTACGTGAAAGCTCTGAGCCTCCTCGAACCTACGACAATAGGAGCCAAATTCAGGCGACGGATGTGCGTGACGCTGCCTTCACAAAGCCTGAACTTACCCCATCACAGCCCTGTTTATATTCAAATAAGGAAACTTTTTATTGGACTTTCTATTTCATTTTCATTCAACAACTTCAAATCGTTTTATGAGAGTTCGCCATGATAGGCTGTGATTTACGTAGATGTTATCATCTATTGCTTTTGTAATTAAAACTGGTTGAAAAAACACGAGTGGGTAACGATAGTGGGCACGCAATGTATGAAGATAGCGTTTTTCGAGGTCGATGCTATCTGGCGGTGGCGGTCAGAGGCATGCGACTGCGCACGCAACGTCCGGAGTATCTAGGCTACTGCATTTACGTCCTCCGAGCAGGAAGGAAGACTCTACCCGTTTTAGTCGCGTCGTCCGTGACAAACTGCCACTCGAAAACCGTTTGACGCAGGACTTTATGCTCCTTTAGTGCGGTATAATAGCCGTTTTTAAAGACACTTCACGTGTATTTATGCGCTTGTATATCGCACACGTTTGTTTCAGTGGTTTCACAGGATGTTTATGCGTTAAATGCGTTTATTCATACTCGTGATGTTTGCGTGGAACAAATAAAGTTTGCAGATTTTATTTGATGAACTTAAAATAGTTAAAAATAGGTTAGCTTTCTGTTATCTCAGGTGTTTTCAGGATTATAAGATTTGCCAGCTTTGTAACAATAGATAAAATAGTAAAATTATGAATATTACATTTTTATTATCCACGAGGTGAAAAGCAAAACGACTCTACTTATGCCAAATTTCTTATTTAGGTTCAATAAGTTATATACCGCATTGGTACAACAAGCAAGAAGTTATTTTACGACACGCTGTTTAAAATGGGAACGGTATTTTTATTTGCCTAGTTCTTTTAAAGTTCATATAAAAAATCAATGTACTTTATTCAGTACCCAATACGTTGCTGAAAACCCCTAGTTTTACAGTACCTAATACAATAATTCTCAGGTAGGGTTATCGCTTTCGGCCACCATTCATCATAGGACGTCAGCGGTGATAGATCGGCGTCGCCCGCGACTTGCGACTAGTTGGCCTGGCTCTTTGATACTCCGCCGTTGGCCGTAACGTTCATTTGTTTTACGTGACCTTTGCGCTGCTTGGGAGAAAGTTTGTGCATAAATTAATTGTGTGTTTATAGGTAAATTTATTCATTGAATTATAATTTCTACTTTACATTATTAAATTACGTTTTAAAATGTTTAATCTCAAAATCGAGTTTTTTTTTAACAAATGGGAAGTATCCATAATTTTTTTGGATCGATCTTTGACACCCTTTAAAAAAAAAGGTATTGTCTATTCAACGATAGGTTGGAGCTATATTTTGGCTTCACGGCGTTATATAACGGTAAGCGTTTAATTTTTTTTCAATGAAATGATTTTAAGAATTTGTTTAGAAATGTCGGAGTGCTGTTAAAACTTTTGTTGATACAGGGGCATACTCTGCAATGTCAGAATATAACTAGTCAGTCCGTGTATAAATGAGTTTGTCTGTTTTTTTAATCAATATTTTTTAATAAACCCCAGACAAATACACCAACTGTATGGCCCCAAAGTAAGCAGACCTTAGCTATGGATGACCATACAGCGAACTAGTGGGGAACCCAGAATAAACATATACATACGAGTATAAATATCAATAACCATAACTCGAGAACCAAAATTTATGTTCATCACACAAATGAACGCCCCGGGCAGGACTTGAACCTGGGACCTCCGGCGTATGAGGCTAGGCTACTTACCACTACGCTACTCGGTCGTCAAACCATTCAATTAAATAAAGCGATCGTTTTTCAACTGATTGTTTTCGCGACGATGTTCCGCAGTAATAGAAGTCTACAGACCGCATCATTAACCGTATATTTTTCCTATCCACTCTACTCTTCCAAAACTCACAGCGATCAGCCCTAAATGCCAGCGATTACTTGTTTAATTATCCGAAAACACTAGAAAGTGGCAACCATAACTTATCTCAATACGGGCGCGGTTCAGGGCTGCTTCCGAATTAGCAATGCTAAACAGGTTGTCGGCGCTGACCCTGAGTGTCACTGTTCCCGGCAGTGACACAAACGATGGCTGAAAACATTACTTGGTACACTTTTACTTAGTATTTATAATATTTACATCGTAAAAAGATAAGATAGGATAGGATTAAACAGGCATCCTTTTTCATATTTCAAATAATTGTCAGTGTACTGATTCTAAAATAATTTTATAGTAGTAAAAATAGTTTTAACAGCACTCCGACATTTCTAAACAAATTCTTAAAATCATTTCATTGAAAAAAAATTAAACGCTTACCGTTATATAACGCCGTGAAGCCAAAATATAGCTCCAACCTATCGTTGAATAGACAGGCATTAAGCTATTCAATTTTATAAAACGGAAACAGCCCTGACATTAAATTATGACAATAGGCCGCCGCAACCTTCCGCAGACATATCAAAACTAATTGTTTACATAATAAACCATAACAATATAGGTTACAGCGAACTTACAATACTCCGCTCCTTAAATTTACGACCAGAAATAGCTATAATCGTAAAACGTGACCAAAACAAAGCATTACAGGAAATAAAGAATATATTTTTTTATAAATTATAGCTTCAAGTTGACTTTTCAGTGCTCATATTTCTATGTGTTCTTTAAAAAAATGAGCTTTATATTTATAACGTTTAGGTGTGAATCGGCTTGTGGTTTTTGTTTTAGAGTGCGGCAATATTTTGAGTAATTTAAACATGAAAGGCCCGTGTTCGGTGCCCGGCGAATGTTATTTCCGGGGCCGACGGGCGCTCGCCCCGCACGCGAACTCGTTCACAAAAGGCGCTAATTCAGTTGCGATGAAAATTGCCGATTTGTTGAATATTTCGAATGGCAACACAAGTTTAGCGCGCGCATTATGGCGTCGTTAAATAAGAGTATTATTGTTTTATTTCTTTGATTGGATTGGAATTTATTCTAATTACAACTCAATTACAATAGTTGTAAGCGATCAAGGTAATTAGAAGTTTGAATCACAGAATAAACTAACTCTGAAAGCCTTTTGCCTCGTTGCTCGATGTAGAGGTGTAATTTAGGTAGCCGATATGTGCTATCTGTGTAATTTTTTCCCCTATGTTTTCTCTTATAGATTTATAAATATTTCACTACATTTAAATTAAGTAAATAGTTTAGATACATTTTGAATTAATGAACGAAAGCTACATTGTTTAAACCTTGCCTCTTAATATTTTACAAGTACCTTCCTATATACAAACATAAATCTTTGCAAGTTTTAGTGAAAGCATTGGTACTATAAACTAAGGGAGACCTATGCTTCGAATCGTCTGGAGGAATATACACCCCTGGTCAACGGCCATAAAACCTGCATGTATACGTATTTTACTAAGGTACCTGATGAATTAAGGGTCAATGAGTAAAGAACAAAAACAAAAATGTAGTTGAACTTAAGGCTATTCCAGTTGGAGAAGGCAACAGAAGTTTAGAGCGAAACCGTCAACGCGCCAAATTCAAATGCAAATTCAAATATTTATTTCTTAACATTGGCAATTACTTGTTCTTATCGACATCAAATAAAACATGGCTCTACCACCAATTCGGAAAAACCTTCGTAAAGAAGAACTGGCAAGAAACATCACGGGTATATTTTTTTTTCAAAATAAATTTACAGTGTCTCTTTATGTCTATACAAAATTATTCTTATCTGCATTTGTTAGTTTGGCAAGTCTCCCTCCCCCCAAGTATCCAAACGATGAACACCCTCAAACGGTACCCGTTCACGTGTTAACGAGGGATCCAGCCTTCGCCCTCCTCAACCATATCAGAGGGAAGTGAGCGACCCGTCACCCGACGCTACCGTAAGAGTTGTGTCATGAGGCCTGGATTCCACTTACGATCAGATTGGTCCGGGATTGGACTACCGGCTTTAATATAATCAAATTACGTGGTTCCCCTTAAACCCGGGTGCACTGTTGATGTTTTAATCTAGCTGAATACATAGTGTCATACACAAAATTAAAAAAATAATTTTCTGGGCAAACACACCAATGGTATGACCCCAAAGTAACTGAGGGGGAACCGGGAATAAATATACATATCAAAAACCATGACTCGAGAACAAACTCTGTGTCCATCACAGGTATGCCTCGAACAGGATTCGTACCTGGGACCACCGACGTATGAGGCAGGGTTACGACGTTCATTAGAGGATGAAGGCGAATCTGAGACAAAACTATACAACCTAAAAACCTATACAACAACTTCTACAAGTGAATCTTATTTTAAAAAAGTACTATCATTCTAAAAAATATAAATGCTTAAAATATCATCTGACAGCAAACTCTGTCATTTTCTGTTTGTGTATTCATTTTGCTTTGTTCCCTTGACATTTTACTTGCCATAGTTGTGCATCGTAAAATATATAAAAGACTTTTAAAGTCCGCGACAGAGCTGGCAACTGCAGATGGAAATGCCGGAGCGTGTCCAACTTGGAGTGCAACTTGTGAAACGTTGAGTTGCGTTGCGTTTTGTCCTTTTCATCAAAATGTCTAGAAACTTTATTTTGTGACTAAGTTTTAGTTTGACATGTTGGGTTTAAAATAACATATGTAGGTATATTTTTATTACTGAAAATTTAATTGAGGAGAGAGAGATTTTATAATTTAAAGAAAAAGATAAGTCGCCGAAACGACTATATCGATGGTGAGTTTTCAAAAATATGTCGTAGAAAAAGTAGCCAGAAGCGCAGGGCTTGAATGTTACGAATTAATACAATCTCATTCGAGGATAACGTAAAAATCACGGTCGTGCAATTTTAATTCATCCACAAGAATTTACAAATTTATAAACAATTATATAAACAAGAAAACGAATTTAAATAGTTTAGTTCTGTTTTGTGTCCACAACCACGCAAAAGCTTTTCATGTCCTTTATTGGCATTTTATTTTCATACCAAAATAGCCCACTTTATTCCTCCAAAGACCCGCTGAGATACATCTCAGTAATCTAGTGACATGATGGTACCCGACCAGTGCGGCTATGTCGCTTACCAGTGCGCGCAAACATTTGATGTGCACTTCAGGCGGCAGTGCATCGATGTACCAAACATGCATCGATTTACATTTGAGACAATCCGACAATCGTGTATACATATAATCTTACCATTGTTTTCAAAATATGTTTTACCCTAACATATTATTATGTAATTGCAATTCGTTTGTTTTTCGTATTGTGCTTATTTTAACACATATTTCAATCACTATTTTTATTTCCGTCATGTGCTATGACTGACTTTTTCCATAGAATAGCAATATTTCTTTTGCAGGACGTAAATACCACAAAACATTCTAAGTAAAAATGATTAAGTAGCTATTGCAAATGTATTCTAAAAATAACATTTCAGAAATATGTTATCTAAATTTATGTAAGCCTAGCGGAGACGGCGTAGGCTGCACGTAACATAAATCATTAAGGCGGCACACACCAATCACGAGATGGCTTGATGTCGATTCATCAATTTTAGCTGATGGCGGCTTAAACCCGTTGACACTTGGGCCTATAGGAATTATCATTATTTATTGCACAAGAGCATTTTATATAATTATTTTTAGTTTTATCTAAAACATTTTTTTCGAAACTTATAGAAACGTAATTTTGGAAAGGAGTGTGTTCCTATAATAGAAGATTGATATAAAAAAATACATTCGAAAATCACAAAAGATCATCGAAAACTACCAAATGAAACCTACCGACATATTTTACCCGCTATAAACTCAATTCGGTTCCACCTTTTGCCGTCCTTACAAAAAACGTAGAAAAACAAGAAAGCGGAAAATAAAAATCAATGCGCACAACTTTCTGCCGAAGCAGCATCCGCATCCACAAGTACGCTCTCACTCACAGGAAAACGCCTACACAAAAATTGAAAGCAATGCTGCCTATTTATAACAATTGTGTCAAGGTTACCTGAGGGGTGCTTTGCTTGAAATGAGGTTTAAAGGGTTTAGAAATCATGCGATGCTTGTTCGGGGTGCTCAGTAATTATGACAAGCATCGCACGCGGGACCACGCTGGCTCCTGCGGCTCTCGGTGACTGAAAACCACAATTTTCACGACTGACACATTAGGAAATTACCCCCTGCTCAGAACCCTCATGCAATGAGTATTTTGTTAAGTTTATTCTTTTTTGTATGTAAAATTTGGAAATAGGGCTTTCTAACGCGTAAGCTTTTGAAATGTCTACAAACGCGACGAAACTAAACTAACCTAAATATAGTTTTGAAATCGTGTTAAGATTTTTGATTATTTACCATTTTTTCGAACTGAATTACTCAGATGCTCTAAAATAAGAACGATGATGTGTAATCAAGTTTTTTTATATAATTATGGCTGGTTTAGACGTGTTAATTAGTATAGTTGGTTACTATACTAAAAAAATTAATATAACGCTCAGTCAATTACGTAACAAGTGGTTAGTCAAAATTTCGTAAGCAACTGATTATGTGGATTAGGCTTCGTTCTATTTTTTGGAAAGTAGGTGGGTGGGGCTTGTTATTTAACGCTTTTACACATTATTAGTTAAGTGCGTAAGTTGACAAAGTGGTTGGCGGCAAAGGCTCGTATTTACTTCACAGTTTCTACTTTTTTTAATGTTTAGGGTCTACTTTAAAATTTATTGAATAATATTTAAAATAAGTATGCTCGAGGAATACACACACGTTTAAATGTCAAAAAATGTCAAATATTTTGACATCAAAACGATACATCATTTAAATGTAGAAATCATAAAATCTTCTAGTTTTATGTATAAACAAAGGCAATCACAGATGACCCGTGAAGTTTCTTGCCAGTTCTTCTTCACGAAGGTTTTTCCGAACCGTAGAGTCATGCTTTATTTCACGTCAATAAGAACAAGTAATTATCAACATTGAAAAATAACTATTTGAATTTGAATTTTGTATTAAATTTGTAAATAAAAGTAAGAAAGAATATCTCAAGTTTTCCAAGTGAAAGTGGACTTTTTTCTACATGTGTACAAAGTAATAAACAAATACTTCTAGAGATTTTACGTTCTGAAACTACTTCTCTGACCTCGTCCAAAATCTCGCTTATCACATATACAGAATTGACGAATTCCTTAAGTTATAGAGCTTACATCTTTATCGAACTTATGAGCTTAACTACTTTGGACACACAATTGAAATGTTACTTACAATAAAATTAATTTTGTTACTTACCTACTTAATAAGTGTAAACCACGCATAAGTGGGAATTTATTTCTAATAATTGATAAATTGAGGCGTTATTTTGCGTACTTAATTTTTGTCATTTCCGGTACCTTTTATGTTGACCCTTTAATCGATCATAAACGATTTTCGAGATTAAACGTTCAATTGTTTCACGACAACTCCCAGTCTGAAATACCTAAAAAAATATTTTACGCAATCGAGGCTGCAGTCATAATTAAACTTTTTAACTTTAAATATACGATTAAATATTGGTCCACTACAGCCTCCTTGGTCATAACCCAAGGGACATAATTCTGTAAACATGATACCTACCGTTCCAATATCGGTCGTGCATCAAGTATTATTTTGTAAACTAGTAATTAGGTTACGTTACAATATATAGGTAATAAGCAAAGTATGTAATGTTTCATGGACACTTATGAGATAGCTTAAAGAGGTCCCGGATTTATTTTATAAATGATTTATTTTATTTAATATTCTCTGCAAACAGGTTTGCTGTATAAAGTTTTTTGTAATTTGAATCAGCGTGTGTGTCAAGCGGGTTGTGTTTATTAAGGCTCTGTTATCCTCATGCAGCACGCATTCGGTGCATCCCCTAACAAACATCGCAAACGCCTTAAGAAAACGCGTGTAACGCCTGTAACCAAACACAATATAATTTTTTTGCATTAGGACTACTTTACTTATTGGTAGGAATTGGTCAATGACCAAATTTATTGGTAGGTGTGAAATGAGCATATCGTATTTTTTATTCTACTGGTATAAGTTATATTTTCTAAGTTGTAGAGGTAGAATGTTAGGTTATTTTGTATAAAGTTCAGCACAAATGCATAGATTTTTGATCTTACTCAAAATAAAAGTACCTACTATAGACGAAGAGTATTGATTTCATCTTTTTAACCAATTCATTATTTGTTTGAATTCTTTATTTATATAATTATATTATACGAGAATTTCATCAATTATATATTTAATTTATTGTTCTTTTTTTTTAATTTGGAAATGAACTGATTTCAATGACACGAAGCTGTACAGCTGCAGCTATATGACCGAGAACGCACTACAGGAAACCATACTTTATCCGGTGCTCCGCGTTACCTGTTTCGTTTATCTCCTCTTCTTTTGAAGCAGCTGTATTTTTATTTTTTATTTTTGGAATCAAATACATAATTAGTCAAACTGAGAATAGCCGAGCCGATCAAACTGATAATATTAGGTCATTACATATGAAATTGGCGTTTTGTAAGGGAGGACATAAAGTAAATTTAAAACGAATATATTATATTTATTTAATCAAATTATGTACCATTGCTATCTATGCTATGCACTTTTGCCATCTCATAGGTAGTTCAATGATCCCTTTACTTAAAAAATCATAGGACGGGAATCAATAAAATCTTTTAAGGCGCTTTGGACTGCCCCATCGGAGTTGAATTTTGCCCTTGAAAGAAGTTATCCAAATTTCGAAAAAAATGGTTATCTGTTGGAGCAAGGCCTGGGGAGTACGGTGGATTTTATTTATTTAATTATATCCTACTAATATTATAAACGCGTAAGTTTGTATGGATGGATGTTCGTTACTCTTTCACGTTAAAACTACTGAATGGATCATAACATATAGAATACATTTTATCCCGATATTCCCACGTAATTTAAAATAACGTGGGTGAAACCGCGTGTAACAGCTATAATAACAATCGCGAGCCTTATGGGCCGCATCCAGCCCCTGGGCCGTATCTTTGACATGACTCTCTTAGACATTCCAATTGAAGCTCCACTTATTTGGTAGGCGTCTGTTGTGCAGTGGGTGGACTAGCGTTGTCCTGAAGCAGCAGTGGCCTAGAGCGATTGACCAGTCTCGGTTGTGTAGCAGCTAGCTTTTCCATCATGGTTTGCAGTCGCTGACAAAAGACATCTGCCGTAATGGTCTGGCTAGATTTAAGAAAGCTATAGGTAACTTTTTACTAAGGATTATATCAAAATCCAACGAATCGAATAAGGTACGAATTCCTCTGCATTTTTTCGGCTTCAGGAAGGTATGAATTGTCCTTATCTTGCCAGTCTAGAAGATGGAATACATTGTTTATACTATTTTGCAAAATTGCGGTACTTTAGTTTCGAAGTTTTAAGAGTTATTTATTCATTATTTATAGTTTGAGTAACTTCACACACTTCATTCATTTCGTTCGAGTAGTTCATCAGATTCGAATGCAAAAATATCAACTGTAATGTAATCTCAAAAAATAACGCTTTTTCTGAATATATCAACTGATTTCGACGTGTACAATCCTTTTACATGTTTTACTATTCCACATTGCGAATAATAATATCGCTTAAGATTCTATTGCATCGATAGGCATATAATTAATAATACTGTTATATGCCTATACTGGTACAGGTTTTGCAAAATTTGTCGACGTTGCCATGGTTACTATTTGCGCAAAAAAATGCACCATTAAATAAACCCGAGCTACTACTAAAAATTTCAAAATTAAAATACGTTTGATGTAGAAGTAAAATCTTTCCTATAATCTATTGTAACACATTATGTTTAAAATAACACTGAAAAA
Organism: Marasmarcha lunaedactyla; assembly: GCA_923062675.1. NCBI lineage: Eukaryota > Metazoa > Arthropoda > Insecta > Lepidoptera > Pterophoridae > Marasmarcha > Marasmarcha lunaedactyla. Next base: position 23,496,774 of record OV281346.1, read on the forward strand.
ATAATGTAAAAGAGTTCAGATCATTTTTCTATGGAGAAAAACGTAATCCATCTTGTTTTCAACGGCAGCTTCGTTTAGATAGTATCCTTGGCTTTATTTTTGGGTTCAGAAAATATCATTTGAGACCGTAAAATTGTTTTAAAATTCATAAATCGAGGATAAACAAGCCTTAATAGCGGCAATATATTTTGGAATATCCTGAATTACTCAGTTTAGAATGAGAAACAAAGATTTATTTACTATACTTAAGAAATTAATTTGTAGTTTATGACTCAATTCTAGTGTTAGAGTGTAGTTGTATCTATTGTATTATACAATCAAAACTAGATGTGAAATTAAGATTTGATCTCCACTAAGTTTCAATTACAAGTCGACGACATTGTGATCAGAATTTCCAGTTATCCCAATAGTCCCGAACCTACTTACCAGCTAACTTGGCACCCCTTAATACATAAATATAAATAATGACGGATGCATAAGTAATGAAATGAATGACTATGATGACATCCAAGATGAGAAAGTTTTATCCTTATTTTCGTTGTGGTCTGGTTGTCTTTTGGCATAAAGTTTCTTTGCCTCTTAGTTGGATTCTGGATGCGAAAGCACGTGTTAAGTAAATAAAGTAAGAACGAATATAACGTATTATGACGACCATACAGTTCGTGGTCGGGTAAGCTATCTGTGTGATTCTAATTAAGAAACTGATGTTGTTTGGGATCATAATTTTGGCCCGAATATATTTATGTATTTTTCCAAATAAAAATAGAGAATGCACCATAAAATCTGGGTTTTGGTTTGGTTCTATGAACATTAACTATCTACCTGATTTGATAGATTCAACCGAAATGTATTTTAATGGTATATCAAATCGTATGGTTGCAGTATCATATACATGGATCGAAAATATACATAACCGAATCTGAAAGCAATTCGAAACTCTTTAATTTCATTCTGGTACAAATGAAATGATAATTTTTTACGTTATATTTAACACGTGCTTTGTTACCAATTTCCGTAGATTTTAGTGTAACTAACATTTAAACATAACTACATTTTAATTTAAAAAAATATTTTAAGATAAAATGAAAAATGTTATTTATGTACTTGCAAAAATTTTGTACACTTCAATAATGCCGGAATATTAAACATCTTGACAACTGAATTTAAACCATATCGTGTTGCACTAAAATCTACTTTCGGTTACGAAAAACTTGAGGTAAAAAATCTCAAAGGAACTTCCGATTAATACCCTCTCAATTTTTCCGGTCTCGGGTGCAGCGGAGATTTTTTTAATTTTCATTTTATTTCATTCTTTGTATTAACAAAGCGCGGTACGAGCTCTAATGAAGCCGCGCCTCGCTACGTGACTATTTACCGGTGTTATCATGGTATGTTAATGGATTTTAATCCTTAAATGTGCGATAATAGAAGTTGAATTATCATTTGCGCACTGTGAGAGACTGGATTATTGGAAGCTCAAGTTTTTCATTTTAGTATGTGAAAGGTTGGCTTGAATATACAGAACGTTTTTCGGTTTGTTATACCTAATTTGATTTAGTAGTTATATAAGCGAAATCCTAAGTCAAGCCACAAATTTATTTATTGGCCACTTAATCAAACTTCTAATTTTATAACTAAGCCAGGGGAAAATGAGAAAGCATCAAATACACTAATTCGTCTTTTTTGCAACGCCTACTAAATATTCTATAGAAAGCGTAGTAGTTAAATTTGGGCTAGGTTAGTGTTAGGCTGTAATTATCGCATGCGCGAGCCGAGCGAGCGAAGCGAGCGTGGTGTGGGGGGCACCCGGCGAAGCGCCATAATCGAAATTGGATGATAATCCAAAATTTTATAGCAAAAACATCATGTAACGACACATTTTTAGTGGTGAAGATAGTATCGTTCAGACGCTGGTAAATCGTGGCTGACTTAGTAATTTAGAAGGCAATGTAGATTTTTAGAGGCGAATAATGCTATTAAAAAGAAGTCTGTTTAATTAGCACCCGTTACATAATAGTTTGATACATAGTAGTTTGATACATAGTAGTTTTAGTAACTACAGGAAAGTGTTTAGTGCTCATAAAAACCAGAATGGTCGAGGGGCGAAGCTTTTATGAAGAAGCGCGGTTCCAGTTTTTTCACAATATCGGTTTAATGCGTGACGCTCATTATCTTTACAATAATCAACAAGGTACTTTGCAAATATAAATCAATCATCATCATCATCACATCAGCCACAGGACGTCCACTGCTGAACATAGGCCTCCCCCAAACACTTCCAGAGCGACCGGTCGCACGCGCTCTGCACCAGTTATCATCCGTCCATCTAGCCGGAGGCCGTCCCGCGCTGCGTTTTCCGGTACGTGGTCTCCAGTCCAGAACTATTCGGCCCCATCGGCCGTCAGTTCGACGCGCCACGTGCCCCGCCCACCGCCACTTCAGCTTACTAATCCTTTGGGCTATGTCGGTAACTTTAGTTCGTCTACGTCTACTATCGATATAAAACTTTAAATGGATTTTATTGAATGCAATTTATTTTCCCATTACCACTTTTATTTCCCTCACCTAGGTACAGAAACCCATCCATTTTTAATCCAGCCCAAACAAGATATCGAGATAGGACAGAACCGTGCATACCTCACTCAGAAGCGAGCTTTTAGGAAAACGATTATACACCCGAGTGAAGCTCTACAATATTCGCTAAACAAACAACTATGAGGCAGAACACAAGGCAGCTTTCTCATTATACGGCTGTCTGCCCTTTACTCCTTAATTGCTGTAAAATTTGCAAAAGTTTTGCTCGATTCTTGTGCTCGATGGAATGCAAGTAATATTGGATAAGTATAATACTTGGTGTACATACTTTCCTTAAAAGTCTGGCTTATAGATGATTTTGGCGTTGGCTTCAGTTTTCATAATTTCTTCATTGTTTTTGTAATGAGACCTTATTTATTTAAATATGTAGTTCATACAACATAATAAGTCTTTTAAACTTAAATTATAGATTGGGTATTAATTCCGATGGTATTCATTACGATTACGGCGAAGAAAGCATTTTGAAAGCCGAGTAACGTAGTGGTTCGTAGCCATGTCTTATACGCCGGAGGTCCCAGGTTCGAGTCCTGGCCGGGGCGTTCATTTGTGTGATGAGCATGTTTGCTCTCGGGTCATGGTTGTTGATATTTCTATATGTATGTTTATTCCACCCCCCACCCCCCCCCAGTTCGCTGTATGGTCATCCATAACACAAGCTCTGCTTACTTTGGGGCCGCGCAGTTGGTGTGTTTGTCTGGGGATAAAAAAAAAAGTGGTTTTGCGTGAATTTTCAACGACCTTTGAAGCAGTTTTTACAAATGTACAACAAAAAGTCACTAAAATTTTAAAGATGTTTTTGATCTAGAATTCAGTAAACTCCAAACAGATAACGCCTCACATGTTCATTTGTCTGGCTGTCACTTATAATAATAACATTCACAAAACAATAATTCTATTACTATATAGAGACAGGTACTATTATTCGAGATATTTAACGCAATGAGAGTATCTCCCAAAGCTGTGCTTTATCCCAGCTCGCAGCACGCAATGGCTCATTAAATTCAATAAACCGGGAATCGAACGCCGCATGCTTCATTTACACTCCAGCGCTTCATTAGCAAGCACTGATTTTGTGCAGATATCATAATTTACAGGGATTTAATTTATCTGATTTACAAGGAATATTTTTATGATAAGGTTTATTTGAACCGTTTTGATATTTAATTTATGCCACGTGCGTGATTATTAACTTAGAATTCATAATTTGATCTGTCTCAGACAAAGGAAAACCTAAGAACTTTTTACATGAGAATTGGAAGTTAAACAGGTCATATGCTCTCTACATTTCAAAAAAACTTCAGATAGAGACTAAGATAGTCCCCTGAGGAACACCGCAGAGCACGGCGCACGTGGCAGAAGGCATACATAAAATCAATGCGATGAACAGGGACGCTCGCTTTTGGCAATATTTCAAATTTTCTCGCAGATATGCAACATTTTCTGAATATCTTTTGGGTGACATAAAAATATTTCTTTAAATACTGGATTCTTTACATTTCAAAATGTTAAGAATTTACAAAAAATTTAGATAGTTTATTTTATACATTTATTTTGGTAGTTTCGTAGTAAAATACAGCCTACTCGATAAGGAACCTTATTAATTGTGAGAAAAATATAAATATCGATTATCTATTATATAAAAACAAACAAACACGACCGAGTGGTGTAGTGGTAAGTGGCCCTGCCTCATACGCCGAAGGTTCCAGGTTCGGGTCCTGGCCGGGGCATTAATTTGTGTGATGAATGATTTGTGAGATGTTTGTTCTCGAGTATATACTTAGGTTTATTCTGAGTTCCCCCCCAGATCGCTGTATTTTTTATTAATTTTTAAAAAATTTATAGATATTTTTGAAAAAATCTAAAAAATGGATTTATTTAAAAAAATACGTATTTCCTCACTACAACATTAGTATAGATACACATACTTATTACAAACTAAAATTGTTCTTATTAATAAAGCTTTTTTATTGCTTTTTCTTATCGTTCATAAATAATTATCTAATAATAATATAATAATAGTAATAATCCCCAGACAAAGACACCGACTGTATGGCCCCAAAGTAAGCAGAGCTTGTGACATGAATGACCTTACAGCGAACTGGGGGGAACCCAGAATAAACATACATATACAAATATCAACAACGATGACCCGAGAACAAACATCTGTGTTCATCACACAAGTCTCGAACAGGACTCGAACTGGGACCTCCAGCGTATGAGGCAGAGCCGCTAACCACTACGCTCCTCGGCCGTCATACGTAGATATAATGCATACGTGTGTCCATTATCTCCGATCAATAAGATGACACAAAAAACTTATTGATGATACAAAAAAAATACTTTTAAAGTATCGACACAATTGTAAAGACTACAGAGTGCGTGAACATCCTGTATAATTATGTACTTTATTGATACGTATAGCAGACTAGTGAAATATGAGGCACAGTTTTGCAGCCCCAGGCGAGTACTTAACGAGAATTCTACAACCAGTAAATCATAATATGTTCTTATGACGCTTCAGGATAACGGTTTCTACCAAATTGCCCTTTTATATCGTGTTAAGTCAATAAATAGAGGACACAACATATCGTAAATGTCCGTAGAGAAAATATGTTCCTACTGACTTACGTTAGACAGGAAAATGTTGATAATTAAATAAAAAAGTTTTTACCTGGAATTTATGGCGTTTCATTATATTTTTACGTTTTAACTCGATGTTTCGGTTTCTCTGCAGATACCGTGGTCAAGAGTGCCTCATTTAACGTCGACTTTAAATGTAAAAATATAATTATATATAATTATATTTTATAAATGCGAAAATATAATGTTAAAAATATGTTTTTATTATACAAGCAAAGTACTCTTTATAAAGCGGACTTCCACATATGTTTACATACATACAGTATGTTTTATCACAACTAAGTAACTCATAAGGCCCCTAGCCATTACGGATCTTTATCTCTCCCTAAGACAGTGTACCCATCGCCACCCCCTGAGTAGTTAAACTTTTTATCTGCTTGATTTATACCACTTATACTATCTGGCTTCCTGATAGTGTCTGACAAAGTGGAGCTGCTTAATCAATTACTTGGCAGAGGATTCAAAGAATAATTCAATCGGTCATCTGTAAGCAAGCAAGGAGGACATAAAAAAAGTTATTCTGTATTTCTTTTAAACAGCAACTTTTTCTATTCTGTTCGGTTTGTAGTGTGCTTCAATTGTGTTAAATTAAGTGCTTGCCCAGACATTTTTTACATGAGGTGGAGTGACTAAAAGTGCCTTTTAGCCCTTTTTTGAAACACTTTATACTCGGGTTCATTAAAGCATAACGGGAATACTAACTGTACTTACTTGCTTATTCAAAAAAAGAGGAACTAACATTTCTAGTACTGAAAGTGACATTATGGATGATCCGTTCGTAAAGCTAAATATATGTAGTTTAAATTATATTGTAGGTTAACTTCTTCCTCTTTGAACTGTCATAATTTTGTGCGACCGTGATGAGCCAATGTAATAGAAGGAAGAGGCTCTGTTGAGTCATCAACAAGTAATCGCGCCACACGGCGGGGCTGTCCCTTCCCCGCACGCACTTCACCTTGCGCCCTTCCCCGCGCGTGTCTCACCGCACGCCCCACCGCAACTCGGAGCTTGCACCAAGCGCACAGCCGGCGACCAGTCAGCTGTTACCATATCGACGGAACGGCTGCGCTCGCGCTTCTCAAGATTAAATCCATTGTTTGCCTTTATTGCTTTGTGACGATTAATACATAGTAATATTTACAGTCCACGCTAGTTTAATTTCAATATTTAGAGCTACCGAGGCACCAGGCTCTCAATTTTTACCGGCTTCGATCAGATCGTTACCTGGACATCGCAAAACTTACAATCAGCTAGGTTCGTAACTAATTTCCAGGTTTTAAGCTGTAAAATACAGCCACCAAACCTAAGCTGCACCACAACAGAAGCAGAACAAGTCCGGTGTAAATATAATTAGTTGGTGGGCATCGCGCGGAGCGCACGTCCTCATGGCGCGTAAATTGTCGCCTAATTTAATTACGCCCCTCTGGAGACAGGGAATTCAGTTTGACGTCACGAACGGGAATAAATAGATAACGTGCTCACTGCAGTCCGTTTTTATACGTGGTTTTTTGATGCTATGACTGCCATGACGAGGACTGGATCTGCGTAGTAATGTGGTTGTCTTAAAATGGAAATATAATGGTAGTATCCATCGAAATTTTAAATTTGAGACCTCTGACTGATGTATATATCCATGTATATATATATATATATATATATATATCCATGATGTGTATATTAACTTATCTGAAAAATGTATGAACCGTCTTTTTCTTTGTTGTTTGGCAAGGATAGTGAGGACTACTAGAGAATTGTGCTAAAGTATGAAGTCACAACTCTTGCATTGAATAATACTTACCATTTATTGTCTGTATTCCCGCCGAAAAATATATTAAATATGTTAAATGTTGCAAGTTCTAAGTAATAAATAGCCAGAATTATTATTTTACTTACTTAAAATCCATTGTAAAATCACGTGTTACCTAAACAAAAAATATAATGCAGAACTCGTATATAAAATTTCGTTTTCAATTATCTGGTTTAAAATATCATGGACCGTTTTGAACAATTGATACCCTTATAATATATATAAGCAGAAAATTTACACAAAAGTACACCACGCATAAAGAAATGAACAAATGTGGTATTAGAGTCAGAACGTTAATTCTAGTATTTAACTAGAAAGCAAGCCGTACAGCGGACGCAGAACTTGTGTTAGCAACAATTAACTCAATTAGAGAAATTGATTTAAGAAACAACGTGTGGGAAATTGAATTAGATATTTAAAAGTTGCCGTTGTATAAGAAATGTTTGCGATACAAACAGGATGTTGTTATATGGAATGGATGTCATTGTAAATATGGAACTTGATTTTGTATTGCAGTGACGTGGCGGCCGCCATATTGTCAAACCGTGTTCTTGCTGCTTTGGTCTGCGAGTACAATCAGTGCAGTTGCTGTATACTTGTATATGTCGTGGCCAAATCTTTGGATCGCTCATTTTTATTAAATGCTTGACCTTTTCATGAAATGGTCGCATTTCATGATGTAGCTAACTATATTTGGCCACATCGTTGAATTGCAAACGTTTCACGAATTGATCATCTACGATTGGCCATAACGTGACATTTTTTTCTTAGAACCTAGTTGACTTGTTATTTGCCTAAGCCGAGTGAACGAGGTAAGCGTGGTGTGGCCAGTAACCGGCCAAGCGTCATTATGCAAATTAAACTAATAAATAGTACAAAACAGACAAAAAAGGCTTAGAAAACCAACATGTTGTTAAAATAAAATAAAATAAATAAAAATAAATCAGCTAATTATAACTATAAACTAATCATGATGTGGCCAGTGGACAGTCGATCAATTAATTAATGCTTTTCATGAAATGATCGAACATTTCATGATGTGGCCAATTCTACGATATAGTCACGACGTATGTCCAAGCGTAACTCGCACATTGGGCTGCACGCACAAATGACTGGAACTATCTTTAATCATTTATGGATGTTTTATATTTATTTTTGTATGGTTGTCAAAAATAAAAGCTTTGCGTAATTTAATTTATATTTTTACGAGAAAAATAACAAAGAACGCTTTCCATCCTCCTAACCTAATTACGGTTACCAGTATAAAAATATATCTTTATAAATAAAATCTCTGGTAAGAGGCTATAATATCAAGTAAAATATAACAAATCGATTGTCTCCCATACTTATATTATGTCTCCATAATATAAGTAAATAATATTATTGTAGATATTATGGAGCAAAATGACAGATCAAATATTATTCGAGAGAATAAAGAAAACAGTATTATTCTGAGGACATTATAATACGCTTATTGCTTATTTTCTATCGAAATGAAACTTGATAGTATATTAAAGTAAAGGTATCTCAAAATAAATCGAATAACAATATTCTACGTGGTTCCAATCGAAATAGGGCTGATCTGTTGTTATTTAGGTGTCAAATTAACTTAAGAGGAATTGTATTTATTAAATTATTTTTGAACTCTGTTTGGGTACTACTTAATCAGCTGATTCAAAATCTTATTCGCAGAGGTAGCGCTTTACAGTGCTACACACTTTTTTGGTGAAAACTTTTCAAGTAATTTGTAAGGACGGCCTATGTGTGCGATAAGTTATATATACAGCAGTCGTGTGTGCGTGATAAAAATGTATTGAATGTTCACGCGCACCAAGGCGCGAGAACACGGTTTGACACAATGATATGTTACATATAGACAAGTCATACCCACACATTACCGCACAAAAAAACGGCGTTTACGTAACTATAGATACCTACCCGATATATAGAGTAATATAATTTGTTGGAGAGGGAAAGAATAATACGGTTCACTTGTTGTTAGAAAGAGATATCTATGTACTTCGTGACGTTGCGTTGCACTAATTGGTCGCGAGCGTGCGTGACGTAATACGTGAATTGTCGCAATTCTATAGCGTTATCTCTTTTACTCCCACATACAAAATGATATTAATTCTCGCTCTTCAAGTTTGTTACGTAAATGAATAGCCATGTCAATTTTAAAACGTCATTTTAAATAGAAAAATAAAATAATAAATAAGGTAGTTATAAACTAAAGTACTTACGCATGAAAAGAATCGTTTATTATTTCTTTAACAGTAAAACTGTAATTAGTACACTGTCTTAAATTAAACAGACAAGAAAGCATTGTACGGTGTTAAAAACACAGAATAGGGAATAAGTTTTGTTTGACGTTTAGCTGTGACACTGGGTTGCCACAAGACTAAGTGAAATAGCGGGCAAATGCCTTGTATTTGCGTTGCCATTATTGAGCGCGGACAACCTGTCTATATGTAAAATGTCATTGGTTCGACAAGATGGTGGCCGCGTCACTGCCGCCCAAAGATAAGTCACATATTTACAAGCACACGCACACATAGGGCCGCGCCTACAAATGAGTGGAATCAGCTATACTTGTATATAATAGATTATTTCGCTTCCGTAGGTAAACAAATATACAAGAACATGCAAAAGTAGATATTAGTCAAAGAGGTACTCCTCATTTTCTCGATCTGGCGCTAAGCAATCAGACTAGAAATCACTAATTATTAATATCTACACATATACATAATGTGTAATCATTTCATACCAAATATTGGTCTGCTTATAATGATATAATATTTCTTGATGATAAAATTCTACATATTTTCCTAAAAAAAAGTATATAAACATCAATATTAAAAGCGCTGAAGCAATCTAAAAACCAGTATATCGCTGATTGCAGCGTCAAAACACAATTTTCATAAGAAAACGGTTTTCTTGTAAGCGGCACCCGGCGAGCGCTACAATAAACAATTGTCGACCGGACGAACTCTCAGTTCACTCACTGATTGTCGTTTACTGGAACAATTTGATTTTCATTCATTTCGTTCATTTAATTCTTTGTGAATGTTTCGAATACAGCTGTATGTTGAATCAAATTGCTGAACTTATAAACTTATGATGGTCGAAGTTTTTGTTTTGTTTGAATTATTGATTAGGTACAGTAGAGGTGTCGACATGGAAAAACATTCATTCCGCCTTTGCTTTGGAGCCAAGTGTTCGTAACGTTGCGTATTTAGTAGCGGAGAAATAATGAAATTTTTAGATTATTCAAGATTTTTATCGATAAAAAGATCATTGATATTAATTTACTTTTTTGTGCAACGAACAAAAGAATATACGCTTCTCAAATCCAAAAACATCATAAGTTCCAAGATACCGTTAAATTTAAATTTTCATTAAGCAGAAGCAGCGACGAGTAGAAAGTACTTCATAACGTTGTGCATGTCTTTGTTTAGAACTCCTTATCAAATATGCTAAAAAGATTTGAGTATTGTACATTTGCATATGCACACCGTACATTTCGTCGCTTTTTATGAAAATGTGAAAGTTAAATGACGTACAAAACCTCTGTATAAATATTTATTTATTATTATTATTATTATTTTATTTATTATTATATAATTATTATTTAGCTATTAAAGTGAAAATAGGAAACAATAGTTTTTAATTTTTTTTTTTTTTTGGTTGCCCTCCACGGGAAGGCCAGGAGGATATAAAAAATGCTCTGACGCATACTCCGCGCGCGCGATCGGAGTTATGTGGGACTCGTCCCGACGCCTACCAGAACCATACCCACTAAAAAAACCCCTGTCGGCTCGTGCATTTTTGCCACTCAGCCTTCATCTGAGCGACGGCCAATTGGAGAAAGAGGCCGCGCTAGCGGGGCCTTTAAGGGGTCACCCACTGGGATTTACATAGCACTGAAGGTGCTCAAAAGTAAAAAGTAAATAATTTAAAAACATTAAAAATTGAAAAATAAAAATTGCATTAATTCGGATTTACGTTAGAATTAGAATTTACGTTAGAATTAGGATTTGCGGCCTGAAGGGCCTCGAGATCTAAAGTTAACTGCGTGGGTTCGCCAGTGTGCGCGTTTCTCGGTCTAGCGACTTTGAATTTCGAGTCTGACACAGGAGCAGTATATGAGACTGAATCTCGAACAAGATGATTGGGATGGGATTCGGCGCGTTTGAAGAACGATTCTGAGAGTGTTTTGAGGTGCTGTTGCACTGTAGGTAGTTCAAGATCTCTGTGCAGGTCCGCGTTACGCACGTACCAAGGTGCGTTTGTGGCCCTGCGGCAGAAGAGATTTTGACTACCTGCAGTTTATACAGGACGGAGGGTTTGGCGTGGGCAAAGACCGGCGAAGCATATGACATGACGGGTCTAACGCAGACTTTATAAAGCGTACGTTTATTTCTAAAAGACATTTTACTTTTTCTTCCTATCATACTATATAGACGGCTTAAGTAAAAACGGGCGAGTTTCGTTACTCTATCGACGTGTGGCTTGAAAAAAAGCGTCTGATCTAAGGTGACGCCTAAGTATTTAATACTGCGCTTCCAGGGGATGGGAATACCTAACATTCGAATGTGGGGATCGTTGTAGCGATTACGACGTTTGTGGTCGAATTGAATAGCAGAACTCTTTTCTGGGTTGACATCGATACGCCATTTTTGAAACCAAACACCGAGGGCGTTTACGGCCTTTTGGAGTCTGGTGATGTTATACGGGATCGATTGACCTTGTGTAAAGGGTGGTATCGTCAGCAAAGAGGGCGAGTTCGACGCCTTTTGGCGGGATGGGGATGTCGTTAGTGTACACGGTGTACAGCAGAGGGGCGAGGACTGAGCCTTGCGGGACTCCAGCCTTTATGGGACGAGGCGCGGAGAGCGTGCCTTCATGTTTGAATCGAAACGAACGGTCTTTCAGAAACGACGCGATTAATCTGACTAGGCGAACCGGTAAGCCTATTTTATAGAGTTTAAAAACGAGACCGCTGTGCCAGACTTTGTCGAAAGTCTTGGCTACGTCAAAGAGAACCGCGATTGTTTTTTTACGACGCGGATAGAATCGAGATAGTATCGAGTATGTACTCGACGATTCGATGGACTTGCTGAGGGCAGGAGTGCTTAGCGCGAAAGCCGAACTGGTGGGGAATAATGAGAGGGTTGCCATCCGTTGGAAACACATGGTTCCGCATTCGAGAGAGTATGACTCTTTCGAGAAGTTTAGACATTGCCTTGAGGAGGCTGATGGGTCTGTAATTAGCCGGGACGTTCAGAGGTTTACCCGGCTTGGGAATGCCTATGACTGTCGCTTCTTTCCAGGCTTTTGGAAAGTAGCTATGGTCGAAGCAGGCATTGAAGATGATAGCTAACAAGGTAAGCACCTGCTGGGGCAGGTGCTTAAGTGCGTGGTTGGAAATTCCATCCGCACCCGGAGCCTTTTTGGACTTTTGACTTCTAATGAGAACCAAGATTTCATCATTAGAGACTGTGACGGGGTCGTCAGTGATGGGGAGAGATTCTCTGCGGAGAACTTCGTCCTCCACCGCCTGGATGTGGGAGGGATCCGTGGGTTGCGTGCTGGGCGAACATTGTGCCGCTATGCTGTCGGCGAAGCATTCGGCTTTCTCTTCGACTTCGAAGGCAATAGTGCCGTCGGGACGAGTGAGAGGAGGAACGTGAGAGGCGGCGTCTACGCGTAAGGCACGGGCCATTCGATAATACGCTTTGTGGGACGGAGAGATATTCTCCATAAGATCGTTAAACTGAGCGTCTCGGAGTTCCGCGAGGCAAGACTAACTTTACGTTGAAGCTGATTCGCAGCTGTTCTGTATGCGGGCTTGGGATATTTCTTGGCTCTCCGGAGAGCCGCGTTCTTGGCTTTAATGAGATTGCTAACGGCTAGGGGAAGCGCGGGTTTGCCTTGCTTGGCAATTATTTCGTTGTCGCTGATGGCTGAGTTGATAGCATCTGTGAGAGTGTTGACTAATGAATCTATTTTAACCGGGATATCTAACTGGTCGGGCGAAATCGCGAGCGGAGAGTTAGGGGCCTCTAAGGCTGAAACTAACGTATTTTTAAAGCCTTTCCAGTTGGTAAAGGTCTTAGGAGATGTGACGTTATCGTTAGGCGCACCTAGGACGAGGGAGACGGGGCGATGGTCGGAGCTTAGGTCATCGAGCGGTTCGATGGACCTGAGATCAAGATTAATTCGCTTGATAATTGCAAACTCGAGGATGTCAAGAGAGTAGGTCGGGTTGTTGGGATAGTGAGTGGGAGTGATGGGGGATATGACGTCTAAGTCAAGTGCGTTAGTGATGTCGAGGAGAGCGATACTGCTGGTGTTGGTCGATAGGCACGTCCAGTCAGTATGTTTGGAGTTAAAGTCTCCGAACATAATGACTGAATGGCCGAGGGCGAGAATGGCCTCAAAGTCGCTGCGGATTGGTCTGGAGCCACATGGTATGTATACTGAAGCTATGATGATGGTCGGATGACCAGTCATAGCCAGTCTACACACAGTGGCTTCCATGTTGAGGAGAGGAGGGGTAGGGAGAGGACAGCAATGGAAGCCTCTTTTGTAATATATAGCGGTGCCGCCGAAACTGTCGGAGTTGGGCCTATCGTTGCGAGTAAACGCGTACTTAGGAATAGCGTATCCCCTGGAGCGGTTAGGAGTAAGCCATGTCTCCTAGAGAAGCAATAAGTCAGGTTCTTTGTTCTGAAGGAACAGTTTGATCTCGGGAAGGTTGGTGCTAAGGCTACGAGCGTTAAAAGATACTAGGGATAAGCCCTTGGGTTTAATACGACTGGACGCGGGATTCGCGGGTCTAGACATTATAATTTACTTATTTACGAATTTATACAAAAATAAAAAATTTATAAAAAAAATTAAATTTATAACGAACTTAGAAGCGAGTGATGCTCGGCTAACGCAAATAAACGCTCTTGAGGAGAGCGAGGAAGGAAATTTCGTTAATGTCGACGTTTTGAATTACGTGAAACACGGTCTTCATGTCCTCAGCCAACGACGACTGAGGTGCGGATGACGGAGCGGGACGCGGCCCTACGGGATCTACGGGAGCTGGGATGGGTCGGGAAGGTGCAGGCGGGACGGCCGGACGCTGCCTCCAAGACAGAGCCTGAGTAGGCGTCGGCTGAACGGGCTTTGCTTCCGGGGGACCCCGGTTGCGCAGCAGCGGGAAGTTAGCGGGAGTGAGCGGCGGCGCCGGTTCAGGCGTGGCCCTTTTAGCGGTGGAGCGCGGAGCGCGCGGGCAACCCCTGTAGTTAGCTGTGTGGCCGGACTGGCTGCAAAGCACACAGGCAGGGGGGAAGTGGATTCGGGAGTGCGAGTGCACTCCTTCGTTATATGAGGATCCAGGCACTTAACGCACCTGGGGGGAGCTGAACAGTTAGCCGCTGCGTGGCCATAGAGCTGGCAGCGGTGGCACTGCCCAGGGTGACCGCGGGGGTTGGGACGCTCGACGGGGATGTTCGAGAGTCCGCAAATTGCGTGAGCCTCTCTGAAAATCTCCTTCGATTTGGGAGTATTGGATAGGATGACTAGAGCTAAAGGAAAACGCCTACCGCGGTTGGAGTGCATCTTGTGCACTGCTTCGGCCGGGAAACCCTGGGACTTGAGGTCCTCGAGGATTTCTTCGTTCGCGAGCTCGAACGGGACGCCCCGAGTACTGCACGGATCTTACGCTCCTCCGGGAGGGCGTAGGTGTGAAATGCGATTTGTTTTAAAGAGAGTAACCTGGTGAAAGGGCGAAAGTCGTCGATGGTCGCGACCTGGATTTTAATTGTATCGCCTGCGTTGGTTGCTTTTAGATAATAGATTTTTTGCTCTTTGCAAAGATTTGAAACTACGGTCCATCGCGCTTTTTCGCGGAGAAAGACGGGCGGAGGGAGCTGAGGCTTCGGCGGGACGGGAGCGCAGCGCGTCGCTGGCTTCGATGTGACCGACGGAGACGCGGTTACTACGAGCGATTTTAACGGCGCGGGGGCTGGTGTTGAAGACACCGGGGAGGGCTCGGGTATTGAAGATACCGAAGCTTTCTGTATCTTCGCTTCTTTTCTGTATCTTTCTGCGCTTCTTGGAGCGCTTGGCGACGAGTTGAAACGCGGGCTCAGGAGAGCCGGTTAAGGTGACGGCATCTGACGACGTATCAGACGCGGGTTCGGAGTCGCTCCCGGGAGCGGTACGCTTGCGACGCGACGCGTGAGAGGATGCGACCGATTTGCAGTCCATCTCGGACGAGGCGGGAGACGCGGGAGAGCTATAGACCTGAGGGGTCTGGACGTTGGAGGCCTGAGGGGCCGGGGACGCGATTGATGCCTGCAAGGCCTACGTTAGGATGTCTTTTGGGATGGAGACGCCTGCCGCAGCAAGCGCCTGGGGGAACGCGTTAATAACGCTTAGCGGATCCATTAGGGAGGGTTGGGACAATAATATGTATAAATATAAGTATAATAAAAGATGCCTAGTTCCTAAAAACGTAGCAAAGCCCTAGCGGCTAACCTCCCTACCAACGGTAGGGGGGCTGGGGAGAAAAACTTAAAACTAACCGTAGTATGCCGAAGGAAACCTAAAAAAGGGTACGCAGGTAAAGAGTTGACCGCGTTAGGGTCAACCTTTACCGACAGAAAGGACAAATACACACGAAAACACACAGATATGATAAAAATAAATATGAAAATAGTAGAAAATAAATGAAATAGAGAAGAAAAATAAAATAAAAATAATAAAAGGACTGGTTCAATACAAATTCGTTGTCACCGCTACCTGGAAACCTAAAAAGGGTACGCAGGTAAAGAGTTGACCGCGTTAGGGTCAACCTTTACCGACAGAAAGGACACATACACACGAAAACGCACAGATATAATAAAATAAATATGAAAATAGGAGAAAAATAAATAAAATGGAGAAGAGAAATAAAATAAAAATAAAAGGACTGGTTCAGTACAAATTCGTTGTCACCATTAAGTATCCTTTGTACTGAAACCAGACTACTTACGCTGGGCACAACACTGCACTCAGCACAAGCACAACACAACTTAGCACAGCACTTTGAAGACTAAGGGGCTTAGTCGCAAAGAAAAATCGCACTTCGATAGCACTCAGAGGGAGTAGAAAAACCTTGAAAACCGTAGCACGGAACCAACACGCTAAACTGTGACGTCAGTAGACTGAGCGCCACGGAATATCGGTAGGGAACGATCAACGGAGAACAGGGTCTTGCACGTCCGTACGGGGCGGCGATCGGAGTTTTTTTTTTTTTTTTGCTGCCGAGGCACCCTCGCGGGTGGGAGGTGGAAGATGAGTCATGCATACCCGCCCGCAGGTAAATTCCTCTGCGGGGGGGTTATGTGGGACTCACCAGAATGGCACCTACCCACTAAAAACCACCTGTTGGCTGTAGTTATTACCGTTAGCCTTCATCGGAAGCGACACCCGTCGGGAAGTTGGGCGCGCTGGCGGAGACCCGCTAGCGGGTCTTCCGCCTGTAGTGAAAGTTGCACTGAAGGTGCTCAAAGGGACATGAGTTGGTGGCCGTTCTGGGCAGCCTCCGGTGAAGCCGATTTAGGGATCAATTCATTTAAATGAACCTATAATGAATTGAGAAGGGAACTATGCTCTGCCAGAGCTAGCAAACGCTCTGTCGGAGTACGTGAAGCCCTAAGTTTACGGGCTAAGACTGCGATTTCACTAACATCGACATTTTTCATAGCGTCGCAGACGATACGCATATCGTCTGCTACGGAGGATTGAGGAGTGGGTTTGTATGGGCGAGGAGCCGGGATGGGATTCGATGCGGGGCGCTGCCTCCAGTTTTCTGGGGCAGGCCTGGACTGTGTAGGCTTTGCAGCCGGAGGAACCCGGCTACGCAGCGGTGGAAAGTTTTCTTGAGAAAGGCGCGGCGCCTGTTTGGGTGCCGCCCTCTTGGAATTGGAGCGCATACAACGGGGTGCACGAGGGCAGCCCCTGTAATTTGCGGTGTGGCCGGACTGGCCACAAAGCACGCAATCGGGAGGAGAGGGAGTTTCAGGAGTGCGATTGCACTCCTTAGTGAAGTGAGGGACCAGGCACTTGACGCACCTGGGCGGTGCGCGGCAGTTGGCCGCCACGTGCCCGTACAACTGGCACCGATGGCACTGGCCGGGATGACCGCGGCGATGAGGCGCCTCGATTGAGATCCCAGAGAGGCCACAAATAGAGCTAACCCCTTTCAGGATCTCTCTGGACTTGGGGACGTTGGCGAGAATCACCAAAGCGAGAGGGTGTTGCCTCCCGTACTTGCTGTGCATTTTATGCACCGCGAGTGCCGGGAAGCCTTGGGACTGCAGATCCTCCAGGATAGCCTCGTTCGATAATTCGAACGGGACTCCCCTGAGTACCGCTCTGATCTTACGCTCTTCTGACAGAGCATAAGTGTGATAAGCATATTGCTTATCGGTGAGGAGCTTAGTCAAAGCTCGGAAATCGTCTATCGACGAGACAGTGATTTTAATACATTCACCCGAGGTTACCGCTCGGGTGTAATGGATCTTGTGCTCATTGCACAATGTCGAGACCTCAGTCCATTTACCCTTTTCCCGAAGGAAAACGGGTGGTGGGACCTTGGCCTTGACAGAAGTTGGGGCCGGAGCGGGTGTTGAAGACACCGGGGCAGCTGGCGTTGAAGACGCCGCAGGGGGTGTAGGGACGGGCGTCGAGGGCGCCGGGTCTTGTTTCGAGCGCTTTTTAACAAGGGTGAAAGAGGGAGGCTCAGGGCCAGTTGGGGTGGCGTCCGAGGAAGACTCAGTCGCGGGTGCGCGCTTGCGGCGCAGAGGGGCGTCTACTTCGCACTCCATGTCACTGGAGGAAGGGGACGCGGGAGGGCCTAAGACCTGAGGGGTCTGAGGGACGGGGGTGGCCTGAAGGACCAGTTTGGAAATCAATTCCTCGATGTGAGGGAGAAAGGATCGAAGTGTATGAATCATATTAGGGATGCAGTAAGAGCTTTTAGCGTCGTGAGCAGCGATCAGCTGATCTTGAATTTCCCTAATGCTTAGGGAAGCCATTGCGGAGGGGTTGGGGAGGGACAACAATATATAAATATATATACTATGAACCTATCAACGATGACTAACTTCCTAAAACCACCCTACACGCAGTAGGGCGGTTGAGGACGACGCGGATAACTTACTCGAACACGAAGACTCGAGGCACCTGGAACGACGAAATTCCGTCGACGAAGCTCACGTTCCACGAAGTACGGTTAACAGCCCACTGTCCGCCGTGAAAACGGCGTTAGAAACTTATTAGAAGTACGGTTAACGAGCCACTGTCCGCCGTGAAAACGGCGTTAGAAACTTAATACGGTATACAACTATGAAATTATATATTACGACAACAACCAGTGAAATTTGGGTGCTCGATTAGCGCGGGGGCTAAAAGAGCGGGAAGGCGTCTGCGATCGACGTGCGCTCGAGAACGCACGCAGACCGAGACTGAATGGCGATCGGAGCGAGAATGATAGTTTTTAAAGTAGGTACTGATTGTTGAACCAAATTTATAGCTACTACGTCGTAGTAAGCGTAGACTGACCAATAGAGCTACTTGACGATATAAAAAAATAATTAAATATTTATTGTCATCCGCAAAGATACTGTATTTTAAAAGCAATTCGCATTACTAGACACAAACAGTAATTAACATTTCCTCCAAAAAAATACACAAAAAAATTATTATTATTTAAATTGGAACATCAATACATGAAATTGTGTTGCAATTCAAAATCTTATTTAATGCATGCGGTGTTTGGACGCCACGGCGTGACGTCACAGGCAAGTCTCGACGCCATATTGCTGGAGCAAGCGTTTTGACAGCTTAAATATTCAGTGTACTATGTATTTAGTATTTTTTTTATGAAATACTTAAAATAAATAAAAAATATATTTGATATCTAGGGTTCTACACATCACAAAATAATGTGAGATGGTTTTCGAAAACTTGTCAAATAGCCTATTGGGTAGTCTACAATTTGCAATATGTAATATATTGTTATTTATTTTTGAAAACACACCTTATTAGGTATGGCACGAAATGCTTGACAAGTAAAATACTGTGCGCATTATTAAAAAATATATAACATAAAACTAAACATATTTTATTCATTCAGAGCCTACGTTACTAAGTCGTGACGTCACAATTCGGTACCATTTTCTATAAAGGGAATAACGGGCTTTGCTTGCGTTCATATCAATGCGTCCTGTAAACTATATTGAACGATTGTTCTTTGAGCAAGTTTTCGGCATTTTATTATATCGTCGTATTATTATACGTTACAAATATGAAATTAAAAAGAAATAGTCAAGATCCCCATCGCATAATTTTAAATTTAAATATATACTGAATTAAATTGCTGCGCATTATTCAATTATTATTAACTCTACACTACTTATTGCTTGAAAAACAATTGTGCCTTGAGACACCAACGTTATTAATAGTGGATAAATTTTACGAACTCTCTTTTCAGTTTTATTAAGATCTTGTTTGATACTGATTATTTTATTGAGTACATCAAAAATATGAAAACAAAAACACTTACAACCTTGGAAAATTATCTTTCGAAATGTATTAAAACTCTGGGACCTCTGGTATACTACCATTTAAGAATAACTTATGAGTAAGGCGAAATCAAAGTAAAAAAGCTACTAAAAGCGCCGATAAATCTCACTAACTCCGAACTTTTTGCTACATAAATAAATCAAAACATGAAACCACTTTCATTACCAAACTTAAATCATTAAAACCACTTTAGGCATTAAAAGTTGAAAACCTCTAAATTTCAAAAACCCATAAAAATATCTCCCCCTCTTTCAAACGGCAACGTTAAACTCGGAAAGAATCAATTTGAGCAAGTTTGCATCCCATCGGCGCTGGAAATACGAATTCTGAGTAAATTTACCTGTGCGTCCCAGTGATGGCTGATAACTCAGCCCCCGGGGGACGCCCGGGACTCCCTGAATATTCCCAGGATATGAGGGAAATCAGCCTCTAAGAATGAAGAAAATTATGCAATAGAATGTATACTAAAGGTTATCACGGGTTATACAAATGTCCAAAGAACTAAAATCGTTCTTAATTCTAGCGTTTTTATTTAGCTTTGAATAAATGCTGACAAATTTATTGAAAACTATACGATTTTGAATACGATTTAAGTACCTACAAAATAGATATAGGCTTATAACATAAACATGATTCAACGTAAAAGTCCACGGAACCCAGTAACCGATGATTGTGTAGTATGTAAACACAAAGAGAGTAAAGTATTAATATGTAATGTACTTAGGCCCTTATGAAAACTCCTCGACAAAAGATAACTAACTTAATTTGAAATCGATAAAAATTGTCACGGAGCCATTAAGTTCACTTGAAAATACTTAAAATACTAAGATATTATTAAATCTATAATAGACTAAACATCATTATTTACCACTGACTAACGTGTAATTATTCAGAATTTTACAACTCGTTATGTAAGAAATATAATAAATTCGATGCTAGTAATAAGTGAATCGTCCTTTATTACTACATAGTTAAGTCAATAAAAGTTTACCATGTGTGTGCATTCGGTTCGACAATATTTGTTGATCAACAAGACTAGCTCAAAGAAACTACTATACATATTGTATTGTACTAGATTAGTGCCATTCGAGCTATTAACCACCAAAAACCCACTCATAAGCCATTCGGCATTTTTACCGCACATTTATTTACATTGATTATGCTGCCCGGCTGTGCCGATTAATGCCGCTCCGAATTGTGGGTGGTAATAACCGTGGTATAAAGTTATGTCATGTTTAATCTCAATCTGACATCAAAAGTTGTAAGAAAGTAACAAACAATACCGAATAGCTTTATATCCCGACTATTTGTAGAACGGTTGGTCTTTCTTTGTTGTTGATTGTAATATTTTTTTGATTGAAATATTAAAATATTTCCCTCTGTCAAACAATCTTTGATATGAGAATTATGAATAGATTACGAGATTGAGAACTTCGATAGTAAAATAAAATATACTGTACTTAAAATTGACAGCATTTCATATATTTTTTATGTTTAGAACGTAACAACTTTTCTACAGTTTATCTTGATTTTTTTAACAGCAACAGAATATATTTTGAACAAATATTCTACTCGAACCCAACGAACAACTTTTATCGCAACATCATTCTTATAAAGAATTCTCGGTTTGGATTAATTTAACCCCTGAAGCGTCACAGCAAATTAGGAGCTTGCTCTATCGGGCTCGGTCACAGAATTCGATGGTGGGACGTTTGAATTAATGACTTCACAGTATCGATTTGCCGATGGACTTATAGCTTAATTCGATTGTCGACCGCCGGCTATCAATCTTAATGTGAACAGAATCCTAAGAGAGTAGATTTAGATTTGTTATTTTTAATTTGTACCAAATGTGACAAGTGGTATTTCAAAAAGCATTTTGCCTATATTTTTATAAGCAAATAATTAAAATATCCTTTTTTTTGTGAATTTAATGCTCATTTCATGATTTATTAGACTTCAAAATCAATTACAATTTAACATTATTACCGATTTCTTTCACCTCAAATAACCTACATAATAATTCGCTTACGCAATATACATAGCGACAGGTATAACTGTTAAGTATCAGTATTACTTGCAGATCCACGAAACTACAAACAAATTGATTGAAATGGGTACAAATAGGGCTAATGGGCGTTTGAGTAAAGTGTGAGCGAATAACGTCGACTTAATTTAGGACAACACTGAGTCATCGCTTAGCGAGAGCGATGCGAACTGAACACACCCTCGCACCACGTGGTTACGCAATCGTAGAGTTTTAATGTTTGGATTATATAAAAAAAATACAATTTTCATGTTTTAAGAAATATATTTAATCGTGTTAATGTTTTTTTAGGTAAAGACTACTATGTTGTTAAGAGTAAAAAAGTATTGAAATGTATTTTCGTAAGTTTCTCCTATATGTCTCAAAATAAGTTGTAATTCTCAACTTTTACAAATCTTTGAAACAAGACCATCTAACTACAAATATATTATTTCATTCACATTCATTATTCATAAGCAAACAAAATAAGACACACTCACCAAAACTACCTACGCAATCCTTGAACGCTTAAAAATAGCACCCCAATAAAAAAACAAATAATCGCCGAGGTCAAACGGAATCCGCAACACTACGTAACCGAGGTGTGACGCAGTCGTGACGTCACGTGCGGGTCACCGGCCCTATCCCGTTCGCCATACACCATGGGTTAAAAATAGGCGGTTGTCATTCGTGACTAAAATGGCCGTCGCGCTTCTGATGCAGTGACGTTATGGGACTTTTGCCTTTTGTCTGTCCCCTTCCGACCCCCGGCCATGTCAGAGGTGAGCCAATTATTCCGCTCGGTTTATGAAGAGATCGTGTTGAGCATTTACTAAATCCAGTGGCTGTATATTGTGCCGGAATTACCGTTGTTCTTATGATTTTATGCTAAGAGTATGTGGTCTTTCTAAGTCTTTTTAGTTAAATGTGGTTAGCTTTTAGTATATACAATAATGATATATTATTACATATAGGATAAGGGGCCTGTTCCTTCCTTGGAAAAGTTACGGTTGAGGAATGTTTGTTTTGAATTAAAATTCTTGTAGATTATGGATATTTTATTCAACACACGTTAGATCCATTTTTGCTAATTTTGTGTCGTCCAGTAAACTATATAATATAAAAAAATTTACCACCAATCCAGCAGAAAGATCAGTGACGGTAAACTGGCGAGACTGCACGAGACGTGTCATCATGTTTCAAAGGTGGACCTATACCCACGAAGATATTTTAGATCAAAATACGGGAACAATCTCCGTATTTATATAAAAATTAATAGTTCACGTTCTTAGAATACAAACAGACTTCTAAGAATCATCAACCAGCTTTGATAACTAAAAATAAATCTATTTTTGTTTTACGACATTGAAGCACATTTCCCCGCACGGTTAACTGAAAAGTATATGATAATATAAATGTCGGAGTCAGCAATTCATTTTATTTAACTCACGAGTCTATTGTGCGGCATTCTGGCTCCAGTGGACCGCGGAGATTTATCAATTAGTTTTTTTTTTTATGAAACGTCCAGTGGGATATTCTTTAGTTTAACGTCTTTATTTGACAGTTAAAAAGTGAATTATATGTGTAAGCAGTATTAATTGGTTCGAAGGTTAATAGTAAAGGAATCATTTGTGATGGCCTAAATGGATAGTTGGTAGTAGCACTGACTTTTGGACCAAAGATTCTAGGTTCGCACCTTATTGAAATTATGTGCTGAAATATCTTGGATTCATTTTAAATGTAGGGAAGTTAGTAGGCGCTAGTAGTAAAATAGTTTACATAAAGCAGGTAGATACTGAGCTCAAAACGTTGTCTAAAATTCATGAACGGGTTCTATCTTAAATGTGTTTAATTCTGAGTTACCAGCAGTTTGCTATTTCATAAAAAGCATCAAAAAATTTGGTAGTAGGTATAGAATTTGCGTCAAACAATTATTATTTCATGAACGTGGTGAGGTCACGAGTCCTGGAAAACGGTTTTTATTACCTTTATCGACTTATAAACATCTTTTGATAACTGGACGTAATAATATGGAATAAAAAAATATTCAAACATTTTTGGTCAAAAAAGCAGAGCTATTCTAAAAATATGATTAATTAAAACAAGTTCAACTACACAACAATTCTTAATAAAGTAAACTTAAACCAAACATTGATTGAGCTACGGTTTAGACTATGTATTAGTTACAGACTGCACAATGCAGAAGCCTCGTGCGCCAAAGTTATTTATGCGCATAAAGTTATACAGCCAAGTGAAGTTATGAATTGTGGCGAAACAAGGGTTTATTCAAACTAAAAACAGTTGTCACAATTAAGTTGCAGGCTCAGAAAACAGTTGGTTTTTGTATAAGTTTTGAGAAGTGGGCGGGTTTTAGACGGACTGTGTGTTATGACCTAGCTTTTGTTATAGTGGAGCAAAAGTAAGTACTTAAGTATTTCATAGTTTAGAAACTGACTGAAGTCAGAAATAACAACGGTTAGAATTCTCAGCCAAGAAACGGTCATCGCTTTCTTTACATAAAGTCCAATTTACTAATTATTTTTTTCCTAATATTTTAATCCTCAGGTAATGACTTGTCTAATTAATCACTTGGTTACGAAGACGAACGTCATCATATTTTTGTCCTACCAAATTACCTAAAAGATTCCAGTCGTTCTACATATTGTACTAACAGGTTAAGCTGAAATGCACGAATAATATAGGTAATTTTAATTAAAAATACATTGTTGTACACTCAGATCTAATCTAAAAGTGGTAGAATATTGATACTTTTTAGATTCGCTTTAATTATTTAAACACATTTCATGACGTTCAGACCGTCGTTTAGCCAATATCACGTAAATAAATTTACAAATAACACGTAATAAGAACAAGAACATAAAATTAATTGAATGCATTCTAAACAAAATTTGAATCGCTGATCAAACTATCCAAAGAGGTTGTAAAACTTCACGACCTTTTTATTAAATTTCCAATAAAAAAAAAAATTCGAAAAACTGCAGCCCTGGTTTTACTCTTTGGTGGAGGCGGTAGGAGCTAATTGCCTACGGTTTTTAAGCATATTGAAAGGTGATCACTTAGAAGATAAGCGCGCTTTGCAACTAGCCACTTTGGCGCAGGAAATAAGAAGGCGGTCTACCAAAGTATTGGGTTAATTATAGGCGACTAAAGTCATTAGGGGACAATTACAAAGCAAAACGATTTAATTACAAAGAAAACAACGCCTACTGTTTGGGTTTGTACAAAAATGTGTTGTTTATCGTATTTTTAGTACAAAAAGTTGGTATGCTGTGAATGTAAAGAAGTTATCATAATGCTTTTGAAAGTATTGATATTATCTGAGTCGAGTAAAAATGATTTCTCTGGTAGAAATTATAAATTTACTAAAAGACACTTAACGCTTAAATTATTTATTTAGCCATTTTCATTACAACTGCTGTAAACTATGAAATCAGCTTACTGTACGTAGAAAAATAATACATTAGACCGACTAAAACCGAAAATAATCATGCAATACAACATAAAAAAAGTTGAATTTCTAAATGCCTGACGTCTCCAAAAACCCCAAAACATTATAAAAATTCAGTGGTCTCACATTTTTACATATAAATCGCGTAAAGGGACGTCATACCGTCTCTAAGTGTAAATTTTTTATGCCCGAACTCCCCGGTGCGGGCTATAAATTGGGTTCAGTCCATAGAGGCACGGTCCCCTGGCGTTGCTGCCAAATAGAAAACTGATTTTTTTTGTACTGGCATGCTCTAGTCTATTAATTTATAGTCTGCGCTGATGCTGAACTAGCAAAATTTTGCGAAGGAATAAACTTTGGGATTTAAAACTAATTGTTTCTTTTTTATTGGAGCATATCGTTGATGTTTTGATATGGTCTATTTTTGTTAATGGTAGCAAATCTTTTAGTTGCCCAATTCGTCTTTATCGATCTATTATTATAGGAATTAGGTCGAGAAATTAAAATTTGTCATTTCTTTTCTTTTGAAATCTAATTGCTTTTCTTCGTCGTTTCTAAAAGTCTAGTAAATTTTCATCACGTTCATCCCTCACACAGATTTTTAAAATGGCAGGTCCTTTTAGGGACTCTATTTAATTATTTAATTCATAGTTAGGTGGAAATTGTAGTGCAGAAAATAATTACTCACACTATTTATATCTCAGTATATTGAAAAATGCAAAATAATCCTGTCTCAAGTAAGTTAAATGTTTGTAAGTAACCCATCACTCACTGTACACAGTAAAAGTCATTCTTCGTCATGAGCGAACGAAAACCCATCAAATATAATTTGGCGAAAGCTGTAAAAAGGCGCTTTTTTCACGATCCATGTAAGCCCCGAGTAGTAATTTTACTTTATAGCTACGACACGTAGCTTATTTCATATTGGTACTTGGGCGCACGATAGGTGGCGCTGTCGTGGCTGTATTGTGCGATGCTACATTTCATACGATCTTCAAGACCATGTAGATTATTGAAAACTTAATTTAATGGGTTCCGGTTTTGACTGTCTTCAACTCAGTGTGGCTTAATGTATGTACGTCATAAAAAGGTAACGTATGTGAATGTCTGATAGTAATGACGATCATCTCTCGCTTGCATGAAAACTGCATGATAAGTTATAAGCCAGCCTCTCAGTACTACAAAAGCAAAGTTAGATATCCAACTGAAAAAATTAATGAAATACGGAAACTTATTTCTTTCTTCACATAATTATAACTGTGCTTAGAAAACCTAAACTTATACCTAATAAAGAAAAATTCAATAAAAGAAGAAAATGTCTTGTAGCTTAAGCTCCCAAAATTAAATCTACGTTTGCGAGTATGCAATTTCTAAATCTGTCCGCAGTGTTATATAATAAATCAATAAAAAATTACATATTTATCCAAAAAGCCATAATGAATGCAGAAAGGTGTAGGCATACTGAATGGATTATAAGTTTTAAGAGTTAAATTATGAGGAAACTGAAAAATTATTACTTTAATAAAGAAAATGTTAAAGTCAAGGATTTAAGTTTTCAACAACAACAAACAACACATAAACACTCGCACACGTTACACATTCATGTGGTGAAATGTTATGAAATTTAATATTTATGTTATTTATTTAGGCTATTTATCTTTTTTTTTAATAAATTTTTTATATCGATTGCTATGGAAGAGCGGAGTCTTCTAGTGCAGGCGTGGAAGTGTAAAAGATGATTCCAAGTAATAAAATTGTATAACCTAAAACCTGGAACTGAAATAAAAAGTTCATTATTATTATTGTACAAAAGCTATTAGTTGTTACTTTATCATGATGTAAGCTCTCACAACACAAAATTAAATGCAAATACAAATACAATAAGACAACTATTTTTGTTTGAACTATACCGCTCCTGAAGGAGGGTTTCGTTACATTTTAGGTATTAAATGAACATACTTATTTGTAAGCCTATGTGCGGCCAAATCAATATCCTATATATTCATCATTAAACTGTACAACATAGTACTTTCCGCACTCACATTAATACTTACAAAAACATGATCACAAGAAAGCGTGATTAAGTCAAAAGCCGCAGTCGGACTTGCGAGCCAAAATAAATTGGCTGCTGGTTTGAAATATTACCTCTGGATAGGTTTTCGATGGTTCTCAAACTGCGGAGGAACTGAGCGCGATCTGCCGCGGACTTGGCAGACCGAACATGTACTTATCCAAATTTTTATATTAACTCTGCTCTTTTCATTTAGGTAGTCTTTTTTTGGAAAATTGGTCTGGAGTTGGAGTTTGTGGTGGTTTTGTGCCAAGTTTGTTTGTGAGTGTCTTTACGATAATGTTCGGGTTTGTATTTTGAGGTTTTAAATTTGTAAAGACCATCATTATGTACTTAAGCATTTATCAAAAAGAAAAACCGCTACAAAACTGATAAAAAACTACTTGCAGACTTTTCAGTTTACAAAACTTCAATTACTTCAGTCCTACCGAAGTCACCCAACAGAAACGATTTCAATATACCCGTCCCATTAGACACTCGTCTCCCTCTTGAGATCTTAAGACTTACCGTAGTTACAGCGATCTGGGATTACATGGAGACATAAGGAGACTGTCGTGCAATCCGTCCTGGACCGAGACAAGGCGGCGCGGTTGATCAATCGCTGTCAAGATTGAAAGTCAGCTGTGAAAGTCCATGGAGAGTATTTAATCAACATTCTTTTGCGTGACATTTTAATTTGTGGTTAATTTGGTTCTTTGTTAATAAAAATAACATACAACATCACCGCAAAAAAATATTGTTAAAACTATAAGTGCATTCATACTCACTAGTCTAAGGATATTGGGGGCTTTATCGAAAATCACTCGAGTTCGACTATAATCCCTCATTTAAGATAGTATACGTTCACCTATAATACTGATTAAGTGAAGTTTGCTTTGGCCTGTAGGGAATAGATGCTTAGCTGAGCGATTGTGAACGATGAGATGTAACAAGGGTTTCGGCAAAGTAGGTAGCGGTTAAACCATAGGCGTTCATATCGGTATTTTTATGATAACGAATCTCTGCAAGTTTTCAATACTTTTCCTGTCAATAAAGATTTACTTATATTTACTTAAACTAAGGGCTCATTTTTCAATCGTCAGATAACTGGTATCTGGAAAATAACTTTGACATAGAAAATTTATGTCAAGTTCTAAAAATTATTTTACTGATTTCATTTTCATTCAAAGTTTTCTGAGCTTAATACAATCAGCCCTCACTAGTAATGTTATAATAAGTTTGGACATTTGGGCGTTAGTGTGCTACTGGCAAGCAATGAGATTTACGTTTCTGATCTTTAAAAGTAATAAATATATAAAAATTATCGTTTTTAATTTTAATGTTATGGTTATTGAATCAAATTAATTTTTTTGTTCAATTATTTCTTTATTGTTTGCTGAATTTATTCTGATGTGACTAAAATACACACATTTTTGTTTACAACGTTATTGTTGGATAAGTGTCGTTCTTTGACAATTAGTTCTTTGACAAAAAATTTAGTTCTTTGACAAACTAAAAATGGATTTTGGACAATTTTGAAAATTTTAAATCTATAAAGTAATAAAATTAACGAAACGGAGGCTTCAATGATCTAGTTTCTAAGCGATTTTGTTGATTGAATAAATAAGTGTTAAGGTAGGTAACATGAGAAATTAGAAATGCAGAAATGACAAAAAAGTACTTTAAACAAAAAAGTACTTTGCATAAAGTTGAACAGAACATGTGAGATTGTTTTTTCTCTGAAACTAAAGTGCTTTTTCCAGTGTCTCTTACTTGTACATAATAAATACCTATGCGGGTATAAAACTTTGAATCTAGAAGAACGTAAACGTAAACATGTTGGATTTAAATCCTTCTACCGTCCTGTCCTTTTACGGCCCGTAAAAACACACATCTATATATAAGTAGGTACTCTGGGGGGTCGGGACCCTGGATGGACCTAATCTAACCTAGGGAGGTCTTCCTAATCAACAAAGGAAAAAAACACTTTTAACTTTAAATTACTTTTTATTTATGGGGAATCTATTTTATAAAAATATAATTAATAATTCTTAGACTATTATGGGGACGAAGCCCGCAATAGAATTCCGTAAAGGAATTCCTTAAAGGAATCCCGTCAAGGGATGCCCTGGAACAATCTTCCATATTCTATATATTTTTACATTTTACAAATAAAATCAAATAATGACAGACTTATAAGTTGCCAGTCATAAATGTCGGCAAGTTTGTTTGTGCAATAACCTCTTTTATTAAATACGGCACAAGCAAACGTTGCAGTACTATCACTTTGTGGAATGTAAATTATACCATGCCTGCAAGATTCAAAATACATTTTTTATGCCTATATGTTACCGTTAAATGTTAAAACCACCTTAGATTACAATTTAGTTATAATTATTGTTTTTACCGTCAATTTTACAATTTTACCGTCCCATGTGTAAGTAAAGCTTATGTTAAATTTTGCATCAAATAATTTAGCTTTACCTTATACTCTGTAAGGAGGTTAACGCCGCTTTGTAGAGTGCGGCGTCCCTCAGGGAGGCTTCAGTGTCTAGCTGCACACGTAGTTGCACTGCTCGGCGTGAATTATTAAAAACAGGTTTAAATTTAAGAAGAATAGCAAAGTTAACTTGTTAAGTAACTGTAGGTCGTTTTTCTTCAGTCACGCGGTGTCAAAAAGTCTATGATAAAAAAAAACTTAAAAGGTCGTTGTTTTTGCTTGACTGGCTAGTTATTTGTTCAATTTTTTTTAAAACTATCATTTTCTGCATTACATAGACAAAATTAACTGATCTCAAATATCTATTTCAATAAACTAAAAGCTGATACCATTAATACAATTCTACAAACCGTTATCAATCCGATGGTAATCCGGAGCCACTGTGTGCAAAGTCACTTCACTCTGATTTACTGCTGTCACGTTGATTCGTGCAAGTCAGCGAACCGCTGACGAAACGTCGCTCCGCTCATACTACACACTGCCATACCTACACCACATGATGTGCTTCAAATCTGAAAACCTTATCGCAAGGGAATAAATGTTACTTTAGAACGCCGCCGGTGGATATGTTTCAGTGATGGCTGGCTGACAGGTGAATGTTGCATGATGAGTGATACAGAGTAATGACAATTGTGATAGATTGGAGATGTCGAGGTGGCTTTAAATAGCGATATCTCGTCGGAATTCCGAGTATTCATAAATTGTAGAATCGGTAGCTATCTAGGCGTGTATTTATC
This sequence comes from Marasmarcha lunaedactyla, assembly GCA_923062675.1. Taxonomy (NCBI): domain Eukaryota; kingdom Metazoa; phylum Arthropoda; class Insecta; order Lepidoptera; family Pterophoridae; genus Marasmarcha; species Marasmarcha lunaedactyla. The sequence goes on from OV281346.1 coordinate 23,527,225, forward strand.
GCCTGTGTATAAATAAGATTGGAATAATTGATTCTTAACGTAGGATGTTTTATGTCGTGATCGTCAAAGACATTACATTACACAAAATATCGGCGGTAGAATGAAATTCAAAAATCCTTAGACTTTCTAATCGTGAAGATATTTCATTTTGTAATATCACTAACGGGAGCCTTAAGTAGTGTTAATGTTATTTTTTTTATTTAATATTTTAATCATCTTTTTTGTAGTAGAAAAGTAATAGATACAATTTAGTCATTCAGAGAACTTTAATATCTAATTAAGCTTTGAGTTGCTAAGTGAGCTTTATTTCATTTAAGCCTGACACTCAAGTAGACACTTAAAATCTGTAAATAACCTTCTTTTATTCATTAACACACAATATAGCAATATCCGGTAGCGCCAACAAACCTCTTCCAGGTTCGAGATACGACAACACTCTCTAGTTCTCTACGAAAATAGCTACATCATATATCTGCATATGAAACGTCAATACAGCCGTAGAAATTCAATTAAAATTTGACTGCTCAAGGAAGACTAGAATTTCCTTCAAGTTTAGTTGATCGCGAGCATATACTTAAACTACGTCGTTTGTGATGAAAATGAGGCCGCTAATAAAAACAAACCTCCTCCTAAATTAGACAACATCCGAAAGACGGAATAATTAAGGAAACTAAGACGCTATAGAGGGACACAGGAACTCATAATTTTAATTTTGATTGTGATGCTTACTAAACAGTAAACACGTTGAAAAAAAGCATAGTTTATCAGTTTGATAAAAATAAGTACAAGTTCAAATTCAAATATTTCTCTATCAACATTGACGATTACTTGTTCGGAAAACCTCGTGAACAGGCACGAAACTTCACGGATTTATTTAAATAAATTGTTTTTTGTGTAACTTTAAATACTTATCAATATTGAATAATAGTAAAAATAATAAATTCCCAGACAAACTTATCCACGGCCTGACCCCAAAATAAGCAGAGCTTGTGTTATGGATAACTATACAGCGAACCGGGGGGGGGGCAGTATAAACATACATTTATAAATATAAACATTCAAACAAAATGAACACAATAATAAAGAAAACCATGAACCGAGAACAAACATCTGTGCCCATTACACAAATGAATGCCCCATCCAGGACCCGAACCTGGGACTTTCGAGATTATTGTAGGTATCGACTAATGATGCGTTGCCGACCGTAGACTGCAGTTGGAGTTGCCTCTGTTCCAGCAACCGCACTGGTTGTTCCTTCCCTTTCACCGGAACACAATCACGTAAATGTGATTATGGCGGGCCTAATGATGTATATACTTTTAGACCAGTTATTCAACCGGTATAATTACACTTGAAATAATATTAGCTTAAGAAATATAGTGGAGAAAGTTCATACGAATTTTTCTCAATATAGAGATAAAAAGTTAAATCATGACAGTTCTTTGTCGAAAACTTTTTCTGCTGCTAGTTCAATACGAACTAAAATGGTACATTTAATCAAACCAATCCTAAAAGTATTGTATGTTAAAAATTATGTTTGTGTCAGATGAGTACACAGGGTACTATAGGAATGAAGTTTCTCTGATCGTTTTAAAATCATACATAATTTTTTTTTTAATTTATCCTATCGCTTTACGAGTATAAGGTGGTAGATAGAAGAAATTCTCAACTCTAACAAGTAATCTATCTACGTCTACTTATTGAAATAACAAAAAAAAAACATGTCATTGATATTTTACGCCGAGGAAACCGCTCACAAAAGGCACTGTCTAAAAAAAGAATTTAAGCCTCTGATGGGCTGACCATACTTTAATAATAATTTATAATTCCTCAACCGTATTATCATAAGTCTGCGGACGATCGTTTTTTCAGCGAGGCGGTTAACTCGGCGCGGCGCATGCAAATCACGCGATTCGAATGAAAATTAAACTTCCCCTACTCACGTTCAAATATGTTTATTATTTAATATTCATACTCACGTACAATTAAATATGTTAAACGAAATTAATAGCGCTTATTTACATATGTAATTAATGTTGCGTTTGATCGGTTCTCTGATGTGACGTTAATGTTCGGGCAAATCATTTTGATATTTATTTCTTTGGTCAGTGCTTTGATTCTGTAGTTTATGGTTATCATGGTGAGAGAATATGATCGACGAGACTATGGCCAAGTTCGTTTGTCGACTGTGTCCGTTTAATGAGAATTCCTATTCATATTTTCATATGGTCGCTTTTTACCACCACTACAGCATCACCGTTGATGTTACTCTGTGGATTTTATAAATACAATTATTGGGCAGATAATCTAATTTAAAATAACATTTACTTGTGTTCGTATGTAAAAATAAAATATGTAAAAATATGTACGTGTACTTCATTAATGAAATACTACTAAACTTTTTGATTTTATTATGTATTAAATCTTTTTATAATTTTTTTACTACTGCGCATGGCACTATCTAATTACTGGCTGTAACACACCTCTAATGTCTGTCTTGAATGGAGAATAAAGTCAAAATCGTCGACGGGGATTAAAAAATGTTTTTCAACTTGAAAACTTTATAAAACTGCATTTTAACGCTCTCCTCCTTACACTACAAGCACGTTCTTAGACGCCTCTTCAACGCGGGACTGATCTCTTACTTGCACGTTTTTGAAGTTTCAAAACTTAGTTGTATACTCAATTACTTTTTTTTTTCTTTTAATTAAGTATAAAGACCTGTATACTTGTAACGTGTTGTTTGCGGAGTGGTAATTGAGGGTCCAGAAAGGAAATACCAAAGCTCTCTTCTATGTTTATTTTGCAGTAAAATTAAAAATATACAAAAATGCCTGTAAATACAAACAAAAAATATAAACAAAATTGAAATAAAAAATAGTCACACAAAATAAAACAGAAACATTAATACAATTAAATTTGATCTGAAAAGAAAAAGTAACAACAAAATAAAATTTTAATGAATGAGAATCCTTACCAAAAATTTTGGCTACGCACACTCGTGTACGTAAAAATAAATTATTGATTTCATGAAAACTTTGATTGTAGATAATAAAAAATTGATAAACATGTAATTTTGAATAATAAACTCGGAAACAATAATAAATAAATAGATTCTAGTTGTTATGATGGATAATTTTTCGTGACTGGCTTGTCAAATCAAAACATTGCCGTTCTCCGACACTACGTAATTCGTAGTTTAAAATTACGTCGGGAACGACAAAAAAATAAAATTTACTGACAAAAAGAGGTCGAAATAGACAACCGTCACAATACCCCGGGGGCCGGGAAAAAAAATCTGAAAGATTTTTTCAGTATAGTTTTTAAAAAAAAATATTCAAACCAAAACAAAATAAACCGCATATACATATCGAATTTTAATATTTAATCTGCCAAATGAAAGAACGATCAAAAAAAAAAATAATAATTAAAAGCAAAATGAAAATTAATATTAACATCCTATAGAAGAATTTTTCTGAAAAAACATCCTGTATATATGAAAAAAAAAATAATACTGATATATTGCATATCAACAAGTTATTTAATAGAAAAAGAAAACAAAACAGACGAGAGAGAGAAAAAAAAAATCCTAAATAATTATCTTAAATTACATGGTTCATGAATGATAAAATTTTAAACATGTTCCTGGAATATACAATGTTAATATACATCGTTCAACTCCATCAACGTACATTATAATTACAACATACATTCTCTTTCATACTAGTCTTATTCCAACTACTGGAAATAAAACATCATGCAGTTAGAGTTGCTTATGAGGAATCGTATCCTAAATAAGTCAACTCAACAGAGTTGGACGCAACGGCAAAAGGCTTTAATAGTTGCCATCCGCTGAAAATATTAATAGCTTATGGCTTCTTTAACGTGTCGCTAACTCCCGCACGGTGATTACTATAAACAAGTTTCAGTTAAAGACTGAAATAAATATGCCGGAAAGAAAAGAAAATCATAGCCAGTCGTGAAACATTGACTTTTAAATAAAATCCAAGGGTCTTTTGTGAAGTAATTAAAATACTTATGTAATAAACATATGAAAATAATTCTCACGGGAAAGTGATTCAAGCGTATAAATAATACACATAGGTATGGTTTAGTTTAACGAGTTACCTTAATAAACGCTCGTGCAGAAGGCTTAATTTTACAAGTTGCAAACCGCTTGAAAAAAAAAATTGAGAAAAAAAAATTGATAACATTTAAGAAATTATACTATAAAGTATAATACAGATATTGAAAATAAGAGTTTACACTCCTAGAATTGCAAATATTAAATAAATTACACAATAAGTTAACCTAATACTACGATGATGATAATTAATTATAAGTTTTGACCAACGTCAATGTTAATGGTATAGCCAAACGATAATGAGGTGCATAGAAAAAAAAATAAGACAAAAAGAATCGGCTTATGCTCGCCGTGAGATAATTAGCAATAATTATATATGAATTCATATAAAGTAATTGGTAACAACCAATCTAGTCACTCAAAGAAGAAGTTAAACGCGGTAGAGGTTTAATGTCTCTGATATGCCAACGACCTAATGGGTTATTATTCATATCCACTAAATCGTAAATTAATGGTGAAACTTTATTTGAAACTTTACATTTAATAAATTTGGGTGCAAACTTAGCACAAAAATGTTTTTTAGAGGAACTTATTACATGGTTTCGCCTCCAAACAATATCACCGTTATTAAATTCTAAATTCTGATGATGTTTGTTATAATAAGTTGCATTATATTGATGTGCATTAAATAACCGTTTCTGTACTTCGGAAAAGATAGGTATTAATTGTCCTATGTTTTCAGCATATACATCCCTAGGACTGAAAATTAGTTCATCTCTGGAATCTTTATTTTTGTAGATAGATCCACATGTAACAGCTTCTCTACCAAATACTAAAAATGATGGAGTGAATTTTGTGGTTTCATTAACCGCAGTATTAATAGCAAACTGTATTTTGTTTATATAGGTATCCCAAGTTCTGTGATCTTTATCTATAAAAGCTGCAATCGCCGTTACAATAGTTTTATTGTAACGCTCAACGGTGTTAACCTGTGGACAGTAACGTGGGGTGTAATGTATTTTTGGTATGTTGTAAAATTTAAATAATTCAGATAATTCTGTACTTATCATTTGAGGACCATTATCTAATATAATAGTTTCTGGAACTCCATAAACCATAAAAACTAAATTGTCCAATATATGGCGAATAATAGAAGCGGTTGCATGTTTTATTGGAAATAACAAACAATATTTGGAAAAACAACAAGTAACTACAAATAGAAATCTATTCTGCTTACGTGAAGTAGGAAGTGGACCTATCAAATCTATGGATAAACATTGGAAAGGGCGTGAACAATGTTTGGGTTTGCCCATTAAACCAATTAAGTTTTGATTTTGGTGCTTGGTAGCTAAACAAGTCTCGCACTTAGCAATAAACATGGCTACGTCTTTATACATGCCAGGCCAAAAATAGAGATTTTTAATTCATAAATTATTTCAGGTTTATTTAGTTGTGAAAAATTCATTGCAAAATCCAAAAAAAAAAATGTTAAAGTGAAATAAATTTGTTAATAGTCGTTATGCAGAAAAGAGCCTTAAAAATATACGTATTTTCAAGTGATGAAAATGAATAGAAAATGTTATTTAAATAGTGAAATTACTGGGTTATAGAATAAATGTTGTGCCTTCAGAAAATTTCTTCAAAGATATTAACGAAAGAAACTAAAGAAACTTAAATGTCTGAATAATTTAGCAGTAATTTGATATATTATGGTAGATATATAACCTAACTAGTGAATGTTAATGGGTGAAAATGGTAACAAATAAAGTTTTATGCCTGACCTCAATAATAATTATAAAAAAATTATTTTTAATGTTGCTATTCCTCTGTTGATATTGTTCCTCCTCTCTTCTCCATAAACTGCGTTTGAATGGTCGGCGCCAGTATGTAACGTGTTGTTTGCGGAGTGGTAATTGAGGGTCCAGAAAGGAAATACCAAAGCTCTCTTCTATGTTTATTTTGCAGTAAAATTAAAAATATACAAAAATGCCTGTAAATACAAACAAAAAATATAAACAAAATTGAAATAAAAAATAGTCACACAAAATAAAACAGAAACATTAATACAATTAAATTTGATCTGAAAAGAAAAAGTAACAACAAAATAAAATTTTAATGAATGAGAATCCTTACCAAAAATTTTGGCTACGCACACTCGTGTACGTAAAAATAAATTATTGATTTCATGAAAACTTTGATTGTAGATAATAAAAAATTGATAAACATGTAATTTTGAATAATAAACTCGGAAACAATAATAAATAAATAGATTCTAGTTGTTATGATGGATAATTTTTCGTGACTGGCTTGTCAAATCAAAACATTGCCGTTCTCCGACACTACGTAATTCGTAGTTTAAAATTACGTCGGGAACGACAAAAAAATAAAATTTACTGACAAAAAGAGGTCGAAATAGACAACCGTCACATACTCGTATGCCACATGTAAAAAATAATCTACGGTTGTGGTATATCTGTCAACTAGGTTCTGCGCGTGGCTGCATTCCCACAAAGCAATAATTTCGTACCTTCGCGGAAACCTATCAAAGCTTTATTCTAAACGCGTTTTTATATTGACAGTCGAGTGACGTAGTGGGTAACCCTGCCTCATACGCCGGAGGTTCGAGCCCTGGTCGGGGCATTCATTTGTGTGATCTTTTTTTGTTTACATTTATTTATGTATAAATTCTGGGTTCCCCCAGATCGCTGAGGCTATACAGTTGGTGTGTTGTGTATATCTAGTGATTTATTTATTTATTAATGTATATTATTTTAACCATTAATTTCAGTGATAAGTTATAAGTGCCTCGTCAGCAAGAATTTGTGATAAGAACTTCTTTCTATAGAAGGCTGGCTTGACTTTGTTGCAACCTATCACAATCTCTAACTGTTTGAACTTCATTTGGTCGAAAACCGTATAGCGAAAATTGGTTTCCAGATTTATTTAAAATATTTATTTTAAGCTATGGGCCTATCCGCGTTTTCTCTAGCCATCAGATACTGTGGGAACAGAGATAAAATGGTCAAAAGTAGTCCTGGATACTCCTGGATAAGGTTTATCAAGGATTTATTAAATATCGATTCAGTTTAAATATTACATATTAACAACAAACAGGACGTCCGTGTGTCCATGGGTTTGGTCATGGGCCGGAATTGCTGGTTATAATGATCAATAAATAACAAAAAGGTCCGTATGTCTTTATTTTTAATAATAATATAATAATAATATCCCAGACAAATACACCAACTGTATGGTAAGTAGTAAAGTAAGCGGAGCCGGTGTTATGGATGACATTACAGCGAACCGGGGGGAACCCAGCGTAGACAAACATACAAAAATATCAACAACCATGACCCGGGAACAAACTTCTGTGGACATCACACAAATGAATGCCCAGGCCAGAACTGGAACCTGGGACCTCCGGCGTATAAGTCAGGGCAGCTAACCACTACGCTGCTCAGCTGTCAGACTTCAGTTTCATAAAGGTATTTTAAATTTGTAAATTTCGCACAACGAATTTCTACTGCAATCCAGCGTGGTAATTCGGCCAGCCTTTTGGCTACGTTGCCCTCAATGGATTCAAGTTAAGATTTAGTTTTTTATTTGAAGCATTATTTTATTTTATAATTGTTGATTTGAGTTAAATTTTGAATTTGTCAATAAAAAGATATGTTTATAATTCTAAATTAATAAAAACCACATATTACTAACAAACCAAGGTGCGAATAAATAAATATCCAACTAAAGTGTGCGTCGTAGGATTGAAAAAAGTAAAAAAAAAGTAGGACACCACTACAAGAACAAAAACATTATTTTAAAGTCCGCTATACACAGCGTGCTCTCGCAAAGCTGTAAATAGAAAAGAAGCCGCATACTACCCTCTGAAACCAGTTCAACACTGCAACTTTCACTTGCGGGGAAGGCTACGAATCCCGCGGGACCTCCAACATTGATAAGTACATCCCACTGTTGGTTTAACTCGGACTTACTTTCTTACCTTAAAGATTAACTTTTAATTTTATTTCAGTGCACCCTTTATGCTAATTATTTAGAAATGTTTAGGTTTTTTTGTATAAAAATACAGGTTTCTGAAAAACGGACATAACAATCTACTCAATAGGTACATTACTTTTTCAATTTTATTAACATCACATGAAACAATACATGAATATGTTTAAAAAGCTCTCTGCGCTTTCGAAACAATGCACTGCATCAAACTAAAATGCATACAATGTAAAGTCTTAAATCAATGCTATTCAGGGATCTAGGTTTATTTAATAAAGCACAAAATGTCAAAGCAATAAATGGAAACAAGAATTTACAACATTGTATTCTTAAACAAAGTGTTTCGCTTAGCAAGCACACGCAATTTTATTGGAACTATAAACGTTTATTTATATAATAATTTCAACCGCATACATTATAACAACCTTAAAATAAAATACATTATACGAACAAGCTTTAATGGTGTTCATGGTGCTATAAAAAAGTTGATCGCCTCGTCATGGTGCAGGCTGGTCCGGGGTTCGATAAATTGAATCCAACCTGGCGCGCGGCCAGGATACGCTCTGCGGAAATACTGACAAAGGAGCTTCATATACATTGACATAATTTATAACATCACAAGCAAAATATCATTGGAAAATAAATAAAGCGCTTCTGCTTACTACAATTTTTCTATGATTTGTTTTGTTGTAACCTTAATATGATCCATATGCATCATCCGCGTGTTCGTTTTAGATGTAAGCGGTTTACCTTATATCTGCAATGCAGTGGTGTCGTTAGAGCCTTAAAGCCTTCACTGCTTAAACTGAGCTTTAAAACGACCAAGAAGATAATTACAAGTAGGCGCTGGACCTAAAACTGCAGCCCACGAACGTTTCGCCGTCGCGGTCCATTGCAGAGCATTAACGGGTGAATTTCCCGGGGCAAAAAATTGCGTGGCAACGATGAAATCGGTACTAAAAAACATGGTTATAATGTCCAAAAATTTTTTTCTGGTTAGGTGAAATAGTAATCTATATGGAGCATTAAATATTTAATAAAATGGATTCATAGGTACTTCAAAAAAATAAATTAAACCTCGAAATCTTTCATTGCCATGTTTGTCCACAAGTCACCTTGAAGTGTATTATACCTCATTTATAAAAATCTATTGGTTATTTATATTAAAACCTAGTTGTATTTCATACGTGAATAGTTAAAGTATTGTTTCGGAGTACATTTATTCAAAAATGTAAACAATGCAACGAATGATAATCAAAAATGCATTTGTCCTAGAACTACCTTTCATCGCCATGTCCTAAACATATTTTAGAATATCGTTTTATCTAACGACTTGCGTCCCCCGCGCCTTGGCGCAAAACGTTTCATATTAGTGCCGCCAAGTGCTCGACGCGGAAGGACGTGCACACTTGCCTGCGTTTTCGCGCCATAAATGTAAGTATTCCATTTTTATGTTACTGGACATTTTTTGTTTCATCGCCGTGGATAGGTATAGCTTCTATTTGCATAAGTTTATTCTCTTGATTAAGCATTGGATAGAACGTCATATCTGTTATGTTTATTTGTGAAGTGTTTATTACTTCGAATAATTAATAGATTTTTTGTTATTTTATATTTCTGCCTTAATTTTCATCGCCATGTTTTCATTGCCATGGTTTCCGTGGCCAAATTTTGCTATGGCAATGAAAAAAAAGACACAGTAATGAAAAAAATTTCATTGCCATGCCATGAAAAGCAATTTAGTTTCATTGCCGTGGCCAGGTGTTTCATTTCCGTGACTTATGTTTTCATCGCCATGGTATGATGAGGCAAAGAAAACGTCTCTACCTGTAATGTACAGGTAGTTGCGAATACTGAAGTACCGGGCTTGTCAAGTTAACCTACTGTAATACGATAAAAGACCTAAAGATAGATTTGATGAGTTTTTTACTGTACAGTCAACTACAAAAAGATTTTTCCATGTTAACCTTATAAATGATGTAGTATTTGGTACTCCATCACGGATGTTGTACGCATCGCGAATGTTTTTTGCGCGAAGGATCATTTCGCGAAAGGTCATTTGCGCGAAAAGTCTAATGCGCGAAGGGTCGATTGCGCGATAGATTGATAGTGCGAAAGTTCACTTGCGTCAATAATTAGTTTTAAGTTTAAATTTACAATATGCACAAGTTGCTCAGTTTGAATCTAATGTTATGTTTGAATTTCAAGATGGTGATCAGACCAACAATCTGGACTGCTCATGAGCAACCTAAAAATACCCTTAAACGACACCTATATTGTAAATTTACACATTTGTCTCAAACGCCATCTTGAATTTCAAAAATAACATCAGATCCTATTTGAGCAACTTGTGCATATTGAGCATATTGTAAATTTACACATGAAACTAATTCTTCACGCAAATGAACCTCCGCGCTATCAAGCTTTCGCGCAATCGACCCTTCGCGCGTTCGGTATTTTGCGTAAACGTCTTCGCGCATTCGGCATTCGCGCAAACGTCATTCGCAATTGCGTACCACATCCCTCTATCACACACAAAAACAGAAACACACACGCGCACGTACACACATGCACGCACGCACACACTCGCACATACTTTTGATAATGGATTGTTAATTTTTAGGATGCCAAGATGCCTAAACCAAAATTATCTGAAGAGGAGAGAAAGGAGAGGAAAAGATTGGCTGAACAAAAGCGACGTCAAAAATTAAGGAACGACCCGGTATTACGAGAGGAGTATCTAAGAAAAGAAAGAGAACGATATGTTAAAAAGAAGGCGGCAGGAGTAGTCGTTCCTCGAAGTGCAAAGACTCCGCAAAAGCTTCGAGGTCTTCGCAAGAAAAATTTGGTGCGTGCACTTGCTTTTTATAAAAAAAAGACCGCAATTGTTCGTAAGAACACAGGTCCAAATGTGACTAATGATGTAGAATATGCTAAAACACCAAGTATGGAGCGAAATGAAACGTCTTTTGGGTTATCTCAAGTAGCTCCTAATGATAACATGCCGATGACTCCTCTAACAAGACATTGCTCGCGTCTTGAATCTTCAAAATCAAACCGCCTTCGTTGTGACAATTTGCGGATTGACGCTCTAGTAGCGAGTAGCTCTAATTTTCTAGCCACAAGTAGTCCCCAACAGACACCCCCAGGATCACTGCAACTAGCACCAAACATCAGTAGTATAGATTCTACGTCACGCCCTGATAGTCCAGCATCAAACTCCAAAACAAACTTGAATCCGCCAAATTGTACTAAACTTTTATGAAGATGACTAAAATTCAAGCATGTGTCCAGGCAAAAACGACACGATAACAAGAAATGGAATAAAAAAACAGAAACGTTTAATGACAGGAAAATTTACACAGAAAATACATAGAGTCTGGATACCCGTCTATTAGCTACGTAATGTTTTCACGTTTAAAACCTTTTTGGGTGCTGCAACCAAAAATAAATATGCGCAACACTTGCTTATGTGAAAAACACGAAAACATGGATCTGCTTACTGGATCTCTAAGAAAGAATCATATCATTAAAGAAAATTCGACAACCGACGTTATTAAAAACATATGTTGCGGCATTCATAACTTGGAATGTCTACAAAGAAAGTGTACTACCTGTAAAAACAGACATCTAATATACCAAGAAATTAATAACTCGGAAAAAGTTTTATATTGGTCCTGGGAAAAACAGAAAAAATCATACACTAAAAATGGAATTGAGAAAACTACCATTACCGTTGAAAAAGTACGACACCAAGTAGAACCGTTAATACTCGTAAAAAAATTTGAAAATAATCTTAAGCCATTCCTTAATCATTGTGCAAACATACGTAATCAGACCGATGCAATTAAAGAAATTAAGCAAAATTTAACTGTGAATGACTGTCTCGTACATATAGATTTTAGCGAAAATTACAGTGCTAAATATAATTCTGAAATTCAGTCGGTACACTTTGGTGGGAGTAGAAAGCAGTTTACTCTACACACTGCAGTTCTGTATTTTAATATTGATGGTCACACGACAAAATCCCCATGTTTTTGTACTATAAGTACTTCTTTACGATGCTGCTGCAGTATGGGCACATCTGATTCCAATTTTAACTGAAATAGAAAAAACAGTACCTCTAGTTCAAAATCTTTATATAGTATCTGATTCTCCTTCTGGACAATATCGCAACAAAAAAATATTTTATATAATGTCTCGACTTATATAGATAGATCTATATTCCCTCAATTAATAAAGTGGTTTGGAATTATTGCGAGTGCGGACACGGTAAAGGTGCTCCAGATGGCGTTGGTGGACTTTTAAAGAGAACTGCAGACCGATATGTTGCATTACAGAGTGACATTCCTGGTCTTGATGCATTCGTGAATGCTTTGAAGTCCTCTGTCAAGGGCGTTAGAATAAAACTCGTGGAAGATTATCAGGTCACTGAAAAGGACTGGTTGCTTCCTGACAATTTGAAACCTTTACCAGGTACTTTAAAAGTCCACCAAGTTATCTGGACTGCGAAATCGGGCAACTGTTTAGCATTGCGTCGTTTATCTTGCACAAACATTCAATGTCTTAACACTGTCAAGGAATGCCCTCATGGTAATCACTTAGGATTTTATGACTTTTCAACTAAGCCCCAGGCATCAACTCCTTTTGAACGCTCACTAACCTGCAATAAAAATACACCTAAAACTTCTATCCGTTATATGCGTCCAGTCAAATTAAGTAATAAACTTGCATTGGCTCCTAAACTCTCAACTTCTAGACCAAAAACTATCCAGCCAGCAACTGTACCTCAGTTTGTACAACTCAGTACAATTTTAGAAAATTATGGTGCTAAACATTTGTTTAACTGTAGTGGTGCTACAAGTTTACCATCGTGCTCATTCATATGTAATGTTGACTCTGAAGTTTTAAAAGAGTTGGAAGCATCTGGTACTTTTGAGGAAATCCATACAAAAACATCAAACAGACCAAATGTAGACTTAAGTAGTGATTCAGATGAGAGTATAGACTATATATTCAACAATATTAAACCTAGAAAAAAAATTACTTTCTTTACCCAAATTGATACCGACGACGAAGAGATTTTTAAAATAAAATCAAAAAAGATACCCAAAAAAGTCGATACTGATACTGATGATGACCGAATAAATTTTTAATTTAAGTACTTATCTGATAAATATAATTTTGCTTAATTTCGTAAACAATAATAATTAAGACCGCCAAAAAAGTTCTTAAATATGATTTACTTAGGCAAAAAGATTAGTGTAAGTTAGCTGTAAGTTAAACTTGAAAGGCTGAATTTCCTAGTGCCATGCACTTACATTGTGTTCTTAGGCTAATAAGATATAAGATTACACCTGAAAGGTTGGTATTTTTTTATGCTTGTGTTTTTAGTACTTATTATTCTGAAAATACATCTTACTTGCTACAGTTCACAATGTACGATTTTGTGAAGCGACTATTTTGCTTTGTGAAGTGCAAAAATATATCTTTGTGATCTAAGTTAATATAAAAGTTTATAGATTCTTAATAATAATGAGACGAGTGAACTTGAGAGGCTGATATTCCTGTTAACAGAGCTATATTGTTAGTGTTAATTTGATGTTAAGTTTGAAAGGCTGATTTTGTTCTATAGCAAGATTTTTAATGTAGAATGCTGGACTCATCAAGTTTACGTTCCTTCTATGGTTCAACTTTATTGCTACAGGACATAAGCGCGAACCATAGACAAGGGGTGTAAACTTGTTGAATCCATTGCTGTAAGTCTATTAAAGCTTTAATTGAGAAAGGGTAAAAAAATACAATGTCGATAATAATATGGCTGTGATTACTGCAAGTATGTAGTACCTATACGTTTTGTCGTTAGATTTATAAAAATGTTATTATTTCACTTCGCATTAAACACTGATGCGCAAATTGAAAAATTGTGTTGTGTTTGCATTCATGCAATTTCTATACCATACTTTACAAAAGTATATCCTATTATTTAGTTTCTTTTTTGTGTGAAAGAATTTAAATAAATGATCGTACTTATGCTTTGATTCTATTAACTTTTTGTTTAATTTTACTCCTTTTGCATAGTTTTAATCTAAATATTTATAACACGGTTTGAAAGCAGATAAATAAGAAATAGATACTTAGTTTCGCATAATTTATGATAATATCATATCATATTATGACAGCAGATGAAGTTAGTTCACTAGAAGTGGCCGATGCGAAAAGAATATTAGGAGGATAGTAAAAATTGAGAATCAAGTCAATGAGGCCCTGTATTTTGTAATGAATATGTCTAAAAGGAATAGAAATGGCTGTTCACAAGAGGTTCACTGTTCACTTCTATGGGAGTGAAATTTGGGTAAGGAGATATTACAAAAGAAGAATGAGAGTGGAATAAGTAAAGAAAGACTGTTGTATTACACTCGCAACTACACTTAGAGACCTTAATACTACAGTCTTTCTTTTCTTATTCTACTCCCATTCTTCCTTTTGTAATATATCCAAATCTTACTCTCGTACACAAATTTTGGGTGGAACTAAGCCATTGTTTATGCAATTTGAGAAATTTTTAGGACCCGATGGAGAGACACTCTCTGGGCATGGCTTTTCCTCTCGGATACAGGCGTGCATCTATTGTATATGGGTGTGGTGCGCAATCGCGAATGTCGTTTGGACGAATGCCGAATGCGTGAAGAAGTTTGCGCAAAAGGTTGAATGCGCGAAGAGTCATTTGCGCGAAAGGTCGAATGCGCGAAGAATTCGTTTTATGTGTTAATGTACAATATGGGTATCGTTTTATGGAATTTGATGTTATTTTTGAAATCCAAGATGAATGTGAACCAAAAGTACAGGTCACGGATTTCAAGATTTTTTTACCAAGCTTGGCACATATGTTCTTTGGCACCACCCATCTTGGAATTCAAAAATAAAATCAAATTCAAACTGAACAACCCAAAAATACACTAAAACGACACCTATATTGTAAATTTACACATAAAACTATTTCTTCGCGCAAATGAACCTTCGCACTATCAAGCTTTAGCGCAATCGACTCTTCGCGCATTAGACCTTTCGTGCAAATGACCCCTCGGGCAAATTACTCTCAGTGGATTCGACCTTTCGCGCAAACGTCTTCGCGTATTCGGCTTGCGTGCAAACGACATTTGCGATTGCGTACCAAACCCTTAGTATGTAAGTTTTATACTCAGTGTATATAAAATATTATGTTTTATATGTATTTTCATTTCCGTGGATTGATTCTTTCATTTCCGTGGCACAGTTCTTTCATTGCCGTGGACGCTTGTTTCATTGCCGTGCACGCATGTTTCATCGCCGTGGCACGAAATTTTTAATCTTGTATATCTCGTTAGTTTTTTAAGTTATCTGCTGGATATTAAGCAAGAATACAAACATTATTCAAAACTTTAATAAAAGCGTTTCTTTTTTAAAAAAAAACTAAAGATAAAAAATTCCACGGAAATGAAGATTTTAATGGACCTGTTGAAATTCACCCTAACCTAAGCCGAAAACTACAATTTAAAACTGGAACAACTTGGACTTACCACCGCCTAATACTTAAAGTTCTGAATTTATTAAGCTCGAGAACTTACCATAAATTATGACACAGCATGTCTCAGGTTTCGCCAATAGAAAGCCGTAAGTCATAACATTTTGGTGCAGCAGTTTAGTATTATTGGGAACTTGTAAATAAAATAAGCATAGTGGCTTTTGGTTTGTGCGGAGGTTTGCCAAAAGCACTTAACACAGACCAAACTTAGCGGGATAGTTGAAAAAAGCTGCACCACCGTGGTCGGGAACTACAATTAACGTTCTCATTTCTTTGTCGTAAGCTCCGGCCAAAACCAAATAGAGTCTTTGCTTTTTTAACTTGTGTGGTTAATCCTGAGTCAGTTAATATTTATAAATAAAGTGAACATATTTTTAAGGACTTATCTGTGTTGTGATGGTGAAATAGAGCCGAGTTCTCGATTTCGAAATAGCTAAATTAAATAACAGATTCATGACATTAATTAATAAAAAAGTACGGTTAATTAAGCTTTATTTTATTTTGTATTTATTTTATTTAGGGCTTATTGTTCAATTCTCAAATAACATTTATCAGTAGCAAAAACTGACATAATTTGTATGAAGACTCTTTTCAAGTGTCAAAGTTATTCTCTAGACAGAACTTATCTGAGCATTGAATAATCAGCCCTTAGTCAATTTTCTATTCTTACAACGCCTTAATAACTACTGTTCAACAACAACATCTCACAACAACAAATCGGTTTTTTTGTGCTGATGGTCAGCCGAATAAAAATCAATAAATAAAATGAAAGAAAATTGAGCATAATTATTAAAACTATGATTAATAACGATCTTTAACGCTTAATTTATTTATACATTAAGTTCATTTAATTATCATGGACGCAAAAGAGAACAGATTTCTCACAAAAAAAATTAATAGCGAATGCTTTTATCTGTAGATACATATTGCTTTTTATAACCATTAAATTTGACTCAGCATCTTCCTTTCGACACTTATGTAATTCCTAACCATTATTTTGCAATAACATTAACATCTCTACACCATAAAAATATTAATATCGCTACGAAAATGCGAATCACTAAAAATACACAGGACCGCTCCAGTCGATGGCGCATCACACTGAGTGATGACTGTTCAGAAAGCTTTGGCAATAAAAACGGATCTCTATAATCAGCACCAAAGAAACATCTGCAGAAGTCATAAAATGAAGAAAAACAGAGTTCGTAATTTTTAAATTTTCCTAAAGCTATTGACAGACAAAAAATATTTTTAAGCCATCCACTACGAAGGAATGAAAATACATAAAATATAGCTACTACTTATTGGGCCCATAATCTGGATACTGATCGCTTCGATTTAATAATCCCACACAATTGAAAGCATAATACTATTAAACAACAATATTTATTTTATTTTATTTTATTCTCAACGGAAAACTTACAGCTAATACAGATAAAGGTAATTATATAAATATTTAAGGCATTTTACAAGTTTTCACTTATACATACTTGAATTGAGATGTAAAAATACATAACGATTGCTAGACATTAATTATTATGAAAAAAAAATTATAGCAGCTAGACAGATTTAAGAAAAAAAAAGATCTTGTAATTGTCGCTCGCACATAATATGAATATGAACATTATTGAATACAGTCCATTTTAAATACAGTCAGACCAATATCGATTCCAAAATCTAAAGGCTAATTTTTCAATCATCAGACGAATATTATCTAGAGAATGACGAATAACTTTGACACTTGACAAGATTTGCCATAGAAATTATTTCAAAGTGAAAAAATTATTTTACCGATAAAAGTTATATGAGCATTGAAAAATCAGCCCTAAAATACAAACTGTATTTGGTACAATAATAAAATCCCAGTTCAAAAACTACTATAGTACTATCGAGTGCATAATAGGGAAGATAAAAGTGCACGATGAAGTGTCTATCGAGTCGATAAAGCGACTGGATCGACCAGCGTTTGACTCAACTTGGCTCCTCTCCAAACTTCTATCGATACTAGGCGTCAGCCCAAACTATTAGCAAATTATTTACATTTGTATCACACTCGAACATCTGAGAAATAATCTAGTTTATTGCGCAGTAGTAGCTTCTAGGGAAAGATGGAGTCTTTATTGCAGTAAATTACGCATGGATGGAGTACTTCTGTATGTGTGGTCTGCTTCAGCGCTTTGAAATGAAAGAATCTTGAAAGATGATTTAAGAGCAACTTATTTAGAGGATTTCGGTGTTTATAGTGCGCGAGTACACAATGTGATTTTAAAATAGTTCATGGGTACATATTATCTATTGTAAGAAGATAATATTATAGCTTTTGAAACATAAGAATATAATATGTAGTGGGCGCTGTTTTAGGCTAAAACTAAACCAATGAAAAATTTACAATACAAGCTTTTGTTGTAAAAATAAGTTTCTTCACATTTTCATGTGTATGCTAACTTTAAACTTTACTTACAACAGTAAGCTTACGATAATTCTAAGTATAAACTTATTCACCCTTTAAAAACAACTTAGCAAATTAAAAAATACCTAATCCTTAGCATCCAAGTAAGTAAAAATAGGACGTATTTTTCGCGCGTTTCCAGCGCGGCCATATTTCAGCGGCGCCGGTCTGTGGCAATGCAGCGGTCGGTTGTCGGCCATTGGAAATGTGCAGCAGCGGCGGAATATGGCCGGTGTTCAGCTCGGAGAAAGGTGCATTTAAATTCACGTGAATTAATTTTTAGAGATGGTTGTGAATTAAGCCGTACCTCGTTATAGAAGCCTGTATTATTTTGTGTAATTTACTCAGTTAAGATATCCCACGTTCCTATCATTAAAACAGCTCAGATATAAACCATTATAGACAATGAAAAAAAAATATTAGGTAACGAATTATTTTTCTATATATATCATGTTATTTATATATCATATCCACTGCTACACAAAGACACACAGATACACACGTCAAACTGATAAAAGGACTCATCTCTTTCGTTGGGGCTAAAAACTCAAATCATTTTATGTAGTTACTCGATTTTTATTATATTTAATTTCCATACTAAATAGTTGGTTCCATACTAATTAGACTTTGCCTTTTACATAACCTCACATTTGTTACAGTGATGGGCCCAACGCTACACAACCTTTACCGGCGGGCGGCGCGACCGCGGACTAGGTCCGGGTAGCGCGGCGCGGTGGCGGCACGGCGCGGCCGCGGCGCGGAGCCGGCGCGCGCGCATGCACGCCACCGGCCACACGGACCGCTCGGGCGGCGGCGGCGGCGGCGGCTCCTGGCGCCTGCCGCCCGACGAGACCCTGCAGGTCGCCGACCCCAAGCAAGCCAAGGAGGAGGTTGGTCTTCTTATCACCTAGATTTCCGCCTATCAATAGAATATACGAATAGTATGAAAACATTAGCAAATTCACGAGCTTCAACTGCGAAAATCCTGATCCTTTAGGAACTTCTTCACAAAAATGCCTAATTGACGTTTCAAATAAGTTTTTAAATTTCAAATAAGTTCTGTTATTTCATAATTTATCGTTTAATAAGAAACGAGTCAACAAATAAATCTTAGACATTATTTTCGACAGACATTTCCACAACAGAATAAAACCACCAGTGAGTTGGCACCGCTAATTTATGAATTAAGCAGTTAAGTTTGTTTTCCTAAAACATATACCTTACTTTAATTAGTAGGAAGTATCATCTCCGTCTTCATCAATATAGTGCATTTAGAAAATCCCTCATTGCTTGCGGTACAGCCATGGTAAATGGAAAATCGGTTGAAGTACTTGAAATAACAATTTTTTTTTTAAATCATTTATGAACAGCCAATCTTGATTCGACGAACTCTTCGGACCTCTGGTCTCCCCAGGAACCGCTTCCAACACTTACCAAAATAACACCCCAGGAATATAGAACAACTCGCAACTCCACCTGTGTCTTCTTATAGATATTTTTCCTTTTCGGTCAGGAAAATCACTGCCGAAATGTTTTTACTGTGGCGTTCTGAATAAACCCTTCTGGCTGGTTTACACGCGTTAAGTGGTTAAGTTGGTAACTAAATTTTCAGTTAAAAATTACGTGTAAATAGTCCGTTAAGTAACAAGTGCTAAGTTAATTAGTAAAAAATTTTGTACGCAAGTGATTAAGTAGATTAGGATTTGTTCTATTTTTCGTACAAGTAGGTGGGCGGGGCTTCTCACTTTACACGTTTGGACAAAGTGGGTGGCGGCAAGAGCTAGTATTTATTTCGCTTTTTTTTTCAAGTTGATGGAGTGGTTTTAGTTTCGACTGTAAAGTTAAAACTAAACTTTTGGAATAGAGAATTTATTATCCGAAACAAATTCTTCTCTGAATTTGCCCAAAATCTCGTTTACAAAAAAACTTTAATAACAAGGAAAATTTTGTTTTACCATTGTAGCAAAGTAAAGTTATGCTCAGTCTTGCAAGTCAACCAGCGAACTATTCAAGATTTTACCAACACTTTAAAACTGTTAGCATAGTAGTATAATTTACTGAAGAAATATACCACTTTTGCGTGCCAAATGCTCTACCATAAAAGCAGCAAACTTTCATTATAAATACAGTAAAACGATTAAACTCCTTTTTCAAAACGCTAACATTTAGATCGCAAGTTATATTCAAAATAATATTCTCCAAGGCTGTCATGGTTTGCATTCCATAGCGTTGACAATCAAATCATTATTCGAGTATTGATAAGGCAGACAGGGGTTCGATCCCTATAATATCTTCTGTCTCAACACCCTTTGTGATAAATCAAATTCCGATGCTTCCTTCGAGGCCGTTTATTATTGCGTGCAAAATTAAATGTTGATTTACGCAACTCTGCTATCTAAAGAATGTGCTGGGGTGGGTGGTATTTTATAATTTGTAACTGGTAATTGAGCGGCAAATTGACTTGCAAACGTTAATTAAACACTTATTTAATGAATTTGGGATGCATAAGTACGCAATTTTTCAACTGAACCTGTAGGTAGATTGGTTTCATATTCTATAAGTTACAAAAAATTTTTCACACAGAATATTTATTTAAGAACATCGTAAGGCAGAATCTGCAGTGCGTACTTACACTCATCAGGTCGCTTTTTATTTTACCATTTAGCTGAGATATGAATGCGAACTGCGTTTATCTCATTCCCCTGGAACAAAGATCAGTCATCGAAGTAACAATAGCCCTTCAGTAGCTGTACTATACTAATTAACCCTTAACCTGTTTTTTACAGGACATATACGCTGGAGATGGCCACAACTGGAGAAGTATCATCTTCTCGTTGATGGTCATAAGTTTCGTGATAGCCGGCATAGTCACTGCAATTTATTTACTGGGGTGAGCGAACTTCCTCCATAAACCTTAACCCATAAAACGGCGCTGAGCAAACCAAGTTTCCTCATTCGCGTAGAATTTGTTGCCTGCATTGATTTTATGATTTCACGGAAACCGCGAACATGAAACAGTTCTTTAGAACGTCATTTTGTTCTGTTTATGACAAGGTTTTATTGTTGTTTAGTAATGTCTACCTGTGGAGTGATAGTGTGGATATATGTTTCCTCATGAGCGCATCCAAAATAGGTTCTTTATTGCTATACGTTTCCGAGTCCGTTTTAGATTCCTCAGCAGGACGCGTGGTCAAGTATTAGTTAGAAATGTTTTTAGCAAATATTCTAATGTAGGTGCCTACTTGATTGCACTCAAAGATTATTGTCCATACATTTTGTACATACAGAGATTTTAAAAAGTTAACTGAATATCAAGAATTTGCAATGAAATCAAACATTCATATATGTCAACATTTTTCCCTTCTTGTTCAGGTACGTAGACGAGCTCCTATACTGGTCCGGTCGGCGCATGCGCCTAAGCGAGTTTTTGCGTGGGGACCTGACTGGCGAGCGCCTGCCGTCCACCTGGATCAGCCCTCACCAGCTGGTCTACCAGGCCGACGACGGAGGACTCTTAGCTTTAGACACCTGGAACAATACGCTCTCTGTTCTAGTCACAAATCATACCCTCGTAAGTATGCGGAAATTTGATTTATAATCTTCTAATTAATCAATCGGTTTGAAATTTGAATAGAAAGTTTGATTCTATGACCCCAGGACTCAACCCCAAAAGTATCAAGTATATCAATTGGCCTCAAAATATTCCTTTATACGTCCTTAAATCGAAATGTTGAACTTACTCAAAATTGTTACGCTGATTGTAAAACATGTAGTCTTGCCTTGTTACCATACAATGTTATAAAAATCCATTATAAAAGTTGAACACTCGACTTCCCGAAGAGTTTGTATGGTTGCCAAACTCTTGTTCCTTATTAAATGAGTACAAATATTACCAAGCTCTCCATGTATTATTGCTAACAACACTTGCCTTAAAAGCTTTTGGCTAAAATGCCGTTTAGTTTGACTGTAAGTGCTGGCTGCGCTACAACCGATTCGCGGCTACATTACGGCCAGCTCTCCAAGTTGGTTTAATATTCGCCGGAATGATAAAATATGTGATATTTTAGGTCCAAGTTTTGCTAATTAAGTAAGAACAGTCTCGGTATTGAAATGTTGCCATTGGCGAGCTCGACAACTTTATGAATACTTTTGAGTTAAGAGTCGAGTTGAATTGGATTCTTTTATTCACAGAGACAGCTGAATGTGCGCGGGTACCAGTGCTCGCCGAACTTGCGCTACGTTCTCTTCCAACACAACATCAAGGAGGTTCGTAGTCTTCTTAAAGTTTTAATTGGTTTTTCTAAATAAACAGCGCCGTGGGAGTTAAAAGAATCGATTCCTTTGTTGCAGGTCTATCAGCGGACGTTCACAGCGCACTATACTGTTTATGACGTTACAAATGAGTGAGTTTATTATTCTAACTGTGATTTTGGAGGTTCATAATTTTCTTTTTTGTAATACTTAACGGCTATGTTTATTATTTGTTTTGTATTTTGACGGCCGAGTGGCGTGGGTAGTAGCCCTGCCACATACGCCGGAGGTCCAAGGTTCGATTCCTGGTCGGAGCTTTTTTTTTTTTTTTTGTTCCCCTCCGCGGGAAGGGCAGGAGGATAAAAATGCCCTGACGCATACTCTGGCGCGATTCCAAAGTTATGTGGGACTCGTCCCGACGCCTACCAGGACCATACCCACTAAAAACCCCCTGTCGGCTCGTGCATTTTTGCCACTCAGCCTTCATCTGAGCGACGGCCAATTGGAGAAAGAGGCCGCGCTAGCGGGGCCCAGAAGGGGTCACCCGCTGGGATTACATAGCACTGAAGGTGCTCAAAGCACTGAAGGTTAATACATAGCACTGAAGGTGCTCAAAATGAAAATCAATAATTAAAACAAAAATTTAAAAAAATTGCAAAATAAAATTGAGTTAATTCGCATTTACGTTAGAATTAGAATTTACGTTAGAATTAGAATTTGCGGCCAGAAGGGCCTCGAGATCGCGTGACAGTCTGGTGGATGAGTACGCTTGCGCATTCCTAGGCCTAGCGACTTTGAACTTCGAGTCTAACACAGGAGTAGTATATGAGACTGAATCACGAACTAGAGGATTGGGATGGGTTTCGGAGCGTTTGAAAAACGCTTCAGAGAGTGTTTTGAGATGTTGTTGTACTGTAGGCAGTTCAAGATCTCTATGCAAGTCCGCGTTACGCACGTACCACGGTGCGTTTGTGGCCCGGCGGCAAAAGAGGTTTTGAACTACCTGCAGTTTGTGCAGGAGGGAGGGTTTGGCGTGGGCAAAGATTGGCGAGGCATACGTCATGACGGGTCTAACGCAGACCTTGTAAAGTGTACGTTTGTTTCTGAAGGACATTTTACTTTTTCTACCTAACATGCTATTTAGGCGGACTAAATAGTGACGAGCGAGTTTCGAAACTCTTTCGACGTGTGGCTTGAAAGAAAGCGTCGGATCTAATGTGACGCCTAAGTATTTGGTACTGCGCTTCCAGGGGATGGGAATGCCTAACATTCGAACGTGGGGATCGCCATCGGGACGACGGCGTTTGTGGTCGAAGCGCATCGCAGAACTCTTTTCAGGGTTCACATCGATGCGCCATTTTTGAAACCATACACCAAGGGCGTTTACGGCCTTTTGGAGTCTGGCTACAAGGTGCCGAACACTGTGGCCTTTGGTATAGAGTGCAGTGTCGTCAGCAAAGAGGGCGAGTTCGACGCCTTTCGGCGGGATGGGAATGTCATTGGTGTACACGGTGTACAGCAGAGGGGCGAGGACTGAGCCTTGAGGGACTCCAGCCTTTATGGGACGAGGTGCAGAAAGCGTGCCTTCGTGTTTAAATCGAAACGTACGGTCTTTGAGAAACGACGCTATTAACCTGACTAGGCGATCCGGTAAGCCTATCTTGTAGAGTTTATAAACGAGACCGCTGTGCCAGACTTTATCGAAAGCCTTGGCTACGTCAAAGAAAACCGCGACTGTTTTGTAACGACGCGGATAGAAACCGTCAAGTATATACTCGACGATTCGGTGGACTTGCTGAGGGCAGGAGTGTTTGGCGTGAAAGCCGAACTGATGGGGAATAATGAGAGGATCGCCATCCGTTGGAAACAGATGGTTCCGCATTCGAGAGAGTATGACTCTCTCGAGAAGTTTAGACATTGCCTTGAGGAGGCTGATGGGTCTGTGATTAGCCGGGACGTTCAGAGGTTTGCCCGGCTTGGGAATGCCTATGACTGTCGCTTCTTTCCAAGCTTTTGGCAAATAGCTATGGTCGAAGCAGGCATTGAAAATGATAGCTAATAAGGTAAGCATCTGTTGAGGTAGGTGCTTAAGTGCGTGGTTGGAAATTCCATCCGCACCCGGAGCCTTTTTGGACTTTTGATTTCTAATGAGAATCAAGATTTCGTCATTAGAGACTGTGACAGGGTCGGCGGTGATGGGGAGAGAGTCTCTGCGAAGAACTTCGTCCTCCACCGCCTGGATGTGTGAGGGATCAGCAGGTTGCGTGCTGGGCGAGCATTGTGCGGCAATGCTGTCGGCGAAGCATTCGGCTTTCTCTTCGACTTCGAAGGCAGTAGTGCCATCGGGACGAGTGAGAGGAGGAACGTGAGAGACGGTGTCTACGCGTAAGGCTCGGGCCATGCTATAGTACGCTTGGTGAGACGGAGAGATATTCGCCATGAGATCGTTCATCTGAGCGTCTCGGAGTTCCGCGAGGCAAGACCTAACTTTACGTTGAAGCTGATTCGCAGCTGTTCTATAGGCGGGCGTGGGATATTTCTTGGCTCTCCGGAGAGCCGCGTTTTTAGCTTTAATAAGATTGCTAACGGCTAAGGGAAGCGTGGGTTTGCCTTGCTTAGCAACCTTTTCGTTGTCACTGATGGCTGAGTTGATAGCATCAGTGAGAGAATTTACTAATGAATCGATTTTATCCGGGCTATCTAATTGTTCGGGAGAGATCGCGAGTGGAGAGTTCGGAGCCTCTAAGGCTGAAACTAACGTATTTTTAAAACCTTTCCAGTTGGTAAAGGTCTTAGGAGATGAGACGTTATCGTTCGGCGGTCCTAGCACGAGGGAAACGGGGCGATGGTCGGAGCCTAGGTCATCGAGCGGTTCGATAGAACTTAGATCAAGATTGATTCGCTTGATAATTGCAAAGTCGAGGATGTCAGGAGAGTAGGACGGGTTGTTGGGATAGTGAGTGGGAGTGATGGGGGATATGACGTCTAGGTCAAGGGAGTTAGTGATGTCGAGGAGAGCGATACCGCTGGTGTTAGTCGATAGGCAC
Organism: Marasmarcha lunaedactyla; assembly: GCA_923062675.1. Lineage (NCBI taxonomy): Eukaryota > Metazoa > Arthropoda > Insecta > Lepidoptera > Pterophoridae > Marasmarcha > Marasmarcha lunaedactyla. The sequence continues at coordinate 23,552,625 of OV281346.1, forward strand.
GTCCAGTCAGTATGTTTGGAGTTAAAGTCTCCGAACATAATGACTGAATGGCCGAGGGCGAGAATGGCCTCAAAGTCGCTGCGGATTGGTCTGGTACCACTAGGTATGTAGATTGAAGCTATGATGATGGTCGGATGACCAGTCATAGCCAATCTACACACAGTGGTTTCCATGTTGAGGAGAGGACAGCAGTGGAAGTCTCTTTTGTAATATATAGCGGTGCCGCCGAAACCGTCAGAGTTGGGCCTATCGTTACGAATAAACGCGTACTTAGGTATAGCGAATCCCCTGGAGCGGTTTGGAGTAAGCCATGTCTCCTGGAGAAGGAATAAGTCAGGTTCTTTGTTCTGAAGGAACAGTTTAATCTCGGGAAGGTTGGTATTAAGGCTACGAGCGTTAAAAGATACTAGGGATAAGCCCTTGGGTTTAATACGACTGGACGCGGGATTCGCGGGTCTAGACATTATAATTTACTTATTTACGAATTTATACAAATATAAAAGAATTTACAACGAACTTAGGAGCGAGTGATGCTCGGCTAAAGCAAATAAACGCTCTTGAGGAGAGCGGGCGGCTCGCAGTTTGCGTGCGAGCACGGAAATTTCGTTAATATCGACGTTTTGAATAACGTCGAACACGGTCTTCATGTCCTCAGCCAACGACGACTGAGGTGCGGATGACGGAGAAGGACGCGGCCCTACGGAAGCTACGGGAGCTGGGATGGGTCGGGAAGGTGCAGGCGGAACGGCCGGACGCTGCCTCCAAGACAGAGCCGGAGTAGGCGTCGGCTGAACGGGCTTTGCTTCCGGGGGACCCCGGTTGCGCAGCGGCGGGAAGTTAGCGGGAGTGAGCGGCGGCGCCGGTTTAGGCGCGACCCTCTTGGCGGTGGAACGCGGAGCACGCGGGCAGCCCCTGTAGTTAGCTGTGTGACCAGACTGGCCGCACAGCGCACAGGCAGGGGGGGAAGTGGATTCGGGAGTGCGAGTGCACTCCTTCGTAAAATGTGGATCCAGGCACTTAACGCACCTGGGGGGAGCTGAGCAGTTAGCCGCTGTGTGGCCGTAGAGCTGGCAGCGGTGGCACTGCCCAGGGTGACCGCGGGGGTTGGGACGCTCAACAGAGATATTTGAGAGTCCGCAAATTGTGCGAGCCTCTCTAAAGATCTCCCTCGAGTTGGGAGTATTCGACAAGATAACTAAAGCTAACGGAAAGCGCCTACCGCGGTTAGAGTGCATATTGTGCACTGCTTCGGCCGGGAAACCCTGGGACTTAAGGTCCTCGAGGATTTCTTCATTCGCGAGCTCGAACGGGACGCCCCGTAGTACTGCGCGGATCTTACGCTCCTCCGGGAGGGCGTAGGTGTGGTACGCGATTTGATTTAACCCGAGCAACCTGGTAAACGCGCGGAAGTCGTCGACGGTCGCTACTTGAATTTTGATTGTATCGCCAGCGTTGGCGGCTTTTAAGTAATTAATTTTGTGCTCTTTGCACAAGTTAGAAACCGCGGTCCAGCGCGTTTTTTCACGCAGGAAGACAGGCGGAGGGAGCTGAGGTTTCGGCGGGACGGGAGCGCAGCGCGTCGCTGGCTTCGATGGGACCGACGGAGACGCGGTCACTTCGAGTGACATGAGCGGCGCGGGGGCGGGTGTAGAAGACACCGGGGTTGGCTCGGGTGTTGAAGACACCGCGGCTTTTTTCGAACGCTTCTTGGAGCGTTTGGTAACTAATTGGTAGGCGGGCTCAGGAGAGCCGGTTAAGGTGGCGGCGACCGACGAAGCTTCGGACGCGGCGGAGTCTGAATCGCTCCCGGGAGCGGTACGCTTCCTACGAGATGATCGCGAGGATGAGACCGACGCACAGTCCATATCGGATGGAACGGGAGACGCGGGAGAGCTATAGACCTGAGGGGTCTGGGTGTTGGTGGCTTGAGGGGCTGGGGTTGGGGCCTGAGGGGCCGGGGACGCGATTGATGCCTGCAAGGCCTGCGTTAGGATGTCTTTTGGGATGGAGATGCCTGCCGCAGCAAGCGCCTGGGTGAACGCGTTCGCGAAGTTAATAACGCTTAGCGAATCCATTAGGGAGTGTTGGGACAATAATATACATAAATATAAGTATAATAAAAGATGCCTAGTTCCTAAAAACCTAGCAAAATCCTAGCGGCAAACCTCCCTACCAGCGGTAGGGGGGCTGGGGAGAAAAACTTAAAACTAACCGTAGTACGCCGAAGGCCGCTACCTAGAAACCTAAAAAAGGGTACGCAGGTAAAGAGTTGACCGCGTTAGGGTCAACCTTTACCGACAGAAAGGACAAATACACACGAATACACACAAATATGATAAAAATAATTATGAAAATAGGAGAAAAATAAATAAAATAGAGAAGAGAAATAAATAAAAATAAAAAGGACTGGTTCAGTACAAATTCGTTGTCACCGTTAAGTATCCTTTGCACTGAAACCAGACTACTTACGCTGGGCACAACACTGCACTCAGCACAAGCACAACACTACTTAGCACAGCACTTTGAAGACTAAGGGGCTTAGTCGCAAAGAAAAATCGCACTTCGAAAGCACTCAGACGGAGTAGAAAAACCTTGAAAACCGTAGCACGGAACCAACACGCTATACTGTGACGTCAGTAGACTGAGCGCCACGGAGTATCGGGAGGGAACCGACCAACGGAGAACTGGGTCTTGCACGTCCGCACCGCGTGGCGATCGGAGCGAGAATGATTGATGGTCGGAGCTTTTTTTTTTTTTTTTTTGTTCCCCTCCGCGGGAAGGGCAGGAGGATAAAAATGCCCTGACGCATACTCTGGCGCGATTCCAAAGTTATGTGGGACTCGTCCCGACGCCTACCAGGACCATACCCACTAAAAACCCCCTGTCGGCTCGTGCATTTTTGCCACTCAGCCTTCATCTGAGCGACGGCCAATTGGAGAAAGAGGCCGCGCTAGCGGGGCCCAGAAGGGGTCACCCGCTGGGATTACATAGCACTGAAGGTGCTCAAAGCACTGAAGGTTAATACATAGCACTGAAGGTGCTCAAAATGAAAATAAATAATTAAAACAAAAATTTAAAAAAATTGCAAAATAAAATTAAGTTAATTCGCATTTACGTTAGAATTAGGATTTACGTTAGAATTAGAATTTACGTTAGAATTAGAATTTGCGGCCAGAAGGGCCTCGAGATCGCGTGACAGTCTGGTGGATGAGTACGCTTGCGCATTTCTAGGCCTAGCGACTTTGAACTTCGAGTCTAACACAGGAGTAGTATATGAGACTGAATCACGAACTAGAGGATTGGGATGGGTTTCGGAGCGTTTGAAAAACGCTTCAGAGAGTGTTTTGAGATGTTGTTGTACTGTAGGCAGTTCAAGATCTCTATGCAAGTCCGCGTTACGCACGTACCACGGTGCGTTTGTGGCCCGGCGGCAAAAGAGGTTTTGAACTACCTGCAGTTTGTGCAGGAGGGAGGGTTTGGCGTGGGCAAAGATTGGTGAGGCATACGTCATGACGGGTCTAACGCAGACCTTGTAAAGTGTACGTTTGTTTCTGAAGGACATTTTACTTTTTCTACCTAACATGCTATTTAGGCGGACTAAATAGTGACGAGCGAGTTTCGAAACTCTTTCGACGTGTGGCTTGAAAGAAAGCGTCGGATCTAATGTGACGCCTGAGTATTTAGTACTGCGCTTCCAGGGGATGGGAATGCCTAACATTCGAACGTGGGGATCGCCATCGGGACGACGGCGTTTGTGGTCGAAGCGCATCGCAGAACTCTTTTCAGGGTTCACATCGATGCGCCATTTTTGAAACCATACACCAAGGGCGTTTACGGCCTTTTGGAGTCTGGTTACAAGGTGCCGAACACTGTGGCCTTTGGTATAGAGTGCGGTGTCGTCAGCAAAGAGGGCGAGTTCGACGCCTTTCGGCGGGATGGGAATGTCGTTGGTGTACACGGTGTACAGCAGAGGGGCGAGGACTGAGCCTTGAGGGACTCCAGCCTTTATGGGACGAGGTGCAGAAAGCGTGCCTTCGTGTTTAAATCGAAACGTACGGTCTTTGAGAAACGACGCTATTAACCTGACTAGGCGATCCGGTAAGCCTATCTTGTAGAGTTTATAAACGAGACCGCTGTGCCAGACTTTATCGAAAGCCTTGGCTACGTCAAAGAAAACCGCGACTGTTTTATAACGACGCGGATAGAAACCGTCAAGTATATACTCGACGATTCGGTGGACTTGCTGAGGGCAGGAGTGTTTAGCGCGAAAGCCGAACTGATGGGGAATAATGAGAGGATCGCCATCCGTTGGAAACAGATGGTTCCGCATTCGAGAGAGTATGACTCTCTCGAGAAGTTTAGACATTGCCTTGAGGAGGCTGATGGGTCTGTGATTAGCCGGGACGTTCAGAGGTTTGCCCGGCTTGGGAATGCCTATGACTGTCGCTTCTTTCCAAGCTTTTGGAAAGTAGCTATGGTCGAAGCAGGCATTGAAAATGATAGCTAACAAGGTAAGCATCTGTTGAGGTAGGTGCTTAAGTGCGTGGTTGGAAATTCCATCCGCACCCGGAGCCTTTTTGGACTTTTGATTTCTAATGAGAAGCAAGATTTCGTCATTAGAGACTGTGACAGGGTCGGCGGTGATGGGGAGAGAGTCTCTGCGAAGGACTTCGTCCTCCACCGCCTGGATGTGTGAGGGATCAGCAGGTTGCGTGCTGGGCGAGCATTGTGCGGCAATGCTGTCGGCGAAGCATTCGGCTTTCTCTTCGACTTCGAAGGCAGTAGTGCCATCGGGACGAGTGAGAGGAGGAATGTGAGAGACGGTGTCTACGCGTAAGGCTCGGGCCATGCTATAGTACGCTTGGTGGGACGGAGTGATATTCGCCATGAGATCGTTCATCTGAGCGTCTCGGAGTTCCGCGAGGCAAGACCTAACTTTACGTTGAAGCTGATTCGCAGCTGTTCTATAGGCGGGCGTGGGATATTTCTTGGCTCTCCGGAGAGCCGCGTTTTTAGCTTTAATGAGATTGCTAACGGCTAAGGGAAGCGTGGGTTTGCCTTACTTAGCAACCTTTTCGTTGTCACTGATGGCTGAGTTGATAGCATCAGTGAGAGAATTTACTAATGAATCGATTTTATCCGGGCTATCTAATTGTTCGGGAGAGATCGCGAGTGGAGAGTTCGGAGCCTCTAAGGCTGAAACTAACGTATTTTTAAAACCTTTCCAGTTGGTAAAGGTCTTAGGAGATGAGACGTTATCGTTCGGCGGTCCTAGCACGAGGGAAACGGGGCGATGGTCGGAGCCTAGGTCATCGAGCGGTTCGATAGACCTTAGATCAAGATTGATTCGCTTGATAATTGCAAAGTCGAGGATGTCAGGAGAGTAGGACGGGTTGTTGGGATAGTGAGTGGGAGTGATGGGAGATATGACGTCTAGGTCAAGGGAGTTAGTGATGTCGAGGAGAGCGATACCGCTGGTGTTAGTCGATAGGCACGTCCAGTCAGTATGTTTGGAGTTAAAGTCTCTGAACATAATGACTGAACGGCCGAGGGCGAGAATGGCCTCAAAGTCGCTGCGGATTGGTCTGGTACCACTAGGTATGTAGATTGAAGCTATGATGATGGTCGGATGACCAGTCATAGCCAATCTACACACAGTGGCTTCCATGTTGAGGAGAGGAGGAGTAGGGAGAGGACAGCAGTGGAAGCCTCTTTTGTAATATATAGTGGTGCCGCCGAAACCGTCGGAGTTGGGCCTATCGTCACGAATAAACGCGTACTTAGGTATAGCGAATCCCCTGGAGCGGTTTGGAGTAAGCCATGTCTCCTGGAGAAGGAATAAGTCAGGTTCTTTGTTCTGAAGGAACAGTTTAATCTCGGGAAGGTTGGTATTAAGGCTACGAGCGTTAAAAGATACTAGGGATAAGCCCTTGGGTTTAATACGACTGGACGCGGGATTCGCGGGTCTAGACATTATAATTTACTTATTTACGAATTTATACAAATATAAAAGAATTTACAACGAACTTAGGAGCGAGTGATGCTCGGCTAAAGCAAATAAACGCTCTTGAGGAGAGCGGGCGGCTCGCAGTTTGCGTGCGAGCACGGAAATTTCGTTAATATCGACGTTTTGAATAACGTCGAACACGGTCTTCATGTCCTCAGCCAACGACGACTGAGGTGCGGATGACGGAGAAGGACGCGGCCCTACGGAAGCTACGGGAGCTGGGATGGGTCGGGAAGGTGCAGGCGGAACGGCCGGACGCTGCCTCCAAGACAGAGCCGGAGTAGGCGTCGGCTGAACGGGCTTTGCTTCCGGGGGACCCCGGTTGCGCAGCGGCGGGAAGTTAGCGGGAGTGAGCGGCGGCGCCGGTTTAGGCGCGACCCTCTTGGCGGTGGAACGCGGAGCACGCGGGCAGCCCCTGTAGTTAGTAGACGGAGTAGAAAGACCTTGAACCACGGAACCAACACGCTAGACTGTGACGTCAGTAGACTGAGCGCCACGGAATGGCGGGAAGGGACCGATCAACGGAGAACTGGGTCTTGCACGTCCGCACCGCGTGGCGATCGGAGCGAGAATGTTGATGGTCGGAGCATTGTTGTGTGTATTTATATAGGAGTATGTATGTTTATTCCGTATTCCCCCCCCCCCCATGCAGTTTTGCTCCAATCCGCAAGCTTTGCTTACATTGGAGCCATACAGTTGGTGTGTTTGTGTGGGGGTATAATTCATTTATTTACGTTAAAACGATACAATTTTAAACATTGATAAAAAAATTGTCTCGAGTCCAAAGAGCAGATATGGCCATGCGGGATACAAACACCGTATCACGAAAGCACATTGAGACAGCGGGGCAGACACTCAAAGCAGTGTACACCTGCTCATGTAGTCTTTGTGTAGATACAGTTGCTCAAAGCGTGGACCATTAACCTGAGGACAAAGCTTATTTCCAGGTACAAATCAACCAGTTGTAACCTATATAATAATATTCTGACAGTTACTAATATCCCTATATATTGCTACGTTACATATACAGTTTTGTCAAAATTTATAGACTACTTTCTTTGGTACGACTGTACAACTAGCCTAGGATATTAATAATATAGTGAAAAAGTCACCGTGTAAATTACAGTTCAATTTTAATTACATTATGACAAGTAGGTATGATAAGCTCTCGTAGGCTTAGAGTAAGGGACAAAATATTAACAAAATATAAAAGTCTACGCGCTCGAAAATCAAACCAGTTTTATAAGTACTAATAAAATACGCATAGGTTTTCAGCAACATAACGTTAGAATCTATAAACTATAATGGACCGAAACTCTTGTCCTGAAATTTTCGTTTTTTTTTTCAAAAAACTTGCATTATAATTTATAAAACCAAGATGAAATATATACCAAATATAAGTTTCTATTCATCATGTAAAGTACGAAGCACCACGAGGTACATCTTTAAAATAATTCCAAGCATTCTAACAAGGAGGCTGTAACTTACATGTAATAAAGAGAAGTCTGCGCTGCACGGGTAGCTCGTGCCCAGGAGGAATATAAAACACCCCATCTCCGTCCTTTATAAATTTATCCGCTTCGGTCGGAATTCTAATGCCACCTGCAACGTCCTCTACGCTCTCTTCGGCCTTTTGTTTGGTAAATTTAGTGATTTCTTTAGAACTTGTATGAAAAACAGTTTATAATCTAGTTTAATTTTTATTTCAGTGCGTGAAAGATTTTCTTAAGAGTTTTTTTTTTTCCTTTCAAAGCTGCGATACAGATTTATAGTTATCGTGAAAGAATATACAAGTAGGCATGTATTTGATTTCTGTTGATTTTTTTGTTGTTGTTTGTGTGTTGTCTATTAGCGGAAAAATATTGCAAATTGCATTGTTTTTCACAACAAAGACACATAGAAAAAAATGAGTAGGTATTTTTGTCACAATTTATTTGTAAATTTTTTTAAAATACTTATTCAAATAGTTTGTCCACAGAAAAGACATATTGCAGAAGTACAAGAACAGTATATTTACAGTCAATAGTTTTGTAGATACAGCGATATGTTTGAGGAGCTGCTGCGAATCGCCGAACAACACACGCTTGTATGGGCTCATGTATAATATATGTATAATAGCTACGTAGATAATGCGTTTACCTGCATACCGTCATAATAAAATTTTAACGTCAGTTAGCTAGTAATATTAAAAATTTAACATATTTTACTTACTTTTTTGCGTCAAAATAACGTATATTTTCTAAATGAATGATATTATCTTTGCATTTTCAAATGGTGCCTAATATTCAATTGCAACCAAGCGGTAGAACATACCCATGACTTGCGGGCTAAATATTCCAGGTTTTAAAAAGGTAATAGACACAAAATGAGCTTTTAAAAATAACATATAAAACACAAAAAGCGTTCTAAACCGGCTTTATGATCCGTATATACACGTATTTCGTAATTGCAGTAATTAAGTCTATCTATACAGTGCACTGATCCCCTCAGACGCCGTAAATTTTTTTATAGTCATCGAGGCTGTTCTCCTACCATCAAAACTTGTAAGAAAAACTTTCTATTCTCTCCTGAGCCTCACTTCGTATTGTATCCGTGTCAGAAACTTTAGAAACAGTCTCCATTAAATCCCTTGTTTCTTTACTCAAATCATATAAAGAGTTTCAAAGTGCCTCCGCGGAGAAAATCGCTTTATAAAGACAATTTTAAAAGGATTTTTTTCAGTACACCTTGTTGGCTCATTGAAAATGATATCTTTTGAAATCCTAATCTGATAGAATGGAAAAATCGATTTTACGATGGGCTGCGGACCGATTTACAATTTATTTGAAAATTTGCGAAGAGAATTTTAATGCTTTCGTCGTGTCACCGGTTCGCCGGCGGCGGCGCGGAGACGGCACGCCAGCGGGCATTTTTGACTTATTGCGCTTTCTTGATCTGTAAATATTAAGTTGGAATAGTTCTTGGACATATTGCTAAATTGTTTTATTCATATTTTTTGTTATTATTGTTACTTTAGTATGTTTACCAACAAGGCTTGTTATAAAATATTTAATTTCAAATTCAACTAACCGGTATAGTTAGTCAAATAGTACACAAGTAGTTATTGCTATGATTGGATTACATAACTTTGGGTTCTAACTACTATCATTTGAGCGTTTAAAATAAAAACCACTACAAGTCTTAAAGGTTTTGATATCGGTATTCAAGTAACTTAGAAATAAAAATTACAGTTCTTTGTGAAAACTAAAAAAACATTATTTTGGACTATCGTCGCCATGAATGAAGCCCAGGGTTGCCATGAATGGACTTTCATAACAATCAACTAAATGATATAAAATCACCTAGAAATAAAATTATGATAAAGTTAAAAACATCACGAGATCCTCATATAACCAAAAGTATTAATAAAAAACTAATTATTGACATTTTCATAATCCAATTGAATGAAAGGTTACTTTCCATTTCTAAAATATGCTACTCTGAGATTGATCTCCTTCAGACCCACTATTATTATAATTCGCAAATGCAACTATAATATCAAACCTTTCCGCCACAAACCATTAACAGAAATAAGAAGTCCGTTAATTACATTATAAATTCTACGAAACAATGAACGTCGCTCAAAGCGCGGCTTAGCGCCGACACTGACGTTTTGGCTGGATACTAGAGAGTGACCAGTTTCTAAAATAATTTGGTGGTCCAACGCAATGATAGCAACCTTCCCTAATTATTTATGTTTGATGCTTGCTTAGTATTAACGCTACAGTAAGTAATGCTAAGTACATAATGTAAGAGAGAGTTTGTTTTATTTAGTAAATCCTGTTGAACAAAGGTTTTCCACTAGTCAGATTCTATTATTCGCAGGTGTTTATTTGTGATAACACAGTAAAACCACAGATACACTTGTTATAATCACACTTTACTAAGGCCACAGATGGTATATTTCCATAGAATAATATAATTTAATCACAGATATTACGTAACCACCGATAATGTAATACTTTGCTCGAGACACAAGACCGTTCCATTTGAACGCCCATGACAGACTGACTGAAATTTGTTACGCATCAACCGAATACAATTCAAAGAACTATTGAGATACTTACTAATTTAAATAACAATGCGTTTAAAGAACAATAACTAATTAATAATATAATCAAGGGTATAAATTCATTACGATCGCATTATCGGCCCTCTGCATGGTATGAGCCTTTTCCAAGAAGTAGGAAATCATTAATTAGTTATATAATATAGGTCTAAATTTATTACAACTCGGCCATCCGACTGTGTCAACGAGTCTCCTCGTTGTACAGTTACATATAATATTAATCATAATTCAACTCGATCAGCTTAACTCTATGTAAGATACAATTTCAAATCATTTAATCTTAATAACTCTATACATATAATATTAATCATAATTCAATTCGATCAGCTTAACTCTAAATCTATGTAAGGTACAATTTCAAATCATGTAATCTTAATAACTCTTTACATTGCGTTAAATACAAATTGACATATAAGGTAAGTACCAAGGCTGTAGATATAATATAAACTATGTCTTAATAGTAAACGACAATAACATCTATTGAAGCGTTATACAACTTGGATTCCACATGATAATAAATCATTACTTTAACAAATTATAATAACAGTATCTTTACGTTATGCTATCATCAGCCCATGACTATGGCTTGAAAATAACACATTATTGAAATATTTTATGGCTGTATTGCAATCCATGACATTGATTGCAACTACTACTTTAAGTGGACTAAGGTTAGGCCCATGACATTGGCCACCCCTTGAGCAACATGACATTATGCTCATTATAATCCATGACACTGATTACATTTGATTTGATTTTTTTTTAAATTAACTTTCGGTTAGACCCATGACATTGGTCATCCCTTAAGTAACATAGAATTTTGATCCATGACCTTGATCAAAATAAATTAATATCCTTGATAAATCCGACAAGACTATTAATAATAATAAATTGGCCAATGACCTTTTAAACACAGTGATTAGATTTCCTGCACTCAATCAAGCTCATCGTCACTACTCTCTTGGTCGGTGAGATCATCAACGTCAGAACCTGGAGCATTGAAAGAAAGCCAAGGGAATATTTTATCTATCGCTACAACGGCTTCATAAGCTCTACCGCGGCACGTCAGCGGTGTATCCTCAATCACAAATCTATCGTTGGGTAATACTTTCTTAATTCTATAGGGTCCCTGGTATTTAGGCTCTAATTTCTTAGACTGTCCCTCAACGCCAGTAGGTGCTCTACTAACACGCACCAAATCACCCTCGTTAAACCTAACCCCTACTTTACGGTGTTTGTCGTATCTTTCTTTATCTCTAGATTGCTGTTTTTGTATTAAGTCGCTAGCATCAGATCGTATGGCATCTAAAGATACTTCTACATTAGCAGTGACATCGGTAATAACGTCATTTAGGATACCTTGCGAAGGGTTAATCACATTTCGACCGAACAACATCTCCGTAGGTGTCTTTTGAGTGGTGGCATGAATGGTGGTGTTGATACCTAATTGTATATCTGGGAGGTGTTCGTCCCATATGCCATTTGGTTTGTCGTGATTCATAGCCCCTAGAGCAGCCAGAATGGTGCGATTGTATCGCTCCACCTGACCATTTGCTCTAGGGGTTGCCACGGCGTTCAAAACGTGTTTTACCCCTACTGAGCGAATAAAAGTTTTAAATAAATTACTGGTAAAACTTGTCCCTCGATCCGTAATTAGTCTATTTGGCGTCCCAAAATAACTAAAATGTTCACGAAAAACTCTTATACTCGAAGAAGATTTCGTGTTACGCACTGCTGTTATGTTAATATATTTAGTGAAAGAATCAACTATTACAAGTACGTAAGTGTTGCCACGTCTGGTTCTGATAAACGGACCTAAATGATCAGCGTGAATTGTGTGGAAGGGTATATCCACCTTAGGTATAGGGTGTAGTTCGCCTGCCTTGGGGCCACTGGCCAACTTATGGTGGGCACATTCGAGACAAGCTGAGACATACTTTTTTATGAAGCGTCTCATCTTCGGAAACCAATAATTTGATCGAACTCGTGCCAATGTTTTATCAAACCCGAAATGGCCAATGTCATCATGGTTGCTTTTCATTATTTGCCACCTTGCTCCTCGAGGAACCACCCAACGCACCCCATCACCCACGATACGATATACCCTCCCATTCACGAGTTTATAATTGTTAAAAATATCTACAACATCCTTTGTCTTAATATCACTTAGAATGTCTGCAATGCGCTTTATTTCATCGTCAGCTTGTTGGACTGTCGTGAGCCAATCGTCTGTGTTTATTTTTAGTACATCTAATACGCTATCAACTTTATCTACACCATCTATAGCACCTCTACTCAAAGCATCTACATGTGCCATTTTATCACCCGGTCTGTACTCAATGGCACAATCATATTCCAAAAACTGTAACCACCACCGCGCGATACGTGGGACTAAGTCGCGTTTAACTAAAGTAGTTCGGAGTGCGTTACAATCCGTTATAATTGTAAACCGAATGCCTAGTAAATATACGCGAAATTTATTTAACGACGCTATTATGGCAAGGGTCTCTAATTCAAAGGAGTGCATTTTCTGCTCGTCTGGAGATGTTTGTCTACTGTAAAACGCTATAGGGCGCCATAAACCCGCTTGGTCTTTCTGTAATAAGATACCAGCAACGCCAAATTTACTGGCATCGGTATGAAGCTGCGTATCAGCTTCTGGATTGTACAAAGCAAGGACTGGTCTATCCGAAAGTATGAGTTTGAGCTTTCCAAACGATTCTATTTCCTCACTACCCCACCTCCACTGTGCGTCTTTTCGTAATAAGGCCGTCAGTGGGCGAGCCAGCGTTGCAAACCCCTTAACAAAACGCCTGAAGTAACTCGCTAAACCCAAAAACCTCCTTACTTCATGAATATTACTTGGTGTTGGGAATTTAGCTATAGCTTCAGTTTTAATGGAGCCCGGTCTCACACCATTAGCACTTACCTCATAGCCGAGATATTCTATCTTACTGTAGAAAAAGTTACATTTATTTTGTTTTAAAGTAAGCCCATTATCTTTAAGTACTTTAAGCACTTCTTCTAGCCTAGTAATGCCTTCTTCAAAAGATTTAGCTGGAATGAGTACATCATCCATGTATACGAGTGTATATGCGCGGATTGGAGAATTTTGGACGATTTTACTCATTGTACGCTGGAATACGGAGGGCGCATTTACCAAACCAAAAGGCATTCTGTTATATTCAAATTGCCCATCAGGTGTCACAAATGAGGTAAATTCACGGCTTGCCTCAGCTATAGGTATCTGATAATAGCCTGACGCTAAGTCTAGTGTCACAAAAAGACTACTACCACTTAACATATCTAACTGATCTTCGATCCGAGGGAGAGGGTAGTGTTCCCGTTTAGTCTTCCTATTTAACGCACGATAATCGACACAGAGTCTCTTTTCACCAGATTTCTTATTCACTAGAACAATGGGGCTGGCATAAGGAGATTGAGACTCCCGTATAATACCACTATCAAGCATATCCCTTACCATTTCGCGAACCTGTTGTCTTTCCGTAAATGACAGTCTATACGGTCGATATACGACTGGTTCAGAGTCCTTCAGATGAATAGACATTTCGGTTACAGTTGTAAAACCAAGGTCTCTTAAGCTAGATGAAAAACAAGATTTGTATTTGTCAAGTAGGGTCAACAATACTTCTTTCTGTACTGCAGATAGTTCCTCCCCAAAGTTAACAGTTGGCTCATCAGAAGGATCCTGGACCCCTAACTTATTAATATTTAAACATTCTCCAATAGCAAAACTTCTCGTGATTAATTCTCCTGTTTTTAACATAACATCATTAGGACTAATATTCTGAATGAACACGCAACCTAAACCTTGTTTTAAATACAATTCCCCTGGCAGGAGATAATTAATTTTATCGTCTCCTCCTCTAACTACACCATCAATGAATATTTTTCCCGAATATTCTGGAAAACTATGCACAGGAACGACCTTCATTTCGCCTTGTTTTAATATCGTATCATTTGTACAATAGAGGGTACATTTTGTGGGAAGACTATCTCCTACTTTCCGAAATACGACGCTAGACTGAGTTTTTATAATTTTAACTGATGGTCTTTCTGTAAAAGTATGCCCGAGTAATACAGGATAATTAATTAACTGATCATCTACTACGAGTATCTCTACATTTTTCTCAACCACACCTTGTACATCTACTGTAGCGTAGATGATACCGATAGGGCAATACGGGACATTCCCTAGACCCCTTAGTAGTGGTCCTTTCACATCTTCCCATTTTAAACGCAAACCTTTTGCTTCAGTAAGACGAATCAATGTACCTTCACTCCCTAAATCAACCAAACTATCTATAATTTTGTTATTAATTTTTATAGGCATCCAGTATTTATGACTTGTATCAGAGATACCTTCCACCTTTAATACACTTTTGGTTTTGCTAGCTGCTGAATTACTTTGTTTTGATTTGGGGCAATCGACACTATTATGACCACGCAAGTTACAAATCGTACATTGTAGTTTAGGTTTTGTACATTTAAAAAACGGGTGTCCAGTTTCATTACAGTTGTAACAGACCACAGTGTTGTAATTGGGTTTTTGAAAGGCATTGCCCTTAACACCGCTAGCATTAAGAGCACCAGTAGAATTACCAGAGGTACTTAAGTTCCGTTTGTCCTTTTCCTTTAGTTTTGATGAATCAGTTGAATTTTTCTCCGGTGCAATCTTAATAGACTTAAAATATTTTAAAACCTGTTCCGGTTCTGTAAATTCTGCAGCTTGTGCTCCTAACCGTACTCCTCTATCTTCTATTCCAAAAACTAAGCAATCTACAGCGCGTTTACCATTTATTTCACATCTGTTTAGTAAATTAATTTTTTCGTAATAATAAAGTTCAAATGATTCACCAAAACGTACCTTCTTAGCTAACATTTCAGTGAGTAACTCCGCATAATTAATCCTAGACGGAAATGACTCGCGTAACTTTTGTTTCCATTGAGACCATGTAAAAAGTAACGAGGGTAGACCCTGGTACCACGTTTTAGCAACGCCGGTAAGTTTAGGTAAAGCGTAGTGAACAATATGCTTATCGTCCCAACTATAGATTTGAGCACATTCCTCGACTTTATGAATCCAAATATCTATAGACTGCTCCTTTAAAAGCGGGTCAAATTCAGGAATAACATTATTGAGTGCAGGAAACCGATCCTTGTCCCCTGAATGTTTGATACCTTTCATGACATCAATAAACTTTTCAAAAAAAATATTTTGCGTTTCTACATACCTGTTATCAGCTTGAGATCGTAAACTGTACTCCCATGACCTCGGAGTTCGACTCCGCCTTAGCCCAGATTGCTCGCGCTGTCGCGAAGTAGAACTTTCAGCCCGAGACCGCTTCGATGCCCTTCGAGACGACCCCCCAACATCAGCTTGAGACCTTGAGTCGCAGTCTCTTGACCTTGGAGTTCGACTCCGCCTTCTTGAACTTCGAGGCCCCAAACACGTCGACGTGGTGCGTAGAGTCCTCGACCTTGACCTAGCTGACGGGCGAATTGACCTCGACGAACTTCGAGAGCACTCCCGTTCACGCTTTCTGCTACGACAACCGCTGTCAACTCGCACGCTTGAGGGCGGTGTCTCCCTGCGCTGCCGTACGCCAGAACTTCGATGCCGTACCGGACCAATCGGCACACTCGGCAAATCCGGCGTCCCAGGACTTCGTTCTCGGTTCATGTTCACGTTTACGAATATTATGTGGGCAGTGATACACCAATATTTGTTCGTATATTAGTGGTATCCCACTTCTGAGTTGTTGAACAAAGGTTTTCCACTAGTCAGATTCTATTATTCGCAGGTGTTTATTTGTGATAACACAGTAAAACCACAGATACACTTGTTATAATCACACTTTACTAAGGCCACAGATGGTATATTTCCATAGAATAATATAATTTAATCACAGATATTACGTAACCACCGATAATGTAATACTTTGCTCAAGACACAAGACCGTTCCATTTGAACGCCCATGACAGACTGACTGAAATTTGTTACGCATCAACCGAATACAATTCAAAGAACTATTGAGATACTTACTAATTTAAATAACAATGCGTTTAAAGAACAATAACTAATTAATAATATAATCAAGGGTATAAATTCATTACGATCGCATTATCGGCCCTCTGCATGGTATGAGCCTTTTCCAAGAAGTAGGAAATCATTAATTAGTTATATAATATAGGTCTAAATTTATTACAATCCTTTTTAGAAAACCTTTAGTTTATTCAATATCCTGAAAGTCAAGATTTCTATAGTTATGTATTATTTAGGAAACAGAGTAAAAGTACCTACTAGCCCATATTAACTTGCTAATATGGCAAATTCATGCAAAATAGTTAAAATACTTTTTTATATAATTATTTTAACACTGTTTAGTAATTGCTATTCAGTATTCCATACCTTTAATAACATCCTGCTATTTCATCGCGCTAATTTTTTTTAGACAAGCGTGAACTTCATCAAATTGACACAGTTCACCCTAAACTTTCTTTGTAACTTTCTACTATACCTCCTTTCTTCTCCAGCCACCACATCCCCCTGCTGGGCGAGGGCCAGCGGTCGTGGGAGTGGCAGCACGCGGCCTGGCTCGGCGACACCGGTGCCCTGCTGCTGGCGGTCGACAACGAGGTCATGGCGCGCCCGGGGCCGCCGGCGCAGCGCGCGCCCCTGCTGCGGCTCACCCACGACGCCGTGCCGGGGCGGGTGTACAATGGCGTGTCGGATTGGCTGTATCAAGGTGAGAAGACAGGCCGGTCTATGGGTGTAGAAACGGTTGGGTACCTTTGATGGCGTTGATTATGTGGAGTTTGAATTAAGATAAGGTTAAAATCTGTGTTAATTATCTGACTTAATATATTCCTTAAGTTTTCATGATTCATAAAACATTTTTAGCCGGTTCGCATCACGTTTAATTATATTTTTAGAATTTAACTCGTGGCCACAATGTCATTAAAGATACCAGTCCAGTTAAAAATATAAACAAACGCGATGAAATCCGGTCAAAGTGTTTTATTTAATATCTACAATACCTACAAATACCTGAAGAATTGTTTGATTACTTTAGCATTCATTGCTTTGTTTCATGACTGCATTCCAACGGAGTGCAGGTTTTGATTAGCCGGACTGTACATTCCAAGAAAGTAGTGCAATAAGAAAAGTTTTCCTATCAAGAACCATGCAGCTGTAAACTAATTTTATCTACAATTGGAAGCTTCCACTGAACATAACAAAACTTGCACACTTTAAGTTACGTGGAGAGCTAGCGTTAAAGTTAATAGACTGAGTAGGTATAACGTTTTGATTGAAATGTCATAGTGCCAGTGCCATCTGCCGGCTAATGGCGACTGTAGAAATAAACTTCTTGTCTTGTTGTGTTTTCGTTTAAACAAATTCTTGAGTTAGTTTTTTCGATGACGATTTTCACAGGAACGTTTTCCCGACAATGTCTCTCTTAACATTTCATGTGGAGTTCTACAATGTAGCTAAACAGTAAAAAATTTTAGGGCCTTAGTCACTTTTAGTGGTGACTGTACAGTATCGTCAGCGTAACAAACACGTAATGTGATTGAAATTGTATCCATTGTGTATCATTAAAAAATTAATTAAAATGGCATTTACATAACAAAAATATAAAAAGTCAAAAAAAGGAGCAGGTACTTATAGCAAAGAAAACTATATCCAATTATAGTAAACTAGAGACGGAATACTACGGAAAACTTTGTTGTTTCAATATCCTTTTATATCCATCTCAACACAGGAACGACTTTTGTGTGGTTCTTAAGGAACAGGCCAACAAAGCCTTTTATTCGCTTTAAAGAGTGAACTAGTTTCTTTGAGATTTTCTATAAATATTCTATAAACATGCACCTAACCAACGTAAACAAATATAGGTAACTGAATCCCGTTATTTTACTTTCAGAGGAGGTGACAAAAGCCTCGTCCGCGATGTGGGGCTCGGCCGACGGCAGCCTGGTGCTGTACGCGCAGTACGACGACTCGCTGGTGTCTGAGCTGCGGTTCCCGCGCATCGCCGACGGCATCGGCGGCGTCGGCGCCAACACCGCCGGCTTCCTGTTGCCCGCCCTCAACAACACGCACACGGTGTTCCCTGACCACGTTACTGTTAGGTATCCTACGGTAGGTTACAAATTTTAAGTAACGTCTTCGCTTTTTTTTGTCTTTAAGGATAGAGGATTTGTCAGAATAAAGCGTCAGACCGCGTTTTATTGTTTGTCTTACAAGTATGTTTGAATTACTGTCTTACTTAGAAAACTTTCTAAAAAAAATGTGTAATAACTTGCACATCTAATTGCAATGTTGAAGACAATTTCCAAAAAATTCATAATGCGCTGGGATAATGAAATAAAATATAAAAATTTTCCTGTTATAAACTGTCAATTCAATCAGTTTTTCCAACCACGCTCCCTCAAAAGTCCATACAGAAACCGTTACATGAACTTAACGAACCAAAACCTAAATGGTGCCCCGCTTACGAACCTTGTATATTCAAAAATAAATTGGCTATTCTAAAATTTTGTTTGCCGCGTTGACGTGGTGTATGCACCGCTTAATATGCAACCTGTTGCCAAGCGCGGTCAGAACTAGCTCCTTCCACATTGTACGAGCAATGTTGTTAGTTATGAACGTGAAATGAAACAATAAAGGGGTAACTGGAATATGAAATTGCGGGATTTTTGTTTGAAATGGTACTATTTTTTTATTATTTTTTATTTATTTGCATGTGTAAATACTTTGTTTAAAAACAACTAACCAAATGCGGTTTCATAACTTAAAGAGAGGATAGGCTACGAAGTATTCATAGCGTAGATAGCTATTTCATAATGGGAATTGAGTAACAAGATCACTAATATACCTGTCTACACTTTCAAGTTAAAGTGTTCGTCATGAATAAACTATAATTGTATACTACACCTAAGGTATTTTTGGTACATTATTTCAATAATGTATGTATACATAGTGTCAGTACAGGTAAGATATTTTTGTGATTATCATCTCTGTTTCTTGAGTAATTTTGATGTAAACCACTTCAATTTATTTATTCTACACAACTTCCTACCAATTCACTGTACAAATATGTTACAGCCATACTGTTTGTGCTATTATTACCTTCACACGTCTGTCTGAAGTTGCAAGGACTATTGATTTGATATTCATTGATTTTTGTCCATTCCAGCCGGGCAGTTCCATCCCGGTGGCACGGCTGTGGATCGTGGCGGTGCAGAACACGACGTCTCCGCCGCGCTGGGAGGTCAAGCCCCCCAACACCCTCGATGGAATGTAAGCTGGATTTTATTGCTTAGTGGTATATTGAGATACCTATATATTGTCACAGGACCTTCACGCTTAATCTTCCTAAAAATCTTCTTCTTAATCTACGCGGATTCTTGATTTGAAACGAGTGTGGTCTTTATTGACTAACTTGACCCTTCCATGCCTACCCAAGAGAAAAAAGTTACTGACAATATCCCCTAATGCAAGAGGATTTTTAAAACTTTGACATCAAGTGGTCGTAAGTCACAAGGCTGGATTAGCAACAATTACCAGGCGAATATTCTAGACATTGAGCTACCGAGTAATGTTGGGAAATTAATGCTCCCTAGACCATCACCCATGTGATGTCATGCCATCAACCATGTACGTCCCAGAAAACAATAAAGTTTGTCAAATAACACTCCACAATAGCACCGACTTCAATATCATTTTCAACTACTTGCCAGCAACAAAATATCTCCCAATCCACCGCACAAAAGCCCTTCAGCAAATGTCAACAAAGTATAATATCAAATAACTTTGATATACAACAGTGAAACCGATCGAGAGGCAGCAACAGGTCGGAGGTCTCAAGTTCCCGAGCCCCTCAGTTGCACCTCGCCGTGGCCTCTACTAGATATTTCTACTTGTTGCTTATCAGACAAACTGACAGGCTCAATTTGCATTGGAAAAATGTTCAGAAGAATTTTTTTTTTTTAATGAAAATCCCGTAAAGTTTATTTTCTGTTACATGGTACTTGAAAGGGATCATATTTATTTCGTTGTTCTTCTCGTAACTACCATTCATAATCAAGGTGGCAGAAATTGAACACTTTATAGTTTTAGTTTCATTATTATAGAAGACTGTAAGAAAGTTCCTATTTACGTGCGCCTTTTAAAACTATGATAGTACTCAAGAGAAGAGTCTAGGGTGCGTTTCAAATGCCACTCACAGCGGTGTCAGCGCTAAAACCATTCCGAATCATTTTAGCAGGCTAAAAGCGATATTTTTGTTATTCAATCGGAATGGTAAATAGCGCGCTAAAATTGTAATTGATCGTCTCTTAAATCTAAATTAGGATCTTTAAACCTGATCGTAACAGTGTCCATTTTTTTCTATTATTACAATAAAAAAATTAATAAGCTTCTAAAATCTTTAATCGCCTAAATAAAAAGATAAACAAAGTAACGTCATGAGTCAGTTTTGACAAGCCGTTCATAGCGGTCGTGCTCCGTAGTTTGGACACTATGAGCGGGAAGATGGCCGCATTTATGGCGTCATTGATGACGTATCGATATCCGTCGTGAACGCGCTGACAGCGCTCTTAAGCGATATATTCGGCATTCGGAACGCACCACAGAAGTCGAACTCAATTCTGATAAAAACTATAACATCTAAAACATTTAAAGTATTATAGAAAATAACGTAGACATTTATTTTATATCAACCAATACGTACCTCAATAGAACCGAAATTATCACCCAAAAACTACGTTAACTGAATATAGTCAATGTACATATCAAAACTCTAATGCAGACTCTGTGGATATAGAAAAAATAAACTTTGTTGTATGCCGTATAGGTTCGTAAAGTACACAGTTAGGGTACCCTATACACTGTTTGTTATCATAATACTAGAGAAGGGTTTTTGAAAACCCATTCCCTGATTTAGTTAAATCGTCTTGTAGCACAGCATCTAAAGCATATACCTAATTTTGCAGGGAGTACTACTTGATATCGGCACAGTGGGTGGGCACGCTGAACTCGCATGTCGGCGTGGTGTGGATCAACCGCGCGCAGAACCTCACCGTCTACAGCAGCTGCTACGCGCCCAACTGGACCTGCACCGAGGTATCACATCACATTAACTTCGATACACCAACAGTAACCAATTATTTAAAAAATACATAAAGTCCTTTTGCTTATATTGATCAAAAATAAATATACCGCTTGCTTCGATCTCACTAATACAGATATCTACAAGCCATGAAGGCGATGTTAAATTGTTAGGGGTGCTTTCCAGGTGTTTGGGTTGGCAGATTTGTTAAACGGCAATGCCGGCCCGAACCAACGACTACACAAGTGCAAGTGACGATCGGGTAGCCCATTCAGGATTTATTCACGTCGGCTCATTAGGCTCGTCTTGCCAAAACCCGAACGGGGAACAGAGCATTTTCCCCTAACGCTCATCTACGCTTATATGCCGCCCGATTGATATCGGGCCAAAGAAATGGGTAGCGTCCCAAACAATATAACAACTACTCGTATCTTACTTTACCCTCTTTAATTCTAAACTACATAAACCACCTGCCTGTCCCACAGACTCATACAGAGAAAGCCACCGACGAGCCCTGGCTGGAGGTTCACCAGAAGCCCGTGTACTCCGAAGACGGGAGCGCCTTCCTCCTGCTGGCCGCCGTCCAAGAAGGAGGAGGGCAATACTACACGCACATCAAACACGTGGACTTTCTCCGTCAGAGGATAGCTGTCCTCTCCCACGGGAGGGTGGAGGTCACGGAGATCCTGGCCTGGGACCAGGAGAACCATTTAGTTTATTATTTAGGTAAGTATTGAATAGCTAGTGAATTGTCTAGAAAAATCTTGGTACAAAATAAAAATGATATATCTAGATTATTTATGTAGAAATAGGTTTTGGGAGATGATGATATTTGTGGAATTCTGTCTAGAACTCTTAGGAGTTTTCCATCTGTATACTTTTAAATCTTATTTTAATTTAAGAACATACCTTCTTAAGGTGTAAGTAATACGGTGACATATTGAGTAGAAATACAAGTAGATAATTTATCAAAAACTGACTCGTAAAGTGCACAATGTGCAGTAAAAAGTAATTATTTCACTATACCACAGAGCTATGAACCTTTTGTCCCAGGTGAAGCCCGCCATTTCGGTTTTTCTCAAAAAATAGAAGTACCGAATTATGAAGGTTTCAAGCGTGATGGCGATAGACATTTATTTCCTAATCTAAGTAAATTTAAACTAAGATCTTTCTTTTCTTTCTAAAGGTTTAGATAAAGAAAAGCCGTACATACCTAGACTTCATCCAGATTTTGTGCAAGAAGCAAATCAAATTAAGTACTTTTAGAGTGGCGTGTGTTTGTTCCCCTTTACAACGAGTGTTTATTCATTAAAAAGCCGAAACCAGCCATGCTAAATATCCTTAAGTAGTGTAGCTCATTCCGATCCTTCCAACGTCATTCTTTAAAAAAATCCAGACCTGTGTGTTTGTTAGTGCTCTATTCCCTTCTAGAAAAGGTTTATCGTTTTCAAATTGTTCCATTGAGTTGGAATCAATACGCGTGATGCATCTACGGATAAGGCATCCCTTTATTTTGCGACGGTTACAAGATAAAACGCCTACCCAAAACAGTTATAAGCTCAAAAAAGATGTACATGTAAATGCTCTTAATAAACTAATTACACTTTCAACAATTTTTTTCAAAACATTACTCAATAACATTACTCATACATTCCCGTATCTTTTTCGAGCAATGGCACCAAGTAACAAAACTTTAATCGCAATTTCTAATTACAGGTAGTGCAGAAAGACCTGGTCAGCGCCAGGTATACGTAGTCCAAGACCCAAGTTATGGAGGAGGAAGCAACTCGGTCCGCGCGCGCGCAGAGAGAGAAGAACCCAGATGCCTTACTTGTGAACTGGCTCTATGGCCAGCTAGACTACATTACGCTAATTGTTCATATTGGAAAGCCTTATTTTCGCCAGCTAAACCCGGCCAGGGCATCACGCATTATGTCTTGGAATGCGGTGGCCCTGGCCCGCCGCTAGCTGGGCTACATGACGCTAGGACGCATAAGCTAGAACGAATATTATATGATACGAGGCCTTATAGGTAAGAAATCATTGATACCTAGATTTTATACAATTAAAGTTCAAAATAGTAAAAAATAATCTTCTGTTGACTTATTTAACCCTTATCTCATAGAAGCAATGTTTGTATCAACTATCTTTCAAATCAGGTGCTTTATAACTTTGTGGGTTACAGCATACTTTCATAATTAAGCTTAATAACTCGATCCCTCACTTCCTCCAGGCTATAACTATATCTTAACAGGTTTACGAAGATTTTAGCACATTTTATCAGTTCAAAAAAAACACTGTTTTTTATTATTTACATCGAACAATAATCTAATAATCTCCCAAATCACCAAACTATGTCTTCTTCAGATCAGCGCGGCTCCGCGAGCTGGCCCTCCCGTCGCGGCGCTCGTTCGACGTGCAGCTGGGCAGCGGCTCCCGCGCGAGAGTTCAGCTGCTGCTCCCGCCCTCCTGGAGGGAGGAGCTCCGGGACGCAGCCTTTCCCGTGCTCGTGCATGTGTGAGTCTAGTTTATATCAGTTATTCGTGGTATTTTTTTGTTTATTTAAATATAGATACTTACACGTTCGATCTTTGGTGTTTTCCGTCGACCATTATAGGTTATGGCGTGGTTAAGGATATTTAATCTTTTCCTACTAAACTGTGAGCCTAAGTAATTATAGGTCACTGAGTCATGGCTCAGGTACAATAAATCGATCGTATAGATTTTATTTCGAATTACCGGAACAAAAATCTGGACCTTAAAAACAAAGAAGAATTAAAACTTAAAAACATAACCTCCTGCTTATAACATGCACTCCGTCAAAATCTTCTAATTATAATTCAGTCACGGTCTCTGATATGGTACAGGTTTATATTGTAGACCCCTAATCCATATTAATATTATATCGAGCAGCAAGAGCTTTGGGCAGTGCCCCCTTTTTCCTACGGTAATCTAGAAGATCTATTATATATGTACACGGTTTTTGCCTCTTCGATTTACAGTTCTTATCCCAATTCCGCTAAATCTCTTGGAATCTTGAACAGTAGAAACACTTAAATCTTGCTGCATGCTATAAAGCTTAGACCTAACCACTCTTCTGCTAATGTTTTCAGCGACGGCCGTCCGGGCAGCCAGCAAGTGACGGAGCAGTTCCTGGTGGATTGGGGCTCGTACATGTCTTCCCGCAACGACGTGGTGTACGTCAAGTTGGACGTGGCCGGCGCTCGCGGGCTGCCCCGCGCTCTGCTGCGGGGACGCCTCGGCGGGGTCGAGGTCGCTGACCAGCTCGCTGTCATTAGGTAGGATGAAGAGGCGTCATGAATTAGAAGTTATGTTATTTCTGATGTGTTCTTTTATAACTCCGTTGCAGGGTTTTTGACAATGAATATATTAAACTCAAGACTACTGAAACAATATATATATTATACGTGAAATAAATTATAATCTACAGATCTAACACTTTTTCTACGATTTCAAGTTGGTTAGTGATGAATAATTACAAACATATTTAATTGAATATGTATACAATAGCTATAAAAAAATATCAAAAATCATTGCAAGAATGACTCCAACAGCTTATGTCCATAATGTCAAACTTGCAGATATTTACTAGAAACGTTCAAGTTCCTGGACGTGACGCGCGTGGCGGTGTGGGGCTGGGGCTACGGCGGCTACGTGACGTCCATGCTGCTGGGCTCGCAGCAGTCCACGCTCAAGTGTGGCATCGCCGTCTCGCCCATCACCAACTGGCTGTATTATAGTGAGTTCCTCGTTTTCTTGGGAGGAATTTTGTGAAATGTTGTTGTTTCTTTTGGAATGTTTTTTGGAAATGGATATTGGTTAGAGTAGTATATGTCAAAAATATGTCAAAAGCCATCAAATAGTATTTCTTTTTTGGTTTTAGTGCTCATTCATAAATTAAAAAGTAAGGAGTACCACAGGGTACTCACTAGACTCAAATACCACATATTTTTATGTTTAGATGTAATTTGCATATATAATTTGCTCAAGCGTTTAATCTTAAATATTAATTTAATGGTAGGTTTAATCGATATTTACATTCATGTGAAAAAATCTATATCTAGCAGTTTTGCCTACGATAAATCACTTATTTTTCAATACCCTGAGACTTAAACTGAACATTTCATAAACTACTATCAAAGTTTTGTACCCTCGTAATACCCCTTTTTTATTACCCTTCAGACGCAGCCTTCACGGAGCGCGTGCTAGGCCAGCCGTCGTCCAACTACAAAGGCTACGTGGAAGCGGACGCGTCCCTCCGGGTGCACCACGTGCCGGCGCACGCGCTGTACCTCATCCACGGCCTGGCCGACATGTCCGCGCCCTTCCCGCACGCGGTGCAGCTGGCGCGAGCGCTGACCGATGCTGGCGTGCTGTTCCGGTACCAGGTAATAGCGAATGGTAGTTACACTACGCATTATTGAATTCGTTGAGACATTTGATGTAGGTAGCTTAGAATACTGCATGTAATTTATCAATATATACTTACTTTGGTTTGTTGCAATCCGGTACTGACATATTAATTTATCTTAGAACTAAAGGTCTAACTAATGACACAAAGCCAATGTAGCTAACCCCAACCATTTGCATCGGATACCCTATTTGTTTATCGTAATGTACCGCCATCCCTTAATTTTTATTAGCTTTATCTCCACTTAGACAAGTCAAGCCCAACGATACTGTAATATTGATAGGGATGGACCGCCCATTGTGACAAAAAAAATTCTGCCAATGTATTATAAATTAACTACATGTCCATTTAATACATTTTGTGATTCTAAGTAATAATGTCAAATTTAAAAGTTGTAGATAAACTAATCAGTAAATCAATCGAGCGCACAAGTTTTGAATTTTCGATGTCCCAACGATGGATTTAGCTGCTTCTATCATAGAATTATTATTTAAAGGAGTTGATCCCTAAATGACTTATAATTCACATGATCTTTGATCTTCGATATAGTCATGATCAAAGCTCCTTTCCATCAATGCAAATACAATAAATCAGCTGCTCAAAAACACTATCATTCCTCTGTTTGTTTTATTCAACTTAGGGCAGATTGTTGAATGCTCTGGTCGTTTTAATTAATAGAATAATTTTGAGAACTTGACATAATTTCTATGAAAAGTCTTGTCGAGTGTCAAAATTTATTCTCCAGACAAATTATTTTCAAATAAAAATTCTTAATCAAATAAAATACAAAAATCCGACGTCACTGCAACAATGAAATAACAAGATACAAAAGAGCACTTTAGTAAATTGTTTGCTTTGTTCCAGGCGTACGCTGACGAAGGTCACAACCTGAAGGGCGTGATCGAGCACGTGTACCGCTCCATGGAGGACTACCTGCGTGAGTGCCTGTCCCTCGACCCCGATGAAACCAAGCTGCCCCCGCCCGACAGATAGAGCCCCGACTTCCATTCAGCAATAATTTAGTGAAACACAAGGCTGTAAACGTCGCTCCGTCGAGCAGTGCTGTCGTCCAAGTAGAACACTAGCTAGCCGGACCAACGCCCGACGAGCGACGCCAGGTTCGCACCACCTCCGGTTTATATCTCGTTGTTATCATATTATTATTTGTAAATATGTACATTATTAATAGTGCTTAATTAAAAGGTGTTCCCTTTGGTTTATTTTGTTAATAATAGATCCTAACCTTGAGGGTCGTATGTGATCAGGTTAGGCAGACATAACTAACTATTGTTATATACCGTTGTTACACGGGTATCAGGCTAAATAAATACTTAAGTACAACTTATGATTTTATTTAATAAGTAGGACAAACGATGTACTTATCTTAAATATTTAGAAAATTCTTAATTCTTCGTCATTCAATCGAACCATGACTTTGCTTCAAGCCACTTTCTGCTATCTTATTGTGCTTTCACCTTAACTCTAAGAATTGTCTTGCTGTAACTTCTTAAAACTGTATATAACAGCTAAACTGTTTTAAAATAAATGTTATTGTTTTAAATTATTACGTTAGTTACTTATATCGTTAATTGTTTCCAAATTTATGTGATTCTACTTAAAATGTTTTACTTAACTGTAAAGTTTTAACGAGCGTAGACAAAAGTCCTATGTAACCCGTTGTTGTAACTGTGCGAGCTTACTTTTTGAAAAGTCCTAGAATACCTAGGAGTCTATAGGAGTTTTGTTTTAATATAATAAAAAACAGGCGTATTGAACGATTGAATATTATAGTGCTGTTAAAGATACCTCATACGAAATATGTAGATATTACTAAAAATCTTGTCATATTACCAAAGTGAATTGATCAATTTACGGTGTTTTATAGTAATGTTTTAATATTTAGAAAAGAAGTGACCTTGTTCATCCCCTAATCTTAGCTGCTTGTGCTGCATCTCATTACACCCGATTTATCTAATAGTTGTTAAGGCGTTAAATCATTAAAATACAATAATTAGTATCAATTTAACAATAAGAGTGTTTGGTTGTATCAAGTTTATTTCGACGTTGAATGTGTCAACCGATCTCATAGCGGATCCGATACTAATATACGATTTAAGTAGCTTTGAGAAATGATATCGTTTAATGTCTATTCCAAATCGACACGCCCACACGCTGTTGGCAATCATTGGCATACTTTAGTTTGCTAGGATTCAATAAACGAAATGCAGAATACATCTCACTTTCACTTTGTGTGTCAAATGTCGATATCGTTTATCAAAGTAAAGTCTTAAATTGTTTTTACAATTATTTTGTAATTCAAAGCACTCTCAATTATTGATATCTAGAATGTATAGGCGATTGTTCACATATCACTTACTGTCTGACCGTTCATTTACAGTTTTGATTTCTGACAATCCATGTATCGATTGAATTTTCACAAAAAGCAACTAGTTAAATGATTGTTGTTGTAGATTGTAACAATTGCCGATATTTGTTAAGTGTTATCGGATACCTGCGTAGAGGCATATCGAAACATTCCATGTTCGTCAAGACTGCCGTTTGGTCTAAATTTTACAATCACTAAATATATGATACGTCGACGATTGAGTTCAACACAGATGCTCTTAAGATGCTGTGATTGTTTTATTGCGTTGTAGAGAATTGTGAATACGAAGTCATCGGGTAATGTAGGCCTAGTCAAATCGAATTCGTTGTATTAAAATTAGGTATTATAGAAGTTATAATAATTATTTTAGATATTTTGATCTTCCGTATTAAGAATAACTAGATTGCTTTTGATCCCAGGAATTAAAATCTACGAATAGACAATATTTTGGGGGCGTCGGTGTGACGTCAAGACGCTTTACGAGAGAGTTCGAAACCGGGTGCTTTAAACTTTACATCATAATCATTAATTGTTATTATTTTTAAGCAAATGTTTTGTAGTTTAACACGACCTTAAAACGAGTGTAATACGTGTACCTAACTGTATCGATCTGAGGCCCTTTTCTTGTTTCTCCTCCCAATCTTATTATATCTTAAAGTTTTCTAAATTTTTAACTTATAAGATATTTTGTGAGTATGGATGTTTGAAAGTACCTACTTCACTACACCGGAGGTATACAACAAGCAGTATTTTCATGGGCTTTTCAAAAACATCTTGCTTGGTATCGTAATATCGAAATCCAAAATCACCATATTTATATATTACCTAAGAATCTAAAGTGAACTAAAAAGCATTACCTGTCTGGTATAAATAATATACTTTGAAAAACTCAAGATTATCCTTATAACCTTTGGAATCGAGAAGCAAAATAACTTCTATTTTACGGTGGATACTTTTATTTCTTTAAATAAAAAATTACTATTCATCCGAAAAAAACACCAATTTAAGTGTAATTATAAAATGTACGTAAGACATCAAGTTGAATAATTGTATTAAAATAGTGTACGAGTAATGTCTCCATAGCATCGGTTAGCTTCATTGATCTAGCAATGGCCGTATACAATATTATAAATATATGCAAAAGATTTAGCAATAAAAGTTGTGAGAACATCGCGTGGACTCCCAGTTGTCTCCAAGTCAGCTTTCACTTTACTTAATTTTAAAGTAATTTTGTACTATTGTAGTACACGAGCGTTATAAGTTGAGTCCTGGTACAGTTCCCATTAATAAACATCCCTGAATCGGAGGTAGAACCCACCAGCAGAGTTATAGCACGTGTGTGTTTTTACAAATTACAAACTCCAATGACATTTGTCAAAATCAGCATCCTTTAGGTCCACCTGACATGTACCGTTGACTAATGTGAAATACATCCATCAGTTGAAACTTACTTATGACGCTCGTGTAGCAATCTCGGTTAGTCTTCCATTGAATAAGCGCTTCGCAGCATCGTCTTAATACTGAGTCAGAGTAATTAACTGTGTGATGACTATGTCAATTATTTCCTGTTATGTTCTCTCTTCAGCTATGTTTGAAGTTAGACTGGGTTCTAGTTCGTTCTGATCATTGGATGTGTAAATGTGTCTCACTCCTGTGTTCGTAGAAACTTCCTTAAGGATCCTTTACTGTAATCTAGGATGACCCATAATTCATTAGATTTTTTTGTATAAAATAACCCCTGTCTCCCAATAATTTATAAGATTTTTGAACGGGATTTTTTTCTACAATATGTGGTCTCTTATAACAAATTATTTATTGACATACAATTACTTGAACATACAAACTCAGTTCGTGACAATGTTGCTATTAACAAAGAGTAGTTAGTATAATACAATAATTTTATAGTAGACGCATCAATAAACCAAATGCTAAGAAAAACTTTTAACAACTTACAAAAACTGCATGGAGAAAATTTCTATAATATGTAAGATGTTGATGAATAATCCAGAATTAATACCAATCCCAAATGTTTTATCCCTTTCTTGATAATCAGTTGCTCTAGTGAAAAATATCATATAAATAATATTGGCAGCGTTCGATAAAACAGATGTAATAACATCGTGCTTCCTGAGCAAATTAACTCTTGCTAAATCTTCTGTGTGAGGTTTATTTACAAAAACATTCTTTATCAAAACCATTTTTTTTAAACTACTTACCAAGTCATCGTAGATTACAGTATGCCTGGAATAAATGTAGTGTCTGCCTTCGTAACTTTAGAATGCCGCAGTTTACTTCCTAGCGGTTAGTTTGTGGCTGCCGTGGTGTCAAAAATTTATCCAATTCAAGACTCTATAACAGGTAAAAAAAGTGCTGTTAAAAATGTTTGTAGCTAAGTATTTGACACCACGGCAGGGAATGTGTACGCTCTAGCTAGAGAAACATCACCTCTATATTATTGTTAATAAATGTTATGAATCTTGTCGTCTCGTTTAAGAGTTACAGTGTTGTATAGATCGGTACAATTACTTTGTAAATCTGAGAGTATTATGTTATTATCATCGTAATGTTTCTTTAAATAATTAAAATTTTAAAATTTACATAATCGTTCACTTGGATGTTTTATTTTAAATAGTTTAAGGTACATGTACAGTGTTATTTTTTGCCTAGCGGACTGTCGTTGCCGTACCACAAGTCGACACTCTGAAAGTACCTCTCCATGTGGTCGTCAGGGCTGGCCGGCGCCTCCCGCTCGCCGAGGCTGAGCGTGCTGCACGTCGACGGGCTGAAGTTGCCTTCCGACTTACAATTCGAATGAGATATGTTTCGCAGCAGTTCGTAATGAGAGAAGTTCATCGACATCATAGACGTATTTTCTTCGTTAGGTTCCTTCGGAGCTTCCACGAACAAACGATTTCTCGGGCAGCGCATGCTGGGCCCTAGTATTTTTTCGTGCCTCTCACTATTTAGGAGTTTGGATTTCTCCAACAGCTCCTCCTCGTACGCCTTCTCGAACTTGGCAAAGTCTAAAATGGGTGCGATAGGCTTCACTTCTCCACTGACCGCATAGGAAGGTCCCCTTATCGAACACTGCGGATGCTCCTCAGTAGGAACTGGAAGCTTTTTGTCCATAGCTCACTAACGGCCCACTTTCATTTTTTGTATGATGTTAATATACCGGAATATTGTAGTGGGGATCAAAAATAACTAGAAATAATACATTGCCTGCCTTTTTACTAACAATCCAGTGAGTTTAATGATATGGGTTGGATGACAACTTATCCTTGACAATCAATGTCACATCTCTTTTTTTTTTTTTTTTTAATTATTTCTCCTCAAGTTGAGGAAGGCAAAGGCAGTGCCATGCAGCCAAGTCTTTCGTTGATCTCTTCTTATCAGGATAGTAATAAGGCCGAGGCCACTTCTTTTTTTCACATTTAAAAGGCTGAGCCAATTCTTCATATTTTTCTAATTGTAAGTATATTTGTTTTGTTCGCTTACTGAAGTCATGTCCAATTTAATATCTTCTTGTCCATTTTCTCAATAAAAAATAAAAACTGTCAAAGTTTTATTTACAAACAAGTTTCCATAAGTTTTATCGTATTCGTAATAAATTGAGTCAATTTGAGTCATATAGCTGAAAATTTAGCTGAAAATTGGGCTGAAAAATTTACAAATTCACAAAACTTTACATCATATAGTACACAAGTTAAATATTATTTACAGTAGAAATAATAAAATTATACAATGGAACATGTGAAAATTGATTTTTTAAAAGCTCCTGTACAGAGAGCGGGACTTGTTCTCCGAAGATACGGATTAACTCGTCCATCAGCACAAGGCGCTGAATGCCAAAGGCCGAGCAAGAGAAGACTAAATGATCTACAGTCTGATCTTCCTGTGTTTGACATTGGTCACACTGAGGATTATCTACAATTTTCATTCTATACAAGTGATGATTGACACGACAATGACCAAGCCTGAGTCGACAAATAGTGCTGTAGAATTTTCTGTTGCGTAAAATGTTTCCTTTGCAAAACCATGGAATAGAAAAAATATTTTTACTTATAGCAAAATACCAAGAACCCTTATTTTTGATTCTTACAACATGATTCCAGTGTTCTTTCCATTGACTGTACATATCTTTTTTAAGAACTGGAATTATATCAGTGTAGGGGAGAGGAAGACAGAAGTTGTTATCATTATTTTGTGTGGAAGATAAATATATGTGAGTATAGTCTACATTTGTTATAGCTCTGGCTAAAATGTCGGCACTTTCATTTCCTGATACACCAATGTGTGAAGGAACCCACATTAAAACTACATTAATATTGTTTCCTTTAAGTTTGTAGTATAGTGATTTGATATCATATAAAATGTAATTACACCCTGTGTCAAATCCATTATTCTGTAGAGCTTTGAGGCAGCTCATGCTGTCAGTGAGAATAAGCCAATCAGGGAATTCTGATTGATTGTCCTCAATAAACTTCAATGCAGCTAAAATACCAAGACACTCTGCTGAAAAAATGCTCATCTGATTTGGGAGTTTGATACCATGACCAGTCTTTAAGTAAGGTATGTAAAAAGCCATTGAAACATTATCACCACTTTTAGATCCATCTGTGTAAATTTGTTTGTGTTGTGGAAATTTGTCTATTTTTTCATAAACTTCTTCTTTGATTTTTAAGTCAGGAAATATTTTAATGTTTATGCTAGAAAAATTGATATCATAAGAACTACCATAACAACTCCAGGTATTTTTGTTTTTGTATATGTTATACTGCTGATTAAACTGAATAAATTCCGAATAGTCATGAAGTAAAAATGGAACTTTAGATAAATTAGGTAAAGAATATCTAGCATACATATATTGAACTTTTTTAAGCAAGGGATGAGAAGATAGTGAGAACAACTTTATTAAATATTTTGATTTTAGATAATTAAATCTTATTTTAAGAGGTGGTACATTGCATTCTACTTGTAAAGAGACTATGGGTGTGGTTCTCATAGCACCAGTAATACATCTCAAATTATGATTTTGCAAAACATCCAACTTTTGCACAAGCTTAGGATCAGACCCAAAACACAGGAAGCCATACTCAAAATGACTCCTAACAATGGACTTGTATAATATTAAAAGAATTTTAGGATCAATTTTTGCCAAACTCTTAATGACATTAAATGCCTTATTTGCTCGACCTAACAAATAATCTACATATTTGTTCCAAGAAAGGTTATTAGTAAAAATGACACCCAAAATTTTTATTTTATCCTCTATTGGCAGACTAATACCATTATATACAATATTGACAACATCATCACATTCTCCAAACACAACAACCTTAGATTTTTCTGGACTTATATCCAAACTTAAGTAATTAAAATAGCTGTTTAACTTTGCAAGAGCTGAATTAATTACAGAAGTTACTTGCTGAATATCAGGACCAGAAAAATATATAACCAAATCATCAGCAAATTGTAGATTCTTCACTTTGGAACCCAATATACAATTTAATTTATGTACATACAAAATATATAACAAAGGAGATAGTATACCCCCTTGACAGACACCTTTATATGAACATCTAGGACCTAGTAATTGATTGTTTAACTTTACATAAACCTGTCGACCATGCAAAAAATTAAAAACCCATTTCACAATTTTTTCAGGAATACCAAGAGAAAAAAGTTCACCAGCTAAAATGTGCTGATTCACATTATTGAATGCACCAACAACATCAAAAAAGACACCAACTAAAACATAATCTTGTTTGAGGGAATTAAATATATCAAGCTGAAGGTGAGCTATACTTTCTCTAGAAGACTTTGCTCTACGAAAACCAAACTGATTTGATGGTAAGAGTTGGTTACTTTCAATGAAGAATTCAAGTCTTTGTTTAAGAAGCTGTTCAAAAATTTTTCCCATGCATGAAGTTAAAGCTATTGGGCGATATGAATTTGCTTTAGTTTTGTCCTTATTTGGTTTTAAAATTGGAACCAGACAATCTTTTTTCCAGTCCTCAGGTATGACAGAACTAGACCACAACAAATTATACAAATCCAAAATGACATTTTTTGCTCTTACCGACGTATGTTTTAACATTTTGTAAGGTATACCATCGAGGCCATATGCTGTATCCCTTCGCGTAGAAATGGCAGTCTTGAGCTCTTCAATATTAAATGGCAATATCAGATAATTATTACTTTTCAAATCTGGATTATGATTGATGTATTCAAATGGGACCTCAACAGTATCTGGTGTATATTTTTCAATAAATTCTTGTACCCAACCTGTATACTCATTTGTATAAGAAGCACAATTCCCATTAAATTTTTTAACAACTTTCCAAATTCTAGAAATAGGGGTACAGCGATTCAAAGACTCACATAACAAAGTAAAACTCAAAATTCTTTCTTTTTTCAAAACCATTTTCTTGATGGCTTGCAGTTTTTTAAATTTGAGAAAACTTTCTTCTGAAAAGTTATTTTTAAAATCCATGTATGCTTTTTTACAATTATCTACTGCCGTTGCGCAGTTATTATTCCACCAAGGTAAACCTACACGCTTTTTGCGATTTTTTGAATGAACTTGATTAACTGGCTTGTTAGACCTAACAATAGGGGCAGACTTACTGTTTATAGGAACGGACTGATGCAATGCAAGGTTCAATGAGGCTATCAAATCCGAATAGGATTTTAAGGGATCAGACTGATCTAATTGATAGTTTTGCAAACAGGAATCAACATTTTCGAAATACTTTTGCCAATCCACTAAACGAAAATTGAAAGAGGAAGGAGTTGAAATGTAAGGTATGTAGCATATATTATTGTTAGTAATTTTGATTGTTGTGATTACAGGTAAATGATAACTACCCATGGGGTCATCATAAACGGACCAATCACAATTCAATGCCAACGAGGATGATATTAAAGTTAAATCTAAAGCATTCCTTTGCCACCTACTAGAACCAACAGTTGTCATCTGACCACCATTTAAAAGGACCAGGTTGTTGTCATTGATGCATTGAATAATGTCACTACCTCGTGAGTCTATAGTATCGCAACCCCATGCCGTGTGCCGCGCATTGAAGTCACCAGCAACAAACATAGGGCCAGGTACATATTTAATTAAATTATGAAGCTTTAGTTTAGAAAATGAAGGGTTACAATTACCAGGACTGTACACAGACACAAGAGAAATTTCTTTGTGGCCATACTGCAAACGTACAGCTACATTTTGGATAGAATCATCAAAGAAAGTATCTATTTTAGTAAATTGTAAGCTATTATGAATAAGTATTGCTACACCATTATGTCTATTTCCAGAATCTAATCGTATTACATCATATCCTGTAATGTTAAAAGTAATATGTGGCTTTAACCATGTTTCACAAATTAAAGCTACATGAATTTGATTCTCTTGTAGGGTATTTAATAATAAATATTTGTGTGCTGGTAAACTCTGAGCATTCCATTGAATTATTCGTAAATAATCCATGAATAATAATATATAATTTTATGTCTTATTTTTTTTAATAGTGTCCAAGAGAGTTTCTTTAATACTTTTACTTGAAATTACTGTTTCATTATTTTTGTTCATTGTTATTAATTTAACAACAGATTCGACAACCATATTTAAAATTTGATCTGAATTCAATAACGAAGCTAACATTTCCATGGGATTTTGTTTCAATGGAGGGAATGATTTCTCATTAAGTATAGCAGAATATGTCTTGTTTTCAGCTTTGGCCTTATTTAATTGTATTTTTTCTTTTTTTACAGGACATTGAGACGAAATAGCAATGTGATTACCTTTGCAGTGACAGCATACAGCTTCATCAGTCGGTTTATTACAATTTTTAAAACTATGAGACTCACCACAGATGGAGCACCTTTCAGAGTTTTTACAAAACTTTGCTATGTGGCCGTACCTCAAACACTTGAGACACTGCTTAACGGGTGGTATGTATGGACGCAGTTCAAAGCGCCAGCTATTCAGGTCTACACTCTCTGGAAGTATAGGACACGAAAAAGTTATGGAAACTGTCTTTGTCGGTTCAAACTGTATATGACCATTGCTCATTTTTGTTCTTCGCATGAATCGTCGAATACTTATAATATTTTTTGTAGATGTCAATGCGGAATATATTTGTACATTGGACAGATCTATTGGGACATGAGTGATCACGCCTATCACCTCACTGGCCGACGCCGGAATTGATGCCGCCAGATGATATGAATCTAAAAATTTTTTGTTTTGCAGAGCTGCATTAGCCAAGCCAGGCCGCTCAAAAATCACACCAACTTTGTACTTGTTTATTCTTTGTAACTGTTTCACTCCTTTGTTGAATCTTTTCAGGCAGTTGGCCAACGACATCATGTCGCGATTGCCTAGGGGCTGTTCAGCTATTGTGCTCTCAATGAATACAATATACTCAAAGTTACTACCTTGTTCTGGATAAAGTCTTACATAATTTGGAACCCGGAAATCTTTATACTTGTCATTTTTATCTTTTTCTTGTTCCAGAGACTTTATTGACAAGACATCGCTAAATTCCGAGGCTGAATCTTCATCTCCATCTCCACTACCACTTTCGTCAAGTTTCTTTTTCCGTTTACGTCGATTCTTCGCCATATTTACACTTAAACTATTGTACAACTATATCGATAACAATTCTACACAATATTTACACGAAATATACACAATAAAAAGCAAATAAGTGCGTTTTATTAAAATAATTTAAAAAAGTGCGCCTTCTTAGATCAGACGTTCCCGCTCTTTTTTTCAAGTCACATCTCTTTGTTTTATAGTTTTTTTTTTATTTAATTCCGTTTAACCTAGCTATGAATTTGTATAGAGATCCCATTTGAGCACGAGTAATATTAATGATTGCTATCAAGAGCTTAACGAAAAGTTAAATTCTTGGACACATACGGCCATCATGAATTACTGACTCATCTTGTTTCTAACTAAATCATTTTTTCATTTTTTCAGCAAAAACATCATGTTACAACATATCTTAAGTGGCTAAGATAGTACCGTTCAGACGCTCGCAAATTGTGGCTGACTTAGTAATTTAGAAGTCAATGTAGATTTTTAGAGGCGAACAATGCTTAGAATAATGCTGCAATAGAAGTCTGTTTAATTAGCACCCACAGTTTATTTGATAGATGGAACGAAGAAAGTTTAACACGATAATATTGACTGAAAACGTCTCGAAAAGTATTTATCTTATAGCTCTAAAGTCGGTCTACCTCCACTTTTACTGTGACGTAGAATTTCTGGGACACTTATAAGCAATGAACGAAACTTAACTTCGAACCAAAATTCAGTTTTGTCGCTATTTAAAGAAGCTTAGGTTGTACTAAGTAGCCAAAAAGTCAGTAGGTATCTTGTAATAAATCCAACATCGCGCTATTCAAACACGCCAACCAATCACAACCTAGAAATAGCTTTTAACGTTTTTAACAAACCACTCAGGTAACGTATTTCCTATCCAACTAAAACAATGTCGATTTTTTAAATACCGACAAAATTCAAGATTTTCAAAAACAAAGATTTCGGAGTCGCAATTATTGAACTGTTTGTAATAGTACCAGCAAGTTTACAATAATACGTATTATTTAATCATATGCGACATACATAATCTTTAACGATTCAATTTATTTGAAAGCATAAGGTCTGATATCAAATTATATCAGATATACCCATACCTATTGAAATATATGGTTGTATATGGAAAAATATCTGGTTTATATCATAGCACTAAAATTAGAGAGTGTATTAAGAAAGTAAAGTATTTGCACTTAAAGTAAATACAGTTTCTTGGAACAGATTACCCAAGCTTAGATAAAACATTTTTTTAAATAATTTTTATAAGCATAATACGAGTGTAACGTTAATTACTGCAACCACTTTTTTAGATACCAATTTGCGACGAAAAGCAAGCTTTTATAGTATGACACTTCATTGATAAATACCATCTGTTTAAAACAATTACGTAACATGTGATATAAAAAGATACCAACATTAGGACTTCAGAAAATAAATTTAAGGTTTTGCCTCACTTATGTTCCATCTTCACCCCGTTTCAATTTTAAAATATAAGTCTTGGAAAGGATACCGTTTCCAACGATTATCTTTTAAATTGCGCCATCTATGTAAGAGAACCGAAAAGTTGTACAGACATTATTTTTTTCATAGGGTAACGAAAAGAAAGTGTGCAGCCATCATGACAACCGACGAAAAGTTGCATATAAAATTCACTAGATGTCTATAGTACACCTTTTAAATATTGCTGTGCAAAAATTTTACTAAATAGATAGTAACTGGTACCTACCGAATATAGCGCTGACATATTTTTGGAAGCTTTTACATTTATTTAGCCGGCCAATAGGTAGATGGTTACTGAGAAAGGAAGGTGCCTAAGTAACTAGGTATTTATGTCACTCAAGTTTCGATACCTACAAACTTATGCGCGGTTTATACGTATTAAGTAGTTAAGTTGGTAACTTAAAAAATAGAACTTGAAAAATAGAACGAATCCTAATATATTTAATCACTTGCGTACTCAATTTTAAGTTACCACTTGTCACTTAACTGACTGTTTACACGTAATTTTT
Organism: Marasmarcha lunaedactyla; assembly: GCA_923062675.1. Classification (NCBI taxonomy): domain Eukaryota; kingdom Metazoa; phylum Arthropoda; class Insecta; order Lepidoptera; family Pterophoridae; genus Marasmarcha; species Marasmarcha lunaedactyla. The sequence continues at coordinate 23,591,319 of OV281346.1, forward strand.
ACTTATATATATAGTTATAAGTTAAAAATTAAAATAGAATAAAAATAGTTAGTTAAAAAAAATATAGTTACCAACTTAACTACTTAACGCGTGTAAACCGGCTATTACTTATAGATAGGTATAAGTCTGGTATAAGGTAAAAAAAAAAACAAAGAATATCAGAATACAATTTTTATTTAGCGATCAGTCTTCAACAATGAAGTTTGCTCTAAGAAAATGTATTAACCACGTTTTTCTCTACACTAGCCTAAATAATGAGCTTGTATAATCTTGGCGGGTAAATATGCATCGCAAAGGGCCGCTGCGGTGGGAGCTAGCGATTCTATCTCCGCCTTTATACCGCTGGCTAGCATTGAAGTTAGCTCTTGTTTTATTTGGGACCCTGAAGGACATAGATTACTTTTTATTCCTATAGAAATAAATTGGAGTTTCAATTCCTATTGGAATCCGATTTTAATTTAAAGTCCATTTTTATATAAATAGTTTTTAGATTTAAAACGACGAACTACACTTAAGAATGTTTACCTAGATACAGTATCGAATTGTCAAATAGAGTCCTGATTAATCGAACAGCGGCGAAGTCACTATAAAAATTTAAAATAATACCTTAACCTTCATAAGATTGAATTAAAAAAGTGCATTTCTTACCAATCACACTCTCCAAATACGGTCTCTTCAACAAAGACGCGAGTTTCCTTCTATCCAAATTGGTCAACTTAAGTCTAGCGTCCGGCGGCGCGAGAGTCATGACGTCACTGTGAGTGGCTCCGAGCAGAACTAGCGAACTACACGCTAGAGACGAAGACAGGTGGGATTGGGCCTGGGAAAGATATAATAATATAAATAATTTTTTTCACATAAAGGGTGTATCTAAAATGTATATCCAGTTAGATTAGTAGAAGTACCTGTACCTAGTAGAAGTCTCACAAATCACAGGCCTCTAAATTCATGTAACAACCTATTGCACAATTACACAAACAGCAGATAGATGGCGCTGTGCCAACATAAAATCGACGATGCTACAAACATATTTGGTTGTATAAAAAATGAGGTTGGAATTAGGTCTTACCTATATTTCGTAAATTAGGTACCTACTAAATTACCTAAATGGCGAAAAGTAGTTAATCTTGAAGGTATAGATATTCTTAGGTATCAAAGGGAAGTCTATGTAGTTAGTCAATAATGTATTTTCTGATTAAGTAGACATGACTGAACCTAAAACGTCAAATAGGCTAGAACTGTACAATCTATAGTCTTCCTCTGGACATTCCACATACATCCTTGTACATTTGATACAGTTTATTCCTACTCGTATTCAAACCGGGTTATCAATCAATGAACTGTGACTTACAGAAAGAAAACAAGACTAAATAATCTTACCAAGATGACTTACCAAAGAACCATACTTAAAAGTAAGGAATATCTCGAATCCGTGCGGGTCTCCGTCCACCAGCGCAAGCGCAGTGAGCCGCAGCTCGGCGCAGAGGCGGCTCAGTAACAAGCGCGTGCAAACGTCGGGGTAGCCCTTACCCTACACGGCAAATAAGATTTATTTATTATTAAGTTCATCTGAAGATATGGAGGTGGTTTTTATGTGTCTAGTGAATATTATTACAGAAATATTGTGTCTTAAAACAATATACATGCAAAAACTAGCGTAAAAATTAGTACCTATTCGGGTTTATGATGAGAAAGAGGCGTGATTTTTTGGACGGTATAATTATAACTCGAAACTATATTCAAATCCCCAGACAATCACACCAACTGTATGGCTCCAAAGTAAGCAGAGCTTGTGTTATGGATGACCATACAGCGAACTGGGGGGGGGGACCCAAAATAACCATGACCCGAGAACAAACATTTATGTTCATCACACAAATGAATGCCCCGGACAGGACTCGAACCTGGGACCTCCAGCGTATGAGGCAGGGCTACTAGCCACTACGCCACTCGGTTGTCATAACACGATGCATAGATATAAAATATTTACCGTTATAATAATAACAGGGCCCAGCCTCACAAGAGCACCTTCGTCCAGCAGTTTCTGAAAAATTGCGTCTTTTTCCACCACCAGGATGTACTTCGCTGATGATCTGAAGTCTTTTATTCCGGTTATATCTTGAGGTATTAAGGTACCTTAAATAAACAAACTATATTTTATAAATCAGTAAATAATAATAAGATGATGTAAGTGGGTAGCTTTTGAAATCATTTCGCATCGCAGAACTTCTTACATAAACAAGATTTAAAGGTTTATAGTTATTTAGTAACTATTTCATGTGTATGCATTAGGTTATGTTTGTTCTATATTATTTAACACCTCTATTGGTGGCAATGAAGACGAAGATAAGTAAAAAGATATCCAATGTCTAAAACTTCTTACCTCCAGATGTCCTACAGTCCACAGTACTTCCGTCTCTACAAACTATTGTCAAGTCTCCGGCCACCAACCCTTTGGCTGTGGCGACTATGCCCAGCGACCAGGGCGGGGACTCCAGCAAACAACACACGTCCCGGACCGCCACGTCCAGGTTGGCTTGGTTACGCAGACGTGTTACGTTTTGGTAGAATAGTTCGCTGGACGGCAAAAGGTTTTATAATTTATACCCAAATACCCAATGACTTTTTTAATATATTCTTATTTTTATGAACAGGGGTTGAAAATCTTAATTTGGCGTTAATCTATTGAGATTGATTTGAGCAAATTAGACTTTTACATATTAAATAAAATGAGTATAAAAGATTAATGTTCGAAATAGATGAAACTGAACATCCTTTTATCGTACATTAGCCACTATCTTTATAACAGTAATAAACTTACATAAATAAGCAGAAATATAAATAAATTCGTACCGTCTAGTCACAGTTAAGTTTTTCATTAACAATTCATGAACTTTGGTCAAAACAAATATAATTCTATTAAATCTGGTTTTATCTTCGCTGCTGGAGTAACTCAGGGTGGTCTTTTTAGCTTCATTGATAGACTTTAATGTAACTCTGTAACGTAATGTTATGTCTTTTATATATACCTAGGTATATCTTCTAGGACCCTAGCCAGGTGTCCAATCTACGATTGGTAACGCTATAGAAAACTTCATAACTGCATGGAGCATATCGTCACATCACGTGATGGTCCAAACTGTTTACGAGTTGTCTACATTGTTAGCGATCATAGATTTGGCTAGGGCCCTCATATAAAACTGATAAATTTACAGTATAAGTTTTTAGTAACACTGGACAAGACATCAACCATGCATTGTATTCCAAACTAGCGTCCCTCCATTACCGGTCCCGTGCTTGAACTACTTAGCCAACGAAACATTTAACAGACATGATATAATTAATCAGCGCATTCTAAATAATAAGACAATTAGGTAGCATTATAAATGCAAAACCACATCGTCAACAACGTGAGTTCAACAACTTCAAAAAATTCGGACTTATCTTTGGGCATCTACCTGTCTAAGTCATAAATGCAGTTACTCCATAATCTTTGGTTTCTGAGATAGAGTTTCGGAGTCGCTCCGCTTTCCGCGCACCTGTTTATATCTGCGAGAATGTCTTCAATCTTTTTTATAATAGCTTTTCTAGCATCAAGCGCCTCTTGTAACGTTGGTTTAGACGGATTTTGATGTGCTAAAATCATAATAAAAAATAGTTTTTAAAATCATTTTGAAAAGGAATTATTTTTGTATAGATTAACTAACACAATACTAACTTTTTCCAGTAGGTTCCAACAATTTTAAAACATCATCGAATTGAAGTTTCCGTTCAGGTAATACTAATACATCTTTTCGAGCAACAGTGGGGTCTCGTTGATTCGATTTGTAAAGAGCACATATCGCCGCTGCCAACTTCGGATCTTGTTTAAATAAAAACGCCGAGCTCCGCTTCAAGCCCACTGTCGGTATCTCAGCATTCATTAACTGCATCCTACAAAAAACTTATTGATCTCTTAACTGAACATCTCTTTCAAAACAACAATTAATTGACAAACATACTAAACTTATTGTATTAAAATAAACCACAGGCAAAAGTGGTGAGGATCCCTACCTCCTATTGGCGAGATGTTTATCAACCGCAGACAATGCAGCGTCACAAAACAGGGCTCGTAAACGCGCTGCGAGACAATAGGGTTGTTCTTCAAGTGTTTTTACGACAAAATCTTCCAAACAAGCGATAGGGATGGAATCGTCGTCGGTGGCACGGCTCACGCGCTCTGAAAAAATCACAATAGATCCCAATCGCGAGATACGCGCAGGCGTCTTGGCGAACAGATGACACGCCTGACGGCCGCACAAAAGGCGTGAAATGACGTCATAATAGACTCGAATTATCACCCCCTCTTGTCTCAGGCAAATATTTAACGGCGCAGTTTTGTTCTGCTTCTTCGGCAGGAGATCGTAAATAACGTGGGGAAGACAAATGATCTGCACCGTTACCACACACTTTTGTAGCGTTTATGTCTTATTATAATAATAAAGAAGAATGAGTTATGTTCGACAACAGGTTTCTTAGAAAATGAAGTTATATTAGTTTTTGTGGTTTCGGTAACAATATAAATGTATGATTTTTATAAATGTAGTTTAATAAACGAACGTTGCCTATACGTGTTGAAACAATTATTAAAATTGTTAAATACCTGCTTCAGGTGTGAGAAACCGAGCACAGAAAGGAGTTCCCATTAGCAGGGACGCCCCGAGGTGCGGCGATAGCATCAGCGGGTGACAACCCGCACAAATACCATACAAATTGCTCGATAGCTCCTTCAAATTGATTGTTGCAATTATTTGCAACCCTTCTGACCGCGGGGAGGTGAGAACGCGGCTATCTGCGCCTCCATCTCCAACTCTTTGCCGACGGTGTGAAGTAACAATCTGCAGGGCGGCGCGGCAGCACCCGGTGCTACAGCTACACAGTATCATTTTTTATCACCTGATCAATATCTCCATCAATTCTTAAGACCACCGGTTGACTGTTTGTTATGATTTATACATCGACAAGTGTTTAACGACTTTTTTAAGTTCAGGGTTATCAATCTGATAGCAAATTTTTCGGAAATGCTGGCATATTGATTTTTTGTGGGTCGTTTTCCCACAAAAACTGTGCTCTAGAGTGGTCAGTGAAGCGGGAAGTAATGTAGCATTTATGAAAGTAGGAGTGTTACATTGGCGGCTTTGTAGAGCCGCGAGTGAAGCCGCGGGGCGCCGGCACACAATGCACCGCCATCGCGCTATCTGGATGGACGATACGTTGCCGCCTAATTGACTGCTCAAATGCTATTTTAATACTTTGTTATTGATTTGAATTTGCTTTATTTAATAGTTTGGTGATTGGCAGCTACTTTATAGTGGTGCAGATTTTATCGATATGTTACACTATTTGAATGTGGAGTTTGAATAATGTTTGAATTTCAGGACCTACATCATTGGAGACAAATTCAATTCTACGTACCTACACCAACTTAACATGATTGTTGATTTGTAACATTAAAAATATCCAGTCAAAAATAAATTTCAACAAATGACGACTCATGAATCGCTCTATTATTTGACTAAAACTAAAAAATATCCTATTCTTTTTTAGGCTGTACATGAGACTTTAACATCCAATACTCATTATTAACGCAGATCACAGTCTTATGTAATAATCGCAGCCTATGGGCCTTTTAAATTTCACCGGACTTGGCCACAGGCGAATCCTAGTAGTAATAATAGCAAAAATCGATCTGCTCAGCCCACATTCTCACAGACCACAGTTTCTCACATCGCCTGCCACTTGTGCCTCTCATACCTTTGTGTTAGAAACAATCATACAACTTATTCTTCACTTGGCTGAATGCCGGACTACTATGCAAACGTATTTGTAACTTACAAGTGCTGGGGGACCATTGCTTTGTTCAAGTGTTTCTTTGCGAAAACGATCGCCTTTATTAGGTTTAATAGTATTGTATTGGTAACCAATACGTTCTTTTTATTTGGAAATGGAATATGTAACGCTGTATGAAAATGATTTGGGCGCATCGAGTTGTTCATGGTTTCTAAATACGCCAAGATTTTAAATAAGACCATTGTAGTCTACAAGTTGTTCAATATCTTGGTTTGATATTCTTAGATAATAGTAAGCTTTTTAAATAAACGGTTAACCAATCGAGTAATCTATAAAATCTATTTGTTTCAATTGATTACAACTCTGGTTACCAAATCCCAAGCAATAAACTTTAACCCTTCCAATCACGACATGAAGTGGCGTCCCGTCGCGCTCCATATTGCTCCCCGCGATATTCCCATCCCACTTTACCCTTCACACTATACAATACTACATTTACATATTACAAAGCTACTGTCACAATCTAAACATTATAATTACGAGAAGTATTAAATTTATAGCCGAAAAACAATAAAAACTCGAGCGCCCTTCACCCTTAAACAAAAGAAAATCGACGATACGCGACGCTCATTTAGGGGGTAATTAAAAAGTTCTCAGCGTACCCGTTTGCAATAATAACAGCTTTTATTTTATGAACAAAAAAAAACAAACAAGTTTCTCTAGAGATGACGTTCATAGATTACTATATATTCATAGGTTTTTTTCATCTATAAATCAAACTCCTCGGGGCGCTGATGGTAGTATCGTCCATAGATTTGACGCCATAGGTGCTGATTTCCATTGGACCATAGACTAAAATATACCTAATTGGTTACGATGGCCGACAACCAGTTACTGAAATCCGTAGTACGTGGGAGTTTTTTGCCTGACACGCCGGGTATAATATGAAAGTAGTAACCTAGTCAAAAACCGCATGAAATCAAATTAAATAATCGACTTATAAACAAATTCTCAATTTAAACAAATATTTGAACATCAAAACAATGGGACCACTCAAGTCGAATGGTTATCTTAATATCTTTCATTTGGTAATTTATTCAATATATTTCATATTCATAAACCTACCTAGATACATATACTTATTGACGATATATCAAAATACTAGATTCTTACTAATTTTCCAACTGCTACTTTTCCTGACTTATATTAGCTATAAAACTCCTATAAACCCAGTAAATAAATTAAAAGAGTTCCATACTAACAAAGCCAGGTGCGTTTTCTAATATGGAATAATATTAAAATTCATAATCAGAGCTACCTGTGCGTAGTTCGATCATGTACTTCATATTTTTTTTTGCAATCATTAAACACGGTTACTTTAAATGGACTCGAGTTTTATTGCATTTTTTGTAACTGGCAATAGTTAGCTTTAACAAGCTCTAGGTGACGCTCCATAATGCATTTTGTTAGGATTTAAACTAAAATTTATTATTTTGAAATGTAGCTAAAACAAAAGCTATTAAAAAGACACCTTCATTCATGATTTTTATTAGGTTTTTATAAATATACTCCTTTTATTTTTATGAACTAATTTCAGTACATTTAGAGGTTATAAAAGTGAAAAGGAATTCGAAAATACAGATTGGCTAAGGTTAAATTATTGTTCTTAATAGATATTAATATAAAATAAAAATAAAGTCAACCAACCCATGCTTAGTTAAATGCTTATATCATGAATAAACAACTCGCGACGAGATATACGTAATCGGCAGAATTAAGTCTTATTCCTAGACCAGTTTGTGGGCGATGACCATTTGTAATATTTTGTAGTTTGTTCATATCTAATGTAGGATTCAGATTGTGCGTGCTTTGCATTAGGCTGTCGGCAGGTGGCGAGCCAGCTGCTTACTTGAACACTTAAAATTAAATCTAGAAATTTTCTATTTTTAAATAAATACTCACATTGATTACTAATTTCCCTTGATTATAATATGTTTTACTTGTATAGTTATTACTGTTGCGGAACGTAATTCACTTATTTGACTTATCACTTCTGTGCTAATATTTACTTGTATAATTATAATGTTATTAAAACTTTACAGAATTTTTGCACACTGTATAAAAATAGCGCCAATTTCGCCCTACTGCCTTTTGACAATTTGAAAGTTTTGAATTTGGAACAAGTTTTTTTTAAATCAAAGTGCAGCAGTGAAAACTATGCTTGTCCTGTCTATCTGATTAGAAATAAGTGATCGAGGGATGCTGGACCAAATAAAAAAAAAATACGTGTATACTTGCACTTTCAAAACCGACTAGATGATATCTGCACATCTGCCTTGACACGCGTCGATATTTTTTGTTACCGGAACCATACCGTAGCGATATTTTAGTGTCATTGTGTTTATATGTCCCTTGATTAGTCTTTTTATATTGATATTAACTGATAATTAATATTTTCTGATAATGGCTAGTAATATTTGAATTAAGATCTTAAATCACTATTGACTTAACTATCACTTTCAACCATTAAAGATGGCAAAAATATACAGTTTTATACTCAGAGTAATCTATGTAAAACGATCCAATAAAACGAATAAATAGCATTCTAACACAGATAGCTATGCTAAACAGATATAAAGCGGAACATTTGTTTATCCACCCAATTCAAACAATTGGCTCACGAGCCACTAGAGGTATGTCACCACCCACACGCAACTATCATGATGATATTTTTTTTGTTAGTGTTTGAATTGAGGGCCTCGGATGTCGAGGGAGGGACATTCCCTCACACCTCAGCAGATGGTCCTCACCCTCTCTATGCGACTATTAACTTCAATTGAGCTCGACAAATTTACATGCGCTGTTGGGCCAGGGAACCAAAGTGTTAAGTGTATAATATGTAATGTTAAGTTAAGACAATCGTAAAATTTAGTATTAACATGACTTATCTTTTGAAATGTAAGTTGTTGGAAACTGTATGTATAATATTAAATATGGAAATTGAAATATTACTACAATTTATTGATGCATAATTTTTCTGGTTGTTGCTTCAACTTTTGTGTTTTATTTTTAATTTTTTAGTGTTGCAGTAATTACTTATTATAATAGTGAAACTCTTAATTAGTATATCAACGATGAAGTACCAATACCTTCTATCTAAATAAATGCAATCTACAAGAGACACAAAAAACACAAATTTATGTTACAGATAAAGTAGAGAGTTTAAAAAAAATCAATATAAAAAAATATTTTTAACTAGATATAAACTAATTTAAGCCCAAATACCAATATGTATGAACTTATTATTGACCACTTTGAACCCACTTCTATTTGTAATTTTGGGCACTGTTGGTCTTTTATTGTACTCACGTTCTTATACCTGTTGCTTACATATACATGACTGTTTGTTGCCAAAATAAAATAATATATCAAAATTTCTTTCTTTTTTTTTTGACTTAACAGTAAGATTCTTGGGGAGCTATTGTGTTTTAAGTGGTGAATCGTCTAAGAAATATTGATCATTAATTCAAATCTAAAATATTATTATTATTATTATTTTACAAAAATACATTAAAATAAAAAATACAAGTTCAAAACAAATCATTATAACTAACATTGAATTTAATTCAACATAATAGTTTTATAAAAAGTGTTGCACAATTGACCGCTGTCGCCCTGGCCCACGTTGGCCCACTCGTGCGCCGCACCATATGGCCCGACCTACCAGACTCGAATTGTTATTATATTGCTTTTAATTGATAACAATTTAAATATATTTGGTGATTCACACTTACAAAACCTCATTATTATTCATCGAGTTATTATCTGCTAGCTCGCGTTTTACCAAACGGTGTGTTTTGTCGACACGCCACTCATTTACATTAAGCGTTGATGAGTGTTCATTTTAAATTGGTAACATGCATTTGTAATTGCCAACACGAAAAATAAGTATTCTTTATTCGTTAATACATCAATACTTCTCTTTAAAAAGAAATTGTTATTCTCCTGTATGATTGTTGTTGTTGTTGTTTCTTTTCGCTCATAAAAGCACGCAAGGGTCTAAGCCATACAGCCTGTTTCTGTATGAGTAAATTAATCTTTGCTTTATCCTTGCTTTTTTTGTGCAAATTGCTCAACTTCCCTAATCTTACAGAGCAAAGATCAGAAAACATACTACCAATAAGAATGCAGAGTTGAGTTGGAATAATGAAAGGACTAATTATATAAAATAAAATTTATTTTATAATTTTATAAAATAAATTTAGTATTCAAATCGTGTTCAAATACGTAAACTGTAGAAATTTGTGATTTATTTCTATAAATTATAATAGTTTCACAAAGGTGCGCTACATCTAAAAAAACACATCAATCCACTTAACCATAACAACAGACATTAAAACAAAACTTACGACCAGTTAAACTTTCCATTTTGCAGAAAGATTTTTATTATTCAATAAAATGTCGCTCAACAAAGGGATTGTTAAAAAAGTATTGAATCCGTGTGGTTTGGAGGTTATAAATCAGGATGTAAGGGTGCTGGGACTTCTGGCTGTCAACTGTCACTGTCAAGGTCTGCGGCTGACCTGGCCCTTCAGCCGAGAACAAACAATGTTCTACTTTGACCAAGTTATCCAGGCATCTGGAAAATATGTGAACTATATGAAGATGTAATGCACACCATGGAAGAGCGACTCACCTTTGACCGCTCAAACAAGTTGGTCGGACTAGTTTGCAGAGGAACTGTGGAAATCAACTTGATTTGTTAGTTTTGAGGTGTGGTGAATGCTCATGTTGACTATATATTATTCGTTGTATTGTATGATATTATTTATAATGAGTCTGTTTTGTTGTTATTATATTTAAATTCATAATTATTATTAAAGATTGTGAATAAAGATTCAATGTTGTATAATATTGCATTGTTGCGAAAGGCAAATGAATTTAACTTATCGTGTGATAGGTATGTGTTTACGCTTTTTTTTTCAAATTCAAATTCAAATATTTATTTCTCTACATTGACAATTACTTGTTCTTATTGACGTCAAATAAAACATGATTCTACCACCAGTTCGAAAAAAAAACCTTCGTGAAGAAGAACTGGCATTTTTTTATCATATCTCTCATTCTCTAAACTTTATTTGTCACTTCCAGAAGAGGTAAGTATTTCTGAATAAAAATATGTGTTTAGTTACAAGGATAAAAAAGAAAAAAAAGGGAAAAATGAATGTTATTTCTTTCGCGGCTTGCGTCAGTTACGTGCCTAACCTAAATTGATAGATTCCATATTAATTCTCATTTTTGAATATGATGCCTTCATTTAGATCAGCAATCTAAAGCAATTGAGGCATCGCGTGTCGATGGGAGATATGAGTACACTTCGCAGGCCATACTGCCGTCTCATCTGCATAATTGAAACTATTTAAATGACAACCCTCGGTAAATACATTAAAATACTATAAAATGGGCATTTGAAAGACCATGTTTGTTGAACGGTACTTATTATTGCATTTTAAATTCAAATTTCGGTGTTTTAGTGGGTTTTCGACTGCGCTTTATGGGCATAAAATACAGTTTAGACTCATCACTCAAATAATAAACATAATAAATTTTGACAAGTAGGCTTTAGAACTTGAACATCTAAGCTACTTTTTTCTTATTACCTTTTTTAGCTATTAATAATTATGTGAATTACACATCTGATTATTTTTTATATCATTCCCAAGGAGTGGTTTTTATTGAACTCTTAACAAATTCAACTTCGTTAAAATAATATTGATAATAAATTATTTACGTCAGGGTTTTTAGGTTTGCTTTAGTAATTAAACAAGATATGATCTGGTAGTTGACGACGAAGAAGAAAACTATTTAATTTAGGTACTTAATTTGTTTTATAACGGACACATTTCAAATGCTTTTTTATTTTATATTCTTATCACCTGTTGTATTGGAATGATCCGAAAATGATTCTCTGAAAACTTTACGACACACCTAGGCGCCTGTGACTTGATGAACTGACTATAAACAAGAATGAAAAAGTACTAATGCTCTACCTAGAGTCTAGGAATACACCGGAATCTGGTGAGTGAGTTGGAAGTCTCACGTAATAAATGCTTTGGTTCTAATTTTTGCTACTGACCTATAGTACATATTACTCTGTCAACGTGTTGAAGCTTTATCTACATGGTTTCTAAACATCTTATGTTGCAAAACCCACACAACAGATGGCATATTTTCCTATTTTTCCTATACATATTGCTTTATCCTACTTTGAAATATTAACCAAATGACTAATCTGTTTTTTGTTTTGTAGTGACACTGTTTATATTCCCATAGTCTTTTTTCAATGAAATATAATATATCTGACGCGTCTAAAAAGGGAGCAACTGCTAATACGAAATAAACGTAAAAGTATTATAAGTAGTTATAAAAAAAATTGTTTAATATCTCGGCCTATTCAATTACTTGGTAGCTTGGAGAACTCCACCTACAATAGAAAGCTGTGGAATCAAATCCTGGCCGAAATATGCAAATTGTGAAATTTTTACAATGAATTTAAAAACCATCACATTTTTATTCGATTTGTTAGAAACCTAATTAAACTGAATACCCTGGAAAGAAACTGTTTACGTTCATAAGTATCATAATTTATGTATAACCTTGTCGCAAGGTAAATCAAGTTTTGTCATAAATATATGTTATATCTCCTCCATTTCTTGATAAGACAACAAGCACAGGCAAAGTTTCACGACTTCATAATTGACGCACAGCAAGTGAAACGTCCAACATTCGAGTCTGTTTTTCCTGAAATATGTCCGTTGTTTGTAAAATGTAACATTCTTCACCATCATATAACAAAATATAACCCTGGAGCTTTCAAGTGTAGAGTGAATAGGTACCTCTTAGACAGGCGTGTACGATCCTCGTCTTCATCGTCACTTTCCATCAGGTGAGATGGATGACAAACGCCTGCTAATTATTAATAATAATAAAAAAAACCGTCATCCAAACACCATCTTCGTCTTCATTCCCACTTTCCGCCAGGTGATGAGTCACCGAGCAACTAAAAATAAATTACAATACCTAAACAACAGAAACTTAGTGTAGGAATCAAATGGTGCATGACTAATTTTATATAATATAAATATATGTCCCCCTTATACATTTATAACCTCCGTGGTCATAGCAGCCCGTGCTAAACTGGGGTATAAATCTGGTAGATACCGTCATATTTGTTAGAATAAATCTGTTTCCTGGCTAGATCAACTCTGGCACAAGAGGTTCAGGAGGAGAGACCTTCATACGAAAACAAGTAGAAGTATTTGTTTAAAGTACTATTTCTATTCTGGAAGCCTCATTAAATCTCGATAGCAACTAAAATCTTATAGTATCTAGGTTGATTTAACCGGTGACCTTGTATAATAAAATGAACCCCTAACTGCATGGTCGTTTTCATTGCCAACCTGCCTGCTTTTCTCCGATATGAAAAGTACCCCACCACTCCACTCCTCCGTCTCATATGACGTCACACAATCAGATCCACTTAAGTTCTCATTAGACCAACAAAGGGCGTGAATACCTGTAGATGGAAAGTATGCGAGCCTTGTGCCAGTTCCAGTAATTGCGCGTATGAGATAAACTCATTAACAAGGATAGACGCGAGATTTTACCGGCGCTTATCTGTTGGCGGGTGTGAGTTGAGTGGGGGACGATGCGAATAATTTTTTTTAGAGATAAAGCAAAATCTGTAGTTTCTAAGTAACTGTAATGTCCTGTAAATATCATGACGAATAAAAAACTTTGGTGAAGTTAACTTTGGATACACCAACAGAGATGACTATCTATTGTATTTTAAGTAAAACAATTTTGCAGACAGTTTATAACTATTTTTTTATTTTCCAAACTATTATAGAAACCAAGATTTCCTTCTAAACACCTATCGCAAATCACAAGTAAGAACAATAACAGCCAGCAGACATGTTGGCGCAGTACCAAAGACACATAGTTGTATTTTTTATGTTGCCAGTAACATTACCACCGTATTTATCGTACTTATTGCATAATTTCCAAATTCTATTACTTTCATAGTATAGCTGTAATTGTAAATAATTACTAATTATATTTAGAATTAGATCATTTTAATGAGGATTAGCTATATTTAATCAAAAAATCCCAGAGCATCAGGAGCGTCTTGAGTACGAGTGGAGTACTTACGTCGTTGACTAGAAACATTTTGTTAACAAAAAGAGGTGCCGTTTCATCTCCTCGAATGTTTTTAGGTTAGAAACATAACCACATTATTAGACTGCAGAAAATATCCAACTTTGACTAACCATCCCAGACTAACCCTCCACTTTTCCCGCTACCGCTCCCACCAGAACCTTAACCCTTCGTCGTACAAAGGCCTTTGAAAGGCGGGGCGGGGCGGGGGCCCGCATGGCGCGATCACTCGACCCATTCGCTCGTTACACGCCGATAACACCAAACAAAACACCCCAAGTAATTAGGAAAAGCCTTTTCTAGATACGGTAAGCACTGGCGGCTGATGGGTTAAAAGGTATTTTTTTCTGTGATGATTTGGTATGTGTATCAGCTTTGAATAAAAGGAAGTATTGCTGTGAAAAGGTAAATAAGAGGTCTCATAGTAAGTTTTAAACTGAGAAAGTTTTATATGTTTTGTAAGGAATAAATCATACCTATGAATATGTTTTGCAGTTGTCTTGCATTAATTGTACAGTCGAATTTATATTTTATATTAATTAGATTATTCGCAAGTTTCGCAACATCAAATCACACTGCGTTTTTTTCTTATTTCTATCCTAGTATTATAAGCAAATCGTGAATATTGTTTAGATGTATTAATTCTAATAGATCTTAAAAATACATCAAGTAAATATACATTTAAATCTTGTCCAGGAGTTGAAAGGAGAACTTAGTAGTATCAACGACACTAAAAGTTAAAAAAATAAAAATATTATTCAAAGATATATAAAAATATGTAGATATATTTAGATACAAGATACAAAATGAAGACTCAAAAATTAATTATAATGAAAATACTTGTTTTAGATCTCGCACCTGTATTTCTAATACTTATTAAAACAAAATTTTGCAGAGCAAGCGAGAACTTAGGAGAATAAATTCGCGTGCAAAACTATTCATAATAGTTCAAAAACATTTTCCATAAATAACACTACCTGCGTAGTTACCAAAAGCCAATAACAGAAAGCAAAGATTTATTTTCCCATCCGACGACATCATACAAGTAGACTTTGAAAAGTGAAATTTTATAAAGCTCTTAAGTATAGAATGCGATTGTCTCAAACGAAAGGTGCATAACTGCAGAATGTTTACGAGTGCCAACCGCAACACGACTTTATAACCCCGTGTGGTTTATAAAGAAATGTCTTTGGACGCTCCAATATATTTCAACTAATACGCAGCATTTGCCTCTGCGGTCGCACGCCGCGGCTTACAATATATTTAACTACTTGGAGATAGCAACAATACAAGGTGTTGGTAATGTTGGTACTTTGACCTTAGTGACACACTCGTTTTTTTAGGTTGGTATGAAGTATATGATATTGTACTTGAAACATGTCTGACAGTCCGAGCAAGCTGTCTGTGAAACGGAATTTTTTTATACTCGGCTGTCATCTTGGGTTTGCTTGCCTATTTCGGTTGCCTATATTAGGTTGGGTCTTTATAGTTATTTCAAGATTAGTGTACAGTTTAATTAAATGGCAATATTTAAGCGATACTAGCGACGCTTGCCCGTTCACAGAGAGTTTGGCCGGACTATACCTTACATTGCTAAGTATTGTACCAGATACCATAACAGATACAGACCAGTTTCCTGAATGAAAATCTGGGAAATATTTGGAACCATTCACGAATATTGAAATTTTTTTGGTAGATTTTTAAATTTGTACCTTTAATCTATTTTTTATTTATTCTTTGCGTGTGTTCTTACTTCATTTATAGCTTCAAGTTCCCTTCTTTCTATCTTTTTTCCGTTACCTGAATTCAGTCATTTTAAGAACGTTACATTTTACATATTTTCCTAAACGTAACTATAACTACCTGATTATGCTAAGTCGAATTCAATATGTACCCAATGATTAATGTTATCATCAAAAGTCTAGTTAATATAGATATACTCATGTAGTAACGTCTCCATTTCAAATGTATTGGCGTACCTATTCCTGGAAACCACTGTACTGGGTGCAGCAGGCGTACAGACCAGATATACATAACCCATCAAAACATAAGCTGCACGTCACCCCAAACATCCAAACTCAACTTTGACACGTTCCTTGACAATTAATCAAAAGAACCTTCGCAACGGCAGCCTCCCAATTTGTCCCATCTTGAAATGAAATACGATTTTTGGATCAAAGATCAGCAAAAAGGTTCACAGACTATGCTTCCGTGGAAACAATTGACATGCGCCTATCTTCGACCACCTGGGGCTGCCAGCCACACCGCAATAACACCTTTTGTCAAACTTGCCATCATTAAAATCAAGATGCACAGATAATGCAGAGATTTATTTCGGTAATTAAATAAATATAGATAGTTGACAAATGACAGTCTGCGAGGAATTGGAGAAGTGACGTTAACTGTCAGCTCGCTCCGAAGATGTAAATAAATTGTTATACCTTGTTAGCTGATCAATAAGATGGATAAATTCTTGCATTTTAAAATGAATATACATACAATGTCCAAACAAACACATCAAAGACTATTTTTTTAGTACGCATATCGCACGCGAGTCAAAGGTATATACAGAATATACATAAATACAAAACATCAATGTTCATCATTCAAACGTATGCCCCTACCAGGATTCAAACCTCTGGCCCTCGGTGCAACTAGTAGATGTACCATTACCTACTTTTGTAAAGGTTATTCGATTTAGCTCTTAGGCTATGTGTACATGATTGTAGAGCTCGATGAAGACCAATATACCTAGGCCTATTTACGTCAAAATGTTTCCCGAACATTCTACGGTTTTGACATCGCTTGATTCACACATTTTCCCACTTCACTAGAAAGTGTAACGGTATTGCCGCCAATCAACGCATGCGGGCGCACAATTAGACGCACGTGCCGCGCCGAATCTTAATGCGAATACAAATAAATTCTAATATTAAAAAAAACTACTACTTCGTATTATATTGCTATTCAGTTATTAACAGTTTTAACGGACGGAGGAGGTTTAAATGAGCTCTTAACTCGTGTTTGTCATAACTTTGTAAATTAGTAATGACTAGTTTTATTTATGTTCAGACACAGTTCATTCATTTTTTATACGAATATGGTCATCACATGTCATCTATGGTCACCACTCATCACATGTTAATGAAATTCATTACTTAATTAATTAATTGGATGAATTTTTTTAGCGTTCGAAAAAAGCACATGGGTTAGGTTGTCTGTCCATCATTCTGATCGACCTTTCCAGAGGAGCTATACAGCGATAATTAAATGCGATTCTTCGCACTTTACGTTCGGGTCAGAGGCCAATGTTGTATAAAGAAACGATTTTTTTTTAATTATCTTTTTCTCGGAATCGTAGTCTGAGCCTATTTTCCGAACGGTAAGGAAGTCACCCGTATGCAGGTGGTTCTTCAAGGTTAATCCTAGTTTTAATTGATGACTGATATGGACTTGGATGTAAGCGGCTTCCTATATGATATAAATAATGTCCAGTGCGCCCATCTGCCGGCAAGGAGCGTCCTCATTTGCTCGCGGCACTAAAATATTTAAAAAGAAACTAAAAATTTTCACATTTTGTCAATAAAATTAGACCTATAAAGTCAAAGGGTCTTGGTGTTTACAGACAATCTTATGATGAATGACACGGAAAGGGAAATTTTGAAAACAATGACAAATTGGCCATTTTGCGCTAAATATATAAAATTAAGGCATTAACTCTTTCTATATAATTTAATGAATTTACGGGATTCTTACCACGATCGTCTTAAGGTATATTATCGTGGTAAGAATCCCGTAAATTCATTAAATTATAGTGAAAATAACCGCGATAGTTTAAAACAGTTATTAACTCTTTCTGTTCTTAACTATTTTCATATTAGGTTCTAATATTCTATTAAAACTGTTAAAATACTAAAAAACTATTAAAACTATTAAAAATCCATTGATGTGAGAGTTATTTCTATCATTTACAAATTCAATAAAAAGATTTGCTTTAAAAGGTATAAACATCTTGATAGTTACTGAATAAAGGCATAGGTGTAAAGACCCCAGTAGGTGGTCTGCTGTATTGTAGATGCAGCGAGTTTTTACTGCCGAACCCCTAATTAAGGTCATGTTCCCCTGGCAGCTTCTCGGTTACTTCTTACTATTACCCTAATTACTTAATTTTTAAGCTCTACGTTTACAATCCATGAGGTAATTGCTCTACTCACGCCATTTTTTAGTTGTCCAACTTAAATGTAATTATTGAACACTCTTGAAATAGTCTATTTGGTTTTTGTAATAACATGCGCAGTACCTACTTAATTACTTTATTACTTGTGTAAACTGTTTTTATGGCAAAAGATTTTGTGTGCATGCATAGCTATATAAATTTAAATTAAATTTCTTATAATTGTGTTGCCGATCGAAGACTTTAGTTGCAATAGTATTTTGTGCCTGTTTCATACGCTCGTTCTTCCCTTTCATATCAAGCATAGTGGTCAAAAATTAATAATGGATCAACCAATCTAGATGCAATGTTTCCTTTTAAATCCTGTTAAATTTTAAGGAAACTGTCAGACCATAAAATACTATAATTATTTAGTCATATTACTATATCATTTAAAAAAAACTTCAACCTCCCATCCAATCTCATAACACCAAATAAAATAAAATAAACTTAATCAAGAAAAAATATTCCACAAAACCATTAAACAATGTAAATAAATACAGCAGGAACGACATGGAGTTCAAAGCTCCTGGCGCAGACGCAGGCGCATCTGGTGGCCGTACCTTATTACTCGAGTTATTGCGTAACTTGAACAGATGTTTGGTGCTGATTGCTGTGGACATTTAGTTACAGGTGCTATCCGGATGCACTAGGGCTGCCAGGAGTCAACACTGAGATTTATTTTTAGCAACATCTTGATTGAAAGTGTGTTAAATCTTCTTTCGTCAACGTCACCTTCTCGTAGATATACTCATATGTTAAAGGAATGAATGTATAAATATGAAAATACGTCTAAGAGGTTAGATAATGAATTGATAACACACTGATCAATCAAAGCTAGCAGAGGCTCAAAGACTTTCGTTTGAAGTTGGTACAAAAAGGGCTTCAGGGATTTTCTTATAATATGATAAATAACGTGTGGGTTCCAACTGAAAAATAATGTTTTTTCTAAATTCATAAATTTTATATAACGGCTGTTCAAGTAAGCAACATTATGACAGAACTATCTACACGTTTCTAACAGGTGCAAAGAAGGGTTAACGTAACTTTTACGAATAAACAAAATTAAAACATTTTATCAGCATGGCAACCCTGCATGTAAAACAGAATCGCGACAGGTCAAACCAGTCGTCGCGATTTTATTGAGTATGGTCATTGCATAATGACCAGTGACGTGATAATTACCATATCCCCGACTGCTTTTATGAAAAAACTCAAGTTTTCTAGTGAGGGTTTGAAGTGATAACTTGCTAAATGATCGTTTGTGGTCGACAACTGGTGACTTCCTCTGGAAGACCTGTAGTCTTTAATTAGAGTTCCAGTCCTTTTTTAATTGGACTTGAGGAAAAACTGATTGAATTTTGCGCTTGTTGTAATAATGTTGATGGGGTTGCAAATTTCCGCTACAGTGATTAAAGGTAAATAAATATTAAGGTTATTTTTTTTATTACGGGTATTTTTGTTGGTACATTTCATAAGCCTGAAATATAAATGTCAAATTAAAGTGCTCTTGTGAAAATCTCTCCGGTTTATTGGTTTATTAGAATGTTATCACGTCCAAGTCAAAAACTTCTGGTTAGAGACATATGCAAACGTAAACAGTTCGCCGGACGACATCCGTAAAAAATATAATATTTTCATAGAATAAGCGCAGCCAGCAGCTAACAATGTAACTAATCTTTATTTAATACAGTATTAAGAATTTCAAGTTCTTATGCAAACCACGCGTCTTGCCATGTTTAGATAATAGAAAACATAAATCCTTTTATGAGCATCATACTGTCACTGATACATGAATCACACCTGCAGGTGGCTTTCCTTACAGAAGAGTTTTTGCAGAGATATCATGCGCAAGAGCAGCTGCTGTGAAAATTGCGAGCCCCTATACCCCCTACAATAATAACCTAGGAATTAATAGCCAATTGCTAATGACAAAATGGAAATGAAGAGGCGTTTGGTCAAACATAACGCAATTACAAGTATACGTTAGAGACAGTGACGCTATACGGGCGGCATATGCGTCGCGCGAGCTCACTAACGGAAGTCTTTTTTTATATTTCTCAATACATATCTTATTTGCCTATTTATATGAAAGCTCTGAATATCTAATAGCCCACATGATTTTCGCTGGGAAATTATAAGAGCGAAGGTGCACTGGATGGTAAGGTGTGCACTGAACCTTAGAGTGTTACCACACCAATCGATCGATCGTCGATCGACGCCATCGATCGATGGTATAATGGAACAGTCGACGTCGACCGACAGTTTTACCAGACCAATCTACATAGATCGACGTCGATCGACGATCGATCGATATTTGTGGGGCACACCCTTAGAGATTAGACTCTGCTTACGGTAATGCCTGCAAAGTCCCTACCAACTTACACCTTGTGTGATTTCCCAAGTTATACAGCTTTGTGCCTGACAGTTATTGGCTAAGACTGAAGATTAGCCAGATGTGTGCGCCGCCAAGGAATACTTAGGAGCTTTATTCAGCTTTAATAACCTGATAAACTACAGTTAATAGACAGCTTTATTCATAAAACCTTTTAGCAAATGTATGCTATTACGAATAAACCAAAAAAAGCATAATTAAATACACCTTTAAGTATTTTTACGCGTTCTTAGAAGTTAAATCTGGCTAAATGGAGCAATCAATGCAAAACATCGCTGGTCTTTTGAGCAGATTGTGCGCGCGCACATGCGCTTGCGCACATTGTAGAGCACAAAACGCTTTTCATTTGAACCACATTCTACGCTGCATAATCGGATGACTCAAAATCACAGATCAAACACTTATGACGTCGTAGGTGAGACATATAAATTGCTAATCAATTTTTTTTCTTGTAAAAAACGCATTCGTATAATTTGTTTCACAACATTTTATAGTAATTTACATTTTTATAGCTCATTATAACACCTGTTTTATTGCATAAGAATGTTTTGCTTTATACTGTAATAAACACCAGTAGCCTCAGATTGCATCACCAGGAAGTGCAAAAGTAACTTTAGCAAATACCTATATACTACCTTAACGAAAGCCACTTCTTAAATTAAACACAAATTGTCGGCACAAATAATAAACGCGTGTCCGATATTATATAAAGAATGATAATAATAATAATAATAAAAATGATTCCACAAGCCAGTTGAATTTTTACATCAAAAACATTTTCCTTTTAATTATTTTGATAATGTTAACAAGCTAATTAGTTAAAGCATAGGAAACCTCATAAGTACTAGTTAAACGTAAAGATTTTTGAGCAATAAACAGTGGTTTTAAGTCTCTATAAACTGTAAGTTATTATGTGTCCTTTAGAAAATCCCTCTTTCTCGTAGAACAATCCCGCCTGAGCAGGTAAAGGTTGTGTTGGCAACGGTTTACGTGGCTGTCCTGAAATAGACCAATATTGTCGTTATAGTTAATGATTTCCAATAGGATTTTTCAATATTATTATATATTTGATAGATAATGGCGTAACATAATCACGATTACTTTCGATTACGATACACGGTTTCGATTACTTTTCTCATAACTTAATTGTAATGTCTACATAAATAATTTTCAAAGATTCATCGGATTCAGTGTCTACAGTCTAATTCTATTGGAATTCTTGGCTTAGGCAGCATTACTTTGTTTAATGTGCTCTATATTTTTCTTGTCTGGGATAGAGCATAACAAGGAAACGAATTAATTGTTAATTTCAATACTAATTTCAATATAAATAATTGGCCCACAAATAGAGAATAATTATTATTGATCAAAGAATTTTCATTTTGTACTTTAATTTATTAATAGTCTACGTTTTTTTCCAGTAGTTATTGTTTGTTGTTTACTAAGTTTTTAGGGCAAGAAATTATTGTTTTGAGAATTTAAATCAGTTTGAGGAACGTTATAGTTCTTATTTTGCACAAAATGTCTTCATTTGTGACTTTTCGCACATTACGAAATATAAGATTGGCTGTATTGTTCTGACACAATTTTTCCTTCCGCGTGGAAAATTGCGGGGCTAGATAGGCTTTTACAACTTTTTAAAACGATATGAAACGCTTCGTGCCGTGTCCTTCGTCGTGAGCCTGCATCCGAAGCACAATTCCTCGCTAGTGCATATACATATAATGACCACATGGAAAATCAACGTCTACGAGTATAACACAGGCTGGATGGATTTGGCTAAATGAGAAGTCACTAGTTTGAATATGTTGTAAATTTGATAATATTATTAAAGTGGAATAAATTATTTTTCTACATTGATTTCTTTTATTTATTTACAAATATACTGAATAATAGTACTAAGGTATGGTTTCTTTTGGTGTCCGGAACATGACCATATTTAGGTCATGTTCCGTATTGAGGTTGTCTACAGTTTTTTGTTTAGGGACAAACTTATAATACAAAAGTTTGATTGCTACATGTAACCTCATGCTGCAGAAGTGGATGTGTCTATAAGCTTCTCGCTGACTGAATTGTTTTAAATACTGGCTATCTTCGTTGGGTTCCACAATGAAATTCTGGTGACAAATTTTAAAAAAATATACTAAAGTAAATTTAAAGGTACTTCGAATACTCTTAATTTTTCGCAGATCATTTAGAGTGCGTGCTGCAGGCTTGTGGAATTCCCTACCTCCTCATCTACATACCACCAAGACTGTCACTATTTAAAGTTTAATTCAAAAAACTATTATCCATCTAATATTTATCGAACATAACATTTTATTCATTTGTATATTAACTGTACTTATTTTTTATACATAATATTTATGTATAACTACTTAATATGTATGTGTAATATTATAGATTTAATTTGTTATAGTATACCAACTTATATATACATTCTCAGCTCTTTAAAAACTCTGCCCAATTATGTTACATTAGTTATTTAAAAAAATTTCAAATCGCTCACACTGTCAGTTTCTTAAATTTTTTTTTAAAGAGAATCTTATTATTATTTTACTCTGACATACATTTTAGATGTCGGCCTTCATTATTCGAAAATGGATCATTGATGATGAACTATCACCTAATTTATAGTTGAACTTCCTATACTACATGATAAACATATTCGTATTTTCATTACAAAAAATTGTTAATTTGAGTTTAAGAGTTCGTGAATGAGGAACCTAGCAAGTTCTAGCCCCACACCACAACCAAGCACACCAGCGCTGAGCGTGTTAAGCTTCAAGCCTGCTTCAGGCGTAGATCGTGAGCAGCTACACGCGTCTACGCCGAAGCCATCCCAGTAATTGATGACCTTCAGAACAATAACTAACTAACTAACTTATTTTGGTTTCGTCTTATTTATTTTTAAGTAACAAAGTCCTTTTCTTTAAGACCGGGGCAAACAACGCCGAGAATTTAGTGTTTAAGACAGAAACTCAACAAAAATCTAGCGTAAAAGTAAACCACATTAAAATAGCCTTCTACGTTCATAAAATTATTCTATGACCCATGTTAATTAGTAGAGAAGAGGTTGTCTGCGAGGAATCCTATTGAGCGCAGACAATCAGAGTCTCGTCTTAATGCGGTGTCGGGTATCGGCCACCTGCGCGCTCAATGCATGCGTGCGCATGTGACGCGAATGTACGGTAGGTTCATGAGATGCACGCCGCGATTACGTATATCTTTAAATATTGATATCAAAGTCTTGGCTGTCTTATTCATTACTTGTTTAGCCCAAAGGTTAGACGTTGCAAGCTGAAATTGTACATGTTTCTCTTTATAATATTCATGTAACAAGAAATCAAACTCAAAATCAGACACCCAAGGATATGAAATCCTTCGTAATGTTAGTGTCCTTTATGACAATTGTTTTGGACATCTATCTTTAGCATCTTTCACATTAAAACTTTCAATTTCACAAAGCCAGGGTAGCTAACAGTTAAGCACTTATATACACTATAAGCTTTTCGAGATATTTCTAGAGCAGTCCGTGAAACCATATTTTCGTAACTGAAATCGTGTCAACATATCGGTGAAAGAACGCATGAATTGATGCATAATTAACTTGCACGACGTGACATTGTGAATACAACCTGCTATTAACATCTCTTTACAAAACTTTTATTTCTTAACTTCCAGTATGTATAGTACATACTGGAAGCTAGTCTTAGCTGGCTTTTACATCTTTTTGCCTTAAATATTAGGAATTTAACACATTTGTTCAGTAGCGGTGACAAAGCTTAAGGAATTCAAAATAAAGAATTATTGTAAGCAGCATTTAATTCTTCTCTCAGACAACTCGATGTTGTCCGTTGAGAAGTTCCATCGTTTGAGAATCTTTCCTTTCCTTTGTTAAACCAACATTTATTCGAATAACAGTTGGTTTTCTGATTATTAATTTGAAAGTTCAAAACTATTAAAAAGAAATACAAATCTAGTCGATTTAGCTAATACGACATTTATGAATATTCATTAGTTAAGCAAATAAAACTTATATATAAAAGGTTTGATGCAAAATAAAACATTTCAATAGTCCTGAACACTGTTCAGTCTAAAGCATAAAAATAAGCCTTTCTTAAGAATCTGTTTTTGCGACTTGTGTCTGTGCACGTGATTAGCAAAACGACGTAATTTCCCACAGTAACCACAAAATTGCTACCGATGTTATCAAACACCAATTGCGATCGATAATTTTTAATAGTAATCGATACAGTATAACATCGATAATTAGTGACGTTCTCAGGAGTCAGCGGGGTGTTCGGGGGCGAGGGGTAGTGCCGTATCTCCGTGAGAGATCTTGATTTTACGAGTCAATTCGCTTGTTCGATTGTTACAATCGAATCGTGAATCATTGTTTATGGTGTTTTGGTTTTCTATAAGGTTGGCTCTCTTTGTGATGGGGTCTTTAAGATTGTTACTGGTTGTTACGTGACGTTATTGTGTTTAGTAGATTATTATATGGTAGTCTTAAACGTCAAATATTTCCAAGGGCGATTATTAAGTTGTTGTGAATTGGTATTTTACGTTCAGGTATACTCGTAGGTATATTATTTCAAAGAGATGAATGTAAAGTCGAACTTGGGAGTTGTAGGGAGTATTGAGTTTATCCTAAAATAGCAAATAAATGTGATAGGTATACTTCTATAGTTCACATATACATACTATTCGTTAAATCCCAAGTAAATGAAGTCTATGATGGATACTAATTCAAAGTGCAGACATTTATGTTTAAGTACGCCCTGCGTAAAATAAAAAATCAACTTTGAGGCTCTTGGCGTTGAGACTGTGGGTCCTGGGGTCAGGGTGATCATCGACTTGTCAGTGCAATTTTTAAACGATTGGCGAGTGAAACTTGTGACCTTAAAAGCTGGAACGCATTTTGCGCAACGTTGATCGTTAGCGATTCAACTAGGCAAATCGTGCCAGCCTTTTAGCCACTTTGCCCTAAGTACGTAATAATTGAGGCGTTGTATTCTATCTTTAATTCTTTTTCCTTCCTTTTTATTCTTCTTCCTACGGGTAATTTGTAAACAAAGGTTAAAACTATCAAAAGCGTTAAGTCGATACTGATTCAGTATCATTTTGCACTGTATGTCAACACCCCTAGGGTGGTAAGAACTGATCATTACTGTCATCCTTAAGACTGGGACGACCTCCATCAGGGTTCACTGCTGACTTAGGGGCCAACTTATTTTCAGATTGTATCGTGTAATAACGCACTCGTGGATGGTCGCCGTTCTCCGAACATAGTGGCCTAGCCAAGTCGTAACTCTCAATAAGAGCGTATATTTACAAACGATTTAATAAACTCGTTGGGCTTGTATATGATATGATATGCAATGACTTGTATCTTTTTTTTGGTGCTAATTAAACAGACTTCTTTCTAATAGCATCATTCGCCTCTAAAAATCTACATTGCTTTCTACATTACTAAGTCAGCCACAATTCACGAGCGTCTGAACGATAGATACTATCTTAGCCACTAAAAATACCACTGTAAATATGTATTATCATCAAATTTCGATCATGGTGCTTCGCCGGGTGCTCCCACACCACGCTCACTTCGCTCGCTCGGCTCGCGCTTGCGATAAATGCAGCCTAACATTAACTTATATTATATTATATAACCCAAATTACTTCGCTTTCCATAGAATATTTAGTAGGCGTTGCAAAAAAGGCGAATTAGTGTATAGAGGCTATCTCATTTTCCCGTGGCTAAGTTATAAAATTAGAAGTTTGATCACGTGGCCAATAGATAAATCTATGGCTTGACTTATAATTTCCCGATTTTTTTTTATGATAAAATCTAAAATAATAAACACATTGAGTTGTACGCGATTTTATTTAAATCATTATTTTATTTTAAAACGCATTCGAGATAATCTTATTAAAATTTGTTTATCTATTTTTTTACAATACACACATTTTTCTACAAAACCCTTGTGATACGACCAAAGTATCGGAATTTTCTTGCGCATAAAAGCAATGTAAACAAAAACTTGAAACACAAAACATCCTTAACACCAAAGAACACTGCACCACTGACACGCAGCGACACTTGGCCCCCCTCGAACCCGGCTTCCGCTCACTCTCACAATATGGTCTACTTTACACCCCTTATAAACCTACAAGACTTTGAAAGTAAACAAAGTTTTCTTGTCAATACATAGGACAAAGTGGCCATAAAATTGGCAAAAATTTCGGCAATAGTTTTTTTACCTAGCCAGAAATACGACTTCCTCCACTAACATTCAGATTATCTACGATTCATTTACAGGGATACAAATTGCTTCTTTGATATAACATTATATGATTCGATTTATAAGATGATTAGTCAAAATAATATTGGGTTTGCGTTTAGCGTTCCTAGACCTGTCTGTAATGTCTTTTTTTTTAATTTTAGAAGACGGCAAGTTAGCACGGGGTATACCAGATTTTATTACTAGTAGGATCCGTGGCCAAAAAGTCTTTTAATCAAAGGTGTCAAAGAAAACACGCTAACGTGGAATGGCTTCATAATAATGCCTCGCTGACCATAGGCTTCAGGTAGAATTGCCTTTGCTCCTATCAGCTGTTCTTTCATTCACTTGGTGCATAGCCACGAAAATTTAATTTATTATGGCGGTTTCAATAGGAAGGGCTGTAGTATATATCGCTCCATACATCGGTATTTTTATGCATTTGTTTTTGATATCAATAAAAAAAAGACGTATTGCTTATTGATGTAGTCTATTCTTAATATGCCATTTGTCTTATCCAATATCTAAGAAGAATAATGTGAGATTGATTACACAGCGATTAAAATGTACCAACCAAATCAAAATTAACACATCTATTGTATAATTCAAATCAAATTTTACTCCAAAAAAACTGATACACATCCCTACTTCCGCTCGATAGGAGTCAATAAATAAACAATGCCAGTCGTACATCTGATTTATTTGGTAAATAAAGCGAAAAGAAAATATAAGCACTGAAGTTTCAATGGTCTGAAATAACCCATACATAATGAAAAACATTAGGACAACACAACACGAGTAATTCTCAAAAGGTTGACCCATCCACTATCTAAACAGTCTTTGCTACCTACACATTAGGCCAGTTAGCCCCAGCTAATTCCACTGATTGTGGGAAACAAAGACAAAGCGATAATATCCGGGTTAATAGCTACCATCAAGTATCTGAAGGGGTAGTTAGCGAGGGTGGAGGCTATCAATGGATTAGCGAGGTATCTGCGGGGAATGTATCTGATAACGTCAGATACATGATGGCCAGGTCACTTTGAGGGCTGTTGTTGGATGGAGTGGTGATAAGGTTGTGTAAACTTTTTGGGGGATTTGTGGACTGGTCACACTAACATAGGTTGATGGTATTGAAAATAATATATGATGAACAGAAAAGAGGCGATTGGTTAGATCTTTTGCTTTTACGTGCATCTCTGCAAATAAAATCAGGTCTGAGAAAATTTTATAGTTTTATGAATTTACGGGATTCTTACCACGACTTCCGATTTTGATTTCGCGCGTCCGATATTTCGATGCTGTTGCAAGCACCATGATCGCGGACTGGCAGATGTAGGTAGGTGACGATGACAGTTAGAGGTAGATAAATCGATCTACCCTCTTTGTCGTTCGTTTTGATCTGCTACTACTGGAACTCACATTTTTGTCTTTTTTGCAATACACGCTCACCGGGTTTTTGACCGAACACACCACGATTGTTGTATTTTCGTTTCATGAATGTCCTAACCACTGGGTTCCACGTACTAGATAATTTAAAACCGTCTTCTCGATTAAAGTTATTTTCGCACTTTTTTATTTCTAAAAATCCCGTAAGAATCCCTTAAATTCATTAAAATATAGTGAAAATAACCGCGATATCTTAAAACAGTCATTGAGAAAATAACGCAAGATTTGTTAAAAATGTTTGAACTTAACAATTCAGGTATTATGATTAGGTGCCTATACCTAAAGAAACTTAGGAAATAAATTACAACATTTCGTTCCCACTCTTTATAATATATGTGTGATTGAGATATAATAAAAGCTTCAGTTAAGTATTAAATAATTACTTGTTTACTTATATTTATTATTTTTTAAGGTTTTGTCGGTGATATTTTTTTTTAATGTTGTTCTCGTGAATGTAACCGAAACAAAAACTATTTCATGAACCTGTTATTTTTGAATCTTTAAGATAAGACAAATAATGCTATCCTACCTAAATAAAGTATTTAAAAGTAAGTGAAACTTGAATTATAATAATAATAATCCCCAGACAAACACACCAACTGTATGACCCCAAAGTAGAGCTTGCAAGCAAAGCTTGATGGATGATCATATAGCGAACTGGGGGCTAACCAGAATAAACATACATATATAATCAACAACCATGACCCGAGAACGAACATCATGTTCATCACACAAATGAATGCCCCGGCGAGGACTCGAACCTGGGACCTCCGGCGTATGAGACAGGGCTACTGACCACTACACCACTCGGCTGTCAACTCAGTCAAACATGTGACAAAACAAAAGTTTTACTTACAACGAAATTGAATCTGGTATTAAACTCAGTAACATACAGGTTAAATTATATTTTAATTTACCCCAAAACTTAACGCCGACGCAATTATATCTTACAGTTTTTAGCCTTAACCTTCATCGGGGAATACAGAATATTCCGGTAAACCGGACAGCACACTGCTCTTGCTAAAACTATATCGATATATTATGTAGTTTACAATATTCAAGTAACTCTTATAAAGAATAATTAAAAAGCTAACAATAACACAACTTGGCACTTCAACAATAAAAACCCAATCATACAAAATTAACAAGCAATAAAATGCATTAAAAATTAAGATAAATTCCTTTTTACTCATATTACGGCCTTCCTCAATAGTTTAACAGGACACAATTTTAATAAGGACTATACCTCCTAATAACCGAATTCATAACACCCTATTCATACAAAAAATATAAGGCTTTAAACAATATTGTATCCAAAAATAAACCTAATGCCCGAAATTTTTAGAGTTATAATTGGACAGCATATTGTAATTTTTATAGGAATTGGGGTCATACATTATGCCTTTGTACGTAATGTCAGTTAATTGGAATAGATTATGGGAATAAGTACTTTTTCCAGCCTTGAGTGATCCCGAGGGATGAGGCGACAGTTTTTAGGGTTCTAGGTTTAGAAGAATATAGAACATCTTATGTCGTTTAAAACAATGCACCTTTTTGGGTAACTTTGGTAATAGAGTTCTTACTTACAAATTGAACAAAATGTTATCATTAGAGTTTTCTTAGATGAAAACCTGTTGAACAGACAAAATATTGACCTACTTAAGAATATATATTAACTATCGAGCAGTTATGATGTTATGCGTCGTATGTATGATTTTGATATTGAACACAATAGCAGAAAAGATAAATAAAAAATATTATAACATTTATTTCGTATATTTGAATCTCTTTACATAATTCAAATCAAAATTATCATAAATCAAATTACCAATTCAGCCCTAAATATGACGCATAAATTTAAAAGCTCCATTCTGATACATTAATTTCATAAGATATCATATATTTCTAAATTAATTTTTGTACCATCCGGAACCCACTATAAAAAACCGATCCTCTCTTCACCAGGAAGCGTTTTTTACCGCGTCATCAGCAGACAATAGGTCACAACTGATTATCACAATATTTGGCGCGGTCGTGTGGCGCGGGCGCAGCGGTAAGATGAGCTGACGTCTAGGGTTCGAGTCCAGGGCCTTGTCATGTGTGGATTATGTTGTGGTTAGCTGAGTAATGATTGAGTAGTTTAAAACACGATTAGTATTTTTGTTGAAGATATTTAAAGTAAACTTTTTGAAGCTTCTGTTTTGTAGCAGTATTTTTAATTCAGTTCAATTTAATCAAGTTCTATTATTATTCGATTTCTGACCAATGTTTTGTACTTATTACCAAATATTTTATAATGTAAGTCTCCAAATGTCGCTAAATTCCTTTTTTATACGTCGAATCTGAACGACCCTCGAGAATATCCAAGTAGTGCTACAGACTTCATATTTATACATGTCTGTGCTTATTTCTGGCTTAACTTTAGCTTATCTCTGTCATACTATTTACTTGGCTACTTTGGGAGCATAGGTACAGTTAGTTTGTTTTTGTAGGATGGCTATAATTTGATAAATAAATTATAAAACAATTACATGTTTAATGTAACACTCCAACAAAGCCACGTTTAAAACGTTTATTATCAGGCACATAAACTTACGGACACTACGAGTATTACAAAATCAATTCTTGCTGCACACTCTTAGAGATTAAGTAATTTATATTATTTATTTACGCATTTATAATTTAGATTATAAATTAGCCCTAAGCCTCTACCAATAAGACACACAAATGATTTAATCATAAGGTCAGCACGCCGCGACTCACCCACTCACAAAACGTTATTAAGAAGTCGACGGCGGCGTTCCCAACCCATTGCACTTCAACCATTGACTGAACATTCAAGGTGAACCTTTACACATGACGACACGACGCCGACACGATTAGAGTGTACACAAAATGGCGGTACCCAGGAAAGTGGCAATCATTTTTTAATACTTTCTTTAAAAAAGTCTTATATACCATAGTATTTAGGCACTAGAAGTGATTTCCTATTTTTTGATTTACAGTAATTGTTAATTTCCACTGTTAAAATAATTCCTAAATAGTCAAGTCCTGAGCGAATTAAACATTTACGTCACACTTAAAGACGGCAAATGGTTAATTAAGACTAACTTAAGTACAGATATTGCTAAACAAATGTTTACTTTATGAAGCAAGTTCATCCTCAAAATCTATCTCTTTTAAGGTAAGTTTCATTAATAATTGTAAATGCCGGTTATAACTTCTTTAATTTTGACTACGTTAAAATTGAACTAACTGAAGTATGTCAAAAATCTTTAGATAACTACAATGTATTAAAAACATGATAGAAGAATTAGAAGTCCGTAAGAACATATCGTCTTCAAATCGTGAGCTGTAATCGAGCAGTATTCGCAGCCCGCATGTCTACAGAGCAGACTGCTTGACTCCGCCGCACTGACCACTCTCAAGATTCTACTGCGGACTGTGACTCATGTCGGACGTTGGTAAGGGCTTAATTTTGAAGGTTAGTGCAACTGAAGACTCCTTGCTTCCGTTAGGGATGCTATCCATACGTTCGGGTTGGCAGTACTTGTTGAACGGCAATGCCTACCTAGTACTACATATACTCGTATTCGGCAAGATCGGTTCAGTTAGTCTATTCGGGCTTCATACAAGCTCGTCTCGCCAAAACCCGAACGGCTAGGCGGCATTTTTCCCGAACGTTCAAAACAACATTCTTCACATGCTCGCCCAGAGTTTTATTTTCAGAAATAAAACGTAGAGAAACTAAACTTGCTTTAAATTGAGTTTTCACCTGTGCTGGGTGCACTGAAAACTCTCAAGATTCAACTATTATTTTTTGACATTGATTCTTGGATGGATTTAATTTCAATATAAAAAGGTTTAACTTTTGTAGGCCAGATAAAAAAATCTATACCGTAAGTATTCAAGGTGATTGGAAGAAGGTGAGTCTTTTGTATGTCATCCTGTACGTCAACACTTGTAGTAAACATACATCCTCATTAAATTCATACTTTCAATCTCAATTATATTATAATCAAAACCATTCATCTCGGTACTTTCGTATAATCACACGAAGCTTATTAAATGTAACTTTATATTCCTTCAATAAAACAACGCTGCTCCAGATACTGTAGATAATGTAGGCTTTTCTTCACCAATTATTTTGATAAAAGCTAAAGTTACAATTCACAAAATATAAAACACAATACACAAAGCTAACAATTGAAGAGTAACCTTCATACACTCTTTGTATCGTCCAAAATACCGACCCAATAATATTCAATTTAACAACTATTTCAACAAAAAAATTTTCAATAAAAAGCTTTAAGTAGTCGAATTACTGCGTGAAAACATACATCGTAGTTCGACGTGTCAGTAAAAAAAGCAAACAAAGGCAACAAAGGTTGAAGATGAGCAATAAAAATGCAATGAAGCTTGCGCAGGAGTGGATGCGCGCATCGGGCGTGACGCCACAGCATGGCGGCGGCGCGTGGCGCGCGCGCACCTTGGCTACGTGCGTAGTAACGTAGATCGAAAGGATGTTTTGACAAAAATATTGTATAACAGGGCTTTTTTAAGGTGTGCCTAAATGCGTGTGGAATAATGCTCTTATCAAAGGTAAAAGTGTTAAAATGTGTAAACTTTCTGAATAGATTTTAGTACGGCTATTCTATACATTTATTTTATGGGTTAGCTTATAAAAAAGCAACATAATGATTTTAGGGATTTTTCGTTTCATTTATTTATTCTTTTAATTTAATTTTCCTTTTCAAAGCACTATTCCAACAAACCATCAGATTAAAATAAAATACTGAAAACTCGCTTTAATCCACTACTTTTTGACCTTCGCTCATATCGCAAAAATCCGATCTACAACCAGATTAAAGGA
Organism: Marasmarcha lunaedactyla; assembly: GCA_923062675.1. Taxonomy (NCBI): domain Eukaryota; kingdom Metazoa; phylum Arthropoda; class Insecta; order Lepidoptera; family Pterophoridae; genus Marasmarcha; species Marasmarcha lunaedactyla. The sequence continues at coordinate 23,624,579 of OV281346.1, forward strand.
CCAACCCCATTGTACACACAATCGAAAAAAATAAGCTTCAATATACAATCGGCAATTGTTCAGTACAATCTTGAACCAATTCTTTGTTACCATTTTTTCATAATATTTGATTTGTTGCTACAAATAGCGGATATGAAAAGCGTTTAAGGTACTTAATGTCCAGTAATTGGCGATGAATGAGGATCACTGGGCACATTGTGTGAGGTACAAAATGGACCCACAACTTATTGTCCGAAAAAGTATAAAAAATTAAACGCAGAGACAAGGGTCAGTGAGTGACGGCTGTCGATGTAAGAGGTTTATGAAAAACCAATGCTGTTTTTTTTTAATCGATAGATGAGGGGTGTTTTTAATTTAAACCTACATATAAAAAATGTTACTGAATGAATATTTGGTCACTCATATTTTATTCCACACCTTGTTTATGCCTGGAGTTTTGTTTTTGCATATTTTTTAAAACAAGTACACAATATCAACTAAAATATTGTGTACTTGTTTTAAAATGAAATTATGAAATATTATAAAAAAATAGTGATCCCTCTCAACAAACAAACGTATTTGAAACAATACACCTTTTACTAATACAACACTACCATACCAACACTCTCTACAAATAACGAAAAAATTACATTTGCAAACAAACAAGGTGCAATAACGAACTTTTAAATAAGTACTTAACATTCAAAAACAGAACGTAGTCAACGCAGGCGAGTGCGGTCCCACGCACTCTGAATAAGAAATATGAGCTGAACGGATACTGCTATTATCAAAACATTATTACAACACTCCAAACCACCCTTCAGTGTAAAAATTAAACAACAATTGCCTTTAATACTTTAATACTCACCGGTACCCAATAACCCACCCTCCCGCGGTTTTATTAAAAAAAAACTGTCAATCTGTTGTAGATCAATCATTCTGAGTGAATGGGGGCGCGGCGAGTGACTGGCTGACTATAATCGAAGCTTGCAGATAATGAAGTGAATCTGTATTTACAGCGCCACCAACTTATCTATTTAGTAGCAAAAACTGAAACTAAAATATGTGTTATGTGGCTAAATGTAAAACTTAATTTACACTCAGAACGCAGCGCCACCCTTTACTGAACAGAAAAGTTATTGGCATTGTACGTATACGTCGGCTGTCGGTGGGCTGCGTACGCGTCGCTTGTCAATTGTTCGCTGATCAAGCTTTGTGGGATTAACTTGAGTGACTTTTTGAGGAATTTCAGATTTTGGATCTATTTAGAAAAACTCTGTTTTGTCAATCGCCTGTCGTGATATTGGTTACAAGCGGCTTGATTGTTGACTTTCAATGGCGCTAAACTTTTGAGTTAAAATAATTTTGGTTTTGTTTTATTTCATAATCCTTCCGTTCCTGTTTATTGTTCTGGAAGCTCAATGATGTTGTTAGAAAATGTTATAAACACTTGCAGACCAGTAAAGAGGCATTCCTAGTTAATGTAAGAGTACTGTAATTCATATCTGTGTGTAAAAAAAATACCTTATTAAATGAATAATAACTTAATAAGTATTTTTTTCAATTTGGTATTATCAAAATGTTAATCATACTTAAAAACACCTAGGAAAATGATCGTATACGTACTTTGATGAAATACTGATATCTAATTATTTACTTTATGCTCGTCCTATACCGTCAGTACTTTCTTCAGAGATTCATCATCAAAAGGGAAACTACTCTAAAATCCCATACCCACCTATAAGAAAGGGTATTTAGAAAAAATGTAGAAAAATGTAACTGTACATACCGGTACACACCCACTAAAATAAAATCTGTTTAAAATGTGCCACAGGACGCAACAAACAAACAAACACGCGTGCCACTATATTATGCGGTCAGGTATATCAACACGTGGCTACGCTACACTCTACTGATTGTACTTACACCCAACTACATCAGTACACTTCCTACAAGCTTGCACACTCAGATACAACAAACATCTACAAGATGCACTCAGGTACACAAGCATGTACACTCAGGTGCATCCAGCATAGATCCCGCCACGTGCGCGCTCCGCTACGGCGCGTCCACGTGCGAAGCGACTGATTCGAGACGCGTGCGCATGCTGCCAGGAAATGTAATGTAGAGCTGTTACACAGGTAATGTGGTAGGAAATTGTTAGTGTCAAGTAAAGGAAAGTATGTTAAAAATAAACGAAACAGAGCAAAATGAACTTGATAAAGTGTATTCGATTGACAATCGTGACGTTAATTGTTTTGGATGCGGAAAGTAAAACTATGATTATATATTTCGGTATTAGATCCAGGTAATTTTTTACCTAGTTAGATGACTAGGTTACTTACTTGAGAGGCACTTACTCTGAAGTTTATTATATGAACGGCGAAACGAGCATTCCACCAGTTTGTTCAAAACTATTGGACGGAAAGTCGTTTATTAATCTTGATATAGACTATACATCCATTATTAAATGATAAATCTTGAAAGACCTAGTTAGTTAAATTAACTAATAATAATTAATCTAAAAACATAATCGAAATCCCAACACAAATATATCGAAAAATCCATCAATTTAACACGAAATCATTAAAGAACCTAACCAACAAACATTTCACCACACAATGGCTGCAAAACTGCAAAATAGGAAGTAATGAGACCCGAGACACAGAGTGACTCCAGCTTGTCAACGTGGCAGCCGTGCAGTTTATTGCCGAGACGAATCCCCCTCGGGGTGCTGGTTCTATTAGGCTATGTGAAGTTTGATTGAAGATTTGTCTTATCTGTCAGCTGGTGTAGAGTTTTGAGTTTATACAGTTAGAGAAAAAACTAAGTCTTGGTTTAATACCGGTCACTCAGGCTGTAATGCTGCTGGAGTAAGCCGATTGACTTTACAAGCGATTGGCCTAATTTAAGTGGTCCTGTTGGAATCGGCGAGAGCCATGAAATAACATTTATATATTCATCAGCTAATATGAAGAATGCAAAATTATTTTCAGTTTTAATTCAGCTTAGTGATAAAGTTTTAGAGACTGGGGATTAGCACTTGTCCCACTTCGGTGGGTCTGACTATATTATTATTGGAAATATTAATAAAACTTTAGAACATCTTTTTAATGCTAGTATTGTTTGTGATAAACCATTACAAAGCATCAGATATCATCAGTGCTGTTCTGTCAATATCAGCGCCACATGAAAATCTACATCAACATTTCATTCTTGCATACAAAATTGAACTCCAAATCAAAAAAGACACGCTCCATGGACTCTACAGTTGCAATCATCTAACAACCAACTAGCATAAATCACAATTAACAACACTACGCTGTTTAAAAACTCATTAATTCGACCATTCCTCCAATCTACGTAAACACTTATTATTTCCAATACAATAAATTTTAATACCAAAGCGCGTGCGCTCAACATAATCTTTTGATTTCGTTTTTTTTTTAAATATTGTGTAAACGGACATAGGATATTGGCTGACAATGGGATATCGTATAAATACAATGGCGTATCAGGAAGTACTGACCACAGGGAGTGTGATTGATCATTCAAAGTAAAGAATACAACACTAATTCGGTAGCTTGGACTTTATTTAACCAATTTATTAGAAATATTCTGTTTATTTTCAAATGATTATGGAATTTCTCCTTTGAGCTGTTGAAGTGCTTATTGCATAATTCAATCCTGAGCACACCTAATGTTTCCCTTGAATATAACAACAGACTATTACCATTAATATAAAACTATTTTTATTAACAAACGACTAGCGAATAGATTAGTAAAAAATTGTATTCGCTTATTAAAGATAAGTATTATTTTTCTCTTTATTTGGGAAACAAACAGTTATGTACAATTCATATATACTAAAGTTACAATAGCTACAACACAAACTAGTGAAGTTTTCACCGCTAGGTTTAACAAATTATATAATAAGCATATAACAAAGTGCACCTGGGCTACAAGATTTTTTATACATTTTTAATAGTTTTCCAATAATTCAATCGATACGTATCTATTTCCGATTTATCGATTTATTGAAAAAAACTAAACAGTAAATCATGTTCGTTAATAGCTTTAACACAAAAAGAACTAAAACAACCAACTTAGCTTTTAGGAATAAAAGGGTTAAGAACCCCACAAATTACCCAAAGCATAATCGTAATTTGTAAACCTTTGTGTAACAAAATACGTCTGCTGTCTGCAATAACTATAACCGTACATCTCTAGTGTACAAATATTGTCCTAATAACAATATACGTTGAGTATTCGCGGTATAACGTGTACGCAGTCGGTAGAGTAACAAGCTAGGACGAAAATCGCTTGCTCGTTCTTCCGTTTTTTGTATCCGCCTCACATACCAGGAGGCGACGACACTGCACGGGATTCGAACACCAATCTGAGCCTCTACATCTCATGACTGTACCACCACCCCGATAAAGGGTTAAACATTTCCCACAGCTCTAATTTTACTTACGTGGTCAAAAGGGTTAAGTATAACACTAAACAAATGTATTTAACTGTATTTAACTTTCTCATTTACAAATTAGATGTAAGAATTAAGTGGATTATGTTACGAATACGAAAGTTATTTAGATTCATTAAAATACTTTATAATTGTGTTAGTATATAACCGGATACTGGTATCTGAATAAAAAAATATTGGTTGGAGTAAATGGAGTGTAGATAAATTACCCGAACAAAATCTTTACATAACTAACCACTAAGTAGCTAATAAGTCCCAACCGAATAAAACCTCCCTAAACCTGGGGTTGTGTTTTCTTTGACATTTACCAAGTTCCAGGTGTAACATAATGCTGCTTAATGTTGAGTGACCCGTCTAACTGCGGCAGTATGTTTACTCAATGTTTAAGTTTAGGCACCTCTAGCCGCTTAGTTGTTAAAAGTTAACATGTTACAGTACCAACTTGAGGTGACTACTATGTCTTATGGTAGCGTCGGGTGACTTCGGGTCTCTCACTTCCCTCTAATATGGAGGGCGATGGCTGGATCCAGCGCTAACTCGTGAACGGGTGCCGTTTGAGGGTGTTCGTCGTTTGGATACTTGGGGGGAGGGAGACTTGCCGAGCTAACAGATGCAGATAAAATAATTTTGTATAGACATAAAGAGACTCGTATATAAAGATACCCGTGAAGTTTCTTGCCAGTTCTTCTTCGTTTTTTCGAACTGGTGGTAGAGTCATGTTTTATTTGACGTCAATAAGAACAAGTCATTGTTAATGTTGAGAAATAAATATTTCATTTAATTAAATTTATGTTTTTTTACGTATGTGTATTAACTGTTATCTATAATTAAAATCTCACACCCAAAAAACTGGTCTAATTACCAAAACATCAGAATCTAAATCAAGTAAGTCAAATAAATCATATCGGCACGCGCCTCCTCTCCGATTCGGAACAAAAATATAAATCCGTTCACATCGCAACGACTGTCACAATCGTATCTAATTGCGCATAATGAGCTGCGCAAGAGTGCAATATGTTTTTTGTCCCTTTATTTATATCTTGCGACTCCCAAACCATTGCGAAGTAACCCCTCGACCACCAAACGCACGTCGCAAATAAAATTTAATGGTCCACCGGGTATTTTTACCAGCTTTTGAGTTTTGACGAACCAATGTAAGAGATCAAATTTCCGGTATTGTATGAATGAAAAATTAAACGTTAAGTGCTCATCTTCATGCGTTTGTTCGTAATGGGATAATTTGTTGATAGGTTTTGTGATCATGTTACTTTCTATTGTAAATATGCTTTGGTTCACTGTAAAGATGTGTTTACTGCCATTTTTTATATATAATGCAAGCCGTTGAGATATTACAGTATACAATTAATTCAAATATTACAATTAATATTGAAAACGTATTTTTAATGAAAAATAAACATGTCAGATTTAATCTCCCTGAAAAAATGCTGTGCGCTCGGAAATTAGCTTTAAATATAAGCAAACTTATTTATGTGAATACTCTTTATATATACTTTATGTAGGTGAAACTGCACCTTGCGATTTTCTATCCTAAAAATAGTCCATTTCACAAACTGAACCACCAACCAATTGTTCTATCAGTATTTAAAAATCACACCTCAGTACCCCTCAGATTCACAACCATACGAAGCACCTCATAATGGCCGTTCTCACGGCGTTCTCACCACACCAGCAGTCCGTCAATTAATTAAACGCACCAATCAAGGCGGTTTCCCACGCCGACGTATCTCCAAATCACGCAACATCTTCATATAATACAATAAACTTTTATTAGATTACACCATTTCACCCCATTCGCCCCTGCCATTGTTTTTGGGGTCAGCGTGAAAGGGGCGGCGGAATATTACGAAAATTACCGGTATAATCACTTTTGTAGACGAAATTAAAACATTACAGCACTCATTGTTTTATCTGATAGATTGCTCCGTGCGGCATGGTGTAACTAAATATCCACAGAAAAGAGCATGCAGTAACTTGTTCTAAACTTCTAGATTAGTAAATACATACATATCATCATTCTTGACGACCGACTGGTGTAGTGGTAAGTAGCCCTGCCTCATACGCCGAAGGTCCCAGGTTCGAGTCCTGGCCGGGGCATTCATTTGTGTGATGAACTCAGATGTTTGTTCTCGGGTCATGGTTGTTTGTATTTATATTTGTATGTTTATTCTGGGTTCCCCCCCAGTTCGCTCTATGGTCATACATAACACAAGCTCTGCTTACTTTGGTGCCATACAGTTTGTGTGTTTGTCTGGGGATTTATTTATTTATTATTATTATTATTATTTATCTAATATTTCACTTGTTAAAACAGTGAAAAATACGGTTATGAAATCGGGATATTTTTCGATTTTTCGGATGCTGCCGCACCACATTCACATCTTTGGCTTATCTCGTGCAAATGGCGAATTATCAACAAGTCCGCCAGAAACTAATAAACGTATATCAGATTGCTTGCTTTATAATAAACTATTATATCATTATATAAGTAATTCCATCAGCTATTTATACCATCCACCTGCGATATACATAGCCTTTTTTTTGGTTCACTGTATTTTTTCACAAAATTTGTCATTTAGACGAACTGTATTACGTTCACTGCTTGTTGTCCTCAAACAATCAAGCAATTTGCTCTATCAAAATACATAGATAGAGGGATGTAGAGCAACCGCTCCTTATTTTATTAGTTTTACTTGAATATAAGGTTTATTCCCATTTCCTTAATCAAATATAACTCTGAAATAAATAAATTTATACTTTGTTTATAATCAACCTAAGTCCATATTTGCTAAGCAAAATCTATAATTAAAAGCGCCTTAGGTATCGGCCTAGAGTAGATAGATAGCGGCCGTTAGAGTTTGCATTAATTCCAAACTTCCAACGTGATTCGATATTTAGAAATTCACGTAACAAATGAACAGATCAATTTATACACTCAAGAATACCCGCCTCAATTTGCAAGCGCACTAAACATTGTATAATTTAATTGTAAATCAAACTGTTCTATGGAATATCATGAAATTTTGACTCGGGTACTGAACAGTGTCCCATGTTTATGCAAAGCAGGCGCATTCACAAACACACGAGAACTAACAAATTGCAGGGGGTGTGATTGCATAATAGCTGTGATTTTTCGCATTTAAATAAATTTGCAATGATTACCGACTTTGATGAAAATAAGGAGTGTTCAAGATTTATTAGTTAGTTTGTTTTGTTGATCTAATAATGTACTCCGGTCATTGTAATAGGTTATTACTATACTACAGTTACCTTAGGCAGTTCTTTACTGGTATAGTGAAAATAGAAGATTTAATAGAGAATAGAAGAAAAAATATTCAAATTTTTATTTAGTTTTACAATACCTAACAGCTCGCTGAATTCTCCTACTTTTAGGCAACACGCACTGGTTTTATCTGGATATAAAATATACTTATATTTTCTAGAACTAGGCACCTAGTCTAGTTCTTGCTGTTTTGTTTAGATAACACTAGATTTTCGAAGTTTTTACTTATTATTTCACTCGAAAAGACTCAATTAAGTATGTTCAGGTGTCATCTATGACAATCGTAAACTGCGGAGATCGCATTTGTACCCCTCAGTCGCACGCGCCGTGCCGGGAGCCGCACGCGCACCCGCATGCGCAGATAACGCATGCGATAAACGACTAAACAAAAAACACACAAGAACCCACAAAAAAACACCTTATATAAACCCTAGGTAAGTCCAAATTGCAATGGAGCAATAAAAAAGCTATGATAGCCCCGTAACTTGACAAGGTGAAAGAAGTTTCACCTTGATGTTATTTACAGTTGTTTTTGTTTTGAAAATCATAAAAATTTTATTTATGTAATGACGTGACAGTTTATTAGAAATATATATATTAAATTTTTGTGATGTCTAGCCATTATAAATATATACTTCTATTGAATTGTTACGTCTTACACAGATATAATAAAAAAGCCATGAACCGTAAACAAAAGCGTCTGCCCTACCAAGATTCAAACCCTGAACCTCCGGTGTAATACAACCGATACCTTACATGACGTCACATAGTAACAGACACAGGAATTTGAAGCATATTTACGACCAAGTTGTTAACATTATTGACCACGAAACCTATACGTTAAAAACAGATAACTATAACTCTTCCAACTAAATTAACTTCGATTTATTCGCACAAATCTACCCAACTCATTCTTGTCACATAATAAAAGTGCAATCAACTTGCACCCGGCTAAGCTGCGATTGCGCATTTCATTTCACTTCACTTCATTCGACATGCGTACAAAGCTGATTGTAATATTGAGGCCCGATCGCAGGACACCCGTACTCACTTCACTAACGTTAAAACTAAATAAGCTTTTCTACAAATGATCGCAATACATCGACTGTTTACCTTAAAAGAGCATAAGAGTGTGAGTTGAAAATAATCCATGTATGCAGAAGTTTCAATTATAACGTAACGTTCCGTTTGGAGTTTCCAAATTCAATGTGAAATGCCACATTTTGACACTTCGTATCGTTTTCGTGCGCGCCTCATCCGCCCCCGCGTGTTTACTTTAGCCTTTTCGGAATAGTTGTTTGATTTACTCTCTTTCATGTACGCGGATTGTTCGCAGATTTGTATAATTTGATCCCTTTGTTTAGTCGGAGTGTAAAGGCGCGCAGGGGCGATTGGGGGTTATCGCTATTGGAGGTCAGCTGGGTATGACAGACCGGGGATAGGAGCGAAGGTGATTGTTCTAGTAAGTGGCGGGAAAGGGTTAACCGTAGTCTTTGGTGTTGTTGATTCGAGATGTAATCTAAATTTAAATAAATTAAGAGATTTAATTATTGTTTTCCTAATTGAAATTTTGTCTAGTCAAAATATATTTCATTCGGTGAATATAGGTAGGTAATATAGGTATAGGTTTACCTAAAGTTTACTGTTGCCGAGCAAGCTATTCATATTCAAGACCGATATAATATTTTGCTTAAACATATATATACCTAACTTCACGTTAGATGTCACAAGGCTCACTACAAGAATTTTGCATCACAGGAACTTGCTTTTATTTAAGGTTGCAAATCATCTACGGATCCTAAAAGGCTTCAATGAATCTGTGTGTAAACAATAGTAATTACAACTTTTAGTATAGCTTCTACTAAAATTACCTACTTGTAAACTTATGTTAAACCATTATTAAACTATAAAATACGAGTAACATTCAATTAACATACTACAATCAAACGTAGAGCATAAACACAACTGAATCTCAGAAAGCGTGTGTGAAAAAGCTCACATGTTGTCACTTTGAAGGCCCGTCTTATTGACAGAGTCGCCCCGCTAATTCCAAGCCCTGTTTCCTCCCCCCTCCCCACGATCCATCGGACGCGGAGTTTAGTTGTTTACTTGACAAATTAACTGCTTGGATTGAAAGTGAGAGCGAGTATAGGTTTCAGTTAAATTATTGTTTAATTTCAAATGTTTGAAATGAGAGAAATGCAGAATTAATTTATGCTTTCACTTAGTCATACACTTTTAGTTGTAGAGTTCCAAGAAGGGTACCAAGAAACTATATTTCACCGTTTGTTCCACCCCCTGTTCTATTAGGATCTAACGCTCCTGTTCCAAGAACCGTTAAACTAATAAACCATTATGGCCATGAAACTGATATGTTTTGTAATAGTTTATTTAAATTTCGTAACACACTTATGTCCACAATCACAAATTAAACAAATAAGGTAATTTATTGTAAATCACATTTCTGTTTTATACAAGTTGTAATAAATAAATAATGATAATGCTGAAAGAGCATTGTTAATACCTAAGTGAAAATGTTTGTAATCCACAATATTTGTAATCATAAAATGCATTACTAGCTTAACCTGTATTTATTTATATTTTTTCTATTTCAATAAGTATGTGGAGTTTACCTGTAATTGACTGAACAATTACTGTATTTCATGTTATAGTTTTAAGTGAATGTTTTGTTGTATCAGTTGTTGGTAAACCTTTAATAAAAATAAATAAATAAAATAAATAGTTATACGTTCGCATATTTGGTAAAATGTAAAGAACTTAACCAATGGGGAAAATACCTAAAAAAACCGCAAAATACAGTTCGCTACGTTCGTTTTAAATTGATTCACATTTAACTGCTATGTTTATATCAAATATAGTGTTACAACTGAAGAAGTAAGTGCGTTTTTTTCTTTAATTAAACAATGCTATTTATGTTGTAAAATATTACATAATAATACAACACGACAAATTAGCTACCATTATTTATACGTGCTAAATAAATTTTCATCAATACAACTGTTTCCTGCTATTTGCACAACTAGGTACAGTAATGAGTGTTACATAAGTTTTAACTGTTGGCCGAAATATTACAATTGATATTTTTCATTGAGTCAGATGCTTACTTTATATTATTATTATTATTTATGGCTTTCGGGCACTACCTATCCTACCGATCAATACGAAATTTCACATTTAGCGTTCTCGGAATGCGGGAATGGACCGAATAGGCAAACAATGCCGAAGACACTATTATGGTAAATGTTCTGTCTTACAGATGGCCTCGTAGTCACTAGGCAGAGTTCCTGGTTTGAATCTATCAAGGGATTAAATAGGAAAAATCTGGTAAGTAAGAATCATTTCCACCCAACACCCAGTAGTTAAACTTATTAGTTGTGCTTAGACATAATGCACAAGGTAGGTTGAAGTAATCGCTGTAGTACTTTTACATAACGAAGCGACGTCCGGTCTACTTGAAGTTGTTTGTGTCCAAACTCGCTACGAATGTGAGCGTTACCGGGCGGGTCGAACAAATCTCGCTCTCACACATGTTTTTGCACATTCTTCCACTGATCGATTGGATACTACAAGTAAAACGAACTTCGCTTCGCCAGGACGTACTATAACCCCGCAACGAACTATTTTTTTTAAAACGAATTTCTTTTTTAAAAGCTTAGGTTGAAATGTTTGATTTTTGTTTATAAATCTGTAACACTGACACTACATGTCCTTGTATCCCTAGCCGAGTTGACTCTAAAGATCATTCGGCCAATAATCGCTGATTGCGATTTGATTTGAAAAATAAAGTTTCGAAACCTGATTTTCAATTCTTACCAATATTTGCATAACCACCCCTATTCTAATAAATAAATATAATCACTTCGTAAGGTTTTTTAACTATAACATGTATTTTCCTGTATCCAGCACCAGCAGAGCAAGACTGTTCGACGCACTTCAATTTATTTCCACCTCGTCCATACTTGAAGAGGTACCTGTGTGGTCGCTGATTGGTTACATGGTTTCAATTCGCGAATTGGCCGCTTCCGGACGGGGGGAAGGATCCGTCTGCTTTCCATTTGGTGTCAATTGGAGGGGTCTCATGGTTAGATTAATGGTAATTGGATTTCTGGTAGAGTTGCATGGGTACTGTTTAAACTGTGTTTATGTAGAATTTGTGCCTATATAGTATTATTATAAAAGTAGTTTTGAGCTTGATATTATGTAATTTGCGATAGAATTCAAAGGGCACGTTTCCCTACTTTAGAATACAGGAGTAGGTACGAATATATATATATATATATATATATATTTTTTTTTTATGTCTTTAATTCCTTAATCAAAATATGTAGCTAACTACACAAAATATATTTGTATTGTGTTAGTATTAGGTACTAATAAATTAAATACCTTATTGTTAGATCTTATGAATCCTGATATCATTATATATCTTAGTTTTTATTTCAATAAAACAAGGCAATGAAGCCAACACAAAATTCAATAAAAATAAAAATGTTTTTATTGTTTCATAAGATTACAAATTAGTGCACTCACAAATATCTATACAAATTTATAGTTCAAACAACGGTACGTAACTTTTACACGTATTTCAGATTTAACAACTGCACTGCCATATAATGACCAAAAGAAAGGAGATATTTCAATATTTAAGAGGCACTTGGCTAGCTTTTGTACGGGCGTTCCTAGGATCGCATTAAATAAATAGAACGAGTATTGTATGCCAATATTTCATATTTTGATATAGTTTTGTCTTAGGAGAACATTTTCAAATCCGTAAATCAGCCACACTACGTAATGAAAACATGGCACTATCTGTCATATTGATGTTTTATTAATTCTGTTGTTTACTTTTATTTATTTATTCCAATTTATTGCTTATCCTTGGAACTTTTAGTTTGGTGTAATGATTGAACTATAACCGTTATTATTATTTACGATTGATATAACAACAGCAAACATTTTGATTTATAATCGAGTAATTGGTTTTGTGTAAAAAGATATTTTGGTTATTTCAGGTTGTCAAAACGATTATGATTATTGTAATCGAACATTAAACACTTCCAAAGTCATTCATATGTAACATTACCTACCTTAGTTTTAAATATTTTTCTCAGTTGTAACTCGCAGTGTAAATGGATTATTGAAGCCATACAGTCAGCTCTAACTCGGAACAAACCACAGACGAGAAAGAAAAGAAGTTGTCACAGACTCAGTGGTACAAGCATGCAGTTTCTTATTTTCGTTCAACAATGCGTTGTATGCAAACGTCACCTTGGTATGGCCACATGATGTTTCGTTTTTTTGATTCATAGTAGAACATAATGCAGGGTATAATTTTTAAAATATTTTTAGTATGTCTACCATGTTTTTTCATACATTTATAACTGGTGTACATCGCGCTAGCCGAAAATTAAACGTCTCTTTTAAATATGCATTAATTAAATTTCAGTATATAACACATCAATTCAACAAAGAAATATGTTGCCAGGGGTTCCCGAACTACCTACCTTCATTACCTACTCATTAAACTTTAGTTTGAAATCACAATTAGTATCATTGTAGTTTAGTGCACAGTTATCTGATAATTAATTATTATCCTTTATGGACTTACCTTAGGTACTTACTGAAATAAACAGATTTAACATTGTAATTATCAGGCTCCGCCAACGGTAAATCCTTCGCAAAATACTTTTTAAAACTCCGAAACAAATAAACGCCAAGACGCTCCGCATCCAAACCTCCAGCAATAAGGATGACAAGTTTAAAACGAACTAAAACCTGGTATTTTTAATCCCTAAAACAAAAATATTTACAATCATCAGAGCAATGGAGCTTACAATATCTCCGAACAGAAGCTTTTTATCCGAAAATATCTATTTTAATCCAAAGCCCAGGCTTAACTGTGACGGATTAAAATTTAAACAATAGTTTTGGCGCGGATTAAAATTTAACAATGACATTTGCGTCGCAGATTTCTGTAAATTCACAGTTCTTTATTGAGCAGAGGCACTAGAAGCAGGTAAATGGGGTGGTGTTGAGGTAAATTGCAGTTCTAGAATAATTTATAATTTTCGTACGTTTCGTACAGATAGTCTACAAGTTTGTAATAATACAAAAATAATAACTAAATTGATCGATAATTATATCAGTCACAGTTATATACCTATTATGAAATCAAATTTTAATGTGTGCACGGGATTCTTAATCACCACGCGCGATATTTCGTCATTTTTACACGCGCTCTGATGCAGAAGACATAAGAATGACTAGTTCATGATTAATTCGTGCAATTATGTGAAATTAATTCATTAAATTAGTCAAGTACTAACATGCATCAATGCGATAATTAACTTAAAATAATTTTAATTACGTATTTTTAAAATAGTGCGCCTGATGCACTTTCTCCCGTTATATTTTGCAAGCTTTAGATATAAAAATTACACCGCATCTAACATATTTAGGACTAATAATTTGACTGTATCTTTTAACTTTTTTCTTAAATAATGACTAGATTATACGAATATAAAGGTACTTGGTCGATGAAAATAAAGATGTTACAAATCGATCAAGAATTTTCGTAGTAGTGTGAAGTTCTGGTTTCTCTATTTTCATTGAAAATGGAAACTAATAATTAACATAGTTTTTTTTTTTAAATAAGTACCTGTATGTGATTTTTCACAAGTTGCGGGCACTTAGGTTTAATTTCGGTCATCAATTAATCACACGTAAACATTAGTAAGACATATTCAATTCATAATCAGAGACACAAAAGCGAGTAAAATCCAGTCGCTGGAGACATAATCAGGAGTTCATTTTCTGAACTTTGTTATCTAGTTACGTATACACCTTACGCTTATTATAATCTAATAAGGTAACAACTGCTTCTTAAAATCCAAAATAACTATTGACACATTCAAGAATACCCGGCCACTTGGAAAGTTTTGCGAAAAAAGTTTTTATGCATGGAACGCTGGCGAGTTACATTTATATTGAAAAAGCAAAAATGCGAAAAACTAAACCATTATTGTGTGTGAGAAAAGGATCTGAGTCGGAAACATTTTCATGCAATGATTTTTTACGTCTTCAAGTCCAACTTGAAACCTGATGATGAATCGTTTAATCGACTTCAATTAGCTTTTATGAACAAGGCGCCTTCTAAAGCAACTCTGTACCGCTGGAGTAACGAGTATAAGTGCGGTCGCTTAAATTTTGAGAATTAAGAAAGAAGTGACTTTACTCTGCCTAGTGAGTTTAGATTATCTGTTATTCGTAAATTAAATAGACCTAACTTAAACTCATAGAACTTTATTATTCTCAAATATATAAAAAATCCCTAATATACAAGCAATTAAAAACTACGCCACTTTCCAAATATTTACTAAGACTGCCATACAAAATTTTCACTCGTACTATTCTCACTGTTCACCCACTTTATCTATGTATTTGTTCATTTTTTATATTTATTTGTAATTATATAAATGTGTTAAATATATATTTATTTATCTCCATAAATATACATATCTACTCAATAACTGAAAAATGTAATGAAAATGTACCTACTGCTCTCTTCCTACTCGTACCGATACTAAATTAATTTTGTTTTTTCAATCCGTGGTTAACTGTATTGGTGTCATTATATAAATGTTTGTACTATATTATTGTAACCATTATTGTGGTACTGTTTGTTGACCTCAATAAATGAAAAAAAAAAAAAGAAGTGGTCGTCTTTTGACTCCGTAATGCAACGTTTGCTTGTACCGTATTTAATAAAAGAGGTTATTGCACAAACAAACTTGCCGACATTTATGACTGGCAACTTATAAGTCTGTCATTATTTGATTTTATTTGTGAAATGTAAAATATATATAATATGGAGGATTGTTCCATGGCATCCCTTGATGGGGATTCCTTGACGGAATTCCTTACGGAATTCTATTGCGGGCTTCGTCCCCAAAATAGTCTAATAATTATCATTGTATTTTCTTTTAAAATAGATTCATCTTAAATAAAAGTTACTTAAAATAAAATTGTGTTATATTTCCTTTGTGGATTAGGAAGACCTCCCTAGGTTAGATTAGGTCCATCCCGGGTACCGACCCCGGATGGTGGAGGCGCCGCGCGTAGTGTAGTGTTTTGTGTTTTATTTCAGCTATATACGCCACTGAGTATAGCGGAAAGAAAATTTTAGAAGGCAAGAGCTATTTGAATACCAGGAGTAAAGGAAAGACTCTAAAAAGTGACGACGCTTTACGGCAAATAAAAGAGTTATAAAAGTTATATATATAAGAAAATTATAAAAATAGCCATGAATTTAAATAAGTACTCTGGCATTTCGACAGTTTTGGTGAGTGAATTTTTAGCCCAGTTCGAGGTAATTGCGGCAGTACATAAATACAACGATGAAAGCAAGAGGCTAGTTATACAAACATATTTAGAAGGACCTGCGTTGTATTTCTACAAAACGATAATTAATACATGCGAAACGTTCGACGAAATTAGAAAAAGATTTATAGAAGAATTTGGCAGAGAAATAGATCATGTGGCTAATTTTTATTCAAGGAAGCAACAAGCCAATGAAGAAACTAATATTTTTTTTTCTCAAATTCTATGTACACTTCACAACGCAATGTTCCGAGATGATATATCCTGCAAAGCCGATCCAAACAGCATCACCAAAAAGGAGATGCAATGGATGGACGATGCAGATAAAAGAAAATAAGGAAAAGGTTTTTATATATTATATATTGAGATAAGAGGGTATTTTATTTAATTATTTAATAAATTAATTTTAAATACCCGAAGAGAAACCTCTAAGGAGCGGCAGGTACACGCGGCACGTATTTACCGCGTTACATTTTATTTACGAATCATAAATATACGTGTGGTGCCAATGCTCTAAAGAAGTCAATTTTCAAAGACTAAAATAACACTATAGATAATGTGCACGTTTAATTTGAGCCACGCCTAATAATCTCCATAAGAGAGAAGGTGATAGCCGATTTAGCTATGCGGCCAAAGTTTACGAGTATATATAATATTGTGATATTGATGTCTGTGGGTCAACACGCGGATGTAGAATAGGATCCTCAGTGGGTTAAATAGTAAAAGGGTTGTGATAGAATAGGTAATGTATTTTAAACGTTATTGGTATAGAATTTTGTCAGGTGTATTACGGTGCATTTTGAAAAAGTTCTCTACATTGCGTTGTGAAATATTAAATCCTTTAATTTATAGATATCATTCTGGGTTAAGTAAAATACTTTGGATCCGATTTTATGATCTATTCATAGGTAAGTTTGTCCGGTAATAGTTAGGCAGGTAAAATCTTAATATTTAGGTAGGTAATGTTTAAATTTTCGAAAGTTACAAACTTTCAAATAAACTTTTAATCATTCAGAAAAGTTTAAAGTTAATATGACAGTTCATGTCAAACGTGTTTGTTTTGCCAACTGAATGATAATGTTTGATAATATAATTTGATTAATTTAGTATTAATTTTAATATAAATGGGATTAATTAAATTTACTTTTATTGGGATATTAATATATTTATTACTTATCAATTAATTATAATTATAATTTGATTGTATTCAATGGGTTATTTTAACAATTGTTGATTAATTTAATAATAAATATTGGTTATTTGAACTTGCGTATGATTGTGTAACGTAAATGATTAATATGGGGTTGTTGATTATTCATGAATTGTATGAGAAATTAAAATAATTTACATTGTTTTATTTAGATATTAATTAACCAGCCGGGATCTTGGCTGATTTTCATCAGGTTTTGTGGCTAAGGCTCTATTGATGGAAAATAAATACAATAAGATCATTTTTGGTGTAATAAGATGTTGTAATTTAAACATGATCAAGTATATATAATCCTATCGGTAGGGGGCTCATCTGAGAGTAATCCCGATTAATGTATATGATCCTGATTTAAGTAGGGTCGTTATTTAAGAATGTAATGTATATAGGAATTTATTTAATCAGCTTCACTAATTAAATAAATTAAACAAGAGGGGCGATTGCAACGTTTGCTTGTGCCGTATTTAATAAAAGAGGTTATTGCTCAAACAAACTTGCCGACATTTATGACTGGCAACTTATAAGTCTGTCATTATTTGATTTTATTTGTGAAATGTAAAATATATATAATATGGAGGATTGTTCCATGGCATCCCTTGATGGGGATTCCTTGACGGAATTCCTTACGGAATTCTATTGCGGGCTTCGTCCCCAAAATAGTCTAATAATTATCATTGTATTTTCTTTTAAAATAGATTCATCTTAAATAAAAGTTACTTAAAATAAAATTGTGTTATATTTCCTTTGTGGATTAGGAAGACCTCCCTAGGTTAGATTAGGTCCATCCCGGGTACCGACCAGTACAAGTACGTAACAGCGGAACAAAACGTGCTACAAGTGAAAAATTTGATTCAACAAAACCGGCGAATCATAACGAAGAGCTTCAGCACAATCTGAGAGTGTTCATGATATCCTACCCAAACAACTTTGTGTAGGATTGTTTAATGCTGAGTGCACCAAGTTGTACAAATAACTTTTGTGCATAGTCATTAATAAAACAAACCTACTTTAGAGGGAAACACCCAAAAATTCCGAATTATGTAATTGCCAATTTGAATATTCCGAATTTCACAATCCCGAAGAGTCTTAATTCCGACTATTCAAAAACACGATTATTATTTTACCGAAATTCATAAATACTACATTTTAATTTTCTGAATTTCATTAGTACGAAGAATTAAAAACCCGCTGTGTTACTAGTCCGAAAGATGGTATCCCAAATTTAAATTTTCCGAAAATTCAATGCTAACATTCAGGTTTTGTATCTAAAACGGGTATATATTAAAAATTATAATCTAAATCTCCTGTGACACAAATTAAAATTACTAAGGCACATTTTGGCACAGGTGCCAAAAAGGGATTTGCATTTCAGTACATAAACTACATACTCAAGTAATAACTCGGTACAAAAAACTAAATAAACTTTCTCATTTCCAGCTGACTACTTGAATGCTCGAACGTATAAATTGATGTGCTCATGCAGTTTTACAAGGCGTTTGTTATTGCAACTAATATTAATTATATAATTAATATTATTGCGGATTATTAATAATTCAGATTTTTTATGGTTCGGTATTTTCAAATTTATAAATATAATTATAAACGTTCGGAATTTTTAAGTTTCGAAGAAGAAAAATTCGGTATTATGAAACACGGAATTTTCATTTTAGGAATTATGAACCATTCGGTGTTATAAAATTCGGAATTTTGAAATTCGTAATTTTTACTATCGGAATTAAGTTTTTCGTATTTATGTAGTGTACCCACTTTAGAGACAATGCTTTCCATAAAAAAACGTTGTGATCAGAACTGCACCAATGAGTACAATCAGTAGGATAAGCGGAGCCGGTAGATACAGGTGTGATATTATGACTATCGATATATTTATGCTATTCCGAGTAGGTATGTGAAAAAAAAATAATAAAACAATTGATTATTTTATAACAAATATTTATTTCACTTCATAAATATAATAGCACCTAGAAAATTTTGTATTCGAGATCCCTTCCAAATATTCCAGTCAGTCAAAGCCTAGTTTAATAGATAGTCACAAATCGTTTTTTTCCTAATTTCCTTAATGTGATTGAAAAATTAACAAGAAAAATACGGTAAATAAAATTTATTGTCACATTCTATACTTTAAAACTGTGTGAATATGCAATTTTTTGAATTTTCTTGGTAAAACGCAACTTACACAAGAAATTAGCATTTCATCTAACTTTTCGAAACCATCACAACATATTACTTGAATTCGTTTTGTAATATTCAATTCTTCATACCCTACTCACAGCTACACACACACAGCATTTTAAAGGCGGTGATTTTACGATATATGACGCAATGTTTTGTATTGGGCTCGTACTACAAAAAATAAGGTTTGCTTGTTTACCTGTCATCGATAAACCTAGAATTTACTGGACCTATTTTTAAACATTTTGACGGAAGGCTACTTTAGAGAAACATAGGCTTAATTCCATGGAGATTTCCGCGGGATCAGGGATGCGAGTGAATGGGCAGTGACCCCGTATATGTCAGACTCGTATATTACATCAAATAAACATTGCAAGTTGAACAATAGATTCGAAACTGAAATATTTTTATTTTTACTATTTTGGTAGCCGGCAAACCAACACACGACCCACCTTAAGGTAAGTGGCATCCGCGCCCATGGACACCAATAGAAGTAGGTGTTTTATTTAGTATTGTATGGTTGAGAAGGGCGATGGCTGAATCCCGCGTTAACTCGTGAACGGGTGCCGTTTGAGGGTGTTCGTCGTTTGGACACTTGGGGGCTTGACCAATGGAGCATGGCCAACCGCAGGCTTCAGCTGGAAATGCCTTTGTTCCAGTAATTGGCAGTAATTACACAGTGCTCCCCTTTATACGGAACACTGCCGCGAAGGACTGCAGTATCGCCCCAGACGAGGTTTAAACAAAAAATCTCTACTGTTATTGCATGATGCGTATGCATAGTCTGCCTAATTGCAGTTAACAAGCGTGATGGAAAATTACCAGAATCTGAGGTTGATCTTATCGCGGGATGAGCTTGACGTACCTTCCTGCATTGCGATTGTTAAGTCCGTTGTGAATGTAAATATTGATTTTACTGTAACATCAAGTAAACATCATTAGGTAAGAATTTTACGACAATTTTCGGTAAATCTAAGTTTTACATTCTTTACAAAGTTAAAACTTTCTAAAGCCCAGCTTCTTCATTTTGGCGGCTGCGATAATACTTACCGACAATGTTCTTAAGCAGAACTAAGACGGATTTAAATACACTCTTTTACAAATACCCTTTTCCGAATTAACTAAACGGATTAAATTGCTACTCTAACAATATTTACAGGAACAATGGAGAGATTTGGAGTTAACCGAAGGTATGTTCTATTTGATAGATACATTTGGATATTAAAGCAAAGTTGAGACCTCCTGTATAATACACCTGTATGACACGAAGACACTGAATAAAACGACCATATTCAAATTCAAATTCAAATATTTATTTCCCAACATTGACAATTACTTGTTCTTATTGACGTCAAATAAAACATGATTCTACCACCAGTTCGAAAAAAAACCTTCGTGAAGAAGAACTGGCAAGAAACTTCACGGGTATATTTTTTTAAAATAAATTTACAGAGTCTCTTTATGTCTATACAAAATTATTCTTTTCTGTATCCCCCCAAGTATCCAAACGACGAACACCCTCAAACGGCACCCGTTCACGAGTTAACGCGGGATCCAGCCATCGCCCTCCTCAACCATATTAGAGGGAAGTGAGCGACCCGTCACTATCATATCGCTATTCAACTCATGGCATCATTTTCGCCGTGACTTTTTCGGATATATCTCAATTTTGATCGAAATTTCTTTATTTGTACACCAAACAGTTTCAGAACGCGAGTGAAGAAAGTCCGCGACAGAGGTAACTATTGTCTTAAACTTTTATCCTTTAGCCTGATATTTGAAAAGTTTTTTTTCATTGGCCATGAATATTTATGTTGATATTCAAGTTAATTATACTTATGTTTGGAAACACAACGTATTCGCGAGCGCAGTCGCCTCTTCCTCATGAGCTAGCCAGAAAACCCATTAGTCAACCTATTTTTTACTAGAGTGATGTCTACTAGTAGGTACAGGTAGGTTGTAGGTTAATTAGGGACCTAATTAGAATGACTGTCGCGATCAGATGTTTGCATTAGACTTTCAACTAAACAGCTAACAATATTGTTGAATGGTTTCATTCAACTACCCGGCAAGCCGACGTGTTGTTGAATCAGCGATTTATTAGTTATTTTCTTAAAAACTACTTGTTATCTTGCGACGTAACTCTACTTAGACATCCACGCTAAATTGTTTAATTTTAGGATATTTATCTAACAAATAACCCTTTTTAAACCAGCTTCTTCATTGAACACTTCCAGCCGACAGTCTTCTTAAGAGGCACTAATTCGGATTACACCATATTGATAACTACAAGACACCTTTTCTCGAATTCATTGACCGGATTAGATCGCTACTTCGACAAACTCATGAGAAACAATAGAACGAACGGTAGATTACTGGCTGATTAACTCTGAGCCTTTATTTAATCTCATTTGCTGAAATTGGATATTTATATTGTTACCGATTTCGGATCTTTTGTGGGTTTTAAAAATCGACTTCGGTTTACGCTAGTCAGGACTTGCTTGTGACTAGTCTTTGTAAAGATTGTATATATATATATATAGAAATAAATTGGTTATTAATAAAGATTTCCGTCAGTTTTTGGAGGAACCATGTATTTTAAGAAATTAGGTATTTGTGGATAGCTACTTTCAACCATTAGGGTCGAAAGCGAGTCTAAGTAAATTACATTTACTTATTATATAATCACCGTCCATTATGGAATTGGCTGCTATGCTTAGCCCCTTAAATGGTTAGAACAATTTATGAATTACCTTCCGAAAAATAACATTATACCTTCCTACCGAAATGTCAATAAAATTCGATTCGTTCAACAACCTCATGTACACGTACCACCAGTACCACTACAATTCAACTGCTATGTTAGCCTCATAAGGTCGAAAGTCAAAAGTTCTCCTACAGTGCAGTGTACCGTACCGGCGCGTGCGCCGTTTGCCCGCATCTTTCTCCCCTGTTTCCCAACGTATGTAAGTTGCGAATAATGTCCTCGATAACGAATATCGCCTATACTGTAATTGTTAACTGCTTAGGTATTGCGAATTCACATGCTCTTTTTTATGTGTGAAAATATTTTTGTGTAATTACTTGAGTCATAAAATATTTTGTGATGAAAAAGTTAAGAAAATATTGCAGCACCTACCGCTTTTTTCATATCACAAGCAACATTTCTTTTAAATCTAGACATTAGAAATATTACCTATGACAGCTTTTTTTAAGTAAATTTACAAGCGTGTGCTTGTAAATTTTAAAAAGTGACAGCCGCCATCTTGGCAAACCTTGTTCTCATCGCTTTGTGCATGTACAACCAGCGCATTTTGTCATACACACACACAGTCACTGTGTAGGTAAACGGCTTAACGCGCACATTGGGCGGCGCGCACAAGCACATTGAACTAGCTATACCTAGCAGGGTGGATATTGTGGTATAGGCTAACAGTAGAACACAGTAAAACTTGCAATTGTAAAGCGTATTGCATTCTTAAGAGTTAACTAAAGAGACAGGGCGAAAGCTCTTTTTGAAAATTGAAGGAAAAAATGAAACAACTTTTTACATACATATTTGTTTTTTTTTCAGCTTAACTAAAAGTTCAAGAAAACTTGAGCCGAAAAGATGATAATCATTAACCCGACTTGCCTAGACCTGAGTTAACAATTTAGCTCGGGGCTAACCGATCATTCAGTTAACATGTCCCATACATAGGACTGAGAGATAGGTATATAAGACCATATTTCGTCCAAGTTAACTTAAATTTTTCTTCTCTAACTTCAGGAATTAGTCTAAATATAGGTACATTGTCTTACAAAATCAAACGATTGGTTTATTTTGAAGTATTTTTACGTTACGTTATAAAACATGTATTTAACGAATGATTGAATAAAATTTTGAATGCATGATTATTTTGTTTGTTTATATGTAAGTATAAAAGATGACTAAATAGGGGTAGTGTCTACACCCCTGCCCTTACACCGCTGGTCCCAGAGTCCGATTCCGGTTGGTCGCGAAGAGAACAGAGTTAATCAATTTAGATCAAATTGATGTTTTCTAAATTTTTTGACATTCTAGGCTTCCAGAGTACGTTCATACATTTGCTCACCCATAACATTAGCCCCGCTTATTTTGTGCTGTTTGTTTGTTTGTCTTCGTATTCATTGTGTTTTCTTTTTTCATTGTGTCATATATCCCCGTGTAATATCCAAAATGCAAAGTACAATACCTCATTTGGTTTATTTACGTATGCTGAGTACCTACCTAAAGGTTGTTTAAATTTTTTGAATATACCCAACATTTTAAATTACCGAAAAGCTACAGTCTCCTGAAATATTTTATTTTGTTATTTTTATTACGTGATTTACAAATCCATTTACATCTTTTTACTCAGCTTTACATTGAGTAAATTAAAACGGGTTTTATCGTTAGAACGCAGACTTGAAAAAACCTATTTCTATATTTGTATATATTTGTAAAAACCGACTTTTAATTTAAATATTTCAACACCGCGTCCCTGAATTTCACGACATACCTACAAACATTTCAAAATAAAACGAAATCGCTCGCTTTCAGAACACCCATCTGTAAATGAAACACGCTTTGCTATTGGTCGATTTATCAATGTAAGGCGGAGCCTCGAAAATGTAGTTTTCTGATTGGTCGATGCTTATCCCCACTTATTAATGACGGTATAGGTTATCAGCCCTATAGCTATGTTTGTGTTTTAAGTTAGTACCCTTTGAGCTTTCAAAGTGCGAAGACGTGTGTGGACCTATGTGTGAATGTTCCACAACAGAAACTATAGACTTTATTAAACTATTGTGAGCGGTGAAGTGTTAGTACATAATCAAGAGACATTGTGCCAGTGAATTAGATTGTATTTTGGAAATGGTGATTTTGTAAGTAATCATGTTTTGTTTATAATTTGTTTACGTGTTTATTGGAGAAATTTACGGGATAGCGATGTTTTGAACTTGTTGAATGTTTTATGGAACTTAATACTCCATACAAATAATATCTGTTACATATGCATGTATAGGTTCTAATTTAAGTAATTTAGTATCAATTTTATTATTTCAGGTGGTATATTTTGTATTAGACAAATTATAGGTTTAATAATTTTAAGCAACACCTATTTTGCGTTTCCTATAAAACCCGATATAATAGCAGTACATTATAAAACTTCGGAGTCAAACAGACTTTATGTTTTTAGAAAACTAATTCGAAAAATATAAAATGTTTTTATATTTTATATCTAGATCCAAATTAAGTTGGATCCTTAGTATTCTATTTTAGTTTTTAAGAGTATATTATTTATATAATAATCAGATTCTATGAAATGCCATAAAAAATCAAAATGAATTAATATAGCACGAAAACAAAGAAATTCTTATAATAAAAATAGTTACCAATAAGTTTTAAAAAAATCAAAACTATTAATATTAATATTTTGGCTCGTCCATTCGTTAAATATATACCTACCCCATTCACTGGACACCCAGCCCCATAGAACCACAAAACATTTTAAAAAATTTTACATTTAATTTTCGTAAATTTTCATCAATTAAATCAAAATTCTTATTAGAATTTATATAAATCCCTGCCACAGTTTCTGTATCATTTCCTCAATTTCTACGAATACAAAAAAATTAAAGATATCTTATTTCAATTTCCGTAAGTTGCAATAAAGTGAAATAAGTAGGTATTGTGTTTTAAAGTAAAGTCTTCCCAACTTAGGGCAAGGTGCCGCCGAGGGTCGGGAGGGTCTCAATTGATTTAATTGAACCTCATTGAGGCCCTTCCCACCCTAAGCAACTTTCTTTACTTGGATTTACAAACTTATTACTTCGATGTGAGGATTCAACTTTGAACGGTGTTTAGAGAGAGGTATAAAGTTTTGTTTAATATGTTTTAAGTTTATGATTCTTAACAAGTTTCGGGGAAGATATAAATATTGTTGATTCAGAGTTATTTAACAGAAGCATTTTTGAGTCAATATTAGTTGCGTTACATTTTTAAACTATAATTTAAATTATATACTTAATTCTATGAATTTTTTTTATTATGATACCTATATGAGAGGAAAGTGGATTTAGATAAATATCGAATAGGTCCGTAGAGTTATTATAGCAATATTTATATTTTAGGGTAATTTCAAAATATCAAAAAATTACGTTTGTTTTGAAATATAGGTAGATACTTATATCAATATAGGTACCTACTGCCATAATTATGGGCCTTATTTGAACGTTGTTGTTTATTACATTTTGGTTTTAAACTATTTGTAGTTTTAAACAAAAAACAAGATCGAAGCATAATTTACTCGAGTTAAATTTCACTTATTTATTATGTACGAAATCTATAAATTAATTATCTATTTACGATGCACTGAGAATCTAAATATCAATATGTGCTTGTGTACAGCAAAAAGCGTTATTTTAAAAACTCTAACGCTATTCTTCTTGCTTTTGAATATGTATAAATAATGTATAGAAACAAATATTTAGGATAAAATTTAAAGAAATTTTGTAGCTGAATATTTTAAAGCATCGCCGCCGTTCTCAAAGGAAAGACTTCAACGCAACCTAATTACGCTATTTATTAATTTATTTCAGAAACAAACTCATGGCTCATTAATTCTTTAAAAAAAAATACAAAATTATTTATAATCTATAAAATTAAAGTGGCCCTCGTACGCCGGAGGTCCCAGGTTCGAGTCCTGGTCGGGACGTTCATTTGTGTTATGAACACGTGTGTTTATTCTGGGTCCTCCCAGTTTTCCGTATGATCAGCCATATCATAAGCTGTGTTTACTTTGAGGCAATGCAGTTAGTGTGTTTGTTGATTTATCATTATAATCAATTCGCAATACAACATCGATTTATAAAACTTTTGATTCAAAAATTACTAAGCAAACTTAACAATAAACCTGTAGTTATTTTCGTTTGAAAGCGCTTAGCTCTGAAGCCACTATTTCATATTCTAAAAAATATCTTTGTGTTTGATAGAACATTCACTGAAGGAGATCAAATTAAACGTTTATCAATAAAAATTTCGTCAAAAATAAAACGCTTCTTTATCCTTCCAAAAATATTACATAAACTTTGTAATGCATACATATGATCCCTTAGGCTGAAACCAAAAACGCGAACGTATCTCAGCTAAACAGTGAAAGAAATACCAACTCTATTTTAAACAGTGTATACCTATTATATATTCTTTCAACACCTGACTCCAATCTTGTCAGAACGGCAGCTATTATTTTTGACGTAGGTAAGTTTTAATCACTATGTCGAATAAAATAAAGTCACTTTTTATTTGAACATTTAGCTGTGTAAAGTCTAAAATAAGTCTGAACACGATTGAAGAAGATGTATAGACAATACTGTATGTACTTCTCTCGAGCACAGAAGGTTGTTTGTCCAATTAGTGGCCCCTTAGGCGCAATGTCGGGCCAATTGTCGACGAGGGGACTTCCTTAAATTTTATTGTTAAAACTGTTATATGTAATGTTATAAGGATATTGTGTTTGAAAGTAAAGAAATGTTATAAACTATTAACGTATTATTCTTTTTAAGGAAAAAAAATGGATACTTATTCGGTTCTGAATGAAATGTTTATGCACCTATAGGTGCACTATTCGAACCTATTATCTGAACGAAAATCTTATCTTTGGCATTATTAATAGTGCTATTTGGCAACACAAACGTTGTGTACTTGTTTGTGAGGCCACACAGTTTATGTATATGTCCATTTAGGGAATGCTGTTATATGATTTATTATGAAGACAAAAAGCTTCCATTTTCTATTTGGCACCAGCGTATCTTGTGATCCGGTGTTGATTTGTTCGGAAAAGGAAATTTTAAAACAATTGCAAAGCAAACAAATCTTTTTTATTTAATTTTGCATCAGTATTTAAGTATATCTTATTTCAGAGAGTCACATTAAGTGGAAGTAACGTTTCTTTGGTAAGACCTCGTCTGGGGCGGTACTATAGTATTTCCTATTTGGACCGCCGCAATCATCACATTTACGTGGCTGTGGTCCGGAACAATCAGCCAGTGCAGGTCTTGGAATAATGGAAATTTCAACTGAAGCTTACGGTTGGCAATATGTCAAGTTAATAACATTCATTATTAATAAATAAAAGCTAACTACGGCTTACGATGTCCAAGGGTGCGAATGCCACTTTGCATCGGTTGGGTCGAGCGCTCGTTTACCGGCTCTGAATATAGTAAAAAAACACCATCAGCGCTCTCATGATGCAAATAAGCAAAAATATCGTAAAGCGTTGAACAAGTTCAATTATTTTGTTGAGAAACTCTTTACTATCATTATAACATTCAAAATGTAAATGTTGGTAGTCCTAATTTACAACATACCAATGAATCCACAACATACCCCCACAACTAACTCCTCGCTCTTCATCAGAACGTCTCGCGGCGCGGACATGGAGGCTGCGCAGGAGTGGGACATCAACGACGCCGCAGTGCCGCGCGTCGCCAGCTTCGACGTCTTCGGCGAGTGGTACGACGGACACGTGCGCAAGGTACATGCTCTTTAACGCATGATCACGTTGTACGCTGTTACGGTTACTGATAAACGACTAGTTAATTTGGATATCCTGATCATACTTTCACACGTTCGTAATGACATGATATTGTAGGAAAAAATTAATAAGAAAACTTGCTGACTATAACTTAAGCTATAACTCCGTTCCCTAAGAATCTACATGTTCAGTCAAAGGATTAAAGATCATTAAGGACACGATGTAAATCAGTATCTTGTACAAAATCTATAAACAAAAAGCTGCATTTGTTTACTAGTCAAACGCAAACTTTCGATGCATTTTCCAATTCTATTCATGTCTCCAGGTGTACCCTCCCAACTGCGAGGAAGCCCGCCGCCATGCCTCGGGCTGGGCAATGAGGAACACCAACAACCACAACGTGCACATCCTCAAGAAGAGCTGCCTCGGAGTGCTGGTGTGCTCTGTTAGGTGCAGGCTGCCTGATGGATCGAGAGTCCATTTGAGGCCAGCCATCTGTGACAAGGCGAGAAAAAAGCAGCAAGGTTTGTGTTTGACAACAGTAAGAACGATCTTAATACCTATTAAATCTGTGAACTCTGTCTTCTCTGTTATAAATCTGCGAGATCACAAGTATCTATAGATAGGTATATGACCATTCCAATTGGAGCAATAAGAGTTATTGAGTTAATCGTATTGGAAGGTGATTAAACAGATAAATAAAATACTTTTTCCAATATACTTTAAATTCTATCATACAAATAGAAAATGTAATGTTAATACGTGTCGCAAACTTTAAAACTTTCATTTCCTTGAAGTCGTTGTACGACAAAGAAGACTACATAGTACTCACCAAAGTTATATTAAACTCATACTCTGATGCAGCATCAACTAAGAATCCCCATTATTCCTCAGGTAAACCCTGTCCAAACCGACACTGCAACGGCGGTCGACTTGAAGTGCTCCCCTGCCGTGGCCACTGCGGCTACCCTGTCACGCACTTCTGGAGACACACCGAACACGCCATCTTCTTCCAAGCAAAGGGCGCCCACGACCACCCCCGACCCGAAGCCAAGGGCGCCAGCGAAGTCAGAAGATCCCTCGGAGCTGGTAGAAGAGTCAGAGGACTCGCTTTGTTGTTGTCAAGAGAAGGAGCGCTCACAGATAAGATACTGTCCGTGAAACCAGAAAAACAGATGGTCCAGAAAATGATGAACCCGTGCCCGCAACAACCGCCGCCGCTTATTCCTGATAGTCAAAGAGGTGAGATTTCATGTTTACTACTTCGTAATGATCGTTACA
The DNA here is from genome assembly GCA_923062675.1 of Marasmarcha lunaedactyla. NCBI lineage: Eukaryota > Metazoa > Arthropoda > Insecta > Lepidoptera > Pterophoridae > Marasmarcha > Marasmarcha lunaedactyla. The sequence continues at coordinate 23,653,960 of OV281346.1, forward strand.
TATTAAAAATTCAAACCCATTAAAAAGAAAAAATATTTTGAGTCATATTACACGTTTGAAAACTAACTGAAGCAACGTAGCCTTTAAATTCATAACGAACATACATTATAATTCCAGTTAGAATAAGTAATTTTTTTAAAAGCATGGCATTCCAATAAGTAAATACAATAAACCCTTTTAGAAATCAACTATAATTTACCTCTTAACTATATTTCTTTCTTCCAACAGTTTTAACCTGCACGTGTGGCCCATTCGAATGTTCCTGTCGCTGGCGACCAGAACACCATGTGGAGCCCTACGCAGCGAGCGCCTGGAGCCCCTCGGAAGCACAGCACTACAACTACCCCCAGCCCGTGCACCCCACCGCCACTCTGCCCCAACAACATTACGACCCCCCCGCCCTACCTGCGGACGACATCTTCCACCCCGAGGAAATCTTCCAACTAGATCAGCCAATTAGATTAGACTTCCCTATGGAAGAAAACACCTTAGAATCTCCCCCAACGTTCGCGGATCTCAACGAGAACTCCCGCCCCGAGGACTCCTACTGGTTCGAATGGCAGCGAGCGGCAGGCGGCTCCGAGTCGAGTGAGACTCCTTCCCCAGAACTATTTAACAACTACCAACAAGCCGAGGCTTATTGCGACCAACAGGCCTACTCGCACCAAGGTTATTACCCCGAGGAAGCGCATTATTACCCCGTAGACAACTCTAGAACGTCACCCATGATGGATATTCAAGAACAGAGGTACTACAGATACCAGGACGGCAGCACGAACATGGAGACACCCTCCTGGGTCAACTACGAGTGCGCCTTTCCCAACGACGCCTCCGATTGCAAGCAGTACTTCGACCAACAACAAACCATGAACGCCTTCAATTCTATATTATAATGTAGCTCAATTGTAAATATTAATATGAATTGTAAATACTTTTAAGTTTGAATTGTTATAAATATCGTAGTGCGATTCGGTTTTAAAATTAATTTTGTTATAAAATAATGGAATGCTTAGATTACAAACAGCCATGCCAAAAATGTATTTATAAACCTTGTTTGTGTAATGTGTTCCTAATATAAAAACGAATTGTGAAATGTTGGAATGTTTATCTTATGTGGTTAGTTAAGGAATGACTTGTTACTGAATAAAACACAATTTGTATAAAATCGTCTATTTATTGTATATAAAAATTACAATTAAAATTGTCAATTTTACATACTGTTTATTTTCTAACAATAAAATTGGTCACTACAAAATAGTCCATTAAGCGATCACACAATATAATTATTATGCATTTGCAATAAACAATCCTGAACGAAAACCTGTCCAAAAGACACTGCAAGTCTTGGCAGATTCAAATAGTAGCATCACATTGTCTATGCAAATTGCTGATATATAAATTAAAAAATAAAGTGGAATATGTGTTCATATTTCTTATTCTCTCATGACACCAGTGATATACATATTTAAAACAACTATTTACAATAACAATAACTTTTTAGCTTCACACCTAGAATACCCTTCACAATTTTTCCCAATTTAAAAAGCCAGTTACAGACTATCCTATACTCTGAATTACAGCAAACTGTGTTACTGTGTTAGGTTTGACAATTTGAACAGTATAAAAACTGTCTTATGCCATTCTAATAAATCTTAAACATAGGCACAACATTTTTGAAAGTTTGCTTGTATATGCTGATAAACCAATTTGGGGGAGGAGAACACAGCTCTCTCTATCACAGCTGTCGGTAGGAACCGACTAAAGTAGCCTCTAATCCTGTCAAACGCAAGATTAGAGTTAAGGCCACAAACTAATGTACCATGAAGCGACTTTTGCTTAAAACACAACTAGCGCTCCAAGACTACTTTTAAATTCACTGCACGTAAAACGACCTGTGCCTTGTATCACTATTTTAATAAGGAAAAGGTTTTACAGTTAAGGTAATGAGATAAAGTTAAACTAACTAAAAATTGGTGTTATTTTATAGGTAGTAAAGTTCAAATTGAAGCGAGATCATGTGTCTTAAGCGATTCATAGACCTACATGTGTACTTTATTTTATAAGAGTAAGAAGGGTACCTAGTTTTTTTACTAAACTAGGTTCTAAGACTTAGAGGAATCAAAATACAAGCAGGTTTTATTTAGAATTATTTAGTTCTTAGGTTGAATAAGTCCTAACATCACTAATTTAGAAACCATCCAAAACACACCAATGATTGTACACACAAGAACAATTATAAAAAGCACAACTTGAGTCTACCTGAGCAAACCAATATGAGAACAAACACAATTCATATTTGTGCTTTTCTATTGTTGGGTTTTGCTATTAGTTTTAAAACAAATAATGGACGAACAAATTTCTATTTATATTTAATAAATAAACACAAGTCATAAAAAGACAAAACAAAAATATACTTTTCTAAACTTGGCAACAATTCAAAAGCAGAATGTTTTCAAGTTTACACAAAATATTACTATGGTTTTCATTTAAATTCATATTCATATACATATTTTTGTACATAAAAAGACATATATTGCTGTAATAAATCATATGATGAAGAACAAAAATATCAATATGAATGTTAATCACAAAAATAAATTCTGTAAAGCTTTTCCTCGACTAAATTATAAACATAATTTGTACTAATTTGCAAAAATTCACTGTCAATGTGAAATGTTTATTCCTCGCCCAACTGCAGAGTATTCAGAGAAATATAGAGAATACAGATTTAAATACTAAATATACACTATTTATATTAAAGTCCAAAAATATGTTTTACAGAAGGATTAAAAATTATAGCGAAAATATAATATTTATTTTGAAAATTTTTTATCACCTAGTAATGAAAATTTACATTATGTCTTTCATTGCACGAATATATGGAAGACACGGCTAGGTGACTTATCTTAACCAATTTTACAACTTCAAATACAGCATTCTGAAGAACTCAAATTTCTGAATTCTTAATAATGTTGAGTGTGTGATTGAGATTAAATGTTAACTTATGTACTTTTACATGTAACTTTATTCGTTATTTAGCTCTTAATCTCAATCACCAACATCAACTAACAGAACTTAAATTTGGAAATTACTCGTTTGGTGATGCTGGTATGTAATTTAATAGACATATTTGTGGGACAGGCAAGTGTAAATTGATAGAAAGAGATGTTAGATCACTTATTATTATTTTATCGCTGATTGCTACACCAAAATGCAACCTACACTCTTGTGACAAAGGAAAGTATATCAATATATAATCAAAATCATTGCTTTTAGATAACACCACAATAAATATGCGTATTAAACTACACACACACACACACACATAACCAGCACATTACACTTTATGCACTTCGCTGTCACTGCACTTCATTTATCTTAAACAATCTGTTGTTCTGGGGGTGGTTGGGCGAGTGGACAGCCCGGAGGGGTAGGTGTCAAGGGGTGGCCTCCTCGGCAATCTCAGAGCCAGGAGGCAGGTTGCCCCGAGTCACCATGATGGAACTGGCTGTTAGTTCCACAGGCTCCGGACCCGGGCAGCGGCCCACACTGCATTCCATGTCAGTTCTGTGAAAAGTGTTTATGCTATAAAGTATTCACTAATTATTTACATGTTTCGACTCATATACCGTATAAAATCTCAATGTTACCAAAATAAATTGAGATAACCTTTTGTAATATATGTAACAATGATAAAGAAAAGATGGACTTGGTATGTGGCATTTTTATGACCTTTTTTGTTATATTCTCATTGGTCTCTTTTACATATACAATTTAATGGCTTTTACCTGCAAGTAAATATACCCGAAACTAACAATGAAATCTCAAATGTACCCAAATAAAATATACATCCCAATTTAATATCTGGACTGGATTGTTTTTTATATCTCACATAGTACTAATCGAGCTCTGCTGCATCTTCGGGTTCTGCCAGAGATCTATGGAATCGTGCGCGGGCGCAATTGGTTCAGCAGTTTCCGTGGCTTTTTCCTGCCCTGGTGGTGAAGACGGAGACTCCAGGTTTATGAGCGTGGCGGTCGCTACTTCTACGTTTTTCACCTCATCCGTAGCTGAACTAGTCGATTGACTTGTGTCTACTGATTTTTGCATATCTGGAATTGGATAAAAAGGGCTTTGTTTTTAGTAATTCCTGGATATTTTATATATGTTAATAATTTCTAGAAAGCATTGCTTTTTGATATTCATGTTTGATAGAAAATTTCTCGTTGTACTCAGAAACATGTCAATTGTTAATATCATAACTCTAAAATAATCTTAAAAACTTTCAGATTGAATGTGATTATAATAATTATGTTTGTTTATTATTACTTAAACCATCAAAGAAATACTATTTTCCTTCATGTCATCGGGTAGATCTATTACGAGTACAAACTTTAATCCAAAGCTCTCGTTTCAAGTCATCTAAAAGTCTTGGATCTTGGAAAGAGGGTGGTATGACAATCACCTTTAGCAAGTCAACCACAATAAATCATATTGCCTACAATCAAAACATACAGTATCTCTCTTAGAACTGTCTTGTTGCTGTTTGCAAACAACAGTCTTCTTGTTTCATATTTTAATCTATTTGTAACCCGATCTGAACATTCTCTTTTTAATTCTATTAAAGTAAATTTATTATGATTCAATGTTAATTATGATAAGCCTTTATTTAAATCTACTTGTCTCATATTTTAATAAGAAAACACATTTTGTGGTTACCTCATTAATGAATATTTAGGTATTAAAACGTCAAATTAACACGTTAAAAACAATATATGATAATAAAATTAAATACAACAAAACGTACACAAACGTACAAAAGCATGATACGAACTAAAACTAAAAGCTACAGCTAAAAGTAGGTATAGGTAGTGAAACTAAAGCGTTATAACCTGGGGCATGCATGTAGGTTAGCCATTTCTTGAGCGGCCGGTGCTCTAGCGCCGACAAAACGTGGCCCTTCATCGCATCTGCTAACAGTTAAATGGTATGTACAGTCAACGGCAAAAGCAGACGATATTTAAAAAAGATTTTGATGATGATTTAAGGCATTAATGTGGTATAGGTGAGGTTCGACTTTATCACATTTTTATTTTATTTATTACTATCAAGTATATTATATTATTTAAATAACTTTACAAATTTGGTTAACGCAATATTCAAATTGTCTAGGCCACTCACGAATTTATGTTGGCCTTAATAATGCAAAATCTGAATATATGTTCATGTGGATAATAATACTTTTTTAAAGTAAACTCATATTATGAATATAGTCAAAGTAATTTTTTTATACATACTTTTGTTATTGACTGTACATGAGAGCTTTATGAAAACATCATAAAGCGTGATGAAAAATAAATAGATAGATGGAAAACAAAATTACTCCTAAATTATTTAATTTAATACACTTTACAACATCTACTATGAAATTGTGATAAGACTGAAAGATCAAAAATCAATTAGAAGATCAAAATTAAAACTTTAAAAAACCTTAAACAAAAGATCATCAAGAAAAGATCAACCCAAAACTTTTCTAATCATATCTTAAGCAGAATTTACTACTATCCTAGTACAAACTAAGCTTAATGGCTCTAAAGTAAAATTAAGTTAAAATAATAACTAAAAGAACATGCTTAGTCAGTACCACTGTTTCCTGCACCAATTTATTTTAAACAATAAACTTGACCGTAAAGAGCACGCACACTTTCAAAACGAAAACTTCGGAGGTATTTGTCAGCCGGCTCAAAAACAAAGTGTATATCTTGTCAGTTAACTAAAAAGTACACTAAACAAGTGTTCTACATCAACAATACAGCTTTAAAGCAGCTATAAAGGCTGATGGTCCGCATATAATTTCACAACCAAATATGACAATATTTGATTGTTCGTCCTTAACTTTTGACTATCTTTGACAACGCGATTCAATGCATCTAATTTTTTTAGACGATAGTTCGTTATACTTTGATAGAATATTTGCTCATCGTCTAAACAATTATTTAACGCGTTATCCCGCCAGAACTATGATAAACAGCGTACGCGTCAAAAATACAACGAATTTACAATCGTTATTCTTCAAGATAGTGAGACTAAAATAATCATTGGTATGATTATTTCCTCGCACATGTTTAGCGGCAAAACAAACTAAATGTCTCTGGTACATTAAAAGCTAGATAAGCGTTTATAAATCATAAATGTATTATGTTTTTGTGTGTTTTTCAATATATTTATCTCATTTCTTACCATGTCTAACTTTGGGATCGCAACAAGGCGGCACGGGTAGATGGGGTTTGTACGGTTTCGCTCGAACGCGATAGAATCGCGCTCCTCGTGGCATGTGATAACGATTGCAGCTCTGAAATGTTGAAGAGGATTAGGTGAAATTAGATACCTATAGTTATGCTTTGTTTTTTTGGGGCAAAGATTTAGTTAAATTCCTACAACAATGGCCACCTGGCAGTTTTTTAAAACTCGATTTAGAAATGTACATTTAAATATCTATTACTTTCGAATGGTCTCTACCGATAATTTTCAGTATAAATAAATCGAGAAGCTTTACCGCGATTAAATAAAGTTAAAAACTAAGCAGTACATATTATTTGTTGACAAGCAGAGATATAAAATAATCCCATTTATGAGAAACATCTTGCTTAACTAGCTTACTCCATATTTGCTCTATAAGAAACTTTTTGTTATTAGAAAGATAATAATAATAATAAATCCCCAGACATACACACCGAATGTACGGCCCCCAAGTAAGCAGAGCTTGTGTTATGGATGACCATACAGCGAACTGGGGGGGATCGCAGAATAAACATACATATATAAATACAAACAACCATGACCCGAGAACAAACATCTGTGTTCATCACAGAAATGAATGCTCCAGTCAGGACTCGAACCTGGGACTTTGGCGTATGAGGCAAGGTTACTTACCACTACACCACCCGGTCGTCATTGTATAAACTGAAGCCAACAGCCGAGTTTGTAACATAAATACTGTACATGCTATCTAAACCCAAACATGGAATACCAACTATTTTAATTTACGTGATGGTCACCAAAGATACCATGAGTAGGCAAACGAAGTTCAAGTATGTAGAAAACATTATTGCAGCCAATCACAATAACGGATAAATTATTAAATTATTAAAAGCGTACAACATCAGGCGTAACATTAACGTTACACGAACTATAACACGTAGGATGGAATCAAAATAGCATAATCAATATTTTATATGTAGGCTTTTTCTGTTAATTATATGCACTTTGGATATTTACTAATCGATGAATAACCTTTTAACCCATCACTCGTGGACTAAGAAAGTTTTCCAGCTAAGCTACAAAGTCCGGTAAAATTTAAAATAATAAATAATTAGTCCATATCGAAAAAAGAAAACTAAAAAAATTGAAATGCAGAATTTAATCAAGGATAGTACGTTTTTCCGAGTTTCAATATTGGCAGACACCTGGAACCGAAACATAACCATAACTAAAATACGAAAGCAGGTTTAAACAGCAGATTTCCTTTAATGGTACTGTAAGTCAGTTGCTATATTGAAAGTTTACCCGCGCAACCCAATAGGCCCCCTAATACAAATTTATTGTTACCTTTACATATTCCTCTTTCAAACTAATTTGTCTTTCTGAAGTCATGGACTCATTATCGTTTTGATCAGCTGATCCTGTAATCTATATAGATACAAAATAATAAATAATTTAATCTCCAAAAATCCTACACCTTCATGGGCCAAAAATCGGCGTGGGTTTTACCAGACCACACAACGAACTAGTGCCCTAATTAAAAACACACATAAATACATACATAAACGTTCCGATTACTCTGAAATAATAAACAAATAACGTTAAATCCCTTACTTTCTTAGCGTAACAGAACTCCTTGGACTCGACGGTAGCTATGAGGTACAACCGTCGCTCACTTTCGTTCTTGACTTGAACACTTAAATCCAAACCCGGCAGGCAGTCGCTGTGCACGAAGAACATTGTTGGAGATTCCTGAAAACAAATAATTTATGACCAATTTATGGTTGTTTTGCACGACAATAATCAAGCAGCATAATGTTTTAACTTTAACAGCTGTTGTAAGATCATTTTAAGGTCAAGTAATTTTTATTGCTAGTCATAATTTATACAGTTAAAGAAATTTATGTTTTGAACCAATATTTATCTAGGGTGGCTTGCACAAAATACCTTAAGGCATAAAGCCAAAGTTTAAATAAATGTTAGATTTACTAAAGTTGGCAGCCAGAAAATATTATCTACGTATATTTTAATAATTAAATCGAATGACTATTCAGGTAAATCCAAATTTATTGTTACTTTATATAAGCTTGCTCAATTGATGTTCAAAAATATCATAATTTTACTGTTTGTACTGTATCAGTAAGATCGCCTCGAGATAATTGTAGCGTAAGTGATATTTCAAATTGAACAGTAAGGACCTTATAGGAAAAGGCTGTATAGAAAATTTACAAGCCACTTTTTCGCAGTTCACGAAGGTCTTCTGGCCACTAATTGAGCCATACGCTTGATTTCTTACATTGCACATACTATTATCACACACGTAGTCCCTACCTGCAACACAATGTAATTGAGATGCCTCGGCTCCCACAGCAGCAGCACGTTGTGGCCGGGGAGACACGAGGACAGGCTGAGGGTGCCCGCGGACAGCCCCACGGGGGTGTGCCAGCCTTTTACACGCGGCTTGATGTCGTCCTTCTTTTCTGATGACCTGTGAAGTCAGTTTTTAGATTTTTAAATGTAAAACCAAGTGGAGCATTTGATGATTGGAAGTCATTGTCGGGTCGTGTTAGTTGTATTTCACGGTTGTTTAGTATGTTTTAAGATATTTAATAAATTCAGCAGCTTCTGCGATTTCATATACTAAATGTGGAATACTCAAGCAGAAATAAATGTTTTCTTTCTTTATTATAAAATAATAATAAGAAATCCCCAGAAAAACACACCGACTACTACTATAGCTACAAGGTAAGCGGAGCTTGTGTTATGGATGACGTACACTGAACTGGGGGGAACCCAGAATAAACATACATATATAACAAACATGATCCGAGAACAAACACCTGTGTTCATCACACAAATGATGCCCCAACCAGGACTCGAACCTGGAACCTCCAGCGTAAGAGGCAGGGCTACGACCCACTACACCACTCGGCCGTCAATAATTTATTTACACACGAATTTTTACACAAGCAAGTTGTGAGTGAATATTACACAAAGGTGTAACGAAATGTATAAATAAAAATAATAAATACTAAGAACTAACATAGTAACTGTGAAGCCTCAAACTCGGCTTGTGTTATGCATCACCATAATATTATGGGAATCCATGAAAAACATATTCGTAATATACAAATCTTTCATGAACAAAATTACTATATAATAAAATCTAAAGAAACTTTTGCTTCTTCGCGCCTCAAGTAATAATATTGACGAAATCCAAGTCGAAGGCTCATTTTCGAGCACTCTGTATAATAGAACAAACAAAAACTTTAGAGATACTTACCGTCCCTCGCTATCCTCACTGTCTTTGCTCTTGTCTCCCGAGTCTTCTGGTTTCTTCTCCAGCTCTTTCTTGAGTTCCTGCACCTGTTTCTGCAATAATGCTTTCTCGTTTTCTAGTGTGGCCATCTGGAAAATGACAAACAGTTCACTGTACATGCTACATTAGAAAAGCCAAAAACATCCTACGATAATAAAATTTTATTTGTAGTTTTATTTACAAATTTATATTTTATAATAATGTAGTGTCGATAAAAACCAAACGCATGAACGTATTCTTATTTTTCCCTCAAAATAAAAATAGAAATAAGACCTATCACTTATCACAACTCCTATTTTTTCAAAGTAAAAAAGTTAAGTTTAACCACTTTATTTGCATTTCAAATCAATAATACTTTTAAAACCAACTTCCCTAAAAGCAAAACGGTTCTCAATTCATCTGCCTTCTACGTTTTTACTGCCATATATCAAGAGCATGTAACATTGCATGAAGTCACCTCTCTATTAACCCTTACCTGAGTCTTAAGCAAGCTATCGTAATCATTGGTCTCCGGGTCAGTGAGCTGTTGAATGGTCTCCCTGTACTTGCTGCATTCCTTGATCAGGGCTAGCTCCCTTTCTCGCAGGGCGTCGATCTGTTTGTCCTTCTCTGACAGCAGGCGACGTGTCACGTCGTTTATTGTAGCCTGGGGGTTGAAAGGATTGGTAGATTTTATTTTTATTTTAATGTAAATTTGTAGTCAATTTGGGTAATTTTAACATTTTTTACATTATTTGAGATATACAATCTGATTTATATTTATTACACCTTGATTTTATGGAATAAACAATGTCCTAGAATTGGTTTATTTTTATAACTATTAAATTTACGGAAAAAAACAATAGAATTACGCACAATTTTCCCCAAAAGTCAAATTTAAAGTTATCATGATATTTTAAGGTTTTGGGTATAATTAAAAGATGTATTTTTATTAAGGAAAACCTAATCTATGAAAATGACATCTAAACTGACGCATAAATGTGATAGATCGCTTTGTCTTGCCATATGAATCAAGGTAGACCAATTTAGTGGAAAAAATATCGTTATGAGAACTGAGCAACATTATGCACGTATTTAAATTACGCAACATAGTATTTTTATGATACCGGTAACTTTGAACCATTCAATATTATCCAAATAACTTCGTATTTGAAAGTACTCAAAACTTTATCAGTTTAACACAATATTTAACATCAAAACCGGGTAACGATTTCACAATGATAATATTATTATATAAACTATATTTTAAAGAAAAACACAAAACCTGTTTTCAGTAAGTTTTATATTTTTAATCACGATGTCAAGCACTAAACACCTGCAACAACTTCACTACGGAAAGGCGGGTATTTTACAAAATCATGACACTGAGAGTTTATTTTTTACTTCTCATTTGCTACAAAACTTTTTGGCTATTCATTTTAAACAGTCCCGATATTGAAACATCAAAACGTTTCCATGTCAAAAAATTATAAATCTCTTTCACAAGTTTGTTCAAAGTTTAACCTCAATTCGAAGTTACCCAACAAATAAAGAATAATATTTGATTTAATTTTTAATTTTGAAGAATATTTGATTTCGTTGAAGATATTAAAGAATTATATTTTCACATGGAAATTGCTCGAAGGAATCAGAAATAATCTTGTGAAAGCCTTTCACAGTTTCCAGCGAATTCTTTACATATAGATGTGTACTTGAATAGAATTAAAATAAGAACATTTTCATTAATTTAATAGTTTATATACATACTTACAGGAAAATTTAATTAATTTATGCAAACGTTTAAATGAATGCAAACTGGGTATAAGCAAATTTATTTTTTAATAGAATTTTCTTCCAGAAGATCTTTAACTGGGGAAAGTTAGTTGTAGCAAAATAATTATGCACAAAAAATAAACAAAATACATTAATCTGTATTCACATTAGTTGGTAAAATACTTGATATAATTAATTGTTTAACCGACCTGTTTCTCAGCTTCATATTTACACTTCAAAGCGACTCTTTCTCCTTCAAACTTCTCCTTTAACTCTGTTTCACACTTCGAAACTGCTTGCCTCACCGCTTCTTCTCTTTCAACCTGTTGACAAACATAAAGTTATAATTACGGCCGAATGGCGTAGAGGGTAGTAGGCCCTGCCTCATGCCCCGGAGGTCCCAGGTTCCAGTCCTGGCCAGAGCTTTAATTTGTGTGATAAACACAGGTGTTTGTTTACGGGTCATGGTTGTTTGTTATTTATATATGTATGTTTATCCTGGGTTCCCCCAAGTTTACTGTATGGTCATCAATACAAAAAAAGTGTTTGGGGATTTATTTATTTAATTAAGTACTATAACATTAAATAATCATAATTGTATGGTTTGAACTGGTTAATTAGTTTAAAGATAATTTATTCTAATAAGTTCATTTATATATTGCATATTATTTGGAGATAAGAATAATATAACAAACCGAAATAAAGACATTTTGCGAACAGAATTTACCTACATACACCACCAAAATTACTGTGAATGAGCTGGAAATACTTTTAGAACAGAAAGGCGTTTTATTAACAGCAATAACAAAAGATGTCACGCGCGCCATCTTGAGAATGTTATTCTGTTCCTTATTATACTGTTATATTCTACATATGGGGTCAGCCGTCAGTTCTGTTTGAAATATCGAAGATTTTCACTTTTGATGTATCGATGATGGGGTCTTTGGTAAAGTTGCTAAAAATTGTTAACTGAGCCTATTAGTAAAAAAAAGTCACCCCGTATAAAATTCCATATAGCCATTACACACTACAATAATACAAGGCAAACAAGAGTCATCCTTCATCATCCAAGAAATACAGTCCTCAATTTCCCTAAAAAACAAAAACTCGTAAATGACTCGACCTGCATCAACTGACGTACATAAGCATGCTGCACGAAATAATATCTGTCTCGCTTCCAATGTGGGCCGAGGAATAAACAAATGTACACATACCTCAGCGTTCTCTTTAGTTTGCATAACTATCGTGTTGTGGCTGCTAATTTCAATCACATCCGGTCTTTCAATCTTCTCCAAACTTGATTCTGACGGAGACCGATCCATATTTGTTTGGGTGACTAACCTGAACCTGTGGGCAATATAAATGATTAAATAATGTTTCAAAGACACGTGAACTTTAAATAATAAAATCCACGAAGCGCCAAGCTAACTGGAAACAATATACAGGGTTACAGGTTAAGTCGAGCTATTCCCGTTAAGGGCGTGTAGTTTACATCGTTTCTGACTGATTTAACTATGAAACACCCTATCCTATATCCAACCGTGTTCGAGATATTTGAATTCAATTGTTTTTTATAAAAATTACCCGATTTTCGGCTATCTGCTTAGATATTTTAAAATGTGTAATCGCTCGCAACTAAGATTTTCCTATCAATTTGTATTAAAACCCTAGATTATTATACCTCGTTGGATAGCTGATGAAACGTAGATATTTTAAGACAAATCTGCAAAACAAGCTCAATAATATATATTTTTAGACGCCCTTTAAAGAAAATAAACTTTTAAATTTTTTTTTATTTTTTTTAAGTCAACGACTTATTTATTCATTTTACGTACAATATTGGTTATGGAGGTCGTAAAGCATCTTACTTTACATGTAAAAATCAAATAATAGTAATAATAATTATAATTGCCGTTATATTTGACTTAATGTAACATGCTTTAACTATAATAGCTACTCATTTTAGCCAAAAACATTAAAATGAACAAAAAATCATGAAATACTAATAAAAAGTATAATGAATCATTATGAAAACAATAAATACCTGGTACGCAGCGACTCTAGCTCAGCTTTATATTCTTGATGCAATTTTTCCTGTACATCCTTTAATTCCTTTTGCTTCTGGGCTTCAAGTTCTTCCAGTTTTTTATCAAAAGCAGCAATATCAGCTTTCGTTTTTTCTAATAAATCTTTTGTGCATTGGTGCTCTTTCTCTAATCGTTCTATCTCTTTCTGTCGTTCGGCTATTAGTTGTTCCTTGTCTTTCTTTAATGAGTTGATAATTTCGACGTTTCCGTTTAGAGCTGCTTTCATGTCACTTAGCTCTAATTCATGATCTACGGTAAGTCTTTGGGTTTCTTCGCGGAATCTTGTCTCGGTTTCTTCGTTGCTTTTCCGCCAAGCTTCTAATAGAATCAGATATTGTTCTTGCATAAATAATTTTTGTTGACTAGTTTCGGTTTTTAATCTTTCTAGTTCTCCCCTTATTAATATTAAATTCGTTCGGCACAGAGCACATAACTGTCTTAAGAATTCTTGTAATTTGTTGATATCTAATTTGTGGGTATCCATATTTTCCTGTAAAATTATTTGTAGTGAATTTAAATGGCATACGCCCGATGATATAACAAGAAATGGACATCGGCTGAAATACTAAATTCTTGTAAAGACAAATATTTATAATTTCGATAACCAGACCGATTTTAGGGAGTTCCATTTCGTGATACATCAATACAGTATTTAATGGTAACTATGATGATGAAATGTACATTATATGGAAGCGAAATAACTAAAAATTATATGTATCTAGCTTGTATAGGGGCCGTGATGACGCAGCAAACGAAACATTACTATAACAATACTTGGGTAAGACCTCACAAATGAAATCTAAATATATTTGTATGAGAGTAAAAAATTCTGACATGTCATGTCAATTAAAATAGTAAATTATATTAACGATTTCGTCACAAACTTCATATTAATTTTAATTATTAATTATTAACACATCAGAATCTCTGATATCTGCAAACTAAATGACACATAAATCTAAACATATACTCATAAAATACACTTCAAAAACTAATAAATATATAAATAATTACTAAATAGGTCTTACACAAGGCGCTATAAATATATATTTTAACCACTATAGTTTCGAAATACACCTGGCTTTCATTCCGGCCCCAATCCAAACTCGATGGCAGAGATTCTTCAATATAAAACTCTGAATTCTCAAACTCTTCCCGGGTACCGGTAATTTCCGGTACCGTGGCTAACTTCCCGGTACTATCTGGTATTAAACTTTTATCTCGCACCTCCGTTATCATAGAAACTGCCGTTGTTTCGGGAACGCAGGTTGTCGACGTATCCATAGTTTGTATTTCTTCGATTTTTGGCGAGTCATTATGTTCACTGGAAACAAAATAAGATAAAGTTAGAGCAGTCTTAGACAACAAAAACACTCAAGGTTTAATATAATAAAGCGGAATATTTAACAAGAAATGAACTTACTCGTTAAAATCTACTTGGACATCTACAGTTCTTTCTTCTCTCCTTGGCACACACAATCTGTAACAAAAAGGTAATTCATTTCTTTTGTAGCCAATTTTTATATAAGTAAACAAATTATAGGGACTATCAATCAGAAAATTAAAATATTAAAACCTTGTCATGGAATGTTATCTAGATTTTACATTTTTTTAAATTCACATTAATGAAAGGCTTACAAACACCTATAGATATGTTTATCTCTTTAAGGGCTGATTGTTTAATGCTTATATAACTTTTATCTGTCGAATAATTTTAAGAATTTGATATAATTTCTATGAAAAGGCTTGTCATATGTCAAGTTATTCTCAAGATAAAAAATATCAGAGCATTGAACCATCAGCCCTTAATCTTACTAAAGTTGAGCCATTACAAACCTGCGAACTGAGTCTTAAATCATTTATATCAGATCTCTCGCTCACACTTATAGGCATATCGGAACTCTCGCTCGCACTTCCTGTGTTGTGTGTAACAACAAGGAAGGGATTTGTCATAATGTTTTATGACTCAGTTTGCACGTTTGTAATGGCGCAACTATACCTTCTTTTAGTACGAATTTTAAAAGTAGAGCCAAACTAATTAATGTTCTCACCTCTGCTCAAAAAACTTGACAGTAATCTCCATGTCATATTTCGGTATATTCTCTGCCAAATGTGGGAACGTGTTCGAAACCACTTCAACGTCACTTTCTGTCAAAGCTGGTAATCTTCCGTCAAAAGTAGGTGGCGCTTGCGTCGCGAACGGTGGCGGAAGTTCCGACATTCCCGGAAAGAGGGATTTGAGGAAATGGCCTTCGAATATGGCGTTGAAATCCTGTCGCCTGTTTATCTCTTCTTGGTGGATTTTGAGCAGTTCAGTTGCAAGATTATTGGCCCACTGAAAAAGATGAGTCTAATTGTATTATGATTAATTAATATACCTAAGAATTTACGCCGGTGCAAGCTTGCCGCCGACCTCTTATTTATAATTTTTATACTCAAACATTATTACTATCTTCTATCATATCTATCTTCTTTTGACAAAAACAATTACCAATTGCTCATTGTTTGTGTGTAACAGTGCAACACACAACTCACACTTGAAAATAAATTTTTACTGTAACTGACAACTGACTGTCTAAAATAAGGTTACATTTTATTTAAGTATTTAAACAAACAAATATAAACTTGAAAAACTCTATTGATATAATAATACATATTTTTTTAATTAAGTGTATGGAATTACATCATAACATTTTTAACCTTTCGTTATTTAAAACTAGCCAGTTTTAAGTATCAAAGGGAATGTACCTATCACACTGACTGCATTAACATGTTACAAACTAAAGACAATCCTTGCTCTATGCAAGACCCAGAACGAGCAGCTTTTCCCATCTATGTTGGGAGCCGCTCAACTTATTATACCACTAACCCATGGAAACCTTACAAGAGATCAGTGAAACTTAGATATTGATTCCAAAATTAACACCATCTGGACATGCTAGTTTATCCAGGAAAATAGAAACGGAACCAATTAGAACAAAATGTATTGAAACAACAATTACGTCGGAGCTGAACCAGGGCAGGTGATGCTGTACATGAGGTCTGTTTTGAAGGAGACAATACGAACTTCCATGGAAGATTCCTATAAACATAAGTAATCTGTAGTTTCAACCAGCGGCACAAGCACAGAACAGTGGAAACATCGCATAAGTTTTTAAATTTGAGGAGCTGCTCCGGCTAATATTAATATACAACTCAACTGAAACACTACCAATCCATCTTCTATTTATCTGTGTACCTTCAAATGCGCTATGGAGAAAGTCCTCCTGCGCTGTGCCTCGTGCACCGCTCGCACGAACAACGCCGGCGCCTCGTGCAGCTGAGACACGATGTCGAAGTACCGAGCGAGTCTGTTGAAGCATTGGAACGAGAGCATCGCGTGCGCGTCTTGCACTGACATGGAGTTCTCTATGCGAAGAATCGTACTGGAAGGAATAAAATAGGTTTTTAAGTTGAGCTTTGTTTTTATCTTCATATCTGCTGTCATCTTTAGAACAGCATAACTCTGAAAGGATTGTATTCTGGAACTTGAAGCCATAGTAACTCTAGTTCAGCTTACCAACATGTGCAATGTTCTTAACAATTACATTATTAACTAATAAGTATTCGTTTCATACTACTGCAACGTTTGCTTGTGCCGTATTTAATAAAAGAGGTTATTGCACAAACAAACTTACCGACATTTATGACTGGCAACTTATAAGTCTGTCACTATTTGATTTTATTTGTAAAATGTAAAATATATAGAATATGGAAGATTGTCCGTGGCATTCCTTGACGGGATTCATTTACGGAATTCTATTGCGGGCTTCGTCCCCAAAATAGTCTAAGAGTTATTCTTGTATTGTATTATAAAATAGATTCATCTTAAATAAAAGTAATTTAAAGTTATAAGTGTTTTTCCTTTGTTGATTAGGAAGACCTCCCTAGGTTAGATTAGGTCCATCCAGGGTCCCGACCCCCCAGATGGTGGAGGCGCCGCGCACAGTTGTAGTGTTTTATTTTTTTTTTTTTCAGATTATATCAGCTATATACGCCACTGAGTATGGCGGAAAGAAAATTTTAGAAGGCAAGAGCCATCTGAATACCAAGAGTAAAGGAAAGACTCTAGAAGGTGATTCATCCAACTGGCGAGGAAGGAATTTCCCAAACTTCAACCGGCGTCAGTGGGACGGCTTGGGACATTGTTGATGCCGATTGATCAAGACAATGTTGTAAGGAGATGAATAAGAAGGTAATTACAGATTTGTATCATTTGCTTATCATCGAAGGTATGATAGCGCAGCTGAATGGGGCGAAATTCTGCGCTGATTTGGATTTAAACTGTGCCTATTGGTAATTATCGATAGCGGAGAAGGATAGACACGAAACAGCAATCATCACACCGTCTGGATTATACGAGTTTAACGTATTACCATTTGGATTAAAATCGTGTAGGACAATTGGTTTCGTTACATTGTCCAGAAAGAATATCGGGTGGAAGTCGAAAACTTGGTCGACCATATGAAGGTTTATTTCGAGTATTGCGATATATAGGATGTGACAATTATCTTGTAAAAAAATACAAAATAACCAAGAATTGATTGTGCATGTGAATAGATTGGAACCATATAATATTCGATAAAATAAAACTAATGATAAAACTATGTCTATATTTATATATATAAAACAAAATTTTTGTATATACATTTATTTCTTGAAATATTATAATATTATTATAATTTCTTTATTCTTAGAATTAATAGAGTAAAAGTACACATTTAGGTGTACAAATATGTATATCGTTCATTTGTAGATATGCAACGGTTAGAATTTCGTTAGGGTTTTAGAATAATATAAGAAACTAATATTTTTTTTCTCAAATTCTATGTACACTTCACAACGCAATGTTCCGAGATGATATATTCTGCAAAGCCGATCCAAACAGCATCACCAAAAAGGAGATGCAATGGATGGACGATGCAGATAAAAGAAAAATAAGGAAAAGGTTTTTATATATTGAGATAAGAGGGTCTCTCTATATACATATATATATATTTTATTTAATGATTTAAAAAATTAATTTTAGATACCCGGAGGGAAACCTCTAAGGAGCGGCAGGTACACGCGGCACGTATTTACCGCGTTACATTTTATTTACGAATCATAGATATACGTGTGGTGCCAATGCTCTAAAGAAGTCGATTTTCAAAGACTAAAATAACACTATTGATAATGTGCACGTTTAATTTGAGCCACGCCTAATAATCTCCATAAGAGAGAAGGTGATAGCCGATTTAGCTATGCGGCCAAAGTTTACGAGTATATATAATATTGTGATATTGCTGTCTGTGGGTCAACACGCGGATGTAGAATAGGATCCTCAGTGGGGTTAAATAGTAAAAGGGTTGTGATGGAATAGGTAATGTATTTTAAACGTTATTGGTATAGAATTTTGTAAGGTGTATTTGGTGCATTTTTTACCGTTCTGCATTCTAAAAGTTCTCTGCATTGCGTTGTGAAATATAAATTCATTAATTTATAGGTATTATCCAGGGTTAAATAAAATACTTTGGATCCGATTTTATGATCTATTCATAGGAAGGTTTGTCCGGTAATAGTAAGGCAGGTAAAATCTTAATATTTAGGTAGGTAAAATTTAAACTTTCGAAAGTTACAAACTTGCAAATAAACTTTTAATCATTCAGAAAAGTTTAAAGTTAATATGACAGTTCATGTCAAACGTGTTTGTTTTGCCAACTGAATGATAATGTTTGATAATATAATTTGATTAATTTAGTATTAATTTTAATATAAATAGGATTAATTAAATTTACTTTTATTGGGATATTAATGTATTTATTACTTATCAATTAATTATAATTATGATTAGATTGTATTCAATGGGTTATTTTAACAATTGTTGATTAATTTAATAATAAATATTGGTTATTTGAATTTGCGTATGATTGTGTAACGTAAATGATTAATATGGGGTTGTTGATTATTCATTAATTGTATGAGAAATTATAATAACTTACACTGTTTTATTTAGATATTAATTAACCAGCCGGGATCTTGGCTGATTTTCATCAGGTTTTGTGGCTAAGGCTGTGACGGTTGTCTATTTCGACCTCTTTTTGTCAGTAAATTTTATTTTTTTTGTCGTTCCCGACGTAATTTTAAACTAGGAATTACGTAGTGTCGGAGAACGGCAATGTTTCGATTTGACAAGTGAGTCACGAAATATTATCCATCAAAGCAACTTGAATCTATTTATTTATTATTGTTTCTGAGTTTATTATTCAAAATTACATAGTTAAGATATTTTATTATCTACAATCAAAGTTTTTTTTAAGAAACCTATAATTTATTTTTACGTTCACGAGTGTGCGTAGCCAAAATTTTTGGCATTTTTGTATATTTTTAATTTTACCGAAAAAATAAACATAGAAGAGAGTTTTGGTGTTTTACTGGTACTACGTTACATACTGGCGCCCGAATATTCAAACGTAGTTTATGGAGAAGAGAGGAGGAACTATATCAACAGAAGAATTGCAACATTAAAAATAATTTTTTTATAATTATTATTGAGGTCAGGCATAAAACTTTATTTGTTACCATTTTCAATCATTAACATTCACTATAATATATTTATATATATATCTACTATAATATATCTACTATAATATATCTACTATAATATATCAAAATACTGCTAAATTATTCAGACATTTAAGTTTCTTTAGTTTCTTTCGTTATAATATCCTTGAAGAAATTTTCTGAAGACACAACATTCTATAACCCAGTAATTTCACTATTTAAATAACATTTTCTATTCATTTTCATCACTTGAAAATACGTATATTTTTAAGGCTCTATTCTGCATAACGACTATTAACAAATTTGTTTCACTTTAACATTTTTTTTTTGATTTTGCAATGAATTTTTCACAATTAAATAAACCTGAAATAATTTATGAATTAAAAATCAGAAATATAAATTTTTCTTCGACGCAATCTGTAGACGAACTACGATCATTATTATTAAATATTAATGTAGATTCTGAAACAGAAATTTTACAAAATAGCCCTGAAGAATTTTCAGAAGATATTAATACCATTAAAAAAAATTTAAAACTGGTTGAAGCTTGTATAAACTCTTATCCTATTAGGAAACAAAAAATTTCACCTTATTTAACTCATATAAGAACAAGATTAGGCCTCATTGACATTACATCAGATTTATCTTCAGAGCAGTTAGATTTAATAAATTCATGTTGGAATGATTTAACTCAATTAGACTCACGTTTTAAAAATTTGGAAAAATCACCAACACATTCCACATATCATTCCGCAGAATCTATACAAAATATTAATCTACAACCCCTTTCTTTTTTCGAAGCATTAACTGATAAGGTCAGTAAAATTACAGAAAATCGAACTAACAATGATTTAAAAAAATTTATTTATAAAGGTGAAGGTTGTCCAAAGGATTTTATTCAAAAACTTGAAGAATTTTCACAAATAAAAAATATTTCTGAAAAATCTTTATTCTCACATATTTATGATATTTTATCTGGATCTGCTCTTGATTGGTTTAGAGCTAGAAAGTCGACTATTAATGACTGGTCATCTTTCCGATCGGCATTGTTGAATGATTTTGCAATTACCGATTACGATTATAAACTAAAAAAAGTAATCGATGCTCGTAAACAAAAACATAATGAGAGAATTATCATTTACTTTGCTACAATGGAATCTCTTTTTTCAAAGCTCTTGGAACCAATGTCCGAAAAAGAAAAAATTAATACTCTTGTTAGAAATCTTAAACCTGAATTCACATTACGTCTTTCACCTACTGATTTACATACTGTAAATTCCCTCTTGGAATCATGCAAATTTACAGAAAGCATTCTCCAAGTTTCTAATAATACATCTTACTACTCTTCATCATCACCACCAGATCATTATCATTCTTTTCCTATTCCTTCTACATCAAATTCTAATAACAAATCGTATAATAATACTCTACTTTCACATAATCAACCATATATTCCTGAATTTCCTTTTAAAGCTTGTACATATAATTCCATAGCAGCTGTAGCTAATCCATTACCTAATACTGTAGCTGCAATTAATAAAAATCAGAATTTTTATAAATTCACTTGCCCACGTTGTAGATCTAATACACATTTATTAAAAGACTGTACTAACACTAATATAGTGTGTTTTCGTTGTGGAAAAAAAGACTTTATTACTAGTAAATGTCCTAATTGTAATAAGTCGATTTCAAAAAACTAAATTACGAGGAGTGCATAAACAAAAATAATGGTATTAAATCATCAAATTTTGACAAAAAAGATTGGGATACATGGTTAAAAACTTTAACAATTTTTTTTAAATCTTATAACACTTGTGCTCTCCTCTTTAATAAAACATCAGATTTTGAACGTCCTTATTTACATATAAAAGTAAACGATTTAATTTTGAATGGTCTTTTAGATAGTGGTAGTGCTATCACTATATTGGGTAATAATTCTCATAAAATTTTATCACAACATGGTCTTTTTATGCAAAAAAACTGTTTAATAAAAGGTAATGTTGCAAACGGACAAACTATTTCTTCTATCGGCATTATTACTCTTCCTACTTTTTATAACAATAAATTTGCGTTAATTACAGCTCATGTGATCCCAGAAATCACTGAATCACTCATTTTGGGTATTGATTTTTCATTTGAATCAGCTTCACTGATTAAATAAATTAAACAAGAGGGGCGATTGCAACGTTTGCTTGTGCCGTATTTAATAAAAGAGGTTATTGCACAAACAAACTTGCCGACATTTATGACTGGCAACTTATAAGTCTGTCATTATTTGATTTTATTTGTAAAATGTAAAATATATAGAATATGGAAGATTGTTCCGTGGCATTCCTTGACGGGATTCCTTTACGGAATTCTATTGCGGGTTCGTCCCCAAAATAGTCTAAGAGTTATTCTTGTATTGTATTATAAAATAGATTCATCTTAAATAAAAGTAATTTAAAGTTATAAGTGTTTTTCCTTTGTTGATTAGGAAGACCTCCCTAGGTTAGATTAGATCCATCCAGGGTCCCGACCCCCCAGACTACTCACCCTAATCTCGCCTTCAAAATATGCGAAAATTCATCCTTAGATTTGGCTATCCTTCTCCTGATATCGACAATCATCTGATGTCCCTTCAATAGTTTCTCAAGTTGGCACCAATGTGATTGCACTAATGTTGGCAGTACTGATGGATCACAGGCTGTGTTTAGTCTGTCACGATACTGAAATTGTAAAAAGGAATTATTTATAATTAACCATGCAATAAATGTATATGTGGGGCCATTTTTATTTCAGCTTCATTTAAACATAATACATAAATGATGAATTATAACATTAAATTAACTTAGAAACTAATGCTCTTCATACTTAAAGTGAATGAGATGAAGTCTGAGTTTTAAAAACAAAATTTTAATCAAGTTTTTTTTTAATAAAAATTATCTTACAAAAAAATATTGATATAGGCATAATTCTAAAGTAATATAGTGTATAAAACAAATTCGGTCTGTATTTAAAAAACACACATATTGCCTATTCACTGAAATTATACCAGATAAACGATAAAGAAGTATGTATTTACCTGTATCAAAGAAGCGGCCTGGTCGTGCTGATCTCGCACCAACTTCTTCATCTCCTTGAGCAATTGTTCCAACCCATAGAGCCTCTCTTCTATGCCCTTGATTTGTTTGAGTCCCTGCATGTTGGCGTATTCTAGGATTTTGTACAGGTCTGCTTCATGCTCTTTCAAAGGTTCAGCGTCGATCTGAAATTGAAGAAAGAAATAATATCAAAATCGTTTTTAAAATAATAAATGTCAAATTAAATAAAAGAATCATCATAAAAGAATTCGTTTTTGGATATTTAAAAAAAAATTGCAGATACATTACTTATACTGAATCAATCTAATATTATAAATACAAATTATTTTTAATTGGCAACACATGCTGTGATTTATATTGTGAAATATATTTGACAAAAAATTCTATGTACCTAAGTACCGCTTATAAGTTTGCCATAGGTTATAACTACCATACAAAAACCTAGTGTAACATAAAGAGACAACATTTAAAAGTAAACATACATTGAATCATTATTGTGTAAACATATAGTTTATTATCCATCACTAATTGATTTGCAATCTAATCAACACTTACTCTATTAAGTTTGTGAGTTGCAGAATTTTAGTCATAAAACCTCTCTTTAACATGTCAAGTCTAGTTTCTTTTACACAGAAATAAATAGAAATTCCTTGAAAATTAAAGTCCAGTTTGATAACAATAATATTTTTTTTTTGCTCATCTCACTTAGTCATTCATTACTACAGGGTGTCTCAGTAAGAGTGCACTTTTTAAAATTGGTGTGTGGCAATGGCAACTCTGAAATTTGACAGCTCTGTTTATTACGATTATTAAAAATGGAGCACTTTTCGAAAGAACAACGCATTATAATTGGGAAAGTTACGCTGAAACCGCGCGCAAACTTCGCCAAATTTTCAGCCGAAAAAGTGCACCTAATGTGTCAAGCATTCGAAGAGTGGTCAAAAAATTTGAAGAAACTGGGTCAATTATGGAAAATAAGAATCCTTTGCGTCAACGTACCGGTCGGTCTCTTGAAAACATTGCTGCTGTAAACGAGAGTGTCGCCGAAAACCCGAAAACATCAATTCGACATCGTTCTCAACAACTTCAAATTTCACGAAGCACTACGCATCGAATTTTGACTTAAGACCTCACCTTCATGCGTACAGGATTCAGTTAACTCAGGAGCCCAAACCAGCAGACCATGGAAAGCGCCGGCAATTCGTTCAATGGGTAATGGAGCAAAGTGAAGTCGATGCCAATTTTTCGAAAAAAGTCATTTTCTCCAATGAAGCGCATTTCCATAGCAATGGCTTCGTGAATACACAAAATTGTCGAATTTGGGACTCAGAAAATCTTCATGCAATCAATGAGAAACAAATGCACCCACAACGAGTAACTGTATGGTGCGGATTTTGGTCAGGCGGCGTGATTGGACCTTACTTTTTTGAAAATGAGGCCGAAATTGCAGTTACTGTGAACGGCATTCGTTACAAGAATATGATAACGGACTTTTTGTGGCCTCAACTGGACGGCATGAATCTGGACAACATGTGGTTTCAGCAGGACGGTGCAACCTGCCACACCGCGTATGAAACAATCGACTTATTGGAGCAACGATTTCCAGAACACATTATGTCACGAAATTCTGATGTCAACTGGCCACCAAGATCGTGCGATTGAACGCCATGCGATTTTTTATGGAGTTTTGTGAAATCTCGGGTTTATGCGAATAAACCCGAAATAATTCCTGAGCTCAAATAGGAAATCCAACGCGTCATCGGTGAGATACAGCCACATCTCTGTGCAAAAGTCATGGAAATTTTCATGAAAAGAGTAATGGCCTGTCATCGGAGCCGTGGGGGTCATTTGCCGGATATTTTATTCCATACTTAATCGAAACATGTCTTCTTTACAATACAATAAAAATATCGCAACTCTGTCATAAAATACTTGTTTTTATTTTAAAATGAAAAAGTGCACTCTTAATGAGACACCCTTTATTATTGTTAGGGCAATGTCGAAAACTTTAGTGATTTAAAGTTTTCAGTCAATTATTGTACGATTATTGTAATTATTGTATTGATATTTCTTATTTCAAAAATTGAAATGAAAGTCAAAAGCATTAAGTAACTGTATAAAATCATTATAAATCATGATTATTCTGTGGGAAACTTGCAAAAAAAACCAAGACAAAATTTTAAAAAACCATTATTTCATTAAGTGGATGCACCAATTATGTTCTTAATCACTCCTTTTTTTATTATACTTATTTTTTACTTTTAGGTATATTTGACGACAAACAAACAGCAAGGACGAAGATACTTGTGTCGTTCTCAATATTATTTGTCCGTATCGATATCCGGAATCCATCTTGAGTCAAGCACCTGTCTTTTTGAGCAATGATTGGTCTAGTTTACTCCTCTTCACACTTACATGACTTCCGGTTCAATCGTTTTCGCGTCAATTTATACGGCGTTGTTCCGGTTTGCGCTTGACTATTTATGTCATTATAGCGTCGTTTTTTGAAGCGAAAACGTTGGTCTAGTTGTAATAATATTTAGTTTTTCAAAAAAGTTTAAATTATATTTAAATATTAGGTCTTTACCTATGAAATTGCCGTTCTTCACGAAATAAATGAAGCGTAATTTTTTTATATATTTTTTATTTCTATTAATCAAAATAATCACCCATGCAATCAATGCATCTTTGCCAACGCATTGGTAGCTTATTGATGCCTTTCTTGAAGAAATCAGCTGGACGGGAGGCAACAAATTCTTCAAAGGCATTTTGTACTGCCTCTCGGGTATTGAATTTTTTTCCCGCCAAGAAGTTATCCAAATTCTGGAAAAAGTAGAAGTCTGTAGGCGCAAGGTCTGGTGAGTACGGCGGATGACGGAGAACTTCCAACCCCAACTCTTGTAGCTTGGAGACCGTCTGCTGTGCAGTATGAGGTCGCGCGTTGTCGTGCAGGAGCAGTGGAGCCGAACGATTGACCAAAGCTGGTTGGAGACGTGCGAGCTTCTCCATCATTGTGTTCAGTTCTTCACAGTACACATCTGCAGTAATGCTTGTCCCGTTTGGCAAGAAGCTGTGATGAATTACACCCGCGTTAGACCACCAAACAGTGACCATCACTTTTCTAGGGGTAAGTTTTCGTTTAGGGCATTGTTTGGGTGCTGAACCAGGGTCCAACCAACTTGCTGAGCGCTTACGATTGTCAAACAGGATCCATTTCTCGTCACAAGTAACAATGCGGTTCAGAATTCCTTCATTTGTATGCCTGCTGAGCAGTGCAAGGCACGTCTCCACGCGTACTTCGCGCTGGCGGTCATTGAGTTCGTGGGGTACCCATTTGTCAAGCTTTTTTACCTTGCCAATTTGACGCAAATGGACCAATATTGTTTTGATGCTAACGTCGAAAGCTGCTGCTAATTCAGCCGTGGATTGAGTTTCATCAGCTTCCACAATTGCCTTTAATTCGTCATTGTCGACCAAAGTTTTCGGATGACCACGGGGTTCATTTTTCAGGTCAAAATTTCCAGAACGGAAGCGGGTAAACCAATAACGGGTGGTGCGTTCGTTTGTAGTGTTCGCTCCGTAAACGTCGTTGATGTTGCGTGCCGCTTGTGCCGCTTTGCTGCCACGACGGTACTCATACTCCATAATTACTCGAATTTTTAACTTATCCATGATGACGAAAAATGTTCGAATGCGTTGAAAACAAAACACTAACTATTAAACAAATGACGATTTTAGAAAAAGAATTCCATGTTTGTCAAATAAAATTAATTTGAAATTAGAATTATCAGTCAAAAAAAAAAATATTTTCATTTGAAATGGCCAGTACGGCAAAACGGCAGTTTCATAGGTAAATACCTATTATAATGTGTTACTATTTTCATTAATAACACAAACGACATAAACTTCATAAAACTCCTCTTCTAAAGTGTTAAAAATGAAAAGTGATAATAGTGAAATGGAAAATAACCCAAGATGGCGTAAACGTAAGCGCGTGGTTTCTTATAGTTCATCCGACGAAAATTCGTCATATCATTCTAGTGATGCAAGAAATTCGTATAGAAAACACAAAAAACCAAGAAAGGTAAGCGACTTTAAAATTGAATTTTTGTCACAACAACTTTCGTTTCTAACTAGTTTATTGACAAATAAGCCAAATAAAGATAAAGAAAATCCGCATGTTTTGCAATCACAACAACCGATTGCGTCGCCCTGTAAAGAAATAATAAATAATTCAGATGAACTTCTATTGACAATACGCAATAGTGAGCCAAATACGAAATTACTATTATCTGAACTTTCTACTACAATTAAGGACCCTGTATTTCCGAAAGCCGATGGCAGTCACCTGAACAAACTAAACGATTTGCAACATTTTAAACATGACGATTGGAACTCTATACGTTTCTCCGAGGCTCAAAAGAAATATGTGGCTACCCCCGGTTTTGTAGAACTTAATGTAAATGATGAGTTAGTTCGGTTGAACTCAATGGTTACGGATTCGACAGCAAATTCAAGAGTGTATATGTTAGAGCGTACATTCGCAGCGTTGACGAATGCAGTTTTAACACAAAAAGATGAGCTTCGATCGACATTACAAAGTATACCTAAGAGATTTGTCAATAGAGAATAAAACTGTCACCCCCGGCCAGCTTGGAGCAGCTTGGGTGCTCCACCAAACATATGCCAACTACTAGGTGGTATTCAAATTCAAAAATTCAAATTCACACATTTATTCAACATATTACACTACAACACGAAATAAAAACAACATAAGGAGCAAAAAGTTACAGACAATACCTTTCATGATGAAGCCTCCATTAATATTTCCGAATCAGCTAGTAATGGAAAAATTCAAAACCAAATGCAGCCATCAAATGACTGTACAAATAAAAGGTATGCTGGATTCTGGGGTTTTAGAAAAAGCAGATGTGTCTCCAAGTTACCTTTCAACTTTTTTCCTTATACCGAAACCAGACGGGACTTTTAGGCCTATTTTCAAACTGAAACGGCTCAACAACTTTGTCAAAACGAAAAAATTTCAACACTTCAGCCATTTCCGTGTACCAAGATTTTTACAGAGCGAAGATTGGATGGTAAAGATCGATCTGAGCCAGGCCTACTTCCATCTAGGGATCGCCGAAGTGCATCGCAGGTTCCTGAGTTACAACGGCACCTTGTACCAGATGACCAGCCTACCGTTTCGTTCGTACCTCAAACGTTTGCCTCCCTGACCAACTGGGTGGCCGAGTACATGAGAAGTCACAATATAAGGTGTGTAGTCTATCTGGACGACTATTTATTAGTGAACCAATCAAAGCACAGGTTACGACAGCAGCTGACATTTACAACTCACCTGCTCAGAAAACTCGGATGGACGATCAACTTGAAGAAGTCTGTCCTGGTTCCCACTCAACAGCTGGAGTTTCTGGGAGTCACGTTGGATACAGAGTGCAACAGCAGATCCCTGACGAAATCGAAGTGCCTAACGCTACGCACGGCACTTTGACGACAATTAGTGAATGGCAGGTGGTCAAACAGGCCCAGATCCTACTGGGGAAACTCGCTTTCACCTCGTTCGTGGTGCCCAGGGGGCGCATGCACTGTCGAGCGATGGAGTACTACAGTCGACAGCGCGTACTGCTGCAGACAGACAACCGCACGGTGGTCTCCTACATCAACAAGGAGGGCGCCACCAAGTCCAAGCCGCTGCTGGACCTCGCAATTTCATTATTGACTTTAATGGATCGATTAAATGTTACGTTGACAGCACAGTACTACCCGGGACGTTTCAACGCGAAGGTCGATGCTCTGTCTCGAGGCAGGCAGAAACCGGAGTGGCAATTGACGGGGCCGGCGACGGAAATCGGGCGCCCGGAGGTTGGATCTCTTTGCTTCGGAGGCCGCGCACGTGGTTGAGAGGTATGTGCTCTGGATCGTTTAGATCGGCGGGCGGTTTCCCACGATGCCTTTTGCCACCAGTGGAGTTACGAGCTGGGTTGGATATTTCCACCCCCAACCTGATCCCGAAAGTTCTTTTCCACTTGAACACGGCTCGAGGTCGGGTACATAGTGGTGGCACCGAAGTGGAACAAGGTATTTTGGAGGGCCGATTTAGCCCAGCGATTGTTACAGAAGCCCTATCTGATTCCAGACCTTTCGCGCTGCCTGGTGGACACAGAGACAGGGAAGCATCCACCTCAAATTCATGATATACAACTCGAAGCCTGGCAAATTTCGGGTGGGCTGATTTAATTCAAGACTGGTCTGAATCAGAAAAACTTCTCCTGCTGTCTAGCTGGAGATTGTCCTCATTGAAAACTTATATGCCAGCTTGGGCCAGACGGAAGGCATGGTGCGTTTTTAATTCGGTAAACCATAATAATCCGGAGCCTGTACAGGTCGCTCGCTACTTGGCACATTTGCACAATGATGAGAAACTAGCTTACAGAACCATATTAATTCACAAGTCGGTTAATGCAATATTCACTAATTTAACTTGTAAATCTAACTTGTAGATCTTTCTACTAACTTTTTTATAAAACATATTTTAAAAGCCATTTCAGTTGCTAAAGGAAAAAGGGTCAGACCCCCAATCTGGGACCCGAGAGTTGTTATTAGATATCTCAGCTTAAACTCTCCAGATGTGAACAGTCTGTATCAGGTTTCGAGGCGAGTTGCGATACTTCTTTTGCTGACATCAAGCCGTAGAGTCCATGATCTCACACTAATTGCCATAAATTCAGAATGTTTCATAGATGAAGGTGATTCGATCATATTCTGGCCGATCATATTCGGGTCCAAGACCAATAACGCTGACTACCAGCAGTCCGGATGGAGACAGCGCCAGCATCCCGACAGGAACCTAGACTGCGTTTACTGGGTAAGGAAACTTGTAGAGTTATCGCTCGAACGACGTCAATTATGTAAGTCCTTAAAATTATTTATAACAGCTAGAGGGGAACCTAAACCAGCTTCTAGGATTATAATTGGCAATGGGATAAAGTCTGTTCTAGAGGACGCAGGCATTACTGCGAGCCCCGGCTCAGTCCGCTCTGCGGTGGCTCCCTTAAATTGGTTGGAAAATTTTCCAATAGATATGATTCTAGAAACAGGAAATTGGAAACAGGAACATACCTTTAGATCCTATTATCAAAGAGAAATTCGTGAGATCAAAAACGATCAAGTTAACAAAACTAATGATTATTTAAAATAACTTCTATTTTGTTTTCATTATTAATTTGGTTTTATTATTTTACACCTTGCTAATAACCTAAGTTATTGCTTAAATTTACACATTATAGCATCGTTGTTTGTGCTTGGCAAACCCCTTAAACCAGGAGATAACAAACACATCAATCTAGACGGACTCCGGATATCGATATGGACAAATAATAGAGAGTTTTACCTTAAAATAAAACTTACCTATTATTTTCCTGAGATATCCGGAATCCTACCTGGTACATCATGAGCATAATGACATAAATAGTCAAGCGCAAACCGGAACGACGCCGTATTAATTGACGCGAAAACGATTAATCCGGAAGTCATGTTAGTGTGAAGAGGAGTAAACTAGACCAATCATTGCTCAAAAAGACAGGTGCTTGACTCAAGATGGATTCCGGATATCTCAGGAAAATAATAGGTAAGCTTTATTTTAAGGTAAAACTCTCTATTTATTTTTTACTCATAACCATGTTGCAAATATTATTTTCGTTATGAAAATTCATGGAAAAAAAGTAGTCAAATTACATTATTTCAGCTTCAAATTAGTCTTCTACTGTTAAGATAATAAATAAATAATGCTATAAATAAATCATACAAAGCATATGAAGATTATTTATCCTTTTAAGGATATCCTTTCTAATATTTTATTTTTCCTGTTTGAAAAAGTGATATTTTATATATTTTATGAACCCACAGTGTTTTTGAATTATGGAATTGATCTGAATTGTATCCATACCTTATAGTACTTAATAGTATTGTGCATTATAAAAAAAAGTTAAAGCAATATACAAAAACATTTCTCGACTTTCATCCGCACAAGAACAAACATTTCATCAAACTTTTTATAACAACCCATTTATGCAACTTGTCATATAAATTTCACCCTGACTTACCAAAGCCAATCCCTTCTGGCAGTAATCCAGGATATCCTGTAAAGAGGCCTTATTGCCCTGCGCTAATATCCAGTGCAGCAACGTTGGCTCATCCTTGCTGCTCTCGTACGAGTGTGCTTTGAAGGTCACTCCCTCATCAGACTCTACTAGTTCCTGCTTGTCCGATGAGCTGGGTATCGGCTCTCCTTGGGTTTCTTTGTTTTCAAATACTGGAACATAGGTGCAAAATTGTAGAGATGTAAAAATATTATTATTTTCGAGGTTTGTAAACCAGGCACAACAGATTGTTTATTGTCATGACATCTATATCAGTTAATTGTCCCTTAAAGTAATAAAATCAAATTTTAAATTGCTTTCAATTTTGATTTTTTCAAATGTTTCTTATATAATTTTGAGTGTAAATCTTGCTTTTTTTCATTTACTCAAAAATAACTTTTATTCCCAGCTAAATCATTAATTACAAATCTTCACGTGGTGAATAAAAATATTTAAAATAAAGCAAAGGTGCTTCGCTATGGACATCATTAGTCATTCATGGGTGCTAAGCCAGAATACAATTGCTCGGGGAGGATATTACTAATGTATGATATGTTGCTGTAGGCTTCAGTTTGAATTTAATTTTATTCCTCTGTAATTTCACTGGCTGTTCATCCCCTTTAGCCAGAACACAAGTACGAGAACGAACCTGGACTAAAACTAATAAACTTAAACGAAAAAATGTTTGCTAAAATAATCTGTTTAAGAAGAAAAATCACCAAAGCAAAACAATCTTCTACCATACTCACCATCCTCCTCCGACAGCTTAAACAGCTCAACTCCAAAATCTTGTGCCCTGTTCTCCGAGCTGTTCTCCAAGGGCTGGTTGACATGGTAGTGGTGGCCTTCGAAATCCGTGTCTTCAAACACGTCGAAGGCTGAGAACCGATGCGCTTCGGCATTCAGGCGTAAGGCAGGTAGGATCGGGATCTTGCCGAGCGCTTCTAGGACTTCGTTTAGGCTGTAAAGAATTTGGTGTGGGGTTTACACAAGTCATGGGAGAGCATGTGTGTGATGTTATGTACTTTACGACGGGTTTCATGAGCAAGCTCGGAATAGCATTGGCTAATAATATTCGTTAAGAACATGAGATTTCATAAGAATTTCTGGAAAAGCTTAAACTATATTTCTTCCGAAATAAAGTGTATGATTTATTTCGAAGTAACTATAACTGCGGTTTGAGTTCAGTTTATCAGATAATCCTATATTACGAAGATGGCTTGCACAATCGAATTTGTGAGCGATTAAACACATATAAGGTAATAGTTTATTTAAAATAAACCAGTACAAAAATCAAATTGTTTTGGCATCTTTAACAATTCTACAGTATTTATCATAAAATCGTGGTTATAAACCATTCCTTACTGTATCTACTAATAAAGAGTGTTTTACACCCTAACTGTTGTCAGCCCTAATGAAACAAACCCTAACAAGCCCTAAAAAAAAACAAAAAAATTTCTGGTGCATTTCAATTAGTTAATATACAATGAAAATCACCTTCTTTCGTATAACAAATAAGACCTTATATAAACAAGTGTACACGACATACATAAACTTAGAAGTGATACTCAATGCATGGCTAGTTCGAGTGACATAACCCTTTGTGACTAATGGAACCCTCGTGTAAGTTATGACATGACAAATTACCGGGACAACCATTAACGAACCTACCGAACACATTTTAGACATTCAGTTCACCCATTCTGGTTTGGGAAACCAAGAAAATGTGACTATCTCTAGGCCTATAAGATAATTTTTTCCCTCTACAAAAGTAGTGCCGGTTTATACTTGTACGGTCGAACAAAACTACCACAAAAAGCTTTGTTCGACTTGAGCAAACGAACTGCTAATATTGAACCTTTA
The DNA here is from genome assembly GCA_923062675.1 of Marasmarcha lunaedactyla. Lineage (NCBI taxonomy): Eukaryota > Metazoa > Arthropoda > Insecta > Lepidoptera > Pterophoridae > Marasmarcha > Marasmarcha lunaedactyla. The sequence goes on from OV281346.1 coordinate 23,687,063, forward strand.
TAAAAATCGAAATGATGCACAGTTATTACGTATTGTTTGTTATCTGAGGAGCACAACAGTTGTCAATGCTAAGATTTCCAACAAAAGGTCTTTAAAATCTTTCGTGTAAAATGATGATGGTGTACCTACTGTGCAGTGAATTATCTTATAAATGCGCATTAAATAGAAAATCCAATCAGGAGAGTAGACAATGCTTTTGGTTTAATTCCAAGAAGTCCATTTGTTAATAGTAAACCACGCTATGACTTTACTATTTTCTTTCAACTTCATCGTCTTCAATTTCACACATAATATCACCATCATCATGATAAAAGAAGAAGAAATATTAAATAAAACAGGCTCATGGACTTTATCCATTACCGTAAGAATAAAAGGGAAATTAGCCTATTAACTTCTGCACAACAACTCCTTCTAATGGGGCAAGAAATCAATCAGTTAAAATCAGTCTAACAGTTTTAGAGTTGTTCAATAATTTACATATAAACAAACAGAAACATAAACCACAACAAAACTTTCCTTTTTATAATAACAATAAGAACCTATCAAAGTATAGATTTATTACTACCTTCCCGACCACATTATTTTACAAATACTTACGTGTTAAGTTTCTCGTGATATTCTTCTTTTTTTAGTCGATGCTTTTTGAATGACTCTTTGAAGTTCTTAGATCTCTCCGTGAATTCGTTGTAAATGTCTTCAAGATTTGCTACAACAGCCGCCCAACCCTAAAAAAGTAGATTTACGTTTAAAACCTCATTATTGAAGCTAACATTAATATTTTGTGAAGTAAATTTCGATGCTCTTTAGTGATAACGCACGTACGTAGGGCGTTCAATGTATTCTCGGTATCGAGGTGATATACTAATGATGAGGGTAATTTAATTATCTCATTAGTTAATGACACTCTTTGAGGGTATAAATACAAAATTTCATTTAATTGCCGCCATTAGTATTCAAGATATCATTGCGAAAAGACAACTATGATGACTGATTCGACAATGATGAAAAAAATCGAGCATCGCGCAGTGATAAAATTCCTCACAAAACAAGGAAAAACTCAAAAAATTATCCATGAAGAAATGGTGGCTGTTTACCAAGATTCTGCGCCTTCACTATCTTCAATTCAGAAGTGGTCAAGTGAATTCAAACGGGGTAGAGAGAGCATTGAAGACGACCCCCGCGCTGGTGGGCCAATTTGTGCCGCTACTGAAGAAAACGTCAAATTAGTCGAAAAACTTGTACTTGAAGATGCCCGTGTAAGAGTGAAAACATTAGCAGAAATGACTAAGCTATCCGTGGGTACTATTCACACAATCCTTCATGAGCGCCTGAATTTGTCAAAGGTCAGTGCAAGATGGGTGCCGCGAATGCTCACCGCGCTGCAGAAACAAGTGCGAGTTGACTGTTGTAAGGAATTTTTGGACCTCTGTGGTGAAAATCCGCAAAGTATTTTCGATCGGATTGTTACTGGTGATGAAACGTGGGTTCATCACTATGACCCTGAGAGCAAGCAAGAGTCTATGCAGTGGCACAAAAAAGGATCAGACCCGCCGAAGAAGTTCAAAGTCACTCCGTCCGCAGGAAAGCTCATGGCCACGGTGTTTTGGGATTCTAAGGGAATCTTGCTAATCGAGTACACAAAAAAAGGTCAAAGTATTACTGCTGCATCATACGCAACCACCCTGCGTAATTTAAAGGAGGCAATTAAAGAAAAAAGACGTGGAAAATTAACCGCAGGTGTGTTGCTGCTTCACGACAACGCGCCGGTTCACAAGGCGCGCCTTGCCCAGGCTGCTGTGCGGGAGTACGGATTTGAAGAAATCAATCATCCACCCTACAGTCCGGACCTGGCCCGTAGTTATTATTATCTATTCCCTAATCTTAAAAAAGACCTTCGTGGAAAGCATTTTTCGGACGATGAAGAGTTGAAGGGAGCAATAAACGAACATTTTTCGGGCTATGAAGAAAAATATTTTTCAGAGGGAATTGAAAAATTACTTTCACGAACAAATAAATGTAATGAGATGTTAGGGGAGTATATTGATAAATAAAATTTATTCAAAATTTTCCGCCTTTTCCTTCATACCTATACCGAGAATACATTGAACTCCCCTCGTATAAAGCGTAGAAGCCGGATTTTATATTTTTATTAGCAATTAATCTCAAGGAGAAGTAGGTCAGTGCATTACACTTTTAAATTAAATGAGGTACTTATAAACTCTATCGTATAATATAGTTTGAAAACATTATAAATAAACGCTCTTCTCATACAAATATAATCAAACATATAATGATTTAAAAGAAGCTTTATTTTATTTGGCCTCGTGTCATCTGATAAGTTTTAATTTATTGTTAAACATTTTTAAAACCACTCTTGCACATGGATTTCATCTAAACATCATAGCAATAACATTTAAAAGATTGCTGTATCCAGATATATATCGACAAAGGGGGCATATATGTATAATTTCCAATTCAAACATTTAATAGGGTTCTAAATCTATTCATGTATAAAAATTGTTACCAAACACAGCTGGTAAGTTTACCATGGCGTGCCTGTTAATGCAAATTGTTGGATTGTCGAAATGACATCAGAATCTTACCAACGTACGAAAAAGTGGTAGATAAAATGCAATTATTAGCTCGAGTTTGAAACTTTCTGGGTGCCTGTAGGGTAACTGTATGCAGGGGTAGATTTAGTCCTGGCTAGGATCCCTATAAGTAGCGTTGCCAGCGTTTAAAGCCGGACATAGGTAGGCTTTTTGATTGCGAGTCCGGCCAAAATAAACAGTGTCCGGCTTTGTTAGGCTTTTTACATTTCGCAAACGAGCTCGCGCCGAGCGTGGCCGAGCATACCCCCTGCGCTCCGTGAAAAAGCTTGATTTTACATACAATTGTTTTGTCGTAACTATTAATACTGAGACAAAATCCTCAATAATGTAAGGTGTCCGGCTTTTCTACGCAAATGTCCGGCCAAACTGGTTGGTCTGTCCAGCTATTAGGTTTGGCGACCTGGCAACCCTACCTATAAGTATACCAACAGCTTGTACGCAGGACTCTTAGCTAATGAAATGAAGTGGAAAATACTTTGAATCCCTAAATACGAGTTCAAATTCAAATATTTATTTCTTAACATTGACAATTGCTTGTTCTTATTATACAAATAAACCATGGCTCTACCACCAGTTCGAAAAAACCTTCGTGAAGAAGAACTGGCAAGACTCTTCACGGGTATAATTTTTTCAAAATAAAGTTACAATGTCTCTTTATGTGTATACAAAATTATTATTATTTGCGTCTGTTAGCACGACAAGTATCCAAACGACGAACACCCTCAAACGGCACCCGTTCACAAGTTAACGCTTGTTCCGCCCTCTTCAACCATATTGGAGGGAATTGAGCGACCCGACACCCGACCCAACCAAGTAAAGTTACTTATGTCCTATAATTCTACTGAGAAGGCTAACAAGTCACAAAAACCACCTACGTGTATATGTAGTGAATTGAATAAACTAACAAATTGAATTACTTCGTTTAAGATTATCAAAATCGAATAAATTAAGGAAAACAGCACGCGGAATCGACGCATAAATACATTGGGATTCTCGTAATCCTTACAAAATAAATACCTACAGATTATGTTAAAATTATTTGAAACTATGTCAACGAGACGTCGCCGGCGGCGGCGCGCCACGTGCTACAGGCGTGCTTATCTATTTGTAAACATTATTACTACTTCTAGACAAGTCTTTTTAGGTTATGATTTAAGAGAATGGTGTCACGGTTTTGCACGAATCCAAGTTGTGATTGTTTATATGAGCTGCAAATACTAAGCATCAGAATAAACTTTTGTTAAATTCCACATTAGTTTTCCTGACTAACAATTCTTTAAATATATAAGTAAATTATAATGCCAAGAAAGCGCAGTCAATGACTGGCTGAAAATATACTTGATACAAACAAGATTACATTCACCTGGAGTTTGTTTATGAGGATAAGGTGACAAGTAAATCACTCGTTTTATGAGTGATTCATACGAGACATACCTACATAATTATGATGTTAGTGTAACATAAGTCTCTTAGCTCTTAGTATATTATTGATAAAAAAATATGTCAATATCATAACTTTTTTCTACTTCTTAAAGAGAGACATTTTTCTTAAACAAAATAATCCTAACACTAAAGTTTAAATACAAAAAAGAACCTATGTTCTTTTTACATTAACCATTTACTTAGCCTAGAACTCACAGTTTACGAGAGACGCTTCGAGTCTAAAGATGAGCATTATTTTGAAAAAATAACATAATATTTCAAATTGAGGAGCATATCAATTGAGGCTGTTAAGGATTTTAAAGAAATGTTACAAAATAGTAACGTTTTGTTTAAAGGATTGGCTCACGAAAGCGGGATTTATTTATTCAAAAGTCTTACCTGATGCTGCAAATGCTGTTCATGTACCAGGGTCTCACAACTCCTAGACACGTCATGTGCAAGATCACTGAACTGCTGGGCCAGATTAGCACAGTTTATCACAGTATGCACTGTGGGCTGCATAGCACAGCACATTTCTACAGAGGCCTTCAACTCTGCAAACGATTTTCCATCGATACTTCGAATTTCGCTACGAAGTTCTCCAGAGCTAAGTTCCACTATGGGGCTTAGATCGCTACATACTGTAAAATAAGTTACACATATAACAACCACATATAGTCAAAGTAGTTTGGGACTGCTCAAATCAGACTGGCCAAATGTATATTACAATTTTAACAACACCATTTAAATCGAGGCAAAACGAAAAGTCACCCATAAAAGAAACTTAAACTAAGCATTTAGATGTAAACCTTGAAATGAGATAATTTATCATTTATTTATTTATTTATTTATTTACGTATTAGGGAAACAAACAGCATAACAATATCTCTTAAACATTAAACATTAAACAAATAAATATTACATAGGCCAGTAAAGTTTCCACTGTTAAATTACAAATTTAAGAGCAGGTTATATTCTTGTTACAAATGACAGAAAAATAAAATGGTATTCTATATAATTACAATTCGAACTTAAAATATATAATATAAAACAGGAATATCTAATATAAGTGGATTAATTCAACTCTTTTAAGGTTTCAATTTTGTTTCTTAAAAATTGGGGAAGGGTTAATGCAAAAATATCATTATTTGTACATAGTCGGTTATAGCTATTACATGACCTGGGAATAAACGAGTTCATGGCATAATTTGTTTTATAAGGAGGGCACACAAAAATCTTCTGTTTACGAGAGCTAAGGCGAGGACAACCGATACTTATTTTACTCAACAAATATGCCGATTCAACATAGCTATTAATTATTTTGTACAGAAATATTTGGTCTTTTACATCGCGGCGAAATTGGAGGGAATTCATGTTTTCTAAATTGTAGTGCGGCCATCTGAAGCTAATATATTTAATAAATTTATTTTGAATACTTTCAATATTGTTCTTGTAAATTTGGTATTGAGGGTTCCACAAAGTTGACGCGTATTCTAATATGGGGCGGACGAAACTATTGTACAGTAATAAGATGGTTTGATATTTAATAAAATTACTTCCCGTGCGTCTTATAAAACCTAACATACGAAAGGCTTTATTCACTATGTAGTCTATATGCAGAGTAAAGTTTAGTTGATTGTCAAGTATCATGCCGCCTATGATTAATTTCTTGTGCAGGCCTGCGCAGACGACGGAATTTTCTCCGAGGCAGGAAAAAAAGTACGCTCCGCGAATAAAAAGTCCGCCGCGAATTTACCGCGAACTCAACGCACACGGTGTGCGATCATTTGTTGCCCGGAAATGTAGAAATAAACGTGGACTAAAGTCCGCCATGTGCGTTGCTTCGCCTAGTTACACAAGTTCCATTATTTCGGGGACTCCCCGGTCCTTTTGTCCGGTCCGCTCTCTGCATGTCCTCGGTTTTTCGGGGTACTTTTTGTACGCGGTACTTTTAATCCCTCGTTTGCGTTACTCGATATGGCCTGCTCAGACGACGGACTTTTGTCCGCGGACTTTTTTGTTCGCTAAAATAGATGGAAACATTTTGATCGCCAGTTTGAGGACATGCAGAGAGCGGACCGGACAAAAGTACCGGGGAGTCCCCGAAATAATGGAACTTGTGTAACTAGGCGAAGCAACGCACATGGCGGACTTTAGTCCGCGTTTATTTCTACATTTCCGGGCAACAAATGATCGCACACCGTGTGCGTTGAGTTCGCGGTAAATTCGCGGCGGACTTTTTATTCGCGGAGCGTACTTTTTTCTCCGCCTCGGAGAAAATTCCGTCGTCTGCGCAGGCCTGGACAAGAAATTAATTATAGGCGGCATGATAAATATATAATAAAAAATATACTTTTAATTTAAATAAAAGCTGATGGTATGTTTTAACGATTATTTTAACTGTTAAGCTTATTGATAGGGTTTTAAGTTAATGTTCTATCCAAATTATATGTGCTTCAAAGATAGGAATTATACTTAGAACAGATTTTTCGTACGTAACATTAAGTCAGTTATTTTTAACGCTAATCAGTCCTTAATAAAACGTTATGTTGCGTTATGGACGAGATTTCAGATTTTGTATAATTAGGTTTACTTAATATTAAGATATTATGAATATTCTAAATCATTTGTTTTATTTTATACTTACATAAAATATCATGATTGCTAAAACCCTATGTCCGTTCTTTCACAGTGACATTTGTCAAGTCTAGCTTGCTATTTTTCAAAACCCGTTAACACGTTGAAGTGAGCATCCCATATGGCTATAAGTTGTGTTGTGACACAAAATTTTTACAAGAAAGAGACGTCTATATCCGTTGTCACAATATACATGATTTAGTCATAAAATCGTCTAATACGGCGGTAGAATTTTAAAAACTTGATACATTACGGCGGAAGGACATAACTATTAGGTCCAGCCTAAAAGAAAAGACGTGGAGTCACGTTGTTCGCAGCGTGAATAATATAAACTTGACGTGTATACACGTTGTGTCACATTATATTTTACAGAATTAGACGGGTAATCACGTTGTTCACTTCAACGTGTTAAGTCTACATCGGTATTTCTCAAACTTTGATATGTTTCGTTGGTTTTCATCAAACACAGAAATGTCCAAATTCAAAAATGATTTTACCGTGTAACATCTTATTTGATTTTGGTTTTTATGTACTCTTCGACAAATGAAATCCTATATGAATCACCATTAACCAAAAATCCTACAAAAAACAAATTACCAATAACCAAAAACATGTTTTCATCATTTCTCATTTTTCCTTAATAGTAGACATACCGGGGTTTGATATTTAACTACTCATATATATATATATCTTATCTTGCACTTTTAAATTATAAATTCTTGTGATTGGTATCTCACAAGGCTCTATGATTTGATGAAAAGGTCATTCATCAAATCTCATAGTAAAAATACCAAAATATGTTTATTTTATATAAATAGGTTTATTTTCATTTATTCTCATGTTCAATTTTAATTATATAGATTCGCAGAAAAAATCTTATTCTTTTATTTTACTCTTTATTTACTGAGTTTTTTCAGATAGAAATATAAAAAAAATGGTAATATCATAGCCGATTTGATTTTGTGATTACATATATATATATTCCAAGTCATAAACGATCTTTAGATTCATGATCAAACCTATGATTAGCTATAACCCTCATTGATTCAAAGATTATTCTTTACAAACACATCTTTTAAAATGCTCCTTCAGTTTCAAAGGTTTCATTTTCACAAACACAGTTTTTACCTGACTGTTTCAAATAGCTCTCCTTCAGTGCAGATTTGCTGAACATATAAATAGGATTTGTGTCTGTCCCTGCACTGTATGAGGACACCATATGATCTGCCTGAAGAACCTCTCCACCACTTATCAGGAGGACCAGAGATGATGCTGGTATCTTCGTCCTCCTTTCTATTGCTGCTTTTAGACTTGAAACACTGGAAATAAATATTATTTTACATACTGATACAGTATATATATATATTTGTATAATAAATAATTTTTACTTTTACTTACTGCACCACCAAAATTATAATATTTACTTGCGAGTTTATAAGAAAGTGGTGGCAACTATATCAAGTGCCTATGTAGATCTATTACCATTAACACTTACATTAAATTTAATGAAATATTAAATATAATATTGTACTAGATAAACACTAAGATATACTACTAATAGACCAATATAACTTATATTATCATATATAATTACATTACTTTAAATAAATTAGCAAAACAATCAATTAAAACTTCATCAACAGTGAACAACATCATAATAACAATTAAAATATCTTGTCTATTGACAGCATAAACGATACATTTAAACATAACATTATTGTAATTTTTACAGAAGCATGATTCAGGGTTTTCCTATATCTATCATCAATTTTTAAACCCACCTTTGCAAAGTGAGGCTCATGTCATATGTGGTCATTTGACCAGCATCTACATGGAAAACATACAACATAGTGGCAAGTTTAGTAGATCCTTTAAATAATGCTTCAATACATCACTTCCAGGTATAAAGGGAAGTCTGTGCAGACTGAAATAAAAAGGTTGGCTTTAAATAAATACAATTTTTGGATTTTAAAGCTGGTATTTCTTGGCATGGTATTTCTCTTAGCTCACAAATTAACAAAAAAAACATAATGTTTAAACAAAATGATTATTAAAACTGTTTCAAATATAAAGCTTGCAATATTGTATCAAAATACAAACAAATATGTTTTAGTACATGTTTGTTTATGTAGTCCAGAAAACCATAACAATAAAATATGTACTAGTTTCTGAAGAATGTGGCTTATCCAAAATTCAAAACCCAAAATAAAAATACTCAAGTACAATTCATTGTAGGTATATTTTTTGCGTTCCAACAACAAAGGTCTAGCACTTACGGAAATAGTCTCTATCGCGCAGTTACTCCTTACAGAATACATTAATCCTAAACAAACATTTTAACGGTGAACAAACTTGTACTGGTTATGAATGCAGTCACAAGTACACAAACACTGATTTAAGGACTCCTCAAAAATCATAAGGTCACAACACCATCATTTTGCAAAACGAAAATAAAATTGTAATTGTAACACTAAACAACCAAACTTGACTGATGGACGACTGTTCTGTCAGTCCGCCACCTCACTCAGTTAGTCACTCATTCACATCTTCCGTTGCCATTAAAAAATACAAATAAAGCGGTTTTTTTTTGTGACACGCTCACAAAAATAATAATACATATTATTTTATAAAAACATTCTTCTATAAAAATATTATAGTGCCATCAAAGTTTATTTATTTATTTGGAAAACAAAGTTGTTTAATAGTTAACAAAAATAGGCTTATCACCACCATGGATTGTGTTATTACATCAGGGACATACAGAATATTTGTTTTATGCAATAGATAGAATGTACAACATATTAAAATAGTATGATTAAAAAATGCAAAAAAATTGGCGAAATGGCTTTTTTGAACTTACTACGTAAAATTAGCCTTTGATTCACCTATTAGTTTAGTTTTTTGGTTATACTTTAGGTGTTTCCGCAGGCGTAACTTAAAATACATCAGCCAATTAGATTTTTTAAAGTCAAGAGCTCACCAACCTGCCATAAAATACAAAATGTTTCAATCAGGTTTCAACCTAAAGTTCATCGTTAAAGAGTTCATTGCCGAATAATATAAAAGGATTGCCTTATTTAAATAGTACTGTCTCGGACCAGAGTCTTGGTGGTCTAAGGTTCCGCAAAAGCAATGTTGTGAAAGATTCAGTGAATTAAATAACTATACCAGTTAGTTAACGGCGGCATCTAAGTTTCATAACCTGTTTATCATGTCGTAGACAAATTTTTCCCAAACTATGTGTTATTGATCTGATAGTTTTTTTTAAACCACTCCAGAGGTTTATCCTGTGTTTGCGTAATTTCTAGTTTATATGATTGACGGTCTGAATTGTATTCGGGTCGTGTGGGATAACTGTCATGCCATCTATTGATAGAATGTCACCGTTACCTATTTTCAATAAGACATCTGGGAGTGTTGCAGGTGACAGACCCTCCATATAATCGCGTATATTTTTTAATGCGTTGTATTTGTACTGCGAGTAGAGAAGAGTAATGTCTTTCTGCCCGGCAGGAAAAAATGGAAAGTTTTGGGCATTTTGGGAATAAATCTTATTTCCCCAAACAGATGCCCGATCACTGGGCAAAAAAAAATTGTCTGTTATAACAGTTTGTAGTCAATTAACGAGATTAAAACCTCGTTTATGTGAATGAACTGTGTAGCACAGTGGTAGAGCTTGAATAAAAATAAAGGGAAAAAAAAGGAAACAGTCAATATAAATTATTAACTCATATTTATTTTTCAAAAACGATATTAAGTAGACGATTTAATGATTTGTTTAGAAAAATAAAAAATAAAATCTAAAAATAAACATGAAAATATTCTAAATGATCATGACTTAGCACTTATAGTTGATATGCCGACTAGTTTGCGTGACGGTCGTCGAGTCGATACTCAGCCCCTTGATGAAGGTATCCAAATGAGATCGCAACTAGTCGGCAAATGTGGCATATTAACCGTAAGTGCCAAGTTGTGATAATTTATTTTATTAAAAATAGGTATAGACGTAACTTTTAATAAAAATATTACGTATTAAAACAACAAATGATAAAAACTAATATTTGAATCTTTAAGCATAGATATTAAATTCAACAAATGCAATGCTAACATAAGACCAGGTAGTCGATTCATTTGTAAATTGTAAAGATGGTAAAAAAGAAAAGACATACAACGATATATTATTAAAACTAGTTTCTCAGAATAACACACATGTGTGCCGAACAACTAGTGTTCCATGGATTAAAATTAAATTCAAATTCACACATTTATTCAACATATTACAGTACAACACGAAATAAAAACAACATAGGGAGCAAAAAGTTACAGACAAATAGTTATATAATATATTTACAATTGTTGATTTAATACTAAGAATAAAATAAAAATATTATGTCAAATAACTAATCGCGCTGTAGTGCACATGTCAAAAAGGACACGCCTCAGCATTATGCTACAGCGGCAGCCGCAGCGCTGATCTTCCGACTTGCCCTAGTTGAATAAATAAATACAATACTAAATAAATACAAAATATTAAATGTTAATAAGTACTTGAAATATTACATTCGTACAATACCATTATATATACTACACATAAATAAATTTAAAATAGATAAAGCAGTGAATAATAGGTATAGGTATCTCCAATATTGACATAGGTGCCCCTGCTACACATATGTTGGAACAACACGTACTCCACTCGGCAGCATCGTTTGGTGTTTAAATAGAAGCAGTTTGAATGATTTTTTTAAACCCATTCAATGATCCGAGTTTACGAAGTGGGGGTGGAATGTTGTTCCAACACTTGGTTGCCGAGTATTTAAAACTGCCATGAAAGGCAGCTGTACGATGCCATGGCATATTCGATGGCCTGCTCATGCTACGACATGTCCCAGATTTCGAACGCCATTCTAGTTTTTTATACAGGTATTCTGGTCGTCCCGTGTTTATTACCCCGTACAGCAAGGTTCCTAGGTGTAATTCCCTGCGATAAGCCATTTTAAGAATGCGAGCGTCATTAAAAAATGGTGTCACATGTGTGCGAGGCGGGATCTTAAAACAGAAACGAGCACATGCGTTCTGTACTCGCTGCACGACTCTGTCAGAACGAGCAAGCAGGCGGGGTCCGTACACCAGACTACCATATGTCAGTTTTGATAGAATGAGTGCATAGCAAAGTTTTATCCGCAGTTCTACGCTAAGAAAATCACGGATGCGGTATAAAATATGAAGTCTGTTGAAACAGTTTTTTGCAGTTTCCATCACGTGATTCTCGAAGCGCAGCTGTTCATCCATTAGCACCCCCAAATTGCGGACTTCTGACACACGCTCTATCCCCTCACCCATGACAGATACCACGGGATTAAGGTCAGATATACAGCGGATTTGGTGCGGAGATCCAAACAGAATGAGTTTGGTTTTTTTCGGGTTCAGTACAAGTGCGTTGGACTCCGACCAAGAAGTTATTCTGGCAAGATCTTCGTTCTCTGCTGCATTGGAATCCTCAGGATTAAATGCTAAGTATAGCTGTATGTCATCAGCATACATATGGTATCTGCAGTGCCGAATGACAGAGCATATATCAGCGGTGTACAGAGTAAACAATAAAGGTGCCAATATAGAACCCTGGGGAAGGCCTCTGGTGATAGGAGAAGAGCTGGAAAATACGGAACCACCATTTTCACCAGCCAATCTAACCTGCTGTGACCTATTGCTAAGATAGCTTGAGAACCATTTGATTGCTGTGGGATTAAAGCCATAGTAAGCCATCTTAGAAATAAGCAGTGAAATATTCACTGATTCAAACGCCCGCGAGTAGTCCAGGCTTAAGAAATTAGTCAAAGGCTTAAGAAATACAACAAACATGTTTGATTTACAAATTAATTATTTTAATTTTTGTTGTATATGAATTCCAATCGAAATCGTGTTTTAAAAAAATATTTCTTTAAAAATATAGATGCCCAGATAAATGCCCAAGGGAAGGAATTCACAGGCACTTATCGGGAATATTCCCAACTTGCCTAAATGCCTGGGCATTTGCCCATCTGTAACTGCGAGCTTGGTCTTTTCAGACAGGCTTTAGCTTAGTCAGCTCGTGTTTCTCAAGGTAAGGGTTTAATTTAGCTCATGTTTCTCGAGGCACCACAGGTAAAGGTTAAATTTCGTTTGCTCATGTTTCTCCAGGCACCACAGGAAAGCTTTAATTTCGTCAGCTCGTTTTTCTCTAGACACCAAAGGTAAAGTTTGGTGGAAATCTCCTTCTAGGTCACGGCTCTCTTCATATTTTGGTTTCCGCGAATGTCCTACAGTGTCTTGATAGCCACAACACCTCCTTTGAGCGCCATTATATTTTTTAAAACTTCATCCAAATAATTCTCTTTAAATATGTTACATTAAGATGTTTCTGCAAATGTCAAATTGCTTGGCAATTTCGGCCACCATCTAGAAACGTGGCTGCAAATCCGAAAGAGCTGACAGCAAGAGTGATGTCACGAGAACTTAAAATTTTTGGTAATACCAAATTTATTAGGGAAGGTTTTCCATCCACCCCGAAAGAAGAGTCGTCCTACATGTATTTCGATGCCGGATATAACTTTATGTCTAAACAAATATACAGTCTATCCGGTTATGAACTGGCGATATTCTAGGTACGTTTAATAACACTATTTTTATACACAAATACACTAGTAAGTGTTTTTTGTTAAAAATTTCTTTGCGCGTGTACTAACTGAGATAAAAATAGGCTTAAAGGGCAATAATATTGTCTGTCGCTTAACTGTACAAAAAAAATCTGAACTTTAACGAAACTGTTTGAAAAAATAAAAATATCTCAAAAAAATGCGCAAAAAAATTGCAATTTAGTAAATTACTGTAAAAACAGCTCGTATGACCACATCTTCTTTGGAGAGAAAAAAAAACTACCACAGTAAAAGTGTCACCGTTTTCGAAATATTCTCGACTTTTAATTTTTTCAAAAAATGCCACCTTTAGTCAGTTTTTTGTTGCTGGGTGTGTATTTTTTTTTTTTTGTAAATGTTCTAGAATTGATCTACGATATGCAAATATCATTTTGTTAAATATCATTAGGTATCATTGAGAAATAACATTCTCACTATTTTTTTCTACAAAAATTATTTAGGTACCTCAATTTTGGCATCCAGTGGTGAAAAAATAATGTACTGGACTGTCACTGCACATTTTACAAAAAAATTACGTATTTAATAAAGGTTTTAGATAGGTTTAATACTGTTCATAATTTTGTAGAAAAAAAAGAAATTGCCATTATCTTTTATATGCCTGAACCTAAGGCGTAATGCGAACCGTGCCTATGGGTTGCGAGGTCAACGGGGCAAAAGCTTGGTTGCAAAAGGGGCGAAATCTTATACGCAGTTAGCCTTACCCCTGCAAGCGAGATTCTGCACCCTTGGATTCAATATTTCCTTAGCTACTTGTAGGACAAGAAAGGAGGACAACACACAATAAAAAAGCCCTAGACGAAGAACAGAAGGAACTGGAGTGGTTTATCGGTCTAGATCTGACAGCGGAGGAAGAGGCGGTCCTTCTTAGAACAGGACGGACTCGTCGATGGAAATTAAAACGCCTACCACACAGGCACGTAAGGATCCTGCACTGGGGTCGGACCGGTTCCAGACGGTGGCCCCCAAAGGTCACCTGAAAACAAGGGTTTGCAAAGCCAAGTGAATCTCTGGAGCCAGCAGGTCCGACAACGCATTTCAGAGGCAAAAAGGATTCCTTGAAAAGAGTCCTTCGAGCTGGCAAAAAAGCTGACGTGAGATTTGCCTAATGATGCACAAAATAGGTGACGTGAAAACGCCCGCACATTGAATACGAGGCTCGGCATCTATAGCAAAAAAAAGCGGCCAGATTAGCTGAAACAGCTAAATCGGACAATTTGAATGTGACCTGCCAGTCACGATGGGGGCACAGCTAAGAGAACACCGTACCAGTGGAGGAGGATGTGGTGCAGCTGACTAACAGCACAACAACAGCGACTGCAGAATAGGCATACTTAACAGTGTGCCTATGATGCAGGAGCAGGTGTGCCATACTGTGCAAATAGAGATACCTAAGGTACCGCCAGTCAGTGGCAAATATCTTCAGTACGGAGGTATTTCTAGCAAATCAGGCTGGCTGTTGATGCTGTACAAAAATGAGAGGAGAAGGGAGTGGATGAAAAGGGAGATTGGAAAGTTGGACACCTTGGAAACTAAGCACAGCTTAGCTTCGTCGACGAGGCCGATTTTCCAAGACTCATTATTATCTCCACCTTCATCCCCAAAAACATGTTTCTTTCCGTTGAGAATACCGTCCTCCCGTTGAAGAGCAAATTGAGGGTCTGAAAGCGGACGTCTGGAATGACCGCGGGAAAGGAACCGGTGAGGTCCTCAAGGCAGTATGAATCTGCTCCAGCCCAAACGCCTGAAGAGCAAATAGCTTCAACGACGACCAGGCAGAAGCAGCCTCAGCCTGTTGAGAGAAGACATCCCCCGACCCCAGAAGCGCGGCCCCTCCTGTGTCAGCACTGGACAGTTCCCCAAGCCCATATATGCTATGGAATTCCGCTATGACGCACTGTTGGCCGTAAGGGTCTCTGACAAGGATGTCGACACTGAGTCGATTCCCTGCACCGACCTAACTAAGCCAGATAATGCTACCCCAAAAACGAGGCGAAGAAGGTGAGGGCAGCTCTTAACCTTGAGCTTCCTGGCAACCGACACAACACCCAAGCCAGCTCTGATCCCAGTTGGTCCTCGGCCACCAGAACCTAAAGTCCGAGGTGCAGAATAAGGTTGGGCGCCGAGCAGGGGAGGAATACAGACCGGCACCTGGACTCCAACTGGAAAGACCCCGGGGTCAATCTGGAAGGGGAAAGATCGCAGGGCCTGGCAACAAGTATCGGCTCAATAGTGCCAACACGGTGCCAAGTGAAGGTCTTGCAGGCCAAACTCCAACACGCCACTGCTGCCATATCAGTGATGGAACAGACGTTCAAGTCTGATGGTCTTTACCTTGCACTCATCCACGGGCCGTGAATAACCAGCCTTACAATCGTGGGACTGGACACATCAGGCTCTCTCTTCAGAAAAGGCTTTAATTTTCTAACAGTTACATATCTGTTAACCGTCCTTGTAGGATGCGACGCGAATGAAAAATGGCAGATCTATCGTCATTCCTCCTAAAGGCGATAAAAAAAAGTGGTCGACCCTTGGATCAGGAACACAGGCACAGGGATAAACCGCACAGCTCTTGCTACATGACTGTGTCCACAGGGACGAGTTCTGTCCCCCCTTTTACGAACACTGACTGTGGAATCACTGAGTGTCAACGACTTAGTCTCCACGGCTACGATGTGATTGGATTCACCTATTACATCTGCATCATCGTTAGAGGATCGTGTCAGGAGATCCTATCATACCTCATCCAAGAAGCGCTGAACTTTACAACAAAATGGTGCAAGGACAAGGAATTGCCTTGCCGCCAAAATTTATACTGCCGTTCACCAAAAAAAGGAAACTTCACAAACTCAGAGTGCCTAAAATGGATGGAACCACAATAGCGTTCTCTAAAGAGAACATAATAGAACGTACACTTACCTACAAACAAACGAATTAACAACGCCACACAGAAAGCACAAATCTCACTGTAATGTGTGGCAGAATTGTAGGATCAGGATGGGGACTAACACTCAAAATGGTCATGTGGATTCTTGACGCTTTTTGTTGACGTTGTTTGCTCCCATGCATCTCATAGCCCTCAAAGAGACTGTGGGAAGCATGGTTAGAGCCAATCCCAAGAGGAAATGCATAAGCTCTCAGAAACCATGGGCAACCTGGAGGAACCTGTGGCTACCAAAGGAGGAACAGAAACAGGAGAATTCAATAAGGAGCTCTGAAAGGACTTTTGATATCAAGTCTCACGGTGCCTGTCCTAGACCCTGCGCTGCTCCCACCACACGACGTGTTGTTCACACGACGGACGCCGATGGAAAAGGACGAGCTTTAGCGACGCAGGGACTTTTATAACATCGATGGTAACGGCGGTGCGCATTCCTGCGGCGATCTATCGCTATTGTTCCTGTCTCATACACGCGGATTTTCTCTCGCTCTTGTTGCTGTCTCACTCACATAAATTATGTGACTGCAATAATTGTTTATGTTAATGGGAAAATCTCAGTAAATCTTACGAAGGTCTAATAATCTACATATTCTCGGAGAGTAAAGCAGCACCAATGGCATTCAACCCCACTAGTGTTAACTCCAAACTAGAGCCACAATGCCACGAGACTCTAAACAAATACGCTTAAAATGGGTCCCAGAACACTCAAACATCTCAGGAAATTAGAAAGCTAGTTGGCGAGAAAAGGCGCAATGGATGGACAGATTGGTCCGGAACCCTTCTGCAGGATCCCAAGAAGCCTCACACGACAGACAGTAAAGATGTGAATAACAGAAAGTAAACGTCTCTGGACCAAAGCATAAAGCATGGATCACTCTAGGGCACTAATAAAAGGATTCTCAAAATCCTACACCAGACAACTACTATCACTCAACAACACCCAGCTGAGAATTATACTGCGCGCACTGACAGATCACTACAAGTTAATGAAACATAATAATATGTTAAACATAGGTTTCGCGGATCTACTAGATCTGCAGTTTCTGCAATATGGAAAAGGAAAAGCCACTACATCTACTTTGCCAGTGCGATGCACTATGTAGTACACGAACTATCCGCTAACATGAATGAACAAATATGAACTAGACGCCAGGGAAATCGGATACTTCGCTTCCTGGACTCTATTGGAGTAAGCAGTGAGCTATAAACAAGTGGACTTACAGAATAGATCTGATAGGCGTGACAGGGCGCAATACAGAGTTACTAATACTAATAAATAATAACTTTTGGGAATTGAGAGGTTATGTTACGAAAATTTATCAACGCAAACTCTACACCCGTCAAACATTGAAACCATTGACCCCAACCAATGGACAAGCCCTAGCTGCGAAAAGAACGTACATACCTAAACTTGAAAAAAACATAAAATGGCGTCCATTTTTAGGGTTGCACAACGAGTATCGAATCTACTATCGATATAATAAATAAATAATAAATCCCCAGACCAACACACCAACTGTATGGCTCCAAAGTAAGCAGAGCTTGTGTTATGGATGACCATACAGCGAACTGGGGGGGATCCCAGAACAAACATACATATATAAATACAAACAACCATGACCCGAGAACAAACATCTGTGTTCATGCACTATATATTGAACTTGAAATATAATATTGAAATTTAATGAACTTTTGTAAGAGATCGACGTAAATGAAATAATCATAGTTTATGGTTTATTTACTTTCTTTATTTAGAGAATTCTATTGATATAAAAAATAAAGAACTATACAGTTTATTTTCGTAAGTCGTAATAGTCCCGTCAAATTAGCTGGAAAATAGTGGTCAGTTTGCATTAATTCCCAACATGCTGAATTTTGGTACAGACCTTGGGTACACTATTATAAATAAAACACCGAAAGATCCCATGTTTGCTTAAAAAGTTATTCAAGGTCAAGTATCAAAGTTTTCGGTTCAATCAATTAAAGTCTGGCTTGTCTTCGATGATTACGATTCATAAATAGACAAAACAACTGAACTAGCTATTACTACTACTAGAACTGAATAGGCAGTCAATAACAAAATTAACAATTCTAAGCAAACTTAATTCCATCTTTCTTCACGCCTTTTTGTTTCAAAAATACACGCACAACGGCAAGCAAAGCAATTACCGTTTCGATATGATTTACTGCGTAAGCGCCTGTTATCATTTGCATCGAAAGTATGAAAAATAAAAACATATTAATAATGATCATCGATATCAATTAAAATTAATGAAAATCAGGAGCGTATTGTTGAGTGGTTAGGGTTGAATGGTTTGGTCCTAACCCCCTAAAAACAATTTTTTTGGTAACTGAGAAGATATAAAATCAAACTCTTGGCGTAAAAGTTGTTTTTATAGACAAAGTAACCTAAGCAAAAAATCTCTGAGTATTAATGGACGAAAATTTAAGGTTTGAAAATCATGTACTTAATACTGTTAAAAATTGCTACTATACTTAATATTTAAAATATTATACCAGATACGTCAACATCTCAGTATAGAATTAAGAATATATCTGTGTGAAAGTCTCATCTTTTCAAAATTAAACTACGCCGACTCTGTAATAGCTCACTGTTTATTAGCTCGTACAAAAAAAAATTATACAGCGTATGCAAAACTCTTGCGCTATATTCCACCCCGAAGTCACATAACGCCATACCTAAATAGAAGTAACCTGTTGAACATGGAATCGTGACGAAAACTTCATTTTGCCATCTTACTCTTCGGTGTTATTAAACATCAAAATCCTCCATACCTTTTTGATAAGCTTAAGTTTTCGAAATGGCCGCCCCTTTGTTTCAAACACAACGACGTTGTGTATGATGAGTGTTTTTGCCGTAATGAGTGTTTTTGTTTAACGGCCTGCAGCAAATGTTATGTTAGAGCTAGAAGAATGTTTTTTTTAGTATTCGAAAGCTAATACGATGTAGAATTAGATGAAATAATAATAAAATAATAAATATATGAGATCTTATTAAAAAAATCGTCAATTTCCTGAAAATTAACACAAAAAAATCATTTTTTTCCAAAAAATTTTTATTTTTCATGTGAAGATAAATTTTTATGGGTACTTTTTGTTTGTAAATCAGTATTGCCATTGTTTTTCTGTCATTTTAGTTTTTATTTGAACACGATAGGCCATTTAGTTCAAAAGTTATAGCAATTTATTTACATAGCTTCAAATTTCCCGAATGAAAAATTAAAAACATCATAACTCCTACAAAAATTTTATTCTTTTCTGTCGATAAAATTCGGTCTAGTTTCCCCCATTTTAATATGTGCACATTATAGAGATTCACCCTGTATAATCAAAGCTCTTTTCTATATAAGAAAAGAAACAATAAATGGCGAATGGCCACCTGCTATGACGTCACTACATGATTGATATTTTAGTGATAACATTCAAAAATAGTACTCTCTCTTTCTTTTATTAGCATTTTTGTATAAGTAGAGGGAGACAACCAAGTTCTTCCTCTTCTATGATTCGATATACATAACTACTTATTTATATAGGACATTACGACTACTCAATGTATTTATCACAGCGAGGTGATAAAAATAAACTGTATAGTTATTTATATTAAAATAATTATAATGAAAGTAAATAAACCTATGATTATTTCATTTACGTCAATATCTTACAAAAGTTCATTAAATTTTAATATTATATTCAAGTTCAATATTTAGTTCTAAAATATCGAGAGCAGACTCGATACTCGTTGTGCAAACCTAAAAATGGACGCCATTTTATGTTTTTTTTTCAAGTTTAGGGATGCACGTTTTTTTTGTAGCTAGGGCTTGTCCATTAGCTGAGGTCAATGATTTATCACCTCGCTGATTGAAACCGTGGCTGGTTTACACCCGTTAAGTGGTTAAGTTGGTAACTAAATGTTAACTAAATTTTAAGTTAAAAGTTGCGTGTAAACAGTCAGTTAAGTGACAAGTGGTAACTTAAAATTTAGTACGCAAGTGATTAAGTAGATTAGGATTCGTTCCATTTTTCGTATAAGTAGGTGGGCGGGGCTTCTCACTTAACACGTTTGGACGTGATTTTTTAGTTAAGTGCATAAGTTGACAAAGCGGGTGGCGGCAAGAGCTCGTATTAATGTCGCATTTTATATATTTTTTAAAATGTCGGAGTAGAGTTTGGTTTTTACTTTAAAATTTGTGGAAGAATATTTCAGGGTGTTACGACACCAATCGATCGACCATCGAATGGCAGAATAGAACAGTCGATGTCGCAGTAGGCGTGATAGCCTATAATTGTCTGACACCACCCCTGAGTTGGTATATCTGCCAACCCGCAGTTGGCGTGATGGCCTACAATTGTCTGACACCACCCCTGAGTTGGTAAGTCTGCCAACCCGCAGTTGGCGTGATGGCCTACAATTGTCCGACACCACTCCTGAGTTGGTAAGTCTGCCAACCCGTAGTTGGCGTGATGGCCTACAATTGTCTGACACCACCCCTGAGTTGGTAAGTCTGCCAACCCGCAGTTGGCATGATGGCCTACAATTGTCGGACGCCACCCCTGAGTTGGGAGAGGCTGCTATCCCTCCAGTGATTATTAAGGGTACCTAATTAGTAAAGGTACCACACCAATCTATCGTCCGTCGATCTACGCCGATCCGTCGACGTTAAACATTTAGAATAATACATAATCTTGCAAAAAATTTAATTTCCGAATCAAATTCTTCTCTGAATTTGTCCAAAATCACGTTTACCACATATCTAAGTACAGAATTGACGAATTCCTTGACATTCATCACTGCTCATCTTCATTGAACTTATGAACTTACTACTTAATCCGTATGGACACGCAATTGACTTGTAGTAACTTAAAATTTACTTACCAACTTAACTTAACTACATGTAAACCGCACATAATGGCAGATCGAGCTGATTGATAGAACATTAAATTAATTTTTGCGTTTTATGGTAATCAGCTGTTGTTACACAATACCTATTTCTGCCAATTTCAAGTATTAATATAATAAAAGTAGTTTTAACATAATTAAAACATTGAAAGTTAAACTAAAACCCTTTTTTTTCCAAATGGACTGCAGTTTATTTATGACTCTATGGGCCTTTTAAAATTTACCGGACTTTGTAGCTTAGCGCTGACGGCACTTAGCCGGATCTTAAACTACTCCTACATATGATACGCCTAAGGGCACCCGAGAGCAGAGGGAGCTAGGCTCAGGACGTCGTATATTGAAACTACCATTGGTTCGGAAGGGAACCTAAAACCATACATCATAGATTGAAACTTTGTGTTATCATTCACATTGAAGTGACATGTGAGAAGCACAAGCTCTCTGCTCTCATGTCACTTCAAAGTAGCAACGGAGCTGTCATAATCAAAAAGTGTTAGCTAGACATAATTCCAAGTTTCTTTTGTATGAAGACTACCTGCTATGCATTGTAGATAAGGATAAAAACAGCATAATACCAATGAGAACATTTTTAATGATCTTAGGTACATAATAAAAATCTTAAACAATAAACACTAAATTAAATATATAATAAAAAATAATTGCAATTATTTATTTGATACCAACAATGTACTTTACTCAAGTATATTATTTCCTAGCCCTATATTATTAACTCACAACTTGATTCAAAAACCCAGTTATTGACACAAGTTGTTAGTTTCACTAACATTTTCAAGTACCAAGTACTAAAGTCAGTTCATATCAATAAGTAAGTGATGATTACACTTGAAGCATAAACACTTGAAGATGACTTGCTGAATGATGTATACAAAATATGTTGTAAAAATATAAAAACCTCTTACATTTACACTTATTATTATATGATTATAAAGATTTCCAAAATTAATATTGTCATAAAAGGCATGTATTCAATGTTGTAATTATTTGAATTACCAATTCCTACAAAACACAATTCAATTCAATGTAAAATTATTTCTTATCAAGGTTTTGTGGATGACCTCTGTATAATCAAATTCAGCTTTCAATTTTAAATGATTATACATTGCAGGTGACATTGCATAACATTGAATACATGATTGTCTCTACTTTCTTTAAAGTACTTAATAAAAATATTCAAATATACAACAGTAATATCACAAGGCATATCTTAAAACATACCAGATCAGCCTCTAATAGGAATGTGATCATTCTTGTAACAGGAATATCAATATTATGCAAAAATTGCTGAGAATAAATATTACAACATAAATTAACCTTCACCATTAGAACATTAAAGAAATCACTACAGTGCGCTAGGTTTATGCCACTTGTAAGAGCCAGAATACCTAAAATTATAATTCAATAACTTTTCATCAGCTTCCTTTGGACCCCGAGACCCATACACATAGGGAACAGGTTTGACATGTTTCTCTTCTAATTCTTTTAAAATTGGAGTGAATATACGCCAGGCTTCTTTGAGTTCATCATCACGTACAAAATGCATTTGAGTGCCAGTAAAGACATCAAGTATTAACCTTTCATAAGCATCTGGCACATCATGTTCTCTGTATCTTAAGCTGTAAGTCAGATCTAATTCAGTCTCAACCAAGTCGAACTTCATTCCTGGTGACTTGCTCATAAGCTTGAGGTAGAGAGCTTCACCAGGCTGCACTCTTATGACCAACTCATTTCTCTTAAGTTGTCCATCAAAAATATCTCCTGGAACGTCTTTGTATTGGATTCGTACTTCTGCTTTTCTCTCATTTAAAGCCTTCCCACATCGTAGAATAAATGGAACACCTTGCCACCTGGAGTTATTAATCCAGAGTGCAGCAAGTGCATAAGTGGGAGTAACAGAATCGTTTGGCACAGTGGGATCATCAAGGTAACTTAGTTTTTCTTCACCTTGCCCTTCCGGATTACCAACATACTGACCAATCAACAAGTCGTTGCGTTCGATAGGCTTGATATGCCTTAAAACCTTTACTTTTTCATCTCTTATGTCATTCGGATTTAAAGTGACAGGCTTCTCCATTGCTACTAGTGATAAAATTTGTAAAAGATGATTTTGCATGACATCTCGAACTATTCCAAAACTGTCAAAATAGCCACCTCTGCCTTCGGTTCCAAAAGGTTCTTTGAATGAAATTAGAACAGAAGCAATGTTCTCCCGATTCCACGATGGGTTTAAAATTTGATTAGCAAATCTGATAGTCAGTAGGTTTTGAACCATCTCCTTACCCAAGTAGTGGTCAATTCTGTAAATTTGTTCCTCCTTAAACAATCCTGCCAAATGATTACTCAACTTATTTGAACTCACATCATCTCTTCCAAATGGCTTCTCTATGATAACTCTTGTGAAACCTTTGATAGATACACAGGCATTTCTGATGTTAACAGTTACATCTTCAAATACCGTTGGTGGCACAGCTAAATAAAATATTCGATTGGCGACAGGACCCTTTTCAAACTTACTGATGTGTTGGTTGAGCAATTCATAGTCCACCCGTTTGTCATATGACCCAGCAACATAATCATTGTTCTCCCAAAACAATTCTAATTTCTCCTCGTCTCCAGGTCGTATCTTCATAAACTTTTTGGATTTCTCCCTTAGTTCAGAAACAGTCTGCTTTGACCTTGCGTAACCTATAAATTTAGTATTCTCTGGTAACAGGTTATCTCTGTATAAGTACCATATTGTTGGGTAAATTTTCTTTTTCGCTAAATCGCCAGAAGCTCCCAAAAGCACAAAAGTGTGTGGATACTGAAAATCTTTTTTGTTTTCCATTTTAAAAACACAACACTACGTTTTATTTCTACGGGCCGTCAAATAGTTTATGTTCCTTGCCGTCAAACAAGTAAGCTGACGCACGAGTGAATAAATGATAATTTGTGGTTGTGTGACTAACAAACACACAAGTTTTTGTGATGTTATACTAAAAAAATGCTAAAAATAAATAAGTTAATAATGACTTCATAACTTGTTTAATGCAATGCAAGGCGGAAAGGAAAACTTATACGTGATAGCGGTTTATTTTCAATTGCATTTCAATTTATAAATGAGCGTTATAGGACGCAACTCATTGGTCAAACCAAATTGACTTTTGTTATTTTGTCCAATCATAACGAAATTAAACTGCAATAGAACACTGTAATAAAATAAAGCTAGCTATTCATGAGTCATGATAATTTCTAACCAACTTCAAAAAAGTGCAACATTACTCAAAACTCACACTTTACAACATTATTGCACGTAACTTTTTTTTGTATGTTCAACGATTTCTACGTCGGTTACGGACATATTTTGAAGATTATTTTTTGGTTGCAAGGGACCATTGTCCCCAAGTCATGGGATTCTGGAGATATCGAAGTAGGTATACCTTGAATATTATAGAAATACCTAATATGGTTACTAAACGCAAATGGTGGAGCGGTGCCGGTGGTTCAGTAGGTACTAGGAGAATTTATTTATTTATTTAGGAAGATTTACAGATTTAATTATCACTAAATAGCTATATAAATATCAATTTTCTAATTACAAATTTACACCTATAAATTAACAAGATAATTACAACTGAGGACAGATAGACATCTTAATATGCAAAATTCAGTTGACTTAGGTACTAAATGAAGATCAAAAAAAGAAATAAACACAAATAAAAGAAGAACTTCTCAGATATTTCTTTTTTAACTAATGCTGCGTTGAAGCAGAAAACATCCATCTCATTCGGCAATTTATTAAAATAGTTAGGGGCGCGTATAGTAAATATGTTGGCTCTATATCTGGTTTTAGCGTAGGGGACACTCAATACAGACCACTGTCTCAGACGAAGAGTTTTTAAACGAAGCTTGGACGTAATTCAGGAAAGTCTACATGGTTTTGTGCAATTTTCATTAAGTAGATAACATCATTTATATTTCTCCTAGTTTCAAGAGGCAAGAAGTGATACTTTCTGCATCTTTCATGGTAGTCTCGAGACTGTGCTTGAGTTCTATAGTCAAGGTGTCTGAGGAATCTACCTTGTGTACGCTCAATACGAGAGATATATATTTTATACTGAGGGTTCCAAACTTGGGAGGCGTATTCAAGGTGACTCCTAACATAGACGCAATACAAGATTTTTGCAGCTTTGATACCATGAAAGTGAGACGATCGACGAAGAATGAAACGCAGGGCCTTTGAAGACTTTTTAATTATATGGTCAATATGCTTATTGAATAAAAGTTTAGAGTCGTGGATGACGCCCAAGTTTTTGATTTCGTGCACCTTTGTCAAGTTGTGATTTTTCAATTTATATCCTAGGTTCACCGATTCGCGGTGCCGTGTAAAAGACATGTAGGAGCACTTTGAGACAATCAGATCGAGTTTATTAAGCGAGCAATAAGTTTGAAATCTAAGAAGGTCTGCCTGAAGATCTTCAACATTCTTTATGTTACGAATTGTCTTGACCACTTTCATGTCATCCGCAAAAAGTAGTGGCCCGAGCAGAGATCCTTGGGGTACCCTTGATGGAAAAGGTGCCCAAGCCGACGCAAATCCATTTAGAACTACAGCCTGCCTACGATTATCGATATAAGATACAAACCACCTACACAAGTCACCGTGTATTCCAGCTAAAGTTAATGTATTTAATAACTGTTTTAAACTATCACGGTTATTTTCACTATAATTTAATGAATTTACGGGATTGGTGGTAGTGGAAGTGGACTGGTAGATGTAGGTAGGTGGCGATGACAGTTAGAGGCAGATAAATCGATCTACCCTCCTTCTCGTTCGTTTTGATCTGCTACTACTGGAACTAACATTTTTGTCGTTTTTGCAATACACGCTCACCGTCACATCACTGGGTTTTTGACCGAACACACCACGATTGTTGTTTTTTCGTTTCATGAATGTCCTAAGCACTGGGTTCCACGTACTAGATAATTTAAAACCGTCTTCTCGATTTAAGTTATTTTCACACTTTTTTATTTCTAAGGCTTCTTTAACGAGTCGTGGTATGTAGTGTCGTTCCGTAGATAAAATCCGAGTATTATAGAACTCAATCCAATGGTTAGGGCCTGATTCTAGCAAATGTTCGGCGATGGCTGACTTGTTTGTGTCTGAGTTTTTTATGGCTTTTATATGTTCCTTAAGACGGCAAGAAATTGTCTTTTCGTCTGGCCAATGTAGGAGCTGCCACAGCTGCAGTCAATTTTATAAACATCCGGTCTCTCAAGCGGTATATGATCTTTCGGTGAGCGCAGACACTGATTGATTTTCTTATAAGGAGTGAAAATCGTGTCAATAGAATATTTATTTAATATTCTTCCTATTTTATCTGTTAATCCTTTTAAGTTTGGCATGAAGGATGGCTGACGCTTCACCTTGGTTGTATTTGGTTTGGTTCTCGTGTTGCGTTTTATATTTGAAACCTTCACGTTGTAGCCATTTTTAATTAAAACTTGTTGTACATGCTGAAGTTCACCCTGAACATGATCCTTATCGCAAAGATCGTAAGCGCGATTGGTGAGTGATGAGACTACTGCATTGAGATGACGGGGGTGGTGATGAGAGGATGCGATGGTATCTGTCAGTGTGTGTTGGTTTTCTGTATACTGAGTAGTTTAAATAGCCATCACTCTTGATCGTTAGCTTTATATCCAAGAACGCGTTGGCGTTGCAAAAACGACAAAAATGTGAGTTCCAGTAGTAGCAGATCAAAACGAATAAGAAGGAGGGTAGATCGATTTATCTGCCTATAACTGTCATCGCTACCTACCTACATCTAAAGTCTGCGATCATGGTGCTTGCAACAGCATCAAAATATCGGACGCGCGAAATAAAAATGGAAAATCGTAGTAAGAATCCCGTAAATTCATTAAAATAGTTTATAGCAGTATTGTATGATTAATTTTGTCAAAGCGATTGCTGTAGTCAGTGTAAATTACGTCAACTTGTGTACCCTGTTCCATACCTGCAGTTATAATATCATTGGCCAGGATGAGGTTAGAAACAGTAGATCGACCCTTGAAGACCCATGTTAGTCTTCACTGATATAGCGGCGTAACGCGTTATAGACCTGATCGAAAGCAGACTTCCAGATAGATGGTACTATTCCTTCTGATAGAGATCGCTTGAATAATTATGCAGATCAGTTTCAATAGGCTGTCGGCACAGTTAGAAATAAGTATAGGTGATACATCGTCAGGGCCCCCGGACTTGGACAAGTGGAGTGATTTCAACAGTTGCAATACTTTTTTATCATCAACAGTGACTGAAGCGACACCAATAATGGAGTGACAAGTGGTGGCAGAAGGCAGGGTGAGGGAGTCAACATTGCAAGATGGTTCCGGATTGCTGAAAGTTGAGACAAAGTAGCTTCCAAATAGGTCAGCAATACTTTGCCCAGTATCCGCCATTGCGTCGTTATACACCATTTTGTTAGGGTACGAATTACATTTACTTTTTATATAGGATCAAAAACGCTTTGGATCCCTAGTTATATTCTCTTCAATTTTGGTTATGTACGCACTGTAGCACTCTTTTTCTAGAAGTATGGCTCGTTGACGGAGTATTGAGAAAGATTGGTAGTCTGATAGATTTCCGTAAGTACGGTATTTGCGATGAAATTTGTGCTTTTCTTTAAGAACTTTTATCAGGCTGAATTAAACCAAGGTAACTTATCTATTAATGTCCCTGCATTGTGATAAGTAATATTAAGCTGTTTACATACCTTATTTTACATGAGGCTATCGTAACTTAAATAAATAACAAACTATCCACCAAAAAACACGACAAATTAAAACATTGAACTGACGTACGAGCTCATGGTCACCTACATTGGAAGACTTTATATTCCAGATTCCAGAATTGCCTTTATCTATGTAATTGAACTGGCTGATCTTTTCTTTTATACGGAACACAACTTGGTCTTTTCCGCGAACCCTCCCAGATATTTCCTAAATTATTGAAAACAGCCCTTTTTATAATATCATATTTTTTATTGTATTTGATACAAGGGAGAGACGGAAAGCATTCTAAAGTAAAGTAAAAAATTGAATGACCAAAATCAGACACACAAATGTATGGCATCGCTCAATTAATTAGAGATAGAGTTCGTTTTAGGGATACAGTGAAAGCATTCTGTTAGATAGATGTTCCATTAAATGGACATATTTTTACTGTGATATATAATTAACAATGTACTTTTATCCTAAAAGAGTTTAAATTCAGTTATTAGGTTAGTTGCTTTTATGGTTACTGTGACTTTAACATCCATATGTTATAATTTTAATACTTTTACAACCACGAAAATAAAGAAAATTTTCTGCAAATAAACTTTTTACAATCCTACTTAATGGGGTGCCGAAACTTTTAAATGAAAATGACATTAGATCGACAAAATGAGACTTTTCAGACTACCCTTCAATGGTAAGTACTCCAACCATTTAGTTTATTTATCATTTCATGAAAACAATCAAAAGTTTAAGTTTGGTAAGAATGGAAAAAATAAATAGGTACTATAATACCTCAGTATTTTTCTACGTTCAGTTGCTACAGCCACAAAAGTATCTTGTATCTAGACGGAAACGTCAAGATAGAGGTAATAGTGAAGTCACTAGGCACATGTGTAAAATGTTTGTACTATTTACTTTTCTTAATGTATGTATGGCATTTACTATGTATAAAGTATATTTTTCGAATAGTTCCACTACGAAAAGACAGCTTTATCATCTGACATTAAAATGACATTGAAATGTAGGTGGCACCAATCGCTTTTTTTTTGTAAGTGTCAATCAAAAACACAAAAAATGTTAACACTATAAATTATATAAAATTAAACACGCATCATTGCTGTTAGGATAAATTTAATTGAAATAAGTTAAAAGACAATTTATTTTGGAAAACAGTTAGTAAGTAAAGTAAACTAAAGATCGTTCATACATTTTGGAACGCATTCGAGGATTGTGACGTGCGTGACGCTTGCTGTCAAATGGAATCTTGGTTGGTTAGAGAGGTTTTTTAGTTTTACAGTGAATTATTGGTTCTGTGCTTTTGTGTTATCCGTTTTTCTTTCATTATGAAGCTTATATAAATCTAAGGTGTGGCTTGCAAGTGTAGAACAATTTTCAGTGGTTGTTAAATGGACCTAACGATAAAATTTACTAGGAGGTATATTTAGTTCAACGACCTTGTTACTGACAGGTTCATCTGTACGGGTTTACTATCGTAGTGACTTGAGTTTTACAGTGGTGAACTAACTGTGCTGAAAATATGGAGCCCTCAAGAGAACCAGGTATGTTCGACATCAACTTATGTTAATACTGTTCTCTTGCTATATCAGTAAGTTATGTACAGCAAATCTTGAAAATTTAATTCATCTGATATTAGCACGATTATTTGTAAGGTTTCCTGCAGTTATCTTCAGAGACATAGTTTGTTATAGTGATGGTCACTTAACCAGTAGGGAATATCAAATTCAAACTTCTTTTAATCTTAATTTATTATTATTTTGATGTTTAATTAATGGCCTTTACAAATTATATTGCATTTGAAACAATTATTTAACATTTCAAAAAGACCAATCACATGTTAATTAACAAAGCAACAAATGTATGCTCTAAATAAAACACTTTTTACCGGATATTATCGCGTATATTTTAGTTAATTTTAAAATTATTTCGACGTTTCGGCATCTTTGCAGTTGCCGTGGTCACGATAGAAAATATATAACAAATGTATGCTCTTTTTAATATTAGTAGATATATATTCTGAATGCTGATTGATTAGGTACCTAACTTATACAGGTTTTCTGAGATGATAAATGAAAGGACCTATAAACTATAAATTTGTCTACAAAATTGTCTATTTCTAAGTTCTAAATGTATACTGTGGAAGTATAGATCCAGGGTTACCTCCTTGTTTAGGAAACAGGGCACTACTCACTAACTACTGCAATGTAATTTCAAAATTTTATTTTTCGTAATGTCCAAATGTTAAAACATTCAAAATGTATGTTTACTTACATGTACAATTTGTGTGTGCTTTTGTGTGTAACTTTTTTCAGAATAATCATTTATTATTATTATTAAGTATTTTACAAACTCAATATGTAATACAGTCTTCTTACTTTCATACATTACCTATTTTATTAATTTAGTTTCTTTACTTTTGTCATACCATACCTTTCTCATTTGAATATACATCTTTTAAAATCTCATGTTTAATTTATTTTTGTTTCTTAAAAATTGCATCTGCTGGCATTTGTCACCCATTTTTTCTAGTGGATAGTGCAGATTAACAGTATTGTAGGAGACACACTCCAACCCTTACTTATTAATTAAAATTTTTATTATTCAAACATTCAATGTAAAGCTATTTCATGATAACCATGTAAGTGATGTTTTATATGACAAAAACTGTATTTGAACGTTAATAAGTACAAAATACATTTAGTATCACAAAAATATTTCGGTTTCTTAATGGAAGTTGCACAATATTTCGATAGATGGCGTTACCTATACAACCCTAATGCTACCTCATAGTTACTGCAATTGAAGATGAAAATTCTTAATGATATAAATACAAAATAAAATGTTTGTAATAGTTAATACAGACAATAAAAACTATATGCACAGTGTCTTAAAACATTAGTGAAGTAAAAATGTCACATTAAAAAAACACCTTAAAAGTTAAAGTAAATTGTAAAGTAAGTATGTAGTTCATGGAGTAACTCATTCTATTTTATTATTATTCTAAACTTTTCAAACTCTGACTTTATTGAGACTGGCTTATTTTAATAAGCAACTACATACAACATAATACTATGGTGTAGGTGGTGACAGAAAATGGAAAGTAAAAATAAAATATTTGTGACTCGAAAACTAAACCTTTATATGTATGGTAAAGCATCTATTTTTATCCCTATTAGCTGAATTACCATAACCTATTGTTGCAATTTATCTTAGGTCCTAAACAGAATTGTCTACCTTATTCTCACAGGAACCCTACATAAACATTCTGGTATGATTTAGTTTATGCTCTTCAAAGCCCTTTTTAATTGACAAAAGTCACAAAGAATAAGGAAAGGACCTATATTCAAATTCTATTTTTAGAGTAGTGTGCAAATTAACATCCTCGTCTTCATGATTACTTTAAAAGTTTAAACCATGTGAGATGAAAGAGAAATGGCAATCCAATTCACAATTAAATTCATAAAACATATTGTTTACATTTTTTTATTAGAATTATTTGTTTTCTTTTGTTATAAAGTAACTAATTACTTGAAGTATTAATTATAACTTTCTACAAAATTATTTCCAATTAATATTAATCTTGGAAGAAGCAGAAGATCTAGAATAATCAATAATTTTATAAAAACTTATTTAATTAAGAGCTGATTCTGCAAATTTGTTTTCAAGTTGTTCATTTTGAAAGTAATTTAAATTATATAATTTGAACTAGACTATATTTAATACTACAAAAAGTATGGATAAATTATTTGATTTTTGTAATTCTACATTTGTTAGCTAGATGGCGCCTCATTTATAGACATTATTTTACCTTAATTATACAGGGTGTCCTGTAAGGAATGGATCAAAGGAATGTTGGTGATAGAGGGGGTTGTTATCTATCCGAAACAATGAATTTTATTGTTTTTGGACAAATAACTTTAGAGATAAGATTTTTTTAATGTTATTTTGAATTTTTGCTACTGAGTACATAAAAGTTATTGTTATTTTATTATTATTCTTATTATTTGTACATTTTATTATTCAAAATTATTAAGTAGATATTTGTCTTCATAAAAACTATTTTTTTTTTCTAAGAAATTATTGGTAACTTCATAATTATAAGCTGAAAGCTCTGTTTTTTTTTTGATACAAAATAAGCAATGTCAAATTTGAACTGAGCTGGTGTAAAAAAAATGTATGACAAAGTTGTGGAACTTTATTTAAAAAACATTCTCAACTCACGCAGATTCCAAAAAGGTATAACAATGTTACTTTTAAAATAATGCACCTCCAAAAACATACTTTATTGGACTTAAACTTGAATTTCTTAGAAATGATTACAGTGTATTAGTGCGGTTTACTGCATTGTTTCGATAATCTTTTAGTACCTACCCTCATTTGTATTTGTTCTCCGCCGACGTCCAACTATCCCCACCCCATTTCTTGCGGATTCGCTCATTTCCCTCAGTGCCTTGCATACCGCTCGGAGCTACACACGTGCCTATTATTGTTTTGCAATACGACAACCTTTATTTGTTAACGTACGCCTGAATTTGGACTCCGTTTTGTGCTTGTGATTTGGAAGTTGACGGAGAAAATATGCCTCGATCCTTCTCTGCCCGTGAATATGCTGAAATGTATTTCATTTAGGGCCTTTGCGATGGGAATGCTAGAGCAGCTGCTCTACCGCTACCTATCGTGAGCGCTATCCCAACCGCAAACGTTATCCTGATCACAGAGTTTTCCTTCGAGTTAACAATGCATATTTAGAAGGTCGAATACCTGGCGATGTACATCCTGCAGGCAGACCTAGAACCGTAGATGAACGTCAGGTGCTCCGTGAAGTAGAAGGAGATCCTTCTACTACTGTTCGTAGTTTCTCTCGACGCAGTGGTGTGGCAAGAAGTACTGTACATCGCATTTTAAAACAAAACAATTTATTCCCGTACCACGTACAACGCGTTCAAGCGCTGATACCTGCAGATTATCAGCGGCGGATAGATTTTTGTAGAGAAATCCTGCAGCGATGCCGACAGGATCCATTACTTTTTAATACAATTTTATGGAGCGATGAATCTTGTTTTAAAAGAACTGGAGTGTTCAACATGCACAACCTACATCAATGGGCCGTAGAAAATCCCCACGTGATAAGAGAAAACCAGTTTGGAGTTAATTTGTGGGCTGGAATTCTGGATGGGCGAATTATCGGCCCATTTGAACTCCCAACGAGGCCTAATGGAGCTCGTTATCTACGATTTTTAAGGGATGATATGCAGAACTTACTTGGTGAAGTACCGCAAGAAGTGCGGTCCTCACTATTCCCGGCAAGTAACCGAATATTTATACGAGACCTTTTCTAATCGATGGATAGGACGTGGTGGAACCATTGCATGGCCACCTAGATCACCAGATCTTAATCCTTTGGATTACTTTTTATGGGGCTATTTCAAGGAAGCAGTCTATGAGTCTCGCATTGTTAATGAAAGTGAATTGCGACAAAAGTTGCGACATGTGGCTGCGGTGGTCAACAATAATAACCGGGCTTTAAGAAGTCTCAAAAGAAATTTTATCAGACGGTGCTGGTTGTGTATTCGAGTTAGAGGAAGACATTTTGAACATTTATTGTAAGAAAATCCCAATAATAAAAAATTACATTTCAGATTTTTGTCACTTTTATTTTATTTTATTATGAAAATCGTAATCTAAAATTGGGGTGACGATAGTTGGACGTCGGTGGAGAACAAATACAAATGAGGGTAGGTAATTAAAGATTATTGACATAATGCTGTTAAACCACACTAATACATTGTAATCACTTCTAAGAAATTCAGGTATTAGTCCAATAAAGTGTGCTGTTGTTTTAAATGTAACATTATTGTACCTTTCTGAAATCTGCGAGAGTTGAGGATGAGAGTTGAAAATAAAGTTCCACAACTTTGTCATACATTTTTTTTACACCAGCTCAGTTCAAATATGACATTGCTTATTTTGTATTAAAAAAAAAAACAGAGCTTTTAGCTTATAATTATGAAGTTACCAATAATTTCTTAGAAAAAAAATAGTTTTTATGAAGACAAATATCTACTTAATACTTTACTTAATTAATTTACTTTTAATTAATTTTACTTAATTTACTTAAAAACTTTTATGCACTCGGTAGCAAAAATTCAAAATAACATTTAAAAAATCTTATCTCATAAACTATTATGCCAAGAGCAATAAAATTCATTGTTTCGGATAGATAACAACCCCCTCTATCACCAACATTCCTTTGGTCCATTTCTTACGGGACACCTTGTATATTAGTTAGAATTTGTTCGTTATAATATTGATTTGATTATTGATTAATAACAGGCTGTAAAAAGCATGAAATTTTGCTTAATAACAGTTTATTAAGTCAGCTTTGGTTGATCTTTAGTATAACTGAATAAACTGAATGGTTGATACAGAGAAAAAAATCATCTTTGCATTTAAAATATTTATTAATTCAACTCGAGTATGTTAGGTTAGAATGCAATTTTATCATGTAAATGAACCATTTATAAAAAAAATCATATTCTCAATCTGAAACTACCTTAATTTTTTGTGGCGGAAATCAAATACAGTTTTAAGAAAAAGTTTAATAGTTGTTCAGACAGCTATATTGCTTATTAGCATCATTGCTGGGTAATGGATATTTTAAATTTGGCGGAATTTGTCTAATTATCCGTATTCCTAATTAGTAGAGACAGTTATTTACAAATAAATCCACATTGTTAGTACTAAAAGATCAAACACGTGCTATAGTGTAGTGGTGGAAGAGCGCGGGTGCAGGGTGAGGGGTGCGCAGTCGTGTGCAGTGGAGCAATCCGCGGCGCACAAGGCACAAGGTCAAGGAGAATGATTAACTACGAAAATACAGCAAAACAAGCGCCGCGGGGCGCGCGGTGCCGGCGGCCGGCGCGCCAGTCTCCCGAGCGACACCGTCCGAACCGGTCGCGTTTCCGCTCGCGCGTGCTATGTTACCCATGCGCGATCGACCGTACTCGCTCATTGGTACTTACCGATTGTAATTCAACAGTGACGTCACGATACCCCATGCCCCGATTACACCACCCGTATGCATTGCTAATTACCCGCCAGAAGACTTGCGTTCGGACCAAAGTTTTTCTCAAACTTTACCGATTAGACGCTTAATTGTCTACTGTACTTAAGTATTTTTAGATATAAGTATCCTATTGGTGTTACCGAAGATTTGTTCCGTTTACTATGATAGTTTATTACATATGGTTTTAAATGTTAAAAAGATTTTCTAATCAGAAAAAGCGATAAAAAAGAATTTCTGTTAAATAGGCTGGTATCTCGAAAGTGATAATACAATTGTTTTTTAACTTTACTAGGCGAGTACCTAACAGGATTTAGATAAGCGGTTTTATAGATGGAAAGTTAGATATACACGAAGGTAATCTATAAAAGAGCTAGGTATATGTGCGCACATAAAATTGCCTATTAACTTTTTAATGCCCTCAGTGTTTATCTGGCGCGAGTCATAAAGAACGCAGCAAGGTTGCAGGTGTGTTGACTCGGTTTTGAATACACTTATCTATGTTATCGCTCGGTAGTTGCATTTCCATTCTGGAGCCACATTCCCTCTGCATCGAGATGAGACAAAAGTACGATTTGACGTCAAGATGATGTAACGCGTAGGCGAATTCGTGCCAAGCTTTATTCTCATATGGGTTGGACGCGGATAGCTCGCTCCGAATATGAGTTATTTGCAATAAATCGAAGATGTGACTCGAAACACATGTTTCTTAGTTCAGCGTGTAAATAATAAGCGGTGTCTTTTTCGCGACAATTATATTACAACTTTTAAAGATAGAGAATAAATAGGTCATAGATACTAGGGCTGCAGTGTAACATCCTTGTCCGCAGCATTACATTCGATTTGTTCAAGCGGAAGATAAGTGTATGATCACTTTGCATTTATCTTTTCTTCTTCCCCTCAGGTTATGTTTAAAATCCATGAACTAAACTTCATATCTTACACAAACAGAGATCGCGTTACTGCTTGTGTTTTTATTAGAAAATTATGTATAAATAAATATATAAATATTTATTTAATAAATTAATTTATTAAAAATGTAAACATTTGAAGATGCCTGCGATCCGATATTAAATATTTTACCTTGGCGTGTCCGTAATGTCCAACAAAGTAAAAATGTCCTTAAATTGCAAAATGAATGTAAGGGATCACTTCCCTCTAATATGGTTGAGGAGGGCGATGGCTGGATCCCGCGTTAACTCGTGAACGGGTGCCGTTTGAGGGTGTTCGTCGTTTGGATACTTGGGGGGAGGGAGACTTGCCGAGCTAACAGATGCAGAAAAGAATAATTTTTGTATAGACATAAAGAGACTCTGTAAATTTATTTTGAAAAAAAATATACCCGTGAAGTTTCTTGCCAGTTCTTCTTCACGAAGGTTTTTTTCGAACTGGTGGTAGAATCATGTTTTATTTGACGTCAATAAGAACAAGTAATTGTCAATGTTGAGAAATAAATATTTGAATTTGAAAATTTGAATTTGGATCTTTGTGATAGCAAAAATCCCTTTTCCCATTTGCAGTGCCTATGCCCTATAATTATACACCTAGTATTGTATCTTTGAAAAAAACATTATTCACGTGATCTCTTTTCCTCTTCTCGGACTGACTGATGTTCCGAATTGGTTCTTGTCATTCTACCAGTCCTGTCATTGTACAGAAACAGTGATTGTAACATGCGATCGAAATATATGTTCTTTGGACTGTTATTTCAATAATTTACTTTCCAAAACTTATTGTATGTCTTTAGACAGAATACTACGCAGAACATATTCCCATCGTTGTTCCGTAAAATATACTATATCCTTAATATCGGAAGAGGTTCATATGGCTTATATTTTTATATGTATTTTATTTATATGGCACCAATTGTTGCTTATATTTACTAAATAGGTACAAATGAAATATTGATATCTATAACGATCACTGTTTTCACGGTGAACGTATCAATCAACGAGTAAAAAGTAAGTAAAAAGTAAAATTTAGATCTGCCTTTGTTCGATTTAAAACAAAAGCTAATAATATGATACCCAAAAACTTTAGTTTCCTCTCTAAATAAAGAAATATAAATTAACTTCATTATGTTAATCTCTATTATAATAAAATGTCGAAGCTTTTTAAGTACTTGGAAAATTATGACAGTTTATAAAAAAATTAAACAAAAATTTTTTTGAAGGCAGATATACAAATAAGCGTAAAACAGAAGATAGATGTTCTATCATTTCATTCTTTATAACCACCAGGCGATGACAGAAGACAGTAACTTTTAGCGCCGAAACATTCTGTAACCCCTAATATTTTTTGGAGACCCGAGATACGCAAAATATTAATGAAATGTTCATTATTTTAAAAGCAAAAAACTTTATTTTCCTAAAATAAAGAACTTTTAGAAATGAAGTACGATTTCTGGTTATTAGTATTTGATACAAATTGGTATTTGATAATAATATGTCATTGTATCTACATTGCTAGCTTGGTAATAATAATAATACATAATATAAATCAATGTTTTCAAACTTTATTTGTCTAAGGTACCAACACTAAAGTTCTACGTCGGTAGGGGAGGTAATAGAAATATTTATATTATTTTCATTTACTAGATTATTATGACATCTTACTCCGACGATGGAGCGAGTTAGAATGTATTGTTTCTTCAAGTCTCTCCTATGATAATAATTTGCTACATTAAGATTTCCCGTAGACAAGTAGATTGATAATATTAGGTCTTTACCTATGAAATTGCCGTTTTTCACGAAATAAATGAAGCGTAATTTTTTTATATATTTTTTATTTCTATTAATCAAAATAATCACCCATGCAATCAATGCATCTTTGCCAACGCATTGGTAGCTTATTGATGCCTTTCTTGAAGAAATCAGCTGGACGAGAGGCAACAAATTCTTCAAAGGCATTTTGTACTGCCTCTCGGGTATTGAATTTTTTTCCCGCCAAGAAGTTATCCAAATTCTGGAAAAAGTAGAAGTCTGTAGGCGCAAGGTCTGGTGAGTACGGCGGATGACGGAGAACTTCCAACCCCAACTCTTGTAGTAGCTTGGAGACCGTCTGCTGTGCAGTATGAGGTCGCGCGTTGTCGTGCAGGAGCAATGGAGCCGAGCGATTGACCAAAGCTGGTTGGAGACGTGCGAGCTTCTCCATCATTGTGTTCAGTTCTTCACAGTACAAATCTGCAGTAATGCTTGTTCCGTTTGGCAAGAAGCTGCGATGAATTACACCCGCGTTAGACCACCAAACAGTGACGTCACTTTTCTAGGGATAAGTTTTCGTTTAGGGCATTGTTTGGGTGCTGAACCAGGGTCCAACCAACTTGCTGAGCGCTTACTATTGTCAAACAGGATCCATTTCTCGTCACAAGTAACAATGCGGTTCAGAATTCCTTCATTTGTATGCCTGCTGAGCAGTGCAAGGCACGTCTCCACGCGTACTTCGCGCTGGCGGTCAGTTTGTAGTTTTCGCTCCGTAAACGTCGTTGATGTTGCGTGCCGCTTGTGCCGCTTTGCTGCCACGACGGTACTCATACTCCATAATTACTCGAATTTTTAACTTATCCATGATGACGAAAAATGTTCGAATGCTTTGAAAACAAAACACTAACTATTAAACAAATGACGATTTTATCAGTCAAAAAAAAATATTTTCATTTGAAATGGCCAGTACGGCAAAACGGCAGTTTCATAGGTAAAGACCTATTATGACACTTCAGCCGAAAACTTCATTATTTGAACCCGACGATATTGCGGTAAAACTTTCTTCGTTATCATTTTCAATACATTTCTTGGTATTGCTCGTATTATCATAAATGTACTTATCAATATACCTACTACAGGTTGCGTCATCGTCATGTATTACTTATTTACGTGACTTCTAAATCATGATTACTGTGACGGTCCGACGGTTGGCCGTGTACAACAGGTTACCATTAACGCTCAAATTTACAAAAAATACGATAAAATTAAGTAGTAGGTGCCAGAAACTTGAATCGAAGTTTCCGTGTCCCGTTCCCAAAAAACATATAAACGTTCCCAATAAAACCCTTTCCTTCCGAATCAGGAAAGCTAAATTCTCATTTTGTCAAACTTATTGACGTAAAATGGAAAATAACTGTAGTGTGGGCACGTCCAGTAGGCGTTTTATTTATTTTTGTTACCTGTACCTTACAAATTTTAACAAATTACTCAACGTAATTTAAATCACAATCAACTATGTTGCGTATTAAAGCAATAACTTTAAAAGCTACGGTTATTTTAGGCGCTTGTTTATTTTTAGCATCACAATAATTGTATTTAAA
This sequence comes from Marasmarcha lunaedactyla, assembly GCA_923062675.1. Lineage (NCBI taxonomy): Eukaryota > Metazoa > Arthropoda > Insecta > Lepidoptera > Pterophoridae > Marasmarcha > Marasmarcha lunaedactyla. The sequence continues at coordinate 23,726,446 of OV281346.1, forward strand.
GTTCAAATGTGTTGCCGTTGGCGGTGGTAATATTTCATGAGCTGAGATGTAGTTATTGGTCGAAGTAGAGGCACATGGCTAGCTGGTCGCAGAGAACGCGCGGCGCGTCACGCAGAGTCGGCTCCGCGATTGTCACGGCCATGGTCTTGCCAACCGCGCGCTTACATAATCCAAGTTTATAGAAACAACGCACAAGCGTTTATCTTCAATTGTTTATTGTCCAACATTTACTAAACAGCTTTTGGTATTCTCTTCGTACGTTCAAAACCCTTGTTTTACTCGATGTTGTTCTATAAGGGAATTAGTATCCCCGAAGCGTTGTTTACAATCCCATCCTTCCACTACCGGCCTGATGCTGTAAATTTTAGATGTCTTTAACAGTAAACAATGGATCGTTAGTACGGATTGTTCATACGGTGTGTTGTATCTGATTTGTCACGTCTATTTTGGAACCTCGTAATTAATATCCACGTATTTAGTCACAGAACTCACAGACGTATTATTTTCGTGTATTGCATTGCAATTTTAAGGTATCGGTTTTCATTTCGGAGAATGAGTTTTATTTTTACCATGGTTGCCCAATTTTGGAAAGTCGCTCGCTATATTGTTTTGTATAGAGTTCCGGTTTGTTCAAGTCTGAGCGAAACGAGTTAGCGAGGTGTTCAGGGCGAGGAGCTTTGTTGAAGATCGAGTCGAATGGAGTGCAAACAAAAACACCTGTAGTCGTCAGAGAATCGCCAAGGCCGCGGGCCGCGTTCCGTTTACCCATATCTCTCGCTGCACCGCCCCCGCGACTTGACTCACGGCTCGCTACTCGCCGCCCGCGCGCCCCTCTCCCCGCGCGCCTCGCCGGGTCAGTTCTAGGACATCTTGTTTGGACTTAGTTTGACTGATTGCAATTCGTAGGGCATCCTGAATGTACGATAACTTTTTGTTTATATTTGTATAACTTTGCTTTTATTTAAAGTAACTACAGTAAAAAGTAGTACATACCTATATGTATATGAGTAATGTATGTGGACGACTATAGAAACTCAAATATATAGTACATGCCACATTAAAACTCGATTATTGTAACAGTAAGTCACTAGTTCTTGGAACAGTGAGTCGCTACAACAATTAAATATGTGAAAGAAATGGAAAGTGTATGTGAACTTGTTGAATGAGGCAGAGTGCGGTGCGCGCGCGCGACGCTATTGTCAATGTTAATTGTGGCGGCGCGCGTCAAGTCAAGGTCGCGCCGCGGGAGGGGCGCCCCCTCCAACGTGCAACGACGCACGTCACCACCTCCACAGAAGAAAGTGCAGAAAAGTGGAAACATTCCTCGCTCTAAAATAATACGTGATCCGCTCGTAGATCCAGTTTTTATGAGCGTTTCAAGTGCAAAAAATGCACAACATCTGCGTGTATTGAAAATGATCTTCTTTGATGTACCTATGTGGATATGTAACGGATGTGAGAGAACGTTTTGAAACGTTTGTCAATCACATCCGTATCAATGTACCTATTTATGTAAAAAATAGATCGTAAATAAAAATCGCTTGAAGCGGTAATTTTGATCTGATTCGATGACATTTATTCTATTTTCGGGTTTGGAAAAGCTTCCTAAAGCTACATTAAAGGTTCTGTAATAACATCGTAATACATACTTGTTTTCGCATTATAATCTCATTACATGTATTTTTCCGAGAATATATTTTAATATTTATTAGACACCCACATGTTTACTTTGAGTCGAATCTTCGTGTTAAGAGGGTATCGATTTCATCCGATCTTCCAAAGGTAGGGTTTGATTGACAGGTTTGTCTAATGGATTCCATCGCTTTACCTCAGAGTATTGGACAAAAAATAAGGGATACCTACAGAGGGGGGCGCGGATCCTTTGAATTAGGCGCGAACACCTCCCACGGATGATTGCGAACAATACTCTTTTTCCCGACGCCATTTAATTCTTTAGAAAGCTTTTAAGTACTGGAAGGTTTTTGTTTGTTTTCGTTCATAACAGCATGATTTACATACGGCTCGCTGCGCACAATCCATCAATCAAAAGAATAATTGTGTTAAATTGTATAATTCGTGTTCTAAAATGGGGATTGTTCTCGAAATGAGATTTTTAGCGAGCTTTATGTTTCTGACGAAAATCGGACTCCTTGTTTTATGATTGGGTTTTATGTTCTAATTGTCGGTGTTATTGCTTTTATGGCAATTGTTTACTGTATTAAATTAACCGTCCTGTGAAGGACTTGCGTGTTTCAATTTCTAAACAAGAATTTAATTAACATTTACGACTATTTAATTACTTATAAAATAATGATTTTTAAAAATCTAAATTGACAAAGAACCGGTCGTTCTAGTCTAGACGTCTCTAGAATGGCCTGTTTTAGCGTGTATTAATATTATAATTGTATTAAATTAAACATGTTTTATGGAGGAAGCTTCTCAAGTGCGGTTTTAAGTTTTAAGTTAGCGTGATCGAGGAGTTGGCAACACGTGGCCCAGCGAAGGTCGAATACTGTATTTACAGGTGCCTTTGTGCAAATAAAGTAACCCCAATTCAACGTGCGGCCATGTATTCAAATCACTTCGAAAAGCCAATATTTAGATGGCAAAGCATATTACTCAAATTGAATTGTAGAACAAATATTTTACCACATCTAAATTGTATTTTAAACTCAATGTATATGTTTATCCTCGCATAAAATAACGTTGTAGTTTTTATATGTAACTTGTTGGCGTTGAGTGACTTAGCAGAATGATATTCGATAGAGGCTTGCGCGGGGAGTCGCTACCATTGGGTGACGTAAAACTTAATTACAGAAACGCGCCACAGTTCCGATGGCGGCGGCCGTCAACTGCTACAATATACGTTTTAAATCATAACTTTTTAAAATTACAAAACATTAAAACAGCTCCTCTGGTCCAATTCGCGGGTAAATGGCAAAAAAATGCGATTATAACAACTCGTTTTCCGTCATAAAGTGAGATTTATTCACGTATGATTGTATGCAGACCTTGAGCGGGCTGAGACCTTCGGCGGTAACCGCGCGGAAGTCGCCGGCTGTTTTTTGTCAATTTCGAAGCTGTTGAGTTTTAGTGCGCATTAGTCAGTGGTGTGCGCGGGCGCAGCGGTGCAATCACGGCGCTAATCGGGATGTCACTGCGCTATTCGGATTATGAGCTACCGACGCTCTGACGTCTGTGTATTTATGTATTTTTATTTAATCTCAAGCATTTCGTTATCGACCTAGGCAAAGGATCTCGTGGCGTCACTACTCACAACCATTTTACAATACAGTGAAGTGTTACTTGAAGTGCAGTGTTAGTGATGTGAGGATGTTATTGGGTGGCGATGTCGAGCTTGGCGAAGAAAGACAAGCCGACGATGTCGGTGACGGCGCTGATCAACTGGGCGCGGCCAGCGGCGCCGCAGCCGCCCGTCGCAGCGCCCGCGCCGGCTCCCATGCCGCCGCCGCTGCTCACCCCGGCCAACAACATGCCTGACTGCTCCTTGGATATTCAATGTATGCGGTTACATCATTTACACTTACTTGTTTATTTGTATTGTCTGATTGTCCAACTGTCAGTCAGGAATCGGCTTCTTAGCGTTTCTGGCCAGCCAGCTTGCCTCATACGTTATAGGTTGAATTCTGTTTGAAATTTGTAATAAAAACTCATGAGATGTTTGTGTACGAATCGTGGATGTTTTGATTTGATACACAATATAGGTTTTAAACCTGAGATTCCTCTACTGTTAGTTGTCTAAATAAAAAACGACCGACGTTTAGTAGATTACTAATAATAATACATTGAGTGTAATTTGTTGTTTTGCAGCTAATAAGATAAATCAATGACATGACGTTTATATTACAAAGTGTTAGTTTATTTTGTACTTACTGTCAATTTATCAAAGGTCGCTCGTATATATTGAAAATAAATATTTACACTTGCCCTATCATGCATAAGATTTATATTTTAATGATATTGGATGTAGCTTCATTTGAAAACTGGTTTGATTGCATAATAAAATGAAAAGCAAAAATAAATCTGGACTGGGCAATCCAGAGTTAGTTTGCGTTGCTCACAAAAATATTCACTTCTTTGATTATTTTAAGTCGTATGATTTCCCATAACACCACCATGGCTTTCTGAGGTGTTCTTCTTATATAACCTCTAAATCTAAATCCTAAATCTATTTTAATATCACTTTCTTGCTTGCTAATTATCTAGGGCTAGTATCTAATATAGGGCCAAAAAAAAAAACATAAAAGCCAGAGCTATTTAAGCGAAACTGCTATTGAAATGATGATGGATAATATTTTCCTCGATTGAAAAATTCTCTGAACGTAGGATATTTTACATTCTTTTTTCAGTTTTATTTTAACCATAATGCAAACATTATTATAAGAATTGTACTACTAAATCAAGCGTGTTTTTATAATTCGTTCAATGCGGTTAATTTTGTAATTTATTTGTAATATTGTTATTAATTGAAATAAAACTGTTTTTATTATGATGTTGCGATGACCGTTTGCCATAAAATTTTAAGTGATATTTTTATTTACAGTACACTACTAGTGCAAAAGGACTGTGCACGTCGAAATCAGACTCTTGAGAACATTTAGAAACAAGATTAATTTTTTCTAGACTCTATTACAGCTGGTTTTCTGCATTAGAATCTAAAAAAACAATATTTAACTACTCTGTGTGAAACTAAAAATATTTAGTAAATAACTCTTAAAAACTTCGATATTAAAACACCGCTTCAATAATGTAAAATATACTTCTAGACTGGCAAGACAAGAACAATATACCTTCCTAATTTCGAAAAAATGCTGAAGAACTCGTAACTATTTCGGTCCGGCGCATTATTGATATTGTATATAAAAAATAAATAAGACAAGAGCCCATTAAAACGACATATTCAACTGTACCACGAATAATTTTTTTGTAAAAACAGTTTGACGTATATATTCTCAGAAAACTCTATATTGTCTTGATTCATTGATGGACATTTTACTCAAATACATAACACTCTTTTTTAAAGTTGAGGGATTGATAATTGACGCGGCGAAAGATTGTGTTGGAATAGAGTTTTAGTTTATTATTAATCGTAGACTTTTAATATTGTGTACAAGGTGTTCTTATAACGATTTCATCTTCCTGGTCCAGTAGTACAATACAATGCAGAGTTTTTGTTAAAATAAAACAGGTACAAACCCACAAAAGACAGTTTTCTTTACAAAATAGAAATTCAGACGTCAACATCAACAATGTATTTGACGGGTACCACAATTTTATTACATATTTTGTGAGTCATTAAATTATCTCGAAGTCAAAAAAATATTAAGTTTTCTAAAAGTAATCTAATGCCGGAAAAACATTTCTAATGTTACATAGCGAATTATAAAGATGGTATTAAAATTATAAATGTTTTGGTATCATCTTAACAATCTTATTTAAATTATACTTAAATAGTTTACTTCAATAATGTCGCAACCTCTGGTAGTCCGGTCAAAACAGACATTTCAACTTGTATTAAGTACCTAACGTACCTAAAGCTGAACATGGAACATACCTTTAGGCATTATTACAAATAAAATTTTAAAAATGTTATTAAAATGTCAAAAGTATCAAGTTTTCTGACACACCATAAGATATTTTTTTGTCCATATAAATAGGTTGAACAAAGCTGTAGATCATAAAATTATCTACAAATAATTTTGTTGCACCTTTTCCCTAGAAACGCCATTTCTGAGATATTGCGATTTTGAAAATGTAAGTAGACGTAAGTAAAATATTTTATCAGAAATTTCAAGGCTCGTGGCACTGAGGAAAAATAATTCTTTTTAGTGTCCCAAAGTGTTTGTGTGTTTAGTGTTCCCCTTTGGGAAATTTTAAATTGGTAATTATAATTAACAAAGATATCCGTGACTTGTCCATTATTCTAAGTTATTTCAAGATATGCAAATGTCTCGCGTCAAATATACATATTATTATGCGAATTCGAAGCTCTTTTTCAGTCTATATCTAAAACACGTTATTTTTTGCAAGTTGTTCTTGTACAGAATGTTTGCAGTTTACAAATCCTAACCTTTTTTCCTGTATAACTATTATTACAACAGTTTTTGATTGTCAAAGTGGAAAAGAACTATCAGAACAATTTTTACGATAAAGTATCTAGCTTGTCCGAAAACAGAAAAAAACTGATAATACTTGACTTTTAGATGGCCATGTTCGATGGGGACTTAATATGTCTGTGCGAATTGATGCAATATTTCTGTTTTAACCGGACTATGAAATTATTGCGTCAGGATAAGATATACTTGTAATAAAACCAAAGAATTTTTGAAAGCTCTAATGAAATTGCTACTCTCACTTGCTTTGAATTGCTTGTTGACGAGATTTATTTCATACATTTTTGGTTGATAGAATAATAGTTGAGGTATGTCGAACTATATTTTATCAAGAAGAGCCTAGCATATCAAGAGCAATATTTCCATACGCATCCAGATGCATAATTTAATATCCTTAACACCTTTAGTAACGCGTTGGCAGAATTAAGAGTACCTATCTCACTTCTGAAAATGCTACTTGCTTCTGATGATATAAATTATTCCTTTGAACTAAAACTCGATTAGGAAGTAAATTCGCAAGGGAATAATATCACAGGTTGTTTACTGCGTGGAAGTGTAGTCACGTTTCTCATTATTTTCTGTCATTCGACAGTGAAAAACAAGGATAATTCAGGTTAGTTAATGAGCTTTTAGAATAGATCTGTTTTAGAAGGGATTGCTTTTATCTAGTTTAGTAATCTGTAATAAGCAACACTATCATATAGTCAATACAGTTCTTTTTTACTATTTTCATAGTTGGCCAACAACCATGCGACCGATCTGATGGTTAGTGGCATCCGCAACCCATGGACATCATTAGACGTTTATTTATTAATGGAACTTGCTCTGTTCCTTCCTTTTAGCCAGAACTCAACCACGTAATCGTGATTAGTATGGGGGTCAAAATAGTCAGGACTGCACAAGACCGTACACCCCCCAGAGGAGATCTTTACGAAGAAACTCTACTAACCCTAAAATGTGAATATCTCAATGACATTGTGTACAATAACATTGATAATAAACAGAAAAGGTTATTTTTATTGCTATAGTTAATCAAGATAATTTTTGTCTGAAATGTAATCGAATTATTTTACCTTATTTAAACAGCTTAATATCGTCTTTCTGATCGAGATCTTACGTCTTTTGCACTCTGGCTAGCTACAGTATTAAGAAGTGAGGCTCTGCCTAGAACTACAGAATACGTATTTTAGTGTATTTTTTTAAATTTATTTTTATTTTTTAAATAAAACAACAATAACAACAATAGATTACTCGTGTGAATAATTTCTAACGACTTTTTGATCTGTATGCAAATCCTTGTTTTGTAATGAACTTCAGAATTGTTTATGGTGAAAACGGCTGTTTTTCATTAGAATTCAGCATATTCAATCATAAAGGATTATGTTTTTAAAATTTGAAAAATTATCATAAAATAGTTGTTGCTACGTTTACATTGAAACTTTATAAGTTCTGCAATTGATGGAGTAATCATGATTATTTGAGTTGGTAACTAAATGATCTGATTCAATTGAAATATTCCATATCTATTCAAGATCACTGACTAATTTGGGGTCATGCCGTTGGTAAGTTTGTCTAATCTATTTAGCTTTAATTTTAGTTCATTAAGGGACGAGTTTCATTGCTAGGATAACTTATATCAGTATGATAATTTTTAGACTACATATTTATGAAATGTTATGCCAGTTATCACAATTGTTCTACTGATAAAAGTTTCAGTTAAAATAAATTTGGCCCACCTACGCAAACCAAAGTTAACAAATAACTCGGACAGCTGGTCAGGTTGATTGACTGTCAATTTCTACAGGACTGACACTGAGTTAGTTTAAACTTTTAACTTAGGTTCGCGCAAGTCGGCCTTAACTTAGGTACTTATCATGACATTGAAACATATTTAATGGTCGTAGCGGTCCATGCTTCTTTCAACAGAAGATAATGGGTTGGAAGGATTATTTAAAGAATATTGATCTTCATTAATGAGGATTTTTTGTTTTATAAAAAGTTTGACGTAGTTTTACTTTCTTACTTTGGAACCATTTTGACTGGTGGATTCCAAAATAGGATCATGAGTAACCCTGTTGTATCCGGCTTATTTATAAAATTTATCACAACTTTGTCCACAAAATGTTATCGTTAAATTTTAAATAAAAACAATAACGAACGGCTTTGTCTGACCACGTGGCTAGTTTGCAGTAACGTATTGTCCATTACGAGCGTCAAAACCAATTGAGAGATCGATGCTTACTGTGGAAATGTGGACTTGTTCGTCACTTGAGATTCGGAAAAAAGTGGGGGTTGTTTGTGTTTTCGAGCCATTTAGTATCGATCCAGTAAAGATGTTATAAGTAGCTGTGGCTGCGTGTGAATCTTTCCACCAGAGATATACGAGGAAGCTTTGAAGATATATATATATATATAAATGTGTGTAATTCTTTAATGTTATTTTACCGACTTAAAATCTTCTTTCTCTCTGGACTCGTTAGTGGTAGGAACCCTGCCGCATACGCCGGCGGTCTCAGGTTCGAGTCCTGGTCATTAGTCATTGCTCCTGGGCATTTGTGTATTGATCATCGATATTTGTTCTCGGGTCATGGTGGTTTATATATGTATATATGTGTTTATTCTGGGTTCCTTTCCAGTTTGCTGTATGGTCATCCATAACATAAGTTCTGTTTACTTTGGGACTATACAGTCGGTGAGTTCGCCTGGCGATTTATTATGAACTGGTTTAGTTTTATTCTTTTACAACTGTTGGAAAACAAAAAAGTAATGCTAAAATCTTAAGGGATACTTCCATGCAGTAAAGTAAGGTGTTCATATAGAGCCTGGATATTTGCATTCGACTTACACACATATAAATACACACCCAATAAAGGCTTTTCATAAGTTTTATCTAAACCTACGTTCGGTGTGTATTGATACAAACTCCAACTTTAGGGACATCCAAAATGCCTAAAGCGTGAAAAATAACGTACACATTACAATTTACTGTTTATTTTCTGATAACAGGATATAGAATAATAATATATCAGTTGTTGGGTCAAACGGATATGATGTCAATATGGTATATCACAAATAAATATATACGGTCTTCTCCACGATTCCCTGTAAAATGATCTTGTATGTCCGTGAGCGGATTATTATACATGTGGTTTGAGGGTCACATTTCAGAAACGCTACAAAAATGACTCGTTCGAATCTCCGGCATACTTATACTGCTACTAGTCTTTAAAGTTGGTAAAACATGTGTTTAGGACCCGAGAGAGACCTTGCTGCTAGCGGTGTCTCCCACCAAGTCCATTCCTGTATCAAAACTACACCCTAAATTCCCAGTTATACGAAAAAAATATACGCTTTAAAAGTATAGTAATTAAAAAATCAGCTATCGCATTTAAATGTTCTTAAATAATGTTGAAACAATAGAAATTAGATTACCCTTAAAATCAGGGTAATTTTTACCCTTCTGCCACATGCCAGCTTAAGCTTCAATAAGTAAATATAAATAACAATAAGCACGTAACGAATACAGAGATATGCGTTCATTGGCCGCAGGTTTCTCCCTAGACATTACTTAAAAGAATCTCGATTACCGCTTACACCATGCGCCCCAAAACCCTTTATCAAAATAATTAATATTACGTATTTTTCTCACATCGACAGGGAAACAACATGTTTACGTAGACGCCAGATTTCAATAGCATTTCAGTAAAGATTTATATAAAATTTATGTACAGTCGCGCACGTAAACATCCGCGCGGCAGCTGTAAGTTTTCTCCGTGTTTACACCTAAGTTACGACGCAATTCCGCCAACTTAACACTCGATATATAAGTATCCTTTATATTTGTCATGATGAATAGATATAAAAATGAATCATGCGATAGTTTGCTCTGTTTTCGAGGTTTTGTAGACACTGCTCGTGGGGTTTAGTGGACTGGAAGGAAGATAAATGATGGTGGGGAAGATGGTGGGATAATTTACCCTCGGACATTTAAATTTAACCTTATGTAAGTGAAGTTAAAAACAGATTTGTGGGTTATGTGCAGGAGCTATAGATGTTTGTGTGTTTGGTAAGGATTCTTTCGTTTCTGTAAACCTACTTTGTAAATTAATTCGTTTGTATTTCGTACATTTATTGTTGTCTCCATGGCAACATTATTTAAGGAACCCGCGGGATTCTTACCACGATTTTGTATTTTTGAACTTGAGTTCCCGATTATCCCTTGAAATTATAGTTTAAGTAACCGCGATAGTCTTAAACAATAAATATCATCTGTGGCACACGTTCCAAACGAAACACAGTTTGGACCTGATAATAGAATGATTGGTCTAGAAAAATATGTAATATGTATTTATGAATCTGGAGGTTTGAAGTTTTATGAGCTGAAAATGAGGAAATTATGAATAGATCGAAAGCTTTAATTTAGTTTTCATGTCTGATTAACTTACGTTAGCGCCGTTGCTATACGACGTACAGAATTAAAAAAAAATTCAAAATTTCAAAGCATGATTTATAATCTAGCAAATGTATCTTATCTATAGTGTTAGCAATTTAAAAAAAAAAACTGATATACTGAGTTAAAGCTGATAAATAGAAAACAAATAAATTGATAATATGGCGATAGAAAGCAGGAAACCTATAACGTTGGTTTAAAAATAAATCCATTTTTTGCGTAAGCAAGACTCAAGTATCGCTAAGCTTACATAGAATTACATGAGATTTATCTCAGCAAAAAACGAATAGCGATCAAATTCCAATAAAAAAAAATTACAAGTATGGTGCTTCACGTTTTCAGAATATATGTATGTACTATAAAGTATATTACCAAGTCACTTTTTGTTTGATAATTATTTGATATAAGTCGAAGACAAGACTAATAGTTAGGGAGGCGAGGTAGCTAAATGGCGTAATTCAACGGCGCCGTCGAGACCTATCAAAATCGAAAGATAAAATAATTTCGAAAAGAAAAGCTCGTATGGTAAAAACCATTTTAGCGGTGGGTTTGGCGTGTACGGTTTTTCAAAAATGTTAAAAAAAACAGTTACTTGGGCATTCTCGAGCGCATTCATACTGCGTATGCCCCAAGTGCCTCTGATAACAACGGTATACTAATCTGCCGGTTTGCGTGGTGAGGGTAGGCATGCATATAAAGTAGTCAAAAATGCAAAAAAAAAAAATTTACTCGAGCGCGTCAGATTTTCGGAAGGGGTGTTAAGTAGGCCCCAAGGAAGCTCCCTTTAAAAAAACTGACGATTTCGGCGTGACGATAAGTTACGATGAATTTTTGAAAATGCAAAAACAAAAAGTTTTTTTGCAATACTCGAGCGCGTCAGATTTTCATAGGGGAGGTTTATCTCGGTATCCTGAAAGCATATTTTCTTAATCTGACAAAAATGTTGGTGGGTTCTCTTAATCTGACCGAAAAAGGTTTTATGGTTTCTTTTTTTTCCTTTCTTTCTCCTTGATAAAACGGGGAATTTAAGAATGACAATAAAGCGATAGATACAACCAACGTAAATGTAGATATATATATAAATATATAGGGTGTACCGAAAATTCCCTTCTACCGCTTATTTCCCCACCATCAATGTTGCAAAATAAAGGAAAAATACTGGTAGGACGGCATACTTCCGCGAAGTGCTCAGTCTGTATTACATGTTTATGGCAAATTCCTCTTTTTTGCTTCAATTCTTCACTTCGTTTTGCTTACGGTACGTCCAAAAAACAATTTGAGGATCAACAGGCTATTGAATAATATACATACATGGAACTGTACATGTCAATAATACTTTTGTATACAGATACGCATAACTTTTTCGGAGTCCACGAAAATTGTCGAGAAGCTTTAGAAAAAAAAAAATTTAAGATATAATAAAAGTCACATAATTTAATCATCGTTATTTCATATCAATTTTTTTAACACCCTCAGTTTTCGAGATATACTCAAAAAACCGGGAGTTTGAGTTTTTATGATGCTTCAAGTCAAAAAGTTTTAACTTTGGACAAAAATGTGGAGACCTTTTTTGTGTAAAATAAAATTACCTTTTTTGTTTATTTAAATTTTTTTTTTAAATGTATCGTTCGCGACTTATATGCCGCAACGCGTTTTTCGGAAGACGAAATGGCTCCTCCACACTTCCGGTCATGCGGAAACCGGCAGATTTTGTATTTTTAGTATGTTTTAGATTATATTCTACAAAATAAAAATAAAAAAATCGCGCTAGAATGCCGGATTAACGTTTTTTTTTTACAAGTTCCCGACCCTATAACTCGGCGGCGTCAAGGACTTATCGTCAGTTTAGTTAAATTTAGTCTTAAAACACTAAAATCAACCCCCAATATCTTAATCTGACGCGCTCGAGTATTTCAGACTATCGATTTTTTTTTACTAATCTGATCGTCTATCCTAGGCGCGCGTCAGTACATATAGAGCTAAATACTTTACAAGGTTGTTCTGTTAGGTCTAAGGTATCTCTCATATCTTAAACTGCCACGCTCGAGTATTACCGAAAATTCCCCTATTCGCCTCCCTAACTATAAGTACGTTCGATAGATATCAGCCAAAGCTGCCGAGACCCATAGTGGACGCAGTAGTAAACCACAGGTATCTTTCTTGTATACTTCGACCGCTAATTTACAGGCGCAGATTCTGTCCCATCACATATACACAACAGCGCAATACATACCTAGTGATTTTTAAGTTTTAATGCAATTTACAAAAAATGCACTTTTCAGTCTCGTTTTGGGCGGTGCCATAGTACCAGTTGAATCTCTATGAAAACACGCTGCGGTATTGTTTACATTTTCATAAAACATATATATTTTCAGCAATATCAAATATCAAGGTAATAATTTATTTTCCTTAACTTCAGTTTTCATTCGTTCAATAGCTCATTCACCAGCACAATACTACGTTTACCTTCGGTTTACGAAGCAGTATTGTTGCTGGTATAATAGCGCGCTACGTCTGATATAATTACTGGATCAAAGCATTAATCCATTATTTCAAAAGCTAGTGAATATGTACAATGTGATAGTAGCATAATTAATTAATTATTATAAATATACATCCGATAGGTGTCACTTTGTATAATTTAATGAATTTTAAGTTTGCTACAAAAGTATTGATTAAAAATAAATGTTCATTTAAACGCGTATAAAGATATTACGCGATGTCTTATCTTCTTTAATAGTAAACCTCCAGACTCACCAACTGTTTTTTGTTTTTCCCCAAAGTTAGGAAGGCTTGTGTTATGAAGAACTGTCTCCCAGTTCGGAACCCAGAATAAACATACTTATACATAAATATAAACAGCCATGACCCCAGAACAAACATCTGTGTTCGTGTCAGAAATGAATGCCCATACCGGGACTCGAATCTGCATCTATATCCGGACGTTTTATAAGTATTCGAATACATACTTAATATTCGAAGAATAAGAAGACGATACACGTTGCTTCTGCCACATATCATATAATATACAGTTACTTTTGATGTCGATGTGAATTTTCTTAAATTAGGGAAGTAGGAAAATAAACGTGCTCTCTCTCATATTATCTATCCCTTATTATTATACAACCTTTTGATCAGTGAATTTGAATATTATGTTTTCTCTGTTATTAGCATTCCCTAGAAGTATTTTATTTAGACGTATAATAAAATTGACTTGTTGTTTTGGAGAAATTGAGAAACTTGAAATAAGACTTCCGATTATGCTATGTACTATGTTAGTTCCCTGAAGTTCTTGCTTAATATCCTCGATTTTGTGAAGTAAATAGTATTACGCATTTGTCCTATCACGGAAAGACCCTTCCGTGATAAATAAACCCTTTTTTATACTGTAAGCCAGACAATGTATGATGGGTCGAACCTTTTGAAATTTTTACTTGACCCTCGGGTGTTGACCAAGATTTGAGCGGTATTATCCGGAACCGGTTGTTTTCTGTTGAAAGACAGTTCAATCAGGATAAACTGAAGCTGAATTTACAGCGCTTTTGTTAGGGGCTCCTTCTTCTGATGTACTTGTAATATTGATGTAAATATTGACATTCAAATACGAGCAATATTTATAAATTTGTAAAAAATATCTTAATTTCCATTAGAATAGCTTTGAAAAGGGCTTCAATTGCCTTCGGTTTTTATCTCAGAACTAATCAAAATACCATATATAGTGAGTGTTTTCGCCCCACTACTTTGTGGTATGCGACAATAAGCCACTTCGTGGTATACACTCACTTATAATGTGTATTTAACATATAATACGATTTCTATTCTATTGTATATAGACGACCGAGTGGTGTAGTGGTAAGTAGCCTTACCTCATACGCCTGATCCCAGGTGTGTTTGTCTGGGGATATATAATTATTATTATTTCTATGAGTACTGGCGCCGCTGATCATCACATGACTATCTATTGCCACCTATAAATAAGTCCCAAATAAAAAATCCATAAAAGTGAACATTACCCTCTCCAAACCCTCTCAACTAGCTACCAACCAAAATTCGACAAAAACTCATGCTTCCTAACCCTGAAACATGAGCCAATATTTAAACCAAACAAAACCCCAGCTTTTCTAATGCACATCCGTCGGTTGTTTATTTGCCTCGGTCCGTCTCGAGCGCGCCAACCGGTTCCCCAAAAGACCTCGACCGTGTACTTCTTGCTTACTTTAATGCTGGTTTGCGTTTGGATTTTGCCTACTTTTCGTTTCAAAAGAGCTCTTGATCTGTGTGTATCCAGTGTGTTAAGAGGTTGGTTAACCATAGAAGAATGCGGGGTGGAGGGGATAATTTAGAACCGATTTAGGATAATTTACCCAAATGCGTAGTCACACGTTTATTACAATTTTTTTCATTATGTGAAAGTATTCCCGAATCAAAGGCTTTACCATTACTATCTTTCTCGTTTATTGATAAATCAACGCTTTTTTTTTGTTACCAATACATTAATCATGTAAAATAATAGTAATTGCACAAAATTGAACAAAACATATACAATACAAATTATGAGCTGATGAGATCTCGGGATGGACAAATAAAAAAATTTTAAGTTTAGATTTTTATGCTTTGATATTATTAAGCCAAGCACAAATTATTTTAAAAAATTATCTAGTTAATACTCTTTAAAAAAATACCTAATGTATAAACAAGTAGAGAAAAAAAAATGTCTACTGGCCCACCCATTCGCTAATTAATGCCCAGCCCTATATCCCTGGACATTTACTTGTCGTTTGTCTTTATGATGTTAACAAAGAATAAGTGAAATATGGTTGTAATGTTCGAATAAGCAAATTTATTTTTATTTTTTATTAATAATTAGCAGGCGTTTGTCTTCCATCTCACCTGATGGAAAGTGACGATGAAGACGAGGATCATACACGCCTGTCTAAGAGGTACCTATTCACTCTACACTTGAAAGCTCCAGGGTTATATTTGTCTGGAAAAACAGACGCAGGCAAATCGTTCCACTCTTTGGCAACACGAACCAAAAATGAGCTATCGAACCGTTTAGTTCGGCTCATCGGCACGCTAACCACAAACGGGTGAAACTTCTGTCTGCGTCTGGTTGACCGGTGGAGAAAGGGGTAAGGTTCGATCAACTGAAAAAGAGCATTCGCACACTCTCCAAAGTGCAATCTGTAAAAAACCGATAGACTAGCAACTTTTCGACGATGCTCGAGACTTTGCAGTCTCGAAGAAGTAAGTTTGTCGTCACTTATGAGTCTACGGGCCCTTCGGTCGACAGAATCCAACGCTTCAAGATGGTATTTTGCGGAATCATGCCAAAGACGGCTGCATTACTCCATACAAGATCGAACCTGGGCTGTGTACAGGTTGAGCAGCTGTTCGGAGTTGAAGTACCGCCAGACCTTTGCGATGACTCCCAATTTTTTGGAAGCTGACTGTGCCATGGTTTCAATCTGTTGACCGAAATTAAGTTTCGACGTGATGGTCATGCCTAGAAGCCCTAGTTGGTTTGTGATCGGTACAGATACATTTTGGAAAGTGGGCGTCAAGTTGAATGTGCTCTTTTTACCGGAGAATAGACACGCCTGGGTTTTGGAAGGGTTGAACTTGACAAGGTTGGCTTCACCCCAATCGGAAACTCTACATAGTATCAAAATCGACTCTCTCTGAAATTGGATCTGGTTTGGACTCGCTCGCGCATTGGACACATATCTCTCTACAACAGTGCTGTCATCAGCGTAACCAATAATGCCTTCCGATATAAGGTCAGTAATGTGCAGCAGGAATAATGTTGCAGAGAGAACAGATCCCTGAGGTACGCCGGCGTTGATCGCCATTAGGTCCGATGAGAAGCCATCGACGACAACTTTAATTGACCGTTCCCTCAGGAAATCAGAAATCCAGTCGCAGAGTCCAGATGGTATGCCATACGCAGGAAGCTTGCTCAAAAGGGCTTCGTGCCTTACCCGGTCAAAGGCCTTGGAGATATCCAAGGATACGGCTATTGCCTCTCCATGTCCTTCCAAGGCCATGCTCCATAGATGCGTGACGTACACTAGAAGGTCTGCTGTTGAGCGTCCTCCGCGGAAACCATATTGGTTGTCACTGAGGAGCTCATTAGTCTCTAGGTACGTCAGGAGACGATGGTTCAATACACATTCCATAATTTTGCAATAATGGAAGTGATTGCAATAGGTCTATAGTTGACTGGGTCGGCTCGACTGCCCTTTTTGGTACGGGCTGTATGTTTGCAAACTTCCATGATTTTGGAACTTTTCCAGTCCAGTTCCAGAGAGAGTCGATATAGGCGTGTCAAAACAGGAGACAACTCGGCTGCACAGTACTTTAAAACCACTGCGGGAATGCCATCCGGACCACTGGCCTTATTCACGTCTAGATTTTGTAAGCATTTGGGGCATTTCGATCTTGGGGCCGAATGGAGGTAACGTGGGTGGGCTTTTACCTTTGGAATCTAGACGTGAACATTCCGCGAAGAGATTTGCGAACAAGTCTGCCTTCTGTTTTGCGCTGTGGGCCAAAGACCCGTCAGGCCTTTGCAGTGGTGGCAGTGATGGGCGACAGAAGTTCATCTCAACCGACTTGGCAAGGGACCAGAAAGCTTTACTCCCCGTGGGACCTATCCCACGATAGACGCCTATCGATCCTAATGCTAACTTGTCCCCGATACGGCCAATGTGGTCGAAACGAGCGCTTCTGATCACCTTTTTGCAGGACTTGGCAGCAGCATTGTATGCCTGCTTCTTAGCTGGGAGATCCATAGCTTTGCTTCTGCGAGCGCTAGCCCAGGCTTGGTATGCTACATGCTTTCGCTTTTCAGCTAGGAGGCAATCAGCATTAAACCATGGGCGGGCTTTGGACTCCAGGGATACATCAGAGAACGGTATAAAGTATTCCATACCTTGACATATCACACTGGAGACAGCACCAGCACAGCATGATGGATCATCAGAAGTAAAGCAAGCTTGCCGCCAAGGATAAGAGGCGAAAAAGTGACGCATCTCATCCCAATCTGCTGACTCGTACCGCCATACTCGCCTTTTGCCTTTTGGGGTGGTATCGGTTGGCGAGTATTGCGACAAAGATTTCACCAGACAGTGGTCGGATGTCCCTAATGGCGGAGATACGGACACTGAGTATCTGTCTGGATCGGTTGTCAGCAGAAGGTCCAAGCAATACGCAGTATGGTCAACAACGTCAGGAATGCGCGTAGGTTCGTGGACGAGCTGGGAGAGACCATGAGTTACTGCGAACCGATAGGTTTCTCTGCCAGCGTGGTCGGTGTCCTTGAACGGGTACAGCCACTCTCCATGGTGGGCATTAAAGTCACCAAGGAACACCAACTGCGCAGAGGGATAGCGTTGTTGGACCTTATCTGCAGTATCACTGAGATATTCAATAAGTCGAGTTGTCTCCTGAGCTCCCGTGTGTGATCGGTAAATACTGGCGCATACAATTCGGTCCAGGCCAGTATCTACATAGACCCATAAAACAGAAAAATCCGGAACTTCCAAGTATCGGAGACGCCGACAACAGATCTCGTCTCTGACATACACGCACACGCCCGCATTGGGGTGAAATTTGGTCTCCAGGATATAGCCTGGGTAATGCAGGTATGCCAGATCCGAACGATCACAGATCTGCGTCTCTGTCAGAAAGAATAAGTGCGGCCTCTCTGTCTCAAGGTGGTGGTGGTTATCGTGGAGATTTGAGTGCACTCCTCGGATGTTAGAGAAGTGTACTTTTAGGGAGAGGGAGTGCATCCGCTGTCGTCACTTATTTTTCTTTTTTGAATTTTCCATTACTTGAATAGGGTGAATAGGGGAGAGGAATAGAAGTTGAGTGAAGCGCAACGTTTGGAACCAAGCAACTCGAGTGGTCAGACCCACTGGTGGGGGACTCACATGGAGACCGCGGGGACGCCCAAAACCCCCCGGGGATCGCCATCGGGCCCTCTCCATCCGGTCGCCAACCAGCACGATGGAGCGATCCCGGGATTTTACACAGGCGGTGGGGCAGCCTTTCGCGAATGGCTAGAACGCTAGTTGGGCCCCCTACAACCTGCGGTCGGCCAGCGGTGCACCGTTTCTTTGGATCCCGCTGCCCTCCAGAATGAGCCACCCGGTGCATCATAACCCATCGAGTTCATAAGGCTCTCATACGCTGCGCAATTATTCGGACCTATTCTCCTCCAATGGCTACTCAAGACATCATGCCGGAACGTGACTAGGTCACTTGGCGGCATGGCTTTGTCTCGAGGGTGGTTGCAAGCCGCGGTCGAAACCTACCACCTGCAAAATGGTTATCCCGCCATTCATCGGTCGCCAGAGCCTCGTCCGCTGTCCGGCAGGGTGCACCACGGGCAGGTGAGGTTGGCATTTGGAGATCGGCTATTCAGCACAGGTAGGTCGGCACATCCGGCTCGTAGGTGCCGATGCCAAAGCCCGAACGGGTGGCATTTTCCCGAACGTTCATCCACACTGATTCGACTTTGCCAATCGGATTGCCGATAAATACAGGCCCAAGTATGTATAGTGCCCCTAACACTACGCAAATATATAGTTTATAGATACACAGACACCTAAAATAAAAACTCCTAGGTATCCCAAAGTTTTCCGAGCTACAATATTTTAGTAGACCCAGATCCATGACAACTGTTAGAATGGCTGTCTGTGAATCCTTTTAAAAAAAAACCACTTTTTTCACTGCCGAATATTTATTTGAGATGTTAGTCCAACAACAGACAAACTGCTACCAAAATTAAAATACAAATTATAAACTTATTGACTAAAAATGCATAACAGCATATTTACTGGAAAACATGTTATTGTAGAACAAATGTATCATTGCAAGTACATGGCTTAGGTAGTATTAAGTACATATTATTTTTAAATATAACAGAACGAAGTCGTGCTTGATGCTAGTTAGCAATAATTTACCGCAAGGCAGCTGGTCATTCTTTTGTTAAACATCAAGAAAGATATAAATATATCAGTTTTGTCTCGATGTAGAAATCATTTTGTTCGATAATTGGCTTATCAGAATCGTTTTATGCCAACTAAATGAGTTTCTTTTTAATTCTTTTTGACTTCAATTTTAACACAATTAATGACATGAGTGGGTTTTTCCTGAGACTTGCTGTTTTAGACCAAATTGATTAGATTAGATAATTAAGAAGAGATTAAAGGCAAGATTGTACAACTATTAATATGTAATATTTAGTTATAACAGTTTACCCTGTTAAGAAGAGTCGTTTTGTCTTTTAATTTTAAGATACAAGGAAACCTAAAAAAATTTACAATAGGAGTACCTAAGAAAATTCAAAGGTCAAAAATAACACTGTGTGTGTTTCTTTCATGTCGTAGTCAAATTGCTTCAATCCGTCGACCCTAAATATTTTACTACATTTTTTTTAAAGTGTTGAGAGGTTTCTTTTCTGCCGGCATTTTTCCTTTCAGTCTGCCCATAATACCTTTTAAAAGCCGAAGTTAAGTTGAATTTGCGCGATCTCAATGAAGGTGAAAGAAAAGAAGATTTTCAACGTGTAATTTTCTTTATCTATAATGAAATAAAATATTTTTAATTTTATTATTAATTTTATCATGTAACCTCTCCAAACGTTTATAATTGACTGGAATGACCATAGTATTCCTATCAACCTGTTTTTCCTTCTGGTATTTTAACGACACGAACTGGCCACTCTGCTCAGAGCTTCATTTACTTATTGCTGATGAACGTACGGGAGTTACATCACAATATATATTATCTACACAAGTTGCACTGGTTGCTGTCATTCTAGTGGGTTCTAAGAACAGTTTAGTAAGATTATGACATTTAAATAGATATGAACTTTTTATGTGAACTTGACTCTTCTAATAACTCAACATTAAAATCCCCACAAACAAATGTTTTCTTATCTTGTTTATATTCTACATAAGTAATTTACCTTAAGATTTTCAGCATCATTTTATATAAGTTGTGATTGCTTGGTTTGTCTTGACAGTTCTGGCAAACCACCTTCTCCGAAATCAATTTCTGTAGTTTAATTTTGTTGATGAAAGGTTGCGCAATATTGAATAACAGATGTTTTGTAATTAGTTTTGTTATTGTTATTAAAGAAAGAGTTATCAATAAAGGTTACTTGGATGTTGTAAATAAAAAGCTTCGCATTTTCACTTTTAGATTATTAAACTCCTTGTATGATAATGTTCTATTGACAAGAATAGACAGTTTAAACAAAATGCCTTTTTAGTATTTCAGATTAGCGAAAAAATATACAAGAATATTAATTGGAAACGCTGGTGTTGTGTATAGAAAATAATAAATCGTCATGATCTCGATGTACCACCACTTTTTTGACGTTCCGTACACTTGACAACTGAGGGGTTTACCTAAAAAAATTTAAATTTAAAGCGTCTTCAAATTGAGTGCCCATTTGGTGTGTAAAGAAAAAATTGAGACTACAATTCAAAAACCATGTCGAGATTTTTATATCTATATTTTGTTAGTTATAAATCGCGGAAAAATGCGATCAAACTTATACAACTCTACTTTAACAATACTATAAATACACTCAACTTTTAAATAACGACATTAACTTGAACATTTACTAACTTCTTTTTGGTTAAACTGTCTTGTCAATTTTTTCGTCAAAATCTGTCATAAAGAATCCATAGAAAATTGTAGAATTCATTCCAGGTAATATAATAAACTATGCGATGCGGTTTTTAAGATACCTATTCCGTGAAGTCAACATAAAAGATTTTTAAATTGATTCTAATTAAGTACTGCACCTTAATCAGAAATATTCCATTTTTTTCTCATAATACCTCATTCCTTCAGAAAATCATAAACAATATATACCTCGAAATTACTTTACATACTGAATTGAATGATTTTCGAACATATAACATCCTTTCTAACTAGGCATTTTACGATACTACTTCTTTTAATTTGTAATAAATATTGCAACCAACTCTAACGCCTCTCTCTCTCTTACAGGGCTAAACCTGGAGCCAGGGTTCATGTCCCCCATGTCTCCTCCGGAGATGAAGCCGGACACAGCCATGCTGGACGGCCTTCGGGACGACGCCACCTCCCCTCCAGTGAGGAATTACCCTCCGAACCACCCCCTGAGCGGGTCTAAGCACTTGTGCTCTATATGTGGGGATCGCGCCTCGGGGAAACATTATGGCGTTTATAGGTGAGTGGTTGTTGATGTTTTTTGGAGTCATTTAAAATTATTTTTATCGTTCGGTACAATCAGGAGCGTTCGTGCAGGCTCAGGTTCGCATTTGAATCCCCTGCAGTGTCGCTGTTATCATCTCCTAGTACATACCGAACAACTCGCATGGTATTCTCGCCCTAGCCTAAGTATGACTTTTATCCTTACAAAATGTCATCATTAAAGTATTTGAATTTAGGTCAAAAGAAGAAAAGCCCCAGCGAACTATTTATATATTCCATTACATATGCACTTCAAATTCATTTGATTCCTAGATTTTTTTTGTACTAACGCGTAAATACAAGCAATTTGTTATCGATAAAAGTTACAATATATTTATGGAATGCTCGTGCGTTTCTCTGTTTCACCTTGTATCATTTGCGTGGTTGTTAGAGTATAAATAAAGTTTGACGAGCTGCCTACGTCGTAAATATACATGAGACATCGAGAATTCTTTCATGTGGGGGTGTAATCATAATCATCTTTTTACATTATATTATGGGGGCTTAAATGAGATTCTGTTTTATTTTATTTATAATAAACAAATAATAGGTCTTTACCTATGAAACTGCCGTTTTGCCGTACTGGCCATTTCAAATGAAAATATTTTTTTTTGACTGATAATTCTAATTTCAAATTAATTTTATTTGACAAACATGGAATTCTTTTTCTAAAATCGTCATTTGTTTAATAGTTAGTGTTCTGTTTTCAACGCATTCGAACATTTTTCGTCATCATGGATAAGTTAAAAATTCGAGTAATTATGGAGTATGAGTACCGTCGTGGCAGCAAAGCGGCACAAGCGGCACGCAACATCAACGACGTTTACGGAGCGAACACTACAAACGAACGCACCACCCGTTATTGGTTTACCCGCTTCCGTTCTGGAAATTTTGACCTGAAAAATGAACCCCGTGGTCGTCCGAAAACTTTGGTCGACAATGACGAATTAAAGGCAATTGTGGAAGCTGATGAAACTCAATCCACGGCTGAATTAGCAGCTACTTTCGACGTAAGCATCAAAACAATATTGGTCCATTTGCGTCAAATTGGCAAGGTAAAAAAGCTTGACAAATGGGTACCGCCAATGACCGCCAGCGCGAAGTACGCGTGGAGACGTGCCTTGCACTGCTTAGCAGGCATACAAATGAAGGAATTCTGAACCGCATTGTTACTTGTAACGAGAAATGGATCCTGTTTGACAATCGTAAGCGCTCAGCAAGTTGGTTGGACCCTGGTTCAGCACCCAAACAATGCCCTAAACGAAAACTTACCCCTAGAAAAGTGATGGTCACTGTTTGGTGGTCTAACGCGGGTGTAATTCATCACAGCTTCTTGCCAAACGGGACAAGCATTACTGCAGATGTGTACTGTGAAGAACTGAACACAATGATGGAGAAGCTCGCACGTCTCCAACCAGCTTTGGTCAATCGTTCGGCTCCACTGCTCCTGCACGACAACGCGCGACCTCATACTGCACAGCAGACGGTCTCCAAGCTACAAGAGTTGGGGTTGGAAGTTCTCCGTCATCCGCCGTACTCACTAGACCTTGCGCCTACAGACTTCTACTTTTTCCAGAATTTGGATAACTTCTTGGCGGGAAAAAATTCAATACCCGAGAGGCAGTACAAAATGCCTTTGAAGAATTTGTTGCCTCCCGTCCAGCTGATTTCTTCAAGAAAGGCATCAATAAGCTACCAATGCGTTGGCAAGGATGCATTGATTGCATGGGTGATTATTTTGATTAATAGAAATAAAAAATATATAAAAAAATTAAGCTTCATTTATTTCGTGAAAAACGGCAATTTCATAGGTAAAGACCTAATAGTTAATTTAATTTTTACTTCATATACCTAGTAGGTTTCTTTGAAAAATGTTAGTTGCTTTATCGTTTTAAATGATTTTTTTAGAGCAGCGCTATGAATACAAGTAAATCATGTTTGTTGTTGAATATTAATTATATAGCTAGTTAAATAGGGTTTTTTATTCACTCCTGCCGTGTGGTCATGGTCGTGGAATCCATAACACAACATTTGCTTACCTAATACCTATACCATTGGTAAGTTTATCGTGAAAAAAGTAACAATATTTTAGTTTCTTGCATATCATTTAAGTTTAGGAATTAACCGTGATGTAATATTCAGAAATTTGTCGGCGTCCTACGTTTATCGGATTTTGGAAACATTTGATGCTGCACACAGTAACGAAGTTGTATTGTACAGTTTTGTCATCAAAACGTACTTCTAAAAATTCTGTATTAAATTACCAAAATTAATGCGTATTACTTAATGTGTTTATACGAAATAAAGTTACAGAAAGTATTTTCTGGCCGTTTAGAGACTACTCGGTGTGTGAATACAGCATTTCTAACTATTTTATGTGCCATAATAACTGTGAGCTTGGTGCGCTCGGTGAGTGCGCTCCGCGTACTAAGAAGTGACAACGCTGCAGGGGATTCGAAAACGAATCTGAGCCTGCACAAAAGTCCCTGACTATACATATTTTGTACAACGTTTGGCCGCAAATAATTACCTGATAAATCCATTTGTGATTAACGGTGTGGTGAGAAGATGACAAAAAGAGATACTGTCTTAATGGTATGATGAGTAAAAAACCGGTCACTGCTCCTCACACACCAAAATTCATCTTACTGGGACCGAAATAGATTTAAAAAACCAATAATATTTATACTTAAAATTTCCTTAACATTTAAATCTGATGGCATGAATAAACAAGCATTGAAATCTTATAAAAGAAAGAAAAGGACCATTTGAATTATTGCTTATATTAAACTACCAGGTTTTGTTCACGGCTTTCTTTGTTTACTTTATTGATTTCTAAGAAAATTGAGGTTTATGCCTGTGTTATTTTTTTTTTACTATTTGCACAGCCGGCAAACGAGTACTCGACCCATCCGATGGTAAGCGGCATCCGCGCCCGTGGACATGATTAGACGTGGGTGTTTTATTTATCAATATTGATTGGTTTCATTATATCGCCGACTTCAGTTGGAGTTGCCTTTGTTCCAGTGATTGCACTGCCTCTTCCTAACCTGTAACCGGAACACAATCACGTAAACGTGGTTATTGTGGCGGTCAATCTAGGAAGGTCTGTGGTACCCTACTACCACTATTCTAAGTAAAGAATATTGCTCGAGTCGAATCATTTAGGTATCGCAAATTCATAACTCTCCGCTTTATATATTTAACGACCATATTGATTATTTATTTGTAAGCACAATTTAAAAACCCCCGGCTAACGGCAAACAGCTCACAGAACAGTTCAACCGATTTTCCTCCAACATTGCATCTCGATTAAATCATCTTTTAAACAAACAAAAATCCCTTCAAAATCGAAGGTACTTTCGTACGGAAAGTAAGAGGCTACAGATTCACCCGCTTCTCTTATAACGTCCCCTCTTTCTACGTCGGGGGTTAAAGCTAATATTTAGCTTCACTGTTGTTTCCCTTAATACTGAAATAGCGAGAGATTTGTCGAAAATCTGAAATTTGGAGAATTTTTTTTAGGTTTATTTTATTAATTTTTTTTTTTTTTTTTTGCTGCCGAAGCACCCTCTCTCGGGAGGGAGGTGGAAGATTCGTCATGAATACCTCCGCAGCCGTCTGCGGGGTTATGTGGGACTCACCAAAGTGGCACCTACCCACTAAAAACCACCCAAGCGGCTGTAGCATGGGAATGCTGTCAGCCTTCATCGGAGCGACACCCGGGTTGGGAGGTGGGCGCGCAAGCAGGGACCCGCTAGCGGGTCACCCGCTGGGAATACTTAATCACTTAAGGTGCAAATGACATTTATATAATGTTGATTAAACGGCCTGGGCAGCCTTAAGCTGGTCCAGATTGGCCGAAAGTTGATCGGGGGGATCCGAGAGTGCATTTCTCGGTCTACGGACTTTGTACCTCGACGGCATGGACGGAGCAGTATAAGCTACTGTCTCGCGTATAAGGGGGTTAGGGTGCTCTTCGGATCGCTTAAAATAAGCGGTGGAGAGCGTCCTAAGGTGTTGTTGTATGGTAGGCAGTTCGAGATCTCTGTGCAAGTCTGCGTTTCGCACGTACCACGGAGCATCCGTGGCCCGGCGGCAGAAGAGATTCTGGACTACCTGTAGTTTATACATATCGGAGGGTTTAGCATGTGCAAATATTGGGGCGGCGTACGTCATGACTGGTCTCACGCAAACCTTAAAAAGCGTTCGCTTGTTCCTAAGAGACATTTTACTGTGCCGGCCTAACATACTGTTAAGTCGACCCATGTACAGACGGGCGAGTTTGGTAACTCGGAGAATGTGTGGACGGAATGAAAGCGTACGATCGAGCGTTACGCCTAGGTACTTGGTGGTGAGTGCCCACGGGATGGGCGTACCTAGCATTCGGATGTGGGGGTCGTAGGGACGACGGCGTTTATGATCGAAGCGCATCGCAGAGCTTTTCTCTGGATTTACATCGATACGCCATTTTTTAAACCAAGCTCCGAGGTCATTTACGGCCTTCTGGAGCTTGGTGATGAGTGTGTCGACGTGCACGCCCTTGACGTATAGGGCAGTGTCGTCAGCAAAGAGGGAGAGTTGAACACCTTTAGACGGGATGGGTATGTCATTGGTGTATATTGTGTATAGTAACGGGGCGAGTACCGAGCCCTGAGGGACGCCCGCCTTGAGGGGGCGGGGGGTGGAGAGCGTACCTTCGTGTTTGAAACGAAAGGTGCGATCTTTAAGGTAGGAGCCGACTAGTTTGACTAGTCGGTCGGGCAAGCCTGTGTTGTGAAGCTTGTAAATGAGCCCTGCGTGCCAGACTTTGTCAAAAGCCTTGGCTACGTCAAAGAAGACCGCGACTGTTTTCAGTCGTCTGGGGTAGAAGCCGTCGAGTATGTACTCGACGATTCGGTGGACTTGCTGAGGGCACGAATGTTTGGCTCGAAAGCCGAATTGATGGGGGATAATAAGGGGGTCACCGTCCGCTGGGAACAGGTGGTCCTTCATTCGAGCGAGTATGACTCTTTCGAGAAGTTTGGCCATTGCCTTGAGTAGACTGATGGGTCTGTGATTAGCCGGGTTATTCAAAGGTTTACCCGGCTTGGGAATGCCTATGACTATAGCTTCTTTCCAAGCTTTTGGAAAGTAGCTTAGGTCAAAGCAAGCATTGAAGATAATCGCAAGTAAGGTAAGCACCTGCCGAGGCAGCTGCTTAAGTGCTTGGTTGGAAATTCCATCCGCACCCGGGGCCTTCTTGGATTGCTGTTTCCTAATGATGAGTAAGATTTCATCGTTAGAAACTGTGATGGGGTCAGCGGTGACTGGACGGGAGTCTTTGCAAACGACTTCGTCTTCCACCGCCTGGATGTGAGCTGGGTCTGTGGGTTGGGTACTCGGGGAGCATTGTGAAGCAATGCTATCGGCGAAGCATTCAGCTTTTTCGTCGTCCTCGAAGGCGGTAGTGCCATCGGGGCGAGATAACGGAGGGGTGTAGGTACGAGCGTCTAGTCGGAGGGCTCTCGCCATCCTATAGTACGCCGTGTGGGACGGAGAAATATTAATCATAAGATCGTTCCTTTGAACGTCTCTATATTCCGCGACGGTACGTTTGACTTTACGTTGAAGTTGGTTAGCGATTTGCCTGTAGGCGGGTGTGGGGTATTTTCTGGCTCTGCGGAGAGCGGCGTTTTTAGCTTTAATTAGGTTGCTAATGTCCAAGGGAAGCTTGGGCTTGCCATGCTTAGCAACCTTTAGGTTCTCACTGATGGCCGAGTTGATGGCGGTAGTGAGAGAATTGACTATCGAGTCGATTTTATCCGTGCTATCGAGATAGTCGGATGAAATCGCGAGTGGGCAGTCTGGGGCTTCCAAGGCCGAAGACAGGGTGTGCTTGAAACCTTCCCAATTGGTATAGGTTTTCGGAGCAGGAGGGTCGTTTTGGGGTCCTAATATTAGGGATACCGGACGGTGGTCAGAGCCTAAGTCGTCTAGCGGCTGAATGGTCTTAAGGTCGAGATTGATATCCTTGACGATGGCAAAGTCAAGGATATCAGGTGAATGGAGTGGGTTGTCCGGGTAATGTGTCGGTGTAACCGGTGAAATGACGTCCAGATCGAGTTATTCAAAGCCGATTAAAACACACACGCACACACACACACGCACACACACACACACGCGCACACACACACACACACACAAATTTATAATCTTTGTGCTAAACATTAAATTGATTATAAAGCGAGCAATTTAAATATTTGCAAGGGAAAATATGAACAACACTTAAGTCTGTTTCGATTTAAATTTATGCTTGTTTGAAATGTATAAATATTGTAAGTTTGTTTTAACAGAATCAAAATTTTTACTAGCATGTGACGTCATTTAAAACTTAGCTAAGTTATCAAAACCGTTTAATGTCTTGATGTTCCAACTCTGTTCCAATAAGTTTATTTGTGATTTTTTTTGGAGGAAATTTTAATTATATAATGTAATGCGAAAAGCTTTTAAAATACATTATGCCAACCGGCCATAATTTGAGTAGGTACATAAACATTGGTATTATATGTAATTCAATAACGCATATTCTTCAAGATATTCAGTATAAAAATTGTTATCATAAGTTGAAAAATCTCATGTGTAGAAATCGTCGGAGAATGTGTCGGAGTGACTCGTGAAAAGTCTTTTTCTCGACGAGGGATTGGTTTCTCTTACTCATTCTCTCAATTAAAGATTTCTTCACAAGCCAGGCAAAAATAATTTATATTAAGATAAATAATTTGACCTTTGTGGTACCTATACATAATATTATTTACTCGTAGTAGCGTCAGAACTACGTAGTCAAAATCTCTTGGGTTACTAGGGTTCATGGTGTATATTGCTCTTTACGCACATGTGGATACGAAACTATAGACATAACTGAAAATACGTTTGAAAAAAAAAAACTCGATTTCACGCAAACTTTGCCGGTAACCTAAACTAGATATATTCGGAATCTACTTGATTGTTTATTAGTAATCGTGCATATTGGAATCGAAAAGCAAGACATTTAATTGCTTTTGAATTGTAAGTTACGGTTGTTAATTAGTACTATTGTGACGGTAATTTCACGGACAGGTCTTTCCCTGTATCCAAAATGCAATTATTGCGGAAGCTCTTTACAATGGTCGTTATAATACGAAGCTTGACAAAAGAAATTACGATAATTAGCATAATGCGTAATTCTTTTCTTAGAGAATATGTCGATGAAAAGTAATTTCATACATTATCGACGTTAATGCTGGCTGCTTTTGACAACTAAAATATTCAGTCTTGCGTTATAATTGATAACCGTACAACGATACATGAAAAATTATTATATACTCTTTTGTTGAACTCACGAAACTGTCAATTTCTGTGCTGGGTCCTGCAACCGTCGTGGTTGGCGGGAGATGACCGCAAGGTGCACGTTTCTTAGCACATGCTTGGGGAGACGTCGTACTAAAAATAGCTTCCTTATTTTACCTACACTTATTTGTAACATAATTGTATGGGTGTATACATAAATCCCACATCCTTGGTATAAGAAGCAGGACTTCTAGCACCTACAGTTTTTACAAATACAGTTTTTCTATCCCTCCACGTCACAGTCATAGAATTGTAAATCAAATGCATAATGCATGAATTCAGATTTAATTTAAATGTTACCTGGGTGGCTAAAATATGTAGGAACCAGTCAAGGTGGTCAACTTAAATACTTAATAAGTTATTTAAAATTGTCTTTTGTAAACATACGTTGAACGTTTGAGTGACGGTTTATATGCGAGCTTTTTGTTGGCATTCTGTAGGAGTGCTACCGGACTCATTTGAACATTGCATTTAATTATCCCGACTTCTAGATTTTATCTCTCACCAAGGGTATTTCTTTTTTACTGTTTAATGCCTGCAAAAGAGCACTGGCCCATTCTGATGTGGTAAAACCTTAGATTTAATGAGTTCCTTTGCTAAAAGTATGCTGATTCGGGACTTAAGTTGGAATTACCTTTTTTCTCATTATTTTCAATGGCTCAACCACAGAACTTATAATAGAGAGAAATAGAAATGCCTTTGTTGGAAATTTGCCAATAGCTAACACGCGCAAATAAATTCAAATCAAACACACCATTTTTAACTCGTGTAACCACGATGTACGCTTGACGACGATTCGTTACAGTCTGATCCACGTAAATCCAGTATGAGGCCTATAGGACCCATGCTTGGCTCGCTCTACCGGCTCGCATACCATTTCTATTTCTCTCTGTTACAAGTTCTGTAGGCTCATGTTTTTCTTGGCTTTTTCAATGGCTCTTTATTTGGATTTCTATTACGCTCACACGTAGTTTGGTAGGGTGGGGGACCATCTTTCCTGAGACACCCTCTATAATGAATTTCTTTACATTACATTTTTTATGAATTTCATATCGCAATTAATTGTTAGTAACTATTTATTTTCTAAAAAGTCAGCCCAACTTGTAATAAATTTTGTTTCGTAAGAAATAATATAACACTTACTGGCAGAGCTTTTATTAAAAACAATTTGTTAAAACTCTTTCTTCCTCTAAAAAGTTATTTCCAGCTTACACAAAGCATTAAAAAACAATAATTTTAAATTGCTCAGGCGTTTGAATTTCATGCTATCACATAGTGACCATGACCATGAATAATATAATTTAACGCAATTACTCGCGCTTTTTTGTCGCACGGTTGCAAGATCCGGGACTGAAGTTTCTTGCAGGTTCTTCTTTCACGGGTTCCTATCCATCAATACTCCTGCACCTGAGGCTGAAGTTATCTCATGGCGGAAGAACTAGTTCAGCACTTTCCGAGTTTAGCGAATACAAATATTATTACACAGCTTTTAATACTCCACAAACGAGCGCGTAGTTGGAGATAATTTGCAGGTTGTTGTTTTTTTTTAATTTTCACAGCCGGCAAAGGAGCGCGCGATCCGCTTGATGGTAAACGGCCTCCGCGCCCAGGGACATCGTTAGTCGTAGGTGTTCTATTTGACAATATTGAATGTGATTTTTATTTCGACCGTAGGGTTCAGTTGAAATCGCCTTTGATCCAGGAATTGGCCTGGCTGTTACTTCCCTATAACCGAAACACAGCACGTAAACGTGATGGTTCACGGTCAAAATTGAAAGGACAAAGTACTGCCCCAGACGAGATCGAACATAACAAAAGAAACTGGAATAGCACAAAATTTCTCCCCTACCAGCATATCTCACTGGTCTACGTGGTAAGACCTATACGATAGCACGTTCTATAAAATCCTCGTCTCGTACAAAATCGTTTATTACACGTACATCCTATATTGACATTGGGTCCCCAGTCTGGCTGGGAGTCTAGACGCCAGACAGCTCAAGTGCAGATTGCATTTCACAAATTATTTGTACTATCTATACGGCTAACATCTTAGAGACTCCTTAAGCTGCCTAGATGTGGAGATTGTCAGAATGGGTGCAGCTGTGTTGGGAGTAACGATATCAATAGGTGAAATTATGGATATAGGTTGCTAGAATTAGAAATTATTTTATATTTATGTAAGATTACTTTCTAAATCGAATGTAGAATGAAAGTAGATGTGCTTGAAGTGGTTACTACTAAAACATTTTAATAAATCTTTGATTGGTGCTTCCAAGGGCCTGGATGCTACTTATCGGATCACCCACCAAGTAGATATAAACTGTTACCAGCTTGTAAACCAGATTACTAGGTTCACTCCGCGACTTCCATTGGGAACATTACGGTGTCAGTTTTCACGGTATCGTATGTCCCTTTTTGTGTATACCTGACAAAATTTCCTGAAGATGGGTTGGGTAGTTTAGGCGTACACACATAAACATACAAAGAAAACAAACTTATTTTCGCATATAATCTGATAAAAATTTGCCTTTTTTTACCATTGCGAATAAACAGTAGAATTATTCAGACCCTAAGATTTATGAATATTGAAGGTGAAAAGAAGACGACACCTACGTCCTTACATTACGTGCCTGAAAATAGCTCTTGTTACTGCCACAGATAGACTTGGCCCCCTTTAGCAGCTCTGAATTAGGTAGCGCTAGGCTAAACATTGCTTTATGTCTCTATCAGTTCAATAGAAATAGAAAGTGACGGAGGGACATTTTATATAACTAGCCAGCTAGCTCAGATCTACGCAAGTAGGTGTTACGTTGTGGGTGACGTCCTGACGTAAAAGAGATAGAACGATGCATAAAATGGCATTGCGAGCAAGACAAAATATTTCATGTTAATATAATTTTGATTATATTCGTGTCGTATATTGCCCGTTCGGCTCGCGTAGTGACAAGTAAGATCAGGCGATCGGGAACAAGATTTTTAGGTCCGTACCTCGGAAGCTTGTCACATAACTTCCGCAATTTTACTTTAATCAAAGGAAAATTCATTTAATTGGCAGCGATCCTATAATTTCCGAATATTTGATTTTATGATTTCTGAATTATTTGACCATTTATTATTGATAGTCATATTTCTGTCTATTTCATGTAGTGAAAAGTGATGTTTCACTAATACAAGATCAAAACGGTCAGAAATATGCTTTTTATACAAAAAAGAAATAATACTAGAAAATAAATATGATAATGATATGATAGACCTCAAATTGTTGGCCTTTTTTCACTTAAGAGTGTCTGCCCGAAACGTAATTAACAATTCAAACCACTTGGAAACAACAAATATTTAAATATTTTATCTTGGAATGTGGTATCTAGAATTGTGGTAAAAACTTATCTTCAAGGATTTTTTCAATTTCAACAAATTAAATTAAATATTTGCTAGGTTTTGCGTCTTCTCCTTGAGTTCTTCATTAAAGTAATTGTAAAATGGACTCGAAAATCGATTGTATAAGTCGTCCTGCCTTTATTAAAGTTATCAGTATTTAGAAGGCGGTTTCTTAGTTTTTTTATGGTGGATGGAAAAGCCAATAAAGAGCCAATATATATATATATATATATATATATATATATATATATATATATTATTTCAATTAATAATATTTGGAGTTAGTTACTTAAAGACTAATTAAATTAGAAATCGACTAAATGTAACCATTCCCATTTGTGAAGACATTCGTGAGCACATTTCCTATTCATACCACATAGGCTAACGTTTATCCTCAGTTTAAACCTCTTCGGTCTAGTTGATAAAATCTTATTGCAAAAACTTGCACTCAGAATCGTCAAATGTTGTATTAAGGATAACTTAAGTGTAGATTTTGCTCAGCTTATCTTTACTGCTTCTATCAGGCTACTAGGACAGTTTTCCGATAAAAAGATTTTATGCATGGAACGCTGGCGAGTTATAATTTGTTTTGAATATTCGATTATTTAAAAGTATATTTACAAATAAAATGGTTTCATATTTAAATTTCTATCTAAATTTGTTTACCAGCATTATGAAACTATATTGTGTGTGCATCGGGAACATTTTCGTGCAATGCTTTTTTACGACTTCAAGTCCAGCTTGAAACCTGATGAATCGTTTAATCGACTTCAATTAGCTTTTATCATCAAGGCGCCTTCTAAAGCAACTCTGTACCGCTGGTATAATGAGTTTAAGTGCGGCCGCTTAAATTTGATGGATGAAGAAAGAAGTGGTCGTCTTTTGACTGCTGTTACGTAAGGAAACGTGCTACAAGTGAAATATTTGATTCAACAAACCGGCGAATCACAGACGAGGAGTTTCAGCACTATCTGTGTTGTCAACCTCAGGAGCAGACGCGCGTGGAATGGTTCCATGATATGATTGATAAAATCAAAACAGGTTTTTCCTGCCGTGCTTACGATATCATAACAGGCGACGAATCTTGGATTTAACAACACAATCCAGTAACAAAGCATACAGGGGTAACTTAACGGGGTATTTAGTATAAATTCCCTTAAGAAATCAAAGTAGCATAAATGCAGTGTGGAACACTACCAAATGCTTGCCAGTAGTTTTTGCTGCTGCGAGCAACAAGCGACCGAACACGGGACTCCGAGGCCTTTTGCTCCACCACGACAGCGAGCCCGCGCACTCCGCGGTCAAGGCGAGGGACTTCTTAAACACCACACCAGTAAAACTTTTGGGTCTTCTGCCTAATTTGACACCGTGTGACTTCTTCTTGTTCCCTAAAATTAAAAACCAGCTCTAGGGGATACAGTTTTCATCGCCAGAAGATGCGCTCACTGCGTTCGAGAAGGCTTTTGCGGAAGTAGGCGTTGCAGACTGGAAAATGTGCTTTGAACATTTGTTCAGACGCATGAAACTTTGTATAGACGCTGGTGGAGAGTTCTTTCATAATATAACCTATACAACATTTTCAATTTTTTCTCAATACTTTCTGAGTGGCCACGGAAGATTTGCTTAGCAAAATCTATACTCAAGTTGCCCTTAATGTAGCTAAGCAAGTTACGGTATAAAACTTTTCAAAGACACGAAGATATAACGACTCGTGTTGATAGTATAATCTCTAAGTTTATCATTAGAGGCGACTGTGCTTTCGCAAGTATTAATTAATGCATTGAAAGGCTTCATCTATACAATTTTATAGTCATCACATGAAATTACTTATTACCATTGTACGGCACTGCGTAGTTTACGTCCAATTAAGTCATACAGTCCGACCAACTCATCTGGTCACTAAAGGGTGGCGCTGCGTTCTACGCGTAAATGTAGTTTGACATTTAGTCATGTCTCATGGTTTTAGTTACAATTTTTGCTATGGAACACAGTAGTTGGTATGTGTACGAGTTGTTTGAGGACAATCAATAACAGCGCCCCCCGTGTGAAACCGACATCTGTCACGGTTTCTGATGTCTGATTCTAAAAATAGAATCGCTAAGTTCTGCCTACGACTTGGTTCGTGGTGGTGGAAGGTAGCGCGTAGTAATAATTTATTGCATGAATTGAATTTTAAAGTCGCGAGATTGTTAATTTCCATCCCAAATGGTTAATTTTTGTAATATGTAATACACATTTTAAATTTTTTTAACAAAAACAAAATAAGTTACTAATTTTACTTTTCCAATTTATCCTTTCACTGTAATCATCGCACATGTTATTTTAATAGTTCATTTTAAAGACATTTTTCATCATCCCTTTTTCCTCCCCTTCTTTTAATTTTGGTTTCGTAATTAAAATACCTCTAAATATTGTGGGT
Source organism: Marasmarcha lunaedactyla (assembly GCA_923062675.1). Classification (NCBI taxonomy): domain Eukaryota; kingdom Metazoa; phylum Arthropoda; class Insecta; order Lepidoptera; family Pterophoridae; genus Marasmarcha; species Marasmarcha lunaedactyla. Next base: position 23,761,454 of record OV281346.1, read on the forward strand.
TTTTGGTAATGGTTTTTGGTAGTAGTAATGGTAATAAATATTACGAGATTGTTTTACGTCATATATCCTATATTTCTATTACTCATTAAATATTATTATTTAATTTTTTTTACATAGAAAAGTGTAACTCTCGCCTGCCGATAGTACTGAATAATTGTTTCCAAGTCTTTGACTGCCCGACGGTGTAAACTCAGCTCAAGAAAATTTCATGTCATTCCTTGATTACCTGTGTTATTTTACCTGTGGAATAACCTGAAAGACCTACACAGGTGTGTCTACTATGCATAATAATTAATGTTGAATGGTGAATTTAATAAAGTAAAATTCTGTGTACGTTGTACTTGCGTTTATTTTTTTTTCATACTGCATTGGCTGATTGATTTTGCCTGCTTTAGAGGATACTGTTAAATGTGTTCTAAAACAAATTAAATAATAGATGATATCTGACACATGAGAGCGTTAGTTTTAATGCAGTCCTACAGTTCCTATTTTGACCGCCATAATAATGACGTTTACGTGATCGTCAGCCAGTGAAACTACTGGAACAAAGGCCGTTTCAACTGAAACCTGCGGTCGTATCATAAGTCAGTAATTGAATAATCACACTCGATATTCAAAAATAGAACACCTACGACTAACGATGTCCATGGGCCGAATGCCGCTTACCATCAAGAGGATCGCGTGCCAGTTTGCCGGCTGCGACAATAGTAAAACAAACAGTATCAATACACAAGTGTTGTATATTAAAACTAATGTACGTTTGTATTTGTTTCTGCAATATATGTTTTTTCTGTGTAACTTGTAAAACGAACTACGCAGTTCGAGATAAAACTATTGACGCCGACGTTTTCTTCTTTTTCGAACAAGATAATGAGATAAATGCAGTTCACATGATACTACGACTTACAAATAATAATATTAAGTTTTCCGTGTAATAATAATAATAATGTTTATTGGTCACTATATCTTACAGAAATTACTTACTACTAGGACAGTAATGCACATAATCTGATAGGTAGATCAATTTCTGAAAAAGTATTTTTGAAAAACTCTGAACTCCCGAAATAGGAACCCCTGTGACTCGGGAGCCAGTGCCCTCCCGCCGATTTCAAAGATCGACTCGTTATTAAAACATAACTTAACATAAGGGGAACAAAACATATAAGAACCTGCAATCTGTATTTTAGCCATGAGGAAGTTTTATTAGAATATGGAAACAAAAACGTTTGTTATTTGTCAAGTACGTTAAGTATCGAATGTCCAAACAGCTTATTGAATACCAAAACCTGACCTAGTGTACTATGTTTCATCATAAGGTTTTTATTATGCGGTAATATTGAACAACAATGTTTCTATCTTTATGTTTTATTTAAATATCTTTACGAAGAAAATTCAAATTTGGCCTCTATGCTTGTAAATGTTATAAAGATTGCGTTATCAAAGCAGATCGCACCAACTTATTGCATAATATAATAAAGTATATTCAAAACCTTTTAAAAAATTTACATCGGAAAAAACACACTTGGAAAGACTTCTGTTTAAAACCCTTTTCTCTTACAGCTGCGAAGGTTGCAAAGGCTTCTTCAAACGGACCGTCAGAAAAGACTTGACGTACGCGTGTCGCGAAGAGAGAAACTGCATAATAGACAAGCGGCAGCGAAACCGCTGCCAGTACTGTCGGTACCAGAAGTGCTTGGCATGTGGCATGAAGAGGGAGGCGGTGCAGGAGGAGAGGCAAAGGGCGGCGAGAGGCACGGAGGACGCGCATCCCAGCAGCTCTGTACAGGTGAGCAGAGTTGGGTTTTTGTTTTGAGTGGGTTGGTAGAACAGAGGTTTTTAAATTTTTTGGACTTAAGTAAATGTTTTGCGATGGAATTACTGTTATAAGGTAGTTTTAGAGAATAGCTAGCTATTGATTATTATGGCAGTGCCAAACGTGGTGCGACTGCAGGTAGTAAAAAAAGAAGATTGTCCGTCTTCTGAGGTAGGTCTGTAATTAGATGTACTGTATATCGTTATATAACGTGATGCTAGATACTGTTTACGAGTTTTCTATAGCGTTAGCGATCATAGATTAGCAACTTGGCTACAGCCCCAGACGTATCTGGCTACAAAGTGTGAAGAATGTCAAGCAGTTCTCCTCTCCTAATCATAATAATTAACAATTCTACAACTAACTTGGTGCCATCAGTAGGCCACCCGTTTAAAAACACTAACATTGAATGATAAATGTTGCTAAAATAATTTATGTAAATGACATCATGCAAACTTGAACTGCCGCGCTGTATGTAATGTAATTTTGAGTCATACTTGAGAGTGATAATAATGTTCGTGGATTTAACCCTTCTTCGACCTAATTGTAACGTGATGGTGAGAAGCGGTGATTTGTGATGAAACACGCGCACGCAAGTTAAGAAGACATGCAAATTAGGCTCTTACGAAGCATGGCTGATACTCGTAAACTTCTAAGAGATCGACATTCTTTTAGACATATTAAAATGTTACCTTTCTGTCCACGAATATAATAGGCATCGTAGTAGAAATTTCTAGTATATCCTATTCAAGAATGGATCGAAGTTTCAAACTAAGTTGTGATACCTACTCCCTTTTCTTATCCAAGTTATTTGAATATAAAAGCATAATAATATCATCGAAAAATTAAATGCCTACAAGTAATTTAAATTGTTTCTGCAAAACAATTACGCAATTAATATTTTGGCGTATTTTTCCATTTTTCGTCGTCCTCTCAAAGTGAGCCCCGAAGGGCGCACGTAATAAGGTAACCAGTGGAGTTGTCTCTAATTTAAAAAGTTTCAAGTCTTAACGGATTACTTCAAAAGAAATTTCTCTTTGAAGAGTGAAATATTTCTGGGAACAGATTATATCGTTCCGTTGCTAAAGATATAAACAAAGTCTTGCACAGTTTAAAAGTCGTAGGTTTTTTGCGTGTTAGAATTTAGTAATTTCAAAGCAGATATTTCTTCGGCGTACAGCTGCGTTGCTTGAAGAGAAATTGTTCCTTATGTTCAAAGCGATAGTGTTGAAATTTGTATGTAGTATTTTTTGTCTTACAAGGCTGACTTGGTGCATTAGAATAACATCTGCCAAGCGGGGTTGTTTCCGTCGCAGTTTGAAAGGGCGTTTGTGAAAAATATTATTAGGAAGCGGCGTTCGTGTGCTTTTTTGCCTCGAGACGACTCAAGATGGAAAAGACTGAATATTAAAATATGCTGTCAATAAAAGATCGATGCCAAAGCGCTACCTTGAGTTTTTTAAGACGCTTTTTAAAATAAATAATGGTGTTTTATGTTGATATCGATTCTAGTTTTGTATTTATAGCAGTGAGTGTGCTCGTAGAAAAATTGTTGCGTCCATGTTTGGTATGAGACGGACAACGAATTTACATTCATAGTGTGGAAGGTTACTTATTTATTAGATACCTATTATTAATCGATGAGTTTATTGCGAGTTTACGAGTCATGGGCGTTTTATGCATGTAGTCTATGTATAAACATGAATATTCTGGATTCTTGTATGTGCGCTGTGTTGTAATTGACAACACGAGCTCTTTTTATTTTTAGGCAATTTAGTTTTTTTGGAATGAGTTTTTTCAATTTTTGACAATAAACACGTGGTTTGAAACGTACTTTGTCGTTTTAAAAGCAGCATAGTATCGCATAGCATATTTTTGCAAATTTTAAATAAAACTTGTTTGAATAATAACCAATATCTGAAATTATATTTTAGAAACGATAATTGACGGCCGAGTGGCGCCGTGGGTAGTAGCCGCCTGCCTCATTCGCCGGTGGAGCAGGTTCAAATCCTGGTCGGGGCATTCCATTGTGTGATAGATGTTTGTTCTCGGCTTAGGGTTGTTTATATTTTTATATGTATGATTATTCTGATTTCCTCTCCAGTTCGCTGTATGGCCCCCCGTGACACAAGCTCTACTACCATACAGTTGTGTGTTTGTCTGGGGATTTTTTTATTATTGTATACTATACTTCGACTCACAATATTTTATATTCCCAACTCATGGCTAGAGCAGTTGTAGCCGCTTTTCTCCCTAGAGTATTGTGAATTATGTGCGGATATGAGTCTCTAAAAACTTGTTCAGTCAGTCGACGCAAGAGTTTGTAATTGCTTTGCCTGTCTATCTGTCAAACTCAGAAAAAGTTTCGTGTTTGTATTTAGGTCGTCCGCAACTACCGTGAGAGAATTCCCCGTGGAGCAGCCGTGGTTCAGAACTTGTGTATTATAATAGTTCTGCCGGTAATTGTGCACTGCGGATCGAGTTATTATTGTTCTATGAAAGTTAGTTTCGATCGATTCTTAATGTATGCGACTTGCTGCTTTTTGACGTGAATTTTTATTAATATTTTTGAATTTGTGTTTATATTGCCCTATGATTTATGTTTATATTAATTTATGTTAATATTTTTGTAAGTCAGCGAAGTTTGTAAGTCTGTCTCAATAACTCGTTAATAACCATGAATGTCTTGGTGAGATACCAAAACTTTTAACTCGCTTCAAGTTGCGTATCCACTCAGCCAAGCTTCCTGCTGTATAGTGTTGCTATAAGCTGTTAGTGTTGGTGGACATGCAGCCTAAGCCCTAAAGTAAATCTCTCAACTATTTATTTACATCCCTAAATGTTTCCTTAAAGTTGTCTTATTATACTGCACCATCGATCACCTATAAAAACTAGATACACAATCAGTGTCAGAAAAACGTTCTTCAATTTAGTAGCATACGATCACTTTGATAGTAAACATGTAAAAAAATAAATGTCACAACCTGGGCTAGGTCTTTGTACCCCATGTAAAAAAAATGACAAATAAATAGTAATTATAGGAAAAATACAAATAATTTGATTTAATTAGTAGTTAGATGGTAAGAAAATAAAAACAGTTAACATTATTTCTGGTCGTTTTAGCGGGCATCATTGACAATGAGTTTTTTCTATGGCGGAAGTTGTCAAGTGAAGTTAGTTCACTTAGCAGGGGGGTCAGCCACCTCACACACATCACACTTCACTCACATCACATTGATAGTTGTCTGTCTATGTGTTTGATTGTTCGTTGCGCTAGAGTTATTTCTTTCGGTTTCTTTTGAACTTTACAACTATTAAATAAGCTAAAAAATACACAAAACAATTCAATTCAATTCTTTGGACATAATGGCAACCAGCCATCGATACTACTCGATACACAAAACAAAATGATATAAGTAAACCTTAGCTGTCAATGACATTTTTTTCCGCCATGATGTTTTTTGTTTGTTTTGCACACTATTAATACACAATTTCATTTCCTACCAATAAACAAAGTGTTTTAATAACAATTTAACAATAAAAAAGTGTTCTAAGCATCTTGAACTATTTTTTGATAAAGTGTACAATGACCTGGCCCAGACTCCTTGAGTTAGGGACATTTCTTTTGGAAAATTAAACGACTAGTTGTCTGTCTAAATTTATTGAATATGCAAAAAAATTGTTGTCATGCTTTCGTGAAGAAATCTGTAAATACATGTTTTTAAGTTAAATTCTATTTGAAAATCAACAGGCGAGTTTCGTCTATAAAAAGATTCATTTTTGTAATTGGCTTTCTAAATTATATTTTAAATGCATGTAGGGTTGTGTTTTCAATAACATAGGTTGTTATGTACCAATTGTCATTTCTGACAAACATCTAAACCATTGTGGACAGTTTAAAGTTTCATATTTGTATGAAACTGTCTATCTAGTTTTTTATTTGTGATCGACTTTTTCTCCCCTTATGATAAAAAAGTATGTTAATGATTTCCTCAATGAATACTAATAACCCTTTAGGTGGTGAACTTGCAGGAGCTGTCGATTGAGCGGCTTCTGGAGATGGAGTCGCTGGTGGCGGACACGAGCGAGGAGCATCAGTTCCTGCGCGTGGGGCCCGACAGCAACGTGCCGCCGCGGTACCGAGCGCCCGTGTCCAGTCTCTGTCAGATTGGTGAGTTGCTGGGGCTGTAGAGGCTGAACTGTACAATACTATCACATTGCTATTCTATTATACTAGTAAGTAATTACCAATTAATTTTAGTGGTATTCACAGACGTCTTCTCGAAGAATTTAAATTCAAATATTTATTTTTCAACTTTGACAATTACTTGTTCTTATTGACGTCAAATAAAACATGACTCTACCACCAGTTCGGAAACACCTTCGTGAAGAAGAACTGGCGAGAAAATTAACGGGTATATTTTTTTCAAAATAATTTTACAGTGTCTCTTCATGTCTATACAAAATTATTAATATCTGCATCTGTTAGCTCGTCAAGTCTCCCTCCTCCCAAGTATCCAAACGACAAACACCCTCAAACGGCACCCGTTTGAGGGTGCTGGCGGGGTAGCTGGCGTTGCTGTCGCCGCGGAGGGTGTTGACGACACCGGGACGGGCGTTGAGGACGCCGGGGCTTGTTTCGAGCGCTTCTTAACGAGGGTGAAAGATGGTGGCTCAGTCGCGGGTGCGCTCTTGGGAGCGGTGCGCGGAGCGCTGGAGGAGGGGGACGCGGGAGGGCTTAAGACCAGAGGAGTCTGAGGGACTGGGGTGGCCTGAGGGGCCAGTGAGGGCAACAAGGCCATGATTTGAAGGAGAAATTCGTTGATTACCTTAAGGGTTATACTACCGTATACAAGGTATTCGTTGCAGTTAACGCCTGCAGTGGCGAAACCATCGACTAACAACTTCGTAAGTTCCGAGGAGCTTAGTGAAGCCATTGCGGAGAGGTTGGGGAGGGACAATAATATATAAATATATATACTAAGAACCTACCAACGAAAACTAACTTCCTAAAACCTCCCTACATGCGGTTGGGGACAACGCGGATAACTTACTCGAAGTCCTGGAACGCAGAGCTTGCCGGAACGGCGACGGCGACGCAAATCGTCGACGACGGGCTGCAGGCGACGATGTCGAAGATGCGTCGTGAAAACGACGGTCCTATGAAATTTAGAAAGCTACGGTACGAAAACCTGAGTCGTGAAAACGACCAATGAAATTTGGGGTGCTCAATTAGTGCGGGGACTAGAGAGCGGAATAACGTCTGCGATCGACGTGTGAACGAATCCGCACGCAAACCGAGACTGTGAGCCATCGCTCTCCTCATCCATATTAGAGGGAAGTGAGCGATCCGTTACCCGACGCTACCATAAAAAGACGTACTTTAGTGACAATACATAAGTGACAAAGGGACGAAGAACTCAATGAATAAACAGTGAATTATGCTTACAAACTTACTGTAATGTAGGTAGCAACCTATACATACCAAGTTTTGCTCTAGCAATACCCTACGCTGTAACAATTCTTCCCGTCGTGATTAGTACTTCGGAAATGTTGTTTTACGCCCTTTTAATCAGTACTTACCCTAATAAAGTCGATTACTGTGCTATAAAATATAATGTTTTGGACAATTTATAATGTAGTTCGTGTACGTCTGAAGCTCCATCCGTATATGGCCGATATACCAAAAAGCCGAACGAAGTGTCCCGATAGTTCTTTTTTGGTTCGTGTGGCCAAAGAATGGAAGGATCTGCGTGCGTCTTGTTTTTCAAGAAAAATAAAACCCCGGGATTTTCGACCTTAGAGTAAATAGGTTTCTCTTGGACAGGCGAGTGATATCCCCGTCTTCATCTTTCCAGCAGTAAGATGGAAGACCAACGCCTGCCAATTGTAATTAAAACGAAATCTCTTATTCTTAGATCAAGGAAGGTCAAATTTCACTTCAAACATCCCTTGCCTTGTTGCCAGTAGAACATCTTCCAGCAGTAGTGGCAGATCATCTCTTAGTAACGATAAAAAACGTTCTGAGAGTTCTAAGAAACGACCCAGAGATTGTGCTTAGAGTCACACAACACATGGCTATTCGTGCGGCAATGTGTCCACAACAACGAAGTAGCCATTTTTAGCATTTAACGCATTAAATAAAACCGTTATTTCCTGTGTTAAGTTAAATAAAAATTTTGTAACTAAAATCTGATAACTAATACTACCTGAGCAGTAAAAACAGTGTCTCTACCTGAGGGGTGACGTAATCAGTTGTCAACTTTAAACCCTCCTAGCCAGCGTAATTTTTGCGTTAGAACGCAGATTTTTTTTGTGTTTGAAAGCTATTATCATACAGAATAGTAATAAGTTAAAATAAAAGTAAAAATATCTTAAGACTAGACTTAATTTTAAGATTTTTAGAGATTTTTGAAAAAAACCGCAAAATAAAGTAATTTTAATACAAAAGTCAAACTTTAAGTCATGATAGCCACTGGTTTGTGACTTAATTGTTATTTTATCGTCACCACCATATTATATTCAACACGGATATGGTTTTTATTTAAATAAAATAAACCCACTACTTTCGAAGAAATCATTTTTTTTGTAAATAGAGCTATTAATAAGTAATTAAATTTTTCATTCATCATTAAAGTACATAAAACAAAATTTTAAAAAATTTCGTCTTCTTTTTTGTCTATAATTTATGATCTAGTTTCAGCCCCTCTTGGGGTTGCACTTTATCAAGGCACACACTGTGTTTCGTTATTTTTTATGAAGTCACGATGATATTGGCATTGACACAGGAAATATCGCTCTGCCTTAATACAATGTAACGCCCGATGACACGTCTCCTTTTATTCTGATTGATGGCGTGGATTCAATGATTTGAAAATCACTGGTTTTTATAACAATGTTACTGAGCAATTTACGTTTTAATGTCTTGTTAGGGCTAATTTGCGAAGTTAGCAACATGTTAACGAGTTGGGTGACATTTTGTGTTAGAGTTTGAATATCCTTTCGTTATTTAACGTGTATGTTTAAAAAAAATATGATTCGATTTTTAAAATTCTGTGACTTTAGTTCTGTTTTTGGTAGTTTGCGTGACTATTGACTTAATTGTTAACATTTGTGTCGTGAAAGGTAGCGGTAACATTTTAAGTTACAATAAAAAAGGTTCTAGCTATTAGTTGACAATAAATATAAATACAATGCCTTTGTATATTACTAGTATATTTCATTTGCTTCTTTGTGGAATTCCTAAGTAATATAATATATGCGAAACTGGGTTTGTTTATTTTCTTTATGTTCTTACGCTTGGCCTATGTTGGTTTCATAGTTCATTGTGAAATTTAGCATGTAATGTTTAATTAGGGGTCTGGAAATACTGCATCCGATTAGTATTGTAATTTTTACGATTGGATGTAGTGCCTAGTCTATTGGCCGCGCTCAGAAAACTTACATGGTAACTTAATGTGCAAAGTTCACGAAGCAAAACTCATATTTAGGAATATATACTATACTTTATACCTTACTCAAGGTTTAGATTTGCTAAGCAAAATCTTTAAGTGTTCCGTAAGTCGTAAGTAATCATTTGGCCGTCACTGAGTGCAGACGTAAGCCAACTAACTGAAGTTCCGATAGATAAGTATTTGGGAGTGTCATAATGATATCGAAGTTGGCAAAGCCGTACTTAGATAAGCAAGGTGAATATAAATATGCTAGGTACAGTGTTTGTTGAAACTCGCTAATTAAACAATACGATAACAAATATGTCGTTGCATTACCTACTACAACATTTATTGAGGATGGCCATGGTTGTGTATTTATCATAGTTATGTTTATATTTATATATATATCGCGAGTAAAATCACGAAAACAGTGAAAGCTAACAAACAAATTCCTTTTCTCTATCACAACTTAATAAACTTGAATTAGTTCTAACTGAAAACTTGAGGCACAATGAGTCTTCCTTAACTAATTAATCGGTCGATTAAAGTTGTAAGCTGCTCGTTAAAACTCGCGTGATTCGATCTCGCAGGTCGTTCAGGTTAAAAGTACAACGTCGTTTCGTAGATTAGTTTATCGCCGGTTTGCCAACAAGCTTGTTACGCGTGGAGTAGCTAGCCCGAGCTCATTCATTTATAATTATGATGATTGAAGTAGGTAGAATAGTGGTAATCTTAAACGAGCTCGCTCAGATTAATTTAGTGAAAATGTCCACTGACAAACGCCAACGTAGCGAGCACAGCTTGTAATCCATTACTTGACATGAACCAACACGCTAGTTTCATGTCGGTCTCTAGCAGGATTCGATTCCAGAACCTTGGTGTATATGCCAGATATACTGCCATTTCAAATTCACATATGAGAATCTGTATGAGAGTTATTTTTGTTGGGATGGGTTCTTGTTATATTTCTGCAGCCCTACTATTGAAAACAATTCCGACAGATCGGCAATCCAATTTTGATATTACATGCTCAGGAAAGCTACACTAGCGCCTATTATCTAATTATTGTACGGCCATTTGTGGAACTAATCGAGAGTGAAATTGGCATTGGCTAACCCACAAACGCCAAAAGGCTACTCTTGAGTTATTTTTTTGAGAGCTGTCAATTAGGGTAGTGATGGCTGTGCATTTGTTGATCACCCCAACTTCACTCGCAACCGCAACCAACTTCCCTTGCAAGGCTGCAATCGTAAGCTAATACCAATTTTCAATACTCTGTTGACAAAATTGTTTTCAAGAGTAGGAAGTCACGTGACGTTTGAATCTCCTTGGGCTTGGATTGGTGTAGAATTAGAATTCAAAATTAGTTTCGAGAGTAAGCCTGTTGGTTTGGGGCCCTAGCCATATTACAAACACTACTTTTCTATTCTATGTCTGTAATCGCTAATGCTAAGCTTGCATTTATGGTGCTCATGTTACAGAATAGTCTTCCAATGTTCAGAATATATAGGTGATGTTTGCAATATGGCTAGGACCCCAGGAAAGGAGCAAGGCTGTTGTTCATTCCTTTAATGCCTTTTGTATGACGGAATTCTGTTGTAGGTATAACGCATGGGAAGCGTGAGTGAAAACTCATGAATTTCCCTCGGTGTTGGTAGGTGCAGATAATTTGCCAGTACCTATCAATCAGAAAAAAATATCCACGGAATATGCGGGCAAAATGTTCATAATAAATCTGAAATCCTCCCAAGATATTTCTATGGCTACACAAGCGTTGGTAACCTTGAGTTTTATTTATTTATAGAGAATTATTTGTTGTCAACGAACTGTATAGTTTAACCTTCTCCACAGGTTAAGAACTTGTTGTTGTTAGTATATTGCCGAATTAAGAAACTGCCATTTATGCACGTAGGCGTCTAGGGGACTAGTTGAAGAGTTTAAGTTGCAATCAAAGAGCCGAATTAAGAACTAATTTCATTTTACAGACCATTAACCCTAAGAGTTGACAACTCTTAGGGTTATCCAATTAGAGAACAGATTAGTATTTAATGCGTGTTTGAAAAGTTGTTGATCTTTTGTTAATAATTTAAATGTTAAACGATAGTAAAACTGTTTGTTTTATTTATGTATTTGATGCCAAGTGAATGAAAAAATATAGGGACGGTAGAATGGAATGGCGATTACTCCACGGACAAGATCGGGGCTATGAAATTAGGAAGAAGATACCAAAGTTATTTCCGTGGCAGTTAAAACATCGCGATATGATGACCATTTTGCTTTCCCTCTCTCTTGCAGAATAAAACTGGTAATGTTTCTAGCCATAAAAATATTTACAATGTTCATTTTTCTTCGAACATGGACGACAAAAGTGTTACATTATCGGTGATAGAAATGAACAATGGGACATTGAAAATGTTTAAATGAAAATCTTGTACCGACATAAAAGTACACCACTTTTATGGTAGTTTGCACGACCTCGCCATGCATATACAGCGCGCGGACATTGCGACTTACACGTAAAATATAATCATGGAACGATAAAAACGTGAAACCAAAACAACTAAAACTCCATTTTGTAAAGCTATCGGTACAAAAATGGTGACCGTAAAAAATACAGTAATTTCGTTTATTAATATTGCCTGCAGTTGTTGCTTTAAGTATTTTCAAAAGAAAGATACTGTCGCGTTTACTTTATCTAAAGACTAGAGTCTTAGAAAGACTCGTCAAAGTGGTTGTATTTTTGTTTGATCTTTCGCTTGAACGGCGACGGTGTTGTTCTAAAAGTCTATAGACATTTTAAAAGCAATTTCTAGACTGGAGGTAAACTTTTGTTGACAGTAACGGTAAAAAGGTAGAAACATCCGTTTTGTTTTAGAGGCAGCTGTTATTTTATGAAATTAATAATATATTTATATTTAAATTTGAGGTTTAAGTAATATTACGTTAGTTCAAAATTGTCACAAAGCTATCCTTAGAGAAAAAGTTAAATATCTCTTCCATTAGGTAATTGATGGTCGACTGGATTTCCAGCCATCAAGTAAAACAAACATTACTAGCTTAGCAATATTGAACTGATTGATTGAAAAATATCAGTATGAAATTCATAAAAAATACTCGCAAATCCCTCAATTCTCTCCTTTTCAAATTCAAATTCAAATATTTATTTCTCAACATTGACAATTACTTGTTCTTATTGACGTCAAAGAAGTCTCAAAGAAGTAGATATAATTTAGAAGTTTTACAAAGTAATTAAAATTGCCCACAATTTAACCCCTATTTCCCCGTTAATTCCAGGCAACAAACAGATAGCAGCCCTGATAGTGTGGGCGCGCGACATCCCCCATTTCGGCCAGCTGGTGATGGATGACCAGGTCCTGCTCCTCAAGGCGTCGTGGAACGAGCTGCTGCTGTTTGCTATCGCGTGGCGATCCATGGAGGTGGGTCCTTTTTAAGTATTTATGTATCTTCCGGATGTTTCTTCGGGACTTCTTCTGTTGCTTTCCGGGAATGTTTCGCAGGTTGGTCGAAAATTTTGAAGATTGTTTATGAATAACAAAGCATATACATTTTGAATGTATTTTGAACCTTATAAACTAATAGAAGATATTCATTGCAAGTCTATAGACCTTATTTGTAATAATGCCCACTAATATAATAAATTGTTAATTCCACACGCAATTCAGATTCACTTGAATGTTTAAAAGATTCGTTCCGTTACTTTTGTAGGCAGATTGTCAAAAACATTACGAAATCTAATATACAAATTATTTAAACCTTTACTGCAATGTTTTTAAAACAATAAAACCTTCCGGTACCAATCATGTGTTAAATGATTGCTACGAAATTTGCTAAAAAATACGTTAAAACTTGGAAGTTTGTAAAATAAAATCGGTGTACTTATTGCCGATGAAAAGAAAAATACACTTCTAAACCCAATGGACCAGAAAGACCCCTTATTTTGAATAAGTACATACTTGACGAAATATAACACTTGCGTCTCAAAGAAACCCTTACTAACAAAAAGAAATATTTTACTTACATATTCGAATTAGTACTCGTAAGTTATTTATTGAATCATGACCTCGACCGTTCGGCTACTAATGGCTAACAAATAACATAGCAGCCTATCGGTTTTTCAACGAATTTACCTGCGTCCTTGAAGCGACATGACTTGCAAGCGATAAATCGATGGAAAATTGTCTGTTTACCTTGTAATTGAAATTTGTTTGTAAAAAAGAAACAGGATTATTTATACGAGGGCTATTAATGTAACTTTAAATAGGTTTGTGTAAGTATATGACTTGATATGCTCTTGATTTATTTTTTTAGACGTCTAGAACGTCAAAAAAAGGTTGACGTTGGCTAACCTACACTGTTACAGACACTTGTTTCAATACGAAATGAAGTGTTAGGGTCAAATATTTTTAAGTAATGTATCTATTGAAACTGTCATTATTTATTGGCCAGCTTGTATTAGAAATTATAGGAATCCCTCCATACTAGTAGTTATAATATTCCATATATGGCTGTTATTCATAGTCACGAAATATTTTTAAAGTGAGGAAAATTTGCATTTTGTTTCATAAATTCATCAAAAAATAAAGTTTCATTGAAAAACATAATACGTAAAAATGTTTTTTTTTTATGTACCCATAGGGTTGTAAATGTGTTGATTAATTTCGTTTTATCAACGAACTCGTCTTAAACATGGCTCATGTGTTCTTTTTAAATGTAGTGGTGTGAAATGCGTAAGTGTTTTTTTTTATTGACACTGATTATGTTTATTATATCGACTAACGATGAGTTTCCGTCGGCTTCAGTTGCAATTGCCTCTGTTCCAGTAATTGCACTGGCTGCTCTTTCCCTTTAGCCGGAACACAACCACGTATAAATGATTATGTGGCGGTCAAATAAGAAGGACTTTTATACCGCCCCAGGCGAGATAGGATATAGAAAACTTTTCTACCACTACAATGTCTCTGTCATTTTCATTACATATATCTAAACATTGATATAGAAATTTACTTAATATATAAAAATCTAAATCTTTTTCCCATATATTTTCAGTATCTGGAAGACGAGCGAGAAAACGTGGACGGTTCGCGGAGTTCTTCCCCACCGCAGCTCATGTGTCTAATGCCAGGTAGGTTTTCTTTTGAATTTACTGGATTCACCAAAGTAACAGCATAAGTAAAAATAAATAAATTAAAAGATTTACTGGGGAGGACGTCTGCGTAACCCTTATAGCCGGTTTACACGCGTTAAGTGGTTAAGTTGGTAACTAAATTATACTAAATTTAAGTTAAAAGTTGCGTGTAAACAGTCAGTTAAGTGACAAGTGGTAACTGAAAATTTAGTACGCAAGTGATTAAGTATATTAGGATTTGTTTTATTTTTCGTATAAGTGGGTGGGCTTCTCACTTAACACGTTTGGACGAGATTTTTTAGTTAAGTGCATAAGTTGACAAAGCTGGTGGCGGCAAGAGCTCCTATTTATTTCGCATTTACTCTTTTTTTTTAAATGTCGGAGTGGAGTTTAGTTTCGACTTTAAAATTTGTTGAAGAATATATAAAATAGATATGCTTGTAGAATAAACATTTAGAAAAGAACATATTCTTGTAAAGATTTTAATTTCCGAATAAAATTCTTCTCTGAATTTGTCCAAAATCTCGTTTACCACATATCTAAGTACAGAATTGACAAATTCCTTGACATTCATCACTGCTCATCTTCATTCAACTTATGAACTTAACTACTTAATCCGTTTGGACACACAAGTGACATGTAATAACTTAAAATTTAGTTACCAACTTAACTACTTAATACGTGTAAACCGCGCATTAGAGAGTTCATATACCAGAAGTCTCCTGGATTTGACTTCGAACCTTGGTAGTCAGAATTGTATGTGATGTTGATATTATATAGATAGTTGGGTGTTTTTTATTTACGAATATAAGTCATTTGTTTTTAAGTTAGCCCACAGTTCAGCTTACGCTTTATTTACATTTTAGTAATACCTATTTTAACTACTTGAAGAATGTATTATAATAATATCTATGTTAACTAGTGTGGTGCAAAAATTAATTGTAGTAAATTATTCATTGATGGCATTAGATAAAAGTGGAAAATTACTATGTGGTTATGTTTTAATTATAGGTATTATTGTATATTTAATAATTACTTTGAATAAATAATTATAAACATTTTAACTAGTATTGAAGTAACCAGTCATAGTTATCATTTAAAAAAAAAACACATTTGGCCGCAGATTTGTATTTGGCAAAAAATCTTTTTATTTAAATCATTTTTTTGAAGTGAATGTACCTTATTACCTAATAAATGAATTTAAAATGGTACAAAATATCAACTTATTACTATATAAGCCCGGCGCAGTCTCATCCACGTGTGTCAGAATCCCGATGAAATTTCGGAACAAAAAAAATACAGAGAAGTTATGTCCTTACCCATGTAGCATTTTCAATGTAGACCGTTCTATAGTTCAAGTCTCTACTCGCTGGGGGCGCTGGCGTCAGTGCCGCTCATGGTTCTGTGGCGTACACTCGGAACTGTTTTGTTGAAATCTTGTTTTGTTTGATTCTTACAACGATTATTTCATTTAAACGCAGAGCATGTGTTTTTTCACTCGTAAGAATTTATAAAGCCGCCTTTACAAATAAAAATAATTTTAGTGTTAGCAAGTGACGCCATCTAGTAAATTATACTGAACTATTACAATAAGTCCGAGTGGCGGTGGCTTTGCAAAACACTCTTCCGCTACCGGCGCGTCGCGGCGCGTCGGCTTCAGTCGGCGTCCCTGAATAATAATAATCATAAAAGTATAAATAAGAAAAAGGCATGGAATTGAATTATGATACATTGCCTTATCTTAGGAATGAAACTGACTGTTTTTCCTAGATACTATGCATACCAAACAATATGTTTATTTATTTTTATTTATTTAAAATTTGCACACATTATATTGTACAGGGTGGCTTAATGCCACAAGGCATTCTCTACCAGCCAACCTTTAGGTAGGAGAACTGCTCTCTTTTTTTTTTAAAGTGTACGTTTTTCATCGATTATATATTAGAATTTGGGTTAAATTTAATATCATTGCGTCGCTTCGACAGTAAACATGTCAAAGAATTGTAAAAATCCAATATTTAGTTGAAGAAGAATTATAATATTTTCTGGAAGTACATTTTCTTCAGTTATCAATTATTAAAATTACTTATGAATTTAGTCCACAAATCAGTATAAAACCTATTTTTAATTTCTAGCCAAAAGTTAACAGCCGAGTTACGTTCATAAAAATATAAAATTTTTGTCATAGCCTTTCTCACGTAGAGTATGTACCAACTGTCATTTCTCAACAATCTTCAACTAAAATATGGCCGACAGTTTAAAGTATCGTATTTGTAGGAAACCGTGTATCTAGTTTTTATTTGTGATCGCAGATATTATTTTCAACATATTTAAATTGTACTAACAATTGTCGGAGAACTTTATATCTAGTAACACAATTATATTATATATAGTTTTGGACTTTAATTAATAGTTAACTCGAGCGTTTCCGATGCATCGATAACATGTGCTAAAAATGCCCTTTTGGCATTTTTATCTAAGTAGCCTAAGTATCCTTTTATACGTAAATCATACTGTTGGTAGATTCAATTGTGTCTATATATAATTTTTTATCTATTTATTATTCTTAATATAAACATTTCCATTACGTTTCACGCACGGCTGCGCTCGCGTATCCCTTGGAATCTTTTCATCTAAATATAAAAAAGTGTCCAAATCCGTGAAGCCGCGCGTGATGTTACAAATATCCAAACAAAAATCCTTTTATAATTACTGTAGTTCATAATATTAGAAGGATAATAGACCCATTATTTTGGTAAGATTACCATACAGACCTAACCCCGTCACCGCCATGTATTCCAGGCATGACCCTGCACCGCAACTCGGCGCTGCAGGCGGGCGTGGGGCAGATCTTCGACCGCGTGCTGGCCGAGCTCTCCATGAAGATGAGGGCGCTGAAGATGGACCACGCCGAGTACGTGGCGCTCAAGGCCATCGTGCTGCTCAACCCAGGTCGGTTCATGTTTATACTCCTATTTAATGTCTACAAATTCGACCAGGTTCTAGCAGAGCAACTTTCGAGCAATCGATGAAGATGAGACAACTGAAGAGCTATCTTAACCACGCTGATTCAGGATTTTTAATAAAAATATGAACAATAAGCATTCCATCAAAATAGGTTCTTTAATTTTCCAATTTAAAATAATTAAATTTAACTGTGCAGCTAAAGTGCTGTCAAGCAGATGCGTGCGTAGGACGCCGACATCAATGCGCGTGAGCAACAGGGATAGATCATTGTACAAAATCGATCGTGCTCCGCCCTTTATGAATAAAAATCTATTAATATGGGAAAATTTAAATTCATATTTGTAATATATTTCCAATCGCGTGTAGGACTTTACAAAAAAATGAATGATCAAATATAACATGGTTGTCCTGCTAGTATTAAGTAGAAATCCAGTTACCTGCGTATTTTTTTTATTTAATTGAACTTATATTAAAATTATTACGTTTCAGATGTAAAAGGATTGAAAAATAGAGCAGAAGTGGACGTTCTTCGAGAAAAAGTGAGTCACCTTAGTTCTACTAATCAACCACATATTACATGCCAATGAAGTAAGAAATCCTGACAAAACTTTACGTAAAGCTTCAATTTAAGGGTTGGTGTTATGATAGTGCTAGTAAAACTAAAAATCTCGCAAAGTCTTAATTACCATGATTTTTGATAGAATATTTGCTAGCAATGTTCCTTTGAAGATCATAATGTCTAAATTACATAGATATTAGGTTGATTTTTATATACTTGAATGAGGAAGAAAGAAACATATATATATAGTGTTACCAACTTTACATGTTTCTTTCGTTGATAACACAGAACAAACTTGATGCCAACTTTATGACGCTCCCCATTATTTCAATAATAATTAAGTGGTTAAGAATCTTTAGAACTACTAGTTGTAAGACATAATTTCCAAGTAAAATGCGCGTGGCTAGCCGCTCCCGTTTCTTCAAATATTGAATGAATCCTTTCCCTCGACGCGCCTTGGCCGCCACCGCGCGTGGGCCAGTCTCCTATCTATCCATGTAGACCTAATGCGCAATTTCCACTGCGTGTTGCAGAAATGTTTGTATTCGGATATAATTATTAAATGTTCGTTCTTATGAATATAATTTTTTACTCGGTGAATCGGAAATCTTGAGTTTGCAATAGTTTGTTAGCAAGTAAAACTATGTTAAATTATTTCTTTGACGTTCATTTTGTGTACGAGCCGTATAGCCGCAAGCGTTATTTAATTAGATGTTCCTTTTATTTCAATTTCTATACTTATAAAACCATGTTTAAGTAAATAACAATTTTTTACTCAGAAAGTGTAAAAAAAATCGGTACGCTTCGCGTAGAACAATAGTCAAGTTATAAACAAAAATAGATCTTTCTCGCGGCTCCGGTGCATATCCTTCGAGGATCATATATTTTGGATGAAAAGTACCCTATTTTATTTTCTGTGCCTCTAACAAGTATATGCAAAATTCATTACGATCAGTTAGATCGAAAAGCGTAACAAAAAAGAAATACAACACAAAAACACATTTTCGCTAAACAAACTAACCAAACAACCTTATCCTCCTTTCTAGATGTTTTCCTGCCTAGACGAATACTGCAGACGAAATCGAAGCGCAGAAGAGGGTAGATTCGCATCCCTTCTTCTCCGGTTGCCCGCACTACGCTCCATCTCGTTAAAGAGCTTCGAGCATCTCTTCTTCTTCCACCTCATTGCTGAAGGCAACGTGGGCAACTTCATCCGGGAGATGCTCCGGACTCACCCCCCAACCTTGGATGTCAACTCGATGATGTAGACGAGATGTTTATAACTAGACCGAAGAGAAGTGTTCAGTTTGTAGCGGTAAGGGTGTTGCTATCTATTTGTGAACCAAAAATGTTTAAGCCGGACTTGAATGTTTTTTCAATGAACACTTTTTCTTCGTATTGATTCTTAATTTTGCTTTGTGTCGCTGTTATGAGATATTGAAAGATCTTGTGTATGTAGCTTAGTGTGGTAACACTCTAATCAAGTAGCAAAATATTTGAATTAACATCATAATTTTCAGTGTAGTTTTGTTGTTAATTTCTGGAAATTATGTGATTGAGGCTAAGGCATCCATTGTTTTATTGAATACGAACAATGTAATTATAAATGTAATCGAAAAGTACAACAGATAATGTTGCATTTATAACTACTTGTGAAGGCGGCTTTGCGCTCGCCGTCTTTTTTGTGTAAGCCCCAACGTTGTTTAAGTGATAGGAATAAATGAAACTTTATGGCTTTATAAATGTGATTTTGTGTTTAGCAGTCGCTACACAAATGCGCATCGTGGTACAATCATGTTCATAATAACACATGTTAGTAACTATTAACGGGGCCGCCTCTTATTAATATTTCCTAGTTTTAACCAGTACTTTGAAATGCAATTTAGTCGTGAATCAGTAGGAAAATCTTTATTCGTAATAAATGTTTTAAGAATCATTAGCGAAGTAAGGTTATTTGTAATGATTAATTAGGTAAGATTACCAAATCTTTATTAAGAGAAATGTTTTATGAATCAAAAATATGTTACTGACTTTTTTATTTACTATAATTTTCGATTGGATACCTTATTGATATTTCTTTATTTTGAAACTTTTTATTTCTTTTAAAATAAAGTTGGTGAATTATAAAAATCAACCAAGTCTCGTTATTGACATATGAATAGTATTTTATTTGAGAGGTGCATTATGTTGTTGCCAGTAACGTTATTTTGCAAATTTATTATTTCTGTAGTTTTGAAAAACGTTGCTCATTCCATGTTAAGAAATACGAAATTATAATGCATTTCTATCTTTCTCCGTCAAAATGATTCAGTTGGTGCTCCTTGATGCATTATAAGAGTATGTGCGTATGAAATACGCATACTATTAAATCGTTATAGTAAAATATTTTTATTTACTCTAGAGAAATTAGGATTCTAGACTAAAATATATTAATGATGTAAATATATATTTTCATGTAAATGTAATGTTTATTGATTCTGGTACAAGTAATTATAATTATAAATTATTTTGGACATTTTATTTATGGTTCGCGCCAGTTTGACAATTAGAGAAAGTAAATTACGTTCAAGGCCTACGTGTAAATTGGCGAAAATTATCTTAAAAAAGGCGGGGTATGTTTTTGTACCTGTCTGTATTTTTTCTTCCAAAATTATGCAACCAGTATTAAAGTTTATTTTATTCAGTACATTTAGAATATGGTCAAAATAGGACTGTTGTATGTGATGCTTCATCAATGTTGAATTTATGGAAAGTATATTATACATTATTAGTATCAAAACAATATTTATAGAAAATCTCATCAAAGAAACAATATTAATTATTAAAACCAATTGTTGAATTGAAATAAAAAAAAAGTTGAAAAAATTAATTATTCTATAAAAGGTTTGGTTAAAAGATGGAAATGTTGTACCGGTTGTGAGATGATCTAATTGTAACAATGTTTACTAAATATCTGACTAAAGTATAAGTTATTTTATTTTGTATAGACCTAGCTTTAAGGTTACATGGTGATTAAAAACAATACCAATACATCAGTGTTTTGTTTTATTTCGAGTAATAATTTATATATTAAAATTTCAATTAGTTTCATGGAATAAATCCATTGACGTACAAACTCCGTACTCCGCGGCCGTTCACAAAGAGGGGCCTCATTCGAGAGGTATGACTTATAAAAAAAAGGGTATGAAAAAGTAGCTGCTAAGGTGATTTTTTTATTATATGTGATATTCGAAGCTGTTTGAGGCAAAAAGATGACTTAAGCCAAAAGCAGTGGTCAGTAATGTCATGTAATGTAATCATATGTCAATATGAATTAATAATGGATACAATTTTTTTGAAATAAGGGACGCTTTTTATATATTTCTACGTCGATGCATACATCTTCATACAAATACTAGCACACTCACTTATAAGTGATCATCATCTCATAGTAATCACTTATAATCGATCGCTGACTGTTCACATTGCGCACATAGCTATGAAAGATAAAATCAGTTGAGCGATGCTCGCTTGGCGGCAGAGATTGCAAGCCGCGTTGTTCGATATTCGAACATGACTGATAAATCCGGATTTCTGAACCTTTAAAATCCGGTTTTCGTATTAGAATCCGGTTTTTTCGAATATTAGCCTAAAATAAATAGTAGTTATTTTAGGTAGTAGTAAAACATATTACAAACTTAATTATGTTAATTTATAATCTGGCAAAGCATTATTTCGACTGCAACTATAACTTTTTGTGAGTTTTGTATTCTTTTAGTTCGGGATCCCTATCACCAAGGTTCAATATTCAAATACGTCAATCAAATATTCGTTCTGTTATTTTGCAAAAAGTGGATGTGCTCTTTCGGTTTTCATTTTTTTTGACTTTTTTTCTTCTCAATGTTATTTCCTTTTTGATTTTCCTTTATATTAGAACGTATTTTATCATAAAATAAACTAAATTATCCAAAAAAACACTCCTGTGTTAGACAATAAGAACTCAAGCTGAAAACAAGCTTCATAAGCGCGGAAGGTTAAACTTGTTTGCGTCTATTAAAGTTGCACGGGGCTAGCCATATTTAGCCGAGAAGGTGTCTGAACGCGACAAACACTCGCTTCGGGTCGAGAGATAATATGGCTTAGTAGCGTCAGTTTCTCGCATTTTGAGACCTGCTCGACTTGTCGCGGGTACATACCTCTTCCTTTAAAAGCCTATAGGTTAGTCTAATGTATAAATGTGTTTTATTTCTATATTCTAATTAAGATTTTGGACACGTGACTATCGTGAATCGTACGATTTCCTTTGACTTCATTATTTAATTTAAATACCAAAAACAAAAAATTTGTTCAATAACCTTTTAAATATGGTTCATGACTATATAGTCAATATATTAAAAATAATCATGACGGTATTATATGCTGAAACATCATCGGCCGACGGCTCAAACACTCTGGACTTAAGCCTTTTCAATGTCGACAAGCACACTGATATTAATTAAACACTTGTGAAATTATTTCGGTCGATTTGTGCTCAAGTGGTTATTTTGATGAATCCAACTCATTTAAGGTCTGATGATAAATAACTTGTGATCTCGACCTTTTATCTATATTTTAGAGGTCCTTTATTCCGATTATTTAAATTACTTCCAACTTAAGCATACGAAATGGTTGTGAAGCATAACTGAGAAATTTTCTAGACAATCAAGATGGTTACGAAATATTAAAAGTTGACGTTTAAAATTATTTTAATTATCTAGACCGGCACAACTTATTAGCAAAGGTTTAAAACCACATGCCTCAAGCTTTTAAGTTCTCGTGGCAATGTTAGTCTCAGTTGTTAATGGCGTCTTCACATTTTAATGATTATTTTTTTGTAAATATCAAGAATTTATCAAAAAAAATATGCTCATTACTTTTTTGATTATTTCACACGGATATTGAAACATTTTTACACATTTTATGAAGTTATCAATAAAAAAACATAAGAATAAATCGTTGGATTTTTTATTTTTATTTTGTAATCACAGCAGCAGTATGTTTATATAGCATATGTCAAATCCCCAACGGTCATTCGTTTCGTTTCTTTTCGTGCGTCACGCGTGGTCACTATAAAAAAGTTATTTTAAGATTGCAAAATGTTCTGAAACTTTCTTCATTATGTTGTTGATATTACGTCTATCTGTAGTTTTAGATTTCATAATGTTAACTCAACAAAAGCCTTGGGCCCAGGCATGTATGGCAAAATGGGTTTCTCCTTTGCAGAAGTTAATCATTATCTATAGTATCGCTATCGTAATTTATTCTGCTGCATCATCTTCCGAACTGTCCGCACTGGCCTCAAAATCGTTTTCTTCTTCTTGATTGGATTCAAGAGTTCGATTTTTTTCACCATCATCTGTAAATGAGCATGTTAATCATCAAAATTTGGCTATCAGAAATATACAAGCTCCAAAAAAGCGTCACCGATAAAAACCCATACCACCAATATTTTCGCTGCTATCCGTTACACTGTTGACTGATGGGTACTGGGGGTACTTGACCTTCCTCAAACCATTTGAAGACATATCTCTCATCTTTTCTGTAACATATATTTAAACAGAACTATTGTAAATAAGAGTGCAAAATCATGTTTTGAGGATAAATAAATATTATTATTATATTATCTTTTTCTTTCCACCCTTAGTCAGTGGGAGATAATTGAGAAGTCAGTGGGAGAAAATATGAACGCAGTGCGCAGAAAACGCTGGCGAAGTTCGGATTTGCATGGTGGGAAGAGCGCCCCGTCGATACGGTTTTTCCACTTGAGTAGATCGGTTTCTCATTAATTTGATAATTTTTAATGAACTTTGCCACTCGCGTAGCGTGGACATCTTTCATCCCTTTAAATCTGTACAGGCGACAAACAAATTCTTCAATCGTTTTGAAGACCCAATGCCTGCATATATCCTTGCAGAGGCTTATTTTTTCCTTTTCTGTAAAATGCAGGATTGAAA
Organism: Marasmarcha lunaedactyla; assembly: GCA_923062675.1. Classification (NCBI taxonomy): domain Eukaryota; kingdom Metazoa; phylum Arthropoda; class Insecta; order Lepidoptera; family Pterophoridae; genus Marasmarcha; species Marasmarcha lunaedactyla. The sequence goes on from OV281346.1 coordinate 23,785,344, forward strand.
TCACAGCCTGTGAGGGCATGAAACCCTGGCAATGCAGAGCAAAAATCAATTCCCAATTGTTGATGACGATTTCGTGATATTAACGAATCTTTGCGAATTCCCGGAACCAATGTGCATTGTTATTTTCAAATCGGTTCGGATTACATTCATATTGCAGAGCATTATGATAAAAATATCCGTGTCTGAGCATCTTATCGTAACGTGAGCATCGAAACGTAGAACACAATTTTCGTATCAGCTTCTTCGTGAGCTGGACAAGATAAATGATCATCGAAGGTTCTTAGAACTTCATTATTTTATTGTTCATATTTATAACAATACTCGGAGTTGACAAAGGTCGTGTTATTGCCTATGTAGCTAGCCTTATAATTATTTTCCCAGTGGTTACAAAGAAATTCCACTAGGCTGCTTTGAAATACATATTCTTTATTCGTCGCAATATTAGCTGGGCGTACTTGATCGGACCCACTTATACGATACCTTGACCTCTCACCCTGCCTCCTAACAAATGCTGTGAAACCGAAACTAATTGTTTACGACACAGATCCACGCGGCCTACGAAGGTCGTGTTATGGGTTCGAGTAAGTCCAGAATCTCGAAATATGTGTTTAAAAGGAAGCAGCATAATATCAACGCTCTAATATTTTAAATCTTCACTGGGGCAGCAGAAGGTCTTTCCACCGCTATACAAGCAGCTGATTGTTGTTTTCGTATTCTTAATTATTTGAAGAATCACGTAGTTAAATTTCATTCGGCGTAATATAAATTAATTTTACGTTTTTTTTACAGGTTCATACGAGCAGCTGACGCATAATCCCCCCTCCACGATGCAGCTGACGATTTTTTTCAGCTCAGTATGTTAGCAACTATTTATAGAAGAACTTTCAGCCGGCATACTATTACTTATTTTTTTTATTTTTTCTACTTCTTTCGCAGCCTCCCACATCCGCACCCACCGCGACTTGAGCAGATGACGGTCGGTTCACTTATTAGTCATATAAGATCAACTATCGCTGTTAATACCAACCGGCTTACTATGGGTTGTATTTGCAACGCTACGTCCCGGACTATAAGCTACCGATTACTTAGTAGGACATTCAATACTACTATTAGGCTCAATCTAAAACCACTAATACTTAGGTATGTAGGTACGTAATGCAGTTTGTGACGGTTGGGAACGAGAAGTCGGCGTTAGGTTATTAAGTTATTTCTTACGTAACAATGAATTTGTATACCCTGCATTTAAAAATATATAACGTCACTCAGAAACATGCTTATTTCTATGTACCTAATTTATTTTCAAATAATTCTGTAGCATAAATATACGTTCATTTTAAAAATCTTATATTTTGGGATCCTTTATAAGTATTAGGCACATCGTTTAGTATTTTTTTATGAATTATACGTGGATAGGTATTTACTATCTATTACTTTGGTCTCTAGCTGGCAGCTTAAAACTTCTGGAAACTTACCTTGGAAATGGAACACGTCACGCAAGCTGGCAACGTCGCGCGCGTTGAACAACTCTAGAGGAGAGGTCAAAAAGTTCGCAGAGTGAGAGGGGAATATAAAAAACAAAAAACATGTTTATTTTTCAATACATTCTCCCTTAACCCTAATACACTTTTCAGATCTTTCAAATATTTAAAAATTAGTCGTCCTTGTCGTCGAAATAGGCCGAAATTGCTGACTTTTTTCCACATAGTTCTTACTTCATCTTTGGGAACAAATAATAGGCACTGGGGGCCAGGTCTGGACTGTAGCGGGGGTGTTGCAGCAGGTCGAAGCCACACCGGTGAATGGCAGCCGTCGCAACATGACTCGTGTGCACAGGTGCATTGTCGTGCACACCCTTTGTCAGTTTTCCTCTATTTTTTTCCTTGATGACCTCCCTTATCGATCCAGTAAAGAAGCGTAATAGGTACTGTTATAGAACCACCACCTTCCTTGTTATCAATTAACAAAATGGCTTCTGTTTCCTAAAAGACAGTCGCCATGGTTTTTCCGGCCGATTGCGATGCTTTGTTCTTTATTGGAGCGGGTGTTCCTTTTTAATGCCACTGCACAGACTCTTTTTGACTCAGGTTCATAGTGTTTCGTCCCCGGTATATTCGTCTTCAATGAAGTCCCTGCCTTGCTTGGGAACGCCACTTGTAAACCATGGTCTTACCAGGGGCAGAGTCTCCATAAAACGCTAACATCTCTTGGAAAATTATCTGCGGTGTTTTTCCTTGTTTGGTGAGAAACTTAATCACGGCACGGTGTTAAATTTTCTCCATACTGGCTATTTTCTTCCCGATTTATTTGTTAAACGTCGATAATTCAAAAGTTAATGACCCAATTAAGTCATAATTTGGTATATATATGCATATAATGAGTTGCTCAACTAGTGCCTACCTGGCAGAGTATATCTACCCCCCTACAACCTCTCCGTTCCCAGAACTTTTTGACCTCCCCTCGTAAGTTGTAAATACTCATAGGTTCATTTGGGATCGAACCCGCGATTTCCAACATCGAGCAGCCAGCGCCTCCATCACTGCTCTTCCGACGCTCTCCATAAACATTTTAAAATAATCAGGTAGTTTTATTTACAGTGACAAGGTATTTTTTATCTTACTTGCGAAACTCTGGACATTTGAAATTTGTCATACCAGTTACTGCCGTACAGGCCACTCTGTTATGTAAAAAAAAAATTTAATATGGAACGCTGGCGAGTTATAATTTTTATTGAAAATTCGATTATTTAAAAGTAAAAATATGTTTGTATATTTAAAAAATATATTATTTGCCTGTAAATTTTTTACCAGCATTGTGAAACTATTGTGTGTCGTAGAAAAACGGATCTGCATGGGGAACATATTCCATCAATGATTATTCACGACTTCAAGTCCAGCTTGAAACCTGATGAATCGTTTAATCGACTTCAATTAGCTTTTATCATCAAGGCGCCTTCTAAAGCAACTCTGTACCGCTGATATATCGAGTTTAAGTGCTGTCGCTTCAATCTGATGAAGAAAGAAGTGGTCGTCCTTTGAGTGGTCTTCCCTTATGAAAACGTGCTAAAAGTAAAAATTTTGATGCAACAAAACCGGCGAATCACGTTCTAGGAGATTCAGCACAATCTGCAGATTGGATCGGGATGTGTTCATGATAGTCTACACAACCACCTTTGCGTAAGGATGATTGTTTCGCGCTGGGTACCCCACAACCTCAGCGATGATCAGAATCAGCCGAGCTTGCAATGGTTTCATGATATGATTGGTTCATTCAAAGTAGGTTCTTCCCGCCGTGGATAAGATACCATAACAGGTGACGAATCTTGGATTTATCAAAATAATCCAGAAGCAAAGCGCCAGTATGGCTGTTTCCAAACGAACCGACGCCTGCGACAGTGGAACGTTCAAGAAACCTGGAAAAATTTTAAACGTCACTTTTTCCTCCTTAATTATAAATTCCCTTAAGAAATCACAGTAGCATCAATGCAGAAGTTTTAGCTGCTGCGAGCAACAAGCGCTCAAACACGGGACTCCGAGGACAACGCGCCCGTGCCGCACAGTCCGCGGGCAAGACGAGGGACTTCCTAAACACCACACCGGTAAAACTTTTGGGTCTTCTGCCTTACAGCCCTAATTTGACACCGTGTGACTTCTTCTTGTTCCCTAAAATTAAAAACCAGCTCTAGGGGATACAGTTTTCATCGCCAGAAGATGCGCTCACTGCGTTCGGGGTCGTTGAGGAAGTACCTGTTGCAGAAAAAAAAAAACTTTGAAAAATGGTTCAAACGCATTAAACTTTAAATAGACGCTGGAGGAGAGTTTTTTGTAAAGATATTATAAAAATATATACCCTATAGAACATTTTATTTTGTTTTTCAAAACTTTCTGAGTTTCCCACGTATATTTGTGGATAAATATTGTTACGTAAAAATACAAAAGTTTATTAGATTGTAGATTTCGAGATATGAAGGGTCGGGGCCGAAATCGTCAGGCTGGCCCGGCCACCAAAAAATGGTTTCATTTCTTTATTAATTAGGAACATTGAATAATAAATTTAGCACATTTGATCGCGAAAAAAGGTACACTTGATTGGTGTATTATGTCTCGATGCCAAAGGCGACGGGACGGAGCCAGACTGACGTACAGGATAGAGGAAGGTAAATAATCAAAATTGGTTTACTGCAGGGCAGGTTAGCCGATATTCTCTCAGAATATACAGCTGTGTAACTACAGTAACTATGGTAAACTTCGAGGTTTTTATGTTTTCTATGACAAAGGCAATAAAAATAATCCCCGGACAAACACACCAATACTACTTTATGACGATGTCAAAAATAAAAGAACCATATTGTTAATATACTGTTTTATTTCAATAACATATACAGGGTGAGAACTTAGCACAGCCTAGCGTAATGCGAATACAATAGGGTATTTATAGAGTATGTACTTTACAAAAATGTTAATCCTTAGACTGCGATAAAGTGCACTTATGCTACTCCTATATTTAAGTAAAGGGCAGTTCGCTACTGGTTGTAATGCGTCTGCTCGAGTGACTCGAACGCTTGCAGGTCCACGTTGATCCTGTGAACAAAAATATAACAATAATGGTAACGAATACACAGCAGTCACACCAACTGTATGGCCCAAAGTAAACACAGCTGTTATGAACACAGCGAACTAGGGGGGGGGGCAGAATAAACATACATACATACATAAACACATACAACCATGACCCGAGAACAAACGTCTGTGTTACTCACAAGACTTGTAAGAAACTTGTAATGAATGCCCCGACCAGGATTCAAACCTGGGATCCGGCGTATAAGGCAAGAGTACGCTACTCTTGCCTTATACGCCGGATCCCACGCTATGTAGTTTACAATATTATATTATAAGAATAGCGTAGCCCTTTGTCCTAAAACACAGGCAATACGTTCGATCAAAGGTGGAACAAATATTTTTGTGATTAATACGGACCTGAAGTTTTGATATTTGTTGTTTGTTTTCTTGAATGCTCATCACTCTAGGTCGAGCGTCGGTTGGCGCAGAGGATAAGGCGCTAGCGGGGGTCTCAGTTTCGATCCCGGTGGGTGCGAAGTATAAGAATGAATTTTTACAACTTGTGACGGAACAAACTCGAGTCTTGTGTATGGGGCGGAAGTATGGTTTCAATATACCTGCTAATAGCATTTGTCAATACTGATTTACTCAAGTTATTATAAAAATATCTGTTTGTATATTAGTATAAGTTAGTAGATATAATTGTTGAGATATAGAATCTTTAAATGGAAGAAAAATTACTCATAAAAGGATGTTGTGACGGAACAAGCTCGAGTCTTTTGTATGGAGCGGAAGTATAATCTCAATATAGGTACCTGCTGATAGCAGTTGGCAATACTGATTTACTGAAGTTATCAGTTAGTTCAGTTAAATTCATTTACCTTGATAAAGAATAAAAAAATTAGAAAAAAAATTATTAATTTAATATTGATATCTGGTTCTCAGAATTTATGTACTAATTTGATATAGATAGATACATCTAATTAATGTTCCTAAAGGTAAAAAAGTATAGCAGTTTGGGATGCCTATTTTTGTTATTAAGTTTCCCTTCCGTTGTTGATACGATCTTATGGGTGGTAATTAATTGCAGGAAAATATTTGATGATGCTTTCGCATTTACACATAGATTTTATTTATTCATTATTTATTTATTTATTTATTTGCTAAACAAAATAACTCTACAGTAGTTACACATAAATTAAATTAAATAAGTAATTCAAGGGTGCATTCTTTTATTTTGTTGGTAAATATGACTGGAGATTGTCGCGGGTGCGTGGAGCATGGTGCCCCGTGGGAGGGAGTTCGGTCTTTCTTTTGGGTATAAATAGGGCAGGAGGCCGCAGAGCAGGGATCAGAATTTCAGTCTCGGGAAATGGACGTTTGAGTCTCGGTCGGGAAACGAAAGTAACCCAAAAGTTCTGCCAGTTTGTACCCAGTTTAATATTTAGTTTTTTTTTTCGGTTGTTTAAAAAGAGAATATAGTGTTGAGTTGAACGTAGGTCCAGTTTTAGGTGAGTGATTATTTTAGTACACATTAATAGGGAATTTCGTGTTCAGGAAAGTTCTGCCAGTTCGTAGATAAAAGTTTAATTTTTGAGTATATTAATATTAAATTACGTTATTGCGTTAGAAGGTGAATCCTGTTATAGAAGAGCGTTTATTTCGTTTAATACTGTAGGGTAATTTAACAGGGAAATTAACTTTTATAGTATATTTATTTAAGGTCTTGATTTATATATTAATATTTCGTGAACTTTATTCTTTAAAAGTATTTTATTATATATACTTATTTATATATGTAAGTATATATACTTACATGTTATATTTTATCTTACTTTGTATTAAAAGTAATTACGATCACACACGCAGAACACAATACATCTATAGGTATTGATAAACTAAAAATGCTCATTTGTGACGTGTTTATATTCGTCTAAATATAATGTATGTAATGCATTACAATGGTGAGATATACTAGAAGGTTATTTGATTGAGTCAAAATAATTTATTTAACACACTCAGCGTGCTAGTCTCCAACTTGGTGAAGTTTATTTACTCTTTATTTTCTCCCTTTATCCTCATGTCAATTGGCTCACAACCACACAGTCGTTGAGGTCTCTTGTAACCATTTTCATTGATCTGACTATCTGTTGTTGCTACAAGGACGAGTTCCGGCTCATCAGACTCAGGGAGAAAGTTGGTTCAGGAACTTCTTGGCTGAATAATTGACAAATATTAAAAACTCACATTTCCTTCCTTCATTTATGTTCATTCTGCGACTTGTTATCTGGCATAAGACCAAACAGTGGTTGAAGTCTCTTGTTGTCAATTTCAATGATCTGAGCTTCTGGTGTTACGACAGGATGACACTCCGGTGCATCAGACTCAGTGAGGAAGTTGGTTCATGAACTTCTTGGCTGTATAATTAACAATGTCATGGAATGAATTATAAATCTATTTATTCCTCTCCTTCATTAATATATTTATTTCATGAATTATTAACGAACATAATACTAAAGTCATTGGAGTTTCTGGTTTCACTTTCATTGATCTGACTATCTGTTGATGCGACAAGGACGAGTTCCGGCTCATCAGACTCAGGCAGAAAGTTGGATCTAGAACTTCTTGGCCGAATAATTGACAAATATTAAAAATTCTTATTTCTTTCCTACATTTATGTTCATTTTGTGACTTGTTATCTGGCATGAGACCAAACAGTGGTTGAAGTCTCTTGTTATCAATTTCAAGGATCTGAGCTTCTGGTGTTACGACAGGATGACCCTCCGGTGCATCAGCCTCAGTGAGGGAGTTGGTTCTGGAACTTCTTGGCTGAATAATTAACAAATGTCATGGAATGAATTATGGATTGGGTTTGGAAACTTTTGCCTGAATAAATAACAATTATCATGAAATAGATATTAGAGTTACCCTTCCGAAAATGATCCAACTTGGAGATTACACTACTTAGATTAAATTAAAGTATCTGCAAGGTTTGGGTTTGTAATATAAATAACTTTATTCAAGATTGTGGAATTTATTGTTAGCTTTATTTATTCTTACAATCTCACCATATTCCATCCTCTACTTATCTTTATAAACTTATTTACTTACAAAGTATTTTTATTTTATCATTATTATTCAGTACTAACACTCGGGTGTTGGATTGGTGAATCCTGGAGAGAGAAATTCAAAAAAATGAAAGGATGTCTCTCACATGACTAGGGCGAGGATAGGGGCCCTACTCACACCCATTTTTTATAAATTTCCAATTCATTTTAATTTATCAAATCCATTTCAACAGTTCTTTATTACCTCTTATTATATATTGTATGTATTTACTATATTATATATTTTTATTACTATAATAATTTACATTGCATTCTTAAAACATTCTTTGTTTCTTATCTTTGTCACATACCTCGGAAAAGAACTTGGTTACTATGCAACACAACGAAGAGTCCTACCCAACCTTAGACGATCACGCCAAATAAATATTGTATTTTTTATTGGTAAATCTTTATATTGTGCCAATTACAATTTCTCATTCTGTAGTTTATAACTGAAGGTGTTATATATATTTTGAATAGGAAGTATTAGAATAAAGTTGACAGATATATGTTAGGTTTTATATTATATTTATGTATCTATTTCAAATTTTTATTTATGACATTCCCTTATATGATCAGAGAGTAGATCAGGAAGGGGTGGTCGTTACAATTTGGTGCCGTGACCAGGATAAGTAAAAAAGGGTAGATCATCAGTAAAATTAGTTAAATATTACTGTGGTTTAGTATAGTTACCTCAATAGTAGCTAAGTGTCTGTTGGTATTATTGGCATAATTTTTGATTAAAATGTATTTAAATTCCAGTGGCTTCAAGGCCACAATTTGTTGCTTGTGACCTAGGTCGAGGTTTGAAAATGTGACAAGGGTTTGAAATAAGTGGGGGCGACTATTTCAATGTTAAATATATTTAGTATTTATTTGTGTTTATATACATCAAGACAATTATATTATTTATTATTACACTGAAACATTCAACACACTGTTACTCCACCACACTAGTTAGTTTATATATTTTATTTATTTCTGTTATATATTTTGGATTCAACCATTTAACAGTTTAATGTTGAGTTCTTCATACATACTAGTTTACATGGCCTTTGGATGGTATTTTTCCTTTCTTCTTTAACAGTAATTAGCTGGAAGGTACAAGTAGTGAATTAGTAAGCAAAGTGGTAGTCTAGGTAAAACTTAGGTAATATTGTGAAGATGTTATATGTATATTTCTTCTTTGATAATTGGCATATTATTTAAATTTTAATTGTAAGTTTTCAGAAAATTTAGGTAGATATTTCTTGCATAGATTATAATTTTTGCTTCACTGCCTTTATTTTTAATTACTTGTATTCTTATTATCAATAATAACTGAAATATTCAATTACTGTGTTTCTATTTTTATTTTTAATTTATTATTTATTGTTTTTTATTTTTATTTTGAGTGTTACTTTCAGGAATTTTTATTCATAATTATTTTTTCATTGTTTGTATTCTTTTCAACATTTAATTTATTTTATTTAACACTTTATGGTATTATGACTAGAGGTTAAAAGTGTAATAGATAGTAATTTTATAATCCAACTATATTCAAATGTACTGTTTAACATAATATCAATTTTCTTTTTGGGTTTGATAACATGGTTCAATATATTCTGTCATTCTGTTAGAGCAATCAATTGAATGATCTTATTGTAGTTTGATTTTTACAGCCTTCGTTGATAGGTTATTTTAGAATTCTGAGGTGTTTTACAGGTTTGTTTATTAGATTTAATCAGATTTAGAAATGTTGCATATTAGGTTATGTAGTTAGGGAATGTAGGGTGTTTTAGTACTTTTAATTACTTATTTAGGAAAGTTATTCATTTTATTAGATATAGATTAGGTGATTGAATATTAAAATAACTACAAAATTGAATAGTTTATAATAACTGTTTTATTATTTTGTTTTACTGGAAGTCTAGATAGGCAGTTCCAAGTTAATCGTAATAGGATCTTATTATGATTCATATTACTAAACACAAAATGGTAACATGGTGGGCAATTCATGAGATGAAGCACGCACAATTCATATCTTGTAATTCGGTTGTTTATAGTTTTACAGAGAAATTCTTAAAATGTTTCATGTAGTATGAGTTGCGTAGGTGTCAAATAGTTGAAATCATAAAAAGTTACCCAAGACCAATGTTTGAAGAAAACATTGTATAAATCAAACACTCACTTACTTCAAAATAAAATGTTTCAACTCACACTAATTCAAAGGCCGAATAATAGAGCTTTATCACATTTGACCACTTGAGTGGATATTTTTCATTAGTGTTAAACATGTACAAGTGGAGAATTTTAAATGTTACAACATTAGGTTACTAAAAACGAAGAACAAGACGTGTTAGTTTAGCGTGTAAAAGGATCCACTTGGAAAAGTATTCAAATAAATAATGTTAAGAATTACGGCATTTAGTTACAGTTATTTACACTGGAACGTGCGTGCGTTTGTTTACTTTTTGGTTTTGGTTCCTTACCCTTATGGGAAGGCAAGGGATCTAGCCCATGCAACCTGTTGTTTACTTTTTTAATTACTGCGATGACATACTTGCGAACAGTTGACAACAAACTAAAACGAAATGATTTTATGTGTTGAGTCGTGATCACCAATTCACCATTGTTTTTATGATTAGTTGTGTTGTTAGTTAAGATATGTAACGTTCCAACAGTTATTTATAAACATAAGTTTCACATCTTTATGAAATATAAAATAATCGGCACAGTTACGATTCTATTTTCGGTGTGGTGAAAAATAATTTCATTATAATCAAATATGAGTCAGATTATGAAATGAATTGAATAGGGATGACAATTATATCTCCATTTTACAAAAAGAGAAAATGTTGAGGATTTGCAAGTAATTCGGGAAATGAATTACATTTACACAAATTGACCAATGTGGACATTTTAGATTCTCTGATGTAGTGACTTTATCTTTTGAATATAATTGTTCCGGTAATTAAGGGTATTTAAATTACAAAGTTCTACTTATTAACCACAATTTAAATGATTGAAAGAATTATATGTGCCTACTTTGTTGATTGATCATTATTTTTTTTAAATATTTTCAGTGTTATGTCATTTCGGTGTTTATAATAGTATCTACAAAGTTTATCATTTTTGTAGTGTTGGAGTTAATATAAACTTTTGACAGACAAATACTTTGTTTCGTGTCTATCAAATTATCAATCCATTTTAGGTATTCAGTGAGTTTATGGGTGAGTTTCTGAATAGTGAATGATTTAAACGATAAAGATTTAAACGTCATTTAACAATTGCGCGTGGGAGTGGATGAAATTAATCAGTGTATTTTTTTTTAGATAGGTTTATTTGTTAGGAAGTAAAATTATTAGGTTATATACTGAGACGAACGAGTGGCGTAGTGGTTGGTGGTCCTGCCTCGTGAGCCGGGGGTCCCGGGTTCGAGTCCTGGCTGGGGCGTTGATTTGTGTGTTGGGTATGGGTGTTTGTTCACTGGTCAAGGTTGATGAGATTTTGTTCTGCGTTTCCCCACCGTTCGCTGTGTGGTGACCCGTGGCATACAATAACGTTACATCATCCAGATTATACAAAACCATTATATTTGCAATCAAATAGTTCAGGAGAAGGGCATTAAGAGGAGCCGAATTAAGATGGACAGTGTTTTGTCCCGAAATTCATTACATGGAAGTTAATGGAAATAAATCTTTAATATCTGATAAATAAAAACACATTGTAATAGTCCAGTATCTAGATACTAGTATCCATAACACAGGATCTTAATGATGCTTGGTTTGGCTCTGGGTAATGTGGTGTGATTGTTAGTAATGTTGTTTATTTATCATTATTTATTTATTTATAATAGGAACATGGACAACAAGTATTGCATATAATTTTATATATTAATATTTTTCTAAATTTCGTAACGTCACTTTTACCAATTAGCACGATTTAAAAGGAAAATGTATTGGTATTTTTATAGGTTTATATTATGTGTAGAAAGAATGGGTTGGTGACTCAAGTACCTTTTTTTTTAGTTACATGATTAACTTTATAAAAGTTAGATTTATTATTTCGTCGCCTTATCACTTTCATCAACGTTTTACTTAATACTCACATACATGGCGCATACATCGTACTAATTTTGACTGGGTTTTGCAAGTTTGATCATAGATCACATAGATATATCTGGAGGGGTATTGGGTGGTCATTTCCGAAAAAAAAGGGGAGGGGTTTAATTTGGTTCTTTTACTAAAACTAGAAAGAATAATATTTACCTTGTAAGTTTAAAGGTGCCGTTTATTTTTGATATAAGTATAAATACTTCCATTTGTTCCTTTCTATTGTAAATTATTACTCCAGTGAATTTCGTAATAATTTAGGGGGCGATTGTGACGGAACAAACTCGAGTCTTGTGTATGGGGCGGAAGTATGGTTTCAATATACCTGCTAATAGCATTTGTCAATACTGATTTACTCAAGTTATTATAAAAATATCTGTTTGTATATTAGTATAAGTTAGTAGATATAATTGTTGAGATATAGAATCTTTAAATGGAAGAAAAATTACTCATAAAAGGATGTTGTGACGGAACAAGCTCGAGTCTTTTGTATGGAGCGGAAGTATAATCTCAATATAGGTACCTGCTGATAGCAGTTGGCAATACTGATTTACTGAAGTTATCAGTTAGTTCAGTTAAATTCATTTACCTTGATAAAGAATAAAAAAATTAGAAAAAAAATTATTAATTTAATATTGATATCTGGTTCTCAGAATTTATGTACTAATTTGATATAGATAGATACATCTAATTAATGTTCCTAAAGGTAAAAAAGTATAGCAGTTTGGGATGCCTATTTTTGTTATTAAGTTTCCCTTCCGTTGTTGATACGATCTTATGGGTGGTAATTAATTGCAGGAAAATATTTGATGATGCTTTCGCATTTACACATAGATTTTATTTATTCATTATTTATTTATTTATTTATTTGCTAAACAAAATAACTCTACAGTAGTTACACATAAATTAAATTAAATAAGTAATTCAAGGGTGCATTCTTTTATTTTGTTGGTAAATATGACTGGAGATTGTCGCGGGTGCGTGGAGCATGGTGCCCCGTGGGAGGGAGTTCGGTCTTTCTTTTGGGTATAAATAGGGCAGGAGGCCGCAGAGCAGGGATCAGAATTTCAGTCTCGGGAAATGGACGTTTGAGTCTCGGTCGGGAAACGAAAGTAACCCAAAAGTTCTGCCAGTTTGTACCCAGTTTAATATTTAGTTTTTTTTTTCGGTTGTTTAAAAAGAGAATATAGTGTTGAGTTGAACGTAGGTCCAGTTTTAGGTGAGTGATTATTTTAGTACACATTAATAGGGAATTTCGTGTTCAGGAAAGTTCTGCCAGTTCGTAGATAAAAGTTTAATTTTTGAGTATATTAATATTAAATTACGTTATTGCGTTAGAAGGTGAATCCTGTTATAGAAGAGCGTTTATTTCGTTTAATACTGTAGGGTAATTTAACAGGGAAATTAACTTTTATAGTATATTTATTTAAGGTCTTGATTTATATATTAATATTTCGTGAACTTTATTCTTTAAAAGTATTTTATTATATATACTTATTTATATATGTAAGTATATATACTTACATGTTATATTTTATCTTACTTTGTATTAAAAGTAATTACGATCACACACGCAGAACACAATACATCTATAGGTATTGATAAACTAAAAATGCTCATTTGTGACGTGTTTATATTCGTCTAAATATAATGTATGTAATGCATTACAATGGTGAGATATACTAGAAGGTTATTTGATTGAGTCAAAATAATTTATTTAACACACTCAGCGTGCTAGTCTCCAACTTGGTGAAGTTTATTTACTCTTTATTTTCTCCCTTTATCCTCATGTCAATTGGCTCACAACCACACAGTCGTTGAGGTCTCTTGTAACCATTTTCATTGATCTGACTATCTGTTGTTGCTACAAGGACGAGTTCCGGCTCATCAGACTCAGGGAGAAAGTTGGTTCAGGAACTTCTTGGCTGAATAATTGACAAATATTAAAAACTCACATTTCCTTCCTTCATTTATGTTCATTCTGCGACTTGTTATCTGGCATAAGACCAAACAGTGGTTGAAGTCTCTTGTTGTCAATTTCAATGATCTGAGCTTCTGGTGTTACGACAGGATGACACTCCGGTGCATCAGACTCAGTGAGGAAGTTGGTTCATGAACTTCTTGGCTGTATAATTAACAATGTCATGGAATGAATTATAAATCTATTTATTCCTCTCCTTCATTAATATATTTATTTCATGAATTATTAACGAACATAATACTAAAGTCATTGGAGTTTCTGGTTTCACTTTCATTGATCTGACTATCTGTTGATGCGACAAGGACGAGTTCCGGCTCATCAGACTCAGGCAGAAAGTTGGATCTAGAACTTCTTGGCCGAATAATTGACAAATATTAAAAATTCTTATTTCTTTCCTACATTTATGTTCATTTTGTGACTTGTTATCTGGCATGAGACCAAACAGTGGTTGAAGTCTCTTGTTATCAATTTCAAGGATCTGAGCTTCTGGTGTTACGACAGGATGACCCTCCGGTGCATCAGCCTCAGTGAGGGAGTTGGTTCTGGAACTTCTTGGCTGAATAATTAACAAATGTCATGGAATGAATTATGGATTGGGTTTGGAAACTTTTGCCTGAATAAATAACAATTATCATGAAATAGATATTAGAGTTACCCTTCCGAAAATGATCCAACTTGGAGATTACACTACTTAGATTAAATTAAAGTATCTGCAAGGTTTGGGTTTGTAATATAAATAACTTTATTCAAGATTGTGGAATTTATTGTTAGCTTTATTTATTCTTACAATCTCACCATATTCCATCCTCTACTTATCTTTATAAACTTATTTACTTACAAAGTATTTTTATTTTATCATTATTATTCAGTACTAACACTCGGGTGTTGGATTGGTGAATCCTGGAGAGAGAAATTCAAAAAAATGAAAGGATGTCTCTCACATGACTAGGGCGAGGATAGGGGCCCTACTCACACCCATTTTTTATAAATTTCCAATTCATTTTAATTTATCAAATCCATTTCAACAGTTCTTTATTACCTCTTATTATATATTGTATGTATTTACTATATTATATATTTTTATTACTATAATAATTTACATTGCATTCTTAAAACATTCTTTGTTTCTTATCTTTGTCACATACCTCGGAAAAGAACTTGGTTACTATGCAACACAACGAAGAGTCCTACCCAACCTTAGACGATCACGCCAAATAAATATTGTATTTTTTATTGGTAAATCTTTATATTGTGCCAATTACAATTTCTCATTCTGTAGTTTATAACTGAAGGTGTTATATATATTTTGAATAGGAAGTATTAGAATAAAGTTGACAGATATATGTTAGGTTTTATATTATATTTATGTATCTATTTCAAATTTTTATTTATGACATTCCCTTATATGATCAGAGAGTAGATCAGGAAGGGGTGGTCATTACAAACTGTAAACCCTGTGTACAGTCTGCCAAACGGCGGTAGGCAAACGTAGTAGACTACACGTTTTAAGTTCTCATCTTGTATACTACAAAATACCCCATTATTGTTTGAGCCTAAAAGTCATATTTAAGTTCATCTTAGCGCGACGAACCAAACATTTGATAAGAATAGGCCAGGGTTCAATTACAAAAGCAACGCCAACGAGACAATATAAATAACATTAACAAACTATTATCAAGTTATTCATCATGAACCACATATCACATGAAACAGCTAACCCCATTGAGTGCGAAAGACAGAGATGGCGATAATTGCTCGATATCGTAGTGTAACTTAGTAGACGTTAAGCTGTATGTACAATTCTAATTTATATGGTTAAAAATATAAGCTTCGCGTGCGCGCTCAAAACAGTCCGACCCAAAACGGTATGAATCCGCAAATTGAGTGTGACAACGAAGCAGCGCAAGTCGATCTTAATATGCGCTTGTTGCCAAAGCTGCATAAGGTGAAACATTATTTTAAGCAAAAACCATGACTAAAAATACGACATAAAATTAAATTGGTTAATGTCATAAATGGAATCGAGAAACTTTTTTGAACGTTTCGTATAAGAGAGGGAGAGAGCGTCCATTTGTTTCACAAGAGTTGCTATGGTACTGGACTCACTTGTTGAACGCGGCCTGGATGTCCTTGACCTTGGTGGGATGGCACACAATGGACACCTTGCTCCGCTCCGCGTGGAACAGCGTCGGCAGCCATTGCGCGGCCGCCGCGTGCGCTTGTTCCGGCGTCACCGACGCTATGGCGCAGATTAGGTCTCTGGAAAAATAGTGTTTATTAGCAAAAGTATTTTAGTTTTTATTTATTAGTAACTACGTTCTGAAAAATTTATTTTCTGTTAATATATTTTTATATTTTTTTCTAACACTTTAAAAAGTAAGTAAGTTAAGAATGAACATTATTTTGTTTCCTATACACGTATCAAAAACAAAAGAGGTGTTATCTACATAATATATTTTAATTTTCCCTTTCTGCACACTAGGAACCAATCGTGTAATATGACAATCGTAATGACAATCGTGGTAATAATAAATAATAGAAAATGTATTTTCTTAGTTTCTACTGATACTAATAGGTACATAAATTGAAAGAAAAAAAGAGTATAAACAAATACAAAACTTCAGGGTGTACACTAGGTTAAGCATGTGTGTCGTATTTGCTTGGAAGGCAAGGTGCTGGTTTTCAGCAACTTGCCTCTTTACCTTTGGTTGACCGCAGCTGCAGTACCTTGATGGATATATACTTATGCACAAATCACTAAAGCTAGTAAAACATTTGAAAACTGCCCTAAAGTCAACAAGAATGACTTCGTGATAATTTTAACCAAATCGAAAAGTTTGTCAATATTAGATTACTTTATTTATTTTTAGTTATTTATTTTTTGTTTACATAATATCACCTGTATCTGTCTCTAAGTATCTGAAAACTGTTACCTGTCATAAGTATCCGGCACTTGTATAACGAAGTTGATGAGCGACCGGTTGACGACGTCGGCGGGGCACTTCGCGTACTCCACCACCTCGAACAAAGCCGTGGATTTCGCGGAAGCGAACAAATCCTCGTCGAATTCGCAGCCTTTTAGGTATTCTTCCTGAAAGGTGTATTTTATGAATTTTAGTTTATTTGCACGCAATTTTATGGTATTTGGCTAATTTCGGGTATAATTATTTTGCTTTAGGTTCAAAAATGAATATTTACCCTACACGAACTTATGTATGTCACAGGTTTTTATACATGCGTCTGTAACGACTGTGTTGCATTGTTGTTATAGATATTTTATTTCACGGCTGCAGTGCAATATTTCTAGTTGACAATTTGTCAATCAAATGTCTTATAATATTAAGTCAGGTAATCACTTGCAGCTAACTTCAAAAGGTCACCTGTGAAATGAAATATCGATAGTTTCTCCGACATCCTGAATGTGTGACTTAATTTATGAATGGTCCCAAAAAACAGACAAGTTTATGCAACTGCAAATATACCAGATATATAAATTATTTTTGAGGCGTATCAATACATCCTTTTACTTGTTACACGACATTAATGAGACACAGACTACGATTTAACTTTAAGTTTATTTTAAAAACACAACAACAATATATCTAACATCAAAATATATCTGACATCTTCTTAACTGTCAACATCGTTTTTATGAGCTCTTTAAGTTAAATTGTAATCATTGTGAAAAAAGTTTACATATCATAAGAAATTGTTATGAGAAAGTTAGCGAAAGTCCTAGGATTCCAGACCTCAAGATTCTTGAAAACCACACAATACACAGCTGTTTTGGAGTACTAAAGCACTACATTTGGCACAGTCGTACGGTTAGTGCATATCTACTACCTTACATTAACTTCAAGCATTGTTTTTGTTTTGCATTTATTCCACTGACAGAACGGAAATCTGATTGATAGTTGATGTCAGCGTTGCCTGTTAATAACCAATGTTCCCGCATGAAAAAAAAAGGTTCACAGCAGACGGACAAATTCAGATTTTTTAATATTTGAGCATTTTTCATATCGGCAACGCAGACAACATTACATAAACGTCTTTGTACGCTCTCCGGTTATTACTAATTTCACATAATGGCATCAAATATTAACAACAAATGCGCTGGTTGTCAGGTTGAGCTACGAACAACAGAGTTTTTAAAATGCTTTCAAGGCAGTAAAAAGTACGACCTTACATGCTTAAATGTGGGACCCAATAAGTTCAAGTCAATGACGAAATCGTCGTGGATATGCCCGGAGTGTACGAATACTAAACCGAAACCGCACCGCCGCAAAGCGGTAAAAGCAATGTCACAATGCGTACAGCCAATAGATTTAGAGGAGATGACTCCTACTGTCAGCAAAATACACAACGAGAATGTTCTGAAAATAAATTATCCACACCGAAGTTCAGGAGGCCATCCGCGCTGAACTACTAAAGATTTTAAATGACTTATTTGAGTCAAAATTACAACCTATTAAAGAGCAAATGCAAGAATTCAAACAGTCCATGGATTCATTAGTGGCCAATATGAGGATTTTAAAGCGAAAATGCAATCGTTAGCACCCACTCAGATTCAATTGCAACGCGACTACGACAAACTAAAAAACAAAGTTATTCTACTAACTGATCGATTAAATGTAATTGAGCAAATAATGAGAGACACTAGCATTGAAGTTTCTGGTGTACCAGAACATAAAGCCGAAAACGTCATTACCATCACTAAACAACTTTCAAACGTAGTCAGCTAACTTTAAAATCCGACATACTTGGGTGCACCAGAGTGGCTAGTAAAAATAAATCATCAGGCAGGCCAAGGAATATTGTCATAAGATTAAAAACCAGCTTATGTCGTGATGAATTTTAGTCAGCCGTAACTAAATACAACAAAGTCAATCCAGGAAATAAACTTAACTCATCGTTGCTCGGTGTTGGAGGTTCAAAAGTTCCAGTTTACGTCTCGGAGCACCTGTCACCAGTAAACAAATCATTGCACGCAGCAGCTCGCCTACTAGCCAAGGAGAAAAGTTACAAATATGTTTGGGTGCGCGGTGGTAGGGTTTTCATGCGTAAAACGGAAAATTCATCTTATGTTTTTGTTAAAAATGAAGAAGTGTTATAGGGGTTGAATTAATTTTAAGAATAAACGATATTTTTATGTATATATTTAAAGTCAAAAATGGCGTCAACCGAACTGCTTATATACTACCAAAATATGCGTGGTATGAATACAAAACTAATAGATATAGGTAATTCCATATTATGTAATAATTATGATATTATTTGTCTTAGTGAAACATGGCTGCAAGATGAAGTTTTTAGCGAGGAATTCATTGATAGTCGCTACAAGGTTTACCGCCGAGACGGACCTATAGATTTTATGAAACGATACGATAAACTGTCGGGTGGGGGAGTGATAATAGCAGTAAAAAATAGCTTAATATCCGAGCATCAGACTCACTGGCAATCATCTGTAGAAGACTTGTGGGTGCATGTGAAGTGTAAAGGTTACTGGCTGAATGTATGTGTTACATATTTACCATCATATTTACAGCATGAACACTTCGCTGAATTTATAGACAATACCACGCAAGTAATATCTAGCACAGAACAGGATAAAACTCTAATCTTAGGTGATTTTAATTTACATGATATTAACTGGAATAGTGATGGAACCTGTACTTTGAATGACTCAAGCGGAAAGTATTCTTTGTTAGATGAATTTTTAATGTCAATAATCTGAAACAGTGTAAACTGAAACAGTCTATGTTCTTAATAAAAATAATAGGATATTAGACTTAATTTTAGTAGATCACACGGATTTCTGTGTAGTCGACGAAAGTGTTGCTATAGTGCGCGTCGATAATCATCATCCACCCATAACTGTAACTGTTCAATGTACAAGAGACCGGTCACTAAAAGAAGCGCCAATTATCAAGTATCGTTTTAATAAAAGTGATTACAAAGCTTGCGTATCTGACTTAAACAAAATAGATTGGGAGGAATATATACATTTGGACTGTAACGCACTACTAGATGTATTTTACGAAAAGTTGTGGGAAGTAATTGATAGACACACACCCAAAGGTAAATATAAAAGTCACAGTATCCAGAATGGTTCTTGAAGGCTTTAATAAAAATGATCAAAGAAAAAGAAAAATATCGAAATAAATTTAAAAAATACAATAACTCTCGCGATTATGATACGTACAGCTTATTACGCTCAAGAGCAGATAATGAAATAAAAAATTGTTTTAAATTGTATATACAAAATTTAGAGGATAACATCTGTAATAATATTGAAGCATTTTGGCGTTACACTAAATCTAAGAAAGTCACGAATACTTATCCGAATGAAATGATACACGAGGGGAACAAACTACATGACGGACAACAGGTAGCTAACTCTTTTGCCCATTTCTTTGCCTCCGTTTATAATAAAGAACAAACAACATCGTATGTACCAAACTTTCCTACTTCTACTAATTCACTAGCTAGCATTCATATCACAGCAAATGTAGTTCATACAGCACTAAAAAAGATAGATGTCAATAAGGGAGCGGGATTTGACGGGATTCCACCATCCTTTATCAAACAGTGCTCTGCTGGATTGGTACAGCCACTGACAACTATCTATCTTCCTAAATTGTTTTGCAAAAATATTCAAATATTATTTGGTATTAGGTATAATTTACAAAGAAATTTATTGGCACGTGAAATAAACCATTAGTAACAAACAACATGGGTTTGTGTCCTCTCGCTCCACTAATACTAAACTTCTGACATATATACACTATTTAATCAAATCTTTTGACGAGAGAGGACAAACAGATGCAATCTACACCGACTTTGCCAAAGCCTTCGACAAGGTCGATCATAACATATTATGCCTCAAAATAGAATGGCTTGGTATCCATGGATCTCTTCTGAGGCGGGTGAGATCTTAGTTAGAAAATCGATTACAACTGGTTACTCTTGGAGGTCACGAATCTTCTCCGTTTGTAGCGAAATCTGGTGTACCATAGGGCTCAAATCTAGGACCCTTGTTCTTTATTTTATTTATAAATGACCTTCTGAATAGTACTGTTTGTCCTTGCCTGGCATACACCGATGATATTAAATTTACAAGATAATACGTAACTTGAATGACTGCCTGCTTCTACAGAAAGACATTAATACTGTTCAAAATTGGTGTGTTCTAAATAATATGAAACTAAATGTTGATAAATGCTAGTGTATCACTTTCACAAAAAAGAAAGCATACATAGTACATACATATAGCTCAGGGGACATAGCTCTCCAAAGAGTGTGTCTAGTAAAAGACCTGGGTGTATGGGTTGATTCTAAATTAACTTTCGTACATCATGTTGATTCAATTATAGTGAGAAGCAAAAAATGTTTGTGTTTTGTTACTCGACAGTGTAAACCGTTTAAAAAGTCGTTGTCCTTGATTTCTCTCTACGTTTCTTTAATTAGAAGTATATTGGAGTACGCATGTGTTGTGTGAACTTTCTGTGAACTCCTTTTTACGCGACACATGTGAACAGATTAGAGAGTATTCAAAAACACTTCGTTCGCTACATATCGCGCAAATTCAATAAAAGAGACCTAAAATCGTATGAGGACAGTCTAGTATATTTTTAATTGGAGTCTCTCCAGGCTACGCGTTACAGCAACGACCTCATAACTCTTTATAAAGTGGTAAATTCCATTTATGACGCCGATCTTCTCAGCCATGTTTCACTCAAGTTAAAGAGTTAACCGCAGGCAACACTTATTTTCTGTTCCATTAGCTAAAAACAATGTATCCTACAATAGTCCATTAAGCCGCATGTGTAATAGTTATAATAATAATTGTCAAAATCTAAATATCTTCTCTCATTCAATGGAAAAATATATTTAAAATATTAAGGAAACCACTTAAATTTGCAATTTTTCTATGTTAGTATTAAGAAGCTACGTGTTATATTACTTAACGCTGTGTTAAGTAATATAATAATATAAATGCTGTGCTCAGTCGTTATTATGTTATAAGGTGAAAATGATTGTATTTCTGTGAATAATTGAATAGTGTATTATCTTATAATATGTTACTGTGCCGTAAATAAATAAATAAATCATTCAGTCTTTTGATAATTTGTTCTCTAATCAAATGATGACAAATCTCCTTTTTTTACTATTCATAAAAGATAAAGCTTTGCTGTGAGCAGCAAGATTCAACAGCAATTTCCAGATGTGGAATTTTAGGTTTAAGCTTTCATACAGTTTCATACAAATATGACACTTTAAACTGTCCGCCATTGTTCAGACAATTGTCGAGAAATGACATTTGGTACATAACAACCTATGTTATTGCAAATGCAACCCTACGTGTATAAATTAAAATATATAATTTATAAAACCGATTACAACAGTACGGATTTATTAACAAAATTTAAAAGTATTTTAATACACTGATATTTTCCGAAAATAGGATAATTTATATTGATTTAAGAGAACTAGGTCTGTTTACTGCGGACATGACTGAATGCTACTAAAACCAAATACTCATTCGAACACTCCTTTGGTGAGCACTGCGAAGATTGTGTATCTTTATTTAGCTTGTATGTTTACGTCAACCTCACCGTGTACTCACCACGATAGACTGTATCTTGCTGTAGGCGGCGACCGCGTTGGTGGCGCGGTACAGGGACAGCGCCAATGAGCCCTGATGCGGCAGCGAGCGGATGCCGTAGCTGTACGACAGTCCGGACCCGCGAATCAGTCGCCATAGGGGACCCTGCAAAACAGAATAAACAAATGAATTCATTCAAAATGATAAGAAATTCTGAGCCTTCGAGACATACGCGTCATGGAGACAAGAAAGTTGGGTTAAATACAGGAGCCGGCTACTACTTAAAGTTATGATCGCGAAATGACAGACAAATACTAGATTTTTAATCTAGTTTAGGTTAGGTAGCATACCAATAACGCCTTTGGTATGCCGATGTAGAAGATCATTAAGTGTGCAGATCAAAACCATAACCCTCTTAGCTTCTTCGTGGTCGGGTGAATAGATCTTGTTCACATCATATTATAATACATATTTACTGGCTTCGACTCAATATTTTTTTTGCGGAAATTTTAGTTCAAGTAAAACTTTAAATAAATATTATTTTCACACTGAACCCAATGATGTACGCTGCGCAAACTGACTTGTATACGTAATAATATCAAAAAAACAAACTTGCTATTTAAAAGAAATTACAAATAAAAACGAGACCTTTTTTTATAAAACAATTTACACTGTTATAACCAAAAACTGTCGATTTTCCACCCAAAAACCCACCTCCAACTGCGTGAAGTAATTCAAGGCCAACAAGAGTGGCGCGGCCACCTGCTGGGAGTACATGTGAGGCCCTGGACTCAGTTGGCTGAGGAACGTGGACTCCACGCCGCCCACGCCAACAACGAACCCACCCCCGAAGTTGGACATTAAATCTTTGTCCGCGTAGAGGGTTGGTCTGCGGAAGAAATGTGTTTAATTCTTTAAGAGCTGAAACAGTTACGATAAAATGTTAGTTTCTTAGCGCCAATTAATCAGGTGATAGGCTTTCATAGAACTGAATTGAGTTGTGCAATTTAGATCACATAGAAGTAAACATTTTTGGGATACTTATTATCTAAGGCTACGTTAGTAAAGTAAAGCTAAATTTATCTATTAGCTAAGGCATCGAATGATTTCTACACGAGCGTTTGACGCATGAAATAAATGACTCATCAATGTAAGTACTTGCTATTTCCAAATTCGTTCCTCAAGTACATTTTATCGAGACCTTTAAATTAACTTTGATATAACATTAGATAAATAATTGACACGTATATGCAGCATATGCACATATTTACAGCAAATAAAAAATCGTGGACAGAAAATTAATTCGATTTTCATTCGTAGAAACCAATTTGTCTGCAAACGCAAGTTCACAATAAACAAAACATACTCACTCTTTAACACCCTTGGTGACTTTACTAAAAGCTTTCCACGGGCCAGCACTCAGCTTGTTCCTCGTGAAATCGGCCGCCATGTGCAGCCAAGGGCTAGCCGTGATCGTTTCCAAGGTCTCCTTGGCCTCAGCGATGACTGCCTGGGCGGAGTCGCCGCCCGCGTTCAGTCTGTCTATCAGTTCTTTGAGGAACCTGGTCTGCCGCAGCACTGAGTTCCAGTGCAGGTTACTGTCGGACGAGTACAGCGAATCCCGGAGCAGGTCGTACACCATTTTGTGACCGTTTCTTCTGACCTGTTGAAATACAGGGTATAGTTTTGAACGCGCGATATGATTTTATTAAGTGTATTTTGTTGAGGAACTTGTGCAGCTCTTCCAGTGCTAAATGTACTTCAGAGTATTTTTTGTGAATGGGATTTACGATCGCATTCACTCTATTTAAATATAGTCCTACTTTGAACAGGAATATATAATAATAATAGGGAACAAGCATTTTTATTTTTTATTCTACATTAATTAAATTTCTGAATTTTTTAACATGGATTTGGCAGCTGAATGTTTTGATACTCTTAATAATGTAGCTAACTGTAACTTATTTCAAAGGGTTGCTGCAATACAGGGTTCGCCCTGGTGTGGGAGCCACTGTAACATTGTAATTATTGATAGAAAGTCTGATAATAAACTTGTTTGTATTTTGTATCTTTATTCGATAGTTTACATCCCATTCATACAAGGCATACGGTCCAACATATTGAATAGCATCCAGGCTCGTTATTTTCTTCGCTTGATGTGATGTCAAAGCCTACGATAAATAAACTAGAAAATATTAGGTCCTTACATATGAAATTAGCATTTTGTCGTACTGGCCACTTTGATCTGTATTATCTCCTCTGTGGTTAAGAATTCCGATTTCAAATTTATACAGCTATTATTTACTCACGCATTTGTGTTTCGAAAATCGTAATTCATTTGTTTTTTCCTCTTTTGGTTTTTTCTTTACACCACTTTGTTTACAAAATGGAAAACTTAAAATATCGCGTTATTTACGAGTACGAGATCCACCGTGGCACCAGTGCTGCAGAAACGGCTCGAAGTATTAATGCTGTGTATGGCGGCGGGGTCGCAAAAGAAAACACAGTACGTTTTTGGTTCTAATTTTGTCGTTCTGGAAATTTCGACCTGCAGAAGAACCCCGTGGACGGCCGGAGACCAAAGTTGATAATGACGAATTGAAGGCTATTGTGGAAGCGGATCCATCGCAAACCACGTCCAAGTTAGCTGTAGGCTGCGGTGTTAGTGACAAAACTGTTTTAATCCACTTGAAGCAAATTGGGGAGGTGAAAATGCTTGAGAGGTGGGGTGGGTACCTCATGAATTGAGTGCAGCAAACCGACAAATCGCGTCGGCTGCTGCGCTGCATTACTCAACTGGCACAGAGTGGCAAGGATTTTAAAGCGAATCATTATCTGTGATGAAAAGTGGATCCTGTACGACAAACCCTGTTGAACCCTGGCGAACCAGCCAAATCCTGCCCCGAGCGAAAATTTACTCAAAAAAAATACTTGCGAGCGTTTGGTTGACTAGAGCCGGTGTCGTTCACTACAGCTTTCTTAAATCTAGCCAGACGATTACGGCAGATGTCTATTGTCAGCAACTGCAAACCGTGATGGAAAAGCTAGCTGCTAAACAACCGAGGCCGGTCAATCGCTCTAGGCCACTGCTGCTTCAGGACAACGCTAGTCCACCCACTGCACAACAGACGCCTACCAAATAAGTGGAGCTTCAATTGGATTGTCTAAGACATCCACCGTACTCCCCGGACCTTGCCCCAACAGAATATATTTTTTTTCGAAATTGGGATAACTTCTTGCAAGGGAAAAAATTCAGCTCCGATGGGGCAGTCCAAAACGCCTTCAAAGATTTTATTGATTTCCATTCGAATGGTTTTTTTGGTAAAGGGATCAATGAACTACCTATGAGATGGCAAAAGTGCATAGAAAGCAATAGTACATACTTTGATTAAATAAATATATCATATTTAAAAAAAAATGACTTTATGTTTTTCCCTTACAAAACGCCAATTTCATATGTAATGACCTAATACATGAAATATAATACGCAATGAGGACTTTGACGTCACATTCGCAATTATCGATTGCGTCGCTTTTCAGTTATTTGAATTTTTCTTTCTTCGTCGAAAATAAATTACATCATCAAAAAAACATCTTCCTGGAATTATAAGGATACGATAAATTACTAAAACACTATTTCAAACTTTTTTGAATTATATGCACATACCTGTTGAATAAATCCCGCGCTACAGAAGTGATAAATAAGGGAGGAGTGGAAATATGGTGGGAGCAGTATCTTGTTCTTCAAAACAATAATTATAAAGATTCTATATACACTTCAGAAGAAAAGGTCTCTTTTTTAAATTAATACTTCCGCCACGCTTACACCACGAAGGTCCAAATTTAAAACTTAACACATATTGTTGCATCTGATTTATGCAGCGTTTTTTTTAAAATTAAGACTATCAATATATCCTTTTCACATAAGCTGCGTTATTGGTGGTAAATGGTCGGACTATTATTTAATGATTCTTGTCTTTAGAATGTGGAATTACTTGCAATCACTATTCAACCTACAAAAAAATAACACAATATTACCTGTGCAATATCATTGAGCATTCTCTGAGCGAACACTAATAATCTTTCCTTGGTGATTTCAACTGAATATAGAATCTCATAGAGATGGTTTACCACACTCTCGTAATCTGCAGGCTCACACTGAAATATTAATAAAAGGACATGTTTATTACATTGGCGTGAGATATTCTTTATTTCTTATATTCAGGAAACAAACTGTAATTTTGTGTTCTTTAATTAACATAAATGACTAAATCACAAGTTGTCATTTTAAGTATAAAAAAGAACTCTATACACATATTACCAAAACAAACTACGTAATGTAAATGTGGGGTTATGAATGACCGTTCAGCAATTTGAAACCCAGAAGTAACATAAAAATATCAATTAATCGTAAGCAAACATTGATTGGACTTTGTTGAAAGAGACAATTCTTAATTACAGCTTATTCGAATAAAGAAATTACAACTTACCCTTGTCTCAATATGCAACAAATTTCCAAAGGAGCCAACACTGAAATTGCCCGACTTGCCAAAGCCCACGTTGTTAGCAAACATGACGGTCAACTGCTCCGTGGTGGAGATGACTTCTTCATGAGGGACCAGGGTTCCGTTTCGGAAGACGGGGCACTCGGCCAGGCCATTCATGTGGATAGGTAGCCATTTCCTGGTATTTTGATCTATGGATGTGGTGTCTAGGATTAGGTTGATCTGTGGATTTGTGAATTTTTTTGTTCTTATTACACGAATTATTAGGGGTCCATGCGCGGTTTGGTTTATATTCTTGGTTCCGTCGAAATACCGGGATGAAAGGTAGGCAATGTTATTTCGAGTAAATGTGAACTTTCTAATGGCAAAAGATCTTCTAAAATATTTAAAACTAAAAGGTTTCAACCTAAAAGGTTTAATAGGTACAGAGTCTATCAATTACATATGAACAAACATCTCTTCGAACTTTGTTCTCACTTTATAATAATAGCGTTTATACCGGTTGATTTTTTAACCGTTCGGAAATGGCCCATGGTCTTGACAATTTTGAGCAACTTCATACAAATCCCACATATCAGCTGTCAATTTGGAGTTGTAGTCTGAGCCTGTTTTCGAACGGTAAAAAACGTCACTCGGCATATGACATTTTCACAAATAAGAAAGCATTAATTGTATTAGATAGTATTCTACCAAGTTATTAACAACAAAATGTCAGTAAATAAATAATTATTTGTTTTATTTATGTTGTGATAAAATTTAAAAACATTATTTTATATTTAAAATTTTATTGAATATTTAATAATTTTAATAGTGAATTTCCAAAAACGGTTGTTTTGAATTCTCACAAATGAAAATAAAAGATATAAATAGAATCATATAATATGTCGACCTTCATTTAAATCAAAATGTTATTCAGTTTGAGTCAACACTATAATTAAGTATAATACCACTAAAAGATATCCAGTAGATATCATAAAAATACCCAAAAGACTACTTACATAAACAAAATTGGTATGCAGACTGTGCAGCCTCGTGTACAAAGGAATCTGGGATAAGTCCATATGAGGGCAAGGTTCTCCGCCACTATGCCACGAGGAGATGCTGTGGTTCTTCAGACTGCCGCAGGAAGGCACCGGGAACGACGACAGAGTTCCAGCGGGAGGCGGCCTCTGGATGGGGCAGAATTTAGATAATAAAGTTGTTTGTTTGT
Source organism: Marasmarcha lunaedactyla (assembly GCA_923062675.1). NCBI lineage: Eukaryota > Metazoa > Arthropoda > Insecta > Lepidoptera > Pterophoridae > Marasmarcha > Marasmarcha lunaedactyla. The sequence goes on from OV281346.1 coordinate 23,813,402, forward strand.
ATTCCTGGTGAGTGAGTAAATGTTCCCGTTGTTTATGTAAATAGTTGTGAATTATGGGGAGCATAAATAAGAGGTTTGAAGGTTAATGTGATCATACCGTACGTACAAGACAGGCAAGGTCGTTCGTGGTCTTGCGTGGTGCGACATCAATCTTGTGACTTAACACCGGTATATTACTTTCTATGTGGGCTAGCTGAAATATCTAGTCTATGCAGTCAAACCACAGACAATTGCCGCCATGAAGGTCAACATAACTCGCGTTCTTGATGACATTGAGTCTCATTTATCAAGCAAAGGTGCCGTCCAAAATCCGTGGTGTAACCCTTTGCGTAAGCATTTATCTTTTGTCAGAGTAAAACCTTATTTGCACAATACGCAGTTCTGATGGTAAAGTTCCTTGCAAAACTTGGACATTTGGAACGCTAATTAATTTGATATTCTGTATCAGCTTTGTTTATTTTCATTATATATTTGTACAAGTTTAATTAAATCTGGATTCTAATAAATTACAAAGATGACGACTTCTTGGCTACAATTATACAATTTTATTTCATAATAAACAAGTATCAACTAGAACTGTATAATTTTCTTCAACTAATATAAGAGCGAAAGCTCTCGGAGGCACGGGCTGAAATTCAAATATTTATTTCTCAACATTGACAATTACTTGTTCTCACTGACGTCAAATAAAGCATGACTCAACAACCTTTTATCACTACTGTAATCATGATTTCTATTAGACCAAATTAACTTGAACAATACCTCATTGTAAGCCATGGCGTCGTTTAGAAGTTTAGCTTTTTGTTCCAACCCTTCATTCCCGAGACTTGCTCGCTGTTCCTCTATTCTCTTCTTTTCTTCCTCTGCCATTCTGGAAAATATAAGATTTTTTGCTTACCTACATAACTATATTAACATAAGTTGAACCAAATACGTGTCCAACTTCCGAGATTTGTGAGTAACGCGTATTAATTGAAATGAAACTTAAAATAATAACCTTATACAATATACGGAAAAATGTTGCAGTTGGTATACCTGCGCGTTTCGAAAGTGTATTGCATACAATTTTAATACAATTGCATAGAAAACCTTTTTGAAAAATTCAGTGCTCATTTCCAATATTAGATATCTTCATTTGGCTACAAATTGAACTTTTAACTAGTATTTTATCTACAAACAATTTATTGTATTATAGATAATTCATTGAGTGTAATCAATTCAGAGTGTAAAAAAATCTGATTCTAATTCAAAAACCATTTCGAGATATTACTTTTTTATAATATACTTGTTAGTAAAAGCTCGCAGATACAAGCGATGAATTGTTTTAACAAAAATGTGAAAAATAGTATGACTTACAGTCAACCTCTATTTGACGTCATAAAGTAGCATCATTTTCTAATCGGTAAAACTGTCATGTCAATTTGTTCAATAACTGTCTGTCATCAAGAACCCGTTGAGTGTGGTACAGCCTTTGCAATTCCATTATCAATAGGAATATTTTAAAAATTGATTAAAAATTAAATACTACACAGAAATCAGAAATATTCAAATTGTTTTCCTGAAATATCTGACATTTATTCTCTTTTAGAAAAAAATCAAAAAAAGTATTAACCTGAAAATTACTTAAATTCGGTTTGAATTTAATAAAAAACAAAAATATGATCATATTTAATGAAACGCTAAAAGCTTGTAATTTAAACAAGGTAAAAATATATATATAAGGGAGCTGCGCGCGACATCATCATTGATGGCAACCCCAGTTTAGCAGCAGATTGAAGGTATCAATTGTATACACTTTTATATTAATGTTATAAATGTACAAGGTTTTTATTTTTTTGTATTTTTGTTTGTCCTTCTTTCACTTCGGAACAGAGCGATGTATTGATGTGATTTTTATGTATGTATGTATCTAAGTAAGTTGGAGCGCTGGAGTGCGGCATAGGCTATATTTTATCCAGCTATTCCCACGGATTATCATCGCATGTAGACTGCTGGAGTTTATACTGATTCGTTCGACTACTCTGCTCGTCAGGGGCACCACATGTTCAGTGAAGTACTGCCACATCAGCCGTCTCCAGTAGCCCTCGCTCTTGTAGACTGCTGAGAGTTCTTATCGACTCACCTAGCCTGCAGCTCAATGCTAGGCTCTCCCATGATGACCACCACATCTTCAGTGAAGTACTGCCGCATCAGCTGTCTCCAGTATCCCTCGCTCTTGTTCATCAGCTCTTGTAGCGACTTCTGAGGGTTCATGCGGGCTACGAACTGCAACAAGGGAGGTATGAAAAATGGTTTCACAAAAATTTGAAAAAATTAACTAGCTTTTTTTAACTCCAGGCGCAATAAGTGGAATATTTTAAAAATACAAGGGAAATCTCGCCATCCTTCTTTTTCCGCTTCAGCAAAGCCAAATTTTTTACCATTCTTAGTGGTTAATCACATCGTAATAGATCTTTTACTTGGAAGCAGATAAATCTCATCTCTGTCTACTCATTACTTTAACCAACCTTCATTCTCGATGAGCGTCAATAAGCCAAAATTCAAGATGTCCGACGTTGACGTGCTCACACTTTGACATTGAAGTTTGAATTTATTTATATATATATTTTAGGAGCTCCTCCTATTTTAGGAGAGTTTTAAAACATAAACAGCAACAATAGACTAGGTTGATAAAGGGACCTAAAAACAGAAAGTAAAACATTTACATACTAATCAAACAATCGGAAAAATGCTTAAAAACAAATCGAGCGCTGCAAATGAAGAGCCACTCAATACTTTGGTACTGAAATAAATAATAACAGTGCATTTGGCATAATGAAAGAGGTTGATAACGAAGGAGGGTGGAAGCAAGGATACAAAGTAATTGATTCACTCACGTCTTGTTCACTGGTAGAATAGAGTGCATCTCCAATAGCCCTGAAGGCGACGGCGTGGTGCGGGTCTGACTCGAGACTAGCCATCGACTCGCGGATCTGCTTGCGGATCAGGCGTCTGAGGCGGTCCATGTCTGGGGGTGGTAAGGTGGTGGCGGTTAAGGGAGGATGATAATCGAAGTCATCAGCGCGTCATCTGTATGGAACCCTTCATATAATATATATAATGTATACATTGAGATAGAATTCTTAAAACTTTTACAATATAAATGTAGAGTAACGGACGGTAATCACTATCCCTTTGCAACCGACATCAAATACCTCCTCTGGGCACGTGTAGAGAGATAGCAGATATTTGTACCATTGTGCACATATAAAACAATAAAATCGACGTGCCCGTACTTCTGGCTATGGTTGGAATTTGCGCACACACCGAGTCATACAGGGCCGCTACCCGCTCCACGTACCTACCGCAAATACCAATTAAAGACGGAATACTTTTATAGGAAGATCAAGCAATCTGGTGAACAGAGCAATTCGCGTTATTGAAACATTCGATATCTACTGCCCAGAGTGTAAGCGCGGCTTTGACTAGTAAATTCTTTCGTTTGAGATAATTTAAAAATAGATATTTAAATTATTTGTTTTTTTAAGTTTTTATTTTATTCTATATTTTGTTTGCTGAGTTTATATAATTTACTGTTTTTTTCTTAATTAAAAAAAATGTTTTTGTGACTATATACTGGTGCGCCTGCACATTTCAAGGCCATTTGTGTAAGCTTTTTTTGGCGTTCCTGTGCCATTAATGTGTGTAATTAGCAAACTAATAGTAAAAAAGAAAAATAAAACTTTATTATCGAACTTAAACTGCTTGAGCTGATGCTTCATACGAGTGAGGAATTAGAAGAAAAATAACTGTTAAAAAAAGCATCAAAGCGGGTCTTACTAGCCATCAACTCCCCTGCATTAACTATCCACGAAAACAAATCGGTCTTTATTTTTTTTAATAATATAAACATGACACAAAAAGTTTTGTTCATATTATGTGTTTCCTGGTCCTTCACATAAGAATGGCCAAACATATTAATGTTAATTTCTTTTGTAGTTATAATAATTGTGACGTGCAGAGCTGAAATGAAGGCATAATAACATAGCGGATACATAGGAAATTTTACAGCCAATAGAACACCGATTTCCAATCACGTGACATGCATTTTCTACACACATGAGACCTCGAGACAGTAAAGTTGTCAATCTCTATCTCAATATTTTGTATGTCAACTTTCCCTAACTTGAGACGAGAAATTGAGCAGTTTCTTTTTAAGTCTTAAATTATCTTTAAACACTTAAAGCTTGTTTTATAAGATTTACTTTGTTTATCGAGTTTTAGTTGAGAATTTCTAAGAATTTGTATTATAATTTTGTTTATTTTGTTTTCTAATAGTAACTAATAACTACACGCACCTAAAGCCTCGTCTCCGTCCCTGACTTTCCTCAGGCACGCCAGCGCCTCGTCGCGGCACGCAGATAGCTTGTCCATGGGCACATTGTCACACTCTATCTTTATGGCAACTATTAGGTTCTCCGTTATGTTGAAGGATACCTGGAATTTATGTTGAATTGTTGTACACGAATTATATATACGAGACAAATACAAATGGACATTTGTTGATAAATAAATGAATCAGTTCCCATGTTTGAGATCGGAACCGTCTCTAAAGGTAATTGACTTTACTAGAGGGTTGCCCCCAACAAAATAGTAAATATATATTGTAATCAACAGCTACTAGAAGAAATTATTTTGAATTGGTTTTGTAACGCGCGAGTGTAGAATGACTCTGGAAACTGTATGGATATTTTATTTTACGAATATAGTATTGCAATACTTGGCTCATTAATACTTGATCGTGAGAAGTAATCACAAAACTTTATATACATTTTATGCTATGTTATTAAAGTTTGTCTTCTAATCAAAAACAAGCAATACTAAAAATGTGTAAAAAGTGACAAACACACTAAATGTACGGTCACAATGTAAGCAGAGCTCGTGTTATGGATAACTAAACAGTAAGTTCAGATCACTTATACTTTCCACTACAATCAATTTGGTACCTAAATTGAACTGGTTCCCATTCGAAGCTTTGAAATAGCTCGTGATAGGACTTCAGCAAGACCTGACTTCGCGATCCAACGGGAATCGATCTCGACAACCAAATGTACCAATAATATTTTACAAACCATGTACATTAAGCTAGTTTGACAGTGAAGGAAACCCATATATCTTAGAAATGTTGTCCAAGTTATATGTAGAGTCTGCAGTAGCCAAGCTTGGTGAACTATAATTTACTGAAAATCCATTGGGATAGTTAGGGCTGTTTTGTGTGTCTTTCAGTACTCACATCGCCAGCTAAGGCATCTTCTCTCTCCACGAGGCATTTCTGCAACGGCGCGGAGGCGGTCTCGCAGAGGTAGCGCTGCAAGATAGCGATGCCCGTCAGAGACGTCTGCGAGTCGGCTTCGGTCAGGGTCGGCCCGCGCCACCCGAAGAGGATCTGTGGAGACAAACTTTTGTTAAGATTTTACAGCGAGGAGTATATTTGAAAGGTGACGTTTTTTAAATCACTCAATCAGTCAATAAGATTTATAAGAATAATTATTGTTTCAGTAAAGGGTTATTTGAACTTTGAACTTGTATCATAGCCTTTCATACAATATAAATAAAAATGCGTATATTTCGGTTTAACTTTATATAAAAATACTTGACAAAAAACAAAGAAAATTAATTGTTGCCTCGCTGGCCGGTTGAGTCCGTTTTGTATATAACGTCACGATAAAAACCTCCCTGATTGGCTGTCATTGGTGTGAGTTGTGCTTATGTGATTGGCTTGCGATTATGTGACGTCGATGCCTACACCGGACAATCTGGGACGCTGCAACGCCATCTATTCGTGGTAACAGTGAACTCTTAACATTCTCCCGGCCTTGGAAGTAGGTACAACTTCCAAATTACAGTTCGTTGACTGGCAGTGGACAGACTTTTGAGAAGGCTCGTCGAATTACTCCGTTTGCGGTCTTAATATCAGCTACTCTTGAGATGCCGTCTCGTCCTGGATATGTTTTTATGATACGACCAAGAAGCCATCGTAGGGGCGGCGAGTTGTCGTCTTTAATAAGTACCATGGTATGTACCTTGAGGTCACCTGTGTGCTTGTTCCACTTAGTCCTTACTTGGAGTTCTGACACATACTCCCTTGACCACCTTGTCCAGAAATGTTGTCGCATCTGCTCCACTCGCTGGTACCGGGTTAACTGAGGCGTGGGCCTTTCACCCAGGTCCTGGAAGACTGGAGCTGTCAGGGGCCGGCCGACTAGGAAATGCGCCGGGCTGAGTGGTTGCAGGTCTTCCGGATCTGCTGACATAGGACTCAAGGGACGAGAATTCAATACAGCCTCAATTTGTATTAAAACTGTATTAAATTCTTCGTAATTTAAGTATGCATTGCCAACAACGCGTCGCAAATGATGCTTACAACTCTTGACTCCTGCCTCCCATAACCCTCCAAAATGACTAGCGTACGGTGGAATGAAATTAAATTTGATATTTTGAGAGGCTGCAAATTCTTTAATGTATTCAGAACATGATAATAATAATTTTGAAAACTCATTACACAAACCTACAAAGTTTCTCCCATTGTCTGAAAATATCTCGGCTGGTTTACCGCGACGCGAAATGAATCGTTTAAGCGCCAGTAAATAAGCGTCTGACGACAAGTCGCTGACAAGTTCGAGATGAATTGCGCGTGTAACAAAACAAATAAATAAACAAATATACGAGTTTATAGTTTTCGCTCCCCTACCTTTACGATTAAGAATGAGTACTGGGCCTGCGTAATCGACTCCGCATTTAAGAAAAGGATAGCCGGGCTGTAATCTTTCAGGCGGTAAGTTTCCCATGAGTGGAGCCACAGGCTTAGCCCGCATGCGCGCGCATGTGATGCATTTGTGAACTACCATTTTTGCCAGATTCCGACCACCTACTGGCCACCACACTTCCCTGAGTGAATATAAAAGTAATTGTGGTGCTGCGTGCAATAATAATTTGTGCTGATATCTAAATAATAGTAAAGTAAAATGATGTTTAGACGACAGTAAAATTGGGTGTTTTCTATCAAAATTGAAATTAATTGAATCCACTATACGACTACGTAATTTTTGTAATCTATCAGCAGCATCACGATCACCCGGATACGCTTCGTGCTGCGATAATGCCGCCAACTTTAGCATGGATTCACTCAGCTCGTCCGCAGACAACGCGCCCATCCGCGGCGGTTGTTTCTTGCGTGCGTTATGTATAAAGCGAAGTACATAGGCGGCGGCGCGCTGCATGCGACCGAACTGAGAGAACCTGGAAAAGGGAAATAATGAATCGTTACTGACTTGATTACACATTAATGATTTAATAGCGCTTGATTTAGTCTCCGGTAATTCTAATGCAGTCGGAACTGAGTCTCCGTAATTGTAATCGTAATTAAATTCATTCAGGAATGCAGGCCCGCTCCACCAAATGGACGATTCACGAAGTGTGTCAAGGTGAACCCCACGCGACACTAGATCTGCCGGGTTGTCTCTGCCTTTTACGTGCCGCCACATATGATCCCTAGTCAGGTCGTGTATTTCCGAAACTCTGTTTTGTACGTAAGTTTTAAGTAAATTCGGGGACATATGTAGCCAGCCAAGCACGATGGTGGAGTCAGTCCAGAAAATTACCTTATTGTAAGTACCTGTGAGCGAGTCCTTAATTTTTAAATAAAGCCGTGCGCCTAACAACGCACCGCACAATTCTAACCTAGGTATAGTTGTGGGTGTCAATGGCGCCACTCTGCTTTTCGAACATAGTAACCGCACAAAGATAGTTGACTCGCTGTTTACACTACGAATATATGCGCACGCGCCGTATGCTAATTGTGATGCGTCTGTAAAAATGTGCAATTCTTTGTCTGTAGCGGAGGGACAAATTACGTAACGTGGAACCTGTAATTTATTTAAATTTGACAAATTGTAAATGAATTTAAACCAGGCTTGTGCTATTTCCTGCGGCACCTCCTGGTCCCAATCTAACTGAATAAGCCACAGTTTCTGTAATAAAATTTTTGCTATAATAATAGTAGGACTTAACAAGCCGAGGGGATCAAAAATCTGCGAAGTTATGGATAATATTGTGCGTTTTGTTGGAAACAAACTGCTAGTCTCTAAGTTTGTATGAAAATGTATATTATCGGATTTATTATGCCAACCTAATCCCAACGTTTTACTATTTGTATGCTCACCTAAATTAAGTTCCTTAGTTACGCTGTTTGTGTAATTTTCGTTCTCAAAATTGAAAACCCATTTCCTGAGAGTGAAGCATCCCTTTTTTAAAGTTTTAGCCGTTTCCTCGCATAAAAACAATAATGTTTCTATGCTTTCCCCACCACATATTAAATCGTCGACGTAGAAATTATTATTAATAATATCTGCGACCTCTGGATCGCTGCTTTCTTGCGCTAATTGTTTTAAACACCTACAACTTAAAAATGGCGCAGAGGCGGTGCCGTACGTAACGGTGTTTAATTGATAAACACCTATTTCTTCCGACGCGTTTTCACGCCACAAAATTAGTTGTAAATCACGTTGTTCAGGGTCTAAACTTATCATCCTGTACATTTTTTCGACATCAGCGCAGGCGACATATTTATGCTCACGAAATCTCAACAAAATAGTAATTAAATCACCCTGTAATGGCGCTCCAATAAGTTGTAAATCGTTAAGTGATTGTCCGCTAGATGTAATTGCGCTGGCGTCGAATACTACACGAAGGCGAGTCGTGGCGCTGCGCTCACGGAATACCCCGTGATGCGGCATGAAATAATGCGGATTACCATACGAACAAATTTTGCTCATATGACCTAATTTTATATATTCATTAATAAAATCGGAATATAATTTTTTATAAGCATTGTTGTGATCTAATCGCCTTTCTAATGCCCGAAAACGTTGTTTTTGCTTGTGAATAAGACTCACCTATTGTGTCAGGCGATTGTTTAAAAGGAATACGAACGCAAAACCTCCCGTCAGCCGCTCGTGTGGTTGTTTGTAGGAAGTAAGTAAAAAGTAAAGTAAGTAAAAACAAATTTATTGTTCTCACACAGTACACACTATGACACATAGTAAAATTACATAAAAAAAGAAAAAAAAAACAAGTTGAATAGAAAAAAACTAAAAGAACATTATGTATTTAAAATCCAATGTGCACTGCAGTAACAAAAGGTCACACAACTCAGCTGGTGCTTTGTAGCTAGGGGCAACAAAGCGCTGATTTTCAGTTGTGGCCTAAACAAAGTGCGCTGAAACTATGCACACAATATTATTTTGGTGCTACTTAATTAATATGAAGGTACTTAAGATAAGGAAATACATATTATATAAATAAAAATAAGTAAATAGTATAATATGAAATACATGCTATTGAAATAAAAGTATAGCATGTAAAAAATGATATTGAGAAAGTAATTCTTAATATTTTGAGAATTTAGTTCTAAAACTACTTGTTGAGCTACAGAATGTCTTTTTTACCAAACAAAAAATATTTATATCGTTTTATAAATGTGACTTTTAATAATTGCCGTTGTAAAGGAGGGGGTAGGTTGTTCCAACAAAAAGTAGCTCGATAACGAAAACTACCCTTAAATGCAGCTGTGTGGTGTTTATAGTTTTGCAGTAAATATTTGGAAGCCCTGGTATTATATCGATTGTCAGAGGAAGACCAGCGCAATTTATCAAATAAGTACTTAGGCATCTCAGTTGTCACAATATGGTGTACAAGAACGGCAAAATGGAGTTCTCGCCGTGACTCAGTATTTAGCATTTTGGATGTATGTAAGTAAGGTGTTATGTGGGCGCGAGGAGGAATATTAAAACTGTATCTGCAACAAGCATTCTGTACTCTTTGGAGACGCCTCCTAGACGCTGATGTTGCCAAGGGCACGTATACTGAGTCTGCATAATTCAGTCTGGACAAAACCAGAGCTTCACACAGGAGAACACGTGTTTCCATACTGAGCAGGTCTCTAATGTTATACAGTACCTTCAAACGGAATAAACAAGATTTAACAAGGTCCTGAATATGCTTTTCAAATTTTAATCTGCCGTCAAATAAGATGCCTAAATTGCGTGCTTCACTTACTTTTGGTACTATTTGGTCTGAAATAAAAATTTTAGGATCTCTACGACTGATTTCATCAATTTGTATTTTGGAGCCTAAAACTAATAATTTTGATTTACTTGGATTTAGTACCAAAGAATTTCGTTCAGCCCACGAAGCAATCCGAGCGTGATCATCATTTAAAAGATTGGCGGCAAAATCAGTGTCATTTGGATGACAAGGTGTGTAAATTTGAGTGTCGTCCGCATAAAGATGGTAATTACAATACTGTATTTGAGAGGTGATGTCAGACGTGTATATTATAAAAAGTAAAGGACCCAAAATAGATCCTTGTGGCACGCCTCTTTGGACTGGAAGTATATCAGAAAAGAAGGGTGGTCCAAATTCGTTGTGAATCTTAACACACTGAAATCGCTCAGAAAGATAACTGTTAAACCATGCAACGGTTCGGTGGCTTAAGCCATAATATGATAGTTTGGAAAGAAGAAGAGGTAAATTAATTGTATCAAAAGCTCGCGAAAAGTCCAGAAGCGTAAGCAAAGTACCGCGACCCAAGTCCTGTTCAGCCAAAATGTTATCAATAATGTCCAACATAGCAGTGGTTGTACTACGGCCACTTATAAAACCTGACTGCTTATCGGGCAAAATGTTATTAGATTCGAGATATTCTCTAAGTTGAACATAAACCACTCTTTCCAACAGTTTGGACATGTAAGTCAAGATACTTATAGGTCTAATATCTTTTGGAAGCAGAGGATTACTAATTTTAGGGATTGGTGTAATTATTGAGGTTTTCCATGCTGTAGGAAACGTGGAAGAGACTATAGATTGATTAATGATATTTGTTATTATTTTTAAATTGTGAGGTAAAGTTAAAAGAATCATATCTCTGTTTCCATTTATTTCCATCATAACCAAGGCAGTTCGACTTTATGGACAGTATAACTTTAGCAATTTCGTGTTCCAACACTGGTTTTAGCTCAAACACAGAATTAGTAAAACGGTGAAACTCAAAATATGAGATTTGTGACAAAGGTACGTTAATGGGGCCAGGAATATCTAGAAAATGTCGATTAATGATGTTAGGATCTTTTAAATTATCTGGTAAAGTAATATTTTTACTGTCGAAACTAATATTATTTTTCAAATTCCTCCATAACATCTTTGAATTAGTTTTATAACAGTTTACTTTTTGATTAAAATATGCTTTTTTCTCATTTTTAATGGCTGCAGCTACAGTTTTTTTTATTTCTTTGTAATGTTCTAATTGCTGTTCTTCTCTAAACTTGCGATACCTATTGAATGCTACTTTACGCAATTTAATCATTGACTTAATAGTCTGTGTAATCCAAGGCAATGACCTATACTTTAAAACAAATGATTTGACTGGCGCATGTTTGTTAAATAGTTCAAGGGTATAAAAGTTGTAAGACTCAACCATATCATTGACATTTTCAAGATTTAAAATTGACTCCCACGGTAAAGAAATTAAGTCATTTTCAAAAAATTCTAAATTAATATCTTTGATTGGTCTGTAAGTGATTGTTCTTGGTATAGGTTTTTCCTTTTTAAATGCTAGAGTGAAGTTTATCATAACATGACCCAAGGATGATGAAATATTGTCTAGTGAAATATCCCTAACCTTCACATTTGTGCAAACTAAATCGATAAGAGTTTCACTGCCTCGTGCCAAGTGTTCCTCGCATCGACGCTCGTCTTCACTGCGCGATTCTCCTAACTTGCGACTATAAGGTAATTCCTCTAATTCCCAAAACATACGTACTTGTTTATCTATAGGTTGCGTATCTACTGTTGTGAAATTGCAAGAGACGTGTTTCGTTTTATGATTATGTTGAAAAACTGGTCCGGATACCAACCAGCCTAGTTTACTGTTTTGGAGAAAAGGGCCGTTAGGTAAGCGCATCTTCCCTGCTTCTAAAAGATCCCAGAAACGATCTGCGCCGATCAACATATCTATGGGTTGGCTTTTATAAAACTCGGGATCGGCTAATTGAATGCGTGTAGGTATCATAAATGTATTTTTATTAATTGTAAATGTAGGCAAATTTGAGGATATGCATGGTAAAACTAAACAAGAAATGCGCAAGGAAACTTTACCACAAATTGATTTTATTTTAACGTTACAGTTTTTTTGTGCTTTTTGTAACTAAATTACCAACCCCATTTATTTGAAGAGTGGACTGTAATAATTGTAATTGCAATTCATTACATAAAGACTGCGATATAAAACTGCGTTCGCTGCCGCTGTCTAAAATGGCGCGAATCCTGTGACATTTACTTACTCCGTCATAAATCTCAACGATAGCTGTAGATAACAAAACGATGGCGGCGTCCGAATTTAACTGTGTGCAAAATGTGTTAGTTTGCGAGTGTGCGGCGATGTTTACCTGAACCGGTTCCACGAGCGGCGGCTGCGGCAGCTGCACCGGCTTAGTTGTACTCAGCAGCGTCAGAGAGCGCGTGTCATGGTTGAGCTCGCCCTCATCACGATGAATTAGGGAATTATGTTTTTTATCACATTTTCTGCAAGGGCCGTACCGACATTCACTAAGTGCATGACCGGAATGTAGGCAATTTTCACATAAGTTGTTTTTATGAATGAATTTAATTTTATCGTGTAAGTTTAAGTTTAAAAATTGCTGACAAGCATATAACGAATGATGCGCGTTACACATTAGGCAATTTTTAGTGCGTGTTTTAATGTGATTTGTGTGTGAATTTAATTTGTTAGTTGCCATACTGCAGTGAACCTTATTATGAGTTTTGAAGTTAGTAGTATGACGCCTATGATCAAATGAATGCGAGGTTGCGGGCTTTGAATGAGATACAGTTAAAGTTTCTAAGACATCAGCCTTGTTTCTCAGAAATTTAATTAAATCATCTAGTCTTATTTTTAACAATGAATCGGTAGTAGGTAATAATGTATTTTTATGCTGCTCCCAATCGCGTTCTGTTGGAGGATCTAACTTGGAGACTACAAGGTAAATTACTAATGTATCCCAGTGCTCTGTAGGCTCCCCTAGCAAACTTAATGCGCGGATGTTTTTTAATATGATATCGATGAGCCTTCGAATCTGCGCAGGCGACTCTTTGTTTACAGAGGGAATGCAAAAAAGTGACTTAACGTGATTGTGTATTAGTAGCCTGCTATTGTTGTAGCGATTTAAAATCAGATCCCAGGCAATCGTGTAGTTGTTAGCTGAAAACTCAACAGAATCTATTACTAACTGTGCACTACCACGCAACGACGACTTTAGATAATGAAATTTCTGCATATCTGAGATAGCATTAGAATCGTGAACTAAAGCAATGCACGTGTCGCGGAATTCTAGCCAATGCTCATAGTTACCGTCGAAGGTGGGAAGCGAAATAGTTGGTAATTTTACTGACTGTAGTGAACTGCCCATTGCCATGGTTTTGTCACACGATTCATCGTCATTAATCATGCACTCACTTTGTGCTAATACGCTATAGTAATCGTTTTCAAATGTTTCTCGAACTACTAACTGATTTTCAGATTCAGACTCAGGGAGTAACGACTCAATTCTATTTTGAACTTCATTAAATTCACTGTACAAGTTTTTTGCACCTTGTAAACGTAATTTTAACTCAGCGCGCTGTTTAAGAGTTGTATTAGAGCAATCAAAAGACTTAATGTAGTTTTTGAATACGGTTAATCTACCTTTTATGGATCCTCTTTGCTTATTTAAATCTCTTATTGCGGTATCGATAGACCGCGCTAGCTCATCTTTTGACATATTTTGGAGGGAACGAGAAAAAAAACAGAAGTACTTACAATTGCAATCACCAAAACAACGCGGCACTGGCCACGACACCTTTGTCCGTTAGTTCTCGATGACCACAACTTCTGCGTGCTAGATGCTGCTTCTTCAGGAACTCCTCACGGCGGTTTTAAGGCTTCTCCTGGAGAATCGGTCTCGCCGTTGTTGGATTATTCTCCGGGTGAAGTCCAATATTGACCTTAGTTGTTATTTCAGGGGCACGTCGATGAACTGACTTAGTTTTTGGCTGCTGGTTCTTTGTCTTGAATCCGACGTAGATCGTAGGATCAAATGTTTCAGTAAAGGGTTATTTGAACTTTGAACTTGTATCATAGCCTTTCATACAATATAAATAAAAATGCGTATATTTCGGTTTAACTTTATATAAAAATACTTGGCAAAAAAACAAAGAAAATTAATTGTTGCCTCGCTGGCCGGTTGAGTCCGTTTTGTATTTAACGTCACGATAAAAACCTCCCTGATTGGCTGTCATTGGTGTGAGTTGTGCTTATGTGATTGGCTTGCGATTATGTGACGTCGATGCCTACACCGGACAATCTGGGACGCTGCAACGCCATCTATTCGTGGTAACAGTGAACTCTTAACAATTATTTAATAATACAATTAGACAAAAATAAAAAATAAGTTTTATACAATGTTGATAAAAGCGAGAGGCATTAAATGAAACCACATATTTTGTGTATCATTATCAGGCTACACAACAAAAATCAGATCAATGTAAGCAATAGTTTAGTCACTGGAATGCTTTTTAGTTTTTACTTAGTTTCATTTAAACACTCTGTATCTTCCCGATCACCTGATCGTAAGTTTATACTATAGGCATACATAGTTATCTAAGGGTCACCGCGAAACGACAAAATTCACGCGAGCGATGCGACGTTGCCGCTTTGAATCGTAAGTTTGCAATACAAACAAGGAAGTACAGTGTTACTAAATCTTTCCTTAAAAGAAAGTACAGATCACGGTTATCTCACTCTAATGTAATAAGCGTAACAGAAAAAGAAATAGATCAGTATGTTGCTATTGCGCCGGCGGCGGCTCGGCTAATTAGGTCAAGGGCACAATTTTTACTTTGTTTAGTGCGAAGACGCGTTGCATCCGGGGTGCACGTTGCGCAAATCAGCACAGATTATTGTCGCTCACGCGTCCCATTTACTAATGTTAAGTTTTTTGTTGTGATATGACACGTAACTAAGTATTTTAGGTTTAGTTTTGTGAGTAGTTTTTAATTATTTTGTAAGTACGTAAGACATCCACAATGCCTCGTGCTACATACACGGCGTCAGAATACACTGACATGATTTTAATCTACGGGGAATTCCACGGAAACGCAGCTCTAGCTCTGCGAACTTACCGAGAAAGGTATGGAGGCAGCCGCACGTGCCCTATGAACGCCCGGCACCATAGTATTGGCAGTTCAACGGGCATGGGAAAACAAACTATTAGTAGCGCATCAGGAGGGAGTCCCACCGCAGCAGATACCTACTGCGCGCGAGCAACAGATTCTTGACTATTTTGACCGCAACCCCACATCGAGTCTGCATAGAGCCGCACGCCAGTTTAGAGTTTGCCATAGAACCGTGCATTACATTTTAAAAAGGAATAAACGCAAACCGTACAAATTTTAAAAAGTTCAAGCCCTTTTAAGAAGGATGTTGCCAGTCAGGCGTACTCACTGCCAGTGAATGCTTGACAAAGTTACTGACGACCCGATTTTTTTATTAAATGTCATGTGGACCGACGAGAGCACATTTACACGCAATGGCATATGGAACCGACAACATCTCAGATACTGGAGTATTGAAAATCCACGCATGATTCGGGAGTCGGAGCATCAGTACCGCTTCTCTGTTAATGTGTGAGCTGGCATCAGGGGACCAGATTATTGGCCCTGTTTTTATTGACGGCACCCTTAACGCGGCAAAATTTTTGGAGATATTATCCATTCCCGTTGCTGAATATACCCTTAGCCAATTATCGGCATTTATGGTAGTACCAATTGGACGGAGCTCCTCCACATTCAGTGATGTCTTCCAGAGAGCTACTCACCGAAATGTTTGGACCGCAGTGGATTGGTCGATTTGGACCAGTACGATGGCCACCACGGTCCCCGGATCTCACTCCAATGGATTTTTTTTATCTGGGGGTTTGTGAAAGGTGAAGTGTACGCGACAGACGTGAATACCGTAGAGGAACTTAAAAACCGGATTATTTTAGCGTTTAATAAATTAAAATGTTTAACAACAAACAGTGACCTTATTGCAGGATTCAATAACAATATTATACGTCGTTATAATTTGTGTATCATTGCAAACGGCGGACATTTCCAACGATTGAAGATTTAATGTGTAAGTGTTACAATTATTTATTTTTGTTTATTATTTTCACTGATCATACCTTCCAACGTTACCTACAACACATGTTTACATTATCATCCACATCAAACCCGGGCGCTCCCCTGTGTAGGTAAGTGTGCGAGCCGGTGAGCCCGCCGCCGCACGCGCTATGCTATTCAAATGCTACGTTGCCAATTTGTTACGCAGGTGGCGGCAGGTTACTCAACAAAGGATGTTTACATTTTAACTTAATTATAAGGCTATTTAAGTTCTGAAAAACGTTTTTTCGTTTACTTCTCGTAAACTTTTTTTTAATAGTTTCGGATTAACAGTAGGCACTTATAGTATATGTGGATTCATTAAATGCCTCTCGCTTTTATCAACATTGTTTATTATTGAACTATTCTGAGTCCATTTGATTTTTATTATTATTTTTATCAGCAAACTAGCACACGATCCACCTGAAGGTAACTGCTATCCGTGCCCACGTCTTTCGTCTTCGTTTTAAAAAAATACTTAATATCATTTAAGAATAGCGATAAAAGCTTCATTTCGCTTTCCATGCATGGTCTGGCTTAAGAGTGCCCAACATTTTTCACATAAAATTTTATATCGTGTAGGTAAAACTAGGTACTGGAATTATGATATTAAGAATTATTTAGTGGAATAATCAAAAGTTTGATTTTGTAAGCTCAAAGTACGTTTGGAGTTGAACAATATAAAAAAGTTAGAAAATAAATAAGACATAGTTTTTTTATGTACTTATTCTGATTCATATTTGAGAAGTACATTAGCTAATGACTAGGTAGGTGTTACATTACATTATTTTCATACCTTGCCCAGCCAAGGTACCAAATGATTGTGGCAATATGTGCGCAGCAACCCTCTGTCCTCCGGCCTACCTTGCAGTTACAATAATATTGCTTATTATAGCATCTGTATTTTATTAATTTGTTGTACTACGATTGCCTAATCATTAAATTGAGAAAAAAATACTATTAATTTTAACAATTAAATTATTTTATTCCTAACCTGGGCAGCCGAAAGCCAGGAATGAAATGAAGCATTTGCGTAGCCCACTGAAAAATTTGCATTGCCATTTCGGTGGCTGTTCCCTCCCTTCAGTCGGGAAAAACCACCTAAACGGGTTATTATGGCGGTCAAAATAGGAAAGGGTATAATATACTATCACGGACGACGAAAAAGGACGACAAAAGAAACTAAAGCCAAACAAAACAAAAATATCCAAAATCATATTGATTCATTATCTTAACTTAGCTTTTAATTGCCTTGATCTTTGGAGGAACTTATCTAGTGAGAAGGTACACTAAAGCAATCTGTAGAAACTTAGCCATATTAGCTTTTAGTCATCAGCTTTCTTACTTCCTACACTTATAAAGTGAGTTTATAACATTTTTAGGCGCTTTGCAACTAGAAAATGTAAGCACATAATAATCATTAATATTTTTTTATAATCAGCCTTTATCACAAATGTTTATACATCTGTGATAAAGATGTGGTCTAGGTTATCCTAGAATAATACGTCGAAAATTATATTCCCTCTCGAAAATATAGCAAACTCGCATACAACAAAATTGGTTCGAGCACCTACTTGCATTGAGGAAACTTAGTTGCAGGTACATACATAGATGGAAGCGCGAGCCATACACAGCGTGGGTGAAGGATATTTTCTTTATAGATCACTAGAGATATGACCTCATGCTTGTTGTAGTCGATAGTGATTCAACAATTATAATGCAGTGTTTTTGATAGTTACATTATGGCGGTTAAGTTCAAGGTCATTAAAACTTTAGTATGTTTTGTTATGATCCTACTTTTTTTAAATCGATAATAGTTTTAACAATGATAGTTGTATTTTTTATTGGTACAACACAAATGTCCCTCTTACTTCAGAAACTGGGACTTCTAACAGAGAAGGCTGTCAAATGAAAAGAAAATTCTAAACATCATCAATACTAAACAAACTCGATAACATTTCTTGCTTAGCAAATTAAACTCGTAGATTCTACATAGTAGTTTTAGAGATTTCGTGATATGTATTTTATTATTATAATAGGTATTTACCTATGAAACTGCCGTTTTGCCGTACTGGCCATTTCAAATGAAAATATTTTTTTTTTGACTGATAATTCTAATTTCAAATTAATTTTATTTGACAAACATGGAATTCTTTTTCTAAAATCGTCATTTGTTTAATAGTTAGTGTTTTGTTTTCAACGCATACAAACATTTTTCGTCATCATGGATAAGTTAAAAATTCGAGTAATTATGGACTATGAGTACCGTCGTGGCAGCAAAGCGGCACAAGCGGCACGCAACATCAACTCCGTTAACGGAGCGAACACTACAAACGAACGCACCACCCGTTATTGGTTTACCCGCTTCCGTTCTAGAAATTTTGACCTGAAAAATGAACCCCGTGGTCGTCCGAAAACTTTGGTCGACAATGACGAATTAAAGGCAATTGTGGAAGCTGATGAAACTCAATCCACGGCTGAATTAGCAGCAGCTTTCGACGTTAGCATCAAAACAATATTGGTCCATTTGCGTCAAATTGGCAAGGTAAAAAAGCTTGACAAATGGGTACCCCACGAACTCAATGACCGCCAGCGCGAAGTACGCGTGGAGACGTGCCTTGCACTGCTCAGCAGGCATACAAATGAAGGAATTCTGAACCGCATTGTTACTTGTGACGAGAAATGGATCCTGTTTGACAATCGTAAGCGCTCAGCAAGTTGGTTGGACCCTGGTTCAGCACCCAAACAATGCCCTAAACGAAAACTTACCCCTAGAAAAGTGATGGTCACTGTTTGGTGGTCTAACGCGGGTGACCACAAATTCATCACAGCTTCTTGCCAAACGGGACAAGCATTACTGCAGATGTGTACTGTGAAGAACTGAACACAATGATGGAGAAGCTCGCACGTCTCCAACCAGCTTTGGTCAATCGTTCGGCTCCACTGCTCCTGCACGACAACGCGCGACCTCATACTGCACAGCAGACGGTCTCCAAGCTACAAGAGTTGGGGTTGGAAGTTCTCCGTCATCCGCCGTACTCACCAGACCTTGCGCCTACAGACTTCTACTTTTTCCAGAATTTGGATAACTTCTTGGCGGGAAAAAAATTCAATACCCGAGAGGCAGTACAAAATGCCTTTGAAGAATTTGTTGCCTCCCGTCCAGCTGATTTCTTCAAGAAAGGCATCAATAAGCTACCAATGCGTTGGCAAAGATGCATTGCTTGCATGGGTGATTATTTTGATTAAAAGAAATAAAAAATATATAAAAAAAATACGCTTCATTTATTTCGTGAAAAACGGCAATTTCATAGGTAAATCATAAATTTATTATCATTGTAAATATTTGTTTTATTGCCGTTAAAACACCAAAAAAGACACAATACATTTAAAATCTAACTTTACATGCCTAATAAAATAAACGTCATGTATGATCATGTATGATCTCGAAATGACTGCTTGCATTTGGACTTGGTGTTTTTACATATCAAATCTAGTCTTTCCCGTGCCACCTTAGGCTGTTACCATACCAATCGATCGACCGTCGATCGACGTTGCTTGCTCCATGCTACGATCGATTGGTGTGGTAAAACCCTTAATGGCGCTAGTTCAATAACCTCAGACAAAAAAGTTCTATTTATTTTATAGCTGGACATCATTAAACATAGATGTTATTTGAAGAACTGATGTCCACTGCAGGCTTTAGTCGGAGTTGCCTTGGTTCCTGCAATTGTTCTGGCTGACGTTCATACAACATGTAATATACAGGGTTACAGGTTAAGTCGAGCTATTCCCGTTAAGGGCGTCTAGTTTACATCGTTTCTGACTGATTTGTCTATGAAACACCCTATCCTATATCCAACCGTGTTCGAGATATTTGAATTCAATTGTTTGTAGTGGTATAAGTTGGGTTTCTTTCTTTTTAAGCTCGTCACTATAGACCTTTTTTGCAACTGCTAGTCGTATAACAAAGCAGGTAGTTCAAAAGATGACCTACTAACATTCAGTATATCAAATTAAAAGGCAATAAATATAGATTATCATACATTCATTAGTTTGAATGTATAGTCCTTCCTACCATTGTAAGATATTTATTTAAATATTAGGTCTTTACCTATGAAATTGCCGTTTTTTACGAAATAAATGAAGCGTAATTTTTTTATATATTTTTTATTTCTATTAATGAAAATAATCACCCATGCAATCAATGCATCTTTGCCAACGCATTGGTAGCTTATTGATGCCTTTCTTGAAGTAATCAGCTGGACCGGAGGCAACAAATTCTTCAAAGGCATTTTGTACTGCCTCTCAATTATTGGATTTTTTTCCCGCCAAGAAGTTATCCAAATTCTGGAAAAAGTAGAAGTCTTTAGGCGCAAGGTCTGGTGAGTACGGCGGATGACGGAGAACTTCCAACCCCAACTCTTGTAGCTTGGAGACCGTCTGCTGTGCAATATGAGGTCGCGCGTTGTCGTGCAAGAGCAGTGGAGCCGAACGATTGACCAAAGCTGGTTGGAGACGTGCGAGCTTCTCCATCATTGTGTTCAGTTCTTCACAATACACATCTGCAGTAATGCTTGTCCCGTTTGGCAAGAAGCTGTTATGAATTACACCCGCATTAGACCACCAAACAGTGACCATCACTTTTCTAGGGGTAAGTTTTCGTTTAGGGCATTGTTTGGGTGCTGAACCAGGGTCCAACCAACTTGCTGAGCGATTACGATTGTCAAACAGGATCCATTTCTCGTCACAAGTAACAATGCGGTTCAGAATTCCTTCATTTGTATGCCTGCTGAGCAGTGCAAGGCACGTCTTCACGCGTACCTCGCGCTGGCGGTCATTGATTTCGTGGGGTACCCATTTGTCAAGCTTTTTTACCTTGCCAATTTGACGCAAATGGACCAATATTGTTTTGATGCTAAAGTCGAAAGCTGCTGCTAATTCAGCCATGGATTGAGTTTCATCAGCTTCCACAATTGCCTTTAATTCGTCATTGTCGACCAAAGTTTTCGGACGACCACGGGGTTCATTTTTCAGGTCAAAATTTCCAGAACGGAAGCGGGTAAACCAATAACGTGTGGTGCGTTCGTTTGTAGTGTTCGCTCCGTAAACGTCGTTGATGTTGCGTGCCGCTTGTGCCGCTTTGCTGCCACGACGGTACTCATACTCCATAATTACTCGAATTTTTAACTTATCCATGATGACGAAAAATGTTCGTATGCGTTGAAAACAAAACACTAACTATTAAACAAATGACGATTTTAGAAAAAGAATTCCATGTTTGTCAAATAAAATTAATTTGAAATTAGAATTATCAGTCAAAAAAAAATATTTTCATTTGATATGGCCAGTACGGCAAAACGGCAGTTTCATAGGTAAAGACCTATTATATCCTTTCCTCGATTTTTTTTAGGATTCAGTCTAGGTAATTCATGTGAAAAAAGGGCTGACAGAATGTTGATTGACTGTCAAAACTAATCCGTCAATAACGTCAATTACTTGTGGGTTTATTCGACATCGTTTTTTCGACTTTAGTATAATTTTTATATAGTTTTGTTACTTTTTTTGACATTGACATTGATACGTTCAAAAGAGAACAAAATGGTAACTTATGCTTGATTTTTCGCAAATTATTTGTTATTTTTTTACAAGATTTTTAGATTTAAAATTAGGGAAGTTTAAGGGGGGAAAAGTTACTCATGAGTTAATCTTTCATGTGTACTATTGACCATTAGCAGGTCAAAATCCCATATTGAGTTTGACCATCATCTTTAATCAATAACATCTAATGATGTGCATGGGCACTTACCCCCTTGTGTCATAACCTGCTTGAACTCTGCCTGCAAAAAATATAAACGAAATGACTGAATCTGACCTGTCCACAGTCCTCGGTGTCACAGGGCCACTGTTCTTTGTACTCCCTGAAGTTGGCAGGTGGAGGCAGGGTCTGCCACGGCCGCACCCATGGCTCCGGAGCCTCTTTGGCACGCTGGCAATATGAAAACATTAATCAGTTTATAGATTCAGGTCTTAATTTAGGTAAGGAAACATAAAGTACTGGTACATGATATTAATATAACTCTAACCAACTCAGTAGAAGGACTATGAGCTTAGATATAAAAAGCTCTGTCATTTAGTTGATTTTGAAACTGCTGTTATGACAACATTAGAACAGAAATTTCCTAAAGCATCAATAAAAGGCTGATTTTATCATTTCAATAGAGTGATATGGAAGAAAGCAGAACAACTTAATCTAAGCAAAAACAATACTACACGTAAACATGTAGCTGTATTGACAGTATTGGCTCATCTACCACCGGAAGCCGTAAGCGATGGATATCTTTATATTATGAAGGATAGTCCTACTGATGAATCTGTAACCAAATTGAACGATTATTTCGTAAAAGAATGGTTTGAGAACAACATAGTGAAAGGTAAATGTTACTCTTACGGTGAAAGGCACTGCACAACAGACTTGTCGGCTCAACAGGCTATGTTGAATAGGACGTTAGGTAAATCCTCTAATCTGGTGAAATTTTTAAAAACCTTAGATGATTTTTTTTATCAAAAATGTTTAAGCAAAAAATGTAATAAAAGAGGAACAGAACAAACTGAAAATGACAAGCAGAAAAAATAATTTCTGCTTTTGTAAGATTTTCGTAGACCCCTGATTAAAATTGCACTTTGGAGAGTGTGCGAATGCTCTTGTGTGCGCAGACAGAAGTTTCACCCCTTTGTGGTTAGCGTGCCGAAGAGCCGAACTAATCGGTTGATAGCTCATTTTTGGTTCGTGTTGCCAAAGAGTGGAACGATTTGCCTGAGTGTTTTTTCAGACAAATATAACCCTGGAGCTTTCAAATGTAGAGTGAATAGGTACCTCTTGGATAGG
Source organism: Marasmarcha lunaedactyla (assembly GCA_923062675.1). Taxonomy (NCBI): domain Eukaryota; kingdom Metazoa; phylum Arthropoda; class Insecta; order Lepidoptera; family Pterophoridae; genus Marasmarcha; species Marasmarcha lunaedactyla. Next base: position 23,836,563 of record OV281346.1, read on the forward strand.
CGTGTATAATCCTCGTCTTCATCGTCACTTTCCATCAGGTGAGATGGAAGACAAACGCCTGCTAATTATTAATAAAAAAAATGAGAAAATTAAGAAAGCGGAAGAATACTTGTCCCAAAGTCAGGTACAGCCATGTTTTTCAAGTATGTAATCAGTTAGACATTGACTTTGACAAGCTAGAGACAATTGACATTTTTTAGTTTGATTGTGGAACGTATATGTTTGTTTAAGTGTATAAATTATATCACAATATATATTAAATACAGAAGTCGTTCATGCATGTTTTTATAGATTGAGGGTTCTTTGTATTTAGAGCAGGCCTCATTAAGTAAGTTCAAGAGACGCATAAACCTGTTGTCTTTCGTGGAAGTTCCAGATAGCATGCCACCAAGTGCTGTAACAATATCCCTCCCCCATTTTGTACCATCATGAACTTATATACATTTAGAAATCAACACATTGTTGCTATCTCAATAAAATCAGGCACAAAGTTGTTTGGTATCTGACTAACATTTCTATGCTACCTGTGTAAAATGATCATTGTTGTTCTTCAAATACTATTTTTATTATAACTATCATTTCATTTATCTTATGAAAATATAATAGCATAAAAGTATCTATTAAGAGTCCTTAATTCAGTCCCGAATGGTGGAATTATAGCCATTTTTACAATATAAACTTTATTTTTCAGCAGGTACAAATTAAAATTACACAATATCTTAATGCAAGTAAATCTTAATTGTGTGCAAGTAGGTACACTATGTTTGAGAGATTTTATTGTTCAATGCAGGTTTGTCTTTTTATATTTATTTACTGATAATTAAATAAATAATGGAAAATATCTAACATTTTGATAGTCATATGACAATTATGTACCAATTTTGTGTAAGAGTTAAAATTTAAACTATTTAGGCTACAAATATTATATGCTGTGTGCTTATAGCACTACAAATATAAAAAACATATTTCAGATCAGGTCCAATACCTTTTCCAAAATATCCTCTTCCACCACAGCCAAAGCCTTAAAGACATCTTCTGCTTTGATTTGGCCAGTCAGGATTATAGTCAAATTCTCAGCTCGGTAGAACTTTTTGTGGAAATCTATAACCTGCCAAAAAGAGATATTTATTAATTTCTTAAAAGTCCCACATGCAATGGTTTCAATACTAGAAGATGTTTTAGACAGTTCACAATATTTTTAACCCTGTTAAGATCATAAATATGAAAGTATGAATCAATAGATTTAATGATCACAATTAAAATGACATCGTACTTCATTGAGTCAGCTCACAGTCTATTATACAGACAATATACATATATGTTTTAAATTATAGTGCAATAGTTAAGGATAACACATATTCTTCATTCTAATTACATTCCTCAACCAAGATAATTATGCATTTGAGCCAAAAATTTCCATCAACTTACTTTTTTGTTGTCTGTAGAAGTTCTCAAATTGTGCATAATGCCACCAGTCTGAGCAGAGTATCCATTATTTGGATATAATGCTCGTAGTAAAGTTAATTCACATCTGAAAATAAAGTTTTATTATTTCAAATTTATACTTTTGTTGTACATAGCATGTAGCTAAATATATATATTAAAAAATAGGGAAAATTGTTTATTAGAATTGAGGTTTATAACTTTTGAGTTCTAAGCATAAGTATTAAATGAAAATACAGGTATAGAGAGAAAATAAGTTTGGTATAATAGCTTATACAGTTATTGCAGTAATAACTTACCGAGAATCAGCACTGTTTTCACGACCCTGCATTTCACAATAAACAACTCCAGAGTCTTCTCCATTACCATCTATGTGATGTACCTCAGTTACGAATGCATGCTCAGTCAATGTCGGCCTCAGAATGTGGTCCAGGTATATTGGCAGCAATGTCAACATGCCTTCGTCTCCAGCAGTGTCTATAGTGTAGCAGGTGTGATCCGTATCAGTCCATGCATTAGTACCATGGGCCATACAACGGTTAGCAAGAAGATCCAAAATGCCTTTATATGGATACCTTTCTGAACCAAGGAAAATAAGATGCTCCAAAGTATGTGGCAGTCCATCGTCGTCTTCTGCTTCCGTGGCTGGTAATACATAAATACTTAATTATAAAGTTGTACATGAAGGATAAAGAAAATCACCGGTTTTATTTTTAAATCTTTCATTTACCAAGACAGAAGAAACCATTCACGACAGGACCCTCAACATTTGCAATAATAACGGTAATACCGGTCTTTTCCGACACATATTTATTGACAGGTATAACGTCGGATGCTTTAGTCGAAGATATTAATTTAAAATGTGACATTATTTCAAATTAATATTATTTTTAAAGTAATAAACGAATATTGAAATAGCTGTCAGGAATACAACCGGCTGTCCGTATGACTGACTCAACAAATCCAACAATAAGAATAACAACCAGTGACAGTGACAACCATGACAATCAATTGCAATGAGATGTCTTATGACATTGACATTATACATCCACAGAGAGATTTTCAAGTTTCAAAATAATGTGTTATTCAAAGTACAGATTCATATTCACCCTTACTAGCGTAAGTGATAGAAAGAGAATTCTGTTTAAGATTGAAATATTAATGCACTCATGCCCGTTTTCATCACCGTCGTCTAAATATTAGGTCCTTACATATGAAATTGGCGTTTTGTCGTACTGGCCACTTTGATCTGTATTATCTCCTCTTTGGTTAAGAATTCCAATTTCAAATTTATACCGCTATTTACTCACGCACTTGTGTTTCGAAAACCGTAATTCATTTGTTTTTTCCTCTTTTGGTTTTTTGTTTGCGTCACTTAGTTTACAAAATGGAAAACTTGAAATATCGCGTCATTTACGAGTATGAGGTCCACCGTGGCACTAGTGCTGCAGAAATGGCTCGAAGTATTAATGCTGTTTATGGCGGCGGTGTCGCAAATGAAAACACTGTGCGTTTTGGGTTCCAACGTTTTCGTTCTGGAAATATTGACCGGCAGAACAAGCCCCGTGGACGGTCGAAGACCAAAGTTGATAATGAAAGATGATATTGTAAAAGCGGATCCATCGCAAACCACGTCCGAGTTAGCCGTAGGCTGCGGTGTTTGTGACAAAACTGTTTTAATCCACTTGAAGCAAATTGGGAGGGGAAAAAGCTTGAGAGGTAGGTAATAATAACAATATCCTTTATAGCTTGAACAGACACATCCATCACTTATAATGTCAATATTTAGGACAACGTTACAATTACACAAACATGGTGTGTGTGCTTGATCAGTGCAAAAGGCCTCAGCTCAGCGTCGGTATTCGCTCAGGGAGCAAATCGCTGATTTTCAGTTGCAGCCTACGGGGACCGCGGCGGGGGCGGCCCCTCAGTGTTGATACATATATACAATAGTAATAAAACAAAGCACTGAATAAATCTAATTGTATAAAAAATAAAATTACTTTTACACAGAAATTAATATGAATTTAATAATAGAAAATATTATAACAATAAATGAAAATATTGAAATACAATAGTATTCAATTGAAATGCTGATAATAATAAAAAATTTTTATTAAAAATGTCACTGAGTATATTCATGTCTTGTGTTATCATTATTAGTATCCATTATTGATTATTATGTCCAACTAGATCACAAACCCTTTTCTCTTAACTTTTGTGTTTCTAAAAGCAGTGTCTTTAATTTATCTTTGAAATTAATTTTACATTTTATGTTTCTTATAGGTGTTGGGATGTTGTTCCAACACTTTGATGCACTGTAGTGAAAACTACCAGTAAACGCTACAGTACAATGGTGTTGCGTACTTAAAGGAGGTCATAAAGATCTAGGTCCGTGATCACGTAATGTGTTAATATGGGGGAACTTTAATTTACTAAATAAATAATCTGGATTTTTAAAATGAATAATGTCAAACATTAGCGAGGCAAGATGCAACTTTCTGCGCGACTCCATATTCAGTATTGAGGCGTTGTTAAGAAATGGGGTTATGTGAGCTCTGTATGGGACGTCATATACAAATCTGCAACACGCTTTCTGTACTCTCTGAATAAGTCTACTAGTTTTGTACAATAACCTCGGTCCATAGAGGAGGTCAGCGTAATTGAGCTTGGACAGAACCAGCGATTCACACAATGTGGTTCTTGCTTCTACAGTGAGCAGATGTCGGATTTTGTATAGAACCTTTAATCTATAAAAGCAATTTCTGACAAGATTCTCAACATGGGCCTCGAATCGCATTTGGCCGTCCAGCAAGACACCCATATTCTTAGCTTGCTCAACTCGGTCTATATTTTGCCCAAGAATGCTGACTGCTGGAGATTTGTTCTTTATTCTCTGAGCCTGCGACTTCGAACCCAACACCATGAATTTTGATTTTTTTGGATTCAAAGTTAGTGCGTTCCTGTAAGACCATTCAGCTATTCTGTCAAGATCCTTATGAAGCAACTTCACTGAGTCAGATATATTTTTGGGTGTCCCAGAGACGTATAACTGAACGTCATCGGCATAAATATGAAATTTGCTATTTTGTATTATATTACATTGACCAAATCAGCACTATATATTATAAACAAAAGAGGACCCAGAATTGACCCCTGAGGTACCCCACGTTGTACTAATTTAGGTGCGGAAATCAAGCAGGAACCATCTGACCTTCTAAGCTTCACTGCTTGATAACGGTCACTCAAATAGCTTTTGAACCAATGCACAGATTGAGTGTCAAGTCCGTAGAAGCTCAGCTTAGACAGCAAACGAGCCATATCAAGGCTATCAAAAGCGCGGGGAAAATCTAAAAGTGTAACAATCGTTCCACGGCCAACGTCTTGTTCTGCCAATATTGTGTCTACTACGTCCAATAAAGCTGTGACCGTACTTTGCCCCTTCCGAAAGCCTGATTGTAGAGAAGGCAAGATATTATTTCTCTCTACGTGGCTTATAATCTGATAGTAAACTGCCTTCTCTAAAACCTTAGACAAAAACGACAAAATACTGATGGGCCTTATATCCTTTAGGTCACTGGGATTATCAATCTTAGGTAACAGGGTAACCAGAGCTTCCTTCCACTGCTTGGGGACGACTGCGGTGCAAATAGACTTGTTAATTATAGCAGTAATATCTACCAATGTTTTAGGAAGAGTCAACAAGATCATATCTTTGGTAATATTGTCACAACCTGCAGCGTTTGATTTTACAGACATGATGTATTTTGAAACCTGTACCTCTGATACTGGTTGCAAAGAAAAAGGTGGAGCCCCAAACGAAGTATTTTCAAATTTTGTACTTTCCAAACTTGTAGCCGCAGCATCGAATTTAGAAAGTTGTAAAAAATGATTATTTATTTCATCTGGATCTTGGAAACGATCTGGAAGGTCGTCTCGTTTGCTGGGATCAACAAATATTTTATTTTTCAAATTCTTCCAAAATTGTATGGTATTTTTTATGTTACAATTAATGCAATAATCAAAGTAAGCACGCTTCTCTAAACGAATACTGGATTCAACAAGCTTTTTTAAATCTTTGTAGTATTGTAGATTCGTTTCTGTATTGGTACACTTTTTCCTTTCATGTGCTTCATTCCACAACCCTATCATAAACTTAATCATATCACATAAACTTAATCGTGTCAGTCACCCATGGTAACGAACTGTAGTTTTTGATACGAACGGTTTTCACTGGAGCATGTCGGTCATTTAGCTCTAAGATAAGAGAATTAAATGTGCAAACCATATTGTCCACTGAAGATTCACCTAACACTGCATCCCAATCTAAACAATTTAGATCCTTGTTGAAACTGTCCAAATCAATATGTCTTAAAGGTCTGAAGATAATAGTTTTAGCGGGCAGTTTTGGTTTCTTTAGAGGTAACGTGACGTGGATCATTGAATGTCCGTACGTCCCAGTGACATTGTTGACTGTTACCTCCCGAACCGAGCAGTTAGTACATACCACGTCAATCAACGTCTCTGACTCAGCTGTGAAATGCGTGGACTCGGTCACAACCTGTCGCAGATCCAGGCAATGTAGGAACTGGGTCAGCTTAACGGTTTTGCTATCTTTGGTTTCAAGTATATTGACATAAAAGTCACCCATGAGCACAATAAAATTAGAGGAACTTTAATTGGAATGTCTAAGACATCCACCGTACTCCCCGGACCTTGCTCCAACAGATTAGCATTTCGAAATTTGGATAACTTCTTGCAAGGAAAAAAATTCAACTCCGATGGGGCAGTCAAAAGGCCTTCAAAGATTTTATTGATTCCTGTTCGAATGGTTTTTTTAGTAAAGGGATCAATTAACTACCCATGAGATGGCAAAAGTGCATAGGTAGAAATGTTACATACTTTAGTTAAATAAATATACTATATTTAAAAAATTTACTTTATGTTCCTCCCTTACAAAATGTGAAACTCAGCAGAGCACCTACCCACTAAAAACCACCTTAATTCCATAAGGGTTAATATCGTATCTGTCTAAGTATACTATACGAGTAGAAGTATTTAAAAGAGGTTGTCCAATAAATAATTTTATCGGCAAAATACGGTTATGGTAGGGCATTAAGCCTATTATGCCTAGTTAGGCATGGTGAAAAGAAATTCAGGATAGGGGAGAGATTAGCTTAAGTAAGACCACAAGCTTGAGTATTACACAGTTCGTACCACCACTCTTAGAAAAGGTTCAATAGAAATTTAAAAAATGGCCAATGAGTTAATGAACACTTTTATATACTCTTGGCTTACACAATATAATAACATCGAAAACTCGAGTAGTAACATTTAAAACTTGATGTTTTCTTATACACCACTGAGTATTAAAAAGTCGGAGTCACCACTTGTAAAAGAAGTTATTTATCACCCCGCCATTGACATAAGTGTAAGTGACATCACAATTAAATGCATAAAACCGACTAATAGACTTATTAAGTTGTTCCGTAGGGCAATACATAGGGAATACCACAATTTATACACTTTTTTCTCAAATTATGACAGGACATTTTTAATATCAATGAAATTACAGTTAGCTATAAATCAATTTTATGAGATTTAGAATTTAGGTATAAGTAAATATGTACCAAATATAAGAATATCTCATTCTTATGTTCACCCACCCAAGAAATATAAATTGTTTTTGAAGAAACATAAAAATCCTTTGGATTATTTGTCTTTCGCAACACTAAGATTTCTCATTATAAATAAAATCATGTCCGAAGCTGCTGTGGTTTTATATAAACTGAAAGAGAGATAACAAATAATTTTTTTTCGGCAACCTTTAATCCTCCAGCTCATAATTATCCAGATTTTCAGGAAGAATTAATGTATATACTGACATCATCGCGGACATTAAATTAAAGATTCTGAGACACATAAAATATTAAATAGTCTTAACAGTGCCAAAGGTGCAGTTTGTGACGATTTACCACACTATTTCTCAGGTGTGCTGAATCACTGACCACTGATTTTGAATCGCTGTTTTTGTGTGGCCTATTTCCCGGACAAATGGAAAAAAGCTTATATAGTACCGGTTCATAAGAAAGGTGCAAAGACAATTGTTGAAAATTACAGAACGATCTCTAAACTCAATGTCTTCGAGAAGGTGATGGAAGCGGTGGTTCACAAATATACTTTCCCAATAATTATACGCAATATACCTTCACAACAACATGGCTTTGTCCGGGGCCGTTATACTAATACTGACTTAGATATAGAACGATGGCTTCCAAATAGACACCATTTACAATGACCTCGAGAAAGCATTTGACCGCGTTGATCATGACATTCTTCTCCGAAAGCTTCAGGAGCTTGGAATTCGGGGAAATCTGCTCCGGTGGACATAGTGTTACTAACGTTATCACTCCCGGGCTGTGGTACTGGCTGGACATCGCTCCAATTTCATAAATGTCTCATCGGGGGTTCCACAGTGTTCAATACTGAGTCCTTTATTATATGCAGCATATTTGTACGACGTTGGTGGCTGCTTCAGCTTTGCGAAATATGTGATGTACGCCAACGATATAAAAATCTATGCCAATATAAAGTCAGTAGAAGAACCTATTAAACTTTAAACAGATCTCAACAACTTGTGTAGGTATTATGAGAACATTTGAAGACGTTTCTTTACAGTTATATAAATGTATCAAAATGTCTTCAAATAACGATCACTCATAAGAAGAAAAGCTTTTGACTCGGATGGTACAATTTTGACGGCGAAAATTTGACTTCTGCTAATATAGCTATGGACCTGGGAATTTAGAATTTCGATTCAAAATTGTCAATTACGGAACACATCAACGCAATTGTTACCAAAGGTCACATCTTGGGTTACATCTTGGGTTCATTTTACGTGTTACTTTCTCAGACTCTTGATTGCATAAAATTATTATACTACGGATATGTTCGGAGCGTGCTGGAGTATTGCTGTGTAATTTGGAACCCACAGTATGTATTTTACATCCAAGAAATTGAAAACATCTAATCCGAATTCCTCAAAGTCTTAAACTATCGCCCCCAGCCGTAAAAAGGGGATTACGATGTATTGTGTCGCAATCACAATTTTTTCCCTTCAAAGATAGACGAACATTGTTGCAGATGTTATTCCTACATGATATCTGCAGCACTCACATTGGTAGTGCCGAGTTGACCTCATGTAACTAAGAACACCAACTAGGCGTACGCGACACTGCTCTATATTTGAAGTTCTGTAATTTGTCAAATACTGTGTTGTTATAATAAACAATTTCAGGCTCTCGATTTGTTTCAATTAAGAAAACAGTCATAAAAAAAGTAAATCACAAATACACTATCACATGATAACAAATAAATATGGTTTGTTTGGAATGTCATATTTGCGTCACATTTCTCATTTGTCTTACTCTCACACACACTCATACAAACTCACACATGCACAAACACACGCTCTTTATCCACACACTAGATTGCGTACGTACTATAGTTTCATCTTATACTTATACAACTTTAGTTTTTATTTCCTCATAAATATTGTTAAATTTATAATAAGTTTAATAACTTTGTACGATTAGTCTGCTCATTACTGTTTAATTAAAAAATTGTGAACCTCTTATCTATTGGCAGTATGTATATTTAAATTTATTATTACCCAGCTATTACTTGTAATTGATTGGCAGATAGCAGTGCAAAAGATTAAATTTACTAGTTGGTGGACTGTTAGAAATACTTTACCCAGGACTTTATTGACTTAGCTAGCACTGGAGTCCAAAGAACACGGAACGCAGAACGGGAAAATCCCAATAAGTAACAGGGAAATATTACAAATTTATTCAACCACCTATAACTAGGTCTTTCTTTCAAAATATTAAAAAATTGTAAAATATCTGTTAATTGTAGACACCGCTTGGGTCCCTGCGTACCTCGGTATCTAAACAATAAAGGCACCCAAGAGAACTGTGGCGCAGTTGATTGTATTATTTTCTTTACTGAACCTTTGTCCACCTCCTCGTAGAGCATGCTGCCCTCTCTGGTACGTTAACCAACGCCTGGATCTGCTTTTGGAGGCAGAGATTCCAGCCTTCTTTTTCCCAAAAACTCAGAAATTACTTTCTTGAAAATACCTTTTAATTATCTTACTTCATCATATTGCAAAAAAAAGTCTTAACTCGTAGTTTAATGTCTTAACTATCTATCAGAGGTAAAGGGTGTTTTTTTAGAGGCATACAAATTCAAAATGAAATAAAACACGTAAAATAAATTTCTTTATCATGTAATCGGTTTTATTTAAAAGATATTCTTATGCCATTTGTGCTTAAAAATGATGGTATGTGCATGTGGGCGCTACGGCTGGTTCGAATGAAGCGTAATCGGGAAGTCCAATTTTCAACCACTTTTTCGAGCAACTGGGGCCGTATATCGGCAATAAAGCAGCGAATGTTGGCTTTCAAGTGGTCCCAAGTCTTTTTCAAATTTAAAAAAAAAGGTCAAAGTTTATCTGCGTAGACGGATTCTTCTCTCCGAATTCGGCAATTTTGCTTATTAACGTAGCCGTTCAACCGAAAATGAGCGTCATCGCTATACAAAATTTTGCATTGGAAAAGTGAGTCAAGCTGACTATTGTCTTCGACCTATTCACCGAACGTACGACGCGCATAATGGTCAGGTGGTTTCAACTCTTGCACAAATTGGATCTTGTAAGCTTGCAAGCCAAGATCTTTCCTTAAAAATTTTCCACAAAGTGGATGGCACATCTGCAATTGCTGTGCACGATGGCGAATCTACTCATTAGGGTCCTCTACAACACTACGCTCCACAGCAGCAATAAGCAGCTTCTTCTGTGCGCACTGTATGACGTCGTTGTGGATGCCTATTATCAACTAGAGTGTGCGTGGTACGAAAACGATCCATGGTTTTCCGAATAACTAGCTCGGATGGACGATTATATCAACCGCAAAATGGAGGTAGCGCACGGTAAGTTTGGCGAACTGAACCGTGGTTTTCATAATAAATTTGCACAATTTGAAAGCGTTGTTTTAAAGTAAGTCTATTCATTGTAAAATGGCAAAACGTACTGACAATAAATATACTGCCAACTTACAAATGAGGGCTTTTCGTTTCTTTTATTTTAAAGATGTTTCATTCAAAACTAGATAGCGTTGAACAAAACTCAAGAGTCAATGTCAATCTCTTTGTTTGTTGACTGATCTTATGTTTATATTATGATATATATATTTATACCAGTTACATATTTATCATAATATTTATTTTCAGTCATACACACACATCTTATAAAAGATTAATAATATAGTGTTCCTTGAGGTAGATTAGGTTTTTTTATTTTGTTTTTTTTTTCTTTAAGTAAGGTTTACTGAAATTGATACCTATGGGGCTCCTTCACCTTGCACCCGTACACATAGCAATAACCAGTGACGAATGATTCATATTCAAAAGAAGCCCTTTTGGGCGCATATTTTTTTTTGTCTATCTCCTCACTCAGTCTTTGCTGTCATATCATACTTTTTTTGACTCTTGAGTTTTGATCAGCGCCATCTAATGTTGAAAAAAGAACTATTTTTTATTTTTAATCGTAGAATGCAAGCCTCTTATGGCTGGTTTACACGCGTTAAGTGGTTAAGTTGGTAACTAAATTTTAACTAAATTTTAAGTTAAAAGTTGTGTGTAAACAGTCAATTAAGTGACAAGTGGTAACTTAAAATTTAGTACGCAAGTGATTAAGTAGATTAGGATTCGTTCTATTTTTCGTATAAGTGGGTGGGCGGGGCTTCTCAATTAACACGTTTGGACGTGATTTTTTAGTTCAGTGCATAAGTTGACAAAGCTGGTGGCGGCAAGAGCTCGTATTTATGTTGCATTTAATCGTTTTTTTTATAATGGAGTAGAGTTGGGTTTCTACTTTAAAATTTGTGGAAGAATATTTAAGGGTGTTCACCAATCGATCGACCGTCGACCGGTCGACGACACCACCCCTTGTGTTGGTAAGTCTGCCAACCCGCAGTTGGCGTGATGGCCACAATTATCTGACACCACCCCTGAGTTGGTAAGTCTGCCAACCCGCAGTTGGCGTGATGGCCTACAATTGTCTGACACCAACTCTGAGTTGGTAAGTCTGCCAACCCGCAGTTGGCGTGATGGCCACAATTATCTGACACCACCCCTGAGTTGGTAAGTCTGCCAACCCGCAGTTGGCGTGATGGCCTACAATTGTCTGACACCAACTCTGAGTTGGTAAGTCTGCCAACCCACAGTTGGCATTATGGCCACAATTATCTGACACCACCCCTGAGTTGGTAAGTCTGCCAACCCGCAGTTGGCGTGATGGCCTACAATTGTCTGACACCAACCCTGAGTTGGTAAGTTTGCCAACCCGCAGTTGGCGTGATGGCCTACAATAGTCTGACGCCACCCTTGAGTTGGGAAAGGCTGATATCCCTCTAGAGATTATTAAGGGTACCTAATTAGTAAAGGTACCACACCAATCGATCGTCCGTCGATCGACGTCGACCCGTCGACGTAAGAAATTTAGAAAAATACATAATCTTGCAAAGATTTTAATTTCCGAATCAAATTCTTCTCTAAATTTGTCCAAAATCACGTTTAAAACATTATATCTAAGTACAGAATTGACGAATTCCTTGACATTCATCACTGCTCATCTTCATTGAACTTATGAACTTAACTACTTAATCCGTTTGGACACACAAGTGACATGCAGTAACTTAAAATTTAGTTAAAATTTAGTTACCAACTTAACCACTTAACGTGTGTAAACCGGCTATTATTGACAATCACTAGAAAGGGTGTTGCCGATCTGAAAAGCAAACCTCTAAAAAAAACACCAAGAAGTTTGAACTTAGTAGTAGAGCCCTCAACATTTCTCTTTATTTCCCTATGACTAAATAGAAGTTATACCCGTTAAGTTAAGTGTACCAAAAAGTCAAACAATACGTTTTAATACCAAATTTTTGATTCGCGTCACCTGCATCTGTTTTTACAAAAAAATATAAGTAACCCCGGGGTTTTCAAACGTAGAGTGAATGGGTTTTTCTTTGACAGGTGTGCACCATCATCGTCTTCATCTTAACATTACACCAGGTGAGATGGAAGACAAGCAAACGACTACAATTACCAAATAAAAAACTGGATACGGGATACCTTTCTGTCAAGAAAAATAATATTAATTATTAGGTAATGATTAGGCAAATGCAGGTGATGTGTGTTTTGCTACGCAAAACAAACAGGCGCTATATTATTTCTCATTTAATGGCCATAACTTATTAATCAATCTCCTGACTTACTAAGTACTAGCCCAGTAAGTGTATTTATTTAGAAATACTTATCATTTTATTACAGGGATTTCATTTGATATAAAATATCAACATTCTACATTTTTTGTTACGATGTTAGGCAGTTGACAAGTATAAGTACCTAGGATAAAATACTAGGATCGATACATGTGTTCACTGGCCATGGAGCCTGAGCACTCAAAGATCTTTAAGTTACTATTCAGTTCAGATTTCTTAACTTTTATAATGTAAAATAAGAAAACTTGAGCTACTGGGCGGTAAAATGCTATAGGTACGCAACGCAACTTTGGTCTTTATAAACTTTGATTTTAAAATGTTATTATCTTGAATGGAACCTATTTAAATCATGTATTTTTATATTTTGTGTATCACAATGACCCATATATGTGCTAACTTTCTACCAGGATTCCAATTTAGGAAATGCGGGTGTAGGAGAGAACAATACATATGAGCATATGAGGCATATGAGTACTACAACGTATGAAGATACCGTCGATTCAGATACTTACGCAAAGCGGGAAACTTTCTTTTGGATACCCTAATTCTATTTATGTTCCCTTGAGTGAGCTGCTTCGAGCATTTTACGCAATTTATACAGAAAACTAACTTTGGCCTGCGACTTCGGTCGCATATCTCTCGGGATCAGTATTCTTTTTTAAATGTGAGATTATTTTGTGTAAATGTTCTTATAACTTTTTTGTAGGATATATTGTATAATTATTAGTTGAGTAGCTAAAACGTAAAAAAAAACAAACTTTTTATCGCAATTATAGATTATGTTTTAATATTATTTAGAATACTTCAGATCTTCCCATTAGTCCAATCAAATTAGATAAAAAACGGGGTTGACATCGAAAAAATTATAATTAGCAATTTTCCTTTGGAAACCGTGGACTTTTCGATTTAAACCTGAAAAGAGGGATGAAATGTATTATTGCGTTATCACCTTTATTTTCCATTTCACACGCAAAGTGGTAATTAATAAAGTTGTTCGGAATAAAATGTTCTGCAATTTTGGTATTTTTTTTATTAACAATTACTTTGCTAATTATTTATTTAGGTGCATTTATTCATAGAAAATACTCATAAAACGCATTCCAGATTGTTTTATCGTTAAGGTGATTATTTTTATATTTTGTTAGCGAAATAACTTAGAAATAATGAGGTAAATATTTTATTTGGGAATAAGCCATAAAGGTATAAAAACCAAAATTATTAGAATTTTATAAACAAGAACATGAGGAATGAAGCGAACAAAAAGAAATAATTGAAATGGGTGTGAATAATTGTGATTGTGTGTCAGTGAATATTGAAAGACGGGAGATGATGATTCTTGGACTAATCTTTTTTAAGGTGATAGTGCAATATTAAAATGTTATCCCTCTTTTCAAGTCTAAATCGAAAAATATCGATCCTAGGAAAAAAATAATGGGAAACAGAATTAAAGGAAATTGAATTCCAAACAACTTTGGTTATGACCTTTTTTCGTGTAAAATTGAAAATAAAGGACTTATTCAATAAACAAAAATTCTCCCTTAAATTCAAGATGGCAGACGACGCAACAGGGTGTGAGTCGCGAAAACCAAAATATAGACTGTTAGTGAACCCCCATCTAACAATTTCCGAAGGAAAATTGCAACCTTTAATTTTTTTTGATGTCAAATCCTAATTCGACTGGGCTACAAGTGTTGGGAAAAACAATATTAGTTAATCTTTTCTTGATATTATTATAAGATGTCGCCCAAATCTCGGTACCTGTACCTGTACCTATCTGTTTGATTAAGGCTATCTCGTGCTATTTGACCAACGAAATCAGTTTTGCATTCGTGAATACTTACTGTAATGTATAAAGAGATTTTATGAAAGATCGACATTGGGAACTCATTAATATCACAACGCTGAAGCAATAATTACAATATTGCCAGTGTATTTTACTTTCTTAACGCTTTTTACTGCCGCCATCTTGATTAGTTTTTCCTTTGTTCGAATGATTGCAATAACGATATACAAGAAATAATTATAATAATCATAAACATTAAGGCCATGTAACAGCTATGTATGGTTTTTTACAAGGCTGTGTATGAAAATAGGTCTGCTGGAAAATATTTCTACAGTTGATTACTACGCAGGGTTTCATAAGTAAAGCATAAGCACTTTGAACTATCGTCAGGTCGTTTTTATTCTCGTGTATACGTAGATAGTTTTGTATTATATAAACCATAAAATTATTAGAATAACGTTGTCATAATTACTAAGTCAAATAAGGTCTTTTAGTTTTAAATAATATTGTCATCACAACTTCTCTTAATTCAAACTTTATTCGGTATTGTCAACGTCTTATTGCCCGAGATTTTCATACGAGATAGCAATGTGAGACGCACTTTCTCCATGAGTGATGGCTGATTGTGTTCATTGCAAATACTGTGTGATCAATGGAGAGAAGATCGTTTCTATATCTCGACACATATACAAAAACTGCGAAATGTACTAGTTGAAACAACGACTCTGTATTTTACATGATAAGACTGAGTTTAACTTGGACGGCGATACAATCACTCTTGCCTTGCCGGCTTCCGCTGTTGTATAGTAATCGCAAATTGGCCGCGGTCGCGTGCGCCCGGTACAGTGTGTGTGTTCGAATTTAAATTTTGGAACTCTTTGAAAATATATTTAATAAGGAGGATAAATAATTTTGTGCGGCCAGTGAATCTTTTTTTTTTTAAAAAGGTAAGTGGTTTTATTTTTAATAAATACAATAGGTGTTATATTTATGAATTTATTTTATGTAACTTAATTTTATTTAAACTAAATTATTCGTATCCATTACTTAAATGTTTGTATACATTTATTCCTTCAAAATTGTACTAAACAGTATAAAATAAAAATAGTACGATTGTATACTAATGGCTCATGTTAAATGTTAAAACATTTCTGCTGCAGTACAACAACAGACACATTAGGAGTGAAAACAATTACTTCCCGTGGTAATAAAATTTTAATTACTTTAACCACTCCATTTGGAGGATATGACATGGGAACCAGCCGCGTCTGCGCAATAAAAAACTTTCACAAATTCATTTACTTATAGAAGTACATAATCGAGAACATGATGATTGCTTAACATAACCTTTATCTTATATTTTATCAATATTTTTTAACAATTACTTATCATTTATTACAAGGCACGTGATAAATCAGTTGCACAGGAAAATGTGATTATTTTAATACTCTTTTATTTATTGAAATTATAAAAGAATATGATCTAATCTATTTTTTTATCAAGAAACCCATCAATCGAAATATACAAATCTTTGACTCTACAATATTTTGAGCACCGCTCTTACCATTATTTATTTACTAAAGTTACAGTATCGAACGGTGATCTGAAATGAAACATTATCACGTGTCGCTCTTATGTAAACCTTTCCTTGGAAATCATATCGAAGACTATAACCACACAACCTGAAACTGAATTGGCGTCATTCTACAACTGATTCTCTATGTTCTTTTCAATCTCAAACCTTGATCTCTCAGTACTTCCCTACAATAATCGAATTAGATCGTCTCTTAAATTAGGGCATTTTGCAGAACTGTCGGCCAGTGGACTTCCGTTAGTGGAAGGAGTCCTTCTAGGAGAAGAAGAAATAATGTATTTTCTGAGATAAAACGTACTATCGTCGTTTTTAATGTCACCTACCTACGCTTGACAAGGAGTAATAAAACTTAAGTACTTTGAATTGGACAAAGTTTTCGCGAAAATACATAAATTCTAATTTTAGTTATGGTTGTAGTAATGTATATGAACGTGTGAATTTTTGCACTTACCTAACGATGTTTTCAGGTCACTTTAGTTATTGGTTTTGCGGATAATAATAATAGTGAGCACCTAGTTGACGCTTTACTAATATATGCCTGGCAGAACCATTAGATACTAGTTATTATTTAGTATAATAAAACCATTATAAGTGAAACTTATTCGGTATAAAAGTAGGTAATAAATAAAAACTTCTAAATATATTTTGTTGGTCTCGTCTCTGTACCTTAAGTGTATCTTAAGAGAGAAGGTCTCGATCCTTGTTAGAGAACAAGACATGGAAATTACTAATAGAAGAAGACTCGAGAGAGGATCTCTGTTTCCTCTCGTTAAAATGTAGACAGGACCTTGGTTATTGTACTACCTACTTTTGTTTTTGTTCAATTCAATGTCTCCGTTTAAGGCTGTTTCCAGTTTATGTTTTATACAAGTGCTTTTTACCCTGCTGTTAGAATATACCTAAATTTTTTTTGTTAACGTGGATCAGTGGCAGTAGCTCTGCCTCATACGCCGGAGGCCCAGGTCCGAGTCCTGGTTGGGACATTCATTTGGGTGATGATGCCAGATGTTTGTCTCGGGTCATGGTTGTTTTTATTTGTATAGGTATGTGTGTTTATTCTGAGACCCCTTTCGTTTGTTGTATGGTCATCCATAACGCAAGCTGTGCTCACGTTGGTGTTTTTGCCTGGGGTTTTTTTTATTAATTATTTATAAGTATATAGGAATGGTTTAAGGATAACATGTTAAAAAGATTTCTAATGATAGTTTGCAAAAAAAAAAAACAATTTTAGCCAACAATCTTTTATCGAAGTTCCCTTGTTGAGAACTATTAGTAGAATCACGAAAAATCCAAGCTGACTCTCTTGGAAGAAATCTCTTCTTAGTGGTAAGATAAAGGCAGTCATTTGTTAATGCAGGTATTAATAATATTTCAACCTTAAATATTTCAATTGAGGCTTCTGTTCAAGGTGAGCAATAATGTACATGTATTGTTATAGAACTGCACACTTGGTAATGTTCAAGTTACTTTCCTTCTGGACTTTGTCATCGTCGGCTTAAGTTACTGTAGTAAGGTACGCACAGGTCACGAGTTCGACTCCGCGATCAATTTGTTATCCATTGTGTGTGATACATTGTTTGCGGAGGTTACGGTGGCGCGGCGATAAAAACTTATGGTTTGTATACTACATTTTTTTTCACTTTTATTGAGTAGGGCATCAATTCATAGGTGTAATAATTGGCGCTCCACTGGGGCAGCTCTGAGTTAGCTAGCAGTAGCCCACTAGACCCAATTTAAAAATAGTTCATTATTAGCTAGACAATATTAACCCCAAAGTAATAGGTGTATAGGCTACTTTAATAATCCTTTGAGTCGTGGAGCAAGTCTGAGGATGTCATTTTATCATTTCTTTTTTAATTTATTTATTCTAAAATTTTAGTAAGAAATAGAATACCAACTGCAAAACAATTTTTTTTATTATCTGGTAGGCTCCCTGAGATTTTTTTTAACCATAAACTGTAAAAATAACTGTTTAGTTTATAGTATTAAGTAATAAATCAAAGATAAGAAGGGAGGTTTTGGGATCGATATCGATAAAATACTATTTCTCTTTTAATTATCTAAAGATAAATTACTACGTCAAAGATGTATAATATCAACCTATAAAACACATATCTGGTATAAAAAAGAAGCGATTTTTCTGTAAAATAACTAATTTTCCTTATATTTAGTAGGTACACTTAATGAATGCGTATAATAATCAAAGGAATGCTCGCAAAACATTTGTTAAATAAAAAAAAAAAGTATAACAGTGCTGTCAAATAATGTGAATCGAGCAGCCAATTGGTAAAAATAAATTGAATTTTATCATAAACTTGGGTTTTCTAATTTTTTAATTTTCCCGCGTCAAATAACGAAACAGGTAGGTATTAAAGAACGAGGCCTTCTATTTATTTCTTTAAAATATGCTCAAGTATATACTGAATTATGGTATAAAAACAATTTGATTCAAACTGAATGTCACCTGGAATTCGCGTTCCGTAATTACTACACTACACCCGTCATGTGCGGAAAATCAAAATGGCGGAAAAACCTGGTTTGCGTGACATTCCGTCCCTGCGAATTTTTTTTCTCTGTATTTCCAGCCTCTGTAAAAAGCTGTAAGAAAGTATTAGGATAAAAAAAATCTCATCGTTTTTCAGTATTTAATATCAGTTTTACCTATTACAGCTTATTTTGTTTGTTTACCTTACCTATATAGGTACATAGTAAAGTATCGATAGATTCATTTAGTTTTGTGTTACCTACTAGAGCAAATGGCTAATCTATTTGTTACTTATCTACTTATTGTAAATTTGAGGGAATGATTTGATAATTTATAAGTAATCCATCATCGAATTAATAGCTATCTCGTCTTTTTATCAGCGAACATTGTACATTATCCTTTAGTTGTATGCAGTCGAGAATCATAAATATTTTTCTTGATTAAACCCATGACGTCGATATTCTCTTGATTATGTAATGTACATCCGCATTTGATTCTCAATAATTTGTAACTCAATTTACCAACCTAATATACCTTTTCTGGCAAACTTTTGTGTTACACAGTTGGAATATGTGTTTTCTAAATATTTTATCCAGATAATAAACATCATTGGAATTTGTTTACGTTTAGAAAAGAAAACCATTTCATTTTCGAAGATTATTTTAGTAGGATTTGTCTATAAAATATACATCGTAAAAATATTTTCCGAAGTTACAGTACATCAGTTATTGCGACAGATGATAAAAAAGGTATCAGAAATGCATTTAGTGAATAAATAAAAATAACAAAAGTAAAATGGTTACATTATTATCGAACGGAGATTAGTGCATTCAACCTTATTATGTAAAGCATCAGTTGGTGATATGCAAATTAATGAACTGCTTATGAACATTTTATGTCTTAGGTATTATTAAGTTTTGGCCGTCTCGTAGACAACGATTTGATTCAACTAATTGTGGGGTGTCTTCACAAAATACAGGTCGAGGGTTAGTGTTCTGGTCGCAATTTTTGTGACAAGCTCATTTAGATCTGTGGGATTGGTTTCATTTAGAAATTGAGGTTTTTGTATATGAGTTGGATATTCTGAGCCATCCACGAAGAAAGTCACTATATAGAATGTTTTCCGTGAGTGCCTCAGAAGGCTGTCTTTTTTTTGTGAGTTTTAATCTTGTAGGTATACTTTTTAGGGATAGAGAGAGACAGAGAGAGAGAGAGAAAGAGACTAAGATCTGAATGATTATTAAATCTATCGGTACCAAAAATCTGCAGTATTTATTTTGGTTACCTATATTTTTTGTCTTTTATAAACAACGACATTACTTATTTGATTAACTATAGGTATGCATAAATACCCATTTTTTGTAATTAAATGGTAGATTATTCTTTGTATATGGGCAAAAGTGACTATTGTATATATTTACAGAATAGCGTAACGCCGTAACGAAAGCCTTAACAGACAGAACTGTAATTTTTCTTAGAAGCGTCGCCTACGAAAGCGTAAGTAGGCGTTTCGCAACAGTTCCTTCACTTTACCTAACATATTACCTCACGAAGCAATTATTTTATATTACCAAACGACGTGTTTGAACTACTTTAAACCTCAAAAATAAAATGTTGACCTCGTTTTGAATATTTAGAATATTTACTGCGTCTGGGTCAACTATTTCCACCTACACGGGTAAAAATCCCAACCCAAAAATCCCAACTAGCAAAATCGTTGTAAAATATCAGATTTATACGACCTTTAGTTGCGTAGCAGTCGTGATGAAAGTCGTGATGTATAAACGTTTATCTTAAGACATTTTAGTCGTGCAATTAAGTTTGTGAGTTAAGTAAACGTCCGTACGACGTTTTTTTACGACGTTGCATGATGTTGCTTCGGTAGCGAAAACGTTTCAGTTGTATAAAAAGTTTTCAAGACAATGGTTGATGGCTACGAATCTTTAATATAACTGTTGTATGACTAAAACTTCGTTTAATGGTGAAAATTTTTTTTTATAGTGGATTTAATAAATAAGCTAAAAAACAAAAGTTTAATTTGTATTTCTGGCGGAGATTATAATTCTAGTAGTGTACAGAACATAAAGAATTTAGTTTGAAAAATTTGGTAATTTACAAAATTTCAACGCGTGTCCTTTCGAAAATAAACTATTTGCTAAAGTTTATTAGAGGAGACAAAATAATACAGTAGAGTCAATAAAAAAAATAATATAATTAAGGATTACGTATTTTTATTTATTTGACTACCATTACAGACAAACACACAAACATATAGCTACAAAGTAAGCAGAACTTGACCGTACAGCGAACTGGGGGAAACACAGAATAATTATACATATATAAATATCAACGACAATTACCCAAGAACTCCTAATTAATATACATCAAACAAATAAATGCCCCGGCGAAGACTAGAACCTGTCACCTCCAGCGTATGAGGCAGGTCGTCAATTTCTCGGTCGTTAATTTCTGAGTGTGAAAGTGGGAAATTAAACATGTGATTACTTTATAAGTCACTCTTTTATTTATTTTCTTTTGGTTTCTACTCCATAGTCGCTTTTGCCTTTTAAGTTGTTGAAAATCTTTTTGATTCAAAAAATTTAATTCTTACCGCGGTAAGAATATTCTGATCTTTGACAAAATGAAAATTATAGTATTAAACATAAGATAACGTTGTATGTTCCCAGAGTATTGATGTTCATAAATCAATAAAATATGATAAGTTTGAGGAACCTTGAAGCCACGGTAATGGCGGAACAAGTATATAATTGATCATAACATTAAATTTATTCAAAATGAGCGAAGATTCAGTTACAAACTGTTCGGAAAAATTTATTAAAATAATGAAATTTAAATAAAATCACAATAGGCGTGAAACACTTTACAGTAACACATATACTTAAAACTAGATCCATCAGTAGGACCATAGACAAAGGCATAAATAATTATTGACCATTTTAATTGAATTGTAACTGAATATTTTTTTAGCATGTACACGTAAAGCACATAACATTCATCAGTCACTAAGCGACATCTACATATATAACTACAACACAACCATAAAATTATTGGGCCAAATTCGCATTTTATAAACGTTTTAAAAACGTTTATACGACCGATCTGTAACCACCAATGAGAAATGAAAAACGTGCTTTCAGCAGTTTCATCCCTTGTTTGACATTAAAAAATTTCATATAATTTCAGAACATATTCAACATTTATACAACCTTCAATTGTTAGTTGGGATTTTGTCACAGTTACTACTGCTACTATCTTCATTCACTACCAATCCAATACATAATACATCAAAATTATTCAGTATTAATCAAAACAACCCCGTATTTGCATTAAACATATCTTTGTTTACTAATCAGACGAAGTACCAGCAGTTGAAAGCGTAGATATAAATGACGGTCGGTTGTCATTGTAAACTCATCCGCCTTTGTTATAAAATTAATAATGCGCATTTATAAATACACCGTAGGAAATGACAAGTCAAATATTTACTTTTACCGCATGTTGGATGTTGACACCGGCGACCACTTGTAGGTACAATGCGACGTTGGTTTACGATGGCGTAGAAAAGGGTTATTTTAAACCAGCATGGAGGCGCTTGAACGTAGTAATGTATGGACCAGCGCCTAACTTTCGATTTATATTCATTTCGATTATAATATTATTCATTTCGATAAATAGATCAAAATTGGGTCGCGTCACCGCGGAAAGCACTCACTTTGTTTCCATCTTAAAATATTAATTCATATAGATATGTTACATAATAAACACGTGGAACCTAGATTTCATCTAAACACGTAACAAAATTGCAGCTCACGAACCGATAAAGCTATTTTGGCATACAAAGAATTTTTAATTTGTACAAATTTCCATTCTGGAATAATAATTCAATTAAGTTCTAGGTTTGTTTTACTTTTATTAAATCCTTAGTTCGATGTGAAATATAGAAATGTCAACAAATAACATTTACTCATTTGGATTATTAAATTATATCATTATGTTTTAATTAAATAATCTTTAGTATCATAAAACACTTTTTACCGGATATTATCGCGTATATCAAAAAAAACTACAGTTTTTATTACTGGCAATAGATGAACAACACCTTAGTCTATCGTGACCACGGCAACTGCAAAGATGCCGAAACGTCGAAATAATTTTAAAATTAACTAAAATATACGCGATAATATCCGGTAAAAAGTGTTTTATTTAAAGTATGAATCGTGAAAATTTAAGAAAATATATATATCTTTAGTATCATCATAGTGAATATTATTATCATAAACAGACCATTATCAAAGAACGAATTTAAGTCAATAGCCACGTAATACCTGAGGAGTATATTTATTAGATGATTTTTTTGATACTTCAATTTATGTTCTGTTCCTAAATTATGTATTACTTTTATTTAAAAGCCCATGTCGACGCTGTAAATTCATCATTTATGTATGAAACCTACTTAAGATAAATTATTTCTATGATGACACTTGTCTACGCACGGTTGTTGTAATCACAATAACTATTCATAATTCAGACGGCCGAGTAGCGCAGTGGTTGTGTGTCATACGCTGGAGGTCCCAAGTTCGAGTCCTGGCCGGGGCATTTATTTGTGTGATGAACACAGATGTTTGTTCTCGGGTCATGGTTGTTGATATTTATATTATCTATGTTTATTCTGGGTTCCCCCAGTTCGCTGTATGGTCATCCATGACACAAGCTCTGCTTACTTTGGGGCCATACGGTTGGTGTGTTTATCTGGGGATTATTATTTTAAATTAATTAATTAATTAAATTTATTATCTTTTTATTGACAAATTTAAAATTTTACTTAAATTAATAATCATAAAATAAAATAAAATAATGCTACAAATAAAAAACTAAATCTAAACTTGAATCCATTGAAGGCAATGTAGCCAAAAGGCTGGCTGAATTACCACGCTGTATCGCAATAGAAAACGTTGTGTGAGGTAGGTGCCATCCTTAGGGTCACTAGTTTCACTCACCAATCGTCTCGCTAGGTCCGAAAAAGGCGACGAGCCCCTTGTCCCCAAGACCCCATGGTTTCAACGCCAAAAGCCTCAAAAATATACCCACTACCCAAATTCTGGTATTTTATTATAAATAGAACACCTACGGTTAACAAAAATCTATGGGTGCGGATGGCACTTACCATTAGATGGACCACGGGCTCGTTTGCCGTCTATGAGTATAATAAAAAGTATGCATATTTTTCTGCCATCCATGATTCCATCAAGATGTTGGCCAGTACAATCCAAAAAAGTTATTAACAATCATGTCAGAGAAGAGTAGGTATGAGGATCCAGACCTGGGTAAAATAACGTGAACCTTAAAATATTCTCGATCTCTAGGTATACGAACAACTATACATACTTACTCGTTATTTAACTAACACTCGTCATTAGTAGGGGGCATCCGCTTACTGCCACGTGAAGAGGGCTTAAGTAATTAACCTTCCGCTGGCATCAATCGTTGCATATTAAGTTACTCGCAAAAACATCCTTCGACATGCCTTTTGTAATGTTTAATCAATGTTAAAAAGGGTTAAGCAAACAAATCCAAGCACTATGCATAACACACAGATAAAGAAAATAAATTTTTCTAGAATGACATTTTAAATTTAGTAAAGCATCTGCGCTGTTGCTAATTGCAGAAATAAACTCGTCTTTTTCTCTTCAATTGCAGGTTACATGGCCAAAGCTGGTAAAATAAAAAAAGACGCCATAGTCTATGAAGAGAGCTCTTTTATTTTTTTTGTAATTGTTACGAAATTAAGGCTTTTATTTTCGTACGTTGACCTACACTCTTAAAAAGTTAGTTCCAGTTAACACTAATTCTTCAGGCTTTCTTCAGGCAAAAGTTTGATAAGCAGACGCCAAACTAGCCGAGCCTTGCATTTTTAATGAAATTCGTTTCCTAAATTCGAATAATGCAACTTTGTTAAATCGCTATATACCTACTTCATACATAATTCAAACATTTTTTCAGTTAGGAAGGTAAACAAAAAGGTGACACCTTCTATTGTTGTTTGCATACTACTGGTTATTTCAAGGTTGAGCAGGAAAGGAATATGAGTTCTAGTACTGATATAGTTATAAGATTGCATTTTGCTTGGAAGTGTGAATCTAACTGTGTCGTGTGTAGTATTGGTGACACAATGCCCTATTGGTGGTGTCGACGGATCATAAAACGCGGTAGTTTGTCGGTTAGATGTCATTATTTTTAGACCTAAAGGAGCGTTTCCATTAGAGCGGAACTAGGTGGAACCAGAGACTAGTAAATGGAACGGAGCGGAGAAGAGTGGTTAAAATTAGCAAGGGTTTCTACGAAGCGGAGCGGAGCCGAGTTTAGAGGAAAAAGTTCCGAATATTAAAGATGGTATTGTATTGTGCAGTGCGTATATATTGTGGAGTGTACACAGTGCTTTTTGATTAATTCCAAGAAATCCGTTTGTTGATTATAAAATCCAGCTACCACTTTACTATTGACTTTCAACTTCGTCGTCTTGATTAAAATTAATAATATCATTATCATCAAAATTAAATGAAAGAAGAAGAATTATTAATTCAGATAGGCTTAAGGACTTGTATCCATTATCGTAAATTAATAAAAACTATCGAGTCCTGTACTGACAAGTGTACACGCCGCCGCTCGGTTTTGATTTGAGTTTTCGAGCTCTGTGATAGGTCAATTCACGGCCCGCTCCGTCAAGCTCCGATTCTATGGAAACGCACCCTTACTCAACCTTGAGTGATCAATCAAAGAAATACAGTTAATATTTATTTGAGACCGTATTGACTGTGGTAATACTTTAGTGTCAACTTTTGAAGGTTAAGATGACTGTGGCGAAGAATTGAGTAAATATTAGTTTTGTGGTACCTGCGTTATATCGTGGTAGGTTAGGTAAGGCATCTTTAGGATCACAGAATGTAAAAACATTTCAGTTAAGTTGATATTAATTTTATGTATGTATGTTTGTTTCTTTACTTGATCTGACTGAATTATAAAAAGAAACTCAATGTGTCTCTTTGTATTGTGACTACCGATAAAAAATTGGTAACAGTATTAGTTAATTCCATTTTATTTAAAATTTTCCCTGTACTGAAACTGCGATTGTAACTACTTCATATGTATGAGATGAGAAAATAAAACTATCGTCATACCTAAAATCTTTCGTCATACCTTCCTCATACCTACCAACGGTTGCGATTATAAATAAAGGTTCTAGCTAAATATTAAATATTTACGGTCACATCTGATACCGAGATCGTTTTCACCAACGTTTATTACATAACTTTACTATTACTTATAGTTCAGCTTAATTTCTACGTGTCTTTGACGAAAAAACTAATTTATTATCCATGGTATTATTGTCTTTCTGATATACTTTGTCAATGCTTAAATGCTAATTTAAAACAGGTTTTTGGTTAAAAGTATTTATTTATTCCATGTTATGATGTTTGGTTCTTGTAGACGCGGGTAGGTAGTTACATTGTGTTTTTTACCTTCTCGAAATACCCATGGCTTACGAATGATTGAATGATGTGAAAACAATGCTCAATAACAAACAAGTTACTTTATTTCTTAGAGATATCCTAAAAAACAGTTTAAGTACCTACATTTCAGAAAATCTAAAACTAAAATAAAGAATATTTATAGTGTTAAGCTGTTAGGTCCTGGTGCATTTCTATTCGATGAGATCGAAAACAATTGCCTCCTCTATATTAAAAAATAATAAGACTAACCACAAAAACTATTAGAAAAGCACCACCATCAGTTTAACTCAATTTCTATTACCTATAAAAGAACATACAGCCAACGGACGGAAATTATTTATGTGCCTACAAGAAACGTCCATGAAACTTGAAAATAGTCCATGCTCATTACAAGAAATATCAGTGGCAATTTAAAGTAGTGCTGCGTTCCGTTTGCCGATTACAGCGCTCACAGCGCTCATATACCCGTTCCGATTGCCCGTGAGCGCGCTCACAGCGATATCGATACGTCATCAATGACGTCATAAACGCCGCCATCTTCCCGCTCACAGTGCCAATGCTACGGAGCATGGTCGCTGTGAGCGGCCTGTCAAAACTGACACATGACGTTACTTTGTTGATGTTTTTATTAGTCGATTAAAGATTTTAAAAGCTTGCTTATTAATTTTCTTTTGTAATAATATAAAAAAATGGCTCCTGCTTCATTCAGGGTCAAAGATCTTAATGAAATGGTAACTCTAGACTTAAGCGACGAACAATCAGAATGTTAATAACACTTAATAACACACTAAATAACACTTTTAGCGCGCTCAAACGAATCGGAACGGTTTTGAGCACTTTTAGCGCTGTGAGCGCTGTAATCGGCAAACGGAACGCAGCATAGGTATGTGTAATTTTATTTATCAATTCGATCCACCGTTTTTCGATGACTTAGAAATGTAATAAAAATTGCTTACTATTTGTACGCAACGCAATGTTGCAAACACTCACTTTTATTTACAAAATAAACTTGCACATATTATTATATTAATAGATGTAGACATTTTCGATATATGTGGATTTTAAAGGTATTTACATCTAGTCCAGATGTAATTGGAAGAGGGTATCGTGCTGACCAGGTCTATACAGTGCTCATTTGTACTACCGACCTATATTTGTGGACGTAATAAGTGTGTAGACTGAAGTGGCTTAGATCAATCAAGTAGAAATAACTTGCACCAGAACCTCTAGTAAAACTGTGCTTAATTGCTTCATCATGACATAAACGTAACCGAGCTGCATATTTTTGAACCATAACGTTGGAAATTCCCTGTGTTGTTTACTAGCTGTACAGTATGTACAAGCCTTTAACCTTGAGTTAAAATTATTATACATGATTAAACTTTAATAATTCGTTCTGGAAAGTTTATCTTAAAGCCCTTAAGTCCTTTCGATTCGCTCAAGTCATCCTTTTTAAAATGAAACCGAATCGGGAATTTCCGCAGCGGAAGTCGTATGCAAATTCTAGAGTATTTATTTATATATAGAAAACATATATTGATTGTCTGGTTACCTCGATGAAGTGGTATTTATATCTTAACATTTTATTCTGGAATATTGCCTTAGAAGCCAGAAAAACTTGTTAACGCAATGGAAAAGTAAAGTATATTTGTCTGCTTATAAACTTCAATGCGTTTGCGAATCCGTTCGATAGGACTTTTTATTTTTTTTTATTGAAAAAGGATGAGACATTTGTCTTCTAGCTCACCTGATGGAAAGTGACGATGAAGACGAAGGTGTTACACGTCTATCCACGAGATACCTATTCCCTCGACGCTTGAAAGAACAGGGACTATAGTTTTCTGGAAAGACAGACGCAGGCAGTTCACTCAACACCTTGGCAACCCGCACCAAAAAATGACTTTTTATTCGTCATGTATTATTGTTATGCTCAGTTAAAATCTTATTAATCTTAATTTTGCATCAATAATAATAATAATAATCTTTTTTTAAAGGCATAACACCCAATACAATATGTACAGCCAATAGAATCAATGTCTACTAAAACAGGCCTGTCTATAACTGTGTATAGACATCCAAGATGCTATTACAAGTTAACAACGAGTTAAAAAGTTACGAGAGAAAAAAAACAAGAAAAACAATACAAAATATGTCAATTGAGAAATAAAATAAGTTTTTGTAACATGTAAAATTTAAATTCGTCATATATAACAGATTGTCCAGCTACTTATTTTTTTCGTCTAGATGAGTAGATAACCAGAATTCAAACATTGAACTCGAATATAATTCATAACCACAATTGAATTGTCTGAATCTAATGAAGCCAAGAAAGAAGCAATCCGTGATCTCACCACTGTAAAAAATTGTTGGCACTCGAGCGTCCGCGAACATTGTAGAGGATCAACAAAATGGCGGTAGCCTTATAAGAGTGCGAAAAGCATTTTTATATTGGTTTTCAATGCTGATAAATAATTTTCTCGTAAAAGTTGACTAGAGTTGGCAGGTGTAGAGATTTAAGATTAAGATATTTCACTTCCCTCTAATATGGTTGAGGAGGGCGATGGCTGGATCCCGCGTAACTCGTGAACGGGTGCCGTTTGAGGGTGTTCGTCGTTTGGATACTTGGGGGGAGGGAGACTTAGACCAAGCTAACAGATGCAGATAAGAATAATTTTGTATAGACATAAATAGACGGTAAATTTATTTTGAAAAAAATATACTCGTGAAGTTTCTTGCCAGTTTTTCTTCACGAAGTTTTTTTCGAACTGGTGGTGGAATCATGTTTTATTTGACGTCAATAAGAACAAGTAATTGTCAATGTTGAGAAATAAATATTTCATTTCATTTCATTTCATACCAGATCTGAAAATCTCGCTTTTCTTAACATTATATTTCAATCCGTGAGGATTTCTAAAACTTGGAGAGACCGTTGATTGAAGAGCTGAGCAAGGCCATATCATCAGCAAATGACAAGTTATCAACCAAACATTACCTATGTGACATCCTATGTGCGTATTACTCAACTCCTCAATCGGGCCCTTGATGCACACATTAGTGAGGTCGGAAAAGTGAACCCTCCCTTTTTTACCCCACGATCTTATTTATAGCAACTAGAAGTCGCGACGCCCCACCTAACGAAGTTCATGTGGCCTGCACAACAATGTCTCAACAGGCTCACTAGTTCCTCAGAAACATCGGAGTCGAGCAGTTTAATCCGTAGAATAGCATAAACAAGATCAAATGCTCGTCTCAGATCAAGGAAGCAAACAGTTGTTTCTGTCTAACTTGCTATCTCTCGGTAGTTCGGAGCGGAGCAATCGCTCTAACACCTTACCGAAGTAAATATTACATCAATATTAAGACTGTTTATCTAATAATCCACCAGTAAAGTATAAGCTGAACATAACAATTATATTAATGCTCGAACTACCTGCACCCATTACTGGGCTCTACTTCGCTATTATGGCTTGTAATTATTTTCATAATCAGAGCAGGTCAGGGATACAAGTTATTTAAGGGTCATGTGATTAATTGAACAGTCTATTTATATATTGGTGGCATGTTATCTTGGAACTTGTGTTTGTATGCAATAGATCGGATTTGTTTATAGTTTTATTGAGGTGAAAGCATCAGTTCACATTATTTTCAAGCGTTTGTTATACCTTCAATGTTTGTTAGTCGGTGCGGGACTTTTGCAAGCTGAGTTAGAATCTATTCTTGTATTTTAGTAAGTTGAAATTTCAAATAGATGACCTTCTATTGAAAATGCATCAGCCTTTGTTACCTAGAATAATTCCGTAGCCGCGATTTTTTTACTATTTTCAGAGCCGGCAAACGAGCACGGAAACTACTTGATGGTAAGAAGCATTCGTGCCCATAGACGTCATTACTCGAAGGTGTAACGTTTTATTCATTGATATTACATACAATTACAACATTGACTTATGACGCGTTGCCAATCGTAAGCTTCAGTTGTTCCAATAATGGCACTGGCTGGTCCCTTCCTTCAACCTGAACACGACCATGTCACGTGGTTATTATGGCGGTCAGAAACCAGAAAGGTCAGGAAGGAAGGAAGTACCGCCCTAGACGAGAACTTAACTAAGCTCTACCTCCCTCCAGCTGAAGAAACTTACTCGCCTTAACGATCCCAAACTGTGCAACAAAAAGATTTTTTAAAGCAAAGAACGAATATCCTGTAAAGAAACTTACAAAACCTTGTCAATAGTCATGGTAATTCGTGTGTTTGTAATCCGTTGTCCACAATAACGAATGTTTTGAAAAAAGTTTGAAATGCCTATGAAATATTTTCGAAATGCGTGTAATTATAATTACGCGTCGTGTTTTGGTTAACGCGCGTTTCATTTTGTGCTGTAACAGGTCGATGAACCGGCGTTGAGATGATTGCAGATTCGATTGAGATCTTTTTGAAGGTTTTCCGTACCAAGCCAACTAGATATACGAATTCCGAAGTTTTAATCCTTTAAACCAGCAATGCAAAATAAGTGCCCCTATAAAAGTAGTATGGTTCAGTTAAGACAAAACATTATTTTATATAATACTGCAATAAGTAATAAAGTTTTTGCTATTCGAATCCGAAATAATGCTGACGTCACGTTTGACACTGCTTGGCCGATTATATCACGATGTTACTTGTTCCTACAGATCCACGGCGTATAGAACTTGTAGTTTTGAAATTATTAGTTAGTAGGTATGATCTTTCTTATCTATGTTAGCTAAGAAACCATTATGAGGAATTAATTTAGAACCTGTTTTATAACATTCCATTTTAAAGTGTACTTTTTCTACAAAATTGTATAATATATATTTTTTTGGTTTAGTACGAACCGTTTTTCGCCGTTGCGTTTCGGCGCTAAAATGCTAAGACGCTTAATTTATTATATATGTTTGATATAAACTGGCAAAACTTTAAATAATGAAATTATTATAGCCAGAAAAGTGGCGTTGAACGCTGCGTACGTTTATGTCAATTTCATAACTTTAGCATTCTATTCCCTTTTCTATACCATCGTCGAATGCCACTTGTCTAGCGGCGTAGTATAGGAAACAATGTCACTTGAGTTCACATAGTATATATATATACCTTGTATATATATATATATACCTTGTATATACCTATACCTAGTATATAGGATACCTTTGTTCCCTTTCGTTTATTTCATTATTCGTACCGCGCAGCTTAAGACTAAAGTTCCTACGTAGTTGAAATAAACAAACGAATATTAAAAGTAGAACGACAAATAAGCATTAAGTTATACGAATGTACGATTAAACCAAACTGTCGCTTTCACTTCGTGTCGTTTACATTAGGATTTATGAAAAAAATATATATTTAAAAGAAAAAAAAAAAGACGGCCGAAGTGGGCAATAGCCCTGCCACATAAGCCGGACGCCCCAGGTTTAAGTCCTAGCCTAAGGGCCTAGGGGCATACATTGGTGTGATGAATACATTTTGCTCGGGTCATGGTTGTTTGTTAATTATTATTTATTATTTTTTTTTTGAGAAAAAAAACATATGCATACAAAGGGTTAAATATAAAAAGACAATATTACATTAGTTACAGTATACATCCTTAACATTCTCACTAAGAAACACAAAAAAACAATATTTATAAAAGATGCAGGTAAAATGGACACAGACACAGTTTGCTTTTAAGAAGTAATGGAAGAAGTCGAGGAAATGGAGGAAGTCGAAGATTTCACTTTTAAATCTCTGCAAAGTTGAGTTAAATAAGTCTACAGAACTAAGCCTGTTATTGAATGTAGAGCAAACACGGAATAAGGGGGCGCGGTGACCTTGGTTAGAGTTATGCACGTCTAAATAAAATAAGGGGCTACGCCGCGTTCTGCGCTTTGGGACATTAAAATAGACTTGATCCACCAACTCACGGCAGTTTACTTCATCTTTAAGAATTTTAAAAAGTATGAACGCACCAGCCGCTGTTCTTCTCTTCTTGAGTGACAAAAGTTTATATCTACTTAGTAGTGTAACATAGGATAGTCTTTGTTTCGTCAGACGATAGTGCATAAGCCCTCACAAATTTTTTTTAAATTCATTTCTATGTATGTTGTATGTTTTTCTGGATTCCCCCCCATTTCACTGTATGATAATCCATAACACAAGCTCTGCTTACTTTGGGGCCATACAGTTGGTGTGTTTGTCTGGGGATTTATTATTATTATTATTTTTACCATCTGGTTTTATTCTGTGGAGAAAACAATTATTTGTTTCTTTTTTATACGTATTCCAATAACTCTGAAAAGTACCTAATCCTCGTATATTAATATGTTACTCGTGTCAAAGATGCTACCCAATGTTAGCCACGCCAATATATTCAAGTTACCAAAAATTTATCCGCAAACAAATGATTTTGGATAACGGAAAAAACTATACGACTAGCTAATATGTTGATTACTTGTATTAATGACCGCGATTTTCCTCTTCAAACAGCATTTTCGAAATGTCACTTGCTGTACTGATTTTGTGAGTGGCATATTTGAGGCGTCTTAGTAGTCATTTTATTTTTGTTAATTTTTAATTTTTATGACAATGTAAGACAGACCGAATTAGAGTTTCGAAGCATCAAACAAAAAATGCGTATTTACTTAAAATACTCCAAATGTGTGCTACACGCCGAATTTGTACTGAACCAGTCCTTTTTATTTTTATTTATTTCTCTTCTCTATTTTATTTATTTTTCTCCTATTTCCTTATTTATTTTTATCATATTTGTGTGTTTTCGTGTGTATTTATCCTTTCTGTCGGTAAAGGTTGACCCTAACGCGGTCAACTCTTTACCTGCGCACCCTTTTTAGGTTTCTAGGTAGTGGCCTTCCGCATACTACGGTTAGTTTTAAGTTATTCTCCCCAGCCCCCCTACCGCTGGTAGGGAGGTTTGCCGCTAGGGTTGCTAGGTTTTTAGGATCTAGGCATCTTTTATTATACTTATATTTTACATATTATTGTCCCAACCCCTTCCCAAATGGATAAGCAAATCGTCATTAACATTGCGAAGGCGTTCGCCCAAGCACTCGCCGCGTCGGGTATTTCAATTTCTGACGACATATTTACGCAAGCTGTACTAGCGCTTAACGCGTCCCCGGCCCCTCAGGCCCCAACCCCAGCCCCTCAGGCCTCCAACATCCAGACCCCTCAGGTCTATAGCTCTCCCGCGTCTCCCGTTCCATCCGATATGGACTGCGCGTCGGTCTCATCCTCGCGCTCTTCTCGTAGGAAGCGTACCGCTCCCGGGAGCGATTCAGACTCCGCCGCGTCCGTAGCTTCGTCGGTCGCCGCCACCTTAACCGGCTCTCCAGAGCCCGAGTTCCAATTAGTTGCCAAACGCTCTAAGAAGCGTTCGAAAAAGGCCGCGGTGTCTTCAACACCCGAGCCAACCCCGGTGTCTTCTACACCCGCCCCCGCGCCGCTCATGTCACTCGAAGTGACCGCGATTCCGTCGGTCACATCGAAGCCAGCGACGCGCTGCGCTCCCGTCCCGCCGAAGCCTCAGCTCCCTCCGCCCGTCTTCCTGCGTGAAAAAGCGCGCTGGACCGCGGTTTCAAACTTGTGCAAAGTGCACAAAATTAATTACTTAAAAGCCGCCAACGCTGGCGATACAATCAAGATTCAAATAGCGACCGTCGACGACTTCCGCGCGTTTACCAGGTTACTCGGATTAAACCAAATCGCGTATCACACCTACGCCCTCCCGGAGGAGCGTAAGATCCGCGCTGTACTACGGGGCGTCCCGTTCGAACTCAGTAACGAGGACATTCTCGATGACCTTAAGTCTCAGGGTTTCCCGGTCACAGCAGTGCACAAGATGCACTCCAACCGCGGTAGGCATTTTCCCTTAGCGTTGGTAATCTTGTCGAATACTCCCAACTCGAGGGAGATCTTTAGAGAGGCTCGCACAATTTGCGGACTCTCAAATATCTCTGTTGAGCGTCCCAACCCCCGCGGTCACCCTGGGCAGTGCCACCGCTGCCAGCTCTACGGCCACGCAGCGGCTAACTGCTCAGCTCCCCCCAGGTGCGTTAAGTGCCTGGATCCACATTTCACAAAGGAGTGCACTCGCACTCCCGAATCCACTTCCCCCCCTGCCTGTGTGCTGTGCGGCCAGTCTGGTCACACAGCTAACTACAGGGGCTGCCCGCGTGCTCCGCGTTCCACCGCCAAGAGGGTCGCGCCTAAACCGGCGCCGCCGCTCACTCACGCTAACTTCCCGCCGCTGCGCAACCGGGGTCCCCCGGAAGCAAAGCCCGTTCAGCCGACGCCTACTCCGGCTCTGTCTTGGAGGCAGCGTCCGGCCGTTCCGCCTGCACCTTCCCGACCCATCCCAGCTCCCGTAGCTTCCGTAGGGCCGCGTCCTTCTCCGTCATCCGAACCTCAGTCGTTGTTGGCTGAGGACATGAAGACCGTGTTCGACGTTATCCAAAACGTCGATATTAACGAAATTTCCGTGCTCGCACGCAAACTGCGAGCCGCCCGCTCTCCTCAAGAGCGTTTATTTGCTTTAGCCGAGCATCACTCGCTCCTAAGTTCGTTGTAAATTCTTTTATATTTGTGTAAATTCGTATATAATAAATTATAATGTCTAGACCCGCGAATCCCGCGTCCTGTCGTATCAAACCCAAGGGCTTATCCCTAATATCTTTTAACGCTCGTAGCCTGAACACCAACCTTCCCGAGATTAAACTGTTCCTTCAGAACAAAGAACCTGACTTATTCCTTCTCCAGGAGACATGGCTTACTCCAAACCGCTCCAGGGGATTCGCTATACCTAAGTACGCGTTTATTCGTAACGATAGGCCCAACTCCGACGGTTTCGGCGGCACCGCTATATATTACAAAAGAGGTTTCCATTGCTGTCCTCTCCCTACCCCTCCTCTCCTCAACATGGAAGCCACTGTGTGTAGATTGGCTATGACTGGTCATCCGACCATCATCATAGCTTCAATCTACATACCTAGTGGTACCAGACCAATCCGCAGCGACTTTGAGGCCATTCTCGCCCTCGGCCATTCAGTCATTATGTTCGGAGACTTTAACTCCAAACATACTGACTGGACGTGCCTATCGACTAACACCAGCGGTATCGCTCTCCTCGACATCACTAACTCCCTTGACCTAGATGTCATATCCCCCATCACTCCCACTCACTATCCCAACAACCCGTCCTACTCTCCTGACATCCTCGACTTTGCAATTATCAAGCGAATCAATCTTGATCTAAGGTCTATCGAACCGCTCGATGACCTAGGCACCGACCATCGCCCCGTTTCCCTCGTGCTAGGACCGCCGAACGATAACGCCTCATCTCCTAAGACCTTTACCAACTGGAAAGGTTTTAAAAATACGTTAGTTTCAGCCTTAGAGGCTCCGAACTCTCCACTCGCGATCTCTCCCGAACAATTAGATAGCCCGGATAAAATCGATTCATTAGTAAATTCTCTCACTGATGCTATCAACTCAGCCATCAGTGACAACGAAAAGGTTGCTAAGCAAGGCAAACCCACGCTTCCCTTAGCCGTTAGCAATCTTATTAAAGCTAAAAACGCGGCTCTCCGGAGAGCCAAGAAATATCCCACGCCCGCCTATAGAACAGCTGCGAATCAGCTTCAACGTAAAGTTAGGTCTTGCCTCGCGGAACTCCGAGACGCTCAGATGAACGATCTCATGGCGAATATCTCTCCGTCCCACCAAGCGTACTATAGCATGGCCCGAGCCTTACGCGTAGACAACGTCTCTCACGTTCCTCCTCTCACTCGTCCCGATGGCACTACTGCCTTCGAAGTCGAAGAGAAAGCCGAATGCTTCGCCGACAGCATTGCCGCACAATGCTCGCCCAGCACGCAACCCGCGAATCCCACTCACATCAAAGCGGTGGAGGACGAAGTCCTTCGCAGAGACTCGCTCCCCATCACCGCCGACCCTGTCACAGTCTCTAATGACGAAATCTTGCTTCTCATTAGAAATCAAAAGTCCAAAAAGGCTCCGGGTGCGGATGGAATTTCCAACCACGCACTTAAGCACCTACCGCAACAGATGCTTACCTTGTTAGCTATCATTTTCAATGCCTGCTTCGACCATAGCTACTTTCCTAAAGCTTGGAAAGAAGCGACAGTCATAGGCATTCCCAAGCCGGGCAAACCTCTGAACGTCCCGGCTAATCACAGACCCATCAGCCTCCTCAAGGCAATGTCTAAACTTCTCGAGAGAGTCATACTTTCTCGAATGCGGAACCATCTGTTTCCAACGGATGGCGATCCTCTCATTATTCCCCATCAGTTCGGCTTTCGCGCTAAACACTCCTGCCCTCAGCAAGTCCACCGAATCGTCGAGTATATACTTGACGGTTTCTATCCGCGTCGTTATAAAACAGTCGCGGTTTTCTTTGACGTAGCCAAGGCTTTCGATAAAGTCTGGCACAGCGGTCTCGTTTATAAACTCTACAAGATAGGCTTACCGGATCGCCTAGTCAGGATAATAGCGTCGTTTCTCAAAGACCGTACGTTTCGATTTAAACACGAAGGCACGCTTTCTGCACCTCGTCCCATAAAGGCTGGAGTCCCTCAAGGCTCAGTCCTCGCCCCTCTGCTGTACACCGTGTACACCAACGACATTCCCATCCCGCCGAAAGGCGTCGAACTCGCCCTCTTCGCTGACGACACCGCACTCTATACCAAAGGCCACGGTGTTCGGCGCCTTGTAACCAGACTCCAAAAGGCCGTAAACGCCCTTGGTGCATGGTTTCAAGAATGGCGCATCGATGTGAACCCTGAAAAGAGTTCTGCGATGCGCTTCGACCACAAACGCCGTCGTCCCGATGGCGATCCCCACGTTCGAATGTTAGGCATTCCCATCCCCTGGAAGCGCAGTACTAAATACTTAGGCGTCACATTAGATCCGACGCTTTCTTTCAAGCCACACGTTGAAAGAGTTTCGAAACTCGCTCGTCACTATTTAGTCCGCCTAAATAGCATGTTAGGTAGAAAAAGTAAATGTCCTTCAGAAACAAACGTACACTTTACAAGGTCTGCGTTAGACCCGTCATGACGTATGCCTCGCCAATCTTTGCCCACGCCAAACCCTCCCTCCTGCACAAACTGCAGGTAGTTCAAAACCTCTTTTGCCGCCGGGCCACAGGCACACCGTGGTACGTGCGTAACGCGGACTTGCATAGAGATCTTGAACTGCCTACAGTACAACAATATCTCAAAACACTCTCTGAAGCGTTCTTCAAACGCTCCGAAACCCATCCCAATCCTCTAGTTCGTGATTCTGTCTCATATGCTGCTCCTGTGTTAGACTCGAAGTTCAAAGTCGCTAGGCCTAGAAATGCGCAAACGTACTCATCCACCAGACTGTCACGCGATCTCGAGGCCCTTCTGGCCGCAAATTCTAATTCTAACGTAAATTCTAATTCTAACGTAAATCCGAATTAATGCATATTTAATTTTTCAATTTTTAATGTTTTCATTATTTACTTTTCATTTTTAATGTTTTTATTTTACTTTTAATTTTTGAGCACCTTCAGTGCTATGTAATCCCAGCGGGTGACCCCTTCTGGGCCCCGCTAGCGCGGCCTCTTTCTCCAATTGGCCGTCGCTCCGATGAAGGCTGAGTGGCAAAAATGCACGAGCCGACAGGGGGTTTTTAGTGGGTATGGTCCTGGTAGGCGTCGGGACGAGTCCCACATAACTTCGGAATCGCGCCAGAGTATGCGTCAGGGCATTTTTATCCTCCTGCCCTTCCCGCGGAGGGGAACAAAAAAAAAAAAAAAAAAAAAACTACACGCCGGAGTAGGCTTAGCAATTCAACTCCGACCTACCCACTGGACTAGCCCGCATAATGGAAAGTAAAGTAATGTCAAATAGCCACTAAGATACCTCGCAATATTTGCATAAAAGAAAGAAAATAACACACAATTTATTTTAGTGGCGAATATCAAACGTTTTTTTTCCTGATTTTTACGTGCCATGATATTTTCGTGGTATTTGTCCATCAACTTCAACAATTTATTTTAAGCCAGGCTTCACTAATTTCATATATTATACCTGTATAAAAGGTTTTTGAGCTTCTATGTCCACTTATGGTAGCGTCGGGTGACGGGTCGCTCACTTCCCTCTAATATGATTGAGAGATAAATTATACCCGTGAAGTTTCTTGCCAGTTCGTCTTCACGAAGGTTTTTTTTGAACTAGTGGTAGAGAGATGATTTATTTGACGTCAATAAGAACAAGTTATTGTCATTGTTGAGAAATAAATATTTTAATTTGACTTTGAATCTGGTGTTAAATTCCTTTTTTTTTACAGAGTACAAGCTTAATATACTTGTATGTAGCATTGTTGTGTAGAAGTGAAACGGAAAACGTGTTTACAACGATGATCTCAGATTCAATAATGAATACGACATAATAGTAAAATATACATTATTTTTGTTCAACATTTTCAAAACAAATTATAATCGGTTTACCCTTTGCATTTAACTTACTTTACTACTTGCGAGGAAAGGCATGATATAAATATTTATCTATCAGAAAGAAGACCTACAGTAGATTTATAAAATTGTGGGATCTCTTGCAACTTTGTACCAATAATTCCATAAGATTATGTTGAACAAATCACACTCAGATCTTTATTTTTAAATAAATATATTTGAATGAACCAACTCAACGAACTTGATATTCCCACTGCAAATTTATCAACGTCATATAATTTTGACCTTTATATGCTTATACATTCTTAAACCAAAATCCATCTTTATGTGGTTGTCAATCAAAGCGAAGTCAGTGTCAATCAAACTGAGTTCCAGATAAATCCTACAGGTGGCAAGGTACAGTATTCTACAAAAGTGGACCGCCACTTTGCATGTGGGGTTTAATTTGTTCAGGTCATTTTAGTTCCTCTGTTGTTATGCAGGAATCTTGAACTGGTTTTCTGTGGGACCCAACTATGTTCAGTCGACTGCGTAGTTGGCTATTTCATGTTCAATGTCTTTGTCAATAATCATTTAAGGTATCCCTAACCTGTTCCACATATTTCAAAAACCTAAATGAAATTGAAAGTAAAGAATACTCTCGATTCTAGTACACACAAATTATCGAACTTATGTTTCTTACCAAGATATTATAGTCTCTTGCAACCGTGGTAAAATGTGAAGTATTCGTTAAATATTAATTTAATAAAAGCAAATAAGAACTCATACTTAAATGTACTTTTTCAACTCACTCCAACTTACAACAACTCTCTTTTTGTGCCATCACGTGTACTTACTAACTTTATACCGTTATGCCACTAGATATATCTTATATAGTTAAGTTTTCAATGTCAGGTTGATTACAGGGCATTCCGCTTGCTAACAATCAAATGACAGAATAACTTTACCTATTAACAGATCTGTAATCTCTTGGCAATAATGATGAAAGTTCGCGTTTTATTAATTATGATTATTTTCTTTAGTACAAACTGATTGTAAACATTCTATTGCATTATTTTGATAGTTATTTTCATCTGATATATTGAGCCCATACTATTGTTGATTAATAACATGGCAAAATATGTATACATACTCCGACAGGCGGTCGTATGATAACCGTTCCTTTATCTAAACAAGGTTTCTAGGATAGAAGCTTTAGGCACCTCAAAATCTTTTGTAGTTCTAAGACGTGCAGTAGGCACTTTTCAATGTCTTACGTCAATGTATTTACGTTGCCAATTCTTATTCTTTCATTCCTGCACAAACATAAAAGAAAGATTTATGACATCATTCCGACTCATAAATCGAAGCTGGCGATAAATCCTTTATCCCACAAAGTCACTTCATGTCTTTGACACGGAGTGACACACGCTGCATGACAACTATTATTTGCGGAGCGTCTGCGGTACTTTTTGTTTAATTGAAATTCTACCGTCGGTTTTGAGATAGCATCTAAGACAGTGTTCAGAATATTTGACGAGGTTGATGGTCACTAATATGTCAATTATGTTTCGCTAGTTGGAATCCTTTAGTTTCTTTATTGGTAAAAAATTCTTACGTTCTGAAGTTACAACTTCTCGATTTCAACAAATCTAGTTTTAAAGTTAGTTTTGATTCTAAATTACCGTTTAGACGAAGAAAATAAATTAAGTATTGAACAATTTTCAAATCAATATTTTCAGTTGGGCCCGGTTAGTCTCGGTTTAGTTGATACAGGATTTACCTCTAAACATGTTTATTTCTCATCATTATTTATTTTCAAAACACAACCGCAATTGACACATACGTATCACGTCTAATTATCACTTCTATAAGATTCAAATTCGCAAAATCACAACTGGTATTTTGAAATAAACAAGTCAATTAATAATTTTTTTACGAAATAAATAAGCATCACCTATGGTGTGAGACTCAGCAAAGCTTTTGCCTAAAACAAAACATAAGGTACATTAGTCATTTGAGCGATGAACACAGTGCATTACATTGTTTGCTGGTACTAGTCCAGCAAACAATGCTGTTGATTCTGTCAAAACTTACCTAGTGGATTGTTCCACTTTGCACATATATTTATTACGAAAATCAAACAAAAAAGAACAAGTACCTACAGATAACAATGAGCGCAAAAATAAATAATTAAAACAGAATAAAAACAAAAACAAACTAAGCAAAAATATTAAGTGCAGGAAGTTGAAATAAAAATAATATAATAAAGGCACAAATCATACAGGTTAAATACGGTAACAGCATGGAGGTACTAAATTAGATTTCTGGCTGGATCAGTAAGAAATCTTTCATTTGTTTTCGAAATGAAAATAAACTTGTGGCAGATCTTAATGAGGCCCCCCTTAACCGTATTCCTGAATTTGGTAGCGTTATATCTGAAACTATCACGAAAATAATCTGTTCTATGCTTCGGCACCAGCAACTTCTGGTACCTTAAGGTTTATTAGATGATCCGCAAGACGTTTGTGACAGTATAGGGAAGGCGGCATTTTATATTTTATCACTCCATACAACGTACGGTGGTAGCACATACAACAGTCTGCTTCAAATTTCCCCGATTTAGATTCGGTGTGATGTGGTTTCGTGGAGGAATCGTAGGATAATATCGTGCACACGCATTCTGGACCCGTTGGATTACATTTTTAGTTCTCCCTAGTAAACAAGTATTAAAAACGAGCTTGGAGAGAATGAGTGGTTCACACATGTATGTATGTTTATTCAGGGTTCCCCCCATTCGCTGTGTGGTCGTCCATAAGGATTCCCTGACCCCCCCCAAATTAAGCAAAGCTTGTATTATAGATGAACAAACAGCAAATGGGGGGAACCCTGAATAAACATACATATATATATGTGTGAATCACTCATTCTCTCCAAGGGCCATACAGTCGGTGTGTTTGTCAGGGAATTTATTATTACTATCTAGGTTCTGTCTCAATCAAAAAGACTTTAGAAGAGGAAAGTATAATAAGGGTTGGAAGAGAAACAACATTCCCCCAACAGACTCGATCACCTTCCACCCAGCCGAGATGTACGGTACACCTTTTATGTACGCATTGTTTCTCTCTTGTTTTATTTAAAAAATATCAGTGACGCATGATGGACGCTCGTTTAAAAAGAAAATGTCAACATTTCCTGTTCTTAACAAAGAGTTGCGTTTTCTTTGCAATCTTATGATTAATAGCCGACCGTCTCTGAGCTTCACGAGTTTTACAACAAAAACCACTAAAATATTAGGTACCCATTAATATGTACATATTGAATAGGTAGGTACATGAAGGCACTTATTCTTGAAACCTAACTAAACACATTTATTATTATTGTTCGAAGTAAATGTATTTACTTCATTAAGTCACTTGTTGGTTTTTAGGAAGCTCATTTAGCGCATAAGAATTTATTGGTGAAGATTATATATAGTTTCTGTTACACTATTGTGAAGGTGGCCAGACGAACAAATTCAAACTTTAGAAAAAAGAAAAAACTTTTTTAAAACTATGTCAAAACTTTCCCTACTTCTTGTGTTCGATTCTCTTAGGGGACCAACCCACATGTTCAGCTCGTATCACCGAAACCCGAGCGGCGATGACCTGGCGGCATTGTTCCATAACCTCAAATGCAGTGCCGCTTGATGCCGGCGCAAGTATATAGGTATCCGAAGCAGCCAGACCATTATTAAACTCACCAGGCATTTATTAAAGTCAAACAACATTAGCAACTAAATAAAACATTTAGCATAGAACACCTGGTGCAATTTCATATTAAGTATTTATTTTTGCATATAATAAATTCCGAAGATTGCTACGCATAGCATCTCAATCCGGTTGAACAACAATCGATGAGCGGTTTATTTTTTGAATGAATGATAATTGCAAAATCATCGCACATACTTTCTCTTTGGTATCTTCAATAATTAACTAGAATACGCAATGGCGCCAGAAAGATTATTAACAAATACTTTCTCTGCTCATCTAACGATTTAATTTTATTTTTACCTACTTCTTTTATTATTATATTTATTACGATTATCATATTTGACGAATTCCGACTAAGACTTATATAAATTATGGTTTAAAAAAAGTATTTTTAGCAATCTTAAATAGCCATAAAAACTTTTTCGACAGCTGTCTGTCAGAGATAAATTGTTCATTTATTCAAGTATGCACAGCTTATTTATCCTTTGCTGAATATACCGACGAAATTAGTTTTATTTTGTTTAAAAACAGGCAGGCTTGATGAACAGACGAGCGATTTGAATAATATTATACAATATGGATATTTGAGACCACCATAATGGTACTATAAAAATGAGAGATCGAAGTAGGCTTCTATCACATAATGTATAGCTTGTAGTATTTTTTTAGGGATTTAGACTGCTAGGTGTAAGATGAGATAAAAGCGCGGGAACGCACAGATAACCTTCGTTTAAGTGTTCAGTAAACGACTTGAAACCATTCAAGCAATTGCAATCAAATCTGACGACAGATTGGACTTTGTAAATGGATAGGAAAGAATAAAGGACTGAACGCCATTTTCAGGCCAGCTACTTACGTCGATATCATTTTATAAAGCATTTCATAGTAGTTAGCCGACGATTTTATTTACTTTAGGTCGTGCCTGAAACTTGAGAATGGTGGAATAGTGGGCAAATTTTTTTGAAACTACCCATTGACCTGGGTTTAGCTATGTATCACGCATATTTCGGCTTTAAAAGAATGTCGCAGATCATTTTTTTTTAATACAGCTTTACTCAATTGTATTTTGCAATCTTGATTAGGAACCAGTTTCAAAAAATTGGGCTGGTTTTCAAGAACTTGTTTTTATTTAAAGAGAACTGAAGTTTTGGGTTCCACGGAGCCCACCTAATTTGTAACCTTCATGGCCTTGATAATATCGACCATGCCGTTAAATTCGGTGATTATAAAGTAACTGTTTACCGGAATTCGATTTATATATAGAATAACGTTTTGTTTCTTTAATATTTTTACCGTTTATTGCCGGCAAACGAGCACTTGCGGTAAGTGGAACCAAACTCATGGACAACGTTAGTCATACGTGTTATTTTTTTAAATAGTGATGATAATATCGACTGATGATGCGTTGCCATCCGTAACACTTGCCTTTGTTCCAGTAACTGCACTGACTAAATAAAATCCCCAGACGAACACACCAGCTGTATGGCCCAAAGAAAGCAGAGCTTGTGTCATGGATGGCCATACAGCATCCTTCCGTTTGACCGGATCACATCCACGTAAACGTGATTATTATGGTGGTCAAAATAAGAAGAACTCTACTAC
Source organism: Marasmarcha lunaedactyla (assembly GCA_923062675.1). Taxonomy (NCBI): domain Eukaryota; kingdom Metazoa; phylum Arthropoda; class Insecta; order Lepidoptera; family Pterophoridae; genus Marasmarcha; species Marasmarcha lunaedactyla. The sequence continues at coordinate 23,880,539 of OV281346.1, forward strand.
CACGTAATGTTTATGATAACTCCCTTTAATAGAACTAAAAAGGTTTCTTTAAATCATGTGGCCTAACCTAAGAAGGCTCTTCGGATCAGGTAGCTTTTCGAACAAAGTAAACTGAATCTAAATCGGATGATAACTCATTATTATCTAACGGATAAACGAGACGATAAATGTATAATTCAGTAAACTCATGAACCTAGGGCTTCTGAATTTGTGTCTATTTACCTACTCCAACTCCTTCCCAGAAACAGATTTTACCGTAAATTCAAAAAAATCACTTCAAATACAATAACGCCCGAACGCAGTATCTTTTACGATGTCTCACAATAGAGGCAAAGGTTCTGTCCTATAGTGCCAATGGCGTGATTGATGAAAGTAAAAGGCGGTCACTGCCTGCTGCGCCTCGCTACCTCCACTACATGGCAGAAAGTGAAACGACAGCGAAGACACTTTGGCAAGCGAGGTTATGCTCATTGTTAGGGAACTTTGATAAGGCGGTCGAGCGGTCGAGCGTCTAGTGAGCCGTGGCTTGCGATTTTAAAGTTTAAAATTGTATTTTGTAGAGGACGCAAGATGGTGGGATGTGATTTGTTTTTTTATGAAATGGTGAGTGATCCTCTTTTGTATATTGATAGTTAACGACTGTGGTAACGAAGAAATAAAGTGACATTCATTCGTTATTTTTGTTCTTTTTTTTAATTTATTAAAATGTGATAAATTGTTGGAATGAAAACAATCTGTAACTACGGATTCATTTTTATTCCATTCTCACTTGACTCTTTTTAAAGATAGCTTAAATTTTTTAAGAAGTACAAAAAACCTAGTATGCAAAAAAGAGAGCAGCGTAATATACAAGGTGATTGGTAGTTATTATAAAAAGACGTGACATAGCCCATGTACTTGTGTTAAATAAACACTATGGTGGTGCAATTAACTGAATATATTTTTTTTCCATCAAATTAAAAAAAAAACTATTTTGATTTGTGACTGTAACTGTAATTTAATGATTGTAAAGTTCTTTTCTCCTGGTATTTTCTTTTCTTCTTATCTCTCTAACGTAATTGGTCGATGCGCTTAGACCAGTCACCCTGTATGTGGATCATTCAAGATTAAATTTACCTTTCCTTGTAGATTTTATATTTCCTGGAACGTTTGTAATCATGTTGTAAAAAATTCATTACAAATGCTTAAATAAAATGACAACATAAGATTAATATGCCATAAAATTAAACCCGGAAGCATGTTATGCAAATTATGCTCGAAAAGAGGTATTTAAATATTCGAAAATTGCAAATTACAGGTACCACGACCTCGTAAGCACGAGGGATCAAGTTATATCAAAAACAAGTTGCGATTAAGTTAGTTGAAATCCAGTTCAATCGATCAATACAGTGTTTACCTACCAATATAGGAACGAAGCAGTAGGAATCGGATTGTATTTTTCAAGGTGCCTCTCCAACTAGTCAAGGCTGGCTAGCGGCTTCTTATACACACTTCTCTTTGTTGATGGCTAGTTGGAAGAGTTCTGCGGTGCTAGCTGACCCGGGAGCTGAGTAATAAAATTCTATATTTAAAGTAGTTGAAATCATCCGTCTTCTTTCTGCTGTCCTGCGAAAATCACGAATGTCAACTGTAAATGTCTGTCATAAAAAACTCCTTCACTCTCGGTTATACGATACACAATTTAGTTAATAATCCCTCTTATAATTTAATATCTAATAAATAAGTCATAAGTACAGGGTTAATAACTGAAAATAGAGAACATATGTCAAATTCAATTACTTATTTCTCAATATTGACAATTACTTGTTCTAATTGACGTCAAATAAAGCATGACTCTACCGCCAGTTCGGAAAACCCTTCGTGAACTCCTGTCATTCTTTGGATTAAATTATCATGTCATCCCTGTATGTTAATATGTATTACATCGAAAGAGACATAGCGCATCTTCCTAGGTTGTTTTGTGGGATCAAATGAATAAATGCTTCAGACAGACTGATATTCAGCGTCCCGTCACTGCCTCAGCGGCGGGCTCAAACATGCTGAGCTAAAGACCCCTTTTTCTCCTGTGACAGCGCTTCGGTAATTGATATGGTTATTCACTTTTTTTGCTTTCTTTCTTTCTATACTGGTCAACTATACGAGTTTTAATATCCTCATTATTAAGTTTGTAACTAACAATTGGCAGTGACTATGTCTCGGCCAGCATACCGAACCTTTGCAAAACGGTGACTTTTGTACTCGCGTGCCCTCGCTACACGTGTTTGAATATATTTTTTAAGACATTTAATATGCGTTCGGACCGTTACCTCGATAAAGAAACGAGTCTTTAATTATTTCGCTTTTTCATGGAATTTAGCATAATTTTGTAGATTTCTTGTGAGACAACGCGTTATTATCATATTTTCTTAATTATAAGATTAATAATTGACACGATGTCAGTGTCGGCTAATGATGCCGGATACTTGGGGGGAGGGAGACTTGCCGAGCTAACAGATGCAGATAAGAATAATTTGTATAGACATAAAGAGACTCTGTAAATGTATTTGGAAAAAATATACCCGTGAAGATTCTTGCCATTTCTTCTTTACGAAGGTTATTCCTAACTGATGGTAGAGTCATGCTTTGTTTGACGTCAATAAGAACAAGTAATTGTCAATGTTGAGAAATAAATATTTCATTTCATTTCATTTCATGCGTTGCCAAGGTAGGTTCCAGTTGGAATTGCTGCTGTACCAGTCATTGCACAGTTAGTTTCTTCCCTTTAACCGGAACACAACCACGCAATATTGCCTTAAGTTTTCGCGATGAATGAATCTCGAAAATATATTTAATGAAACATAAACTTAGAGTTATACATAAACATACAGACATAAACATAAAATGTAAAATAATAATAATAATAAATCCCCAGACAAACACACCAACTGTATGGCCCCAAAGTTGTGTTATGGATGACCATACAGTGAACTGGGGGTGAACCCAGAATAAACATACATATATAAATACGAACAACTATGACCCGAGAACAAACATCTGTGTTCATCACACAAATGAATGCCCCGGCCAGGACTTGAACCTGGGACCTTCGGCGTATGAGGCAAGACTACTTACCACTACACCAATCGGTCTTCATTAAATATAATTTAACCCGATAAAATCTGGTTAAAAAGTGTTTTATTAACAACCACGTAAAGTTAATTATTACGGCGGTCAAAATTGGAAGAGCTGTAGTACCGCCCGGGTTAGGTCTTAACTCCGGTAGGTAGGTACCACTGAAACGTATAATAATAATAATTTTATTTCCAAAATCAATTAATGTATTAAAACAACATCTATATACATCGCACTTGGAATACTTTTACTACAACCGAAAGCAGTACTTAATCTTGAGCAATCATAGACGCGGAACGAAATTATGACAGCTTGCGTATTCAACAGTAAGCATTGGCAGAAAATTGCTCGAAAGCAGGCCAAGGCGAAGAACACTGCACACCGTTATTGCGATGGCTCTAATGGTACACGTAAATAATATGGATACTGCTATTACTGCACTTATGTCTCTTTCATATTTTGAGCAAAGGGTGTATTCATATATACCCGAAGAGAGGGTATGGTTTTCGCGTTTGTTTATTTCTTTGGCACGTTCTACGCCTGAACCGGCCGGTTTCAACAAATGAGGTGTCATTCGATTTGTTTCAATTATAGGAGTGACATGAACTTATTATCTACCAAAATTCCATGAACGGTTAATAAGTTAAGGAACAACAAGTTTAGCAGTCGGGATTTTTAAAGTGTCAAATTCTGCAGCGTGTTAAAATAATTCTCAGATTTTTATATTAAACTTCCCTGTGAGAATTTGTCGATTATCTACAAGTTACAACTGATGTGAGCTACGTCATAGTAAGATAATAATTTTAATCTCATGCTTTTACTAGATATCTGTGTTTATGCTGTTAACCGATCGATGAGAAGCATAACATTAGATAATTTGATAAAAAAGCCATTCTACGTAAAACAATGACGTAGAAAAATCACGCCGAGAAAAATGCAAATGTTACCAAACGGTACCAAACACTCATACAGTGCCTAAATTAAGACATAAACCATAGAAAAATATGCTCTACAGGTAGGAACGTTTAGCATCGGCTCGAAAAGAGTTACTAATAACTTATTTAACTCGAAAAATATGTTAAAACATGAACAAACCGCACAGTCAGTGAGTAACACAAGCAAACCACAGAGCTTGCCAAGAGACAGCGGATGTTGACTTTAAATATCACAAAACTTGAAATATTTAAAAGGAACAAACCAATTTTTGTATTTATTACTTTTCACACAAGAAATTATACCAGTGATAATACGTTCTTGAAACGCGGAGATTTTAAAGTTTTTTTGTTTCAGCTGACCTCCATTTTTTGACTACGCGTTTATCTGTAACAGGTTTGTTAATAATGGTTTAACCTTATAAAATCTGATTGAATTAACCGATGCTATTTTTGTAATGTATTCATGAAATGTGTCGAGCAACCTTAAGGGGGGTTTCTTTTTCGACAATATGATAAGATTTTTCTACGAACCCACATGTAGAGGAAAAGATCTGTTCTTTAACGATAGATAGCAAACATATTACAGACGTATTCATATGTCCAATCTTTTGTAATATGGCTCAATAATGACGAAATAATAGTTTTACAGTCAAGAAATTTTACAAATTAACAATAGAATAAAAGAAAAGCTACAATACATCCCCTAAATTACTTGGTTGGAACTTATTCAGCACAAAGTTTATCGCTAACGATCCAACGTGGCATGGTTTGGATCAAAAAAAATATCTAACCAAGCCGTATGAGAATTCAAATTTAAGTTTAATACATTTTAGTGTACCCAAAAAACATTCCACGAAGACATTATTCAAGAAGATAGAGTCATAGGTTGACTTGCGCGGACCTGCAAGAATTTAAGCTAAATCGGGTTAAAATATTATATTTAACATATATAGTATGTTTCTGTCACTCTGATATAAATTGACAGTGATGGCGGGAAATGTTTGACCGACTACCCAGCGAATTCCGAGTTAAATTGGTAATTCAGGTCTGTGCAAGTCGGCTTTAGATAGAAACAGAAAATTAATCCCGGAAAAGGATACTTTATTACAAGTTTAAAGAGCACTTTATTACAAGTATAAAATAAAAATGTTATCTGTATTAATTAAAAATTAATTGCCGAAAGCCGGAGTTCCATCTATATGGCACCGTATCTTTTTTCATCGCAGCAAGTCTGGTGTCATTATTTTTTGCTATTTTGCCGCCAACGCAGGCTGAGGTTAGTAACGTTGGAGTGGATTACTGACTTTTGGGCGGTTCCACGCAAGCTTTTTCAAGATTTTTTATCGAATTTTTGCAGTAACTATACTATTTCCATTTCTTTATTTTCTCGATGACAGTTCTATCTATCTCGTTTATCGATATAGCTCCATCCCTATCAGTTTCTCCGACTCTGGTATTATATAACCTTGTACTTGTACCCTCCACGGGAAGGGCAGGAGGATAAAAAATGCTCTGACGCATACTCTGGCGCGCGCGATCCAGAGTTATGTGGGACCCATCCCGTCGCCTACCAGAACCACTACCCACTAAAAAACCCCCTGTCGGCTCGTGCATTTTTGCCACTCAGCCTTCATCTGAGCGACGGCCAATTGGAGAAAGAGGCCGCGCTAGCGGGGCCCATAAGGGGTCACCCGCTGGGATTTACATAGCACTGAAGGTGCTCAAAATTAAAGTAAATAATAAAAACATTAAAAATTTAAAATAAAGTTGCATTAATTCGGATTTATGTTAGAATTAGAATTTACGTTAGAATTAGAATTTGCGGCCTGAAGGGCCTCGAGATCTAAAGTTAATTGCGTGGGTTCGCCCGTGTGCGCGTTTCTCGGTCTAGCGACTTTATATACCAAATCTAAGACAGGAGCAGTATATGAGACTGAATTTCGAACTAGAGGATTGGGATGGGATTCGGCGCGTTGGAAGAACGATTCTGAGAGTGTTTTTAGGTGCTGTTGCACTGTAGGTAGTTCAAGATCTCTGTGCAGGTCCGCATTGCGCACGTACCAAGGTGCGTTTGTGGCCCTGCGGCAGAAGAGGTTTTGGACTACCTGCAGTTTGTGCAGGACGGAGGGTTTGGCGTGGGCAAAGACTGGCGAGGCATATGTCATGACTGGCCTAACGCAGACTTTATAAAGCGTACGTTTGTTTCTGAAGGACATTTTACTTTTTCTACCTAACATACTGTAAAGCCGGCCTAGGTAAAAACGTGCGAGTTTCGTTACTCTATCGACGTGAGGGTTAAAAGAAAGCGTCTGGTCTAAGGTGACGCCTAAATATTTGGTATTGCGCTTCCAGGGGATGGGAGTGCCTTGCATTCTAACTTGGAGATTGTCGGCGATACGACTGCGTTTGTAGTCGAAGTAAACCCCAGAGCTCTTCTCTGGGTTCACATCGATACGCCATTTTTGAAACCATGTGCCGAGGGCGTTTACAGCCTTTTGGAGTCTGGTGGTGAGACCCGGGACTCTGCGGCGTTTGGTGTAAAGGGCAGTGTCGTCGGCAAAGAGGGCGAGTTCGACGCCTTTCGACGGGACGGGGATATCGTTAGTGTACACGGTGTACAATAGAGGGGCGAGGACTGAGCCTTGAGGGACTCCAGCCTTTATGAGACGGGGCGCGGATATCGTGCCTTCGTGTTTATATCGAAACGTACGGTCTTTAAGAAACGACGCGATTATTCTAACTAGTCGACCCGGTAAGCCTATTTTATAGAGTTTAAAAACGAGGCCGCTGTGCCAGACTTTATCGAAAGCCTTGGCTACGTCAAAGAAAACTGCGATCGTTTTAAAACGCCGCGGATAGAAACCTTCGAGTATGTACTCGACGATTCGATGGACTTGCTGAGGGCAGGAGTGCTTAGCGCGAAAGCCGAACTGATGAGGAATTATGAGAGGATCGCCATCCGTTGGAAACAGATGGTTCCGCATTCGAGAGGGTATGACTCTCTCAAGAAGTTTGGACATTGCCTTGAGGAGGCTGATGGGTCTGTGGTTAGCCGGGATATTCAGAGGTTTACCCGGCTTGGGAATGCCTATGACTGTCGCTTCTTTCCAAGCTTTTGGAAAGTAGCTAAGGTCGAAGCAGGCATTGAAAATGATAGCTAACAAGGTAAGCACCTGTTGAGGCAGGTGCTTAAGTGCGTGGTTGGAAATACCATCCGCACCCGGAGCCTTTTTGGACTTTTGACTTTTGATGAGAAGCGAGATTTCATCATTAGAGACTGTGACGGGGTCGGCGGTGATGGGGAGAGAGTCTCTACGGAGAACTTCGTCCTCCACCGCTTTGATGTGAGAGGGATTCGCGGGTTGCGTGCTGGGCGAGCATTGAGACGCAACGCTGTCAGCGAAGCATTCGGCTTTCTCTTCGTCTTCGAAGGCGATAGAACCATCGGGACGAGTAACAGGAGGGACGTGAGAGGCGGCGTCTACGCGTAAGGCTCGGGCCATACTATAATACGCTTGGTGGGACGGGGAGATATTCGCCATGAGATCGTTCATCTGGGCGTCTCGGAGTTCCGCGAGGCGAGATCTAACTTTGCGTTGTAGCTGATTCGCAGCTGTTCTATAGGCGGGCGTGGGATATTTCTTGGCTCTCCGGAGAGCCGCGTTCTTGGCTTTAATAAGGTTGCTAATGGCTAAGGGAAGCGTGGGTTTGCCTTTCTTAGCAACCTTTTCGTTTACACTGATGGCTGAGTTGATAGCATCAGTGAGAGAATTTACTGATGAATCTGTTTTATCCGGGCTATCTAATTGATCGAGCGAGATCGCGAGCGGAGAGTTCGGGGCCTCTAAGGCTGAAACTATCGTATTTTTAAAACCTTTCCAGTTGGTAAAGGTCTTAGGAGAAGTGGCATTAACGTTAGGCGGTCCTAGCACGAGGGAGATGGGGCGGTGGTCAGAACCTAGGTCATCGAGCGGTTCGATAGACCTGAGATCGAGGTCGATTTGCTTGATGATTGCAAAGTCGAGGATGTCAGGAGAGTAGTTCGGGTTGTCGGGATAGTGAGTGGGAGTGATGGGGGAGACGACGTCTAAGTCGAGTGAGTTGGTGATGTCGAGGAGAGCGATACCGCTTTGGTTGGTTGATAGGCAAGTCCAGTCAGTATGTTTGGAGTTAAAGTCTCCGAACATAATGACTGAACGGCCGAGGGCGAGAATGGTCTCAAAGTCGCTGCGGATAGGTTTGGTGCCACAAGGTATGTAGACTGAAGCTATGATGATGGTCGGATGACCAGTCAGAGCCAATCTAGATACAGTGGCTTCCATGTTGAGGAGAGGAAGGGTAGGGAGAGGAAAGCAATGGAATCCTCTTTTGTAGTATATAGCAGTGCCGCCAAAACCGTCGGAGTTGGGCCTATCATTACGAGTAAACGCGTACTTAGGAATAGCGAATCCCCTGGAGCGGTTAGGAGTGAGCCATGTCTCCTGGAGAAGTAATAAGTCTAGGTCGTTGTTCTGAAGGAACAGTTTGAGCTCAGGAAGGTTGGTACTTAAACTACGAACGTTAAAAGATACTAGGGATAAGCCCTTTGGTTTAATACGACCGGACGCGGGATTTGCGGGTCTAGACATTATAATTTTGTTATTTTTGAGTTTATACAAAAAATTAAAATTTATAACGAACTTAGAAGCGAGTGATGCTTGGCTAACGCAAATAAACGCTCTTGAGGAGAGCGGGCGGCTCGCAGTTTGCGTGCGAGTACGGAAATTTCGTTAATGTCGACGTTTTGGATGACGTCGAACACGGTCTTCATGTCCTCAGCCAACGAAGACTGAGATGCAGAAGACGGAGCGGGACGCGGCCCTACGGAAGCTACGGGAGCTGGGATAGGTCGGGAAGCTGCAGGCGGGACGGCCGGACGCTGCCTCCAAGACAGAGCCGGAGTAGGCGTCGGCTGAACGGGCTTTGCTTCCGGGGGACCCCGGTTGCGCAGCGGCGGGAAGTTAGCGGGAGTGAGCGGCGGCGCCGGTTTAGGCGCGACCCTCTTGGCGGTGGAGCGCGGAGCGCGCAGGCAACCCCTGTAGTTAGCAGTGTGGCCGAACTGGCCGCAGAGCACACAGGCAGGGGGGGAAGTGGATTCGGGAGTGCGAGTGCACTCCTTCGTTATATGAGGATCCAGGCACTTAACGCACCTGGGGGAGCTGAGCAGTTAGCCGCTGCGTGGCCATAGAGCTGGCAGCGGTGGCACTGCCCAGGGTGACCGCGGGGGTTGGGACGCTCGACGGAGATTTTTGAGAGTCCGCAAATTGTGCGAGCCTCTCTAAAGATCTCCTTCGAGTTGGGAGTGTTAGACAGGATAACTAGAGCTAAAGGAAAACGCCTACCGCGGTTGGAGTGCATCTTGTGCACTGCTTCGGCCGGGAAACCCTGGGACCCGGCCGAAGGGGTCCGGCCCTCGAGGATTTCTTCTTTCGCGAGCTCGAACGGGACGCCCCGTAGTACTGCGCGGATCTTACGCTCCTCCGGGAGGGCGTAGGTGTGATAAGCGATTTGTTTTAATGAAAGTTACCTGGTGAATGCGCGAAAGTCGTCGATGGTCGCGACCTGGATTTTAATTGAATCGCCTGCGTTGGTTGCTTTAAGATAGTTAATTTTTTGCTCTTTGCAAAGATTTGATACTACGGTCCATCGCGCTTTTTCGCGGAGAAAGACGGGCGGAGGGAGCTGAGGCTTCGGCGGGACGGGAGCGCAGCGCGTCGCTGGCTTCGATGGGACCGCCGGAGACGCGGTTGCTGGGGCGCGGGGGCTGGTGTTGAAGACAGGCTTTCTTAGAGCGCTTCTTGGAGCGCTTGGCGACTAGCTGGAACGCGGGCTCAGGAGAGCCGGTTAAGGTGACGGCATCTGACGACGTATCAGACGCGGGTTCGGTGTCGCTCCCGGGAGCGGTACGCTTGCGACGCGACGCGTGAAAGGATGCGACCGATTCGCAGTCCATCTCGGACGAGGCGGGAGACGCGGGAGAGCTGTAGACCTGAGGGGTCTGGATGTCGGAGGCCTGAGGGGCCGGGGACGCGATAGTTGCCTGTAAGGCCTGCGTTAGTACGTCATCTGGGATGGGGATGCCGGACGCAGCGAGCGCCTGGGCGAGCGACCTAGCAAAGTTTACCAAGCTTTGTTGGTCCATTGGAGGGCTTGGTCCTACGATATATGATATATAATATATATAAAAATGCCTAGGTTCCCTAGAAAACCTAGCACCTAAACCTCCCTACCCGCGGTAGGGGGGCTGGGGACGACGCGAAGTGGTGCCCCTAATTCGGACAGCACTGTACCGTCACCCTGGGAAAGGCCCAAGTGCAATGTGATCGGGTCAGCCGGTTTCTCCTTGGCCTGAAGGGCCTTGGAAGCGCACGGGGGCAACGCTATCAGGCTTAGTTGTCACCGTTAAGTATCCACCTGATCAAACGCGAGTCTACTACGGAGTGTGTTGCCAATAAATTGACAACAAAAACCGGCCGTAGACCTGACGAAGTTGGGTTGCACTAAAAGTGCGGGATTGACTACGTTACGACCGGCCGGAGCCGGCTGCAGAGCGAGTCTCTGACTACGTGACAGGCGCCAAGCGTCAAGTACGCAGCCAGAAAAACAGCCCGAGTCTTGCGAACCACTATCGAATTTAATCGACCGTGGTAAGCTCAACCCTGTTGTTGCTGCACTCACCGAGGTGAGATTTTTAATTCGAGGGGTGCACAGAGTGCGGGATTTACTACGTTACGACCGGCCGGGGCCGGCCGCAAAGCGAGTCTCTGACTGCGTAACAGGCGCCAAGCGTCAAGTACGCAGCCAGAAAAACAGCCCGAGCCTCGCGAACCACTATCGAATTTAATCGACCGCGGTAAGCTCAGCTCTGTTGTTGCTGTGCAAGAGACCGACTTACTTGCAGCCGATCGAAACCGGCCGCAGCGTAAGCCCTGCAGAGGCTATCTCAATTCGTCGAGGACGAAGCGAGATTTGTACGAATCCGGCGTATGAGTATTGCTAACGAGTTGTCGTCGTGAGACGACAATCGTGACTCAACAGCTGGAGCGACCGCGAACGCGTCCGAGCGGGGCCGGACGCAGAACGGATATGAGAGTGGCGTTTGAGTATTGCTACGAGAGAAGTCGTGAGACAACAATCGTGACTCGGCAGCCGGGAGCGACCTTCAACACGTCCGAACGGGTCCGGACGCAGATCGGGTCTCCCTTGTACGTGTGTAAACGTCATATTTTTATACAATAATGCATACTTATTGAAAAAAAAACGCTCGCACAAGTTTTCCCAGGAGCTGTCATCGAGAAAATAAAAAAATGGATATAGTATAGATAAGCTGATATTATTTGTAAAACCTAATATTGACATGTATTTCTACATCAATTATTTGAATGAATTTACCATGAATTTTTAAAACTTTTTATATCTGGGAAATTCAAAATCAAATCAAAATCAATTTATTGCAGAAATATGGTAACATTTCGGGGTCTACATAATTTTTGCAATATTAACCTAAAACTATCTAAAATTACTCTACAGTTCATTATTTTATATTTGATACTATTATATTACTATTTATAATTATAATCACAAAATACTTATTCTTTAAGTTCTTTAAGAGAGCACAATTATTTAATACTTAATATTATTTTTCATGTCAAATTTACTATTAAAAAAAATCTTTTATATCATAAATATATTGTTCCATAAGCCATCGGCGTAGAATATATTTAAATTTATTTAGTGCCAAAGCTTTTATGTTTTATGGTAATTTATTAAAAATGTTTATACACATAACTAGGCAATTTCTGCTACATATTTCGGTTTTAACATACGGAAGATATAATTTATTTGGAAATCTAATATTAAAACACATGACCTCTTTTTTTTTTTAACAAAACGACGTTGTTTCGTAAATATACATACTTGGAACGGTTAGAAGTTTCATACCTTTAAACAAAGGCTTGCAGGTTATCCACGAATCAACATCAGCTATTGCTCGAATACATTGCTTTTAAGATATGAATGCTTTATTTATTTTAACCGAGTTCCCCCAAAGCAGAATACCATACCTTAGCATTGAAGCAACATAGCCATGATACGCTCTGAGTGCCGTTTCTTTATTTGTGATTTTATTTCGTTTCCATAGGACATAGGCGAACCTGTTTAAGTTAGAACAAACATTTTCTACATGTAAGTTCCACGAACAGTGTAGGTCAAAAAGTATACCTAAGAAAGAATAGCTATCTGTTTCTTGTATTATTTGGTCATTATATTGTATGTCAATTTTGGTTCTTTTGCCCCTCTGTTTTAAAATTGTATAAACTAAGTTTTTGTCATAATAGGTCTTTACCTATGAAACTGCCGTTTTGCCGTACTGGCCATTTCAAATGAAAATATTTTTTTTTTGACTGATAATTCTAAGTTCAAATTAATTTAATTTGACAAACATGGAATTCTTTTTCTAAAATCGTCATTTGTTTAATAGTTAGTGTTTTGTTTTCAACGCATTAGAACATTTTTCGTCATCATCGATAAGTTAAAAATTCGAGTAATTATGGACTATGAGTACCGTCGTGGCAGCAAAGCGGCACAAGCGGCACGCAACATCAACGACGTTTACGGAGCGAACACTACAAACGAACGCACCACCCGTTATTGGTTTACCCGCTTCCGTTCTGGAAATTTTGACCTGAAAAATGAACCCCGTGGTCGTCCGAAAACTTTGGTTGACAATGACGAATTAAAGGCAATTGTGGAAGCTGATGAAACTCAATCCACGGCTGAATTAGCAGCAGCTTTCGACGTTAGCATCAAAACAATATTGGTCCATTTGCGTCAAATTGGCAAGGTAAAAAAGCTTGACAAATGGGTACCCCACGAACTCAATGACCACCAGCGCGAAGTACGCGTGGCGACGTGCCTTGCACTGCTCAGCAGGCATACAAATGAAGGAACTCTGAACCGCATTGTTACTTGTGACGAGAAATGGATCCTGTTTGACAATCGTAAGCGCTCAGCAAGTTGGTTGGACCCTGGTTCAGCACCCAAACAATGCCCTAAACGAAAACTTACCCATAGAAAAGTGATGGTCACTGTTTGGTGGTCTAACGCGGGTGTAATTCATCACAGCTTCTTGCCAAACGAGACAAGCATTACTGCAGATGTGTACTGTGAAGAACTGAACACAATGATGGAGAAGCTCGCACGTCTCCAACCAGCTTTGGTCAATCGTTCGGCTCCACTGCTCCTGCACGACAACGCGCGACCTCATACTGCACAGCAGACGGTCTCCAAGCTACAAGAGTTGGGGTTGGAAGTTCTCCGTCATCCGCCGTACTCACCAGACCTTGCGCCTACAGACTTCTACTTTTTCCAGAATTTGGATAACTTCTTGGCGGGAAAAAAATTCAATACCCGAGAGGCAGTACAAAATGCCTTTGAAGAATTTGTTGCCTCCCGTCCAGCTGATTTCTTCAAGAAAGGCATCAATAAGCTACCAATGCGTTGGCAAAGATGCATTGATTGCATGGGTGATTATTTTGATTAATAGAAATAAAAAATATATAAAAAAATTACGCTTCATTTATTTCGTGAAAAACGGCAATTTCATAGGTAAAGACCTAATATTAATAGTCAAATTATTACATTTAAGTCAAAATTGATTATGTCAAAAATTGCAATATTGATAATGTTATTTATTTAAAAATTATACAATTATTAAAGTTATTGTTTGAATTGTCAGGTTTATAATAGAAATGTCATCTGCATATAAAGTCATGTGGAAGTTTGTGCACTACAAAGCAGCAAGGAGATATAAACGACACCGAACGTCACCTAATAGATGTATTACACATTAATCATAGTTTCATTAGTAAATTTATAAAACGAGAAAAAATCTGTTCCATTTTGTAGCTATCGATGTTAGGATACTTGACATTGATATTTAGATCTACCATCAAGAGGCGTAACAAACTAGAAATCCTAAAAATAAATTGTCTTAGGAAGCAGCGTAAGATATTACGAATGATTCCTGCTTGAGCCATGCAAATGTGAATTATTAGCAAATCTAATCAGTCTTTATTACTTAATTTTACGTTATCTTTCAATGTTTCATTGTATTGTGACAAACATAATTTACTATCATTTATTGTGCATATATTAGTGTCATGAGGACTGTTGTAGCAAGTTTTAATCACCGCGTTGGCCTCTAAATGAGTATCAGGGTCTGTGAGGATCAAGGATCTTTCCTCTAATTTTATTTAGGGGCATAATTTAGCAGTTGTTCGCACAACCATGATGTATTCGGATTTTATCAGACAAAGATTGCTCTGGATTTCTAATAATCCCTTTGACCAGGACAGCTCTGTTCCCGACAGAAAGTTCCCGGTTGTGGTGTAGCAACAATACGGACTGTTTTGTACGAATCATTCAATAACATCACCTCCATCACAATGAATAAGTATAAACAAGGTTTATGCTCGTACATCTTTTTTAGTTATGGTAGCTCTGTAAACCGAAATAGCCGAACTAACAGCAGAAATAACGAGAAAACATAAATAACAAAGCTCTTAAACTGTACAGATTATGGGCGTGTAAGAACATACACGGATACAATTGTAATTAAAAGAAACTACTTAAAATATTTACAAATCTAGAATGTACACATAAGATAAAAATACGCTACGAATAAAATACTACACCTGAACTAGAATCTATTGAAGATGTTAGTTTATTTTCGATTAATTGACAATCAAAAGAAAACGCGTTGTAATCTTAATTTCAACCAAGTTCATGGAGGGCGATTCTGACGTAAAACTTAATGTTTATTTCTTGCCTGAATAATATTTTGTCTTTCAGAATGACAATAGCAGGTATTAAATTAACAGCAGGTACTCGTTAAAACACGGCAGTATTTAAATTAAAGTAGGTACTTACTTGATTCCCTTTAAGAAAAAAAATTACATTATGTTCAACAATGTACTTTATAAATTAATTGAATGAATTTTAAATAGTTACATTAAAGTGGGATACTTATACTTTATTTTAATGATTTCTGTAAATTGTATGCCACTTTCTTGTTATTTTGTACAGCGAATACCAAATTATGCTCTTGGTTTATATGTAGTAATGACAATCATCTGTAATCTTGACCCGGGGACTCGAGTCTTGGAATTGTTGAAAATAAATAAAAATAAGATTTTCCTCAGGTGTCCTGTATACTACCGTAACAATTAAACCACATTGTATAACTATTAATTACTAAATATGACGGCCTGTTTGGTGTGGAGGTAAGTACCCTTGCCTTTCATGCCAGAGGTCCCGGGTTCGAATCCTGGTAGAGGCAGATATTTTATCATATTTGCTTTCTAGTCATGGATGTGTATGTATGTTTATTTAAGTATATTTCTAATATTTATATATGAAAAAAAAATGTCTATGTGTGTTTCTATATTTCTTAAGTTTATTTATCCGTTATCTAGCATCCATAACACAAGTTCTTAATGATACTTAATTTGGGCTAGATGATGTGGTGTGATTGTTAGGAATATATATATACTATAGTACCCAACCACCCCGTGAGCACTTTATCTCCTAAACGCCAACCTAAGCATGTGGCTGGAGCCTCTCAAGTTATAATTAGTTGCTAGTCCACTGTTTTACTTATCCATGATACTGGTAAAAGTGAATAGAGGATCCATATGATCAATAGAGACTTAAAAATATATCAATTTAAATTATATTATGAAAAAAAACCAAATTGCTTCCGGGTATCAACGAATAGAAACGCAATCTGTTGGCCTTCATTAAAGATAAAACAATCCTAATTTATTGATAAAAGAAATGTAATAATAACCGGTGGGCTATCAAATCATATCTAAATTATTTACAGTTTTATCAACATTATGGATTTTAATAATCAGTGTAATCTAATACCTTATTTATTTTGTTTTGTTTGTTGCAGATAGTTCGCAAATAACTTCCCCAGCCACCATGAACATGTATTGAGTTTGAATGCTATTAAATTAATTTAATCATATCGAGGTGTCGGTAAAGGCAGCAAAATGGCGAGCCACAATATAGAAATGACGGTGGATAAGAACATGAATGTAGACAAGGAGAAGACCAATAACGAGGTAATTGATGTTTTTTGTCTATTTTACAGTTAAGAAGCTACAAATCCACAAGGATACTACAGATAAACTTTAAAAACTGGTTATACATATAATGAATTTTTCCGCGGCACTTATATATACAGGGTATAACATAAGGGGAAGCATAATACTTAAAGGTCAGTAAATATACCATTGTTAGAATATACGGTAAAAGAATTGAAGTTATTGGGGCTGGTTAAGACTTCCATAATTTTTTATTTAAATTTTTTACTTCAACATCTTTGAACTTGACATATTGTTGAGTATAAGCAATAATTTGTGTGCTTTAGAATATTGACATTCGCTTTTATTTGTTTTAGTATACTTTGACAATTTTACACTCTTGCATTTGTAAATACTGCTTGCTTATCTGTCTTTTTTGAACGAAAACAAATCTACTGTTGACATTGGAGTTCAAGTTCTGTTGATAATGAGGTATTATGCACTAGGAATTTTATGAAAGATTTATTCTTTTTATTTATAAACTTATCAACAAATTTTGTCAACCCTTGTCCCGTTATCAACGATATCAAACTTTAGACCAGGCTCACGTGATACCCAATGTGTTGTAGTAATCTGGTAGTTACTTTGATTTTAATATCAAATCTACATGATTTTTATTTTACGTTCCGTTGCACACTGGACTACTTTTATTTTTAACTCATTATTAAAGTTCAAAAATAGCTTATTTTGTAATATACACAACGATACTTCACCTTGAATTATCCTGTAATTATACTTATATATTTTGTAGTTACTTATATGAATTTTGTAATTACTTAAATAACAAAACTAATCGCAAAAGCAAATATTTTCTTTTTTTGTTTTGTTATTATATTTTAGTATTCTTGATTGTTGTATTTCTAAAATATTTACGAGTTACGTCCTGTGTGTCTAATAATTATCGAACTTTTTAGTTTTAACTAATTAGTTTTCCGCAACCAAATTGAACATTCAACTTTTGACCATTCGTTTAGAAATTTTATCGTGGTGAAATTTTATTTATATATTTATGTGAAGGTTATTCTTGGCAATTCATCTCAAAAGTTACCTACCATCTAGTTATTATTTTTACCGGTTGAGGATTCAAGAGGAAATTGGATTTTCTCTATGCAGCTTGGAAAATTTCGAGTATCCTTCATTACCTAACAAGCACACCAAAGGTTTATCTGCGTGTTTGTTATCTACAAAGCCTTTCAGTAACGAATTCGAAGTCAACAGCTCATCAACCTACCACAAAATCTAAAATGTCCTCAATTGATTTTTAACCTACAGTTTACCAACGTAGAGTTCACACTCAATTGAGGAAATTCGACATTTTGTCATAGGTTGACGTGCTGTTTACTATACAACCCTATCATGTTTCTTCTGGTAGTTGCTAGTCCCGCACGTCTCTTGTGTGTAGCGGATCACAATATTTGGACCTACCTATCAATACCAGATAAATACGCACACCAAATTAATACAGTAATAATAAATTTTTTATTTAACCTACTTGAAAATTGACGTTCTGTTTGTTTATCTAGTGTTATGATATCTTACTAGAAGTTACCACGGAATCTAATGTGAAATTAATGATATTGATAACAAGCTGATCCTTAATTTCAATCGTCATTATGTTTCGTTGGCTTATGGAAGATTTCACTGCCCGAGTTGTTGCAGCGATTAATCATAAATACCGATGTACTGACTCCAGGAGCAATTGTTCATTGAAATTTTTTATCGTAATTGTTTTGTTCAACTGCTTCCAGCGATTGCTCCTGAGAATTGTTCTACATGATCTTTACTTTGTCAAAGATGTTTACTTTATTTTCTCCTTAATTACTATTGTTGTGTGCATCTTATAAATTATTGTTCTCAATAGTTGAGTGCAAAAAAAAATAGAGGATATCGAAGTAGTTTCTTGATTTGAGTTTGTACGTATAAGTATTCAGACATTTATGTTTTTGCAGCCAAGCAGGACTAGGTCAAAATGTTTATAAAACCTGAATTTGTCGTGACAGTTAGAATAACTTTTGACCTTCAACGGGACTTGGAGGTGGGCCACAATTTTATTTTATTTTCATCGATTGTGGTAACTGTAAAACTCGTTTTAATTCAGAGACATTGGCATATTATTTAAGATCAAGTTCTTTTTAATTGCTGAGTTTGTAATGCGCTCTTGGTTCTCGAAATACCATGTAAATACATAGTCAGAATTGACATACTTTAATTTTGAATATATTATATTGTTTCAACCTAACTTTAGCCATTCTATTAAGTATACCGTGATCTATGGAGTTATGTCAGTCTGAGGACCTAAAATTTAACCATATCGGCTAGGTATTTCCTTTCCTATTCCCTATTACGAATCATCGAGGCTAGGCAAGGCACGTATTTGGCCACTTTGGCATCCCATTCTTTGTTTAAATACACGCTGTTGCCTTTGTACATACAACATACTTTGTACATACATATCAACGATTTTGCTTTGTTGTGTTATGAAGATATCAATGGATATTGGTAATTATTTACGCTTTAGATAAAATTGCTCTATTCATTACCTAATTAATATAGTATGAATTATGATTAGGAAGACCCGAGTTTCTATAGATAAAATAGGTAATTTAAAAGTGATAACTATGTTCGTTAGTGTGTTGGATGGCATTTGCTGTTATAAATTATAGTATTTAAGTAAAAAATTGTTTCCGAAAAAATGTAGGTATTACACACACTTTTATATTTTAAACTTGCATATAAGAATATTATTTTATGTTGTAAGTATTGCGGAAGCTAAGTTGTTAAGTGACGACGTAAGAAAGTGGACGAGCACAAATACTGCCTTGAACAAGAGGCTGTTTGTCGGACAAGTTCATAAGTGTGAAGATGATTTTTCAGACATTGTTAAATATCTAAACTATGAGGCCAAAAATTTCACAAATTGTGACTTTACACAATGTGTTTTTTCTAGTCACCTTGAAATGAAATGAAATGAAATATTTATTTCTCAACATTGACAATAACTTGTTCTTATTGACGTCAAATAAAACATGATTCTACCACCAGTTCGAAAAAAAACCTTCGTGAAGAAGAACTGGCAAGAAACTTCACGGGTATATTTTTTTCAAAATAATTTTACAGAGTCTCTTTATGTCTATACATAATTATTATTTTCTGCATCTGTTAGCTCGGCAAGTCTCCCCCCAAGTATCCAAACGACGAACACCCTCAAACGGCACCCGTTCACGAGTTAACGCGGGATCCAGCCATCGCCCTCCTCAACCATATTAGAGGGAAGTGAACCTTAGAAGTATATACTTATTGAAGTATATTACCTGATGTCCACATATAAGTTACTTTATTTTAAATCCTACTATTATTATTAATTATTAATATTATAAATGAGAAATCGCGCAAAATCGGCCGTAAGGATTTGGATGAAATTCCGCATATCAATAGAATATGGCCTGGAATAACATACTTGTAGTATAGGCCTACTTATGTCCCGAAATTTTGTAATTCTAGAAAAAAAAGCTTTTCCTTATTTCATGGAAAACTGGGAGCAAAGCGGCCAGCAATACTTAGTATCAGTTTATATGCATTTTAATAATGGAGGACAAGGTTTTACGCGTCTTACAAAGCAAGCATGCGCGTTAATCATTTAATTACTATATTCTGTAAAAACGCGTTAATAATTGTGTGCAAATTATGCTAATTCAATGTAACATCACGCTAAGGATTATTACAAGCAATGTCTAGAATATGTGATAAAACCTTAATTACCTGTTTTGATACCTGAATAGCGATAATAAGATACCTACTTACTTATAATAACATAAAAAGCGTTTCACGCGTTTAGCTCCTGTGGGGCAGTTTTCGTTCAGTGACATTATATCTTAAATTCGAAAGCAGGTCTATGAACATTTTTATATCTATGCCGTTACAAGGTATCCCCGCATGTCGGTCGGTAACTTCGTAAAATGTAGGGTTTGGCATTAGTTTGACATCCCCAGAATATCAAATTGTTGTCGGATTCAATTTATGCATTTACTTAGAAACATTCTTTGATAAAGACGTGACATAATCATATGTTATAATTAATTAAAGAACCCTAATAGATTTCGATAAAACAAATACCTAATAAAATATTCTATTAATCATTCAATGAAGTTGTTTGTAGCGTGATTTGCTATTGCTATTGCTATTTTATAAAATAAGGGTCCCTTGCTTGCTTAGAATAAAACAGAATAGAGTTTTGTTTTAAGCAATCTAGAAGATGAATTCGGTTAATAACTGTATATAGATAGCGTGCATTTATCCCAGTGTCAAAAGCACTTTCTAAGTACCTACACACGTGTAATATTTTAAATAGAATTTAATTAGCACTTTTGAGCCACTCCATAATTGATTGATTGTGGATGGTAATAAATATAATCGGAGATACGCTTTATATACCTTCTCATTAACCGCTTGATACAAACCTAAATAACGCTTTTTTTTTGTTAAAGAGGACCAACCCAATAACAAAACATCTTGTTAAAGTGAATATAACGCTTCTCATATTTCATTTTAATATATATAATGACAGCTCCATGGTCTGACAGAAGTTGAAGATGAGAAGGATTTGGATGTCATACTCCTCAAAAAATTTACAATCATCTCATATTGCTAAAAAAAAACATGGACAATCATTTAAGAAATCTGCGCAAATGCTTAATTTTTTGAAGAGAAATACCATAGGTTTTAATGATAACAACTAAATACTTCTTTATAATGCACTTGTGCGTAGCCAGCTTGAAAATGCCGGCTCTGCTTGGTCACCATACTGCGCCGTGCAGCCGCAGCGAGATGAACACATTCAGCATGCTCTCAGCAGGCACTTGGCTCTCTGCTGCTCCTCCCATCAGAAACCCAATCTTTGCAATCCAATTCTTTAAATGTTTCCCCGCCCTCATACCACACCATATTAATTATTCTATACTCCACTCTCTAGAATTATATTCAATTTATCTCAAACTCTCTCCAATAATAAAATAATTCCAATGTTTTCCAGGACTGGAACGCCGTGATGGATATTATATAGGTACCTTTTTTTTTCGAAATGGACAGTTTATTTATGGCCCATAGGCCTTTTAAATTTCACCGGACTTGGTAGCCTAGCACTGACGGCACCTAGCTGGAATTTAAACTACTCCTACATACGATACGCCTAAGGGCACCCGAGAGGGTACAGACGTCGGCTTAGGACGTCAAATATTGAAACTACCACTGGTTCGGAAAGATCATCTACTGCCAAAGAACCAGCAAGAAACTCAGTAGGAATGCGTACGACGCGTTAGCCTGGCCCACCGGTAGGTTAGGCGATTCGAATGCCGTGTTGCCCTATTTCTAACTGGAACACCTGCGTTTCTTGTTGTAATATCATCGTCGGGATCTGTTAAGACGTTACGCGGACGCCTATAACGAACCGCCGCGTCTGGGTTGGCTTTTTATTCAGATTACTTATTGACCAGCGGGTTGGGATAGTGGGAAGCATTATCGAAATGGATGAATGCGGCTTTGTATTCAGATGACTTATTGACCAGTGGGTTGGGATGGTGGGAAGCATTATCGAACTTCATGAATGCGGCAATGGTGGGCAGCTCGAGATCCTTGTGCAGATCTAAGTTGCGGACATAGGGCGGGGCCCCGACGCATTTGCGTAAGAACCTATTTTGAATATCCTGTAAGTGATTGAGGTTCGACTTGCTGGCGTGAGCGAAAGCCACACTGGCATATGTCATGATGGGGCGGATGCAAGTTTTGTAAAGTGTAAGCTTATTTCTAAGCGACATTTTACTCTTCTTGCAAATTAGAGGGTGCAGCCTACCCATGACGAAGGCGGCTCGGTCCCGGACGCGTTTTATGTGATCCGCGAATGTTAGTCCACTATCTAAAGTGACTCCTAAATATTTGAATTTTTTAGCCCACCGATCGGAGTACCAAACAGGGTGATCTGACCTAATCTTTTGGGATCCAGCGGCGATCATTCGCCACCGAAACCCGCCTGGAAGATGCACTGATAGCAGTTAGGTGGTTGGTGAAAGCACCGATCGCTGCATTGGTCTCCTCGATGGATGACAATGAATCGGGAATGGTGTTCAGGTCGGGGCTGTCGGTTGCCTTAAGGGCTTCCGTTAGTTTGGCCCAATCAATATGTGCCCTCGTTTGAGGAACGGGGTCACTTGGGATACCTAGCTGCATGACTACCGGTCGGTGATCCGAAGTAAGTTGGTGGATGACTTCTACTGAGTGTACCGTTAAGTTAACACTTTGTAGGATTGCTATATCGAGAATATTGGGGCGATGATTTGTGTTATAGGGATAGTGAGTCGGTTCCCGAGGACCCACTTCATCACAGGTTAGCGAATCTAACATGTGATGAAGACGACGGCCGTTTGGGTTGGTAACTACGGAGTACCAACCTGAATGTTTCGAGTTAAAGTCACCAGCTAGTATTACGGAGGGACTCATATCGAGTAGCGACTGGAGGTCACTTTGAAGTATAGCTTTATGTGGTGGTTGGTAGATGGATGCCAGAGTGATTGGCTGATGGCCGCTCATCGCTATTCTACAATAGGAAACTTCGATATTCTCGAGCTGTGGGGGATCGACAGGTATACAGTGTAGTGACCTTTTGTAATAGATGAGGGTACCGCCTTTATCGGCGGTAAGCGTATTGTTACGAACGATGTTCTAGTTCGCTATTTTCGAGTCCTTGTGACAGGTTTCAAAAAGGTTTCCTGCACAAGTAAGATCTCGATATGGAATTTCATTACGCTGATGTTTGAGACCATCGGCATTGAAGTAGCCGATATTAAGGGACCGAGGTTTTAATCTAGAGGACGCCATTTAAAAGTTTAATTTATAGAATTTTTGGACGTTGGCGATAAGCGCCTGGTGTTCGATCGCGACGAAGCACGTCGCCTGGAAGTCACCCTTTGCGGCTCGTAGTTTGCGAGCCAAAGTGGTGATTTCTCCCAAGTCGAAACTTGAGGCGAATTCGCTTACAAGCGCGAAGACTGAAAGTGGCTCTCCATGGGACCTGGCCGTGAGAGGAGAAGGCATGCAAGCAGGTGCTAACCTGACTTGCTGTACCTGAGAAGATGGGAGGGTAAGGGCTGCCATGGGTTTACTCATCATGGTAGGTGGGGTCACCCATGCGTTCTTGGGAGGCGGTGGAGGACCGTGAGGGTCACATAGCGGAGGCTGCGGTTCATTGGGTGGGCCGGGCTTTGCAGCAGGAGCAGAGGGTAGACACCTTTGCTTTGCCTTCTGCGCCTTTTTGGGATTGGGCTTTGGGGCCCTGGGGCATCCTAGGTAATTGGCAGTGTGGCCAACCGACTTACATAAGACGCATGCAGGAGGTTCGACAGATTGCGGGGTTCGCGCGCAATCCGCAATGCCATGATCACCCAGGCACTTGACGCACCTGGGTTTGGCATCGCAATTTATGGCCGTATGGCCATAGACTAGGCATCTATGGCATTGGCTGGGTATACCACGTTTGAAAGGGATCTCGACGGTGATTCCCGAAAGTCGTGCTATTGTTTTAAGGTTAAAAATCCCCTTGCCCTCAGAGGTGTGATCTAGTGTTACCAACACTAGGTTATATGGCATACGATCTTTACCATACATACGGTGGACGGAAATGACCGGGAATTCCTGATCTTTAAGATCCTGGAGAAGGAACTCTGACTCAATCTCCTTCGGTACGCCTCTAAGGACGACGCGTAAAACGCGCTCCTCCTCGAGTGCGTAAGTCTGGTACTCAATGGATTTCTCATTCAAGTACTTAGTGAGGGCGCGGTGATCGGCGGGTGTGACGGTCGCTACGCGGATGCCGATCGCGGTATTTTTGGCGTGTGTATACGCGATTTTTAAATTTGACATATGTGTGCACACAGATGTCCACGCCGCTTTATCCCGGATGAAAATAGAAGGCGGATGCCGACCGGTTGGCTTGGTCTCGGGGGTAGGAGAGATATAATTTGAATTTGAGGCGGACATGGATTGCGGCGCCCGCTATTTCGGAGTTTTGGACTCGTCGCCGGATGAGTCCGAGGGCTTGGCCCTTTTTTGTCGTTTTGCGACGACGTTGAATCCATCGTTGGATTCGATGGCTTGGGCGGAAGCCAGGGTATCGCAATTCATCGACGATGAACTACGAGTGGACGAATCCACGGACGAGCGTGAGCTAGAACGATCGCGAGCTAAAACGATCGCGTGAGGGGTTGATAGATGCGGGTTGACGCGCCCGTCTCTCCTTTTTTGTCGGCGTTTTGGTTGTGGGTTTAAACCCACTTTCGAATTTTGTCCACATGTCTGGACATTGCGAGCGAACGAAGGCCATGAAGGCCTTCGATATATCTGCCTGCAAATAACTTAAAAACTAACCGTAGTTCGCCGAAGTCCGCTACCTGGAATCCTAAAAAGGGTACGCAGGTAAAGAGTTGACCGCGTTAGGGTCAACCTTTACCGACAAAAATAACATATATGCACGAAAAGACACAGATATGATAAAAATAAATATAAAAATAGAATAGTAAATAAATAAAAGTGTAGAAAGGAAATAATATATACAATAAAAAGGACTGGATCAGTACAAATTGGTTGTCACCGTAAGGTATCCTCTGTACTAAAACCAGAATACTTTACGCTGGGCACACACAGCACTCAGCACAAGCACAACACAGCACTTTGATCACTTTGAGAGCGCTCGGAGGGAGTAAAAAATCCAGAAAAACCGTATCACGGAGCCAACACGCTAGTCTGTGACGTCAGTAATCTGAGCGCCATTGAATATCGGGAAGGGACCGATCAATCGGAGTGGTCTTAGAACGTCCGTACCGGGCGGCGGTCGCAGCGAGAATCTTATATAGGTACCTTCAAAAGAAAGTTAAATGTCAAATCTGGGTCAGCAGTATTCTTATAAACATTTTTTTGTAAATCAATTAGAACTTTAATATCAATATTTATATATGTTTTATCTTATTTCATTATATTTTAAAAGGCTCATTTGGCAAAATTAACATTTTCTTGAATGACTAAAAGCTAATTAGTTATAAGCTTTCATGGTTAGTATTATTATAAGAAATTTTTTGTGTATCAATAAGAAATTTAATATCAATATTTATATATGTTTTATCTTATTGTATTATATTTTAAAAGGCTCATTTGGCAAAATTAACATTTTCTTGAATGACTAAAAGCTAATTATAAGCTTTCATGGTTGGTCATAATCTAAATTATAAATCGGTTACAGCACATTATCAAATAGAAACCTTTGCTACGGGCTAATATTTTTGGCTGAATATTTAATGTAGGGTACAGTCGGGGAAGTCAGCGGAGGCTCAGGCCAAGGTGTTCGTCGTTAGGATACTTGGGGGGAGGGAGACTTGTCGAGCTAACAGACGCAAGAATAACAATAATTTTGTACATTCATAAAGAGACTCTGTAAATTTATTTTAAAAAAAGTATACCCGTGAAGTTTTTTTCGAACTGGTGGCAGAATCATGTTTTATTTGACGTCAATGAGAACAAGTAATTCTCAATGTTGTGAAAAAATAAAAATGAAAGAAAAAGGCGAGATCGCTGTTCCGTCCTTTGTATACCTAGCTATACAAAGCGACAACACTACAGGGGAGTCGAATGCTAATCTTAACCTGCACAAAATTCTCCGACTGTACCCTAAGTTGTAGTATTCCATCTGTAATCATTGCTATGCATGCAATAATTGTCAAATCTTTAAATAAAATTTATTAAACTCATAAATACCTTCAAATATAGAATACTAGAGAAAGCCTTAACATATCAAAGGCCTCTGGATATTTTTACTGTCATTATTCATCTTTACTTTCCATCAGGTGGAAGGCACCTGCCAATTGTACATAAAAATTGTTTTTATCAGATAACATTATGTAAAACAAATCCTCAATATCTTTTTATCATCTAGATAACCGGTTGTTATTTAATACTCTATTTCAGAATTCAGTGCGGAAAGACTTGGAGTCAGGAAATGTTGGGGATTCGGACGTGGGGTTGACTCGGGTACTCATCATGGTGGTCGCTCTGCTGGTGCTAGTAGCCGCCTGCGCTGTGACTTGGGTATTCCAGGACTGGCAGACCAGCCTCCAGGTGCTGGCTATCCTGGTGGTGGTCTACGTTATCGCCTTCTACTACAGATGGATCTATATCGCTGCTCGGACAGCACCTAGAGATTTGAAGTGAGTATTTTTGTATAAACTTTTAATATTTCTTGCTAAGGATAAGAGCTTCTTAATATAGTTCGTCTAAACTTACTAGTCACTTACTTCTTTTTTATTTGGGTCTAGACCGTTTAATCTCTAATACGCTTATATAATAATAATAATAATAATAAATCCACAGACAAATACATCATTTGTATGGCCCCAATGTAAGCAGAGCTTGTGTTATGGATGACCATACAGCGAACTGGGGGGGGGGGCACCCGGAATAAACGTACATATATAAATATTAACAACCGTGACTCGAGAACAAACATCTGTGTTCACTACACAAATTAATGCCCCGGTCCGGTCAGGACTCGAAGCAGGGACTTCCGGTGTATCTCATTCACACACGGCGTACGGAAAACCTGAAGATCTGACTTCATTTAGCTAATATACAACATTTTTGTCAGAGAACAATAGGTCCACAACCAATAGTTTGCAGATTTCATTACTATGTGCACGTGAATATTTGCGGTATGGTGCGACGTCACGTACGTACGCATACTCTTAATAAAAAAGGATAAATATATTTAGCTTTTAATATATGGATCGTCATAGTAGAAAATATTGTTAGTCTCGATGTGTTTTTTATTAAAATTTAAAAGAAAATATATATTTTGTTGCAATTCTGATTTGTCTTTTTTTTAACTACTGTATTGTAGTGATAGTAAATTGTGTTTTCACAACCAAATATCAATACTATACTTTTTCGAATTTAGTCACCTACTCAATATCTGCGAATTTATTTTTTTACAACAGTAGGTAATTTTGATAATATAGTAGCGTTTGACTTCAATTTCTCCTTATAACTTCTCCTATTATATAATAAATTACTCTACATCCTGACTTTGTTTGTAAGCTTGTGAGTAAATCCTCACTTAGAAAGCCTGCACATCGGCTAAGATTCAGTTAGAAGAAATAACTACTAAAGACGAATTTATAGTGTGATTGAAAACTAGCGTATCCTTTGAAAGTCTTACTTTCGCTAAATCTTATTAACGGAAAATACTTATATGTTCATTATTCTAAAAGGGACTCTTCAATTTTTTTCAGAGCCCTCTATGCTTATATACAAGTATTGCTCCTGGCAAGGAAGTACGCTAAAAAGAACTGGGCACTGCCTGACATCTTCCATGATGTTGTCAAGAAGCACCCGAAGAAAACATGTTTCTTGTTTGAAGATGAAACTTGGACATACCAACAGGTCAGTGCAGCGTTAAGGCACTTACTTAAAGCATTATGTCTCCGTTATTTTAAGTTCTTTTTCCTTACACACTATTATTATTGTTACAATACAATTAAATTAAATACAGACCGCAGCACTGTTATTTTGTTCGATATTTAAGAATGCCAGTGTTTAAATATCTGACTAAATTACCAATACTTTTTTCGCACCGTTTGGTTTGTTTACTAGTAATAATCCTTTGAAAAGCCATATTGAATTACACTTGTCGACAGTTTATTTGTTCAAATTACATTTCATCAATTATAGATTTAATTAATCTGTGACATTTGTTACATAATGTTTATTGGTATAAGGTGTAGCCAAATTTATTTACTTTACTTGAAGTTATCTCTATGTGTTTACTCGAGTTATGGTTAGAGTCAATAGTTATTCCTAAATTCGTTGCCTTGAGTTCAATTGTTTTACGATGATTGTAGTCAAATTTTTACTTAACTTCTAATTTCAAAGTTAAAGTTAAAAGTTTAAAAAGTTAAAGAGATGGAACAGCCTATGCAATTATTGGAACAAATACATTTCCCCGAAACAAATCTTTCGAAGTTTAAATATAATAAATACAATCAATAGTTATTTATTTATTTGGTTTACCAACAATAGATCACACTGTTACTCATATACTAGATTGACAAATAATCTGAAGACTGCTTAGTGCGCTATTACTTAAAGGTATTACTTACATCTGTAATTAATGAAACTCCTCCGAGAAATACAGTCCACGGGGCGAATGCCACTCGCCATCAGGTGGACCGCGTGTTCGTTTGCCGTAAATATTATTCTTATCTATATCTTTGCTACAAATTATTGTACGTCATCTATGTTATAAAAGGGATGTCATTTACAAAGACAGGAATTAATAATGACCCTAAAATACTGCCCTATGCAACTCCGTACTTGATTGCCCAAAATTTGGTCTTTAAGGGATTTGGCAGATAACCTTGTTATACGATTTCATTATCCTATTATTTTATTTTTATTCTTCTTTTATTCTTTCCTTCACCCTACAACTTAACAAAATAGTAATCTATTATTGATTTATGATTTTGTGAAATATATGGTCTTTATCCACGCCTGTATCTCCGTACACATTTAATTTATCAGTTCGTTCTTCATGGCCAACATTATTAAAATCTTTTGGTAACTCGAGGTAATATAATAGGTCTTTACCTATGAAACTGCCGTTTTGCCGTACTGGCCATTTCAAATGAAAATATTTTTTTTTTTGACTGATAATTCTAATTTCAAATTAATTTTATTTGACAAACATGGAATTCTTTTTCTAAAATCGTCATTTGTTTAATAGTTAGTGTTTTGTTTTCAACGCATTCGAACATTTTTCGTCATCATGGATAAGTTAAAAATTCGAGTAATTATGGAGTATGAGTACCGTCGTGGCAGCAAAGCGGCACAAGCGGCACGCAACATCAACGACGTTTACGGAGCGAACACTACAAACGAACGCACCACCCGTTATTGGTTTACCCGCTTCCGTTCTGGAAATTTTGACCTGAAAAATGAACCCCGTGGTCGTCCGAAAACTTTGGTCGACAATGACGAATTAAAGGCAATTGTGGAAGCTGATGAAACTCAATCCACGGCTGAATTAGCAGCAGCTTTCGACGTTAGCATCAAAACAATATTGGTCCATTTGCGTCAAATTGGCAAGGTAAAAAAGCTTGACAAATGGGTACCCCACGAACTCAATGACCGCCAGCGCGAAGTACGCGTGGAGACGTGCCTTGCACTGCTCAGCAGGCATACAAATGAAGGAATTCTGAACCGCATTGTTACTTGTGACGAGAAATGGATCCTGTTTGACAATCGTAAGCGCTCAGCAAGTTGGTTGGACCCTGGTTCAGCACCCAAACAATGCCCTAAACGAAAACTTACCCCTAGAAAAGTGATGGTCACTATTTGGTGGTCTAACGCGGGTGTAATTCATAACAGCTTTTTGCCAAACGGGACAAGCATTACTGCAGATGTGTACTGTGAAGAACTGAACACAATGATGGAGAAGCTCGCACGTCTCCAACCAGCTTTGGTCAATCGTTCGGCTCCACTGCTCCTGCACGACAACGCGCGACCTCATACTGCACAGCAGACGGTCTCCAAGCTACAAGAGTTGGGGTTGGAAGTTCTCCGTCATCTGCCGTACTCACCAGACCTTGCGCCTACAGACTTCTACTTTTTCTAGAATTTGGATAACTTTTTGGCGGGAAAAAAATTCAATACCCGAGAGGCAGTACAAAATGCCTTTGAAGAATTTGTTGCCTCCCGTCCAGCTGATTTCTTCAAGAAAGGCATCAATAAGCTACCAATGCGTTGGCAAAGATGCATTGATTGCATGGGTGATTATTTTGATTAGTAGAAATAAAAAATATATAAAAAAATTACGCTTCATTTATTTCGTGAAAAACGGCAATTTCATAGGTAAAGACCTAATATTTGAGGTAATGTCTCTGCTCACTTTTATTATTATTGAGGCAATATCGTTTAATTATCCATTTCAGGTCGAAGATTACAGTCTCCGTGTATCAGCCGTTCTTAAAAACGAGGGTGTGAAAGTTGGAGACGTGGTGGGTGTGATGATGAGCAATTGTCCGGAGATGCCAGCCACCTGGCTCGGCACCGCCAGGCTCGGAGGTGTCTCGCCACTGATCAACACCAACCAAACTGGCGTAGCGTTGCTGCATTCCATCAATGTTGCCAAGTGCAACTATGTCATTTATAGCTCTGAGTATGAAAATGGTAAGGGCTTACTGAGATAGCGCAAGGGAGATAACACATTTCAGAAAGAAGTCTGCTATGATTTTATTAGTGATCAATTTTGTAAGAATATCATAATTTTATTGATTGTTAAAATTTATTTTATCTAAACAGCTTTGTAGCAAGAGTTGTATAAGACCTGCCTTTTACATTTTGGAGCTTTGGCAGGGGCAGATATTTCTGTTATGAACGCGGATGCTTATTTATGAGTAATGTTTGTGTTGGGAATATAATTTTATTAATTAATTACTTCACAGCAATCCAAGATATATCCAAGGAGTTGGCTCCCTCTACCAAGCTGTTAAAGTTTACCAGAAGGCCGTTAAATCTTGACAGCAACTCAGTGAAGATCTCTCAAGGTCCTGGAGACTTTACCTCTCTTCTGGAGACCACTCCTCCGATGTCTTGGAAGCTGAGTGATGGAGAGGGCTTCAGCTCCAAGTTGACTTATATCTACACTTCTGGAACTACTGGACTGCCGAAAGCTGCTGTTATTACTTCTTCAAGGTTTGTTTGCTCTTTTGTTCACAAATATGTATTTACAGTAATTTCATCCTATAAACAAGACAGTTATTGACAAGTCACTTTTTATAAAATACATTTGTATCCTTGCTACCTTTCAAAAGTGGACGTTAAAATAAGTGTAGATACAGCTCAAGGAACACTAATGGATGTTCACGATCAATTAATTGAAATTTTTTGCCTGTTGTGCTGAGTGTTGGTGCTGAGTTTCCCAATAAGCAAATCCAAAACATTAGCTTTTTTTGACTTAAGGCCAGTTTACATTAATCCAGTAGCTGCCACCAGTGTCACTGGCTCCATCGCTGGACTGAGTTGGGCACTGGCTCGCGCCTGTTACATGCGTCCAGTAATAATCGGCAAATCATTGGGGTGACTCTATGTTCACGAAAATGAGTCCCTCGCGTGTGAAAAATCGAAGAGGCCACATATTTTTGTCACAGTTGTCTTAGGATTTTATGCTATAGAGGCATTTATACTGTCGGCATAGTGGGACAAACTTAATAAATTCTTTATCAGACCATTTTTATGATCTCATTTTCGAAACGCCCAAAGCAAACGCGTGGTCATTGGCATTATACAAGTGGGCGTGTGTGGTCATTATACAAGTGTTTATACGGATCCAGCGTCACTGGTCTGCGCGGTCCGCGGGGGGTGGTCACTGGCTCGAAAAATAGACGACCAGATCGTCGAGGCGAGAAAAACAGATCCAGCGCTGGATACTGGACGCTATGCTTGCTTCAAACTGTTTTTATTGATCCAGTGAGGGAAGCTAGTGACTCTGGCGTCAGCTACCGGATCAATGTTAACCGGCCCTTATATTTATAAATGTGGTGAGGCCTCAAATCTAAATAATGACAAAACTATTTCAGAATGGTGTTCATGTCGGCTGCGATCTTCAAGCTGGGTGGGCTGAACAAAAATGACGTGGTGTACTGCCCCATGCCACTCTACCACTCGGCCGGTGGCGTGGTGACCGCGGGCTACGCTCTGATCTTAGGCACCACCGTCGCACTCAGGGGTAAATTCTCGGCGAGCCAGTATTTCAAGGACTGTATTAAATATAATGCTACGGTTAGTACCTATCCTTTGTCATGTTTAATTATATTATTTTTAATTATTTTTTTATACGATACATGATAGAATAATAAGACTGGAAATAATCTGTTATTTGTTGCAGTTATTTTTGTCACTTTGAATTAAAATTGTATTTATGACATTATCTTGAAGAGTAATATCTGCGTTTTTTTTCTTACCTCAATTTTAGTTTTTAATCTTTAGTTCCATATCTTTAGACAGCAGAAAATGTATTGTAAAGTATAGAACCTTGATCGTCAGTTTTCCAGCAGCAACTCACTGACTAACCTATGCATTTATTATGAATGGCAGGCGGCGCAGTACATCGGCGAGATGTGCCGCTACGTGCTGGCAACGCCCCCCTCCCCGACCGACACGCAGCACAAAGTGCGCGTCGTCTACGGCAACGGCATGAGAGCATCGGTCAGTATGGCGAAGTTTTTTGTTATAAGAACAGTGCAAAACACTTGTCACTTGTCAACTTGTTAAGCGATACGAAACCTAGTTGATCTCTGTACATGACATCGGCCAGTGGTAGCGCTAGCGCCTCTACGATAGTCAAGCAGAAGATATTTACTCACTCACTGAAATGTGATTGTGTGTGTGACTGAATCTTGTAATTAAATATATCATTTGCCCAACTGCTTTATTTATACGTATATCACGATGGCTGAATACAATATAATTTGCAGATTTGGAGAGACTTTGTCACGAGATTTAAGATCAAAAAAGTTTCAGAGTTCTACGGTGCTACAGAAGGAAACGCGAATATAGGTACGCATAAAAATTTCATGCTTTATTTTGTAACTAAGAACTATTCGTGTTTTCAATCATTTGGCGTATTTTATTTTGGCTAGACACTTGTTTTACTACAAATAATGAAAGGTGAATAGGTGTACAACCCAAAAGTTTTCACCCTACACTAACAATGAAATAAGACGCATTGAATAAAACCCACACCTTGGTAATTTGCACCAAAAATTACTTGTTTGAGTAGAATATTTGATTAAATGTTCATAAGCCTACAAACATTATAAAACCTCTGCCTTTGTAAAATATTATATTATATATGTAATAAATTTAGGAAGATTCAGTCAGTTCAAATAGGTTTAGTTGGTATTCTGTTACAGTAGCGTAGGGAAAAACGACTTCAAATTTTTAAACGTTTAAACGATTAAAAATTGTAGTTTTTAAAAAAAGCGTGCTTAAATAGTGCTTATTGACTTAAAACGCTTTTTTTGTCATTAAACAACATAACGTTTCCACAATCGTTTAGAAACTCGTTTAAACATATAAACGTAACGAAAGAAAGAGTAAATAGCTTGCAGGTACTTATAGATGTTTTCTACTTGTGTTTCCAAGAAAATTTTTGATAATCAATGAAATTTTCTTCGTACTTGACTTTAGGCTTAGGACTATCTGAAATAATGGATATCATTCGACTGTGTAAATTACATTCGATATCAACAAATAAGGGTAAGCGCAAACTAGTCGCCCACACGTACCTTTTCACAATAAAAAGCGAACCGAATGAAAAAAGCGCAAAGCAAAAAAGCCAGCTTTTTGTTTAAACGAAAATTGTTTTCAAACGAAAGTGTCAATCGATCTTACTCTTATTGTAATAAGGTCTAATATCGAATGAACGTAGCCTACGAGACCTATGTTACGTAACGAGTTGGAGCACGTGCCAACTGCATATTGCCGCGATATGTTGCGACAGTACTATGAATTATATATACAAATAAATGGCAGAGTTGTCAATAAAACTACTGGTACAATTAAACGTTATCGGCTTAAAATAAAAAGCGTGCTTGAGCGCTTATGTTGAAAAGCATGCTTTTTTAATTGCTTTTCGTTTAAACGATCACCTCTATGTTACAGTAAACGTAAATAATAAAGAAGGTGCCATAGGATTTATCTCAAGAATTATCCCCGCCGTGTATCCCGTTACCATCATCAGAGTGGACGAGCACACTGGGGAACCAGTCAGGAATAAGAAGGGACTATGCATGGTATGAATGTATACATAAAACTATTTATTACTCACCATCAGTTAATATCATAGCAAACAATAAAAAAAAAATTACGCAATTCAATCAAAGTTTCAGTACAACTTTTAGACATGCATATAAGCACTACTCGGTACTATAAATCATCCCCAAACTTATTTGAATGTTATTGACTTAACGAAAGACCTCAAAGAAAAGTATTCACCTCACGAATAATATAATATTTTTTCCAGTTGGCAGCACCAAATGAGCCCGGTGTATGTATCGGCAAGATCAACAATAGCAACCCGGCGCGAGCGTTCTTAGGCTACGTGGACAAAGCCGCCTCAGACAAGAAGATTGTATACGACGTGTTCTCCAAGGGAGATTCTGCATTTATATCTGGTAAACAGTATTCTATTGGTAAAGTTAAAATAGATATTAAATAAGTTTCGAATGTTGTAAAAAAGCTTTTCAATATTGTGTGCCTACTTCAGCATCAAATACTATAAAACTAATGAGTTTCAACCTTAATACGAATTTTTCTTTTTCTAGGTGATATCCTGGTAGCGGACGAGTTCGGGTACTTGTACTTCAAGGACCGGACCGGCGACACGTTCCGCTGGCGCGGCGAGAACGTCAGCACCACTGAGGTAGAGGGTATCATCTCGAGGTTCGCAGACCATAGAGACGCTGTCGTCTATGGTGTCGAGGTTAGTTTTAACTCCTATTTTCATATTTCTGATAAATTACCCTTTTCTAACTATATGATATAGTGCTTCTTTGAAATGGAACTTTGGAATCAGAACTAATATCACTCTTCTATTTACATTTAAATTCAATGTGTGAAAACATTTCTAATCATCAGGGTTTTACTTATGTTCCAATAAAATGGCCTAATTTTTTTACACAACATTACATTTTTAAATATTTCTTTTCGTGTTATTGAGAAATTCAAAGGGCAAACTATTAAACTGAGCATTGGCAAAGTGTGTCGCCTGCTGTGCATTGGAACTGAATGGTAATACAACATAACGAATACAACATACCTACCAAAAACTTAGTTCTACATTCGACACAATCCTCAGATCCCCAACACGGACGGGCGAGCAGGCATGTGCGGCATCGTAGACACTTCGGGGGCCTTGGACATCGAGCAACTCGGCAAGGCCATCGAAAAGGATCTTCCCAAATACGCCAGGCCCATCTTCTTTAGAGTCATGACCTCCATCGATATGACTGGTATGTTAAGTCAAAGATCGTTGTAATATATGTAAAATTAATGGAAGGGTCGAATAAAGCACGGTATATACACGGCTTGTAATATTTTAAATAGCACATTCTAGCTGGATCAGTGATAATATCAAATGAAATGTTTAGCTTCTCTGAATTTCTGTTAGTATGCGGATGTAAATAGATTGAAATAACACAATTTAAAAGTTGTTTCACTTTTTTCCAGGTACATTCAAAATGAGAAAAGTCGATCTCCAAAAGGAAGGCTACGATCCGAACAAAATCAAAGACAAGCTTTTCTACCTGGATCCCAAATTAGGAAAATATGTACCACTTGGACCAGGAGAATTCGAAAGAATAAATAGTGGACAAGTCAGACTGTGATAAAGTTAAATTTATATAGTTTTTTAAAAGAAAACTGTAAGTTAGGAGCAACTTAATGCAGTAGTTAAAGATATTCTCGTTTGCTCCATACTGTTTAACTACAACATGGATGAGGGTAAATATGCTTAACGTGAATATAAATATCGTTTGATAGTTTGTCTGTGATCCTTATAAAGTGATAAAAACATAAGTATACGTAATGCGTGATTTGAACAAAAATAATAGATTGTTTTTATCGCACAGTCTTTACTTAATTGCTTTTTTTAACGAAACAATTGAACATTTGTGGATTGTAAAATAGTCTCCTGTGGGATTGGAAAACTAAAAATTGTTTTACGAACAACATCTTGATTTTGTTGTCCAATTTCATGTTGTTTTTATTCAAAGAGCCTTATTATAGAGTTATGGAGAGTTGAAATATTTGATCAGTGCGATGCTCTTTATCATAACTAGACCTAACATTTGCTTGTAAAAAATACCTAGTATATATTCCATATTTAAAATGGTTTATTGTTCCAAGTTTGTAAAACTTCATCGTTCTATGTAAGTAGCATGTAAGTAAAATATACTTAGACAGTGATTTTAATATTTAAGACTGGGTACGTTGAAGCAATATTATTGTTCAATAATGTAATTTTTATAGGCCGAGTAAATGTATTTTGTATAATATCGTATTTTATTTCAACTCCACTTCGTCCCCATATCCCAGTGTTCCAGGAAATGCTTTCAAATGTTAGTTTAGATGTAGAGCACTCTTTGGGGAATCCGAATCACCCACATCATTAATTCGTCATCCGAGTTAACAACAAAGATGATTTTGGCAACAGCAATAAGTGAGATAAATGCTTGTTTTTTTCGTTATTAGTTAGCTAAAGGTGGAATGCTAATCCCAGTTACCGAACTCCATAATAACAATTTATCTACAGTTACTCAATAATCAAGGTTAAAAATATATTTAAAATTAGATTATAGCAACATTCA
The DNA here is from genome assembly GCA_923062675.1 of Marasmarcha lunaedactyla. Lineage (NCBI taxonomy): Eukaryota > Metazoa > Arthropoda > Insecta > Lepidoptera > Pterophoridae > Marasmarcha > Marasmarcha lunaedactyla. The sequence continues at coordinate 23,917,229 of OV281346.1, forward strand.
GGTATGATGCAATTGAGATAGCTCAATAAAAATATGACGGCAAAAAGCTTATAAACTAGGGAGTAATTATTATTATAGTAATAATATAACTTTAAATCTAAAACATCTTTATTTTTATATTTTTTTCTTTTCTGTTATATTTTGTTATAGTGAAACGTATGTTTTTTTTTGTAGAGTTAACTCTACGTGTTTTCATCATGAAGGCCCAAACCTTTACTTTACAATTAAGAAAAAAACAAGCATTTATCTAAAAGAGCTACTAAGTTATTGCCAAAATAAGCTAGAAAAGTCGAAAATGACTGAAAAAGCTTCATAACAGCAAAAGTGAGCGAGTAACAGCTAAGGAGTGATTCGGATTCCCCCACCTGCTGGCCCACCGTTTGCCGGTATTTCCTAGGACATTCTGTATAGCTTGAAGCGATACCAGAATGTTTGCGCGTTGTTGAAATAGAAAGTGCTTACCCGTATATATTATTTATATTTTTACCAACATTCTCGTATCATGAAATCTGTGATTCATTTAATCATATTAATGTTTTTTAACTATTTATGTCATGAATGTAATTACAATTAAGTCTCCTCGCCTTTTTTTATGAAAAAATGCGATTGACTAAAAATACGTTTTTATGAAAAACCTTTCAATACTCAATATATTTATTGCATTCACATGGTAATTTACAATTGTATTCAATATTTTATGATCACAATGTGTACCCCTTAGGGTGTAGCTATTGCGAGGCCGACGTTTCATTTGTAAAATTAATCCAATTATGTAATTTTTATAAAAAAATATTAAATCATAATAAATAATGTCATGTGCCTATTTTTAAATGTTAATTCGTAAGTGCTTTTTTAAATATGCATGTTATATTATGTATTATAATTATGTCATTGCGTGTTTGTCATAAAAAAACTGGTTTAGATTACAATAGGATGTATTTATCGAAAATGTTTTCAGTAACTTTAGGGACTTTATATAGTTCATTTTTATTTTCCTGTAGGACGGAATTCGATTATTGATTTTTATAGACACTGTAACAGGGCTTGTACTATGCATTGTTAGAGTTGAAAATGGACATACTAACCGGGCTTCTCTGCTAGGTCTTAGTGAATATTGTCGCATGTTTTCTCACAAATTTGCACATTTCCAATGTGTAAATACCAGTCAAAGGATTTGAAGTTTTTGGATATATAGCTTACAGCTTTCGGTTTGTTTTATGTTAGTGAGAATTCCAGTAGTTTGTTTTTAATACAAAAAGCTCTTATGCATCAGTGCTTTTTCCCAAAAGGTCACACCATAACTAAGTCGCGAGTGTATTGGCGTAGTAAGCGGTCAATGAGCCTCTACCAACTAAAAACCCCCTAAATGACTCGTGCAATTTTTTGCCACACAGCCTTCATCTGAGCGACGACCAATTGGAGAAAGAGGCCGCGCTAGCAGGGCCCAGAAGGGGTCACCCGCTAGGAATTACATAGCACTGAAGGTGCTCAAAGCACTGAAGATGAATTCATAGCACGGAAACTGCACAAAATGTAAATAAAAATTGAATTAATTCGAATTTACATTAGAATTAGAAGTTGCGGCCTGAAGGGCTTCGAGATCTAGTGTTAGTTGCGTGGGTCCGCTCGTGTGCACGTTTCTCGGTCTAGTGACTTTGAACTTCGAATCTATGACAGGGGTAGTATACGAGACTGAATCTCGAATTAAGGGATTGCGGTGGGTTTCGGACCGTTTGAAGAACGATTCTGAGAGTGTTTTGAGGTTCCGTTGCACTGTAGGTAGTTCAAGATCTCTGTGCAGGTCCGCGTTACGCACGTACCAAGGTGCGTTTGTGGCCCTGCGGCAGAAAAGATTTTGAACTACCTGCAGTTTGTGCAGGACGGAGGGTTGGGGGTGGGCAAAGATTGGCGAGGCATATGTCATGACGCGTCTAACGCAGACCTTATGAAGCGTACGTTTGTTTCTGAAAGACATTTTATTATTTATTAAAAACCGAAAATCAAAGAGGCAGAAAAGTCATTTGACAATACTGAGTCTAGTGTTATCAATATATTTTAGTGACTGACAAACAGAAATATTTTAATCCGAGTGTGTGGGTTGCACACCTTGTTCATGGCCACTGGAGCTTGGATTTAATTCCTGCCTCCCACAGTCCGCCCATGGAAGGCACTTCGGAAGTATTAAATCGACACTTGATTTGATGTGAAGCCCAACCGTCAAGAATTTTATCGTGACAATCTTTTTGAAAAGGGTGGTTGATGTCTTTTAAATATCTTTCCATAGCGACAAAATTATTTCCGGAATCAGAAACAATACATATATGGGAGACCGGGGCAAGGCTCTAGGCTAGGATAAGGATCTAGGCATGTAGTTCATCCATTTCAAAACGCAAATGTATTCAATCAACATATATATTTAGTCAGGCACATTAGATACACGTTACAATTTACATATTTCAGAAAAATAGAATCAGACTACAATTTCAATCTACCTGTATATGTGTATAAATAACTACTTTTTTCTGGTTTTGCACCGACCAAGGGGTAAAATTGTATAGGTACTATGTACGATATTGCCCCGGAATATAGTGTGAGACATTGCATCTTGTGCAAAAGAAGTCATTCAACTCTTCACCGGCCTCGCAAACACAACTCATAGCCGGTGCAGCCTGCATGGGCCCAGCCTTGACAGCCCATACATTTCACCCAACCTTCGTCCATGCAGCTCGCACCGTACTCTTCTAGGCATTACAAGCAAAGTTATCTTTGTTTTTTTGCTGGTTCAGATTCAGTCTAGGTTTTTTGTTTTGTGAGATAACCAATTCATTTTTGTAAGAAAAGGACACGATGACAGCTGTTTTTCCTCGATGATTTATCGGTTGCTCGTTTTAGGGACGATAATTGCTTATTTTAGGAACTGGCATTATATTCGCTGGAGACGCAATTTCAAGGACCGGCTTCAACATGGTAGGAGTTGACAACGGCCTAGCAGAAGTCGATGGCACCGGGGCGAGTTGTGCACTGGATGAAGATGGCACCGGGGCGTGTTGTGCAGTGGATAAAGATGGCACCGGGGCGAGTTGTGCAGTGCATGAAGATGGCATTGGCTCGAATGGAGCAGTGGATGAAGATGGCACCGGGGCGAGTTGTGCAGTGAATGAGAATGGCACTGGGGCAAGTTGTGCAGTGGATGTCGATGGCACCTGGTCGAGTTGTGCAGTGGATGTAGATGGCACTGGGGCGAGTTCTACAGTGGATGTCGATGGCATCGTCCTAAGCCTTTGGACGTTTAACAGTTGAGAGATCATGGTTTTCTTTGTATTTATTGACTCGATCTTGTAATGTTGATTTTAGTACCTGGTAGACTATAGAAGCTTTCAAATACCCTATAGTTCCATCATATGGAACAAATAAATAAACACAAGTTAGATTTATCTATATACTCGAGCGTTAAGCCTAAAGCTTTCTTTAACAAAAAAACGGACCTCCTAAATCGCAACCTACACGTTTGAAAACGTTATCTGCTCGTAATCTAGGAGCGGGCAATTCACCCATTGAGGGCTGCAAATTAGTCGGTTTAAATTTTATTAACAATAATAATAATAATAAATAATAAAAACACTGTATTGCTCACAAAAACAGAGTACAAATTTTTAATAGAAAACTTAAAACTAAAGTCGGCAAAGGCGGCAAATTCGGCCTTATCGCTAGCAGCGATCTCTTCCAGACAACCTTTGTGTGGACGGAAAACTACAAAAAGAAAGACAGGTAGTGCATTATAAGGAAAAAAAATACAGTGCAATAAATATATAAGGAATAAATGCTAAATACACAAATATGGTAAGATAACACTAATATATTAGGTCTTTACCTATGAAATTGCCGTTTTTCACGAAATAAATGAAGCGTAATTTTTTTATATATTTTTTATTTCTATTAATCAAAATAATCACCCATGCAATCAATGCATCTTTGCCAACGCATTGGTAGCTTATTGATGCCTTGCTTGAAGAAATCAGCTGGACGGGAGGCAACAAATTCTTCAAAGGCATTTTGTACTGCCTCTCCGGTATTGAATTTTTTTCCCGCCAAGAAGTTATCCAAATTCTGGAAAAAGTAGAAGTCTGTAGGCGCAAGGTCTAGTGAGTACGGCGGATGACGGAGAACTTCAAACCCCAACTCTTGTAGCTTGGAGACCGTCTGCTGTGCAGTATGAGGTCGCGCGTTGTCGTGCAGGAGCAGTGGAGCCGAACGATTGACCAAAGCTGGTTGGAGACGTGCGAGCTTCTCCATCATTGTGTTCAGTTCTTCACAGTAAACATCTGCAGTAATGCTTGTCCCTTTTGGCAAGAAGCTGTGATGAATTACACCCGCGTTAGACCACCAAACAGTGACCATCGCTTTTCTAGGGGTAAGTTTTCGTTTAGGGCATTGTTTGGGTGCTGAACCAGGGTCCAACCAACTTGCTGAGCGCTTACGATTGTCAAACAGGATCCATTTCTCGTCACAAGTAACAATGCGGTTCAGAATTCCTTCATTTGTATGCCTGCTGAGCAGTGCAAGGCACGTCTCCACGCGTACCTCGCGCTGGCGGTCATTGAGTTCGTGGGGTACCCATTTGTCAAGCTTTTTTACCTTGCCAATTTGACGCAAATGGACCAATATTGTTTTGATGCTAACGTCGAAAGCTGCTGCTAATTCAGCCGTGGATTGAGTTTCATCGACCAAAGTTTTCGGACGACCACGAGGTTCATTTTTCAGGTCAAAATTTCCAGAACGGAAGCGGGTAAACCAATAACGGGTGGTGCGTTCGTTTGTAGTGTTCGCTCCGTAAACGTCGTTGATGTTGCGTGCCGCTTGTGCCGCTTTGCTGCCACGACGGTACTCATACTCCATAATTACTCGAATTTTTAACTTATCCATGATGACGAAAAATGTTCGAATGCGTTGAAAACAAAACACTAACTATTAAACGAATGACGATTTTAGAAAAAGAATTTCATGTTTGTCAAACAAAATTAATTTGAAATTAGAATTATCAGTGAAAATATAAAATATTTTCATTTGAAATGGCCAGTACGGCAAAATGGCAGTTTCATAGATAAAGACCTATTATAATTAATAGTAAACTTATAATAAATAATTGTAATTGTAGATAAGTAATTGTAGATCACAACTTTCCCAAAAGATGTTTATGGAGTTTAGATTTAAAAGTGGTTATGGACTTCGAGTGCCGTACAACAGCCGGTAGCTTGTTCCACAGAAGAGCGGACCTGACTGTGAAGGATTCGTGAAAATATTCTGACCGAGTAAGTGGTACCTCAATGAGGTTATCAGCATCAGATCGTAGGTCGCGGTTGTGTCGTACACCAAGAAACCTGAAGCGCTCTTTAAGGTAACAGGGCGTGCGGGGGTCATAAAATACTTTGTATAACAACGTTAAAACATGCTCCTTCTTGCCGCAGCCTGACTGGCAACCATTCAAGCTTGCGTTCGTGTTCTGAGACATGATCGAACTTGCGCAATCCATAAAAGATTCTGCAGACGCTGAAGTCTGTCAAGTAAGTCCTCGTTGAGATCGATGACGCAGACATCAGCATAGTACATAATCGGCAGAAGCAACGATTGCGCAAGCTCAATCTTTATCTTGATGGGCAAAAGATTCCTCCATCTTCTCAGCGAACTATATGGATCATCTACTTTCCTGCTCACCTTGGTTATGTGAGGCGTCCAGAAGAGAGTAGAATCAAGAATAACGCCCAAGTTTCTTACTGCACTGCTAACATTTAAAGAAACATCACCTAAGTAAATGCGTGGCATAGTACGTAACTTAAGCTTAGCAGTTTGTTCAGTGCCGCCAATGATGATGGCTTGCGATTTCTGAGGGTTTATTGCTAAGCCATGTCATTGACTCCATTTAGTTATTGTGGCGAGGTCATCATTAATTTTGTCGGTCATGCTATCGATTCCTCGACAGTACCCTGGGTGTAAATTTGCACTCTCCACTTACAGTACTCCCGCGATTTCATCAGAAAACTTAGAAAACACATCATCTACACGTACACATTGCTGACGACCTACAAAATAACTACTACAACTACTACAAAATAACTAATATAGCATGTAAGTTGGGGTTATTTGATAACGACGCAATCAAGTCCGTATAATGTGCAGGAATGCTCTGAGCGTTTATGTGAACGGCATTAAAATTTTTAGGAAATCCTGAGAAGACAGAATCCACCAAAAGGTCTAAGCATTCAGTCGTGCTGTGAAAACTGCTCTCAGGTGACGATGTTGCAGTTAGGAAACTCGAACCACTAACCGAAGAGTTATCATCTACATTATAAATGCCTTGTAACATATAGTAAATAATAAATAAACAAAATTTCAAATATTGTGTATTATAAAAATAAATACTAGTAAATTATAATATTCTAATATTCTATTTGTATTAAATTAATCCAAAGTAGTCTACACGCCAGCAACTAAGAACAACAACTATACAACTTAAGAACACGTATCTGCGTTAATTTGCTCATGAATGCCTGTACTAGAAGCATTTTACTGCGAAATCGCATTTCTATGCGATCGATACTGTTTCGCAGCGCATCCACTTCAACCCGCAGCAGCGCGAGGCCGTTGCAGATGAAGGTCTTGAAGCTCAGGAACTCGCCGCTCAGAGCAGCAATGGTGGGACTCTTGCGACTCGTAGAAGCCGCCAGGGCCAGTTCCGCTTGGAATTCTGCCATCTTTTCTTCAAACATCTTGGCTATATTATTGATATTGTCACGCATCTGTGAGTTGGTGCTCATTTTGTGGCGAGTTGGAGGTGAGTTCAAGGAGAATTTTAACTGCAGGCGAGTGGTACTACTTATACTTAATAATAATTCATTAGCAAAAGTAATTATTTATCAAAATATACTAATTTAACTGTATATAATATACGGAACGCAAAAATTTTACGTTAACTTGTTGACTACCCTTTCATTTCAATCATAACAATTAGCTAAAATAGAACGTATTATGCTACGAGCATTAATTTTAATATACTTTTTTACATAAAATTCCTTCAAGGATTCGAATGTAAATGTTTTTTTAATGTACATGTAAATATCGTAAAAATGTAAAAATGTTGTTGTAGGGGCGCTCTGTAGTGAACAGCACCTCACTGTGGCCCATGTACAACGCTGCAGCAGTAGTCCACGGGCGATGACAAAATGATAGAAGATTGTGATAACTTTACATGAAGAATTTTTGCTTGATAGCTTTGTAATGTATTGTATTTGATAGCTTTAAAACAATAGTGATAGAAGTTGCAATGATAGATGAGTGCCGGTCGGCTTGTTGGTTTGAAAGATACAAGTTTGCTGCTTGCTGACTGACGGACACTAAGTATTTAACAATTAATAATTACTAAATTTGTGCGATTACTGACAAGACATAGCGAACGTCGTGCCCAAAACTTAGCAAATTCCTTGCATTGTATGCTACGCAACGCTGGTAGATCACGTAAGCAAAAAACAATGTACGGTTGTAGACAGTACGCATTCACAATCAACTGGAGCTCAAAAATACAACAACGAGGAATATCTGAGCTTTATTAAACTTCATTCCGCACACGATGATTCGTACTCAGGCTCGAGTCCACGTCATATCCTCCTGTTGCCTCTGCTGCTCACATTCCAGGATTACTGCTGCTCTGTACAGCCTCAGATACTGTGCGATCTGGAGTCACTCTCGCGCGGATTTTGTGTGTGATTTTGTGTTGGATTTTGTGTGTGATTTTGAGTTGGATTATGTGTGTTTTCAATAAAAACGAACTTCAGTATGAGTCCTCGGTCTCGCAGGAAACGATGGTGTTTCCTTCCCTGTACGTCACTGTTTCGTTGCAGGTCCATTATGGACGATCTCTAGTGAGCGGCCCCCACAGTGGCCCTCGTTAAAATAGTGAGTGCTTCACATCTAAAGGTACATCGGATTGTGAGTTTCTACTCCCCACCCTGAGAAACCCAAGGGGTAGAGACAGGCGTCACCCCCCGACCCGAGAACACATGTCCAAGGCTGAACCGCGTTCGAAGTGCTTAAAAAATTCGTTCTAAAATCGAGAAAGTGGGTTTTTGTGACGTATACATATGACCAATACCTCAAAAGTTGCGGAAAAATCAGGCCAACACGGTAGTGAAAAGTGTGTGAAAATCGGTGCAGCGGAAAAAAATTTCCTAGTGAAAAAGTAAAAATTGTGGAAAACCGAAATCTTTAAAAAATTACGCTGCTCGATTGGTTTGGCGACGACCTATATTTTTTTATGGTGCGGCTTGAAAGTGCTCGGCAAGCTCCACACGTTTAGCTTGTTTCTGGATTTTTTCCGCCCACAAGGGCGGAATAGGAGCCAAAAAAACAAGTTGGGGCGTGGCCCAAACTTCTTCAATTTCGGAGTTTGGTGAAATCTTTTGATCCAGCTTTGAAGACCTCACCAAGACAAAAACTACCCCGTTTGAAGCATAGAAAAAGGTTCAGTAGTTTATTAGATATAATATTTTAAAAATTTGGTAATTTTTCGTAAATTCATAAATCACGATTTGTCGCGACGACCCCAGTTTTTTAAATTAGTTTTATTTAGTGTTTAATAAGTTCTACAACATATAGTAAATTCAAATTTTTTCATTGGTAACTTTCTTTTTTATTCAATTTTCAATTTTAAGGGTAGAAACGTGGGGTGTTAGAAACAACCCCTAGGGCTTCATTTTATAGTGTTAAAAATTAGTGCATATATCGACAATAATCTGAAATTTTTTCAGATTTTTTTAAATTATTTTTAGTATTTTTTATGAGCAAATTTATCATTTTTTTTTCTTTTTTTTTTGCGGGTAGTCGTGAAAGTAATACTCAAATTTAGTGTGCTCTTCATATTTTATTTGTATCTATTAATTTATTAGTTTTTAATTTCACTCTTATGCTGTAACTTAGTGCTAAACACACTGGCACTCACTTTCAAACAAATTCTCTCACTATAATCACTTGGTAAAATAATTAACACCACAATATGGAAGCTCTTGCAAAAATGTTTGAAACACGCTTCAGTGAGTTTGAAAACAAGCTGGAAATAGTTGCTGGTAAGATGCCTGTGCATCCTGATCTAACCTCACTGTCTCAAGATTTCCTGTCCTTCAAAAGCCTGGTGTGGGAGATGTTTAAGCAGCTGAAGAATGAAATTGAGTCCATCAAAGTGAATCAAGATAGATTTGAAACTGCATCTCGGAAAAAGATCTTGTTATTCCACAGAGTTCCTGAGAAGCAAAACGAAAAGATTTACGAAGAGGTCCATAACATCCTTACTAAACAACTGAACTTGAATAGTATAAAACGAAACCACTTACTTGTTTGTCATAGATTGGGCAATGCTTCTAAAGGCAAAACAAGACCAATTCTTGTGAGATTTTCTGATATGCAGACTCGCTATACTGTCTGGGATACTAAAACTAGTCTGAAGGGAACCGGTATCACGCTCTCCGAGTTCCTCACAAAGATCAGACAGCAAATTTTTGTCTCGGCCCGTCTACATTTCGAATTAAAGAATTGCTGGTCTGCTGAGGGGCGAATTGTTATCTGTCGACCAGACAAATCACGCCACCGGATCGAAACAAAATGCGAACTTGATCACATTATTTCTCAGTTTCCTATAACTTGTGACGCTACAGCTGTTCCTGCGCAAGACAATGCACCAAAACCCGCAGAAAAATCTCCCAGAAAAACTCGTCGGCGCCACCAACTTTCTCTTTAAGATATTCAGTAAGTGCCTCATTAGTTTCAATAACAATATTCCTTGCAATCATACATAAGTGAAAGACGGTAATTTAATATTTAGTTTGTTTGTTTTTAAAAATAGGTTTTGTTTTGGCTTGTGTGTGGCAAACAGATTGACAGATACCACTGCGACTGTGGCAGTTAATGTAAGGCTGTAATCAGCCATTCAATCAATCATTGTGCGTACTTGTAGTGGACCACCATTAGTATCGTTTCTGTAATTTTTATTTTAATTTGTGTTTTCTTTCTCCATTAACTTGTGAGTGGCTGGTGGTTTAGTTAATTGTAATTTTTTTTTATACAGTAGTGTTTATTCGTATGTAGTATATTTATTTCTATTTATTTCGTACTTTCTATCATTGCACTAGTTATTTTATATATATATATATATATATATATATATATATGTTTAATAAAAATAATGATTGTGACGACAGCTTCGTATCCTGTTCTTCTTCGTCTTGCAGTTTTGCTAGCATCGACAGTACTCTCTCTCCAGCTCCGACGTTGCATGACAGACTGTATACTTCTTTTACTGATAATCCCTTAAATTTAAAAAATGCACACATTAATGCGCAAGCGTACCAAGCCATTATTCTGATCTTCTAGCAACGTTTAGCTGTAAAAATATCGACGCATTGCTAATTTCTGAAACGTTCCTAAAACCTTCCCTTCCTTCAACAAATGTTTCACTTCCAGGTTTTGTCCTCATACGTAATGATAGAACTGGTAAGGGGGGAGGTGGGGTGGCAATTTATTTGCGTGCAGATTTGTCATACAAGATTGTGAGTGCATCACCATCACTTTAATCAGCTGAACACCTCGGTATCGAAGTAACTATACGACATACGAAATTACTCTTAACGGTTTTTTATAATCCTAATATGAGTATTGATTATTTCGATACCCTGGAAAGCTATTTCAATAATTTCTGCCCTATTTATGATCATGTCATTATGCCTGGCGACTTCAATACTTGTATGATCAAAAACAACTCTTACTCTCGTAAGCTTGAATCACTATTATCCTCTTTTAACCTTTCTATCTTACCGTTGTTTCCCACACATAACTTTCCTAATTGTGTCCCACCCTTAATAGATCTCATGATAGTATCAAATAATAATAATGTAGTAAATCACGGACAACTCACAGCATCCTTTTCGTATCATGACCTGATATATCTATCATATCGAATCCGACTCCCCAAACAAAAACCGAAAGTATTAACCTTGCGTAGCTATAAAACCATTAACTCGGAATCTTTGGAGCGAGACGCGAGAGATATCGATTTGTCGCCAGTTTTTAATGGTGCTGATATTAATGACAAAGTTGACTGCTTCAATTCTCTTCTCCTTGGCCTGTATAATCGTCATGCTCCTCTTAAATCTGTAAAAATAAAACACTATCCTGCACCTTGGTTAACTGACTCAATAAAACACTCCATGTCTCTTAGAGACAAAGCCAAGATCAGGTATAAACGTCATCCATCTGAAAATAACCTCACTACCTATAAAAATCTACGCAACCTTTGCAGGCGACTTTGTCGAGACGCTAAGAGACGCTACTTTCACGACTCCCTCGTCAACCAAGGCGCTGCAGAGGCATGGAAATTCTTGAAATCTGTTGGTATTGGTAAATCTTCCACTAGTCATCATAACAACTTTGATTTGAGTGCTTTAAACTCCCAATTTGCTAAACCAGCCGTACCTCTGTATCCGACTGTCAAAGCTGTCATTATTTTTGAATACTGTGTCAGTGGACAGTGTTAGGCGATCTATTCTCTCCATTTCGTCAGCAGCTGTAGGAGATGACAAGATATGCTCCAAAATGGTCACCTTAATTTTACCCGTCTTATTACCCGTACTCACCCATATATTTAATTATTCCCTGTAGTACTTTTCCGAATTCCTGGAAACTCGCACAAATAATCCCATTACCTAAAGTTACAAACCCTACCTCTCTTTCACATTTCCGACCAATATCTATCCTGTCCTTTTTGTCTAAAGTTCTGGAGCACATTGTCCATGAACAATTACTAGAATTTGTATCCACTAATAATCTCCTCAGCAAATACCAATCCGGTTTCCGGTCAGGGCACAGCACAGTATCTGCTCTGTTAACGTGACTGACGATATACGTTGGGCCATGGAGGGTGGATCGCTTACATTGTTAGTTCTACTTGATTTCAGTAATGCTTTTAGTTGTGTTGACTTTGATATTCTTCTTGGAGTGCTAGAATCACTGAATTTCTTCCCCTCTGCGGTTGCTTGGTTTAGTTCTTACCTTCGAGGTCGATCTCAGTGGGTCCGCTGCGAGGAGTCCTTCTCCGAGTGGCGTGATCTCGTTGCGGGTGTGCCTCAGGGTGGCGTTCTCTCCATTACTCTTCTCTTTGTTCATTAATTCTATCACTAAAGTTATCTCAATTAATTACCACCTCTATGCGGACGACTTGCAGGTTTACCGCCATTTCACTGTTAGCAATGTTGGCTCTGCCATTGCCGCGATTAATAAAGATCTTGGACACATTAGTAAATGGGCTTCATCTTTTGGAATCCATGAAAATCCTAGCAAGTCGCAAGCAATAATTGTAGGCAGCCGATATATGAAGGGCTGCCTTGATATGGATGCTCTTCCAACTGTAATACTAGATGGTACTTCGAATGCTTTCACCGATACTGTAAAAAACTTAGGCGTGATAATTGACTCAAACCTCACGTGGCAAGCTAATGTCGGTGAAATTGGTCGTAAAGTCCATTACTCCTTTCACACTCTCAAGTGTCTCCAAAGTTTTTTGCCTTATCCAACCAAAATCACCCTTGCACAGGCGCTCATACAGCCAATCATAGATTATGCAGACGTGTGTTACTTAGATGCTACAGAAGAACTTTTAAATAAGCTGGAGCGTCTGCAGAACCTATGCATTCGGTTCGTGTTCGGTCTTAAGAAATATGATCACGTTTCAGAATATCGAAAGCAACTCCGATGGCTACCGATTCGGTTACGTAGGAACACTCGCATTCTCTGTCTACTATATAATGTCCTTTACAACCCTTCCTCTACCCGATATCTTAGTGAGCGTTTCTCTTTTCTGGTTTCCCAAGATAAATTGTGCAGAACTCGCAAGCGCACTCTCCTTTACCTTAAACCTCATAAGACCGATTTCTTTTCCCACTCCTTTAGTGTTCATGCCGTCAGACTATGGAACTCACTTCCTTAATAAATACGTGAAGCAAAATCGTTACCAATTTTCAAAAATAAAGTAAAGCAACACTATCTTTCTCAACCTTAAAATGTTGTGTTGATGTTCAAACTTTATGTGTATATGTAGAATATTAATATAAATCATTCGTTTATAAATGTATGTATGTATATAAATATTAGAATTTTATGTATGGGTTTACGTTAATTTATATGTTTATTTTATGATTATTTATTGTATTCTATTTTATTTTATATTATTTGAATATAGTTGTACACACTAAATTTTTTCTGTACTACTTTGTCCAGTAATAGGTCTGCTGGTAGAAATTTCTATTAGAAATAAGCTGTACCTTTGTACTTTATTAGTTTATAAGTCATTTTTATTATTGTGTTTTTCTGTGTGTACATAATTATTAAATAAATAAAATCGTGTTTTCAGGGTAGTAAAAATCGGGGGTTGTATTTTCTAAGTTTATGTTGTTATATTTAAGTAGGTCTTTTTAAGACATTTAAAACAAGCCCAATATCGGGGCAATTCTGACCACGCAAGCCGAGATAATCGGCCACCAAAGTTTTTTCAAAATAATGGCGGCAGTCTTGGATTTTTAGAATAATTTAAAAACAGGCATAACTCCTACATCTTTTGGCGTAGGAAATTGGGGTTTTCTTTTGGCTTAGTCCCCACACTTCCCAACCCCCCCCTTTTTTATTTCACTTTTACCCCCCACCCCAACCTCTCCTTTTTTCTTTCAGAGGGCGATAGGGCGATATTTAAAACTAAGTCGGCCATCTTGGTCCGCCATTTTGTTTTACTAAAAGTCCGATATCTCGGTAACCGGTTACCCTAGAGTGCTGGGGTTTTCGGCTCTGACCCTCCCTTGGATCCCTTTACCCCCTACCTCTTATTTCACCTTTTCTCTCTATCCTCTTTTTTCCACCAAAAGAGGACAGAGCTAGTCTCGGCAAGAGCGGAGAGCCCTCGCACACCACCCTGCGACAAATCTGTCTTTTGGCGGCTATTTTGACCACCATCTTGTAAATCTTTGGACGTTCATATCCCGGACACCAGGGATCGTACGGGGTCGGGGTTTGGACTGTTGGTATCAGCAGAAGGGGCTCTACTACTATAGCCTGAAAAGAACTCTACATAGAGTTGGAAATTTTTTATTTCTTTTAATATTTTAATTTAGTGTTGATACAAGACGTGCAGCTTTATTGAGCTGTTGCTTTAATAAATATACTAGAAAACAGACTACTGCGCATTAGGATCGCAAAACAAATACAGATTCTACATAGCAAAAATTTCTTATTTTGCCTAAATTTGTTGGTTTATTTCTTTTATCGTTTTATTGACCCATGTGTTAGTCCATTCTAAATGATTATATAACTTTTACAAACTTTTCTTATTTATTTTATACTATATTACAATTTGACACTTACCTCCGCCATGTACCTCACTCCCAGAAACCAAGAGGGAAATGACAAAGGGGATACATCGAAACAGTCACTAAAAACGGTGACCCTAGAAACGAATGTGAGGCGCAGCATAGGGGACTGGGAAGCAGTAGTAACTGCTGACCCACCTACATCACAATAACTACAAAAAAGGTGCAGGCAGGTCCTGCGAAACTTAAGCAGAAAATGGTGCCGCCGCAGGTCAGCGTCGCTGAGTCAAACTCAGCAGCAGAACTGCGGAGTTCACCAAAAACCTACACCAACAGAACATCTGAGGCCAGGTCCTGCCTCAACAAAGCCAAACTCCACCTCAATAACTCGAGGAACCTAAAGTCAGACATCAAAACTGGTGTCATCGAGGCGGTGGAAAGGCTCTACATTTTGGTGAAAGAGGCAGAAGCCATACAGAAACCGGCGTCAAAAAGAGAGAAACAGACGGAGGACGAAAAAAGAGTAGAGGAAATGTGTAACAAAGACTCTACACTCCTTGTTCAACTCCAAAAAACAGTAGATCGCCTAGAAGCAAACAATTCGAAAATGGACGAACAGAAGGAGGAGCTGGAGAAACAGAGGCACACCCTGTCGTCTCACTCCTACGCAGACGCTACAAAACTCAACAAACCCATACAGACAAACACAGCTCTACATAGCGTCTGAAGACGAGACTGAAACGGGGGAAAAGGTACTAGACTAAGCGAGAAGCGGTAGCTGCAAAGATCTTCAGTGGACCTTCAGAGAATCAGGGTGGAGGACCAATCACCCTTGATTCAATGTACCAGATGCCTTGGTTTTGGTCACTGGAAGAGATATTGCAAACAATCGGTCAACCTGTGCAGTCATTGCGGAGGCCCTCACCTTCGGGGAGAATTCTCAGAATGGATGGTGGGTGTCCAACCATCCTGTCAGAACTGCAGGTTGGCCAAATACGACCAGAATGACGATAACCGCAAAAAATGGGACATACTGGCAAGATCGTCTATTGCGTATTGTTAAGGGCACCCAAATAAAGTCGTATACAATCTTACAGGCCAACTTGCAGCGCAAGAGGCTAGCTACTGATGAAATCATGATAGAGGCGTCAAATAGAGGAGCAGCGATAGCATTGCTACAAGAGCCATATGTCGGAGAGGCGAGGAGTGTAAAAATTACCGTGGAGCGAGGGTCTTCCAGGACTCTGGGGAGGGAACCGTTAAGGCCGCTATAGCCGTTTTCGACATTGATATTACCCCATACCCAGAACTCACAACATCCAACTGTGTGGTAATCGGAGCCCAAACCAAAGCCTGGAAGACTGCGTTCATATCGTTCTATTTCGAACCCGACAAGCCTATCACCCCATACCTAGAACACTTAAAGAAAATACGTGAAACCCTGAAAACCAAGTTTTTGGTAATCGGGGGAGACGCAAATGCAAAGAATACATGGTGGGGAGCAAAGGCAAATGACAACAATGGTGAAGAGCTACTGGCTGCACTCGACGAGTTGGAACTACACATTCAGGACGTAGGTACAAAACCAACATTTGACACCATTCGAGGCGGAAAAAGGTACTCCAGCAACGTAGACGTTACAGCATGCACAGAAGAACTACTGGCGCGGGTCGACGATTGGAAGGTTGACGATAGCCTTACAAGTTCTGACCATAACGGTATATCTTTTAATATTAACTTAATAAAATCCAAAGGTTCACACATAGTAAGAACGACTAGAATTTTTAATACCAAAAAAGCTAATTAGCCACAGTTTCATAGCAAACTGAGCCAATTAGCAATAGATCACAACGTAAACAAAAAATCTATAGAAAACATCATTGACACTCATAAATTAGAAATATGAGTAGAAGAATATACAAATATAATAAGTATCGCGTGTAAAGAGACCATACCAATAAAAAGGAACAAACAGTCATTTAACATACCGTGGTGGTCCGATGAGCTTCAACAACTTGAGACGGAGGTCGCCAAGTACAAAAAACCGGGTACACCGAGCCGCGCCAGTCCGCAGTGCTAAAGTTGTGGAGGAGTACCTGGAAAAGAAAGCAGAATATGAAATGGCCGTAAAAAAATGCACAGGTGTCGAGTTGGAAGGACTTTTGTGGGAAGACAAGACAAGGATAGCCTTTGGGATGGCATATATAGGGTTATAGGAAGGATACACACCAAAGCGACAACACAGAACACCAGACAATACGAAAAATGGCAGAAGAAGCTGGCGGTGGTGTAGAATTGGAGGAGCAAAATGACCCCCCTTTCACGCTGGCGGAACTACAGAGGGTAATTAAAACTTTTAACCCCAAAAAAGCACCGGGAGTGGAGGGTTTCACTGCTGTCATTTGCCAGCATGCTATATAAAATGACCCTCACATATTTCTTACCCTAATAAAGTGTCTCCAACTCAAACACTTTCCAAAGGCGTGGAAAGAAGCCACGGTGGTGATACTTAGGAAGCCAGGTAAAACCGACTACACGACCCCTAAAGCACATAGACCTATAGGACTGCTCCCAATACTGGGCAAGATATACGAAAAGCTATTGATGACCCGATTTAAACACTACTTGATTCCGAAGATGAGTACTCGCCAATTCGGGTTCATGCCACAGAGGAGCACCGAGAACTCCCTGTATGTCCTAATGAAACACATAAGAACAAATCTCGAGAGAAAACGAATCACTACACTCGTATCATTGGACGTAGAGGGAGCCTTTGAGGGTGTTCGTCGTTTGGATACTTGGGGGGAGGGAGACTTGCCGAGCTAACAGATGCAGAAAAGAATAATTTTGTATAGACACAAAGAGACTCTGTAAATTTATTTTGAAAAAAATATACCCGTGAAGTTTCTTGCCAGTTCTTCTTCACGAAGGTGTTTTCGAACTGGTGGTAGAATCATGTTTTATTTGACGTTAATAAGAACAAGGAATTGTCAATGTTGAGAAATTAATATTTCATTTCATTTCATTTCCTTCGATAGCGCCTGGTGGCCAAAGATCAGGGTTCGATTGGAAAAGGAAATCAGGAAAAGTGTCCAGAGAATCTAAGACGGGTCATTGAAAGCTATCTCAAGGACAGGTTTGTCTCTGTCAGATATGCGGGAGAGCAGTATATGACAAAGATGGAAAAAGGCTGTGTGCAGGGTTCTATTAGTGGTCCCATACTATGGAACCTGTTGTTAGATCCGTTTCTCAAAGATCTGGAGAAGAGAGGCGATTATGTACAGGTCTTTGCGGACGACATCGTCTTGGCTTTCAGCAGGGACACGGCTCTAGAAATTGAGAACCAGGCAAACGCTACATTAAAGTTCGTCCACAAATGGGGTGTTGCAAATAAATTAAACTTTGCACCACATAAAACAAACGATATTGTCATAACCTGAAAAATCAAGTATGACACCCCACGGATATACATGAGTCAGGTCCCAATTGAAATAAGAATGGAATGGAATGGAAGTACTCGGGGAAATATATGAAAATAGATGAAAAATTTACTTTTAACTCACATGTTTAAAAACGTATGTGCGAGGGCAGTGGCGGCGTACAAACAGCTCTCAAGAGCAGCAAAAATATGATGGGGACTTCATCCTGAAGTCATCCGCCTTATTTACATAGCCACGATCGAGCCAATAATTTTGTTCGCTGCCAATGTCTGGGCACTCGCTGTTACGAAGAAATGCGTCAGGGAGAAACTAAACTCAGTCCAGAGAGGATTCCTGCAGAAAATCTACAAAGCATATAGGACAGTATCCCTAAATTCCACACTGGTCCTCACTGGGATTCTCCCACTAGATCTTCGCATACGCGAAAATGCCTCACTATATGAGGCCAAAAAAGGACAGTCGGAATTTGAACTGGGAGGTAGGTGGAAAAGATGGCTTCAGCATTGGAAGAACCTCACCCAGCAAAGTACCTCGAACACAAATTCAATACCCTGATAGACCAAGAGCAACTCGACTCTAACAGCACTTTCGAGACACGTATCTTCACCGATGGTAGCAAGATTGACGGCCGCGTTGACCAAAACGCAGACAAAAGTCTTTAGTCTAGTCTAGTCTGCCTCTAAAATTTATTTATACCTGCACCTTAATCTGTAAAGTAGGAAAATAAAAAATGTAGTTCGAGTAGGGAATTAGTTGGGAAATCCCACCCGAGAAAGATCATGAAAGTGTGAAGCATGTCAGAAAGAAGAGTATGATGAATGAAAGTACGAGAGGAATAATTGTGAGAACTGGTATAAAAGGTTGAGAATAACATAGACTGCGGCTATGCCAGAGGTATAAGAGAAAAAAAAATCCAAGGGGTTCAATAAAAGGTGCCAACTGACGGATCTAAGACTCGTAGTTGTTTTTAATTCTTTCAATTCAGAAGAAACGCGAATACACACCTTGTATTATTTTAATTATTAGATAAATTATAACTTTAATCTATTTCATTAATTCATAATGGTCTTGGCATTTTGATCATACATTATTAAACAAACGATGACACCAGGGCCATCATGCGTTGCAAACGGCTAAAATTTGAAATATCGTTAAAGTTTAGTTCAAAATAATTAGATAAGGCAATCTGAGTTGTAAAATTAAAGGTTTGCCTCTCTGCACATACGAAGAAAACAAAAGGTCATTCAATAACTTGTAACCAAGCGTACAATACAAATATGGATACAATAAAATTTCGTATTTTTATCTTTTAAAATACCTATAAATAAATATCACATAAATTTATACTCTGCTTTGTTTGCTTGCGACGATAAATATCTATAAAAAATCAAACTTTGCCCCTTTTATCAGATTACATTTCAAGGACAATAATTATCCCCATTAGCAGAAACATCTATCACAAAGATAGCAAATTGTTATTTAATTCTATTCGTTCTTGAAATTCAGTGCAGAAAGACTTGTAGTCAGAAAGTAGATCTGGACTCGGGTATCATCATGCTGGTCGCTCTCGTGGTGCTGGTCACCGCCTTGGCCTTGACCTGGGGGTTCCAGGGCCAGCAGATCAGCCCCCAGGTGCTGGTTATCCCTGTGGTTGTCTACGTCCTCGCTTTCTACTACAGATGGATCTATGTCGCTATCATGACTGCGCCTAGAGATATTAAGTGAGTTTTTAAATAAGTTCCTTTACAAAGTATGTCAGAGGCATTCATTTAATTTCTAAACCATATAGTACTTAGGTTCATACATTTCGGTGCTACATCCCATGATCTGTTTTTGACCTTTGACTAAATTCCAGGTTTGGCACTTCTGGCTGCGATATTTTTGTTTTATGATAGCGTTTGTCTTCCACGTAACCGGATAATTAAATTCATGGTTTTTTTCCTATTAATTGTCTTGTAGATGTGTTTTTTTATAAAACGCAATTGGATTATTTATAATTTTACATTAATAACCAATGCTTAACTCGAATTAAAAGTCAAATATCCTGCAGCTCGACGAGGACGTATATTAATTAATTTTTTATGTTTAAATTTTTCAAATAGTTTTTATTTTGTGTCAATACAAGTGCCATTTACAATGCGCGTTCCTTTTCAAAGTCTTTTATTTTGTCTTCATCTTTTTAAAAGGTTACCTTTATAAATTCAAATTTGCTTTTAGGGCGCTGTATTATTATATCCAAGTATTGCTCCTGTCAAGGAAGTACGCTACAAAGAACTGGGCCCTTCCTGACATCTTCCATGATGTTGTCAAGAAGCACCCGAAGAAGGCATGCTTCTTATTTGAAGATGAAACTTGGACATTCCAACAGGTCAGTATAGTCTTAAGGAATATGAAGGCCTACATCAATCATTAACCGACCCTAACGAGCTTTACGATTCAAGCTCGAAATCGAAATCTGTCCAGCTGTTAGTGATATTAGCGAAAACAAACAGACGGCCAGACACAAGAAGACAGAGAGACATTTGGAATTGGCGTGTTAGAATCAGTGTCGTGTAATAAATTCATGTGCCCTTATTTTTTCACCAAACTATTTTTAAGTAGCCAAGTTCCGGTTAATCAGAGACTGATAGTGTAGGTGCAAAATGGTAGCAAATTTTTAACTCCGCATATCAGTTTTTCCTTGAAAGATATTATAAGAATCAGATACCCGTGTATCCGATATACCATTGCTGCGATAAGGACGAAATCGAAATTTTAAAACTGAGTCATTGTAAGATAAGTACTTTGTTCTATGATTCAACTCATATTGATAGTTATAGGAACCTATTAAAATATCTAAGCAATGCTTTCAAAAAGCTCCTTACTATATATTAAATCACAATAAAAAGTCTGATCATTCCATTTCAGGTCGAAGATTACAGTCTCCGGGTATCAGCAGTCCTTAAAAATGAGGGTGTAAAAGTAGATGACGTGGTGGGTGTGATGATGAGCAACTGTCCCGAGATGCCAGCCACCTGGCTCGGCACCGCCAGGCTCGGAGGCGTCTCGCCACTGATCAACACCAACCAAACTGGCGTAGTGTTGCTGCATTCCATCAATGTTGCCAAGTGCAATTACATCATTTATGGCGCTGAGTTTGAGAATGGTAAGTATAAATAAATAATATAAGAAAGGCTAGAATTTTATTACAATGTCATTTAGGTATAGTATTTGATGACTCACTAGTTTTATTCTTTCCTTCTATTCGTTTGTAAATGGCCTTATTATAATCAGTTAATACAAAATATTTTTAATGATAGAATTTTTCAGTAGATAGAAATTTTAGGACTTGTAGAATAGATGGTAGGCGTCGTGCCTCATGATGATAAAAATATATTTGTGAAGTAATTATTTTTCGCTATGGATATTTTTATTAATACATACACAGGGTGTCCCAAAATCCATCATCAGAAAAATCTGAAAAAAAATCCATCCCATGTTCTTTAGAAATTATGTTTTAAAGATTTGGTGTAGTTTATTACGCCAATGATACGTGCTATAACCCGTACCAAGATTAGTTCGATTTGTATCACCCGTGAACGTTTAACCGAAAAAGAGAAATTGGGAATGGCCCTCGGCGCCTTTGCGGTGCCCTCTTGTTCTCTACGGCGCAACCGTACTACATACGCCTTACATCATAATTCTTTGCTATGGTTTCTCTTCAAAAAAATACTGAAGAAAACGTATTAAGTATCAAGGAAGACTTTTCCACCAAGAAATATAATTAAGCAATTATTACATAGTTTTCCATTGTAAAATTCACATCGTTCAAAAATATTAAATTTTACGAGATATTTTTTGATGTTTTATTAAACTTTAACAATTTTTTCCAGCAGTTGAATCTTCAATTGATATTGATATCGATTATAAAAATGAGCCATCAAACTGGCTAAGCATGATACTGTCTAGGGTTTCACGTTAGCTCCGTTCCCACCATGCTCGGTGCTCGGTAGCTAATCATATGTTATGAGAATAGCTAGCTGTAAGAACGTCGATTGTTAGCATAATACAAAGCTAACTTGCAGAAAAATTAATTTGTGCTTAAAATTTTTAATCGTTTAGTATAAAATTACAAAATATATAAAATTACACAAAATAATAAATAATATTGCACAAAATATCGAAAATTTTGGATTCACATACAGTCGAATTTTCAAATTCCAGATTTGAGAAAATTCCGGATTTCGCATTCCCCAGTAGGCCCAGCTAGTTGTAAAAATCATCCACAATACAATCATTGCTTTCTTTGGGACTTTTTTTTCTGGCAACGTTAATTTATTTGTTTTGGTTTACAGCAATCAAAGACATATCCAAAGAGTTGGATCCCTCCATAAAACTGTACAAGTTCACCAGAAGGCCTCTGAACCTCGGCAGAACCTCATTGAAAGCTTCTGAACGTCCCGAAGACTTCACTTCCCTGCTGGAAACTACGCCTCCAATGCCTTGGAAGCTGAGTGATGGAGGGGGTTATAACTCTAAGATGATTTATATCTACACTTCTGGTACTACTGGACTACCAAAAGCCGCTGTTATTACTGCTGCAAGGTTTGTTGAGCCAAAATGAATGTACATTTCTCACATGACTCTTATGAGAAACATTTCTCACGTTTCTCACAAAAATCAAAAACGTTTCTCACATTTCTCACAAAGATGCGTTCACACAGGTAATTTTTTACTGGTGAACAAATAGGTACCTATGACATTCACGATTCAGATGTACAGGAATAAACAAAAGATTCAAGATAGATTTGTTTTGATTGTAGAAGTGCCATAGGCAATTATGAAAATCAAATGGCAGATTTTTTGCGCCAAAATGTTATGTCATAATTATTTTTTATACCTTTGATTTGAGATTTTATTAAATATAATTATTTTAATTAGAATATTATTTATCATTAAATAGGTATTTAATAATGGTGTTTAGGCTTTTTATATTTTTGGACGACCATTTCGGATCTATGACAGTTTGAAGTGGTTAGCAGCGAGGACGAGTGCTCTTCGTCGTAACTGTTACAAGTACTTATTTAAAAACCACATTAAAATCGGTTCAGCCGGAACGCGAGACAATCACAGCCAAACATACAAACATACATACATACATACAAAATAAACTGAGAATCTCCTTTTTTTGAAGTCTGTTAAAAATATGTCAAATACCGGGCATTTTTATGTAAGACACAACTGGGTCATTCTTTTAGAGTTAAATGAAACACTAATAATGTCACTTCTGTATGCCAAAATTAGGACATTATTATTAAAATTAATTACGAAAAGATAAATACTTATAGAGGTCCGTATTTCGGGATATTTTACAATAATAAGGGTTTATTATTGTAAAATATGTCCTAATTTTGGCAAACAGAAGTGACATTATTAGTGTTTCATTTAACTCTAAAAGAATGATCCAACTACGCAAATACGAGTGTGTATAGGTATAATAAATACTTTGAGAAACGGTCATGTGAGAAATATAAGACCAGTATGAACGTGCTTTGTTAGACCGTTTCTCACAGGCATACAACATACACATGCAACTTTTATTGATTATTGATACTGATTTGCACTAATAATAAACAAAAATATTACTCACTTTTCTTGATATTAACTGCGTTTCTCACAGGATTTTGTCACAAAAAATATGGACGACCAAAATAAAAACACCAACACATCAAGAAACAGAGGGAGACTGACACTTTTTCTTTTTTTTTTAATTCTTTTTTTGCCGGCTTTAAACAATGTAGTGAGGTGACAGTTTCTATAGTTCTACGGGGGTGTAAATAGCGTTTCTCACAAATTGTTTCTTACAGGGCGAAATCTAGGATGCTCTCATTAACAATTTTTATTTTTTGATAAGCTAGGCGATAAAATATCAATCAAAGAGAAGACCAGGTACTACACGAACTTTTGATAAAATTCTTATTCTAAGCTTCCTAAGAACCTGTGGAAATTTTGAGCTATTATCGTAACGAGGAAGTGAAACGGACATGTTTCATTGGTCACAAAAAAAAATTTTAAATAAAATATTACCATGTAAAAAAAGCTATGAGTGTTGGTGTAAATATGACATCCAATTTTCAAAATACATGTTCCAGTGTAAGTATAAAAGAAAAGAAACATGTTTAATGCAGTAAACATAGCCACAATTATGGGTTGAAGATGGTGGACACGATATTTTTTACTCGTGTACATTTATTTTGGCTCAAACCCTTATAACAAAATTATTAGGTAATTTCTTCTATCACAGACGACGTTAGTGTTTGATTTGATTAGTTAGAGATATCAAAAATTATCTTGCATATTACATACTGCACATACAATTTTCAGCCTTACCAAAGCAAATAAATGCATTTCATGCAATATTCTTTAGATATTACTAAAAGGTCGCGCTTGCCTTCTATACAAGAGGTTTTTAGTCATGGCGTTTTTTATATGGTTCATCCTCTGCAACCCATCTTGATGTCTAGTGCCTTCTCGCAGGCACGGGTGGCACCCTGTTGGTCAAACTTTATGTCGACCCAACTCTTAGGTCTCGGTCTCGAAGTCAGTGGGCGCGGTGCGGAGGCGGTGGCGGCGCGGGAACCGGCGCATTGCAATGAATAGATTTAAATGGAACCGTTCTCGAAGTAAGTGGCGCGGGGAGCGGCGCGGGGGCGGCGCACGAGCGGCGCGCGCCAGTTGAGCGGTGCTCGCGCGTCTGTGGTTACGTAGTTTTGTGTATTTTATTTTTGATTAGATAGTCAAATGTTTCTATACTCATTCTGGTGTAGTCAAAGAATTTATCAGGACAATGTCTCTGTTCTTCATAGTTCCGATAAAACTTATAGATTATAGATTTGTCATGTCTGTCTGTCTGTCTGTCCGTATGTCACAGCCACTTTTTTCCGAAAATTTAAGAACTATACTGTTGAAACTTGGTAAGTAGATGGATTCTGTGAACCGCATTAAGATTTTACACAAAAATAGAAAAAGAATAATAAATTTTGGGGGTTACACATACTTAGAATTGAAACTCAATTTTTTCCATCAAACCCGTGTGGTGTATTATTAGGTCTTCAAAAATGATATTTAGGTTTCTTATATCTTTTTTTTCTAAACTGAATAGTTTGCGCGAGAGACACGTCCAAAGTGGTAAAATGTGTGTCCCCCCCCCCTGTAACTTCTAAAATAAGAGAATGATAAAACTAAAAACAATATATGACGTGCATCACCATGTAAACATCCACCGAAAATTGGTTTGAACGAAATCTAGTAAGGTAGGGGAAGCCCGGGCAGCGCGGATAAGTTAAGGAAAAGCAAAAAAATAACACAGGATTAATCAACTTAGGGACATCGTTTATTTTTCATTTATGGCACATATAATCACCTTTGCAAATGTAACATCGAAATTAACAAAATACAATATCTTCATATTGAAAAAAATATTTTTTAAAACCTCTGCCATTATCCGCTTTACCCAACCATGTCGGGTAAAGTGGATAAGCTACGTGGAGTAAAGCGGATTAGGTGGTTATTCCTGACAGTCATCGCAGAAATAGCTGCTAAATCCACTGTACGACGTACATATTTCATGTGCCCAACGGTGGCACTCTGAGCATTGGATCCAATCTTCTATAGGTCCATCCACATACTCTTCGGTGCAGACCAGGCATGCATACTTTCCTTTTACTTTTTTGGTGATATTGGGTATTGTTTTCTTAGCCTTGGCTTGTTCTGTTTTTCCTCTCTCTGTCATTTTTCCCTTTCCTTTTCCACTTTTTCTTGGCATCTAAATCTGAGCGGCCAAATTCCGGGTTTCCGAAAGCCTTGAATTGCATTTTGCACAGAAGCACTATTTACCCTATTCACTTTGCCCAAAATATGTATTTCTAAACATACCTACTTTTCTTAAAATTTAACACCGGCTCAATATAATATTAATATCACAAATAACACTAGACAACATTGTTAATCTGCAAAACGAAATCGTTCCTGGGTTAGCTAACAGTAAAAACAAATGAAATGAAAACAAACCTGGTCGAAAATCGTAAGAAAAAGGCTCAAAACAATTTTTTGTCACAAAAAAAAAAGAACGGCGTCAGTTGCTCTGAATCAACTGGCAAGGCGTAGTCAGAGGGTGCACTCGCCTACGCACCCGCAATTTGTAACGCCATCTCTTATTGTTTTCTAGAAACATCGCTTATCCGCTTTACCTGGGTTATTCGCTTTGCCCGGGCTTCCCCTAGTTTTTTTTTATGCGTCATAAATCGTAATCCGCAATTTACCTTTCATACAATCAACTCAAATATAAAACTAATAAATTAAAAAAAAACATTTAATTGCATAAACATAAACCTTATACATAAACCCTGAACCATTATTTTCTAACAAGAAATCTATAATAGGTGCCTAAGTAAATAATAATTATAATTCGCTTGCAATTATAATTTACTTATAATTATTACTTAAAATAATAATTATAAGTACATAATAATAGATTGGCAGCGGGTGCGGAGCGTGCGGGGGGCAGGTTCCCGAATGCGCTTACCCGAACGGGCAGACACGTGAGGTCAGACGAGGTGAGGTGCTGTCACTCGCGCGTGCGGAGCTGATAACTTTATTAAAAATTACACTATTATTAAAACATCGATCAAAGTTACAACGAACTTTTATGTTATGTTACTTGCTGCTACGGGACCCTTCATGGGCGACACCGACTTCCACTGGCCACTTTTTTTTTGTTTCCTTGCACGGTTGTACGAACTCATACCTTTATTTTGCCCACAATAAATCTAAGGTAAAAAATAAATTTGTATCAAAAAGATGTTGTCGTCCTGTTTAGACATTTCGTTCGCAACCAAAGGCAGAGGAATAGTCTCACAAACAACACTCGCGCGATATGCCCTCTGGCTTCGAGAACGAACGGGTCTGCGTCGCCGCGCCGCTCCCCGCGCTCGTGAAGTTTCTTGCCAGTTCTTTTTCACGAAGGTTTTTCTGAACTGGTTTTATTTGACGTCAATAAGAATAAGTAATTGTCAATGTTTAGAACTAAATATTTCATTTCATGTCAACTTGTGTAAAATTTCTGGCATGTACTTCGGGCCTACCAAATAGCAGACAGCACGAGTTTGTACCATTTGGCATTCTGAACACTAGCAAAAATCCCCTATCTTGTGTCTTCAATATTCCTCTGCAAAATAATATAAAATGTGGGTGAATTTCCCGGGGCCAAAAATTGCGTGGCAACGATGAAATCGGTAATAAAAAACATAGTTATAATGTTTTAACGTCTTTTTCTGGCTAGGTGAAATAGTAATCTATGTGTAGCACTAAATATTTTAACATAATGTATTATAGGTACTCCAAAAAAATCAACCAAACCTCGAAATCTTTCATTGCCGTGTTTGTCCACACGTCACCTTGAAGTGTATATACCTCATTGATAAAAATCAATTGGTTATCTATATTAAAACCTAGTTTTATTTCATATGTGAAAGTACTGTTACGGAATAATTTGGTTAATAAATAAGTTTACGGAATAAATGGTAATCAAAAAATCATTTGTCCTAGCTGTCCTACCTTTCATCGCCATGTCCTAAACATGTTTACCAATATCGAGAGGTGGTTGTTGAATCAATCAACAGTTTTTTTTAACAGCTTTTCATTCGTCAACGCATTAACTGTTATTCATTGATGAAATAACAGGTTGAAAATATTAACTGTTAATTTGCGTCAACGAACATGACACGCATTAAGTTCAATAGACATTAATTTATTCAATTCCAAAAATGCGGTGAAAATATTAACTGTTAATTTCTCAACAGTTTCTGCTCGACGGATAATTTCAATACTTCATTAATTTCTGAGAATCAACTGGTTTCCCAAAATAACACTTTCGAACGAAAAAATTCATAGAAAGGTAAACCATAAAGCGATATAAATAAGAAACAATGCTATTTAATAAAAAAAAACTTCGATTTTCAAATTTTTTTTTAAAAACAATTTTGCGCCTTATTTATCGCAGAACGACGTTTGATATGATTCAAAATCCTATGCAAGTATTTTCTCTGGCTACTGACAGTCATAAAATATTATTTGTATTTTTCTATACAAATGCCCTACACGCTGCAGCTAGACTAAAGGCTAAGGAGTTGAATTATAAATACGTATGGGTTCGAAACGGCAAGATATTTATGAGGAAATCCGTTGATTCAGATTTAAAATTTATCAGGGACTATGATGTTTTAGATAAATTATAATGTTTTAATAATATAGTATCACTTTTGTAATTTTAAATTGTATTAGTTATATATTTATCACTTTCGATCAGTTGAAAATCTATTACCAAAATGTAAGGGGCATCAAATCTAAATTGCATGACGTATATTGCATGATTACAAACTGTGATAATGACATTATTGTGTTTACTGAAACCTGGCTAAATGATAGTGTTTTCGACGGAGAAATATTTCATAATCGGTATATATTGTATAGAAGGGATCGTTCAATGACTGCTTTCAACAATAAATCTGAGGGCGGGGGAGTACTGATCGCCGTTTCAAACAAGCTTAAATCTAAACATGTTCCTAATTATGAAAGTAGTTGTGAGGATATATTCGTTAATATATATATATATATATATATATATATATATATATATATATTTCTGTAAATAACAAATTAACTAATTTATGCTTATGTGCCGTCTATCTGCCACCTCCTCTCAAATCAACCGTTTTAGAACACTTCATCGACAATGCCAGTAGGATTCTAGAAGTCGAAACTAACTTTTTAGTTTTGGGCGATTTCAATATGTGTAATATAGACTGGATTGACGTAAACGGGTCATTAATAAGCTCACCTTCTCGCATCTCCTCCAACACAGAGAGGCTTTTTTGGGATTTTATCACAATTAACTCACTCAAACAATATAACAATTTATCTAATACTAACAGGAGAATTCTGGATCTCCTATTATCAAATATCTCATATGAAATACAAGTTAAACCGGCTGCTCAAGTTATTTCAAAAATTGATCCCCATCATCCACCATTCGAGTTTTCAATATCTTTGCAAAAAAAAAACATAAAATTTCTTAAGTACACTAATATTCAAAAATATAACTTCTATAAAGCAGATTATTTAGCTATAGCGTTGGAATTAAATAAAATAAAATGGGAAGATGTTCTATGTTCTCCATCGATTGATGACATGGTAACTGCTTTTTATAATATTGTTAACAATTTAGTTGTTAATTTTGTTCCGAAAATAAAACCCAAAAATACTAAATATCCTTGTTGGTATTCCCAATCATTAATAAAAAGATTAAATGAAAAATATAAGTTGAGAAATAGAATTAAAAGGTACAAAAATCCAATGGATATAATAGAATATAATATACTAAAGAAACGCTGTGAACAATTGACACGAACTTGTTACAACTCTTATATTGCTTTTATTGAAAATAAAATAAAACACAACCCAAAATTTTTTTGGAATTACCTCAAAATGAAACGGGGTTGCACCAGTACCTATCCAGCAGATATGTCAAATGGAATCGTTAGCTCGGATAGTGGTGATGTTATTTCGAATTACTTTGCTTCCTTTTTTTCATCGACATATATTAAACCTAAGCATAATTCTACAATTCTAAACAACAAAGTTCACTGTGAGCATAATAACATATTAAACTACATATACAAACAAAAAAACAAATTATTACAGCTCTCAAGAAACTAGACTTAACAAAGGGTAGTGGTCCAGATGGTATACCACCAATTTTCCTATCAAAACTTGCCGATCAATTGTCAGTTCCGTTAGAAATTATTTTTAACAGATCAATAAAAGAGGGCATTTTTCCATCATTTTGGAAACAAACAAACATTGTTCCTATTTTCAAAAACGGGAATAAATCTTTGGTACCAAATTATAGGCCTGTAGCTATTTTATCAACTTTAGCTAAGGTTTTCGAGTCTTTTATATGTAAAATATTTTCTTGGCACATATCTCAACTCATAGATGATAGACAACACGGTTTCATAAAAAACAAATCTACAGTAACTAATTTGGTTGATTTTGCTGAGGAAGTTGTCCAAGCAGTTGATGTTAAAATACAAGTTGATGCAATATACACTGACTTCAGCAAGGCTTTTGACACAGTCAGTCACGCAATTTTATTACTGAAATTAGAAAAATTTGGGGTGTCAAACCCTTTGCTAAAATGGTTCCAATCATACCTTGCAAGCAGAGAACTTAGGGTAGTTATTAATGGCATAATATCGAAACCATATACTGCACCTTCAGGAATCCCACAAGGGTCGCATTTGGGACCTCACCTATTTAAGGTTTTTGTCAATGACATTTCTGATTGTTTTGTAAATTCTAAAGTTTATCTTTTTGCTGACGATCTAAAAGTTTGCAGACCTGTTAAGTCATTGAACGATAACTATCTTTTACAGAGTGACCTTGACAAATTAAGCGAATGGTGTACACTCAACGAATTATCACTCAACTTAAATAAATGCAAACATATTAAATTTTCCAAAAACCGAAACATGCTGTCTACGTCATACTGTATAGATAGTGTCAAATTGGATGAAGTAAATTGTATACGTGATCTTGGAGTGTTCTTTGATACAAAATTAAAGTTTGATCGGCATATAGACAACATACTCCTTAAAGCTTCGAAATTACTGGGATTTGTCTTAAGAGAGGCTAAAATCTTCAAAAAACCCTTAACAAAAATTATTATGTACAATGCATTGGTTAGAAGCCATCTGGAATACTGTAGTGTAGTATGGTCGCCCAACTACAAAGTACATATTTCCAGAATTGAGCGACTGCAGAAGAGAATGCTTTGGCATCTATCATATAGTAGAGGCGTTGCAAAAACGCTCAAATCTTATGAGGAACGTCTCTCACATTCCGGTATGCATTCTTTGGAAGATAGAAGAAAGTACTTAGACTTAGTGTTCCTTAAAAAATTATGTGTAGGTACATTAAGTTGTCAGAATCTGCTTAGCCGCGTTAGGTTTCATGTGCCAATGAAGACTCCAAAATCATGTCGTAGAAAGCTGTTCTCTCCACCACACTGCCGCACTAACCTAAAAAATACTGTACACTATCACGCATGTATTCTCTATATGAGCACCATAGTGACACTTTAGATCTGTTTAACATGAATATTACTAATTTCAAGAAAATTGTATTACCAAAAAGTTCATAAGGAGCGAAATAACTAGTTTAAGCAAATACCTTTGTAAAAGCGCATGAGGTGATTTCCTATAAGTGGCAAGGCACTTATTTTATTGTTTAAGTAATTGTATAACATTTCAATTGTATAGTGTATTTGCTGTTGGAAATCCAATATTAATAAATAAATAAATAAATAGGAAACACAATCGTAAAAAAAAACATTTTCGCTTACGACCTTCAAAACCTGTTATTTAATTAACAGCTTTTTTAACCTGTTGACCATTGAGGATTAACAGTTAAATTTCATTAATCAGAAAACCGTTAATGACCCATGCCTACCAATATCGTTTTATCTAACGACTTGCGTCCCCAGCGCAAAACATTGCATATTAGTGCCGCCAAGTGCTCGACGTGGAAGGACGTGCACACTTGCCTGCGTTTTTATGTTACTGGACATTTTTTCTTTCATCGCCGTGGATAGGTATAGCTTCTGCTTGCATAATTGTAATCTCTTGATTGCGCATTCGATAGAATGCCATTTCTCTCATGATTATTTGTGAAGTGTTTTTTACTTCGAATAATTAATAGATTTTTTATTATTTTGTATTTTTGCCTTGATTTTCATCGCCATGTTTTCATTGCCGTGGTTTCCATATCCAAAATTTGCTAAGGCAATGAAAAAAAGGCACAGCAATGAAAAAAATGTCATTGCTATGCCATGTAAAGCAATTTAGTTTCATTGCCGTGGCCAGGTGTTTCATTTCCGTGACTTATGTTTTCATCGCCATGGAATGATGAGGCAAATAAAACATATTTACCTGTAATATATACTGACGGGCTCGTCAAGTTAACTTACTTCAATGGTATTGCAATAAACTATGGCTTGTGTTACATCATTTATCTTTCTAATGATATTAAAACAATTTAAAATGGATGTCATTTTCCTATCAAAAATCAAGAATTAACTGCCATAGGTCGAATTCATGACGTCTAAATAAAACGAAAATCAAAAAAATATTTCCTTCGGTATTTTGTGTACCTCGGGCCCTAAATATTGCTTGTAAACGGTTTTTCATTGACCGAATGAGTTTCCTGATGGAATCATATAGGATTTCTTGCCACTCTTCGATTAAAGCTCCTTTGAGTTCTGCTATCGATGCTGGAGCTGGACTTCTTCCTCGTACCCGCCTTTTCAGCTCGTCCCACAAATGTTCTATAGGATTCAAGTCGGGATTGCGGGGTGGCCAGTCTATTGTGGCAATCCCAACTTGTTCCATGTATTGTCTAGTGTCGACAGCGGTGTGGCAGCTAGCATTATCATGCATTAACTTGAAATTTTCGCCAATAAATCCAGCGTAGGGGAGCGTATAGGTTAGCAGAATGTCCATGATGTATCTTTCTATGGTTAGCCCCCTCTCCGACCTCCACCAGGTATGAATACAAGCTCCGTTTTAGCTGCAATAGAAATGCCCGGCCACATCATACAAGATCCAGCCCCCTATGCCACTGGTTCTGTCATACAACATTGGGCGAATTGCTACCCCGGTCTTCTGTAGACTCTTCGTCAACGGTCGCTACCATGTCGCATACACATTCTGGTATTGTCCGAGAACAAGATTTGGCTCCTTTGCTTCATATCCCATATTAAGTGGTCGCGAGCAAACTGTAACCAGGCTTGTCGGTGAGCTGGGAACAATTTGGGTTCAGTGGCTGGCCTTTTTGGGGTCAAGTTTGCTTCTTTAAGTCTTCGTCTCACTGTCCACTTGCTAACACCTCCCTCAAACTTTTCCGAGCTGTTTCTAGACGTCCACGCCGGTCAGGTGTCGATTGCGCAGAGAAGTGATGATTATAAATCGGTCATATCGCACCGAAGTGCATCGTTGTCGTCCTGATCCTAGTCCTATTTCAGCGGCTTCTGGAGGTGCAGTTTCTTAGAGCTTCAGTATTTCCAGTGACATGAAATTTAGGGCTGAATACTAATTTCGTAAAAATTTGCTTTTTATAGGGTTTTAGGACTCTTGAACGTGTTTCTACATGTTATGACATAGAATGAATTTTTCTCTTTATTATATAAAAAGAGGTTGAAAGCTATCAAAATTCACTTTCAAATGATGTAACACAAGATATAGTTTATTGTATTTAAATGGTAAAACTTTATCTTGAGCAACCTGCGATGAAATGATTCCAATTTGAAACTTGCAAGTGTACAAAAAGATTTTTCCATGTTAACCTTACAAAATGATGTATGTATGTAATTTAATACTCAGTAGTATATAAAATATTACGTTTTATATGGATTTTCATTTCCGTGCATTGATTCTTTCATTCCCATGGCACAGTTCTTTCATTGCCGTGGACGCTTGTTTCATTGCCGTGCACGCATGTTCCATCGCCGTGGCATGTAATTTTTAATCTTGTATATCTCGTTAGGTTTTTATGTAATCTGCTAGATATTAAGCATTATCAAAAAATGTATTCATACATTATCAAATATTTGATAAGTGCGTTTTGCTTTTAAAATAAACCTAAAGATAACAAATTCCACGGAAATGAAGATTTTACTGGACCTGTTGTAATTTACCCATGTACACTTTACTTTTTTTTCCTTGATGTATGTTTATAGCGGGTTGTAATGAATAACATAAGCTTTCCTCTAACTTTCAATCGTCTAAGTTATAATGTTGTCTTAGATCTAAGCAATATCTAAATCGTTTCAGAATGGTGTCCTCGTCTGGCGGGAACTTCAAACAGGGCAGGCTGAACAGCAAGGACGTGGTGTACTGTCCCATGCCGCTGTACCACTCGGCAGGCGGCGTGGTAACCATTGGGTACGCCCTGCTCTTCGGCGCCACTGTTGCTATCCGCGAAAAGTTCTCGGCATCACAGTACTTTAAGGACTGCATCAAGTATAATGCTACGGTAAGCATCTTTTTTTTGGCTTTTTTTTTTAAATTGAATCATTAGTATCATATTAACGTATTTGTGATTTATAGGAACAAACATTGTTGATGAAACAATCAATGTATTCGTAGTCCCAAATACCCAAGTGTTGATTTGTCCCATTTGATTGCAACATATTTTTGTTTTGTCTTCATTCTTATCTGTGTTAAAAATAAATAATACACATTATAGCTGAGCGTTCTTGATACCTACTTCAAATCTCTCGTGTCTTTGTTTTTCGACTAAGCTATTCAATATTCATTCAATTTTTATTTATAAATTTGGCCTTCATCCAGTAATTAACCTCGTCATGTTTATTCCTAAGGCCGCGCAGTACATCGGCGAGATGTGCCGCTACGTGCTCGCAACGCCTCCCTCCCCGACCGACACGCAGCACAAAGTGCGCGTCATCTACGGCAACGGCTTGAGAGCATCGGTCAGTATGGCGAAGTTCCTTTATTAGGCAGGTTGGAGAGTTTTCTTCGAATTCAAAGTAAACTTCCACCAGTGGCACTAGTGTTAACGAGTAGTTGAACAATTTAAGTGATGAAAAAAAATATTGTTATTCACTTAAATGTGGTATGGAAAAACAATCTGATTCTAATTCAAAAATCATTTTGAGATATCAGTTAAAGCAACTAAGCTTTTTTTAAGGAAAATGCGTAAATCAATGTGAATTACAGTCAACCTCTGTATGGCGTCATAAAGTAGCATAATTTTCTCTTTTTTTTTTGTTATTAATTAGCAGGCGTTTGTCTTCCATCTCACCTGATGGAAAGTAACGATGAAGACGAGGATCATACACGCCTGTCAAGAGGTACCTATTCACTCTACACTTGAAAGCTCCAGGGTTATATTTGTCTCGAAAAACAGACGAAGCAAATCATACCAATCTTTGGCAACATGACCCAAAAATGAGCTATCGAACCGTTTAGTTCGGCTCTTCGGCACGCTAACCACAAACTGGTGAAACTTCTGTCTGCGTCTGGTTGACCGGTAGAGAAAGGGGGAAGGTTCGATCAGCTGAAAAAGAGCATTCGCACACTCTCCAAAGTGCAATCTGTAAAAAACCGATAGACTATTATGGCTGCAGTACTCCATACAGGATCGAACCTGGGCTGTGTACAGGTTGAGCAACTGTTCGGAGTTTTAGTACCGTCGGACCTTTGCGATGACTCCCAATTTTTTGGAAGCTGACTGTTCCATAGTTTCAATCTGTTGACCGAAATTAAGTTTCGACGTGATGGTCATGCCTAGAAGCCCTAGATGGTTTGTAATCGGTACAGATACACCTTGGAAAGTGGGCGTTAAGTTGAATGTGCGCTTTTTACCGGAGAAGAGAACTGGGTGGGTTGAACTTGACAAGGTTGGCTTCACCCCAATCGGAAACCCTACATCGTGTTAAATCAACCCGTTCGATCATCGACTCTCTCTGAAATTGGATCTGGTTTGGACTCACTCGCGCATTGGACAAATATCTCTCTACAACAGTGCTGTCATCGGCGTAACCAATAATGCCTTCCGATAAAAGAATGTCATTAATGTGCAGCAGGAATAATGTTGCAGAGAGAACAGATCGCCATTAGGTTCGATGAAAAGCCATCTGCCAAAAGACGACAACTCGAATTGACCGTTCCCTCAGGAAATCAGAAATCCAGTCGCAGAGTCCAGATGGTATGCGATACGCTCAAATATTATTGTATTGATAGTATTGCTCAAAAGGGCTCCGTGCCATACCCGGTCAAAGGCCTTGGAGATATCTAAAGATACGGCTATTGCCTCTCCGTGCCCTTCCAAGGCCATGCTCCATAGATGCGTGACGTACACTAGAAGGTCTCCTGTTGAGCGTCCTCCGCGGAAACCATATTGGTTGTCACTGAGTAGCTCATTGGTCTCTAGGTCTCTAGGTGATTGCAATAGGTCTATAGTTGACTGCGTCGGCTCGACTGCCCTTTTTTGGTACGGGCTGTACTTTGATAAAACTTCCATGATTTTGGAACTTTTCCAGTCCTTAGAGAAAGTCGATATAGGCGTGTCAAAACAGGAGATAACTCGGCTGCACAGTGCTTTAGAACCACTGCGGGAATGCCATCCGGACCACTGGCTTTATTCATGTCTAGATTTAGTAAGCATTTGAGTACCTCTTTCTGGTGAATTTGGACGGCCTCCATCTTGGGGCCGAATGGGGGCAACGTGGGTGGGCTTTTACCTTTGGAATCTAGACGTGAACCCGTCAGGCCTTTGCAGTGGTGGCAGTGATGGGCGACAGAAGTTCATCGCAACTGACTTGGCAAGGGACCAGAAAGCTTTACTCCCCGTGGGATATGATGTTTACTTGTCCCGATAAGGCCAATGTGGTCGAAACGAGCGCTTCTGATCACCTTTTTGCAGGACTTGGCAGCAGCATTCTACGCCTGCTTCTTGGCTGGGAGATCCATAGCTTTGCTTCTGCGAGCGCTAGCCCAGGCTTGGTATGCTACATGCTTTAGCTTTTCAGCTAGGAGGCAATCAGCATTAAACCATGGGTGGGCTTTGGACTCCAGGGATACATCAGAGAACGGTATAAAGTACTCCATACCTTGACATATCACACTGGAGACAGCATCAGCACAGCATGATGTATCATCAGAAGTAAAGCAAGCTTGCCGCCAAGGATAAGAGGCGAAAAAGTGACGCATCTCATCCCAATCTGCTGACTTGAACCGCCATACTCGCCTATTGTCTTTTGGGCTGGTATCGGTTGGCGAGTATTGCGACACAGATTTCACCAGACAGTGGTCGGATGTCCCTAATGGCGGAGATACGGACACCAAGTATCTGTCTGGATCGGTTGTCAGCAGAAAGTCCAAGCAATACGCAGTATGGTCAACAACGTCAGGAATGCGCGTAGGTTCGTGGACGAGCTGGGAGAGACCTTGAGTTACTGCGAACCGATAGGTTTCTCTGCCAGCGTGGTCGGTGTCCTTGAACGGGTACAGCCACTCTCCACGGTGGGTATTAAAGTCCCCAAGAAATACCAACTGCGCAGAGGGATAGCGTCGTTGGACCTTATCTGCAGTATCACTGGAATATTCAATAAGTCAAGTTGTCTCCTGAGCTCCCGTGTGTGATCGGTTAATACTGGCGTATACAATTCGGTCCAGGCCAGTATCTACATAGACCCATAAAACAGAAAAATCCGGAACTTCCAAGTATCGGAGACGCTGACAACAGATCTCGTCTCTGACATACACGCACACGCCCGTATTGTGTTGAAATTTGGTCTCCAGGATATAGCCTGGGTAATGCAGGTATTCCAGATCCGAACGATCACAGATCTGCGTCTCTGTCGGAAAGAATAAGTGCGGCCTCTCTGTTCAAGGGGGTGGTGGACATTGTGGAGATTTGAGTGCACTCCTCGGATGTTACAGAAGTGTACTTTTAGGAAGAGGGAGTGCATCCGCTGTCGGTACTTATTTTTCTTTTTTGACTTTTCCATTACGTTGTTGGTAAGGTGAATAGGGGAGAGGAATAGAAGTTGAGTGAAGCGCAACGTTTGGAACCAAGCAACTCGAGTGGCCAGACCCACTGGTGGGGGACTCACATGGTGACCGTTGCGACGCCCAAAACCCCCCTGGGATCGCCATCGGACCCTCTCCATCCGGTCGCCAACCGGCACGATGGAGCTATCCCGGGATTTTACACAGGCGGTGGGGCAGCCTTTCACGAATGACTAGAACGCTAGTTGGGCCCCCTACAACCTGCGGTCGGCCAGCGGTGCACCATTTCTTTGGATCCCGCTGCCCTCCAGAATGAGCCACTCGGTGCATCATAACCCTTCGAGTTCAAACGGCTCCCATACGTTGCGCAATTACTCGGACCTATTCTCCTCCAATGACTACTCAAGACATCATGCCGGAACGTGACTAGGTCACTTGGCGGCATTGCTTTGTCTAGAAGGTGGTTGCAAGCCACGGTCGAAACCTGCAAAATGGTTATCTCGCTATTCATCGGTCGCCAGAGCCTCGTCCGCTGTCCGGCAGGGTGCACCACGGGCAGGTGGGGTTGGCATTTGGAGAGTATTGATGGTAGGTGACTCACCGTTAAACTGTCATGTTAATAGGTTATTGTAGAGTTGTTCATTGTATATTGTAATATAACAAACTTAGCAATGCGATTTTGAAACTACTCCGTGAATATGGTGACGCCATAAGAATTTCTTTAAAATTTTACTTAAAATTAATACTGCACAGAAAACAGATTTATTTTTTTTTTCGAAATACCTAATTCTTTCGGAAATCATTTAAAAAAATACTCCTCAATATTACTTTACATGCCGAATTGTTACAGTGTGTAGGTTAATTCACTTAATAACCGAAATATGTGCACCACTGCTTCATTTCTATGTAACGTAATGTAATGTAAATGTGGATTCAGTGGTCGTGAATTGTTGTTTTAGTTAGGAATTTAACTACTTACCTAGGTAACTTTTATAGAACTTAACTATCTATCTATCGTAGTACGAAAATACAAGCTTATTACCTAGCATAAATATACGAATTCAGGCAGTTGGTAGTTATTTACTAATTCAGTATTCACACATTAACCAAAAAGAAACAATCAGCAGCAAAATATGCAGATCTCTATTTACTTTATCTATTAATTTCTATAATGCTCTCCTTCATGGCTCGCACAAGCGGCATGACTCGGCAGAATGCAACTTTGGCGTTGTATCAAATAAAAAAAGTAAAATTACAAATCAATTTTAATGTTGATAATGCTCTCCTTCATGGCTCGCACAAGCGGCATGACCGAGCAGAATGCAACTTTGGCGTTGTATCAAATAAAAAAAGTAAAATTACAAATCAATTTTAATGTTGATAACGCTCTCCTTCATGGCTCGCACAAGCGGCATGACCCAGCAGAATGCAACTTTGGCGTTGTATCAAATAAAAAAAGTAAAATTACAAATCAATTTTAATGTTGATAATGCTCTCCTTCATGGCTCGCACAAGCGGTATGACCCAGCAGAATGCAACTTTGGCGTTGTATCAAATAAAAAAAGTAAAATTACAAATCAATTTTAATGTTGATAATGCTCTCCTTCATGGCTCGCACAAGCGGCATGACCGAGCAGAATGCAACTTTGGCGTTGTATCAAATAAAAAAAGTAAAATTACAAATCAATTTTAATGTTGATAATGCTCTCCTTCATGGCTCGCACAAGCGGTATGACCCAGCAGAATGCAACTTTGGCGTTGTATCAAATAAAAAAAGTAAAATTACAAATCAATTTTAATGTTGATAACGCTCTCCTTCATGGCTCGCACAAGCGGTATGACCGAGCAGAATGCAACTTTGGCGTTGTATCAAATAAAAAAAGTAAAATTACAAATCAATTTTAATGTTGATAGTGCTCTCCTTCATGGCTCGCACAAGCGGCATGACCGAGCAGAATGCAACTTTGGCGTTGTATCAAATAAA
The DNA here is from genome assembly GCA_923062675.1 of Marasmarcha lunaedactyla. Classification (NCBI taxonomy): domain Eukaryota; kingdom Metazoa; phylum Arthropoda; class Insecta; order Lepidoptera; family Pterophoridae; genus Marasmarcha; species Marasmarcha lunaedactyla. Next base: position 23,956,671 of record OV281346.1, read on the forward strand.
AAAAGTAAAATTACAAATCAATTTTAATGTTGATAATGCTCTCCTTCATGGCTCGCACAAGCGGCATGACCGAGCAGAATGCAACTTTGGCGTTGTATCAAATAAAAAAAGTAAAATTACAAATCAATTTTAATGTTGATAACGCTCTCCTTCATGGCTCGCACAAGCGGTATGACCCAGCAGAATGCAACTTTGGCGTTGTATCAAATAAAAAAAGTAAAATTACAAATCAATTTTAATGTTGATAACGCTCTCCTTCATGGCTCGCACAAGCGGCATGACCCAGCAGAATGTAACTTTGGCGTTGTATCAAATAAAAAAAGTAAAATTACAAATCAATTTTAATGTTGATAATGCTCTCCTTCATGGCTCGCACAAGCGGTATGACCCAGCAGAATGCAACTTTGGCGTTGTATCAAATAAAAAAAGTAAAATTACAAATCAATTTTAATGTTGATAATGCTCTCCTTCATGGCTCGCACAAGCGGCATGACCGAGCAGAATGCAACTTTGGCGTTGTATCAAATAAAAAAAGTAAAATTACAAATCAATTTTAATGTTGATAACGCTCTCCTTCATGGCTCGCACAAGCGGCATGACCCAGCAGAATGCAACTTTGGCGTTGTATCAAATAAAAAAAGTAAAATTACAAATCAATTTTAATGTTGATAACGCTCTCCTTCATGGCTCGCACAAGCGGTATGACCCAGCAGAATGCAACTTTGGCGTTGTACCAAATAAAAAAAGTAAAATTACAAATCAATTTTAATGTTGATAATGCTCTCCTTCATGGCTCGCACAAGCGGCATGACCGAGCAGAATGCAACTTTGGCGTTGTATCAAATAAAAAAAGTAAAATTACAAATCAATTTTAATGTTGATAACGCTCTCCTTCATGGCTCGCACAAGCGGTATGACCGAGCAGAATGCAACTTTGGCGTTGTATCAAATAAAAAAAGTAAAATTACAAATCAATTTTAATGTTGATAGTGCTCTCCTTCATGGCTCGCACAAGCGGCATGACCGAGCAGAATGCAACTTTGGCGTTGTATCAAATAAAAAAAGTAAAATTACAAATCAATTTTAATGTTGATAATGCTCTCCTTCATGGCTCGCACAAGCGGCATGACCGAGCAGAATGCAACTTTGGCGTTGTATCAAATAAAAAAAGTAAAATTACAAATCAATTTTAATGTTGATAACGCTCTCCTTCACGGCTCGCACAAGCGGTATGACCCAGCAGAATGCAACTTTGGCGTTGTATCAAATAAAAAAAGTAAAATTACAAATCAATTTTAATGTTGATAACGCTCTCCTTCATGGCTCGCACAAGCGGTATGACCCAGCAGAATGCAACTTTGGCGTTGTATCAAATAAAAAAAGTAAAATTACAAATCAATTTTAATGTTGATAACGCTCTCCTTCATGGCTCGCACAAGCGGTATGACCCAGCAGAATGCAACTTTGGCGTTGTATCAAATAAAAAAAGTAAAATTACAAATCAATTTTAATGTTGATAATGCTCTCCTTCATGGCTCGCACAAGCGGCATGACCCAGCAGAATGCATCTTTGGCGTTGTATCAAATAAAAAAGTAAAATTACAAATCAATTTTAATGTTGATAACGCTCTCCTTCATGGCTCGCACAAGCGGTATGACCCAACAGAATGCAACTTTGGCGTTGTATCAAATAAAAAAAGTAAAATTACAAATCAATTTTAATGTTGATAATGCTCTCCTTCATGGCTCGCACAAGCGGTATGACCCAACAGAATGCATCTTTGGCGTTGTATCAAATAAAAAAGTAAAATTACAAATCAATTTTAATGTTGACTTTCAGATCTGGAAAGAATTTGTCGAGCGCTTCAAGATAAGAAGAGTATCAGAGTTCTACGGCTCTACAGAAGGGAACGCGAATATAAGTAAGTATTCTGAAATGTCGTTGCTTGATTCCAAATGAGCCCAAATAATGTTTTATAAATTATTTGGGCTGGGAAGGTGAGGGGCCATGACAAAGTTTTCACCACAGCTTGGAAACTCGAACCAAAAAAAAGGTTTCATACGAATTAATTTTTTTGCCTCTCTGCAAGTACCAACTCCCGATTGTGGTAATTCGGTGTCTGGTTTGGAAATTACTTTTTAAGAAGTTCAATAACTTAGAAAAAAATATATATTATATATTCATTGCTCAAATATTTTCTGTTACAGTAAACGTAGATAATAAAGAAGGTGCCGTAGGATTTATCTCCAGAATTTTCCCCGCCGTGTATCCCATCACCCTCATCAGAGTGGACGAGCACACTGGGGAACCAGTCAGGGATAAGAAAGGACTTTGTGTGGTATGTTCTATCAATATCCTATAGGGTTATGTGCTTAAGTTTATCAGGAGCACTAATGTTTCTACTTATTTAAAATCATACATTTTAGAAAAAAGGTAAGGTCTATTTAATAAAAAATTGGTATATAAGGTGCCTTAATATTTATAGTTAACCTAAAATTTTACTCTTAATCAGTAGAGAACTACTAAACTACTTCAAAAGCAGTTTCAAAACTTTCCTCGTGTCAAAGTCAAAACCCCAATTTAACCACACAGCACCAAGTGACTGCTCCAGTAAATAAAACTTTAGGCCTTAATAACTTATTCCCTGCAGAATGATGCTTAATAAATGTGTAATACCTTTTTATATTTCTGGTTACATTTTTTCTACTGCAATTTTTTTTATGTAACGTGCTCTTGATAAATATCAATATATCCAGTTGGCAGCACCCAATGAGCCTGGTGTTTGTGTCGGCAAGATCAACAATAGCATTCCGGCTCGAGCGTTCTTAGGCTACGTGGACAAAGCCGCCTCAGACAAGAAGATTATATACGACGTGTTCTCCAAGGGAGATTCTGCATTTATATCTGGTAAACAGTATTCTATTGGTTAAGTTAAAATAGATATTAAATAGGTTTCGAATGTTGAAAAAAAAGCTTTTCAACAATGTGTGCCTACTTCAGCATCAAATACTATATAACTAATGAGATTCAACCTTAGTACGAATTCTTCGTTTTTCTAGGTGATATCCTGGTAGCGGACGAGTTCGGGTACCTGTACTTCAAGGACCGGACCGGCGACACGTTCCGCTGGCGCGGCGAGAACGTCAGCACCACTGAGGTGGAGGCTATCATCTCGAGGTTCGCAGACCATAGAGACGCTGTCGTCTATGGTGTCGAGGTTAGTTTAAGCACGTTTTTATAGTTTGGATACCACTTATGGGCAATAAATGAAACCACAAGTAATAATAGTCCACAGAAGTATAACACAATCGAATATTACACGAAAAACCGCAAATTAAATAACTGTCATTTTCAAACAAAATAAATAGCGAAATAAATGCATTATCAGTATAACACTCTGTTTAGACAACGTACCTTAGCCTCAGCAGAAGAGTGGCAACGATGCACACGCATGGCGCGATAGGCAGCACGGCGCCGCCATCTTCGATTGTTGTTTTACGGTTTGCGACGTAATTAAAAAAAATCACTTACTGTTCATTTTTTTACCGCACTTTTTTATTGCGTCACGATTTAACTGAACTGAAAGTAAACCCAATCATGGCGCACTATCCTATATTGTAGGACTCTCTCCCGATACATACGTAAAGTTAACACTGCATTCTGGCGACATTCGCCATACATTAAAATCATGTATGTATACTCTGCAGCACTGCAAAAATGCTGTTGTCGCGGCATTTTGTTAAAAAAAACACACATACACACAAAAGTCAAGTACCTAGTGTCAATTTCACCATAAAAAGTAAATAATGAATAAATTAAAATACCTAATAACCAGTTTACAATAATTCTTCACAATGCGCGAGCACGAGTATCAAAATCTCTGCAATAAGCACATGCGCAATGGCCCGGAAGTCTAGCGGTGAATTGACGAGTGTGGAGTGACGAAACATAACTTCCCAGTTGGCAAAAAACATAAGTCATAAATAGTGCAATTGGTGCAATTGTTAGTATTCAATACTTATTTACAATTACATACGTAAGAAAAGATGAAGTATGATAATCATCAATGCATTAAAATAAGAGTATGTTTGCGTTATTACAGTTTTTATTATTATTATTAACAATTAACAAATTATTTTAAGGAATGGACTATGTACCTATTATATAAAATGTTTATTTTTTGTTTTTACGATTGAATTTATGAATTTTAACAGGAGCGATTCGACAAGTCCAGTCTAGGCGTAACACGTAAAAACAATTCATAAGATTTCACTGTCTACTTCTATATTTATTTTATCTTTATCTACACTTAATAATTTTTAATAAGAACCCTTTTTAGTACCGTTATGATAATTTTAAAAACACTATGTACTAAGTGATTAAAGCTAATCATTAATGAAATGAAATGAAATGAAATGAAATGAAATGAAATGAAATGAAATGAAATGAAATGAAATATTTATTTCTCAACATTGACAATTACTTGTTCTGTCTGTAAACATAATCCGGAATCATTTTCTCTTTCGACTTATTTATTGACCGATTATTATTCCCTTTACAAAAACAGTGGTAACTAACTGATTATAACATGCTATCTTACATACAACTCTAGAAAACAAGTTTGGCGGGTTTATGTCATTTTTCTCAACAATATGATTTTGCACTTAGCGGCCTTTTACTGTAGGACGGCAGAACAGGCGTGCCCTTGCACCTTGCACGCGCCCCGCTCATGGTAATTCCCGCGCCCGGCAAATAACGCACTACGTGGCAACGCCGCATTTCGTCAACTAAGTACCTGAATAATGTTAATTCAAGTTCATTGACTCATTGACCTAGTGCTGCAAATCTACAGAGTGTGTTTCTACGAATTTGCTCAAAATTAAAACTCTAGTTTTTAACCTAATTACTGGAACGATTTCTTTAATTTTTTGTATACTGTTAGAAGAGGCAATAACAAGTATGAGGTTTAATTTATTGCCCATAACTGGTATCCATACTGTATATCTATTTACCAGTAAGGAAACCCCGTAATTAACATTACTATGCTACATTTCACAGCATTTTTCAATTTTTACTATTGAGTAAATATAAATATGAAGCTATCTGTAAAGTGTAAAAACTGGAATGGTAATTGGATGACATTTCTACTCAAAGTTGTGCTACAAACACGTGTTTTGTTTACTTTTTCGGAAATGCGAACAAAGCTACAGCGATGGACTGCGTAACTTCTTATACTGCTTTACTTCGAGTATTAGTAACCATAATTTAGTACACCACACATCACCACAGCTAAATTTAAAAATTGACGCAATCTGTAGATCCCCAACACGGACGGGCGAGCAGGCATGTGCGGCATCGTAGACACCTCAGGCGCCTTGGACATCGAGCAACTCGGCAAGGCCGTCGAGAAGCATCTGCCTAAATACGCCAGACCAATCTTCTTTAGAGTCATGACCTCCATGGATATGACCGGTAAGTGTACGTTAATATATAACCATTCTATATAAAAGCTATGTAAGGCATGAAGCCCAGCATAGTCTATATGGGCAGTTGATCCTCTCTATCTATCAACAGATATTTGATGAGTTTAAAAAGTATTGATTCCAAGAAATATACAAAAGACAGAGACGCTGAGCCTATTTGTAATTAATTATCATTGGAAAACCTAAATTATACTACGCCAAGCAGGCAAGTTCATTTTTGGTTTGCCTTTTTCAGGTACATTCAAAATGAGAAAAGTCGATCTCCAAAAGGAAGGCTACGATCCGAACAAAATCAAAGACAAGCTTTTCTACCTGGATCCCAAATTAGGAAAATATGTACCACTTGGACCAGGAGAATTCGAAAGAATAAATAGTGGACATGTTAGATTGTGATAAAAATAATACATAGTTTTTTTAATATACTTACTGAATAGAATTATAACTGACTTTAATATTAAAAATAATAACAAAAATTTTCCGATCTTCCACTATTAAGACTCCACGGGAAAAACAATGAATGTGAAAAAATTATTAGTAAAAGAAAATAAATGTTTTATAGTTTCAAAGTCTGTATTTCTTTCATTTTATGTTCTTTTATAAAATTATTGAAACCAGTCATTACTATATAAACATATTCTTTAACGTTACTTAAAAAATATACTTTAGTTTTATATTTTAGTAATTATTGCAAAAAGTCTGAAACTTGTGACTATACTCCATAGCATAAACAATCTATGTCATTCACATTCCTGGTTTTTGCATCACATTGACATTCATTATAACAACTCAATTTTTAAAGTAACTTAAAAATAAGTAACGTAACATGTTTAAATCATCACTACTCCACATTGCATTTATTAAACAAATATTCTAAAATACGATAGAAAAATATTGCACTAACAAAGAATTTACTTCATATTATTTTATTATTACAATTACTTTGTGTTTTATGGCAATCAGCAGTTGTTACTTTATTTTATTATAAAAAGTACCACCACATCACATTTATCTATACATTCACGAGATAATTTCTTATACTAACGTAATGTTCTAATATACATGACAATTACGGAGTACATAACAATTATTAAAAAGTGGCTCAAAGTATAATTATAAGTTATAGTTTTATACAAAGTTTTGTTTAAAAAAAATTCAATTACAAAATTTCAAATTTCAAAAATTTTCAATGACAAAGAATTATTTCAATTTTCAATTTTTTCTGTTTAAAAAAGAAAGTAATTAATACTTCTAAGTTAAAATTTCTAAGTTTAGAGTGAGATATTTTGAATTTTTACTAAGATCTTGTAATCTACGTTTGAAGCTGCTGAACGAGTCATGGAAGATGTCAATATCCGGATCACGTGTTTATATTTTGTTATATGCATTAAGAGCGTTTATACAAAATCGTTCAATTTTAGGAGTTTTCAGTGTTCGTTTCCGATCAAAATATTACACGTATGCATCGAAATATGAGTTCAAATTATTCAAAATTGTATCGTCTAAAACATGTATTGAGGAAACTTTTATTTCTTTAGATGGTTTTTTAGTAGGAATTCATTGTTCATACGCCTTTTCTTGTAATCCGACGAAACATGCGTACTTTGCCGTTCGATAAGTATAAAAGTAAGTGAAACAAACAGAAAAAAAAATTTGATGTGGTCTCTTTTTTGTCGTCAAAAGAGTCTATAGAGAAAATAGTACAAAATATAATTTTTTTACAGGCTAAAACATAAAAATCAAAGCGTCAAAAGTTGGATTTCAGTCTAGTTTGTGGCAGTTTTCGATACACATGTTACAAAAGTAATAATTTTTACTTCTTATTACTTACAAAGATGTAACTAATGAAACAAAACAGAAATATTATTCTAGTTGCTTTAAAAATACTTCTAAGAAATCATTTAAAAAATGTCTAAAATTTATATAAAATCTAATGCACGCGCTGCTTGTATTTCATTCTCGCTCCGATCGCCGCCCGGTGCGGACGTTCCAAGACCACTCCGATTGATCAGTCTCTTCCCGTTATTCAGGGGCACTCAGTTTACTGACGTCATAGTATAGCGCGTTGGTTCCGTGATACGTGATACCTGATACGTGATTCCGTAAGGTTGACCCTAACGCGGTCAACTCTTTACCTGCGTACCCTTTTTAGGATTCTAGGTAGTGGCCTTCGGCGAACTACGGTTAGTTTTAAGTTATTCTCCCCAGCCCCCCTACCGCTGGTAGGAGGTTAGCCGCTAGGGTTCGCTAGGTTTTTATATATTAATATATTCTTATAATTAGTCCCAACCCCTCCATAATGGATTCGCAGAGTTTATTAAACTTTGCGAAGGCCTTCGCCCAGGCACTCGCCGTGTCGTGTTCCGATCAAAGATGAGGTCGTAACGCAGGCCTTAATTACTTTTAACGCGTCCTCGGCACCTCAGGCCCCAATCCCGGCTCCTCAGGCCACCAACGCCCAGACCCCTCAGGTCTTTAGCTCTCCTCCCGCGTCTCCCGTGCCCTCTTAGATGGACAGTGTGTCGGACACATCCTCTCGCAAGTCGCGCCGGAAGCGTACCGCTCCCGGGAGTGACTCGGAATCCATGTCTGATACGTCATCGGACAACGCCACTTCAACCGGCTCTCCTGAGCCCGCGTTTACGCTGATCTCGTCCAAGCGCTCTAGCAAGCGCACAAGGCAAGCCGTGGTGTCTTCAACACCCGAGCCCACCCAGGTGTCTTCTACACCCGCCCCAGTGACCGCAACCCCGTCAGCTCCGTCCAAGCCAGCAACGCGCTGCGCCCTCCCGAGCCTCGGCTCCCTCCACCCATGTTCCTTAGCGAAAAAGCGCGCCGGTCCGCGGTTTCTAACTTGTGCAAAGAGCACAAAATTAATTATGTCAAAGCGGCAAACGTAGGCGAAACCATCAAAATCCAAGTCGCGACTATCAACGACTTCCGCGCGTTCACTAGGCTCTTATCAGTCAGACAAATCGCGTATCACACTTATGCCCTCCCGGAGGAGCGTAAGATCCGCGCGGTATTACGGGGCGTCCCGTTTGAGCTCGCGAACGAAGATATATTGGAGGACCTTAAGTCCCAGGGCTTCCCGGCTGAAGCAGTGCACAAGATGCACTCTAACCATGTTTCCACTAATCAGTACTCCTAAACTAAACAGTAATCCTATCTAACAATCCCCAATCGAGGGAGATCTTCAGAGAGGCTCACACAATCTGCGGACTTTAGAATATCTTCGTCGAGCGTCCCAACCCCGGTCACCCCGCGGTCACCCTGGGCAGTACCACCGTTGCCAGCTCTATGGCCACGCAGCGGCTTACTGGTCAGCTCCCCCCAAGTGCGTTAAGTGCCTGGATCCTAACATTACAAAGGAGTACACTCGCACTCCCGAATCCACTTCCCCCCTGCATGTGTGCTGTGCGGCCAGACCGGCCATACAGCAAACTACAGGGGTTGTCTGCGCGCTCCGCGCTCCTCCGTTAAGAGAGTCGCGCCTAAACCGGCGCCTTCGCTTACTCCCGCCAAAGAAATTGGGAATCATCTCGAAGGTCCGACGGTACTTCAGCCCTGAACAGCTACTTAATTTGTACACAGCTCAAGTTCGATCTTGTATGGAGTACTGTAGCCACCTTTGGGATGGTTCTGCAAAGTACCAACTAGAAGCGATGGACGCAGTTGACTGAAGAGCCTGAAAAATTATTAACAATTTTGACCTCACCACCAAAAAACTGCAAAGCCTCGACCATCGTCGGAAAGTTACCAGTTTAGCAGTCTTCTACAGATTACATTTTGGTGAGTGCGTGAATGCTCTTATTGATCAGGTTGAACCCACACCCTTCTTACATCGGACTACTAGACGCAGGCAGGCCTTCCATCCCTTTATGGTAGATATCCCAAGAAGTGAACCAAACGCTTCGATAGTTCCTTTTTGGTGTGGGTCGCCAAGGTGTGGAACGAGCTGCCAGCGTCTGTTTTTCCAGAAAACTATAGTCCTAGTTATTTCAAGCATCGAGTGAATATGTATCTCGTGGATAGACATGTAACACTTTCGTCTTCATCGTCACTTTCCATCAGGTGAGATAGAAGACAAACGTCTAATCCTTTTTCAATAAAATAAAAAAAACTTCCCGCCACTGCGCAATCGGGCTTCCCCGGAAGCAAAGCCCGTGCAGCCGACGCCTACTCCGGCTCTCTCCTGGAGATAGCGTCCGGCCGCTCCACCTTCCCGTCCTATCCCAGCTCCCGTAGCTCCCGTGGGCCCGCGTCCCGCTCCGTCGTCTTCGCCTCAGTCATCCGCAGTGACTTTGAGGCCATTCTCGTCCTCGGCCGTTCAGTCATTATGTTCGGAGAGTCTTAAAGTCTCCGAACATAATGACTGAACGGAGTTAACATACTGACTGGACGTGCCTATTGCCTATTGATCAGCTGCGATTCAGCTTCAACGTAAAGTTAGGTCTTGCCTCGCGGAATCCCGAGACGCTTAGATGAACGATGTCATGGAAAATATCTCCCCGTCCCGACAAGCATATTATAGTATGGCCCGAGCCTTACGCGTAGACGCCGCCTCTCACGTTCCTCCTCTCACTCGTCCCGATGGCACTATTGCCTTCGAAGTCGAAGAGAAAGCCGAATGCTTCGCTAACAACATTGCCTCACAATGCTCGCCCAGCACCCAACCCGCGGATACCTCCCATATCCAGGCGGTGGAGGACGAAGTCCATCACCGCCGACCCCATCACACTGTCTAATGATGAAATCTCGCTTCTCATTAGAAGTCAAAAGTCCAAAAAGGCTCCGGGTGCGGATGGAATTTCCAACCACGCACCTAAGTACCTGCCTCAACAGGTGCTTACCTTGTTAGCTATCATTTTCAATGCCTGCTTCGACCTTAGCTACTTTCCAATTGGAAAGAAGAGACAGTCATAGGCATTCCCAAGCCGGGTAAACCTTTGAATATCCCGGCTAGTCACAGACCCATCAGCCTCCTCAAGGCCATGTCTAAACTTCTCGAGAGAGTCATACTCTCTCGAATGCGGAACCATCTGTTTCCAACGGATGGCGATCCCCTCATCATTCCCCACCAGTTCGGCTTTCTCGCTAAGCACTCCTGCCCTCAGCAAGTCCATCGAATCGTCGAGTACATACTCGAAGGCTTCCTATCCGCTTTAAATCCGCGGCGTTTTAAAACGGTCGCAGTTTTCTTTGACGTAGCCAAGGCTTTTGATAAAGTCTGGCACAGCGGTTTCGTCTATAAACTCTACAAAATAGACCTATAGCTAGATCGCCTAGTTAGGATAATCGCGTCGTTTCTCAAAGACCGCACGTTTCGTTTCAAACATGAAGGCACGCTTTCCGCGCCTCGTCCCATAAAGGCCTCAAGGCTCAGTCCTCGCTCCTCTGTTGTACACCGTGTACATTAACGATATCCCCGTCCCACTGAAAGGCGTAGAACTCGCCCTCTTTGCCGACGAGACCGCCCTTTACACCAAAGGCCTCAATGTACCGGGTCTCATCACCAGACTCCAAAAGGCCGTAAACGCCCTCGGCGCATGGTTTCAAAATGGCGCATCGATGTGAACCCAGACAAGAGTTCTCCAGTTTACTTCGACTGCAAACACCACCGTATTTATTTATTTATTATAAAGTTGCGCCAACGAACTCAACACTAATACATACACAGTACAGATGAATACATAACGAAAAATGAATCTAAATTTTGGCTCACTCATAGGCACAAACAGCATTTAAACACTTACAATAACATTGATAGAATAAAAAGTAAAATACAATGACAACATAAGACAAATATTAAAAATGCATTAAAAACAAATCAAGACAAGTCAAAATTTATTAAAAATATTATCGAAATTACATTAAAATCAATACAACATTAAATATATCAATTCAATAAATCAAAATATACTGTATCAAATTCAAACAAAATTAAATTGTACCAAAATGAAATTAAAATCGACATGAATATATTTAATCAAAATTGAAAATTAAAAATATAATTAAAAATCAGAATTTAAACTGGTGAACAGAGTGTCAGCCCAATAGCGATCCTAAAAATGTGAAGCCTATTTGAGAAAATATCAATTTCATAATGTTGTCCCGAACCACCCTTGTGATCAATTTGTATTGTAAATCCCCAGACAAACACACCAACTGTATGGCTCCAAAGTAAGCAGAGCTTGTGTTATGGATGACCATACAATGAACTGGGGGGGAACCCAGAATAAACATACATATATAAATACAAACAACCATGACCCGAGAACAAACATCTGTGTTCATCACACAAATGAATGCCCCGGCCAGGACTCGAACCTGGGACCTTCGGCGTATGAGGCAAGGCCATTTACCACTACACCACTCGGTCGTCTACTTGTACTCTTGTTATGAACTGCATTGTAGCTATTAAACATTCTATTTAACGGGGAATTTTGACCCAGATTTGAACGAGCAAAAATTTTCACGAACGGAGTAAATTTTTTCTCTCTAGGTAGTCTCCTGGGAACTTGAATGGTTACTTGCGACAGTAGGTAAGGGGTGTCTGTCAGTCCGTTAACCAGCTTAAACAGAAACAAGCTGTGCAGGACTGTTTTGCGCTCAAAAAGAGAATTGATGCCGAAGTCTGTAAGGCGATCACTATAACTGGGTGACTTTTTTGCTCTATTATGGCTATATGATAAGTACCAAAGGAAACGCTTTTGCACACTCTCCAAACGTTTTTTATAAATATCATAGCGTGGGTACTGCAGTATTCAAGAGAGCTGCGCACGAGTGAATTGTAAAGAGTTATCTTGGTGGAGGCCTTTTTGAATTCTTTGCAATTGCGTAAAAAATAACCCAAGCATTTTAAAACCCTTTTTTACAATGGAGTCAGTATGGAGGTTTAGACGCAACTTGCTATCGAGTGTAACTCCAAGGTCACGAATGTGATCGACTTCCGTCAGTGCTTTGCTATCTGCGTAGTAAGTTCTAAAGCTTGAAGTTCTTTTTCTTGAAAAACGGACCACATAACATTTTTCAGTGTTTAAAGTCATACCATTCGAACGACACCATGACACGAGATTGTTTAGATCACCTTGCAGTAACAAGGCATCCTCAGGTGAGTTAACAGGACCAAAAACCTTGAGATCGTCTGCAAACATGTAAAATTTAGAATTGACGAAGCATGACCCAATATCATTTACAAACAAGTTAAAGAATAGTGGGCCCAAATGGGATCCCTGAGGAACACCAGAATGAGCAACAAAGGGCCCAGATGAGTGACCGCCAATCACAACTCTTGATATTCTAAATGTTAGGTAAGATCTGCACCAATTCAAGAAACTCTCGCCGATTCCACAGCGGTACAACTTGTACAGTAGTAGTTCATGGTTCACTTTGTCGAAGGCCCCGCTGAAGTCGGTGTAAATTGCATCTATAGACTGTCCATGATCCATGTGTGATGTGAATCTCAGTGAGGTCTCCGACAAAGCATGTCAGATTGGTTGCTGTAGACCTTCCCTTCATAAACCCATGCTGTTCTTGTACGACAATTTGTTTAAAATGCCAGGACAATATAGGACATAGCAACATTTCGAATACCTTTGCGAAAACAGTTAGTAGCGATATCGGTCTATAGTTCTTTACCATACCACCATCACCATGCTTAAACAAAGGCAAGACAAGTGTCTCTTTCCAAACAGATGGAAAAACGCCCGAGCTCAGAGACTTATTTATAATAATGCTTAGAGGCCGAGCTAAAGCACTCGCACACTTCACAACAAATATCGCTGGTATCTCATCCGAGCCAGCTCCTTTAGATGCGTCAAGTCTTTTTAACACCCTGTAGACCTGAGTTTTGGTTACCGATATCTTTGTCAGACTACCAATAGTTAGTTTACAGGAATCCTCTGGGATAGGAACAAAGTCCGTATTATATACAGCGGAGAATTGAGTGGCAAAGAGATTACAGATGTCAGGCCCGTTTGTAGCGACATTATCAGCAGAGGACATTTGAGCAGGGTACGTGGAACTACTTCTCCTTTTGTGTTTTATATGTGTCCATAGTAATTTAGGGTTAAACTTCAAGGAAGTTTCTAAGCTCTCCAAGTACCTCGCATAACTGAGGACCACTAGGCGGGCGCATCTCACCCTCAGTATGTCAAATGCAATTTTGTCACGGGGATTTCCATAATTTCGATAATTGATTCTGAACTTTTGTTTCTCTTTTAACGATCGAATTAATGAGGTTGAGAACCAAACAAGGAATTTATTTTTATTGCATGGTCTTGATTTGGGAACGTGTCGTATTATAAAAGATTTCAATAGGCCAAAAAACCGCCACCATGGCATCGACCGAAGCACAGTTCTTAAATTCATCGCTCCACTTGACGTCATTTAAATCACTTAAAATTTTCTCATAGTCAGCTTTGTAGAAATTAAATTTAAAACTATCTTTAGGGGATAAATTTACGGGACAGTCAATTATGATAGAAAATTGCAATGGTGGGTGGTGAGAGTCAATTGGAACCAACGGACAAGGACATGTGTCAAACTGTAAAGTTGTTATGGTACTTAGCACAAGATCAAGCTCTACATCCGTATGTTAGGCATTCCCATCCCCTGGAAGCGCAGTACCAAATACCTTGGCGTCACCTTAGACCACACGCTTTTTTTCAAACCACACGTCGATAGAGTAACGAAACTCGCCCGTTTTTACTTAGGCCGCCTATATACAACGTGTAAATGAATTAACCCAAAACCTGATATACCTCATTTAAAAAATAAGTAATAATATGATTAAAATATAAATTGCGCCGAAATATATAATATTTTAAAAGTTATTCAACATTAGATCGGAGGTGACCTTTCTATGAAGTTTCGAGCTCTACGGCGTAGGTACTCCGCGTCTCGTCGCACAGCGCAGCGTCTGTTAAACTGCTGAATAGTACACTTTATAGTTCACTTTACACCGGCCAAGTTATTTTGAGTGAACTGTAAGAACTAAACCTTGCCTAACTATGGCCCGAAAAAAACTCCAAAAGCAATTTCAAAACTTTCCATCACACTTTCCCAGGCTTTGGACTGGCAACCTATTTAATAATAAAAGTAATAGTATGTCACATAATATCGATTTAAATTATTAGGTACTGCATACTAGGTCATATTAAACATGACACCTGGTTCAAATGACGCTTGTTGAGTGTGGTAAAAAGTTTTTTAGTAGGTACCTAATTTATTTTAATTACGAAAATTACAATTTTTACTGTTTAAAGCATGTTTAAAGTGATATTATTAAATCGGTTACATAATTGGTAGTTATTAAGTACCTCGTAACTGACAGGTATTTTTTTGCATATCAAGCTTTAAAATTCTCATTTTTCAAACCATTTTGTTAAATGTTAAAAAATCCAATAGTTTGAAGAAAACCTCTAAATGTAACAATAATAACGAGAACTCAAAAAAATCCAATAACAATAACAACAAGAGAAATGTGTTACCACCCGATGCAATACCGCGTTGCAGAGACTCAAGGCCACCACTGCGCCGCCATAGCCACCGCCGCCGCCACTGCGCCGCCGCAGCCGCCGCTTACAAATCCAGGGGAGCCTTATGCATCGGCCGCCGCTGCGCCGCCGCAGCCGCCGCTTACAAATCCAGGGGAGCCTTATGCACCGGTCACGGGATTATATCAAAACACCGCGTCGAGGTACCTACGAACAGTCCACTGGAAGTGCGCTGGAGCTCTGTCGTGCTGAAACATCAGGTCTCGTAACAGATACAGAGGCACGTCGTCAAGTAACTGACTCAATGTTTCTCTGAGGAAATTTAAGTACGTTTCTCCATTTAAACGTTCTAAGAATACGGGGCCGACTATGTATGGTCCCAGAACACCTGCCCATACATTTAGAGAAAACCTATGTTGGTAGGAATTCTCTACTGATGCGTAAGTGTTAACATGACTCCATATGTGCCTGTTATGTTGATTGAACATACCGGCGTGCGTAAACGTGCACTCATCAGTAAAATGAATGTTCTTATGATCATTCGCTAAATACCACTCGCAGAATGCCAGATCCACGCGGTGCCAGATCCTGAGAGTTCAATTCTTGACAGCGACGAAAGTGGTAAGGGTGCTGTCCGTCGTCTTGTAAAACTCTCCAAACGTAGGCGTGACTACAGCCGATAATTCTCGCTGCTTCACGTGTACTGGATTCTGGGTTCTCATGGAAATACTCCAATATCCTTTCTTGAATCCGTACGTCAAAGGGGTCGTCGCCTCTGTCCATTCCGGTAGGAGGAAAAAAAAGTTCCACTGTCTCTAAGCCTTTGAGTGGCTGCTAACATTGTCTCGTTGGAGACGGAAACACCGAATTGCTCACGAAATTGTCGCACTGCCAAACTCACGTAGTCGTTACATCGCGCGAGCGTTCTCACCATTTCAGTGTATTGCACACTTATGTACCGAAAAGGCATTGTGAACGCGGTGGCGCCTGCAGCCGCGCGTCGTTCGGAACCGAAAGGACGATACCTTCCAAGACGAAGTTCTCGCGGAGACTGACCGGCGCGAGCGGCTTGTTCTTTAACTTTATAATAATAAGGTTTATTTTTAGCATGGCGGTCGGTAATCACTCGGTGCGTGCCGGATTGTTTTGTCGGTCGGTGTCGTTCGTTCGATGCTAACTAGTTATGGGCAGCCGGGCGCTAGCAAGAAATGTTGTAGTATAAATAGTTTAGACATGGGCCAATAAATATGGAAAAATATAAACTATATTAAAACATGGTGCGATCGATTCGCAATACGATTCTGAGCAAACTACTTTCTGGTTTTGGGTTAATTCATTTACACGTTGTAGTATGTTAGGTAGAAAAAGTAAAATGTCTTTCAGAAACAAACGTACGCTTTATAAGACCTGCGTTAGACTCGTTATGACATATGCCTCGCCAATCTTTGCCCACGCCAAACCCTCCGTCCTGCACAAACTGCAGGTAGTTCAAAATGTCTATTGCCGCAGGGCCACAAACGCACCTTGGTATGTGCGTAACGCGGATCTGCACAGAGATCTTGAACTACCTTCAGTGCAATAGCACCTCAAAACACTCTCTGAAGCGTTCTTCAAACGCTTTGAAACCCACCCCGATCCTCTAGTTCGAGATTCAGTCTTGTATACTACCCTGTCTTAGATTCGAAGTTCAAAGTCGCTAGACCGAAGAAACGCAGCTGACGCTAGATCTCGAAGCCATTCTGGGCGCAAATTCTATTTTTGATTTAAATTCGAATTAACTCAAGTTTTAATTTTCATTTTTAGCACCTTCAGTGCTATGAATTCACCTTCAGTGATTTGAGCACCTTCAGTACTATATAGTTCCCAGCGGGCCCTTCTGGGCCCCGCTAGCGCGGCCTCTTTCTCCGATTAGTCGTCGCTCAGATGAAGGCTGTGTGGCAAAAATCTCACGAATCATTCAGGGGGTTTTTTAGTGGGTAGTGGCTCTGGTAGGCTCGGAGCGAGTCCCACATAAACCCGATCACGCGCGCGGGGTATGTGTCAGAGCATTTTTTATCCGCCTGCGCTCTCCGTGGAGGGGAACAAAAAAAATGCTTGTATTTATTTAGTACCGGCCGAGGCCTTCCAGAGTGTGGACGTATCGCTCTTTTTTCCGCGATTTCGCCCAGTGCTATCTTATTCCGTCGTAAATATCGAACGCTGGCCATCAATTTTGATACTTTTGGTAACAATATTAATTTTCATTATATATAATAAATTTAATATTGAAGTACTGCATTTTTTACAAATAATACACAAATCTATAAAAGTATTTGGTTTTAGGTACCGTCACGGCTAAGCCTTAGGAAGCAGAATGCTACGATGTTTCAGTAAAGAGGTCGGTATAAATTAAGAAGAAAATATATTTGAATATATGTTTCACATTAAAGAAATGAAAGAATCAAGACTTGCTCCATCATCGGAGTAAGATGTATAAGATTAAAGTTACATATAAAATAAAAAGATAAAGGTAGGAAACAATATAATTTAAAAAGAAAAAAATCTAAGCGGTGGCCAAAATAATAATAGCATGATGGCATTATTATTTATTCATTACATATTACACACTGCGAGAAGGCTCGCACTCTCCAGTGGGTTGAAAATGGGTTGATGATGATGATGATGATTCAGAGCTGTGGTGGCGTAGTGGCTGGCCTCTTAATCATTGGGTCGTTTGTTCGAACGACCCAGGCGCGCAATAATGGTTCTTTATCTTTGAAAAATGTATGAGCGTATAAAAACCTGCACTGACCGGTAAACAAATAACCTCATGAGGATACCGACCTGTCAGCAATCGTGCAAATTTATACAAAATCAAATTGTGGTTTATAAACGCTAAAATAAGAATACTTATTTTTTTTAATCCGTAATAAACAAACAACTTATGTCACAAGGTCAAAATACGTTAATATGTAATTAAATATAAAAATTTATGAAATATTATTATAACAATAATTTCGTTTCATGTTTGTTGTGAGTGGTTTTACATTTACCCGCACCTTTTTTTTTTCTTTTTTTTTTTGAAGTGTTTTGGCGTTGAAGGTTTTTTTATTTAATGATTACTGTGTCTGTTTGTGCGCTCGTAAAATATTAAATTCTTGGTTATTCTCATGAAAATTTATTTTCATTACATTAAACCTAAAGAAAATAATTTGAATAAGAGTGTCAAAATAACAAAACACATTTCAAAGACTCAAAATGTCAAATGTAATGTCAAAATACAAGTAAAAAATATTAATTTTATTCTTCTTATTACTCTTTGCTGGTTTTTTAATGGTTACAATAAATATCTTTCACAAGAATCCTCAGAAGTAGAGTTGTTCATTCCAGGTATAATAATAAACTTCGTAATGCCATTTTAAAAAGATAAAGACTCCGTGACGTTGACATACGAAATTCTTTAAAGTTTTGTTAAATATAAATATTGCACAGAAATCTCTCAGAATTCTTTAAATATGTCGCTCATTCGGAAAAGAATATAAAAAGATACCTGTACGCACCAATTCTTTTTCTGACACATATTGATTTGTGTTTAAGACACTTTGTTCTCTAAAGAAGCTACACATTTTACCAAACAATACTGCCTTTTACCATAAAATTTTTGATAGTATCGATACTAACGTAACTGGTCGACATTGTTTTTATTTTCCGAGTCACCTTTTTGAAACAGAGGTTTCACAATAGTATTTTAGTCTACTGGGAAATACTCCTTCAGTCAAAGATAGGTTTATAGCATGTGTCAGAGGTCCAGCTAAGTATTTATTGCATTGTCCTTTAGAATCTTAGTAGAAACTGAGTCATACACAGTTGTACTGGTGTTTCTTATTCCGGTAATTATTTTTAAACCGTCCATTCGTTTCAAGGGTGTCACAAACATCGGATTTTAATTATCAGAATATAATAATTATTAATATATTTTGAATTATTTATTTAAAAAGTATTTATTATGTAAATATAAGAATAATCAATAAAATATTTGTTGAACATAACAGAAATGTCCTAAGGATGTGAACAATTTGATTATTCCTTTTGATTTTTTTCAATAGATCGCGGCTAGAGCGTTTAATGTTACAAAAACGGGCAAACTTAAAATTAAATAAACTTTCAAATTATGTTACATTTTAAAGTTTGCTCGCTAGTTGTGAAATGTGGACCCCCATTGAAGTTCTGTATTCATGGTTTTCTTTTTTTTTATTTAACATTTGTTTAGGGGCTTTTGTTAAACATGCCAGCCCCATGAGACTTAACTTAAATCTGTTACACTCGACTATATTATAAGTACTGAAATTAATGAATCTTTAAAGCATAGATCTATAACCATCTTAGCGTCCTGCGATAAAAGCTGTGACAAAATACATTGTAATGCACCTACATTACTTTTGCTAATTTTAAGGTTGTGGAACAAATGGTTCCTTTCAGATTTATTTCGGACACATTCCATTAGCAAGTGATACACATCCTCTATCTGATGTAGATAAGGTTATAATTAGGTGAATCAATTTTTTTCATCAGGTAGGCAAACTTGGTTAATGGAACGTGCCCGGAACGCAGTCTGTTCATCAGGATTACATAATGTCTGTTTAGGTCACAATTTGAAAACCAGGGTACTCGGGGAGGTTGATTGACTATTTATTCATGGTTATGAAAAGAAAAACAATATTATCTGTTCAACCTGGTGGATTTCAGGGCGTTTTATTCTTTTGCTGGTTAAATAACACGGAATGACTCCGGATAAAATATAGAAGCATCCTTGTGGTTGCATTGTTTCTGATGATTCTTACTGGAAACAGTACATCCCATATAAGAGTTAATAAATAAATATCACGGTTAGATCATACTTATGCTGCGTTCCGTTTGCCGATTACAGCGCTCATATACCCGTTCCGTTTGCCCGTGAGCGCGCTCACAGCGATATCGATACGTCATCAATGACGTCATAAACGCCGCCATCTTCCCGCTCACAGTGCCCAAACTACGGAGCATGGTGCTGTGAGCAGCCTGTCAATACTGACACATGACGTTACTTTGTTGATGTTTTTATTAGTCGTTTAAAGATTTTAAAAGCTTGCTTATTAATTTTCTTTTCTAATAATATGAAAAAATGGCACCTGCTTCATTCAGGGTCAAAGATCTTAATGAAATTGTAACTTTAGGCTTGAGCGAAGAACAATCAGAATGTTAGCGCGATATTTACCGTTCCGATTGCAATAGCACTAATAACACTTTTAGCGCGCTCAAACGAATCGGAACGGTTTTGAGCACTTTTAGCGCTGTGAGCGCTGTAATCGGCAAACGGAACGCAGCATTAATCGTTCAACAGTTGTGATTAAATTGTTGAACGAATGCTCTACTGATTCTGATTGACATTGTCAATTTGTGCTGTGTACGGGCAATCGGAACGTTATATGAGCGCTGTGAGCGCTGTAATCGGCAAACGGAACGCAGCATTACAATTCTGAAATGTTTGCTTGCAGTCTGTCATATGTCTCTGTCACAGATTGTTCAGTTCAGTTTGTGTGTGACACAGACTGTAGCGTGGTGGAACTGGTTGATGTTTGTTAGTGAAAGTTGAATATAAAGTGTCGAGTGAAATTTCTTACGTATCTGTAAATTTTCTAGTATCTACAATAAATTATAAATTGTTGACACTATTACAATATACGACGAAATTCAAGTAGCCGCTTGTTGCGGCGAAAGACATTTATAATGGTGACTTTACTTGTGTTGACCGCAATTTTAGCGGTATTCTTTGCAGTTTGGTTGTACTTGGGCTTTCTCTCGACGGCATGCCTCATAATTTCTCTTGGTGTTTTATATATGTTATTATTCAACCATAGATGGTGTTATGTAGCTATCAGAACTGCACCTAGAGACATCAGGTAAGTTTGCACGTCATCATTCCGGCTTAATTTATTCTTTCATTTTTTTTTAATACTATTGTTGTATTATCTAATATGCCAAGTTTAATTATCATTCTAATTGAAGTATAATTTTTAGAAAGGTTTTGGTGCAGTTAAAATTTAAAACAAATCATTTTTAATGTTTTTTTAGTGCACTCATAACATACATGAAGATACTATGGACGACCCATAAATTCACTCGGAAAAATTGGACACTTCCTGATATATTTCATGATACAGTCCAAAAACATCCAAATAAACCATGTTTTCTATTTTTGGATGAAGTGTGGACCTTTGCAGAGGTAATTGTTTTATTTCATTAATGTATAGGTTAAATAGTTAATTTTTTAAGAAAGAAATCTAAGCAAAAGAAAGTTTTTAGGTGGAAGAATATAGTTTACGTGTGACTGCTCTACTGAAGGCCCAAGGTGTCAAGAAGGGTGACATAGTGGCGTTGATGATGAATAACTGTCCTCAATTGCCTGCAATCTGGCTTGGTATTGCTCGACTCGGTGCCATCACTCCGTTGATAAACACAAACCAAAGAGGAAAAGCTTTAGTACATTCCGTAAATGTGGCTAATTGTAGTGTTCTCATATTCTCTGATGAGCATAATGCAGGTAGGTCATCCTTTATTTGATAGTTACTGCAAATATCATGCTTGAATATAGAGCTTTTATTTAATAGCTAAACTTAGCTCAGGAATTGAACAAACTTAAAGAGTTTAAAAGTAAAAAACAAAGTTAAAAAAAAACAGGCATATTTAACATGAACATTATGTACTTACCAATAAAAAAGCTTAACTTAGTAAATACACTGCTTACACGAAGTTTTATTAAACTTATTAAAATCTAATATCAAACTACATTTTCAGCTGTGCAAGATGTTATTCATGAAATCAACCCATCTGTGAAGCTGTACAAATTCACCCACCGGCCACTTAATCCTTCAAATCTAACTGAGTCCCCACAAGGTGATGGCATCCAGGACTTCACTAGTTTGCTGGAGAAGACCCCACCAGCCACCTGGCACTTGGCCAATGGTGATGGTTTTGAAGGAAAATTACTGTATATTTACACTTCTGGCACTACTGGTCTGCCTAAAGCTGCTGTTATATCTAATGCCAGGTATAGTTGAATATTTTATTTGTATTTTATTACTGCTGCCATATAGATTTAAATAAAATAGCCCATACAATAACTTAATAGTTTGACATGTTTGCTCAGCATGGCAGGAGTGTTCCATGGTAATTTCTGGATTAAATTTATTTACTCAGGTATTTCACAAAAGAAAAATAATAGAAATGTTGCAGAAGTAACAGTATGTTTACAATCAATAGTTTTCTAGATAGTGATATATTTTAGAAATTGAATGGGTGTTTGGATAAAATATGAATAACAAATTAACATACATAAATATGCATATAACATAAGTATCATAGCATAGTTGTATGACAAGGAATTGAAGACAAATTATGCAATATTATAAGAAAAATTTTGTTTTGTCAGAAACAACTTTACTCTAAATAACTTTAAGTCAATTTATTTCAATTGAACATTGAATTTTAAAAATGAAATTAGTCTTAGAAATAAATTTAAAAAATATATAATTGTTTTAGGCATATTTTCATGACAGCTGGCTTACACTTCTGGTGGATGAAATCAACCGACACAATCTACTGTCCGCTACCACTCTACCACACAGCTGGTGGAGTCATTGGTGTAGGGCAAGCTCTAGTATTTGGCTGCACCGTAGTAATAAAACCTAAATTCTCAGCATCACAATATTTCCCAGACTGCATAAAATATAATGCCACGGTAAGTTAACATTAACATGTTAAGCAGCATTGCAAACTAATCATTAAACATAATGACTTCAACATAACTAATAATTTACTTAATTGCTTAGAATTGTATACAACTGCACCAACTCCTAGTTCTGGAATGAAAAGTGCAGTAAAGGTATTAAATGAGTAGTAACATTCCATGCCTTCATTTATGAGATTGAAATAAGCAACAAAATGCATTCTTTTATTATTTAAAAAAGATTCCTACACACTTTCCTGTGAGAGTTTCATAATAGAATATAATTAGTCTACTTCGAGATAGTAAATCTTTGTAATAGTAAAAGATTAAACTTATTTTACCATTAGAATGCTATATCTAACTTCTAGCCTCGTATAATAGACTTTTAACTAAGGATGCAGTAGTATACCTCTACCGCTTTCTTCGCAATACCTACGTGATATCTTCACACAACAGTTTCAATAGTAGTAGTACACTTGCAGGTGGCCCACTATATCGGTGAGATGTGTAGGTATGTGCTGGCGACTCCGCCAGCGCCCTCCGACACTAAGCATCAAGTTCGCGTTATATTCGGCAATGGATTGAGGCCTCAGGTTAGTAATTATTTAATTTAATTAAAAAATATATAAAGAAATACTGCAAAATTTCGTGGTAATCAGAAATATTAATATCTCACTTATTTTGACATACCTACCTACTTGCAAAGGGAAGCACTAAATTATAACACCCATATAGTTTCAATTCAGGTTCAAATGAACTCTTTTTCGTCATTAAAATATAAGTAGTGTATTAAAAACATTGTTGAGGTTAAGTTTTATAGTTTTTATTTATTGTAACGTAATACTCGCGATTCTAAGTATTGATTATATGAGTTCCAAATGGTCACCGAAACATTAGACACCAAGAGTCCAATAAATATTGCGGGAATGGTATTCCCAAACAAGGTCATGCAGAATATTAGGAGATATTAATTTTTCGAGCATGGGTTGGATTTTTCGTAATAGTTAACTAAGCTATTGGCAAATACAGTTTGCAATTAATTTTATACTTTACTAAAACTTAAATACATGGTTTAAAAAATAAATTGTAACCATGCGATGTACATTTATAAACAGATGTAAATAAATTTTGGAAGGTTTGGAAGTCATTGAGCTTGACTTTTCAGGTTAATGAACTTTTTCAAAGTATGGACTTGACTGTTGAAACTTGTAGTTGTTTTTGTTAATGTTGTTTCCTTGTTGCAGATATGGAACGACTTTGTGAAGCGGTTTAATATTAAATATGTTTCGGAATTCTACGGTGCTACGGAGGGCAATGCTAATATAGGTAAGTAGGTATGCTAAATGTTAAATGTTATTTTAGAATAAAACCAATTTTATTAACATTTTGAATTAAGAGTGACTCGTAAAATAATGTTCCGAATGCTTTTTTTCTCATTTGAATATTCAAAACCTGATTAAACAATAGACAGAAACTACATTTAAATCACGTTAGTATGTGTAGGTCTATTCACATACAGGTCTCGTCAGAAGTATAGGTATTATTTAAGTTTCCAGTCGTGTAATGCAAAACCAGCCAGTTTAAATTAAACGCTCAGCACGGTAGTGTATAAGGTCTAACAGTGCTAATTGTGTCCATTTGATTCTGCCATTGCTTCATAGATCCGACATTGAGGCAAATTCTGAAATTTTTTTATATTTACTATTAATTTGTCAAAATTAATTAAATAACTCGTTTTGTTCTGACGTTTACTTCTCTACAAAATAATAAAAAAAATACATTCCAGTATATGTAGATGGTTGAAGTCATTTGGGCGCAGCCCATGTGTGCGTAAGGTTGTATACAGGGTGTCCCGAAACTCAACGTCAAGCGAAAACTGGGTAAAGTACCAGGCTTTACCAGCTCCAATAAAAATAAGAAAAAAATCTACAACACTTGGTTGAGGGACAACTGTCATATTTCTGAAATTGACGAAAGTTGACATGTTGAAAGTTGTATTTTTCTACGCAATGCTTAATAACCACGCTAAAGCAATTACCTTCACACAACAAATGTCTTAGTTTAGTTAAAAAAAATAAATTGAATAAAGGCAAAGCTTAAAAAAAATAGTTAACTAACTTTGAGACATCATTAAAAAAAATGTAACACACTACTCAAGGCAAGTAGTTTTAAAAGATGGCCTTTTTAGTCCAGATTTCAAAATAGTACAACACATTCAAGCCAATAAAAATATTTTTTTGTTTTTTTTTGACGCACGGTCGTTATTTTTATAATGAATGAGGAAGATTACTGAAAGCGTGCCCGCCAGAGGGCGCTATAAGTTTGTTACCTGTCAAAATATTTAAATCTGCCTATTTGAAAATAAAACAATACTTTCCCGTTACGTGACAGTTTGTGCGGTTTGTGTTTTCTTTTAAAAAAATCTCTTTTGCCTTTATTTCTTTGTTACTACCACACAAGTAGATAAACAGACAGAGACAAAGGTTCATACAACCGCACACGGTTGCACTACTACAAGCACGCGGGGCATGTGCGCGTGACCACTGGGCGTTTGTCGCGTACGCGACGAGACTTGTCAAAAGGCACAGCCAGTTGACAATATCAGGGTCATTGCGACGCACGTTGTTTGTTTTGTTAGTTGCAAGTTTAAATATTGTAATGTAAAAACGTGGTATTTTATTATTTATAATGGTTGTTTACTGTACTGTGGGTATGAATAATACTTGAAAAATAAAATTGAATTGCTCGAGCAAAAGTTTAGCGAATTTTTCGATCTTGAAATAAATATTGTCAATATTTGCAATGAAATACTTAAACGTATTAAAGATTGTAAATTTGATATGCCATGTGAATGTTCCCCTTTAGATTACTTGAAAAAACGATATGTTATATTCAGAATTTACCACACCATCAAAAGAAACAATAAATTATTAAAAAAACAAAAGTTATAAAAAGAATATTATTAGAGTTAGTAATTTGTGAAGTCTTTTACACTGAATAATAAAACTATTTAACAAATGTTTTGTTTAATTTGTCTTAACCTATTGTGACAACCCTACCAATATAGGTAACAATTTTTCACGTTCTTAAGAAGCTTTGTCTCTGTTCCATTTATTTACTCATGTGTTACTACTTCTTAATTATTTGTTTCTTCTTGTTAAACATTGTTTTTTATATCGTATTTTGTTAAAATTTTTATGACGAGGTTCTTTTTATTTTGTTTGTAACAAATATACAGCGCCCTCTATACCAAACTAACTTGACAGTTTGCTTCCCCATTACGATAAATACTACTTGTATTCCGGTTTTATGAATGTTAGTTATGATAGAACGGTCCGCGGTAGCCAGATTATATCGAGAGAGATATCCAAATGCAGCGCATCATCCAGACCACCGCGTGTTTATAAGTGTTCATATGGCATACTCAGAAGAACGATTACCCAGTACTCGTATGGCCGGTGGGAGACCCCGGAGAGACGACGATGACGTCGTTTTAAATGAAGTACAGTCTGACCCCAGCATTTCAGTACGTGCTATTGAAAGTTCTACAGGAGTACCAAAAAGTATTGCTCACAGAATTTTAAAGCGATATGAATATCATCCTTACCACGTGCAGCGTGTACAAAGTTTACTTCCACGTGACTACGAGTCCCGGCTTAATTTTTGCAGAACGATGTTGGCGAAAATTTCTTAAGATCCACAATTTTTAGATAAAATTTTGTGGACAGATGAGTCCACATTTAAAAAGGACGTTTATCTTAACTTACACAATTTACACGCTTGGCAAATAGAAAACCCACATTTGATGCTTGAAGACCACTCACAATACCAATTCAAAGTCAACATGTGGATCGGAATGTTAAATGGGAAAGTCGTTGGACCGTTTGAAATGCCGGAAACATTAAATGGCCAGACTTACTTAAATTTTCTCCAAAATGATCTCCAGAACTTTTTAGGAAGAAGTACCACTTTATAACCACACCCAGATGTGGTTACAACAAGATGGCTGCCCAGCGCACTTTGCCCGCCCTGTGCGTGAGTACTTAAGCTCAGAATTTCCTGAAAGGTGGATTGGGCGACTTGGAACCATCACATGGCCTGCTCGATCTCCGGATTTAACTCCATTGGATTTTTTTTAACTGGGGTTGATTAATAAGGCGATCTTTTTTGAGACGAAGTAGAGCCTGTGTTAGAGCCGAAGTAGTTCTAGTAAAATTGTAACAGTCATTTATTTCGTTTCATTTTATTTCACCTTACCAGCAATAATTATTGTTTTGGCGTCACTTTTCATCTCGCTCAATCTTAAGTGGTTACCTCTTGTCTGTTTTACGACACTATCTTTCTCACTCTAACACATTAGATCTAGTATTTATCGTAATTCATTATAAAAATTACGACCGTTCGTTAAAAAAAACAAAAATAATATTTTTATTGGCATGAAAGTGGCAAGTTGTGCTACTTTGGAATCTGGACTATAAATAGGCCATCTTTTAAAACTAAACTACTCAAAACGACTTAAGGCTTACTGTGAAATTTTTCAAGAATGTGTTTTTTTTTATTTCGCTAGTTATCAGAGTGATGTTTATAAACCTTAGTTTCCATCTAACCATCAACAGATTGTAATGATTAATTGAAGGTAGATTTTAAGTGTGTCGACAATAATAAGCTAAGCACCTAAAACAGCGTATTCCGCATTTTTTAAACCAGTTACGCTTGTTTATCGTTTTTTTATCGTGTTACCACATTACTATTAATCATGATGTCGGGATGAAGACGTCATGGACACGGAAACCGCATCCAGCGCCGTTGTTCTGCTTCAAGAAGGCAATTCGCAAAGAACAGTAGCTTCAAGCTTGGGTGGTAATAGAAACTGATCGTTTTGGTGGCTACAGTATTATGGTGTGGGGCGGTATCAGTATCATGGGTAAAATCGAGCTGGTATTCTTGGACGAGGGTAATATTAATGCTGCCAGGTATATTAGGGATATTATCCAGCCTCATGTGATCCCATATGCACAACGAGCAGGTCGAGACTTCATTCTTATGCAGGACAATGCCCGTCCATATACTGCCCGTTTGACCAAAAGTGCACTATCAGAAGCCAATATCAATGTCTTACCGTGGCCTGCCATGAGTCCCGACTTAGACCCTATTAAGCATTTATGGGACCAACTAAAACGAAGACTCAAACAAAATTTTACTCCTGTGAACAGTCATCAGGAACTGGTCAACGCACTAAAACTCTGCTGGGAACAGATTCTTGATGAAAACGTGATTAACCTCATAGAGAGTGTTCCAAATAGGCTTCGTGAATGCATAAGAAACCGAGGAAGACCTACACCCTATTAAATCACCCAAACAATAACAGGGGTGATCACCCCTGTATCATTCAATAAAAAAAGTTTCAAACGACTGTAAAATATAGCCCAGTAACCGTAACTTAAGGATAGTCTTTGTTTTATAGAGATAATATTGTAAATTTTTTTATTATTTCTGTATTTTTTGTGATATTCATTAACATACCAAATTACTTAATAGTTAATAAATTAAAACAAAAACCAAACACGTTTTTTAAATTGAATTTTTTCAAAAATTTTCTTAGTGGGCCTTAAGTTGTTTTGAGCAGTATACTTGCCTTGGGTAGTGTAGTAATTTTTTTTTTAAATTCAGTCTTAAAGTTAGTCGACCATTTTTTTAAGCTTTGTCTTTATTCAATTGATTTTTTTAAAACTAAACTATGACATTTGTTGTGTGAATTGTAGTTGCTATAATAGCGTGGTTATTAAGCATTGCGTATTAAATTGTGATGATAGTACCGAAACATTTGGCATAGGTGTCAACTTTCGTCAATTTCAGAAATATGGCCCTTAACAAAGAGTTGTGGATTTTTTTTCTTATTTCTATTGGAGCTGGTATAGCCTGGTACTTCACCCGGTTCCCGCTAGACGTTGAGTTTCGGGACACCCTGTATATACAGCAGCTACGTGTGCGTGACAACGATGTCCTGATTATACTACCTTATGTAATATTCCTAATTAATATTATACATATAAGGAAAAGGTCAAAACGAATTGAAATAAATACACAGGTCAGAAAGTATTTCGAAAACATAGATATCGTTCCAACAATATTTTTTGTGTTTCATTAGATTTATTGTTTTATTTACACTAATGGGAAAAGGACTTATTTTTCCCTTCGATCACAAAATAAAAACTAGGTTTCCAAACAAAAATGACACTTTATATTTATTTTATCTGTCCACGATGGCTTAAAGTTGGTACATAACAACTTACATCACTGCAAATCCAACCCTACGTGCCGTACATAAAACTTAATCTAGAAACAGACTATAAGAATTATATCTTTTATGAACGATTCTCGACTGTTGACTTTTTTATAATTTAATGAATTTACGGGATTCTTACCACAATTTTCGATTTTTATTTCGGGCGTCCGATATTTCGATGCTGTTGCAAGCAACATGATCGCGGACTGGCAGATGTAGGTAGGTGGCGATGACAGTTAGAGACAGATCTACCCTCCTCGTTCGTTTTGATCTGCTACTACTGGAACTCACATTTTTGTCGTTTTTGCAATACTCGCTCACCGTATCACTGGGTTTTTGACCGAACACACCACGATTGTTGTATTTTTGTTTCATGGATGTCCTAACCACTGGGTTCCACGTACTAGCTAATTTAAAACCGTCTTCTCGATTAAAGTTATTTTCGCACTTTTTTATTTCTAAGGCTTCTTTAACGAGTCGCGGTATGTAGTGTCGTATCCGCCGTCGTAATAACCGCGCGTTTAAAACAGTTATTGTTGACTTTTTATCTAGAATTATATTTCAAAAACGTTTTTATACCTTGTCTAGTAAATGAGTTTTTTATTCATTCATAATACTTACAATATACCTCCCACAAATAGGACACTCAATTATTTTGAAAAGATAAAGGCGTGTAATTTTTACAAATTTATGCCAAGTTGAATAATACTAATAATGAAAAATCTTCTAAGTTTCTGTTCTTAGTTTGTTAATGTATTGTCAAAATGCTCATATATTGTACCAAGATTAAAAATTCACCAAGTTTTAAATCATGTATTTGTATAAATATGGCATAGTACATCAATATTGGTTGCCACTTGGAGATGCAATTACTTCTATCGGAGGGCCCAGGGTCAAATCCTATGACATCCTGGTACTTTTCTTTACTTTGAGTCCTCTTTTGTATGTGAGAAAAATTATAAATGATTAAGAGACGCAGTTCAAAATACTGCCTAGAACACGAAAAATATAAAATTTTCGACATATTCGTGTTTAATTCCGAACATTATTGCGTATAATAAATATAAATGAAACATCTTATTGAAATCTTCACAAACCTACCAAAGAACCATTTTTTCCCCTCAGTGAACAACGACAACACAATCGGAGCCATCGGGTTCATATCGCGCATCTTTCCCTCGGTGTATCCCATCTCCATCATCAGGGTGGATGAGGAGACAGGGGAACCTATCAGGGATGCTAGAGGACTTTGTCAGGTGAGCTTCAGTGACAATAAATCAGTTCTGGCCCTTGGTGACCGACTTGCGTGAATTCCCGCTAACGGGCAATTCAGCGATAAAAGTTACCGCAGTTCCAAGTCCTCTGAATGTCTACTGAATCCATTCAACTGCTTTTGAGTCTTTGATTTGAGTTCTCTAATTTATGAACGCCCCATACGGGTTGTGATTCGCTCGCAGCGAAGAAAACAACCGTACAGCTAACATATCCGATTTATATTAAACATTGAAAATATTACTTTCTGAAACAATATGTTTTGAATGAGTTTTGACACTGGCAGACTGACATGTCGGTACTTGTTTTGCCAAATTCCAACAAATACCAAATGGTTCTAATAAATTTTAGATTTTTTAACTGTTGTGCGTTTAAACAGGGTGTCCCAAAAAATTGTGTCAAGCAGAAGTCCTTTAGGGCACCCGAAACACCCCATGTATGTTCTACGATTTTTTGTAGTTTTCGAGTATTAAATTTATTTCTGAATTTTAGAGAATTCTCTATCTTGACAACTTAAAACTTTTCCAAAAAAAAAACTAAAAGGCTTTTTCAAATTTTCTTTTTTGCTAATTAATCTTCAAAAATTTCCCATTTATGCATAATCCATAACTTGAAAATCCACACTTAGCAAGGGCTTCAAATTTTCAAGAACAATTTAGCATCAATCTTTGGTCTGGAATTGTCGACGGTCAATTTACTGATCCATTCCAACTGCCAGATCACTTAAACGGCGAGTCTTACCTCCATTTTTTAAGATAAAACTTAAATGTCTTACTTTTAGATATTTATTTAACCACACGCAGAGATATGGGTTTTCAAAATGATGGTGCACCATGCCATTATGCATCAATTGTGAAACAATACCTAAATAGCCGCTTTAGAGACAAATGGATAGGTTGTGGTGGACCCATTGTATGGCCGCCACGGTCACCTGACTTAAATCCTGACTGGTTGACTTTTTTGTTTGGGGCTACTACAAAGATCTAGTTTATGCTAAAGAGTGTCGATACATCAGCAAATTACGCAACAAATTAACACAGGCTGAAGAAACAAGAAAAACTATAGAAGCGCTTTTGTTCGTTTAAAAGACAATTTTTTCAGAAGATGTAGATTATGCATCGAACAAGAAGGTAGACATTTTGAAAGTTCCCTGTGAATTAAAAACTTAGTTAAAAAATTTGATAATTTCGTTTTATTTTACAATTTTCCACTTGCAAAAAAGAAGTCATACATGTAAAAAAATCTTAGAAAAAAGTGACACATATTAATAAATAGTGGTCACCTGTCCATATTCTGACGGCACTGAACGTTTTTTAATGCAGCACTGACAACCATTCTGCTGTTAGCGCTTT
Organism: Marasmarcha lunaedactyla; assembly: GCA_923062675.1. Lineage (NCBI taxonomy): Eukaryota > Metazoa > Arthropoda > Insecta > Lepidoptera > Pterophoridae > Marasmarcha > Marasmarcha lunaedactyla. The sequence goes on from OV281346.1 coordinate 23,988,306, forward strand.
AAAATAATTTCAAGAAATCTCCGCGTCTTGTCTTTGAAGGCCGATTGGGGCCAAAGTAGTCCCATTAAGTACTACTTTTTTTAAATGATTATGAAAGCTTGAAAGTTTGAAGAAGTTTCTAGACCTACTTAGAAATTTGAGTCATAATTAACAGAACGTAAATTTTTCACTTTACACTATAATTTTCATGACTTTTATTAAAGTAACGAAGCCGATTATTTTATGCATAAACGGAAAACTCTTGAAGATTAATTAGCAAAAAAGAAAATTTGAAAAAGTCTTTTAGTTTTTTGTGGAAAAGTTTTATGTTGTCGAGATAGAGTATTCAGAAAAGAAATTCATAACTCGAAAACTACAAAAAATCGTAGAACATACATGGGGGTGTTTCGGGTGCCCAGAAGGGTGCTCGGTCCATGGACGTCTACTTGACACTATTTTTTGGGACACCCTGTATAATGTAAATGTTTTACGGGGTCGTGGTCAACGATGCTTCCGATTGCACCTGCTCTGATACCAAAATAGGTCATTTCATTTGACGGAGAAAATTAAACACTCTAAATAATGGAAGTGTACAGCTTTAAGATTTCATGATTGATAAAAAAATTTGAGATATATTATATTTTTCTATTATCTAATAAGTTATCTGTCTCTCTGAACGCGATAATCTCAAAACCCACCAAACGTACAGTGTTCACCAATGGATGAAGTGATTCAGGAGGAGGGTTTATGTGTTTAACTCTTTAACCTTTTGTGGAAATTAGCTGAAATACGATGATGATTGTTGAAAATATCGGAAAAATTTGAGCTGACTGGAAGCTTTCAACGAAAACCCTTCGAGCTACAACAAAACAGTGTATAGTGGAAATGTTTCTCTTTTAAAGGGTCCGATAAGTCCGCGATGGTATTAGTTGGGCTGAAAAGTTCGTAGGTTAACACACAAATGGCGCTACTAGTATAAAACCCATATGATTTTTAGTTAACTCTAACCTTCAAAAGACACGCGTAGAGATTTGACAGCTGTCAGACTTTTAGTTTGTGGGATAGAGCATTTCGAGTGAAGCAACTTTTGTTAGTTTGAAGAAAATGGATAAAAAGGAATTTCGTGTGTAAAAGCATTGCTTTTTGGCGAAAAAAAATACTGTTCAGGCCAAAATTTGGCTTGATAAACATTATTCGGGCTTTGCACCAAGGAAATCAACCGTCGAGAAGTGGTTTGCTAAGTTTAAACGAGGCGAAATGAGCACCGAGGACGATGCTAGTTATTGGAGCGTTTGAAGCATGAAATCGCGGAAAAAGGCCCCACTTGAAGAAAAAGAAGGTGCTGTTTCACCAAGACAATGCACCGTGTCACAAATCAATGGAGTCGATGGCAAAATTGCAGGAATTGGGATTTGAATAGCTTCCGCATCCACCATATTCTCCAGATCTGGCACCTAGCGACTTTTTCCTGTTCTCAAACCTCAAGAGAATGCTCGCTGGAAAGAAATTTAGCGCTGATGGAGATGTAATCGCCGAAACTGAGACCTATTTTGAGGCTAAAGACAAATCGTACTATAAAAATGGTATCGAAAAATTGTATGACCGCTATAATCGTTGTATCGCCCTCAAAGGCAACTATACTGAATAACAAAATCAAATTTTATCAAAAAAATTTTTTTCTATATTAGCCTACAAACTTTTCAGCCCGACTGTTATGTGTCTATCTTTTAAGGACAGCTTACTACACCTTATTAAATGTTTAGAAAATATTCAAATATTATGTGGTGATTGGAAAGCTATTTAGACGGATACGATATCAAATTACATACGGTAGTTACCTTAAGCATTTCATGCTTATCGTAATTGTCCCTTACACCTTATCGCAAAATTAAAACTATCACGCGACGAAATTAATTCGCCCACTGTTGTACGTAAGCCGAGCGCTCACTCGCCGTAAGGACTTTAACAGATTTTAATTACTGTATTTGTGTTCTACAAGCTGTTGTCTGTGGTGCCCTAATTAGGTACTTAGGTCTTCGATCACATATTAAAACGTGATGTATGTTCGAAGACGGAGGTTGTCAAATATAATTTTTTTTAAATTGTTTTTATGAAAGGTGCAGTTGCGTTAGTTTTGTTGCAGTTTAAAATTGCATTGTTGGTTTGTGTTGTCTTTAGTGCGATAGAAAGCAACTTACTTATTTCAAAATAAAAATGTAAAGTTGTAAACATACCTCGATTGAGTAAATGTCGTTAAAAGCATTACATTAGTTATTTGTTCTTTTGTTATGTGTTGCGATTCTTTACGTTTTCGAATGCTTAAAGGATCGGAAATCAAATACTAACAATTCACCGAGGTGGATAAATAAACTTTACCAATAAATCTAATCTACGTGCTCGACACAACCATCTGGTGCAACACTAAGTAGGAGGGAAATTAAATATAGGCAAATGTTCGAAGGCGAAGTCGGGGTGGGTCGCTAGTTATTTGTAATGTAGATAAACCTACATTGTTCGTGACCTCTGCATTGTTTACTGTTCAATATCCTTTTTTCATTCAAAAAATCCAACACAAATACAACATTCAGCAATGAAACTTTGTTTACGCAACCTTTCAACTTTGTCATTATTCTTTTTATTTAATTATTCACATCAAATTTTACCAACAAGTGTACTAACCTGCGCTTCAAATATAACAGCAGCATTCAAATGCGTTAGGTCGTGAAACTTATTTACATATCTGTTACACATACAAAGCACATCCTACGTCATCAATAGGAGTAGATTAAATAGCTTAGCGCCCTCAGCGCTATGTCACAAAGTCCGGTGAAAGTAAATAGATAGATATAGAGATGCTTCCTCTCAACCCTTTACTTTACCACTTTAGCCAGGTCAATAAATAGTAGTTGTGATGCACTTGCGTATCCGATATAAGTGACGTTGCTTTTGACAGTTGCTCTAGTTGGACTGGTGGAGTACGAGAGCTGTGAAACCGAGATCAGTTTCTAGTTTACCTCACACACTCTTTTGAACTGCTCATAGTGTAAAAACGGAAAACCGGTCATTTATAAAGTTGGCACATTATTTTAAATCGTTAAGTAGCTAGTTGAGCGGTAAATTGGAGAATACATCTTCGGCATTCATACAAAACATTTCGTGTCTTTTTAAACTCATATAATGATGTCCTGTCCTATACCGAATATCCAGAGTCCAGACATAGGCATATACTTTAGAATTTTATTCTTGGAACGTCTAACAATCGTAGATACTGATTACGTCTTATGTTTGCATTTATATGGTGTGTTCAAAGTGAATAGGCATATTAATGTGACACCTCATCTTCATCGAGATGAAGAATAAATCAAGTATTAACTCAGATCACCTTTACCAGTTGACGAAACCAAATGAGCCGGGAGCGTTCATCGGTAAGATCAACGCACACAACCCGGCGAGGCAGTACCTGGGGTACGTGGATAAGTCAGCATCGGAGAAGAAAGTGGTGCGAGACGTCTTCAAGCATGGTGACTCAGCCTTCATTTCGGGTGAGTCGGAGGAGTCACGAAAAGGAGAAGCACTTGCGCAGATCTGAGGTAGCCGGTTAGTTAGTTGAAATGTTTCTCCCTCAATCAGTTTCAATTTATTTTAAACAGCTAGACACATAAAGCGTTATTTAGCCAAGTGCTAGCTAATTCAGGGATGTGCAAGTGGCCTATAGAGTGATTTGGGTTTAGGAAATATCATATAAAATAATTTTTATTTTATTAAGTTTTCAAGGGAATTAAATATTTAAAAACAAAGACACACTACATTGTTAGTAGGTAGTACAGTGAACATTCATGATGGTCTTTACGTCGTGTCATCTTACTTATAGGAGGAGCTTTGGATTCCTCTATACGCGCAAGTAGGTAATACTGAAACTTACAGTTTGATCAATCGAGTAATATTTATGTAGTCACGATCCTGTTCTAGAGTTTGATTTATTTATATATGTTTATTTATCTATGTATTCATTTTAGGGAAACTATCGACTGTTATATTGTTGTAAAAACACAAATTAGGACACATAAACTTCATGTACAAGTTTCCACTTACAGACAGACAAAGAGTATTTCGCTTAAAAGTACAACAAAATAAGAACTTGTTGAATACAATCATGTTAGATCACTTGCAACAGTACAAATTGCAATATCAACATCCCAGTTAAGAAAGTCAGTGAAGGCATTTCAAACATGAAGTATGTCACAAGTAGGTCACAGTTCAGAGAAATTACAGATGAGTTTATAAAACTAGATGAGACACAAGGAAACCGAGTTAATTCGTTATTGTATCTTTGTTACCGGTCTTATTATCTTTCGAAGAAATCGTCGCCGAGACGCTGTGAGATGTTGTTCCATTTGATGTTTAACTCTTTATTTGTATCATTAGAGTTAGTTAATTATAAGTGAGGGGGATGGCTGTGAATCATAGATACTTATTTGAAAATGTGGTTGTGTTTCGACGTGAACCTAAAAGTATCGATTCATTATAGAATTGACATTGAATACTGTTTTTACTGGCAGCAATGACATTCTGAATACACGACTAAACCCCACCGTAACACTCAACTGTGATTACGGTACCAGCCAGCAAAATACCAAAATGTCTACAATAATTAAAAAAAATTTCTATCGTTAATCTTGTTCAGTGTCAAAGTTATTGTCCAGGAAAATACCCAGACAATTGAAAAATATTAAAAGCATACTTTTGAGAACTTGCTTTTTGTATATACAATAAAGGTTCAAAGTCCGGATATGTTATCACTAGTCACATGACTTGAAGTGAAATACAGTATCCGTTTTAAAGATAGCCTTGGTTATCTCATGGACTCCGAACTAAAAATAAACTTGATAGACTGCCTTAAACTTAAATAAAAAATTCTTGGCCGATATTTGTTTTTGAAGCTTGTAATATTTAATTATAAGTTAGTACTTCAGAGCTGTGTGCTGATTTTGATTGTTAGTCAGACCTCTAGACGTCACGACAGTGTGGTCAGCGTAAAAAAAGCAGACCAAGTGTGATTCGCATTAGCGCTAGCGACCCGTGCTATGTACTGGGTGCCCTGTAATTTAATTTAATTTTAATCATTTGAGTTAAAACTGCTGGAAAACCTTATAATTTATTTATTTTGTTTAAAGTTTTCAGCAACACTAGCATTTTTATACAAATTGCTTTCGCTAACGTTCATGTTCAAAATGAGGTAGGTCATGGTTGTTATAGTTTTATCTTGTGTCCCCCCCCCGAGTTCAATGTAGGTCAACCATAACACAAGCTATGCTTACTTTGGGGCCATAAAGTTGGTGTGATGGTTAAGGGATTTTTTTAATTAGTATACGTACTTACCGTATAAGTTACATATGTCTACCGGTAATTGTACATAGGACACAAGACTGCTGGCAGACAACGGACAGCAAAAGCTTTGTAATAAGGTTCCGTTGGTAGCTATTTGGCACGGACGGAACCCTAACAATGACCGCCGCACCGCCGTCAGTAATGACAGAACTTCTCACACAAGAAGAAACAAATTAAGCCCTATGCGAACGTATTTTTTAGATTTTTAGTGGCAAATACACCAACACTTGGGTAGGAGGTTATTGTTATGTGGATTTTAATTCTTTTTTTTTTTTACTGATTGGGGAAAATCTCCAAAATCGCAATATAACTAAGTAACGCAAAAAGTTTTTTCTAACGCTAAAATAGACGAAATGGTTCCTTAGGAAATCTTGATGTATCACCCTGTGTTGTGAACTCATTCATTCTCAACATTAAATACATATTTCATCACTTACTATGAGTAATCCTACGTGATTTAACGCCATTTTACTTCTTTACATTTTAATGACTTCAAAAGAAAATTACTTTGCGTGGGAAAATACCGGTCTTAGCACTTGATTGTGTCTATTAGTGGAACACCCATACTAGATACTTTCCCTGCTGTACTCGTTTTAGATCATATCGGCTAGATAACCCTGAATATAATAAATTATAAATCCCCAGACAAACACACCAACTTTATGACCCCAAAGTAAGCAGAGCTTGTGTTATGGATGACCGTACAGCGAACTGTTATATATACGTAATCCTGTTACTAAAGTGTTCAGTCCTCCTTTTGTGAGTACTAATGTAGGGAAAAACTCACCCATTGTTAGAATGGTAAATCAATTTAATGCCTTCAGTAAACACATTACCAGATATTGATATTCATTTTGACTCATTTCACAAATTTTCCAAAATTAAGGGCTGTCTCTAGATCCTGGCTCTTCTTCTTCCCTTTGAAATTTAAGTTATATTATCACTAATGTACTATACTTCATCACACATAATTTAAAAGAATAATTTGATTAATTGTTTTTATTTTGTTATTTTTATGGTGCAATTTGTACATGCCCATAATTGGTGTGCACGTAGGCTGTTATCTCTCATTTACTATCTGTTATAGTGTAATTCATATGTGTACACTGTTGGTGTGTCCTTATAAATAAATTAAAATAAAATAAACATATATAAATATCAACGAGAACAGACATTCATGTTCGTCACACAAATGAATGCCCTGGCCAGGACTCGAACCTGGGACCTCTGGCGTAAGAGGCAGGGCTACTAACCACTACGCTACTCGGTGATCGTTTAAACGAATTTCTTGTTCTCGCGTTACAAAAAGCTTTGAATTATTTTAATTGTTAGCTACGACGTATCATACTTCCCATTTCAACCCTACCCCGTTATTATACGTTCAGTTTTCACTCAACACATCTCCGAAGTAACACGCAACCTCCTGCTCCCAGGTGATATCCTGGTAGCGGACGAATTCGGGTACCTGTACTTCAAGGACCGGACCGGCGACACGTTCCGCTGGCGCGGCGAGAACGTCAGCACCGCTGAGGTGGAGGGCGCCATCTCGAGGTCCGCCAACCATAGAGACGCTGTCGTTTATGGAGTCCTGGTAAGTTGGATTGCATTTTGATTATTTTGTTGGGATTCTAAAGTAATGAACGGAATTATAATGTAAAAGTATCTTTATTTCGTAGTATACTTGGCATTGTATTAATTATATTGTAAAGTGTAAAGAGTTGGTAGTTTGTTTATCAGTAAAATCTGTAACGATGGGTTTTAATGATTCTCTCTCCGATAGAAATCTAACTAGTTTATCCAGGACTACCATCAGGGTTACCTATATTGTGTCAATATCTGATCTTCAACTTCATCGAGATTGCGTAAATTTAACTCAACGTCGGGTTTTAAAAGGTATTATGGGTAGACTGAGAGGATAAAAACAGGCGGAAAAAACCTCTCGGCACTCTTTTATAAAAACATATTTTAAAAAATACTTGCGGTAGAAGGTATACTTTTAATTTAAAGCTATACAAAGGTCTGAAGTATACAACATGTTGTATGGCGACGTGAAAGGAACACACACAAGACAGCTAATTGTGCGTGCTAATGAAATGCCGCAGCCAAGCTGTTTACATTGTATGTATATTATTTTTCACTAACAGTAGCAGTATCAATGTATTCCTACTGTAATATATTAGGTCTTTACCTATGAAATTGCCGTTTTTCACGAAATAAATGAAGCGTAATTTTTTTATATATTTTTTATTTCTATTAATCAAAATAATCACCCATGCAATCAATGCATCTTTGCCAACGCATTGGTAGCTTATTGATGCCTTTCTTGAAGTAATCAGCTGGACGGGAAGCAACAATACCTTCAAAGGCATTTTGTACTGCCTCTCGGGTATTGAATTTTTTTCCCGCCAAGAAGTTATCCAAATTCTGGAAAAAGTAGAAGTCTGTAGGCGCAAGGTCTGGTGAGTACGGCGGATGACGGAGAACTTCCAACCCCAACTCTTGTAGCTTGGAGACCGTCTGCTGTGCAGTATGAGGTCGCGCGTTGTCGTGCAGGAGCAGTGGAGCCGAACGATTGACCAAAGCTGGTTGGAGACGTGCGAGCTTCTCCATCATTGTGTTCAGTTCTTCACAGTACACATCTGCAGTAATGCTTGTCCCGTTTGGCAAGAAGCTGTGATGAATTACACCCGCGTTAGACGGGTGTAATTCACCGTTTCACCGTTAGTGGTGCGTTCGTTTGTAGTGTTCGCTCCGTAAACGTCGTTGATGTTGCGTGCCGCTTGTGCCGCTTTGCTGCCACGACGGTACTCATACTCCATAATTACTCGAATTTTTAACTTATCCATGATGACGAAAAATGTTCGAATGCGTAAAAAACAAAACACTAACTATTAAACAAATGACGATTTTAGAAAAAGAATTCCATGTTTGTCAAATAAAATTAACTTGAAATTAGAATTATCAGTCAAAAAAAAAAATATTTTCATTTGAAATGGCCAGTACGGCAAAACGGCAGTTTCATAGGTAAAGACCTATTATGTATGTATCAGAATTGTACCCCAGCAAGGGCATTCGTTTGTGCGGTAAAATGAGCATTTATTGAATTGGTCGTGATTGGATCGTGATTGTAAAGAAACATCCCATGGCATCAAGCGCTACGCCAGATGAATTTATTCGTATACCTATCTACGATTAATTCACGTTAACCAAAATAATTATTTCTGCTTACAAAATGCATATAGAATATTTTTACTACATATTTTCGGTAAAATTAAAAGACTTTACATACGACCCAAAACTGCTGCAATTTTTTTCTATTTTGTTCATCAAATAAACCACTTTTTGACAGCGGGCATAAAATTAAACTGGTCTAGATTACGTAAAAATTTACTGAAGAATGGTCAATAAATGAAATATGGCACTGGCGCCATCTTATTTAATTATCTTATGACTTCCTACCTCTTAGACATTATAATGAGGTAATTTTTTCAGTAAAAAAAAAGTAATATAATCCACAGTTAATGTAGTTACGTTCTGTCGTGCTTAGTGGTGAGATCTAATGTATTCGCTGCAAATAATTAAAAATAATAGTTTTGGACGTAGGTAAATTCGTACAAGAAAGCCTTGCAAGACCATTAAAGAATATAAATTGAACAATCCTTGATACCTGTTTTGATAATAGCCAATAGTTTGCTGTTGTAGGTTTTGTGCAATATTAATACGTTACATTTTACCATTAAAGCTGCTTCGCTTTCTCGTTTAGTCCTTCGATTATATTCGAAGCTCTTGTTGCGCATTATAAACTTATATAATTACCTGTAATTTAATTAAACTTAATTATAAACTTACCTGTAAATATGCAAAAAGGAAACGGTTTTTTTAATATGTCCTAAACCTCATATTTTTGTGTGTAAAGTACTACAATAAAAAAGTTGGTACTTCATGTCTACTCAAATTTTTACAAAATCTCCAAAATTTAACTTAATTGAATATTTGTATTGTTTTGTCTTTTATATTAATTGCAGATGCTAAAAAAACCATACAACATTTTACTCCACTGAAAATACATACCAATTAAAATGTTAATAATCGAATCTATATTCAAAATACCATCTGTCAAAAAGTGAATTGCCTAGCGGACACAGTTTACTATTTAATTACGCGTTGTCTGTACAAGAAGTAAAAGTCCAGCTACGCTCAGTTAAAAGCCATTCTAAATCCTAAACTTTTCGCTGCTCTAATTGTACGGATATGAGCTCAACCCTTTTGAACTATAATTTTTTGAGTATACGCTCCTACAATTGTTTTTAAAGTCCCACAAACCAAAAATATTTATCTTTGCATATAATGTTTTGATGGTTATTAGCTCTTTTGTAAATGTATCATATTATACTATCACAACTTTTAACTAGGTAATTACATAAAATCATAATTGTTCCCAGAGAAGCCGACAGATCATAACTAAAATTCATAAATATCTCAATGATTTTTTTACTAACTTAATAGACGCCATTCGAGCACGCGATCTGCCTTATGGTAAGGGGCACTCGTGTCCATGGGCATCATTAAACGTAGATGTTTAATTTAATATTTTATTTTATTTATTTTATTTTATTTATTTTTATTTAAATATAAAGGGTGTTTTTAAAATGTGAATGGTTGGGCAAATCCTTAACTATAAGGAAAAGTGAAAAATGCTGAAAGTATTAACGAGCTCTATTTTATAAAAACTAAAACTGCATCATTAGATGTTCGAAAAATAAATATCCAACGTCAGGTATCGAACCTGGAAATTTTGAAAACAAGCAACATTCGACCATTCGGTAGTATTGCTAATAAGGATCAAATTCTGGAAAGTGATGTCATACGTCAAATTAACAAAAAATGAAGATTTTTTCCAAAAACATTTTTAACCATACATACTCTAGATCCGTACCTTGTCGTACGAGGTTTTTCTTTGAGATGTTCCGTATTGCTCCAGACATCTTCTAATTATGTTCTTATTTTAGATTTTTAATTCGTTGTGGTCAAAGGCTGCGGCAGAAAAAAATTAAACTTGAAATTCTTAAGTAATTTGACATCAATATAAATTCTAGTCGACTTTCATGTTTTTTTTAAACACACATAACCTGAATTTGGTTTTAAGATGGATTTAACCAATAATTAGAAAATAAAACTATTTTCCGGATCCTTCTTAGCCTGTACAAGTTAGAGTCAGAGTTTATTTAATAACATTTTTTATTCATACAAGAGTAAATGTATCAACAAAAAATGTTTTGGTATAAATCATCATTTTCTGAAAAATTTGCCGTATGTCATTACTATGCAGAATTTGATCCTTACAAGCAACATTATCGAATGCTGGAATAAAACGGCATGAGTTTTTGTCGAAATTCAAATCCAACGACGCAGTTTTAGTTTTTTTGAAAACTCCAGCCAGCAGTTTTCATTACTCCTTGTAGTTTAGGATTTGCCTATTCATTCCCATTTGAAAAAACACCCTGTATAATATTTGTATTATATGTAACTAAATTTTAGACGCTTTGAAATATCAATGAATTATGCGACCGTAGGTGTAATTTGGAATTGCCTCTGTTCCTGAGTTTCTCTTCAGCGAAGAGAAAGTCAGGTTCCTTCCCATCAACTGGAACTCAATTAGGTAAACGCATTTATTATGATGGTAAAAAATAGGTAGGAATGTAGAATCACCCCATACGAGATATTATAAGAAACTCTACTACGCACACATACACAACTAAATCGCATCTTTTCAAATGTCTGTTGACAGCACTATGTAGTTTACAAATCTCGTCTTATTGACGTCATCGCTGACGACCGCTACTCCAAGGTAAAATACTGTTTGTGCTCACTAGAATATCAATGGAAACTCGTTTTAAAAATGTGTTTTGTTTAGTTCGACGTGTTTTTTCAACCTTTGCCCTGTCAAGGTCCGTAAAAAGTTACACTCTTAGGCATGATTGATCAGTTCATGTAAACTAATGTGCCTAAATATACAAGATAGATAGTAGTTACTGAAAGAATCAAATCAAGAAATTTTAATCGGCATCGATTTCATAGTTACAATGTCCAAACAAATGATTCCTCGGTATGATATTAGTATGGAAAATACAAGACTTATTTCTAGTTATTGTATACTTTTATAATACTAAAACAATAATTTTAATTGTAATTGTTTAGCTGCATGTATATGCGATGCTCGTATGATCTTAAACACTATACTACAGAAACGACAAGGTTCAAACATACATTTTACATTGAGTATGTTTTTATTTATTATAATCGAGGTTTAAAGATAGGTATCGATGTAAAATTTTCTTACAATCAGGAAAAATAAACAAAGGCGAACTCATTCGTGATACAGTTCTTACAAGGAAAAAGTTTTTGATATGGATTAATTCATGATGGATTGAGAGTATAACGGGTTTAATCAAGGCTAAATGGTGTGCATGAATGTAAGTGCAAGTTCGCCAAAGCAACATTTTGCGTTGCACAATTTTAAAAATACATCTAAATTTGCATGATTTATGAATTAGGAAAATGGAGCTAAAAATAACGTATTTTTTAAATTGTAATTTAACACTTACGTGTAGGGAATTAATGGGCATCATTTTTGAAATATTGCCTTGAATTACATATACATAAATATGATTACTTGGTTGGCATCAGTGTTCAAACAGTTAGTTTCAATATACGACGTCCTAAGCCGAGGCCCGTGCCCTCTCGGGTGCCCTTAGGCGTATCGTATGTAGGAGTAGTTTAAGTTCCGGCTAAGCGCCCTCAGCGCCAGGCCACAAAGTCCGGTGAAATCTAAAAGGCTAATAGGACCATAAAAAAATTTTCAACCAGTAGGTACAAATGAAATTTGACTAGATCGATGTTTCTTTCTGAGTGCGATTGTGTCTTGCGTTGGTTTGTCTAGTTTTTTAACGTCCAAATTCAAATATTTTTAATTATTGGACATTCTCGGTGTATTTAACATACTTTTAACGCTACGAGGCAGTTACAACCAGGTCTGAACACTTAAAAATATTAGAAAATAAAATCTGTCCTTATTTTAAGTTAATGCTAAAAAAAACAACAATAGTATGAAGTAAAATTTGGCGATTACATAAATTACTCTAGAACTAAATCTGTTTCACCACGTTTCGACAAAAATACCACCAAAAATACTAACTTTGACATTGTTCATTGTAATACACTGTCCTTCAAAACAAGTTATTTTGACTCCATGCGAACGTCAGATACCTAATTATAGTGTAAATATACATTTCTATTATGTTGCGTTTAAGTTAATTCGATGTATGTTTGGAAGACTGTTATTTTGAAGATTTTATATCAAAACCACTTGGTTTCTTTCTAAGCACCGACTGGTTTTGGTACTTTCTACTTTCTTCGACCTCATTTCTTAACTTTTTATTTAATGTAGTTAATAATTAATAGTTTTGTTTTGAAATTAAGCTACTCTAGTTTTATATAGACAGAGAAGGTCACAATAATGAATCTGTAATCTGGCTTCAACAGACTCCAGAGTTCAATAGAAAGCAAAGCATTTCCATAAAGTAGGTTATCTAGCGCTCACAAAATACAAATATCTGTATAACTTTCTGAGAACCAGTTCGTGATAGTTTTCGAATAAAGGGCCTAATACACCACGCTATATGTAGCCCACGATATTGAGACTGAGTAAAAGTTAATTCAGACTCAGCCAGTTTTAGACGTCGCTTAGACTTAAATTCGGCATGTAAAGAAAAAATTCGGATTCTAATTCGAAAACCATTTGGAGATATCACTTTTCTATATTATATTTGGTCAGTAACAACTCGCAGAATAATGCGATTGAGCATATCCTAACGATAATGAGCAAATGAAATTGGCTCTTATTAAACCTCTATATAGCTTCATCGAGCAGCGTCAATTTCTAAATACTCTAAATAAATATCTGACACAGGAATCCATAGAAGTAAAGTTGATCGTTCCAGGTATATTAATAACTTCTGTAATGTCATCAAAAAGATAACTACTGCCTGACAAAATTAAATATTTATATACTGCACAGAAATATTCGAATTTTTTCCTCAAAATACCTTATTCTTTCGCTAAAAATGTATTTAAAAAGATGTTTCAAAATAACTTCACATACCGAATTGACTGAATATGGCATGGCCCTTAAAAAAGGAACCATCTCGTTGTCTTTAAAGTACTACTTTCTAGAGAGATATCTGTACAAGTGTCGAAGCGTGTAACTTTGTCTTATTCATTAGAGGTATCGGGTCCGAGGGTCAAAGATTGTAAATTTGATATGCCATGTGAGTGTTTCCCTTTAGATTACTTGAAAAAATTATATGTTAGATTCAGAATTTACCACACCATCAAAAGAAACAATAAATTATTAAAAAACAAAAATTATAAAATAAAATTATTAGAGTAAGTAATTTGTAAAATATTCTACTACTGATACTGAATAATGAAACTATTTAAAAAATGTTTTGTTTAATTTGTCTTAACCTATTGTGACAACTCTACTAAAATAGGTAACAATTTTTCACGTTCTTCAGAAGCTTTGTCTCTGTTCCGTTTATCTCCTCATATGGTACAGTATTTACTTAAGGTTATTTATTTATAATCAAATTGACAAAATGGATTTTAATAGGTCAATAAAATTGTAATATTATGAATTTCATTTCCTAAATATATGAGGCTAAGCATAAGGTAAATTTGGTTATATAATATTTTTATCTCTAATCTCTTATCTAATATTCGTCTAGTCTAATTTGTAAACCTAAAAATTAATGTAACGAACACTTTTGACCAAGAGTGTCGACAGTATGTTTTCTACCGACTTATTTTCTCTCGGTCAACCCGAAGTCAGGTTGTAAGTTGCTGGCGCAGTCTTAACGCAGTCTAGTATACGGGGCGCCGAGTAAAAGAGAGTAAAAGAGACCAAACAACGCGCAAGCGATCTTTGCCCTTAGCCTGGATCCTCACCAGGTACAACAGTTATGAAATGAAATGAAATATTCTCTAATTTCAACTCCAGGTGGCGAATTTGGAAGGTCGTGCTGGGATGTGCGGCATCGTGGACTCCGACGGGACTCTGGACCTAGACAAGTTGGCGCAGGACCTCGAACGTGACCTGCCCACCTACGCCAGGCCTGTCTTCGTCAGGGTTATGGCCAGCATGGAGATGACCGGTGAGCTACTTTGGTCATCAGGATATGTATCGTAGAGTGTAACCTAACCTAGACTTATTGATTTGATTCGTTTTTGATTTCGCTAGTCTAACAAAGTAATAATAATAATACCCCAGACAAACCATCACCTGTATGGCCTCAAAGTAAGCATTGTATTATGGATGACCATACGGCGAACAGGGGGTTCAGAACTCAGAGCAAGCATACATATATAAATGTAAACAACCATGACCCGAGACATCTGGTTTCATCGCACAAATGAATGCCCCGACCAAACCTGGGACTTCGGCAGGAGTCGAACCTGGAAGCACCTCTTCGCGTATGAGGCAGGGCTATAAGCCACTACGTCGCTCGACCGTCATGTCGCATTGTGCTTTGTCAATAGTACTCGACGGATACATAAAATTTACAAAATATACTTATGAATTCCATGAAAAACTATTCAAAAAAGAAGGAATATCTTTTAATAAAATACGGTCATAAACATTTTATTGTGGTTATGTAAATGAGTCATATTTGTTCCTATTTTGAGCTAAGCCTTTTAGAGTATACGTGGGCTCAACCCTAAACAGGGCGCTGAGCGACAAGTCACAGGAAATTTAAATCATAAGCCACATGAATCATAACTAGATTTATTAAATATGTTAATAATACTGTGCTACTAATATTACGAGTACAAGTGAGTTAGGCTTATTCATAATGATCGGTTCCCTTAACGACGCAACCGATCATTATGAAATTTGTATTTACATTTCACGCCGGACACGCGAGCGTAGTCTATAGAGAAGCCTTGTTCTTTACGGTCAATAACTTATTCGGAAGGTCTTGAAATACAAGCAACAATATCAAAATTTAATTTATTGGTATATCTATCTTAATTATTTAAGTAACTTAGTGAAAACAAAACAATATTTTTACTAAAATGACTACTTACTGTAACATAGAAGCACCCGAAATAACAAACGTATATTTAAATTTTTCAGGCACATTCAAAATGAGAAAAGTGGACTTACAAAAAGAAGGGTTCGATCCGAACGTCATCAGGAAGGACAAACTGTACTACCTCGACTTAAAAGCTAGCAAGTACCGGCCATTAGGACCTGAAGAGTACGAGAAAATCATAAACGGCAACATTAGACTGTAGCTACAAAAGTTAAAAACACTGTTTATTTATATTGTAGATAAGAGTTATATTTTTTTAGCTCTCTTTTTTTTGGTAATGCTGTTTAGTAAGGAAAATGGGTATATTAGGAAATCATAAGTACATAGATGCGTGATTTTTGTAAGAGCAATATTCAGATAATTTGTCATATTGTTTTGTATTTTTGTAGATTTATATAACCTATCAACAGGCTCAGAAAAGCTACTACAAAAACCGAGATTTTTTTATTGCTAACAATTGTAATTGAGTCCACAATAATCATTTTGTAGCATTTCTTTTGAAATCATCATCTTTCTTTTGAAATTCTATATGAAAAGTACAGAGAACGTTTTGCATTACTCTTTTTTTCCATATCACTTTAGCTTCACTAAATTCATACAAAAAATTTGAAATTTTCTTGATGTCATAAATAATTCAAAATATCTAAGTTCATTGACAGAAATGCAATTCTTAGAAGCCATAGTGACTCGTTAAATTCTATTTATATCTTTATTTAGAAAATGTATGGTTGAAAGGGTATATTAAATCATAGGATTGGTTGAGTATCAAATAGCTATTTAAAAACTCACTTATGATATGTTATATGTAATGTTTTTATTTGTTTGGTTGTTACATATGTAAACTTATAGCTTATTAGTGCTTCTGTTTAAGCTTGGCTTGGTAACAGTTTAAAAAAATTAGATCTGATGAAGTTTTATTATTAACATGTAAATGATATTTAGCGATAAACTCTAACTGAATTGCTTTACTATAAGTGTGGCATGTTTGCAATTTCTTGACTTTTAGAGTTTTACTTATTGACTTCTGCAGCCTTAGAGTAAGTAAAATAGCGGAAGGTGTCAAGCTCCCTAGGCGTCGTCCTCAAAAATCTTGTCCCAAGTCGCCTGATTTTACTTGTCAGATGGTGTAATCGCTCTGCGAACTGATCCGACAATACACGACACGACACGAATACAAACGAAATGTTTTAATAATAATAATAATTTTTAGTTGCCAAATATTCATATTTACAAAGATATAAATTAAACAATGTCGCCTGAGCTAGGGAAACCTGTATGACAGGAGACAGCTCTTCGTTGTTTATTTACACTTGAATTTCGCAATGCAGAGAGCAGACTAAGCAAGACAAATAGGCATTTATTATTTTACAATAGTTTTTTATAACATTACAATATAGATTTTTATGTTAAAGACCAATAAACAAAAAAAAAATTTGTTTTTCGTTTTTTCTAGCTCGCAAGCCTATGTTATG
This sequence comes from Marasmarcha lunaedactyla, assembly GCA_923062675.1. Lineage (NCBI taxonomy): Eukaryota > Metazoa > Arthropoda > Insecta > Lepidoptera > Pterophoridae > Marasmarcha > Marasmarcha lunaedactyla. Next base: position 24,005,299 of record OV281346.1, read on the forward strand.
CACCATTTTATATTTTCTGTCGGGGATCAAGATCATCTATTTTTGTATGGAGAGCGATATAATTGAGTTTGTGTGAGTGAATGTGTCTGTGGTAAAATGTAAAAACCTCAGCTATCTTTCGGTATTTCACTTTTATGAAAGACATACTTATAACATATAGTTTGAATTTGAAAGCTGTGAAATAAAAACTTTTGACGCGTTCTCGCAGCGGATCGATTACTGTAATGTGTAATGTAGCAGAATCTAAACCGCCATCAATTTAAAATGTTAAATGGGAGGTAGCAATGATTTAAAATAACTTGAGTTTTTGGCACAATATTCAGCACAATGCCTTGTTAGTCATATTTTCTCTCAACCCTAATTTATCACGTAAAGTTATATTATTCTCATATTAAGACATCAATGGTTTATTTTCGAACAATTGCAAAACGTTTTAAATTATTTATTTTTACAAAAAATTTCTTGTATAATAATCCAAAAGGGACCCTTGAAATAGTTTACCTATAATGTTTATAACATAATACTCTAATACTCTACTCTGTCGTGATACTCATTTTAAACAATCTGAGAAGTCATTTTATAACCTAATTTATTATTTTTTTATTCATTGATTTAAAATGCTTAAAATACATAATGCAGTTGGTAGGTTACTAAGAATATTTATATTTTAATGATTTCTATGGATTCTGATTTCATATACAATAATATATTTTCTAAGTAAATTATTATTTTATAAAATATCAAACTCTTGAATTAATCTACATATTTATAGGTATATAACTTCATTCAAAATATAACAAAAACATACTTAATAAAAGCCCAAAAATCCCGACTGTGGTAAGAATGAAATCTAACTAGAAATGCATAAAAACTGTTACAAATTTTACATCACATTTGAAAGGCGCTACTGATGTATTCGGCCGGCATTAGTCGGCACAGCCGCGCGGCAAGTTCGAATATGTGTAGATGAATGTTCGAGATAAAAAGCTTATGCCGGCTAGGTTCCGACGATCGACATAATCTAATCGAATGGACTGAAATATCGGCAATAGTCGATTGTAATACAATATGTGCAGTAGTTCCTTCGGGCCGGCCTTAACAAATAATGAACTAAAATGACAATTTTGGTCCGAATTCTCGGCTAGCACTGCTAAGACCGGGATAACTTGAGGGTAAATTTGACATCTTTAATACTAACCTGTATTTGTCTCTGTCAACCCAATAGCATTCGGGTTAATAAAATCCATCTCGTCCTCATGATGGCAGTGTTGTAAACACATGTGCCTACAAATATACGAACATTTTTGAAATACACTCTAACCGCAGTCGGAGAAAAGATATTCTTTATTTAAATCAATAATTTTTTCTTGAAAAGGTATTGCTGTGATCATTTATATAAACTGTATACGTTTATTTGCTGTCATAAACTCTGCCTTACAAATGTACTTTTTAGAAGTTTTGTTATTTAAAAAGTTAGTACAAAAATGCGATGTAAATTTTATTTGTGTAGTACTATCAATGTCTCGATGTCATTCCATCTGTGTATTTTTAAGACTGAAGAAAACCTTGATTTCTTTGTTATATTAGTATAGCCGCTGTACAATAGCGTTTACTGGATCATGAGTCTCGAAATGATAATATAATCATTGTTATTATATATTGATAAATATGAAATAAAACTTTATTGGTGGGATATGTTATAACATTTCGTTTTATTTTCCTCATCAGAGCTTTCGCTAAGTTAAGTAAGCCACTTCCGTTTAAGAATTGGACAGTGTTGTTTTTTTAACTTAATTGTCAAAATAAAAAATTATAATGCTCCATAAATTACAGATAATTTCAAGTCAATTTTGTTAACTGAAAGTTAAAGTAGTTAGGTACTAGTATAAAACAAGAACACAAATCTTTCCACTTTTAAAAATTAACGTGGATCTTTGTGTTTATCACGATCATATTATTTTTTCCTGTCCATCTTGAGTTTTTTAATTCAACACTCCTTCGAGCTTCCAGGATTTGAGCTCGATACCATTCGTGCCGAAGGCTAGACAACTAATATAACGAACTGAACAATAAGCACATTTTGCGGCTGGCTCCTTCAAAAGGGAGTTGGCAGCCTTTACAAAACATCCAATGCCAGTGTACATTCTGGTAGGATGCCCTCTTCACAAATAGTTGAACAATGGATTGTTCTTTTTAGTGCCTGTGACCACTCTCCTTGTCTTTTGTTTGTTAAAACAACGGAATATGCCTATTTACACCATTGATTGTACCCAAGTGCTAAACTAATCTTTGCTTCAAAATATAGATATATTCCGAATTGCTTGTCTTATTTGGCAAACAACTTTTCGAATGAAAAAGGTGACTTATTTTTAACTGCTATAATAATATATTGAAACCATTTTAAAATAATAATATGCCCATATTAAACATCATTTATCAAATAGGTACCTACTCTTAGTTAATAAAAAGGACTATGGATCGTCTTTTTTACAAGTTTATAAAAAGAAGACTAATGTAAAAAAAGACAAAGAAAGAGAGAGAGCTACTCTTAGTTCAATGTTGTTTTATCACGACGACAACAACAAATAGTTTGCTGAGTTTGAACTCGCATTCACTGAGGTTTTTATTGCGATGAAAACGGTGAAACTTCGCGGTAGCGTGAACTCAGCAGGATGTCAGGGCTAGGGCTTTTTTGCATCAAACTATATTTGCAAGTCATCGAAACAAAAACCTTAAGATAGTGTAATCCTTTGCATAAAATGTAGTCGGGAAATAATGGTAAGTTAATTCAGAATAAGGTGATTTTTTATTAGATAAACTGTACTTTTTGCCCTATTCCAAAAAATAAAAAGGTTGGTAAATTCGGTGATAGTAGTAATAACGCGATACGCAAATGCAAACAATTAAGCAAACGCCAACGCCGTAGCGTGATGTATTCCGTTCTAAATTGTTAGGAAGGTAAGTTTTTAAAATAAGTAGGAATTCGTCGGAAAAACACAAAATATGTGCCTCCAAATTTAGTAAGGTCTGAGTTGCTGTAATCGAAACCCCCGGGAGGAGGTGGCGTAAAACATTAATGTTTGTAAACATGCCTGTCTCTGCTAGGTTTGAATCCTGTACCCACAGATGCTTGCACAGATGATGCACATATTTATAATCAATTAGTATTATTGTTTTAATCTGCGGTGGTCTGAAAATTTTATCAACTCTATAAGTTATATTAATACTGAAATGCCGATTTTGAATTTTCGAATAAATTACACAATGAGAAAAGCTAGACTTGACAACAACAGTAGTATAATTTTATTATTAAGTATATAGTACCTATATAATTTGGGGAATAGAACTGCTCGCGTCAGCAATATTTAGCCCTCGATGCCTTGTACGTGGTCCCTGGGAGGTGCTAAAAGCGCAGTATCTTCTGGTGGTACGGCTCGGCCGTGGCTTGTCACCACCCACTAAACAAAGCCATGCCGCCATGGTCGCGTTCCGGCATGATGTTTAGTGTAGCCATCGAGGAGGGTAGGTCTGAGTAATCGTGCTGCATCCGAGAACTGTCTTCAGCTCGTAGTTTATTGGCTCGCCGAGTAACTGCTTTTGGAGGGTAGCGGGGTCCGAAGCAACAGAGCACCGCTGGCCGACCGCAGGCCGATCCGCCAAAAAGAGCAGTTTTGATCTAACGCCACTTTCCAAAATGTTTCTGTTCCCTTAACCAACCACCTAGGGCTTCTGGGCGTAACTATATCGTCCCTATTAAACTTTGGCAACAAATTGTGTCCATGGCTCAAACTGCTTCAAAGAAGTTGGCAATCATCTCGAAGGTCCGACGGTGCTTCAGCCCTTTGGGATGGTTCTGCAAAGTACCAACTAAAAGCGATGGACGCAGTTGACCGAAGAACCCGAAAACTTATTAACAACTTTTACCTCACCAACAAAAAACTGCAAAGCCTCGAGCATCGTCGGAAAGTTGCCAGTTTAGCAGTCTTCTACAGATTACATTTTGGAGAGTGCGCGAATGCTCTTTTTGATCAGATTGAACCCACACCCATCTTGCATCGGACTACTAGACGCAGACAGGCCTTCCATCTCTTTATACTAGATATCCCAAGAAGTCGAACCAAACGCTTCGATAGTTCATTTTTGGTGCGGGTCGCCAAGGTGTGGATTGAAGTGCCTGCGTCTGTTTTTCCAGAAAACTATAGTCCTAGTTATTTTAAGCGGCGAGTGAATAGGTATCTCGTAGATAGACGTGTAACATCTGCGTCTTCTCGTCACTTTCCATCAGGTGAGATAGAAGACAAACGTCTCATCCTTTTTCAATAAAAAAAACCTAGCTGTTACTATCATCAAAAATAAATATAAATAAAAGAGAAAATCACTCATTTAGTCATCAAGAGATCTCTTAAACATTAAGGGTACAAATCTGGAATTTTGCAAGCTGGTTCCGTTTAGAACGTAGGCGTCCTCTAAGAAACTTTCTTTGAGAAATTACATTTCTGCGGCTGCGATAATAGCAAAAAACAGAATTAGCAATGTGTGCGTGAGCATTTAGGTTTGCTGGATATCTTAGAAACTTACTAATTTAAATTTGATTTTAAACTATTATTATTCCATACATGATATAATTTAGTTTTGAAGTGCTAAGGTAAAAGCGCGGTTGATGATGTTACAAATGGCTCTAAATGTACAGTGCTCGTTCTTTACTGTTGTCGTAACTCGATAATGGCTAAATCAAAATATTTAATTAATTAGTGTTTGGAACTACTAGGTATTTATTTATTCATTTAAAAAAGACACACCAATAACGTATATGTACTCGTATATCCATTATCCAAATATCATACCTTAAAAATTTTATAGATGTGTTGGTTGTGTTGGTTGCAAAATAACAATGTGTTGGTTATTTTATTATTGCTGCAATGACTGTAAATGTTAACTGTCTGTATGCAATTTGCCTTTACTGAGTTTACCATTGCCTTATCTTCGACAAACTGCGTTTTAATATCTTCCAAGAATGTTTGAATTATTACTTTTTATTAGTTAAACTGCTTAATTGCTGTACATAATAAATTATGTTACAGCTTGCTTCCAGCGTATATATTTCATAGGTTAATTTCCGAATTGAGGTTTCACGTTATGCATGTTTTTTTTTTATTTTTTTTATGACGGAAATAAATAAGGTCATGTTGGGTTAGCGAGCAATTAGATTACTTAGATTTATTTTTGGCTATCATTTGTGATGCCAGCTCACTATCCAGCTCTGTATTATAAGTACTGTTATACTGAACAAACTTCCGTGATATAAGTACCTACCTAATACTAGAAGTATAGCTCTAGTATTGCTAAACTATTAGCAGTAATTGTATATTTTTCATAATTTCATTGTTAGGATTCCAATCTTTATATTCTATATTCAGGAAGTAATATGCAACCTACTTCTTTTATTTTAATATGTAGTGTAACATCATCATTTCATACAGCCCATCTAAATTCCATTTAATTCTGTTGTTATTTACGGTTATTACTTGGGTTTGAAGGTTTTTGTTGATCATCACTGGATACCATTTTGAAAAAAATCTTAATCACAGTGCTCGTTAAAACTTATATGTATCGACTGTGGAAACTAAATTGGATACAAAAATATTTTCCTAAAGTGTCACTTCAAAAAAATGTATGGCAATCCCCGGACTTTGTACCTCGACCTCGAGCAGTGTAAGTTACTGTCTCGCGAATGAGAGGGTTAGGATGGTCTTCGGATCGCTTGAAAAAAGCGGTGGAGAGCGTCCTAAGGTGTTGTTGAACTCTAGGTAAATCGAGATCCCTGTGCAGGTCTGCGTTACGCACGTACCACGGAGCATCCGTGGCCCTGCGGCAGAAGAGATTCTGGACTACCTGCAGCTTATACAAATAGGAGGGTTTGGCATGGGTAAAGATTGGGGTGGCATACGTCATGACTGGTCTGACGCAAACCTTAAAAAGCGTTCGCTTGTTCCTAAGAGACATTTTGCTGTGCCTGCCTAACATACTGTTTAGGTGGTCCATGTATAGTTTGGTAACTCTGAGTATGTGAGGTCGGAATGAAAGCGTACGATCGAGCGTCACACCTAGGTAGCACTGTATTACCTATGTGATATTGCATTATATAGGCATGGTATTATGTGAAACTGCACATTTAAGATTATGGACACGATAAACTTTTATTTGTAACCGTGTCGGCTAAGGTAATATTTAGGACTATGTTAGTGGGATGCTGACGCAAACGGTTCCTTTAACAAACATTAAATTATATATCTATAATCCAACATTTACATATAAAGGTTGTAATCCCGGGTTTTAATATTCGTTTTTCATAAACAAAGTAAGCTCTATAAAATATACCTACATATTTATTTTATTATAGTTATCTATCGACTAGCTACAGATGGCGTAAAACATATGTTTTTGCTCTATCTTTTGTAGCATAAGTAAGTGCATTTCATCATCACAAACATGCAGCTTGCTAATAACATACTTATTTCTACAAACACTGACCAAATGCCATCATACGTTAGATCTTTTTTACATTACGATCCGGTTGTGGCGTGGATAAGTACCGTATGATATAAGTTTCCAATTAAATGTGACTTTATTAGCTACTACACAAATGGATGCGGCAAACCTGATAATGCCACTAAAAACCGCAATGCGATGTGCCGAGATGGTCACTCTGCTCTTACAATGAAACCTGTGTGACACGTCAGTTTCTCGTACAGTAAGCAGAACTCTCAACATCAAAGACTAGAGTTACAAAGTGTAGCCTGCTACGTGAACGCATGTGTGATTGCTTCCTACAGCTATTGTACTTTTATCAGAGTGACATACATGTACCTCATTAGGTATGGCGTGACAGGGATGTGTAAACAGCAGTAAACAGAAACGTGCCTCTTATCCGCTCTCTGGTACTCTTTGTACTAAACTTTTGGGACGATGGAGATTGCCGCCACTCCACACAACATCACAAAAATTTCTCCTCAATAGTATGAGAAACTCGAATAGTTTAATACGCGTATTAGCACTATACATACATACCGAGCACATTGTACAAAATTTCTGGATTGTTAGCAATTCCTTGGTACGTCAAGTATTTTTATACTGCACTACACACTGCAGGTACCCCTCTTCCTGTGCTCTGAGGTTAGACGGGTCGTGAGCACCAACAGGTTCCAGGTCTCTTGGCACCTCTCCAGCCTGCGGAACTACAGGTAGGGGAGCGCACGAGCTTAGTACAGCATATGGCAATTCGCTATGAGCCTAGAGCGGCGCTCGTCCCGGATTCGCCCACAGTGCTTCGGATCCCCAGGAATGGTGTATGCAACCAAAAGGGTTTGTTTGGCCACTAAACTCACGCGAAAAACCTAAACAATGTGAATGCTCCCCATAGATAGACAACTTGAAGTTCGACCAGCTCATACTTGTTCATTTACGTATTTACGGGCTATCACGGCATACATTGTCCTGCCCAACTTTCCTATAATTTAGTTCATGATACTTTTGTCAATCTCTACATAACTCGAGCAGTCAGTTTTAATTACTTATGCTGATACTCTTTAGATGTAACTTTGTTTCTGGTATATCGTGAGCAATATATTAACTGTTTCTTGAAAGTATTCCTGTTGGTTTTCTTATCAAAGCTTGGAATACTGGGCCAGGAAGCTAATCATACTTTTGGGCTATATTATGCTATATTACGTTTGGGCTACAATAATAATAATAATAAATCACCAGATAAACACACCAACTGTATGGCCCATGGCTTGTGTTAGGGATGACCCTACAGCGAACAACTACCAATAAATATTAACAACCATGACCCGCAAAAAACATCTATGTTCATCACAGGAATGAATGCCCCGGCCAGGACTCGTCGTTATATCGGCTATAGTCCGACGAAAAGAAGAAAACATATTATTTTATTTAAATAAATTTTTTGTATAAAATGAGGAACTACTGAAATTGCAATTTTTAAAACACATACTATCTCTACTTCTTTAAAATGTAATTTCAATATAGTTTTTTTTATAAACATAAAACCTTATAAAACGAATATTTATTAACTTTAACAGATATAAGGTTAAATCTCTTAAATATATTAAATATGATTTTGTGGGCTGTATTTTTAAGGCAATAGTGCGAGACCGATAAATTCGAACGGAAAGTGCCGTCCCTTTCCGAAGTTACTTAATTTTGCCCACTGCTTTAATAAAGCTACCCATCTAGCTTTTATATACTAAGCTTAGAAGTATAAATCTAGTCTGGCTTTTTGTTATTTAAAAAGTTAGTACAAAAATGCGATGTAAATTTTATTTGTGTAGTACTATCAATGTCTCGATGTCATTCCATCTGTGTATTTTTAAGACTGAAGAAAACCTTGATTTCTTTGTTATATTAGTATAGCCGCTGTACAATAGCGTTTACTGGATCATGAGTCTCGAAATGATAATATAATCATTGTTATTATATATTGATAAATATGAAATAAAACTTTATTGGTGGGATATGTTATAACATTTCGTTTTATTTTCCTCATCAGAGCTTTCGCTAAGTTAAGTAAGCCACTTCCGTTTAAGAATTGGACAGTGTTGTTTTTTTAACTTAATTGTCAAAATAAAAAATTATAATGCTCCATAAATTACAGATAATTTCAAGTCAATTTTGTTAACTGAAAGTTAAAGTAGTTAGGTACTAGTATAAAACAAGAACACAAATCTTTCCACTTTTAAAAATTAACGTGGATCTTTGTGTTTATCACGATCATATTATTTTTTCCTGTCCATCTTGAGTTTTTTAATTCAACACTCCTTCGAGCTTCCAGGATTTGAGCTCGATACCATTCGTGCCGAAGGCTAGACAACTAATATAACGAACTGAACAATAAGCACATTTTGCGGCTGGCTCCTTCAAAAGGGAGTTGGCAGCCTTTACAAAACATCCAATGCCAGTGTACATTCTGGTAGGATGCCCTCTTCACAAATAGTTGAACAATGGATTGTTCTTTTTAGTGCCTGTGACCACTCTCCTTGTCTTTTGTTTGTTAAAACAACGGAATATGCCTATTTACACCATTGATTGTACCCAAGTGCTAAACTAATCTTTGCTTCAAAATATAGATATATTCCGAATTGCTTGTCTTATTTGGCAAAAAACTTTTCGAATGAAAAAGGTGACTTATTTTTAACTGCTATAATAATATATTGAAACCATTTTAAAATAATAATATGCCCATATTAAACATCATTTATCAAATAGGTACCTACTCTTAGTTAATAAAAAGGACTATGGATCGTCTTTTTTACAAGTTTATAAAAAGAAGACTAATGTAAAAAAAGACAAAGAAAGAGAGAGAGCTACTCTTAGTTCAATGTTGTTTTATCACGACGACAACAACAAATAGTTTGCTGAGTTTGAACTCGCATTCACTGAGGTTTTTATTGCGATGAAAACGGTGAAACTTCGCGGTAGCGTGAACTCAGCAGGATGTCAGGGCTAGGGCTTTTTTGCATCAAACTATATTTGCAAGTCATCGAAACAAAAACCTTAAGATAGTGTAATCCTTTGCATAAAATGTAGTCGGGAAATAATGGTAAGTTAATTCAGAATAAGGTGATTTTTTATTAGATAAACTGTACTTTTTGCCCTATTCCAAAAAATAAAAAGGTTGGTAAATTCGGTGATAGTAGTAATAACGCGATACGCAAATGCAAACAATTAAGCAAACGCCAACGCCGTAGCGTGATGTATTCCGTTCTAAATTGTTAGGAAGGTAAGTTTTTAAAATAAGTAGGAATTCGTCGGAAAAACACAAAATATGTGCCTCCAAATTTAGTAAGGTCTGAGTTGCTGTAATCGAAACCCCCGGGAGGAGGTGGCGTAAAACATTAATGTTTGTAAACATGCCTGTCTCTGCTAGGTTTGAATCCTGTACCCACAGATGCTTGCACAGATGATGCACATATTTATAATCAATTAGTATTATTGTTTTAATCTGCGGTGGTCTGAAAATTTTATCAACTCTATAAGTTATATTAATACTGAAATGCCGATTTTGAATTTTCGAATAAATTACACAATGAGAAAAGCTAGACTTGACAACAACAGTAGTATAATTTTATTATTAAGTATATAGTACCTATATAATTTGGGGAATAGAACTGCTCGCGTCAGCAATATTTAGCCCTCGATGCCTTGTACGTGGTCCCTGGGAGGTGCTAAAAGCGCAGTATCTTCTGGTGGTACGGCTCGGCCGTGGCTTGTCACCACCCACTAAACAAAGCCATGCCGCCATGGTCGCGTTCCGGCATGATGTTTAGTGTAGCCATCGAGGAGGGTAGGTCTGAGTAATCGTGCTGCATCCGAGAACTGTCTTCAGCTCGTAGTTTATTGGCTCGCCGAGTAACTGCTTTTGGAGGGTAGCGGGGTCCGAAGCAACAGAGCACCGCTGGCCGACCGCAGGCCGATCCGCCAAAAAGAGCAGTTTTGATCTAACGCCACTTTCCAAAATGTTTCTGTTCCCTTAACCAACCACCTAGGGCTTCTGGGCGTAACTATATCGTCCCTATTAAACTTTGGCAACAAATTGTGTCCATGGCTCAAACTGCTTCAAAGAAGTTGGCAATCATCTCGAAGGTCCGACGGTGCTTCAGCCCTTTGGGATGGTTCTGCAAAGTACCAACTAAAAGCGATGGACGCAGTTGACCGAAGAACCCGAAAACTTATTAACAACTTTTACCTCACCAACAAAAAACTGCAAAGCCTCGAGCATCGTCGGAAAGTTGCCAGTTTAGCAGTCTTCTACAGATTACATTTTGGAGAGTGCGCGAATGCTCTTTTTGATCAGATTGAACCCACACCCATCTTGCATCGGACTACTAGACGCAGACAGGCCTTCCATCTCTTTATACTAGATATCCCAAGAAGTCGAACCAAACGCTTCGATAGTTCCTTTTTGGTGCGGGTCGCCAAGGTGTGGATTGAAGTGCCTGCGTCTGTTTTTCCAGAAAACTATAGTCCTAGTTATTTTAAGCGGCGAGTGAATAGGTATCTCGTAGATAGACGTGTAACATCTGCGTCTTCTCGTCACTTTCCATCAGGTGAGATAGAAGACAAACGTCTCATCCTTTTTCAATAAAAAAAACCTAGCTGTTACTATCATCAAAAATAAATATAAATAAAAGAGAAAATCACTCATTTAGTCATCAAGAGATCTCTTAAACATTAAGGGTACAAATCTGGAATTTTGCAAGCTGGTTCCGTTTAGAACGTAGGCGTCCTCTAAGAAACTTTCTTTGAGAAATTACATTTCTGCGGCTGCGATAATAGCAAAAAACAGAATTAGCAATGTGTGCGTAAGCATTTAGGTTTGCTGGATATCTTAGAAACTTACTAATTTAAATTTGATTTTAAACTATTATTATTCCATACATGATATAATTTAGTTTTGAAGTGCTAAGGTAAAAGCGCGGTTGATGATGTTACAAATGGCTCTAAATGTACAGTGCTCGTTCTTTACTGTTGTCGTAACTCGATAATGGCTAAATCAAAATATTTAATTAATTAGTGTTTGGAACTACTAGGTATTTATTTATTCATTTAAAAAAGACACACCAATAACGTATATGTACTCGTATATCCATTATCCAAATATCATACCTATAGATGTGTTGGTTGTGTTGGTTGCAAAATAACAATGTGTTGGTTATTTTATTATTGCTGCAATGACTGTAAATGTTAACTGTCTGTATGCAATTTGCCTTTACTGAGTTTACCATTGCCTTATCTTCGACAAACTGCGTTTTAATATCTTCCAAGAATGTTTGAATTATTACTTTTTATTAGTTAAACTGCTTAATTGCTGTACATAATAAATTATGTTACAGCTTGCTTCCAGCGTATATATTTCATAGGTTAATTTCCGAATTGAGGTTTCACGTTATGCATGTTTTTTTTTTTATTTTTTTTATGACGGAAATAAATAAGGTCATGTTGGGTTAGCGAGCAATTAGATTACTTAGATTTATTTTTGGCTATCATTTGTGATGCCAGCTCACTATCCAGCTCTGTATTATAAGTACTGTTATACTGAACAAACTTCCGTGATATAAGTACCTACCTAATACTAGAAGTATAGCTCTAGTATTGCTAAACTATTAGCAGTAATTGTATATTTTTCATAATTTCATTGTTAGGATTCCAATCTTTATATTCTATATTCAGGAAGTAATATGCAACCTACTTCTTTTATTTTAATATGTAGTGTAACATCATCATTTCATACAGCCCATCTAAATTCCATTTAATTCTGTTGTTATTTACGGTTATTACTTGGGTTTGAAGGTTTTTGTTGATCATCACTGGATACCATTTTGAAAAAAATCTTAATCACAGTGCTCGTTAAAACTTATATGTATCGACTGTGGAAACTAAATTGGATACAAAAATATTTTCCTAAAGTGTCACTTCAAAAAAATGTATGGCAATCCCCGGACTTTGTACCTCGACCTCGAGCAGTGTAAGTTACTGTCTCGCGAATGAGAGGGTTAGGATGGTCTTCGGATCGCTTGAAAAAAGCGGTGGAGAGCGTCCTAAGGTGTTGTTGAACTCTAGGTAAATCGAGATCCCTGTGCAGGTCTGCGTTACGCACGTACCACGGAGCATCCGTGGCCCTGCGGCAGAAGAGATTCTGGACTACCTGCAGCTTATACAAATAGGAGGGTTTGGCATGGGTAAAGATTGGGGTGGCATACGTCATGACTGGTCTGACGCAAACCTTAAAAAGCGTTCGCTTGTTCCTAAGAGACATTTTGCTGTGCCTGCCTAACATACTGTTTAGGTGGTCCATGTATAGTTTGGTAACTCTGAGTATGTGAGGTCGGAATGAAAGCGTACGATCGAGCGTCACACCTAGGTAGCACTGTATTACCTATGTGATATTGCATTATATAGGCATGGTATTATGTGAAACTGCACATTTAAGATTATGGACACGATAAACTTTTATTTGTAACCGTGTCGGCTAAGGTAATATTTAGGACTATGTTAGTGGGATGCTGACGCAAACGGTTCCTTTAACAAACATTAAATTATATATCTATAATCCAACATTTACATATAAAGGTTGTAATCCCGGGTTTTAATATTCGTTTTTCATAAACAAAGTAAGCTCTATAAAATATACCTACATATTTATTTTATTATAGTTATCTATCGACTAGCTACAGATGGCGTAAAACATATGTTTTTGCTCTATCTTTTGTAGCATAAGTAAGTGCATTTCATCATCACAAACATGCAGCTTGCTAATAACATACTTATTTCTACAAACACTGACCAAATGCCATCATACGTTAGATCTTTTTTACATTACGATCCGGTTGTGGCGTGGATAAGTACCGTATGATATAAGTTTCCAATTAAATGTGACTTTATTAGCTACTACACAAATGGATGCGGCAAACCTGATAATGCCACTAAAAACCGCAATGCGATGTGCCGAGATGGTCACTCTGCTCTTACAATGAAACCTGTGTGACACGTCAGTTTCTCGTACAGTAAGCAGAACTCTCAACATCAAAGACTAGAGTTACAAAGTGTAGCCTGCTACGTGAACGCATGTGTGATTGCTTCCTACAGCTATTGTACTTTTATCAGAGTGACATACATGTACCTCATTAGGTATGGCGTGACAGGGATGTGTAAACAGCAGTAAACAGAAACGTGCCTCTTATCCGCTCTCTGGTACTCTTTGTACTAAACTTTTGGGACGATGGAGATTGCCGCCACTCCACACAACATCACAAAAATTTCTCCTCAATAGTATGAGAAACTCGAATAGTTTAATACGCGTATTAGCACTATACATACATACCGAGCACATTGTACAAAATTTCTGGATTGTTAGCAATTCCTTGGTACGTCAAGTATTTTTATACTGCACTACACACTGCAGGTACCCCTCTTCCTGTGCTCTGAGGTTAGACGGGTCGTGAGCACCAACAGGTTCCAGGTCTCTTGGCACCTCTCCAGCCTGCGGAACTACAGGTAGGGGAGCGCACGAGCTTAGTACAGCATATGGCAATTCGCTATGAGCCTAGAGCGGCGCTCGTCCCGGATTCGCCCACAGTGCTTCGGATCCCCAGGAATGGTGTATGCAACCAAAAGGGTTTGTTTGGCCACTAAACTCACGCGAAAAACCTAAACAATGTGAATGCTCCCCATAGATAGACAACTTGAAGTTCGACCAGATCATACTTGTTCATTTACGTATTTACGGGCTATCACGGCATACATTGTCCTGCCCAACTTTCCTATAATTTAGTTCATGATACTTTTGTCAATCTCTACATAACTCGAGCAGTCAGTTTTAATTACTTATGCTGATACTCTTTAGATGTAACTTTGTTTCTGGTATATCGTGAGCAATATATTAACTGTTTCTTGAAAGTATTCCTGTTGGTTTTCTTATCAAAGCTTGGAATACTGGGCCAGGAAGCTAATCATACTTTTGGGCTATATTATGCTATATTACGTTTGGGCTACAATAATAATAATAATAAATCACCAGATAAACACACCAACTGTATGGCCCATGGCTTGTGTTAGGGATGACCCTACAGCGAACAACTACCAATAAATATTAACAACCATGACCCGCAAAAAACATCTATGTTCATCACAGGAATGAATGCCCCGGCCAGGACTCGTCGTTATATCGGCTATAGTCCGACGAAAAGAAGAAAACATATTATTTTATTTAAATAAATTTTTTGTATAAAATGAGGAACTACTGAAATTGCAATTTTTAAAACACATACTATCTCTACTTCTTTAAAATGTAATTTCAATATAGTTTTTTTTATAAACATAAAACCTTATAAAACGAATATTTATTAACTTTAACAGATATAAGGTTAAATCTCTTAAATATATTAAATATGATTTTGTGGGCTGTATTTTTAAGGCAATAGTGCGAGACCGATAAATTCGAACGGAAAGTGCCGTCCCTTTCCGAAGTTACTTAATTTTGCCCACTGCTTTAATAAAGCTACCCATCTAGCTTTTATATACTAAGCTTAGAAGTATAAATCTAGTCTGGCTTTTCCTTGCTGTGATAGGTATGCCATATATTATAGGACACTGCCTTAAAGATGAAAGGGATGAAAAAGTTATATCTTCATATATGGAACGTCAAGAAATTGTCACTTGTCACAATTGTCATGCGTATGGTAATAAATTTGCTCCCGCACAAATAATTCATAAATGATAAATAGAAAAAATAAACTGGTTAGTGTATGTGTTGAACGATTTTAGTGTGGTGTGAGCATCAGCTGTTCTACAGGCGCATGTGTAGAGAGGCAGCTGCGCGAGGGAGCAGCCGCGGGTCGTCGCATTGTAGGGCCAGCCGCGCAAGCCCGCGGTCGCGTCGCGCGTCGCTCTCCGTCTGTGTTATTTAGCGGCTTCGGCTCGACGCCAGAATGGATGCAATCTTGGCAGCGCTAGTTGCCCTCATGGCATTAGCGGCTGCGATGGCGGCGGTGCTCAGTACCCTGTCAAAAGCCGCAATCTTCGCTCTGCTCGCCATCGCGCCATGCGTGTATCGCTACAGAAAACGAATCTACGTGATCGTCAAAACCTTACCTCGGGATACAAAGTGAGTCTTTTATTTGTGTTGTATTAAATTTTTATCATGTGAAGCCTTTTGTGCGAAAAAATATGATTTGGAACGTTTTACGCATTTGGAAATTTAGGTACTTAGGTCGTAAACATACGTATACTAGTCAGGAAACCGAAACCTTCTTTGCCGTGTCTGTTAAATATAATTACGTTTAGGTAACGAAATAAACTCTACGGATTAACCAACTAAACTCAAAGTATTTCAAACTTATAAATCGGCATTTGAATAACAAGTCAGACGGCACGAAAGCTCCTTCGGAAGTCCCCTCTTTGGCTTTCGATAATTCTTTATTAAAACGTGATTCACATTTATAATGGGTGCCTGTCCAGTGACGAACAAAGCAGGTAGAGACGGGGTTCGCAAGTTTTGTGCATGGATCTACACGCTGTTAATAATGATTCACTGTTTGTATTGTTATGCGTAAATAACGCACGCTATTTTATGCATAAATCTTGATTATCTCGTAACAATCTCAGAGCAGACGACTTCTGGATCAATCCGATAAGATTTGTTATCATGACCAATCACTGAGCTGCTTAAACCATTCTTTAACTTCACTGTTTACATTCTCACATGCTCAAATACTAACTATCGATATTTACTTTCAATAAACGGAAACCAAATGCGAACATGAGCAAAGTCCTACATTGGTACATTGTGGTTTATTTTAAAAACATTTATCTGTGTTCAGTTTTGTGATACGCAAATTAGTTTAAAAACAACTTTATACACTATTTTGTAGAGTTTGCTTTCCTATCATTACCCGAATGATGTTATTTCGTCAAGGTCAAGTAGGAACCTTAATTGCGTGATCTATTTTGATAAAGCTTGAACTTTTATATGGGTCACTACCGCGTGATGCGCACAGGAGCTTTTTTTGGTACATAGGTTTCCCTTGGTGTAGGTACAGTCGGCGGAGGCGAGAATCGTGTGCGCGTTGTTCGGTGTATTGTAGGCGCTCCGCATACTAAGGGGCGACAACACTGCAGGGGATTCCGATGCGCATCTGAGCCTGCAAGAAGTTCCCAGTACAATTTATATTTAGAATGTCAGAATTGTGAGGAATGCTTCATGTTGTATATTTGTTACATAATTATAGTGCGTAAGCTTAGATCTAAATAAATATACCTACTCTAATAGCCGGTTTACACGCGTTAAGTGGTTAAGTTGGTAACTAAATTTTAACTAAATTTTAAGTTAAAAGTTGCGTGTAAACAGTCAGTTAAGTGACAAGTGGTAACTTAAAATTTAGTACGCAAGTGATTAAGTAGATTAGGATTCGTTCTATTTTTCGTATAAGTGGGTGGGCGGGGCTTCTCACTTAACACGTTTGGACGTGATTTTTTAGTTAAGTGCATAGGTTGACAAAGCTGGTGGCGGCAAAAAGCTCGTATTTATTTCGCATTTACTCTTTTTTTTTTAATGTCGGAGTGGAGTTTAGTTTCAATTTTAAAATTTGTTGAAGAATATTTCAAATAGATATGCTTGTAGAATAAAAATTTAGAAAAAAACATATTCATGTAAAGCTTTCAATTTCCGAATAAAATTCTTTTCTGAATTTGTCCAAAATCACATTTACCATATATCTAAGTACAGAATTGACGAATTCCTTGAGATTCATCACTGCTCATCTTCATTGAACTTATGAACTTAACTACTTAATCCGTTTGGACACACAAGTGACATGCAGTAACTTAAAATTTAGTTAAAATTTAGTTACCAACTTAACCACTTAACGCGTGTAAACCGGCCATAAATGAATCAATACTATTTAGTAAATGCGTCAATACTATTTAGTGAAAGTCTTTGTTCTCTAGAGCTTTAATTTTTATAGCTATCTCATACATCTTAGAGCTTACGACTTTAAAAAAGGATTGAATTATAAAGCAGTACCTGCACCTTAAGGAAGGGAAATAAAATCATTAGCATATAGATAAGACACAATTTGCATTTTAATAAGTTGCGTGGTAGTATGTATCTAATAAGCATTTATTAGTGCCGCTTGAGCAATGTAAACCAGATAGAATAGGAACTGAAAACTAATATCAAAAGCGCGTATTTTGATTTATCTTCGAGTCTGTAAACATGGCGTGTCGTTCCGCTTCGACGGGCGATATAATTTTAATTGATAATAAAGCGCACCGCAGCATGCTGCAAACATTTCAGAAATAGTCGAGTTCTGTGAGGTGCAAGGTCGTGGTGCGATATCAATGTAGATGCGGTGCCAGTCGCCGCTATCGATCGCCGCCTGCCTGCAGCACGGTTCAGGAATTCATGCTCGGGTGAAACTCATTTCGGTGCATCGAAACGAAAATCAAGTAGTTGAAGTAGTCGGGAGTTTACATTAACTGCGTTTTAGATATTAAATATTCTTCTTTGTACTTAAGAAGAAGTTTGATGGGTTCTACTTCAATATACAGGGTGGTTTTTAGACGGGACAGTAAGGGCAGGTGCCTTAACTGTAATAGATAATTTTAGAGAACCTCCAAAACCAGCTGGATGAGTAGCTCCTGTCGGAATTTCTAAAATTTATTTTCATACAGATTTTCAGAGTTTTCAGGATTCAGGACACAGTGTATAGGTTACACATGGTCCAAATAATTGGCCACGTCTTGATTTTTTTTTATGGGGGTACCTAAAAAGCGAAGTCTACAAAAAGAAATACAACAATTATCGGCCTATACTTGCTCAGTACAAAAACGAGTGAACTTATGTATTCGTGGAAACGGCGGTAGATCACCTAATTGTTTACTGTTTACGTTTGTGTATGTGTATTTGATTCAATTAAATGTTTATTTCTTTAGTTTAATGTTGTAGAAGTTGATCGGGGCGGCTATGATTTTCTACTTAGGTACAGTATCCCACAAAGCTTAACAAAAACTGAAAAAATTATGATTTGCGCGGAGCACAAGGTACCTGCGGCTAAGCCCGGTCTTGTGACTAGTATATTTTCTGCACTTAAACTTAAACACTTAAGTTGGCCTCAAAGAGTATTTTGATCACTGTAATAAATAGGTTCGTTTGGAAATAATTTTTTTGAGTTGATTAATCGTTTTTCCGTACAAAATGTATAGGAAGCTTTTTTGGAGATTTCTGTCATTTCTAGTTCTTATATCTTAAATGGCCGCAAGGAGTATTTTGATTTCTACATAAAACACAAAAGATTGTTATTTTTTTGATATTTTAGTTTGCTTTTTCGCTGAGTGTAAATTTTTTTCCAATATTTATGGATGCAGTTCAGAATGTATATGAATAAAATGCCAACAAGTTCAAATAATTCAGAAATTGTTGCTTCACTGAAATGCTTAAACAGAATTCGAGAATACCTACTTACCTACCTTAGCTGAGTTGATTGTACAAATCAAATCAACTGTTTCGTAACATGTAGTCAGTAATTATACAAAAGCATTCCTAAGTAGGTACGAGAGACCGACATGAACGATGGTACGTAAGTTTGCCCTAATTAAAATAACACAATAGACCATATTATGAAATGTTGTCCTTATTTCATGAATTTGTTGTTCAGGTCAATTTGATATGTTGAAACTTGATACTTTATACTAGGTATATGCTTTTGAATAATTAGGTATGTTTTTCATTATTCAAACGCGTCATGTGTGCCAATCTGCCTCCCCAGACATTTGTTCAAAAATAATAAACGAGATATCTTGTAAATCCATTCAAAATTTTTTCCTGGTATCGATCTGCCTATCGATCTCCTTCGTGCCAATAATCTTAGATACCATTTCGGGTTTCCCCTTTTTACTGGCTCTAATAATAATGCGCAATTGTAATTGTATTGTAGAGAGCTACCTAGTTATTGGCCCAAAGATTACATTTTGAGAATTTGTGAAGCTAAAGAAGTCCAAAGCTATGAAAAAGTTCAAGGACGTAACGTTTTGTACATATTTATCCTGAATCCCTGATCCCACCGGATCAACAGTTACGTGGAGTGTAACGCGCATAAGCCTCTAGACTAAACGTGTATATCCATATGTAGTATTTGTTTTAAATATATATTTTTGCTTCAGATTTGTGCGCATTGGCAAACATATTAAATTATGCCGATTTTGTAGTAAATTTCCGATTTCAATAATTAGTTATCACAAACAAAAGGAAAACATGTCGAGTTTTATTTTCCTGTAACGGAAATGTATGCAACACAGAGTTAAACCTTTAAAAGATTTTATTGAATAATGCTTCACCACTTTGTAGTCGTGACTTTGTGATCCTCTATACATTTTATTTGATCCTTTAAGAACCTTGATCTCACATTATGTACTGTTAAGAAATAAATTCAGTCTATATGATGGCAATATATCGTTACTAAGTTGTTTGGTTTACTCATTAGCACTGACATAAACTACTTCAGCATAACAACTATGGGTCGCAGGGTCTTCAGGGCCAGGGTCTTCTACTCATTTTACACAAGATAGTTGACACCTAAAAACAATAAAAAATTTCAAAAGCTGCTTAATGGTACATGTCATAAAACCCATGCCAAAGAGATTATTATTATATAGTAACTTTTTTCTGGACATCTGAACATGTACGGTGTGAAGTAGCACGACAACCAGGACGCAGATTTTTTTAAACCATCGCGATATCTGCCGTAGTATAATGATCAGCTACCTGCTTCTCAATGATTTCTGATAGAAGAAATTAGTAAGGGCGTGATAGCTCCTCCTAGGTTCAAATAACACTACAAAACGGCTTAAACGCAGAATTCCTATTTCACAGTGGTAAAATATTTTGTTAATAAATTTCTAAAAATGCTTTTATTCCTTATAGCGTGTATGTAATATCAGGTTAATTTCTGAAATAATCTCAAAACAATCCAAGTAAAGAGAAAAATCTAAATGCAATGTCATTAAGCTCCAGCGATAATCTACTAAAGTGCATTCAGTGTAAACCATATCGCATGCTGCACGCGTTGGACGAGCTATTCCCGTCGTGCAATTCACTCGCAGCACAAGATGTCTGCCTGTTCCTAAACGATGCAATGTTATTTTGTTACATTGGTATTTAATATTTTTGTTCTTGGAGTATCGCTGAGTAAACAAAAGGCGCTTCTATAATAAATAAATCTTCTATAATAAATAAATAAATAATAATAAATCCCCAGACAAACACACTAACTGGATGGCCCCAAAGTATAAGCAGAGCTTGTGTTATGGATGACCATACGGCGAACTGGGGAGGAACCGAGAATAAACATACATATATAAGTACAAACAACCATGACCCGGGAACAAACATCTGTGTTCATCACACAAATGAATGCCCCGGCCAGGACTCTTCGGCGTATGAGGCAAGGCTACTTACCACTACACCACTCGGTCGTCCTCGATCATTGAAGATCGTCGCCAACGGCTTGTGCGCAGGGATCCAGTTTAGTGAGTCGGTGCAAAAGTGATGTTGCTTTCGGAAACAATGATATATATTTAAGGTGAAGGTCTAATTAATTATATCAACAAATGTTTTATGCATGGCTCAGTAAATGTGGCAAGCGGTTGGTAGAATCAGACATTCAATTAAACAGCTAGCAATTTTATTGGTCTTTAATGTTCAAATTGTAGGATATCAACAAGTTAAATAATAATTACCTTTTCAACATTATTCTTGAACAAATTAATTCAGCCCAACGACTACATGATTTCTTGAATGTTTCATTCAAACTTCCGCCAGCGACATGTTCCGATTGTAATGTTATATCAGTATGTATCAAAAATATGGATTTATTAATAATAATAATAATAATAAATCCCCAGACAAACACACCAACTGTATGGCCCCAAAGTAAGCCGAGCTTGTGTTATGGATGACCATACAGCGAACTGGGGGGGAACCCAGAATAAACATACATATATAAATATCAACAACCATGACCCGAGAACAAACATCTGTGTTCATCACACAAATGAATGCCCCAGCCAAGACTCGAACCTGGGACCTTCGGCGTATGAGGCAAGGCTACTTGCCACTATGCCACTCGGTCGATCGACATTATCGGTTTTTACATTGTTCCATGCAGAAATTCAATTATATTTTGCGAACGACAAAATCAGTCTGCCTGCTCTACGCTTGTGGATAGATTTCTACCCACTTTGAAACCCTGCATTATTTAAAATAAAACAGATTTGGATTTAAAGAGTCCGGAGGCTCTCTCGAAGAAATAATCTATTTTTTCGGATTCAATTTTTTTTTCCTCCATATTAACAGAAATGCTTTTTTTCGTCTATTCATTATTATTATAACTATTAATACAACGAATCAAACTTTTGAATATATATTTGTGTACCTACTTACATATATTATTAAATACAGGTAAAAAAGTATATTAATACATAATAAGCAGAGTTAGGTAGCCAGCACCCAGACGTCTACCCCGACCACCCTGTCGGCCTGCGGCGGGGTGCGTGGGCGAGGATTATATTTAATTAATCAATAACTGGAAACCTATTGCGTCTCTCTGAAAACATGGAATATTACAAAAGCTAAATCGACATCGAATCATCTCGATCAAAATACTTTTGAAAGCCCAGAAACACAGTGTTCTGAAGGATGCACTTTAAGCGTACAGTTGGAGAACCTGCAGAGTTGTCGTCCATAGTATGCAGCGCGCCTATAAAGCACACGCAATAACGCGTAAGCGATTTTCGCCTTAACATGAGCATCCGCCTTCTTCCCAGATTGTACCTAATTAATTTCACAACTTTCAATTTAAGAATCTTATATATAAATTTAAACAATATTTCGCATAGTCTGTGGAAGTACTTTATGATCTATAATAACCATAGCACATTTTACTTAATGTTTTCGCTGAATTGACTCTATATGTAAATATACCTGCTTAAGTTTTGTCCTTAAAGTTACCAATAAGTGTCTTGGTATTACATACGTTAGTATATTTGATATTAAAATCAAAAGCCGCTTATATCTCGTACCTATTATGTAGAGTAGCTACATTCTGTCATTGGTTTTACCTTGACCGTTAGGTTTGTATCTGCGTATTATAATATATGTGCACATATTCATATTGCGGTTTCTTTTGATATATCTCTTCAAGAAATATATAGTAGTCTTGATTATTTCAAATATTTATGAAGTTGCAATATCGGCGGAAAACCGTAATAATAATTTATAGGTAAGTTGGAACTCGAATGTTGGTCACATTTCGCTCATATTATAAACGTTAACGCTGATATTGATAGACATGCAGGCGTCCCCGGACAAGGCCGCTTCATTTAATTATGGGCTTAGTAAACTGTATTATTTGCGTCAACATGGCGGCACTGTTACACATGACTGACTGGTGTGAGCTGTACTTAGCATGGCTTCTCGGTAGAAAGAAGAAATGTGCCTGTTGGAATGCGATATTTATAACGTTTTTGTAGTCATTACTTATTCTTTTATATTGCTTGGAAAGGAACTGAAGCGGGAATCAGGCTCGCGTCGGTGGTTATGACCAGTTGATACCTGTTTTGATAAAGTAGCGGACGTTACCTACTTACTTTTTTATGAGACTAAAGTTAAGCCACGTCTTAATTTTCTTATTCGTATTGAAGAACAATACTTGCCAATACAATCTTTTGGTTCTGTTTTTAGTAACTAAATTTAAATAGACTGTCTTATGTCCAATTTCCCTAAATTGTAAGTCGTATACACGCGGAATCTGCTTAAATACGTATTTTAAAACATCTCACCTTACATCCTGTAAATTAAGAAAGTACGTTAGTTTCATTAGTTGCAGCCATTTTGTACTTAAAGGTAGGTTAAACGCTTGAACGAACACAGGTGCTGTTTTTGTTTTACGTTATAAAACAGAATTTAAATGAGATTTTGCCTTTCAGACGGAGGGTAGTTAGCGTCACGATACTTTAAGCAAAAATTTATAGAAAATACCTCGCTGGCACGTACAAAGTTCAATTCGCAAAGACTAATTTCGCACACCACATGCAAGGAGCAAGGCAGCGGCGTTGCTGCTGAGCGTTACGGGCTGAATGATTTTCGATCATAAACCCGTTGTTTTTTGATGTAAGTTTCTGTCCCAGTCATATTTAAGGGCAGCGATGCGAGTTCTGCTGAAGGTAAGACTTTCCGTTGAGAACCCAGAGCATCCATATTAGACGCAATAAGTTTTAATCAGTCAGTTTTTATTTGTTTTGATCCAAGTTCGAACTCCAAATGTATCTTATCCAATTTGACTTCTCGTGCTTCGGGCTCGCAGAGGTGGCTTGATAAACTCGTAAATTAAAGGTTGACTGTCCTTCGCTGGACAGGTAGTAGTATCATTTCTGACTAATATTCATCATCGTATATCCACAGTAATCAAATATGCAATTGTATTGACATCAACTATGAAATACATAGAATACGGTATCATATGGGTCATCTCTTTAGGTTTTTATCGGTCCCTAACATTTTGCAGCTTCTTATGGTATCTAGCCAGTATTTTAGTTTGCAGCTTATGTAGTTCAAGCTGCACCCAAAAACGCTTTTTTTTGCCTAGGCGAAAGCGGTGTGATAGGTTTTATACCTAATAAAAAGGTTAATTGTTTTTGTTATAACAATTTTTTATTTGTTATAACAAAAACAATTAGCAGTATAATTTATAAAATAACTTGCCTTTCTTTGGGAGGTTATAGGTTAATATAAGTACAACTGTCTACCCGCGAAGACACCTCAGAGAATGCGCAGGAAATCGTTTGAGTTTCTTTGTCGTGCGATGCATAGATATAGTCACTTATGCTATTGTCACTAAACAGTTACCCACTGAATGATGATCTAAAAATGCTCTTACGCATACCCCGCGCGCGCGATCGAGGTTATGTGGGACTCGCTCCAAGCATACCAGAGCCACTGCCCACTAAAAAGCCCACTAGAATGACTCTCGCAATCTTTTGCCTCACAGCCTTCATCTGAAGCGACGGCCAATTGGAGAAAAAGGCCGCACAAGCGGGGCCCTCAAGGGGTTACCCGCTGGGATTTACATAGCACTGAAGGTGAATTCATAGCACTGAAGGTGCGCAAAATTGCAAAAAGAAATTAAATTAATTCGAATTAAAATTTGAAATTGAATTTGAATTTGCGGCCAGAAGGGCTTCGAAATCGTTTGACACTGGGTGGTTTCGTACGCTTGCGCATTCCTAGGTCTAGCGACTTAGCGACTAGGGTAGCATACGATACTGAATCTCGAACTAAGGGATTGGGGTGCGTTTCGTAGCGCTTGCAGAACGCTTCCGAGAGTGTTTTGAGGAGCTGTTGCATTGTAGGTAGTTCAAGATCTCTGTGCAGGTCCGCGTTACGCACCTACCAGGGTGCGTTTGTGGCCCTGCGGCAGAAGAGATTTTGAACCATCTGCAGTTTGTGCAGGAGGGAGGGTTTGGCGTGGGCAAAGATTGCCGAGGCATTAGTCATGAGGGGTCTAATGTAGGTCTTAAAGAGCGTTTGTTTGTTTCGAAAGGACATTTTACTATGTCTACCTAACATACTATTTAGTTGGCCTAAATAGAGACGGGCAAGTTTCGTTACTCTATCGACGTGTAGCTTAAAAGAAAGCGTAGGGTCTAAGGTGACGCCTAAGTATTTAGCACTGTGCTTCCAGGGGATGGGAATACCAACATAGCATTCGAACGTGGGGATCGTCGTGGTGACGACGGCGTTTGTGGCCGAAGCGAATCGCAGAACTCTTCTTGTCTGGATTCACTTCGATACGCCATTTTTGAAACCATACACCGAGGGCGTTAACGGGACTGCGGGACACAGCGGCCTTTGGTGTAAAGGGCTGAGTCGTTGGCAAAGAGGGCGAGTTCGACGCCTTTCGGTGGGATGGGAATGTCATTAGTGCACACGGTGTACAACAGAGGAGCGAGAACTGAGCCTTGAGGGACTCCAGCCTTTGTGGGACGAGGCGCGGAAAGCCTTAAAAAGTTTAAAACGAAACGTACGATCTTTCTCGATTATCCTGACTAGGTCTTCTCCATTAAGCGATCTCCTCAACTCGGGGTTGGATTTTAGAGGGGCTGCAATCCCGGGCAAAAGCTCCACAATTAAGATTTATAAGAAAAAAAAAATTCCGACAGGTCAACAAATTTTCAATGTTTTTTTTAAAATTAATACGCGTTTTTGACACTTGAAGTACAAACTTATACATTTTTAACGATATTGACGGGTCTTTAACAAATTTTTCAAGGTAGGTATAGATTAAAATGAAGTGATTGTATCCTTTATACAGGCTGTTAAAATTTTGACGCTTGGACCTGGATTATCTATATCTATATATTAAGATTGTTATTTTAAGAATCCGACAATGTGGTTGAAATGGCACAATATTTTTTAGTATATTTTGAAGCTCAAAAATCAAAGTATCATATACGATTAATAAGGTGGGGCCAGGGTTTTCAAACTACACTACTCACACAATAATGTACAGTACAAGCTAATGATTGTGAGCCAGGCAAGATTTGGTAGAGGTAGAGGTGTTTAAGATTTGTAGAATATCCTGGCTATTCAAGACTAGTCCTTGAAAAATACGTCATGGCTTTTTCGATGTTTTTTTTTTTCAATGTTATGTCTTAAAGTACGGTTTAGGCCATCAAGTGTGATTATGCAAAATATCTAAAAAATAGACACCTTTTAACAAATTATAAAATGTAAGGGAGGAGGACGTCACATTTAAAACAATTAACATTTAATATGCTTATTATTTCATATTAAAATCACTTATTCGTCGAATCCCGAACATTAAATTTACTAGAACTATTGTTATACTACAAATGTTACTTCCCACAGATGAATTAATAACGTATGACCTGCACCTGAAAATAATCCCACGAGAAAACGGGGCAGGTTACAGGTGACTGCTGATAATGACCCATTTTTACTCAAGTTTTATTCTAGACTTAACCTAACAGAAATAATTTCTACATATTGATCAATGTCATCGTCAAATACCTACATCTACATGATTTAAATTAATAATACCTACCTAAATGGCGGTCAACGCCGATCAATACTCGTAATTTACTTTATGAAACTTTCGTGACCTACATTAATAAACCACTGACTGTTGGATATTCTGGTAGGCATTTCGAAAACTTGTGCAATGCCAGGAAAATAGACGAATGTTTCCAAACAGTGATAGATAATTCTATTTTCTAACTCGAGGACCGAACTTACTCGGGTTGTTAGTTAGATGATCTATAGCATCGAGGCAAAGTCCCGTCAATAAATAACACTGCATAAAGTTTCACAAAACAGAAAATGAAGCAGTTTGCTTTGGGGCCCGTGCGTCGCTGAGCAGGGACAATGTGCCCAATTGCGACTATGTTTTATGTCGCTGCGCTACTCTTTTGTCAACTACCTAGACGCTAGCCACTTGTCAGTTTATAAAACTTAAACTTTACTTCCCTTGCTAGGTTCCTATGGCGCTACGCTTACGGCATGCTGCGGTCGAAGCGCTGGGGCCGGCAGGACGCGACGGTGGCGAAGCTGTTCACGCAGCGCGCGCTCAAGCAGCCCGACGCTCCATGCTTCATCGTCGTCGGGGACCGCACCTGGACCTTCAAAGAGGTGGGTAGTCAACTAGTGCTGCTACTCCACCAAGTTAACAAGAGGAATGGACGGTTGCGATCTCGCCTTTCAATCCTCTGCTACTAATACACCAAACAAACGGTGCAACACAATTGCCGCTCACACTTTGGCAATTCAGTATGTAAAGAAATTTGGAGGTATATGTGATTTTATTTATATATAGGTATTTTGATTTATTAGATTATTGAGATAGGTATTTTGGAAAAACTTTTTGAATATGTTTGACATCTGTGCTGCATTTAATTTTAAATAAATGTTTTAAAAAAATCGTCTAAATAAATGTTTAAAAAAGGTCGTACGGTGACGTCACCGTATGGTGAGTAATTATATTTTTAAGATCGCATTTAAAAGTTTGTTATATTACGTGGAATTAACAACATTACAAATTCTCTATGGAGAATCCATATGCTGACATACATTTACTGAAAACATTGACATGACAGTTTAACCAGAAAGGAGCTGTTAGAAAATGATTCTACTTTATGACGTCAAAATAGAGTTTCACTGTAAGTCAAATAATTTTACGCATTTTCCTTAAAATAAACTTTCTCTCTTTTACCTGCTCCTAGTGACAGTGACGGTCGCCTACTTGGCTTTGTATTGTAGTTTAGACCTTAGACCAAAAAGTTGTGGGGCGCGATTTACCGAGATTTGTCATCAACTGCTTGTCCCTGTGTGTGATCTATAAATCGGTCGTCGTGGTCGGAAGCAGATGCAAAATTTAATGTAGCTTGTAAGTCAGTCGTCTGACTTGCACTAGGTGGGAATAAGTCACATATTTTTACACATTCTGTAAAGTGAAACAGCACCTTGTGGATAATCTTTCTACTGTAGTACAATGGACGGCGCGTTTACTTAAACTTTTTATTATTATGTAACATTTTTATCGTTATTTGCAAAACAATTTACTAAATATTTAATTGCTCGAGCAAAAAAAGAGATACTAACACTCTGAGTTCTCAAATGTATCAAATCAATTCTTGGTAGAATTTTAAGTAACCACTAAAGTTGAGCCATTACAAACGTGCGAATTGAGTCATAAATCATTTTAATTAGATCTCTCGCTCACACTTATAGGCATATCGGAACTCTCGCTCGCACTTTTAGTGTTGTGTGTAACAACAAAGAAGAGATTTGTCGTAATGTTTTATGACTCAGCTTGCACGTTTGTAATGGCTCAACTATAAAGGATAAAGCATTTTATGCAGAAAATCGATTTTTAATATTTTATTACATATTTACAATACTTAAGTTATTTATGCAAGGTTTCTCTATGTCAAGAACCTTTAATATTAACAAGGATGAGCGAGGCGCAAAAAACACCGTTACGTCACGTCTATGGAAGCAATATCGTTGACATATTTTGTCAGTTGTTTGTCACTTTTAAAAATGTGCAGTACCTCTACGTTTTTTCGTCACGAGCCATTACAGTCGGGTGTAGTAAATTAGAGTGTAGCAAAATACGATATGTTTTAAATGTGTGGTAAATAAGGCGATTCCAGCGTGGGTTTTAGACAGTCAAAAAAAGTGAAGATCGGCTATCTCAACAGCAGTAGTACATTTTGGGATATCTACAAGGTCAATAGATATTCACACATGCTGGAAAATAGTCACCTAGTCACCACGAACATGTTTGTCATAGTCATAGGTAAAAAAGCTTGCATGTTAAAATAAATAAAATTGTAATGAGCAGGTATTCAAATCGACTCCTTCTATCAGTAATTGCAGCCTAATTTGGTCACATTATTGATAGCTAGCCATACCTACGTGATTATAATATTAATTGTATTGTAGTAGCTTGTACGCAAAGTGAACTCTTAAAATTTACGTCTGCTCAATAAATTCCCTATTTGCATAGTTCACAGAACGTTCCATTGGACTGATCCAAAACTGGAACGCGCCTTAAACCTATGTAAGTAGGAAGCTAATTAACACTACACTGATGCCGTTCTGTAGCCACTGGTCTTTCCCCGGAAGCGCCGGTACACCACTCCACTCGGCCTGAAATATTCACGCATGAAGGGGTCCAGCTTCGACGGACTCGCGCCACGAAGTCTCTCAAACTGGCATGAAAATGCCTTGAAAATGTCCTATAAGTTTATCCATTTTCATCATTTTTTATTTAAATTTAAATGATTATTTGTTAGCAGTAAAATCTTACAAATCCAGTTAGATGGCCACTACATAGGAACATTTTTATGTAGATGTTACGGCTAAAGATGATTGTGGAAGTAAGCTCAAGGTTAGCCAAATCTTCAAGGTCATGTGAATTTTTTATGTATGATTTTTTCTTTAGCTGGCTAAACTGCATATTAACCTAAAGGCATCGGCTAACGGCTAACGAATATTCGATCGATACGCGGGGAGCGGGCTGAGAGCGCACGAGCACGCGCGACATGTGCTGCCATGGTTTTTTTTGTAATGATTGTTTAAAGTTGCGTCACCTCTCTCTGTTTTTGAATTTTGCAGTTTTAGAATTGAATGACGCTGAAACGTATAAATTAGTAACAAAAATGACACTCTTTATAATGACACTCTTTATAATGACACGATTTATAAGCTCTTTTCACAAAATCAGTTTTCAGTTTATAAACAAAAAAAGCGTAGAATTAGATAATACGTCTTCAAATTGTGTGGTTGATAACAAGCTACTGAACAGTCAACGTCAGGTAAAAGTTTGGTAGATCCAAATGTCGTTGCCGAACTAATAATAATGATCTCTGTAATTCTAAATATCACTCTAGTCTATCATGTTGACTTCGAGATTTGACATTGTTATAATTGTTGATCATAAACTTTGTAATTGCTACTGTAATATTTTTTATTTTATTATGCATTATTATATAGAAATTTTTAATACTTTTTTCTATTTTAGACAAAGATTATGGCTTCACTTGAGTTTAGCCGGCTAAAGACAAAAAAAATTAACATTAGCCTCACACATCTGTAAAAAACGACAATAATAATAATGTAAAAATTTTAAAGTTAAAAATTATTTATAAATATGTTTGTGAATATCGTCATATCTTATTTCTGGTATAGCTGATAAGTTTCCTACGCCTAAAATAGTTGTGTTTGTTAGGAAAATATTGACAATTCAACCGCTAATCGTATGTTTACTTGAACATTGTATTTACTTTTTTTAAATTGATAATTGGGTAGTTTCTTGAAGAACGGGTAAATAGAATAGTACATTTTATTTATAATCTTTATAAGAATTTTAAACAAGCATTTAAACAAAAAAATGTCAAACTGCCATCGATCAAAGTTACTTAGAAATTAATTTAAAAAGTTTTTAAGTTTATTTACAAACAAGAATTAACACATAAACAAATAGGGCAAAGTGGCAGAATGGCCGCGTTGTGCAAAATAAGTTCGAGACTAATAAGAAATATAAAGATTTATTTCGCTTTCATTTATGAAATGCAGATGAATATCGATAAATGTATCGATGATAGCACAACTTTAATAAACTACACTTGCGAGCTTTAAATTGAAATCACTTCATCGCGGGTTGCTCAAGACAAAGTTTTACCATTTAAATGCAATAAACCTTAGCTTGTGTGACATAATTTGAAAGGCTAGCCTTCTAATGATATGAAGTAAAATGAAGAATTAACTGTGAATTCTTGATTTTTTGAAGATCAAATTGATGACGTCTAAATAAAACGAAAATCAAAGAAATAATAAAAATTTATTTATAATATGTCCTTCAGTGTTTTGTGTTCCCCCTGGGGCTCCACTTACTGCTTGTAAACAGTTTTTCATTGACCGAATGAGTTTCCTGATGGAATCATGTGGGATTTCTTGCCGCTATTTTTGACTGTTTTAGACTATCGCGGTTATTTTCACTATAATTGTGTTTGAAGTTGAGTTGTTCTTGAACCACATCAATAGTGTAAACCATAAAATGCGCTTTACTGTAGGACTTGGAAATAAAAGATTTGGCGTTCTTGGATATAAAGCTAACGATCAAGAGTGATGGCTATTTAAACTACTCAGTATACAGAAAACCAACACACACTGACAGATACCTTCACGCATCCTCTCATCACCACCCCGTCATCTCAATGCAGTAGTCTCGTCACTCACCAATCGCGCTTACGATCTTTGCGATAAGGATCATGTTCAGGGCGAACTTCAGCATGTACAACAAGTTTTAATTAAATGGCTACAACGTGAAGGTGTCAAATATAAAACAAAACACGAGAAACAAACTGAATACATCTAAGGTGAAGCGCCAGCCCTCCTTAAAAGGAGTAACAGATAAAATAGGAAAAATATTAAATAAATATTCTGTTGACACGATTTTCACTCCTTATAAGAAAATCAATCAGTGTCTGCGCTCACCGAAAGATCACATACCGCTTGAGACACCGGGTGTTTATCAAATTGACTGCAGCTGTGGCAGCTCCTACATTGGCCAGACGAAAAGAACCATTTCTTGCCGTCTTAAGGAACATATAAAAGCCATAAAAACTCAGACACAAACAAGTCAGCCATAGCCGAACATTTGCTAGAATCAGGCCCTAACCATTGGATTGAGTTCTATAATACTCGGATTTTATCTACGGAACGACACTACAGACCGCGACTCGTTACAGAAGCCTTAGAAATAAAAAAGTGCGAAAATAACTTTAATCGAGAAGACGGTTTTAAATTATCTATTACGTGGAACCCAGTGGTTAGGACATTCATGAAACGAAAAAACAACAATCGTGGTGTGTTCGGCCAAAAACCCAGTGATACGGTGAGCGTGTATTGCAAAAACGACAAAAATGTGAGTTCCAGTAGTAGCAGATCAAAACGAACGAGAAGGAGGGTAGATCGATTTATCTGCCTCTAACTATCATCGCCACCTACCTACATCTGCCAGTCCGCGATCATGGTGCTTGCAACAGCATCGAAATATCGGACGCGCGAAATCAAAATCGAAAATCGTAAGAATCCCGTAAATTAATTAAATTAAAGTTCTTTTGAGTTCTACTATCGATACTGGAGCTGGACTTCTTCCTCGTACCCGCCTTTTCAGCTCGTCCCACAAATGTGCTATAGGATTCAAGTCGGGACTGCGGGCTGGCCAGTCTATTGTGGCAATCCCAACTTGTTTCATGTACTGTCTAGTGACGGCAGCGGTGTGGCAGCGAGCATTATCATGCATTAACTTGAAATTTTCGCCAATAAATCCGGCGTAAAATAAATAAATGTGCTCACATGGGTTAGTAGAATGTCGTTGATGTATATTTCTGTGGTTAGCCCCCCTCTCCGACCTCAACCAGGTATGAATACCAGCTCCGTTTTAGCTGCAAAAGAAATGCCCGCCCACATCATACAGGATCCACCCCCAAGATCCAATCCAACAGTGGCTTGTGTAAATCGCTCCCCCGGTCTTCAGTAGATTCTTCGTCGACAGTCGCTACCATGCAGGCACATCCTGGTTTCGTCCGAGAACAAGATTTGGCTCCATTGCTCCGTATCCCAATTTAAGTGGTCGCGAGCAAACTGTAACCGGGCTAGTCGGTGAGCTGGGGACAATTGGAGTCCAGGGGCTAGCCTTTTTGGGGTTAAGTTTGTTTCTTTAAGTCTTCGTCTCACTGTCCACTTGCTAAGAGGGCCTCCCCCGAACTTCTCTGAGCTGTTTCTGGTCGTCCACACCGGTCAGGTGTCGATTTCGCAGACAACTGGTGACAATCAATCGGTCATCTCGCACCGAAGTGCATCGTGGTCGTCCTGATCCTGTACCACTAAGTCCGGACTAAGTACCAGTCTCTCTGAATCTCTGGTACACCTTAGAGACACAAGACTAGCTCAAATGAAGTTGTCGAGCGATTGCACACTGAGACAAGCCTTGCCGGATAAGGACAACGATTTAAGCGGCTTCTTCAGGTGTGGTTTCCATTTTCTTAGAGCTTCAGTATTTCCAGTGACGTGAAATTTGGGACTGAATACCAGTTTCGTAACAGTTCGCTTTTTATAGGGTTTTAGGACTCTTGAACGATATGGATTTTTGTTATGAAAATTGATGTCTTTTGTTTTAACGTTTCAGACATGAAATGAATTTTTATCTCTATAATATTAAAAGTGATTGAAAGCTATCAACATCCCCTTTCAAATGATGCAACACAAGATATAGTTTATTGTATTTAAATGAAGCGATGAAGTGATTCCAATTTAAAGCTCGCAAGTGTAGTTGAAGCCGGTTATTCTAATTTTCAGGTTAGGTAAACTCTACGGGACAGGTAGCCTACGCATGGCAGAGAAAATCTAGAAATGGTTTTAAAAAACCGTTCTTTTTAAACTTTTCAAAGTTCTTTGAGCAAATCAAGAAATAAAGTCAACTCTTCTTCTTGTCTTTGAGTTCTACAATTTTAATTCACTTTCTTTTTCTAATAAATATCTGCAATAATATGATGTTTAACAGATGTATTAATATATCAAAATCCTTTCAACTTTAAAACCAAGAATACATAAACTGACAAATAACTGCCCAGTATCCTCTACCCCACATTTGCCTATTCTAAAATCACATATTTAGTTAAATATTGAACCTCGCAGTGTAATGAAATACCTTTTCGTTGCTTAGTGGTTGCAATGTAATTTCTGCACTTGGGGAACCCACTATTCGGCATTTAATTTGTAAGTGTTTGAATATTTAAAATGTAGGACAAACAACTTGCTCGAAGTGCAAAAAGTAGTAGTATCAAAAAGCCCTGATGCCTTTTTTAATAAGTATCTTAGTAGCGATTTATTCTACGATAGTAGAATAGTAGAAGTAATATAGTATGATAATTGTATGTATACACGAACGCAAGAAACGGTTAAAAACGTTACTTTTTAGTCAGCTAATTATGATTAGTTTGTTAAAAAATTTAATGATATTGTTTGTTCACGTACAATTTTTTTGAAATTTTGATTTGTTTAAAAAAACTTTATTTTATTTAGTTTCAGTTTATTTGCCCTCCAAAGATTCATTAAAATTACTTATTCGTCTATATCGTATATTCATATATACGTATATATGTAATGCAATCTACTCCGGAGCTAAATTACAGCAAAATCTTCAACGATTGTTCATCGAAAAATGCTTGCAATTTTCCAGCTTTAATTTCATTTCGGATAATTTTCGTATTTGACTATGTTCATGTTCATTCTAATAGCTTGAGTTTGTTTCGCATTACTTGATTTATTTTTTATTTTATTCGGAAATTAATTTGGGGCCTATACTCCTTTATTACTCCAGGGCCCCCAGACCTCTAAATCTGGCCCTCGGCATTAACAGACTTTAAATAAAGGAAGTTCTCAATTTACATTGGTTTTAAATTTGTTCGAACATAACATTTATGTTTCTGAAACTCCTTATTACACACATCTTACACATTTATGAGAAATGTGTCAGTCAGGTAAGTAAATTGTACATTGTACATTGAGAAGCCACACCAAGTACTTTAACCGACTTTGAAAAAGGTGCGGTTCCCAATACGTCTGTATGTTTAGTTGGGTTTAGTTTTGATCCAATATGGCCAAAAGCCGTTCGGGGTCGGTCGAATGCGCTGATCTGCACACAGCCTGAATAGAGTAGCCGATCGGCACAAGCCTACTTTGTGTAGTTATTGCTTCCGGCCTGCCTTCACCGAATTTGCCGGCCCGGCCCTCTGACATATGCTACTAGATACACAATCATATATAAAACTAGATACACAATCAGTGTCAGAAAACCGTCATCACAAGAGAGTACCCAAATGAGTATTTTAGGACTTCTTTCAATTT
Source organism: Marasmarcha lunaedactyla (assembly GCA_923062675.1). Taxonomy (NCBI): domain Eukaryota; kingdom Metazoa; phylum Arthropoda; class Insecta; order Lepidoptera; family Pterophoridae; genus Marasmarcha; species Marasmarcha lunaedactyla. Next base: position 24,040,367 of record OV281346.1, read on the forward strand.
AGTAGCAACTGGTCACTTTTACAGTATACAAGTCAATAATTGTAAAAGTTATAAGTCTTGATCCAAAAGAATGATTTATCATATTTTTGGATTTATATTTTTAAATGTTTTAATTGAAACCTGTTGATGTTGTAGGTTTAAAGGTCTATAATATAATAATATTCGGTGGTGTATCTGTATTATGTTTATATTACAACATAAGCAAATACCAAGCAAAATAAATTTATTTTCAAAGTGTAAAAGGAATAAACAGTTTAAATATCTCTATAGTATGATTAAAGTTTTCATTAAAGAAAAGCAATTTTTCTCATAAACAAAAAATGAAGAATTTTTATCGCTTTAGTACAAGAACAGTATTTCACGCTAACTGTTACATCGCGGTTAAAAAGCTGCAGTTAAACAAGCAAGATTGAACCGTTCCTATTCATAGCCTGGCCTTTACCAAAATAGCCGCGGCTTCCAGCGCAGGCGCGGACGTCCACCTTGCGGAGCAAACCTCTCATTTGATTCAATGATGGATTACGTGTTAGATGTAATACTTCGACTATTCTATAATTTTTTTGAAGTTTATTACTACTTGTTTTTGTTAGTGACAGCGCACGATTGCGCATAGCGTTTTATTCCATTTTTATGGCTGTGAAGACTTGGTCTCGCAGGTGCTACCTATACTGAGACGTGACTTGAAAGATATTTATCTGTTTTATGTTATTAGTATATCCAATGGAAACCTAATGTATCATTTCAAATAATGAAATAAGAGAGTTCTATTATTTTCTAAATCTTAACAGTTTTGCTTTGCTTTCTCCTCCTGCCTACTGGAATGTGCTGAACGGAACTTGTATTATGAGGTCGTATGTCATTCGATACATTACCTTCATTAGAGCACATTTGCGATACATTTTGTCATGTAACACCGTTAATACAGATATTTTAGTTCTTAAGTTTTTTTTTAAATACACCCGACTTTGGTAAAAATAGCTTATGTAATTTCTTGTTTCTTTTTTAGTTGAATTTTTTTTACGCATTATCTGGTTGATAACCGTTTTAGCACCTTCTCTATATAACATTTCAGTATGTCAATCGGTTAAATTAAATAAAGAGAACTTGCGAACGCAAAATATGTAAAAAAAACACACACATTCACGCTGACTTATCTTAAGTTTACACAAAAAATTATAGGAAATTTATCGTACAAATTACTTCCATAAATTCTAGGCTTCTAAAGCTAAATTAAGAGCTTCTTGTGCAATTATTACCCGCAAGGCAAGGAGTTAAGTGTCGAGTGTAGCCTAAGTAACAATTTCCTTTCATCCATAAATAGTAGATCTTTTCAAATATACTATATTTAGTATATTTGAAAAGAATGTTCAGTCGAAGTACACAAAATTATAACAAAGCGTAATGTAAAGCACATCAACCGTTATACCTTTTAGTCAGTGATCTTAGTGCCGGGAAGGCTAATGTATTTTATCGATATATTAATAGTAATATTTTAAAACCAATCTTGCAGGTTTTTTCAGTAAACATTTGCATGAATTTAAGTAGTTTGACAGTACATAAAAACATATTAAAATTATGGACAATATAGCTTGTCATTTTATGGAGTAAGAAGTGAGTATATAAAAGACTATTCGATATACATATATTGAAGAATTAACTACTTAGAGAAGGGTTTAGGTTGTATAGGAGGGAGACTTGCCGAGCCAACAGATGCAGATAAGAATATTGAGTATATAAAAGACTATTCGATATACATATATTGAAGAATTAACTACTTAGAGAAGGTTTTAGGTTGTATAGGAGGGAGACTTGCCGAGCCAACAGATGCAGATAAGAATATTGAGTATATAAAAGACTATTCGATATACATATATTGAAGAATTAACTACTTAGAGAAGGTTTTAGGTTGTATAGGAGGGAGACTTGCCGAGCCAACAGATGCAGATAAGAATAATTTTGTACAGACATAAAGAGACTGTAAATTTGTTTTGAAAAAAATATACCCGTAAATTTTCTCGCCAGTTCTTCTTCACGAAAGTTTTTCCGAACTGGTGGTAGTCATGTTTTATTTGACGTCAATAAGAACAAGTACTTATTGTCAATGTTGAAAAATAAATTTTTGAATTTGAATTTATAAAGTCTATTTTTTTAAACATTTTTAATCAAGACCGTGCACAGAGAATGTATAAATCAAATATAGATGCAATGATATTATATTACTATAGGTATTTTATTGACTTACAAATCATCGGAAAAAAGGTGAGTGCCTGAACATATCCACACGATTGTCATTTCTAGTACTCATACCTTAAATGGTCCCAAAGAGTATTTTAATGAAATGCCAATAGATCATGGCATAAGAAAATGTTTTTGGTATTTTAGTATTTTTTTCGCTAACTTTTCCCGTAATGTATACGGGAGTTTTGTATGAGGGGTTTTGCCTATCAGGATACCACCTCAATCCGGAGTTTTAATGCTTCTTACACCACAGTGCCGTATACATTAAATGAATGGCTCATTTCTTTCATTTCCAGATGGCGGCCCGCTCCAACCAGGTGGCACGCGTCATGCAGCAGCACCTGGATCTGCGGCGCGGTGATGTAGTGTGCGTGTTCATGCCAGGCTGCGCAGAGTACGTTTACACCTGGCTCGGCATGGCCAAGGTGAGCACATTACTTTCCAGGTTCTGGTAGAAGGTGCCCAGCGTGACTGCGCCGAAGGGTACAAGTGGCGCAGCGTAGGCGAAGAGAGCCTTACTTTGGGGAGCTAAACGCCTCCGCAGATGAAGCTACAGATTGAAAGGGCTCCGAACCTCTTTGTCATACCTAAAATTGCAAGTTTCAAAATATTCACTCATGCAACATTATTAATTGGAAGAAACATTATTTTCAAACAACAAACACTCTTTGCGAAATATAGTGATAAACCTTTTGCAATATTTCAGATTTAAAATTAAAATTGAAAAGTGTACATTTTTCCTTTTAAATTGATTATGGGCACCATTAAACCTTACGTTGTCCCATGAGTCCCGCTGAGTTTTATTTTTTATGGTTTATACCAGTGGCGGATTTACACATTTGTCGCCAGTAGGCCATTCAAATTTTGCCGCTCCTGCTGATTTTTTGTTCCCCTACTGGCTACTTTCAGTATTTTTTCATAAACGGACGACGGAGTAGTGAATTTACTGTACAGTTCTAAAATATTGTAATTTTTGTTAAATTCTCGACTCATTTCCTCCGTGTATATAATAATGCTTTTTTTAATTTCTATAAGACAAAAAAAATTTTTGGGATTAATTTGCCGCCCCCTAAAGTCTGCCGCCCTAGGCTCCAGCCTAATCAGCCTGCTGGTAAATCCGCCACTGGTTTAAACATTGAAGTGTTTACCACAAGCATACGCGATATGATATTTAAGTTGTTCACCATAATATGATTATTTTGGTTGTTTACCTAGATTTCTTAATAGATTATCGCAGTCAATCAATGGGTTTAAGAATGAGGTTAAGGGGAGGTGGGGCATGTACCCCTCTTCGTTGCCCCTTTCAGTGGCCTGTTCACTTTGCTTTAAAAGATTTGCCGTGTACACTTTATTTGTCTATGTGAATATCGTTAAACAACTTGATCCATACTGTGGTGTGATAGATATACATTCATAATATTATAATTTTTTAAAGTCCCAAACGTGAAGTGTAAAAATGTGAGAGCTGTGTTTAACATAATTAACAATTTCAAAATCAGAAGAGTTTATTTGTTTCTAAATGACCTCGAATATTAAACACTTATTTTATATATTTTATTTCAATATTTCGAACAATTCTTTCTCTAGAAAGCAATAGATTACCTCGTGTGTAGCGCTTTCTTAGATTGTTAAAAACCGCAGACACTACGGTAATTTAATTATTAGATGTATCTTATATTCTATCGTTCAATTAATAAACAAATTATCAATTATAACAAATATAAGTGACAAGCGGCTAGGGACTGGTTTTCGAAAGGGGTCCCAGAGAGCTTTGTCCCATCCCCCTCACTCTCTGTAGTCAGTAATTCAGCGGTGTGGGTATGGTTCGTCACGTATATGTATAACCGGTTGGTTGATTTCTATGTAAAACGACGATTATTTACTAACACTTATTTTTTCACGTGAACTTTGGTTACTAGGGAAGCCAATGTTCAACCAATGTAAAATATAAAACTCGATATCTATATAAAACAAGAACCTAAAGATTACATTGTGCCCAAAATTAATTATAAAGGAAAAAATAAACATTTTCTTTTTCAATTTTAAATCTGAAATATCTCAAAAAATATATCACTTACAACATTTTCTAAACAGTATTAGTTAGAAATTAATTTTGCTTTTATTTGCGGTATGTTTCATAGTTGTACGTGAAAGAATGGCATTTTAGGTACTTGCAAGTTTAGATATGCCAGGATCCATACAAAAATGTTCGATCCTCTCTATACAACGCTTGAATTGCAATACTTTTTTTTTCGTTATACTACGTTCTACGATATTTTGAGAAGTAAGACGCGTATACACTTGCTCGCCACTAACTTCTTGTTAATAATTAATTTATTTCCATATAAACAAATAAGCTTTTTTGGATTAGGAGGACAAAAAACAACGATATATTCTGCGTCTTTTATCTTCCCACCCCTGATATCCTACAAATATCAAATTCTTAGATGTAAAACTTGCATTATAAGCTTATTGCCAATACTTATCTTTCTCAGTCAGTAAATATATTTCGTCTAGGTGATAGAACCAGAGAAACCTACAAAGGAATTGAGACCAAAACATTTTTCATGATCCATTCCTGCGATTACTTGGCATTTTTTTTTGATTCCATACTATTATTCTAAACAAAAAGACTATTTCCCTCAAACATGGTTATCACTTTAGGTGGGCGGCATCTCTGCTCTGATCAACAGCAACCTCCGCCACAAGCCGCTGCTGCACTGCATCCAGGTCGCCAAACCCAAGGCAGTCGTCTTTAGCGATGCGCTAGCGCCGGGTGAGTTTAGCCGGTTTAGGTTAAGCTTACCGAAGATGCGCTGCATGAAACAGTAGGCAACGCTTATGACGTCGTGAAAAGTGACGCGTATAAAAGTTTTACACTGGCTGTTTGGCCTCCAATTAAGCGTGTTTTTATTGTGGACTCCAAAACAGGTATTTAAGGCACTTCCCTGGAATAAACTTAAAGGTATATTTAAATAAAAAAAGCCAAGAGCTTAGAGAAATGTTGGAGATCTCATACCAAAGCCCCTACCAGTATTTCTGGCACTTCGCACTTGTACCTATAATGTAATATTTTATAGTAGTATAGTAGGTATTTTAACATAATTTTATAATACTATTTTATGACTTAGAATGCGTTAGCGTTAGCGATTATCGATATAGAAAAGTTTGTAATATGGCTAGGGCGACAAGTCAAAGAGCAGCGAAACCTTTTGTTCATCAATCGAATCAGCCCAAGCGCCCTCGATACTGTAGTCATGTGCCATCGAAAAGCAGAATTTGCTGTGTTTCCCATATAACCCTCAAACGGTCGTCTCGATCAGCTAAGGACGCGGGAATCTATCGTCAATACATTACTATGAAGTGACAAAGAGCTCTCAGCAGTAACTATCCAAAGACATTTTATCTCAGTAATTATTGATTTGCAACCAGGTCGACTTGTCATACTTATCCGAATGTCTTACTTATAAAAATAGCAGGTTGCGCGATAAAGGAATGTACACAAATGACTAATTATGTATAGGCTCCATACAAAGGTTAATTCAACATCATCAAAGTATCTATTATCTTAATATTTATTTCAACACTGTGTATTTTATTGTCGCCTTTATTATTTTGATTGCCTTGATTCCGTCATCCAAAAGATATGTAATTGAACAAATTTACAAGATTGAGATGGTTCGGTATGGGAAAGTCTGAAACTATAAGAGATACAGATATTTTTTTTCTAAGGGCCATGGTTCTAAGGATGGTTCCCGTCAACTGCATTCAAAGATTCCAGAAAATAGGTAGGAAAATTCCTTTATAGGTACCCAAAAGTCATTAAGTTAATATTAATGCTCAGGAAATAAAGTTGTTGGTGGTTTATTCGAAATCTTGATTTTTGTTACCAGTTATTGCCTTAGTCTTAAGCTTTGTTAGACGGCGTAGAGATAGAGCATTTGTAGCGCGGCCAATTGTTAATTTATGAGATCATAAATATAAAGTTTTACAAAGGTATTTTACAAAATCAGTGAATTTAACTCTACAACCAAAAGCTGAGCTTAACTCACTTTGATTTTAAAATGCTGCCTACTAATGACTCCGTTCCTCCCCAGCCATCGACGAGATCCGCAGCCAGATGCCAGCAGACCTAAAGCTGTTCCAGCTCTACGGAACCCCCGCGCCCGGGGTCATCGACCTCGTGGCTGAGATGGACAAACACCCCCCAGACTACCCCGTAGTCACTGAGAAACTGCACTATAAGGACACCCTTCTGTATATTTATACTTCTGGCACTACAGGAATGCCAAAAGCCGCAGTGTTACCGAATTCAAAGTAAGTGGTTGTGGGAATTGGTTGGATATTTAAGAAATTTATTTAGCTGCACTCTTTTGAGAACTGTAAGCGCCACTCTGTTATATTTGTGTCTTTCATTTTCGAAGAAATCTTTGCTTGTAGAAATTTCTTACCATTTTGAGACGCCAGTAGATCCAGGAAAGTACGAGCCAGTGAAATTATAAAACAGAAGGCAATATTAATTTAAGCCTCGATTCACGCAACACGTTCATCTCTGTAAATAAATTAACCCTTTTTCATCACGAAGAGTCTCACGAAATCAGAATTAAGCATGTCTAAAAGCGACAATGCTTATTTGCTGGTTTCAATTTTTTTGGTTTTCAAACTTATATATTTCGCTACGATAAACACTCACATAGATAGGTACATACATACGACCTAAAAAAGTTGTACCAGTTACCCTCTTGCTACCCTCTTGCATAATACTCAAAACCGTCATAACACAATGTTAACCCCCAGGTACCTGCTCATCATGGCTGCCACAGTGCACATGCTGGGGCTCCGCTCCTCGGACCGCATGTACAACGCGCTGCCGCTGTACCACACGACGGGCGGGCTGGTGGGCACGGGCGCGGCGCTGGTCGACGGCATCCCCTCCGTGCTCCGAGCGAAGTTCTCCGCGTCCAGCTATTGGAAGGACTGCATAGATTACCAGTGCACGGTGCGTAAGCAGATCAGTATGCGTATAACACTCTAGTTGGGACTGAATTCTTTATATTCCTTGACTTCTCGTTTAGTATTCTAATAATTATTGTTAGCTTGGTGTATCCTCATTTCGGAGTACCTATCGTTTAATCAAGTTTCAGAAAAAATACTTAGACTTTTGGAATATCGAGTCGTTTGTTGTATTTTTAACTTTCCCTAAATCAATTCAGCGTGAAGTGCTCACCAATCCACACCAACGTAAACTAGAAAATGTAACCTTCGAAAAACATATGGCTGTATGTATGTCTGTTTCTCTTCCACGTTGAATGGTTCACCGCATTATAACGTATTCTATAGATAGAGTAATCCTGGAACTGCGCTGGTAATTTACGGAGCTGATCTTGGAGATGGAACTACAATACAATCTAAATCCATTCTCCAGGTGTCGCAGTACATCGGCGAGATGTGCCGGTACCTGCTGGCGCAGCCGCCGCGTGAAACTGACACACAACACCGCGTGCGCATCATGGTGGGTAACGGCATGCGCCCCGCCATTTGGCAGCAGATCGTTGACAGGTAGGCGTTTGCTTTTTGCATACGATATGCTGACAATGTTTTAGCAAATTTATTTTATTTCTGATTACATATTACTTACAGGGTGGAATGTTGCGACGCCACCTGGTGGGAAAGTGCTCTTACTACTGCAGATAGCAAGTTTTACTCTTAGAAAACATTCCTTTATTTTTAAAAATAAGTAAAACTGCATTAGAATATTTGAAAGTAAACTTACAACGCACGGGAATCGAACTGTCTTAAATCCGAAAAAAGAACACCCTGTATTTTTATGGCATCAATCAATAGAGTCAATCATAAAAATCAAATCTCTGTAACAAACACCTTTGTACCTAATTTCAAGACTTAATTTTAAGAATTAATTTCGTGCAATAATATTACTGAATTAATAAAATTGAATCCTTAATTTTGTTTCCAGGTTCAGAGTGCCCCAAATCAATGAGATTTACGGAGCGACAGAAGGCAATGCCAACATCGGTCAGTGTTTAAATAAACCAAAATGCTAAATCATAAATCATCATTTAATTCTTCTCTATATCCACGAATGAACTACTTGGGCCTGAATCATGCTTGCTTACCATTAAATATATCATCCTCTAAAATCTGCTATCCAGATTTAAAAACGTAGCTTTAATTTTCATAGAAAAAATCTACAATCGTAAACTTAAGTATATGATGGCGCCAGTTCTTTACCAAAATCTTATATTCAAACTAAAATCCAATAACTAACGGTTTGAGATATGTGTGTGACAATAAAACAAACAATATTTTATTATTCTGATATGGAGCATTTACAATATTGTATGCTACAACACAACTGCTACTATATTATGTAAAGCCGCTGTTGGCCTTCCGAACGTTAAATTACAAAAAATAAACGTTGAAACCTGTCCGTTCCAGTGAATGTGGACAACACAGTAGGCGCGGTGGGGTTCCTGCCGAAGCTGGTGCCGACCTGTCTGCTCCCGATCGCTTTAGTGCGCGCTGACGAGGAGGGCAACCTCATCCGCGGACCTGATGGATTCTGCATCAGGTGTCAGCCCAGTAAGTGCACCTACGATCATGTCGCTTTGCTAATGTAAAACAGGGCAGATTTAATTGTCACCGATAAACGTTGAAATTACTTAATCGATTTCAATAATGCTTTCGACTTTATAAGCAACATAGGTTAGATACCTTATTTCGCGAGCGCAAGGTTCGGGTAGAAAAGTAGTAACTAAATCAAAGAATTTTAATAGGATTTTATTGTCTTTACTACAGCCTTAAATACCTTGTTCAGAAACGTGAAAGTGGCAAAGTTCTATTATTGTTTTTCCTTAGTGATAATGTTTGTATAATGAGAAGATTTAACGTCTTTGAAAGTAACTTATGCGCCATGTGGCCATATTTAAAGTAAATTTTAACTGAATAGGTTATTTATTATGTAGCAAAATCAAAATTAATGATCATGCGCTCTCCTCTACCTGTATGGGTGCATGAGTAAAAACTGAAATAATTCTTCTCTTACTAATTAATCAATCAACAATCACAACAATCAATCAATCAACATTCAAAACTTTTTTTAGTAGCCTTAGTATAGCTTTTATAATAAAACAACAAATAATAACATGCGTAAATTATGATTTACACTCTTCAGATGAACCAGGCATGTTCATTGGCCTCATCGCGCAAGGAAACGCCTCTAGAGAATATTACGGATATGTTCAAAAGGTACGTGAGCATTGATGCCTTGAATAACAAAAGTCCATTTAACCCTTTTCTTGCTGACTCGATAAAACACACAATGGCCGCTATGTACTGGCTCAGTGAAATTACAGCTTTCTGATGGACGCGATATTTCGTCGATAGCAGCAGAGTTGAAGATGTGGTGCAATAAATATTTTTTTGTAATAAAGTAAAAAGTTTGTTATGAGTCTTACCCCTGACGGACAAGAGGAGTTTTATAAGTTTAACGAGTATCTATGTATCTGTTAGTGTCATAGTCATTTTTTTGATTAACTTGTTAGATGAATATCGGAAGTTTTTAGTTTATGCTTATAATTGCTATACAAATTGTGCGCGTACAAGTGCGTACAAATTGATCTTATGATCAATTTACTTTGAACTCAATATTTTTTTTTACTCCTTGTTTTTGTACCGTTTTACAGTCATCTCTATATCTAAAATATAAGTGTCTCTCTTTCCCCACAGAGTGACAGCAACAAGAAACTGGTCCGGGACGTGTTCTGCAAGGGCGACGTGGCTTTCGTGAGCGGCGACATCCTGGTGGCCGACGAGCTGGGCTACCTGTTCTTCCGCGACCGCACGGGAGACACCTACCGCTGGAAGGGTGAGAACGTGGCGACGGCTGAGGTCGAGGACGCGATGGCGCCTGGCCTGGGACAGCGGGCGTGCGTGGTTTATGGCGTCTCGGTGAGTTTTTTTTTTAGTTTCGATTGGCCCCTTTGTCATGGTGATTAAGGCATTGTTTATAAAAACGGTGAGTTTAAGAACTGCGATCACACCACCGACATCTGCTTACATTGGGTGGCTAAAGTTAATCTTTGTTGAGACAAGTGTAGTTTAGTTAGAGTCTTTAAAAAATAGAACAAAGAGATACCCTCTAGTAGGTTAGTAGGAGCTAGCATGATCTTGCGCCAGGTGGAAAAGACAATATGACCTTAAACAATATTACATAACATACATTACATAACATACATTACATAACATACCTGAAGCCTATGGTCGGCAACGCATCACAGTCGGTACACAACAGCTGCGACCTGCGACGTCAGGGGATCAAGCGAGTCGCGTGCTCGTTGACCGGCTATGAAAATAGTGAAAAAATTATAAATGTAACATCTCCAATTCATGTTTTACTTCCAGATTCCGCAAACCGAAGGGCGCGTGGGCATGGCGGCGATCGAGGACCCCGACGGCACCCTGCCGGTGACGGCGCTGGCGCGGCATCTGGACGACACGCTGCCGGCCTACGCGCGACCCCTGTTCCTGCGCCTGCGACGACATATCGACATGACAGGTAATCACGAGTCACACCACGCCAGAGGGCCCCAAATACTGATGTTATAATAGTCGGCCTGTTATGCGCATGTTTTTTTTAGTACTTCGTTAATCGTGAATGATGCATTGCTGAATTTGAGATTTAGTTGGTCGATTCTCCCATTATTCAGAACCCAAACCTAATATTATTTACTATGGCTGTTGAAATATGTAGAAACGACTATAATATCCACTTAGACGTCTCTGGACAAAAGGGACTAACTACTATGGTTAAACTAATAGTATTATTATTTTTTAACTTTTTCAATAACTTCTTTTATTGATTGAAAGCTATTGCAGGTGAATAGACAACCAGAGTTGATATATGTTTAAATATTTGTGTGTTGTAGGTAATTAGTATTAACATACCACATCGTACCGCAAAGGATTACTTAAACAATCAATTCTCAACTTCCAGGAACGTTCAAGCTAAAAAAGCTGCAGTACCAGAAGGAGGGCTTCGACCCGGACGTCATCAAGGACCCGCTGTTCTTCAGGTCGGGCGCCGACTTCGTGCCCATCACCTCGCAGCTGTTCGACGACATCTGTAACGGCCGCGTCAAGCTGTAGGCGCCACCACCACGTGGACTTCGACGGTTGTCAGACTGTCTTTTATTCGGACAAATTGAGATAGTTACTGTAAAAGGAACATGTAATATCAGTCGTAACACTTCGGATCGACCGACACTTACCAGGATAATGCAGCATGAATGCTCTTTTGGATGGCAAAGAATGAAGGACAGTCTAATAACCGCCTCAGGCGCTTTTTTGTTTATGTGGAATACCAATGCATCGCAATTTCGGGAGAAAAATCAAAAGAAATGTAACTAGAAGCTGTGAAAAGATTATAGAAATAGAAAATTGACTCTTGTGTGGTCCCGGTTTTGATAAGATGTCGGATGTGGCTTCTTGCTTCGTCTGTTTATTTAATTGAAATATTATACATGTGTGCCAGGTTTTATACATTGGATACTAGAAATTGACTAGGCCAATGCAATTAGTTGAAGGTCGATTTCAATTAAGACGAACATCAATAATTTACGACTGTAATTCAATAGAGTATTTAAACGAAAAGTAAGGAGTTATGTGTATTATGAATAAAAGACCCGAGTAAAGTTGTAGATATTTGCTTTGTTCCCCAATCTATGTATTTATCATAAAAATATCAAAGGGCTGTGTGACCCAGTCACTCAAACCCTGGAACTAGGAAGCGGTTTTGTTTAAAGTTTGAACGGTAAAAATACACTTATTCGAATAACTTTGACATGGTATTTTACTTATAACGCTATCTGCGTCTATCTCAAATTACATAGAAATCTGTATGGTGCTAGGGGACACGCAAGAGTTAGTGAAAAGTTTAGTCAAAATAATTAATGTAACCAATATAGATGCCGCCCTGTTTTGTTTCATTTGAAAGGCCATTTGTGGTTTGTTTCAAACCCAGCAAGCGCCTGAACAGTATTAATATCAGACAGACATCGCTAATAATATAAAAGTGAGTTGCATTATACATTTTTTGGGTAAACTACTTTTTTTCGAGACAAATCGACAAAAAACTTGGTAATAATAAATATATTTGTGCAGATTTTGACATGTTAGCCGGTACCTGTAAAAATAATTCAATTACGCACTTCAATTGTGATAATCGGTATACAGTAAGGCCAACGAGACGAGATAAATAATATAAACATACAGATATTTTATATAGCTTTAAGGCAGCTTTCGATCCTGCTGAATTCTACGAATCACGCAACGACAACTGTCTTCGACCAACTGACAATATATTCGTACGAGAGATAAGGACAGATATAAATCGCTCGCTATCGCAATGTAACTCAGTAACGGTCAGTTTGTTTAATCTCGTTCGCCTCATTTTAGTCTAAGATACAGGAAGATTATGTTGTTCCGGATCTTAGATAGGAAGGGGAAGAAGTAACAATATCAAATAGAAGTTAAGTTACGTACATTAATTTTTTTTTTGATATCTCCTTGTTTTTTTGTCTGTAAGTAATCTTTTATCAATACTGATTTCGCGCCGAAGAGGTTTTAATTTAATAACAAACGTTCTATAACAAATTGAAAAAAGGACGTTGGTATGACAAAACAGAAAAAATCTAACAAGACTCTAGTGTCAACAACTGAAACAGTCGATGTCTGAAATTGTGCGAAATGCTATATTGGATAGACATTCATAGACTCCTCATCATGGTTCAGAGTAAAATAGGTGGTCGCCACTGCGAGTTGGCCCAAAACCTACATTGTAAATATCTACGTTTGGCATGTTTTGATGTGTTGTAGAACATTCATTTTATTACAATTTTATTATATATCAAATATTGAAAATGTTTTCATTCATTACGTGCAAAATTTTGTTTTTTTTTATATATTTTAATTGTTAATATTTATATTTAATTATAGTAAAATGTGATCAGAAAGCTAAGAAAGTAACAAAAATAAGCTAGGGCAGTATGATTCGTTGTATATGTTAGTCAGTTGGTGTTATAGATGACTTCCACAGCATGTGGTTGTTATTGTGGACCTAGCGTTTATTTACTTTTTTTACAAATGTGTGTAGTTTACAAAAACAATTTTTGTTACTTTAAAATACAAAACACTACCCAAATATATATATTACTGAAGGTGTTTGAACATAAAAGTGAAAGTTCTGTGAATAATAGGAATCATAATTACAGTCGCTTGTATTTCTGTACCCCCAGTATAGTAGGCCTACTGCCATGTTTCCAAATGGATACCAACTGTCGACATTTAGTTTTGACGTGGACGTGTTGCAAACTCTTATGAAACCTCAAATCTTCACTCGGCTGAACTGCCAAATTTCACAACAGTAAAGTCGCTTGTGGGAGTTTGGAGGTACAGCGTCCCGCCATGGAGCTTTTTACTAGGGACCTTACCACGTTCCCATAACACACTAGTCTTAAATTATTTAAAAAGTTTTTAGTATGACTACGAAGACGTCCCGTATGATAATTTAGCTTGAGACCAATGTAACTAAAGTTTATTTTTCAAAGATTTAAAACCAAATAATTAGGCGTGTTGACACATTTTGAGACAAGGGCGATTGACAATGTTAAATACAGATAAAGGCAATTTCGAGGGTCACGAATCAAGATCCTCTGCTCTAAATGAAGTTATATATTTATAGTTTTATATTTTTATAAGTTACTAGGCAAATTTTGTTCAATTGTTATGTAAAAAGGTGGTGTGTATTTTTTGTCCTCGTAAATCAAGTATTTCAGTAGGTACGATATGTGGTTATTTTCATACCTGTCCTTGTAAAAGCAATACTGAAATAATGCAAACACAATAGAAACAAAATTCAATACCTAGTTAATGGCTTTAGTAATTATTAAATAATCTCTAATAAATATTGTAGCAAAAATATCCATTGACATTCCAACATCATTTTAGTCTTAAGATTTTTTTGCACCTCTCCTACAGCATTCTTACTTGATGCAACTTAGTGTAATTTGCGTGGCACGTCTAAATGAAAATATTTAATAATCTCGTTCATTACAATCAAAAGCGATTTCCTAAATTATCTAAAATAAAAATTGTTCGTTTCGATAGTTGTACTCTTTAGTTGAACATGCCTAATTGCTACAACCTGCCTTATTTCCATTTAGATAGTGCCTTGTGATTAAACAGCACTGTAGATATGTACGCCGTTGAGTTGCTCCTAAATTACTTTGTAAGTTGTAAATAAAGACAATATAAAGAAATATTTGCTGTTTTATTTACTCAACCTGTCGCCGTTAATCATATATGTTAGGAGTACTTATATATCCTATATAGTTTAGTCTGACCAAGCTGTCTGTGAAATGGAAATTTTTAAAACTCAGTTGTCATCTTGAGATTTGCTTGCCATTTTCACAATTTACTAAGTTTGGTCTTTAACTTTATAGTCTATAGCATTGGGCCTATTTGAAAGTAAAAACTTAATAAAATAAATTTACAAATAAAAAATTAATTAGTACTAAAACTATCTACACAAATACCTTATTAATCATTTAAACTTACAACCTAAACTTATAATAAAATAAACAAATAATCAAAACTATTTACGAACAACTAAATAATAAAATCCAATATAACGAACCGTCAAGTACGCTAGTTGAAAATAAATCTTATATTGCGCGCGCGCATTCCTAATTAGACGATAGAATGCCGGCTGAGCGGTTCAGCAGCGAGCTTGCCCGAACGTCGCCGCGCTAAACACGACGCGACGGCCATTTATAATTCAACAGCCTAACAGACTGGACCGCTGCGTAATTGAGACACAGTTGAGAGTACATAATTAACTTTGACTTGGAAGTTAATCCCGCTGGGGTGAGTTCTAATTTGTTCCTATTAAGTGTTTTAAGTGTAAGGTGTTTCTAATGTAGTTTTTAACGTTGATTAACGCTAGTACTATCCCTTTTTCCTCTTCTGGGACACTGTGACCTCTAAACGCCACGCCGCCGTAACGGTCATTTTATTAAAACCACCTCTGACGCTTTTTCTCTCTGGCATTCCAGGATTTACGATTTATTCACTATTCACCTTGTATTCACGATTACACCAAACCTGCGGATTGGTACCTAACCCCGGATGCTCATTGCTTACCCACAAGGATCCGTGATAACAATATCTGGAGCCAGTTGGAGAAAGACGACCTAACAAACGGAGGACCGTACCTTCAGGCCAGTGTTCCCTACCTACCTACCTATTTCTATCTGCACATCTTAATGTGAGGCGGCAACTCAGAAATAATAAATATATCGTATGTGAAGATCATTCCATCTTTTATTTCGAACCCACGACCTGTGGCGGGCCGATCACCTAACCCCCGAGCGCCGCAAGTCTTTCATCATCTTTCACATATCTATGTTGGTTTGTATTCAAATACACACATTGAGTCTTAGGTACTACGTACAACTCACGGACATAACATTAAAACTAACTGTATTCTCGGGTATTTTTATCTCGCACCCTATTGAAAGGTGCCCGGGCCTGTCCGTATGGAAACTGAGGGACCACTAGGTTTTAAAATACTACGTACATATTTACCACAGCACAATATCTGTAAAATTGCCGTATTATACGAAATAAATGAATAAGGTTTTCTATCTTTTCATTTCCACTTTCCAAAATGTTTCTGTACCCTTCACCGACCACCTAGGGCTTCTGGGCGTAACTATGTCGTCCCAACTAAACTTCGGGCAACAGATTGTGTCCATGGCTCAAACTGCTTCAAAGAAACACTCCAAATTAGTTTTACCGAGCCGATTCGGGCCGAACAGGATTCGCGATTCAACTCCGACCTACTAGTATAAATATCCACCAAAATACACCGCAATGTTCGCATAATAGACAGAAAATTGAAATGATATAAATACACAATTTATTTAAACGTTTACAGTCTTTACTGGCGCATATTACAAATTTGTATTTGTAATGTCCATCCATTAGTTATTTTCACACTTTCACATCACGTGATATGGCCCGCGTCTGCTTGCACGCACGGACCGAATTATTCAGCGTGTACAAAACGCATGTACACGCTATTGCTTCAGTGCCCCTCGACGTTCACATATCAGGTCATTCCACGATTCGGCCGGCACACTTAAAATGACGCTTCGCCGAATAAACCACCTAGTTTGTTGTTTGGTCTGAAAAAATTGGGCGTCCGAGATACCTCCTCGACGAACTGGAATGGCGGGCCAATAACAGAGGGTGCCGTATATTAAGTTGACCATTAAATATGCCCTGGCATCGTACATCTGCCTTAAGATAGCTTTACTCGGCCACCAAATGTTGGAACAATATACCACCCCCTTCGCAAACTAGGAACTGTATTATCTTTTAAAACGAAACTTAAAAAACTTTTACATGAATGTCAAACAATGATACCTAGTAGGGTGCGCGTTGTTCCAATATACCAGTGACGGGTATCAAGTAGGTGCAAGACTTATTATTATTATTTATTTATTTATTAAATGTATTATAGTGCAGAGAATATATATTAGTTAGATTAAAGTTACACTATAATCATAATCGTAACACTATAAAGCGTAACTATATCGTGCCAACTAAACATCGGGCAACAAATTGTGTCCATGGCTCAAACTGCCTCAAAGAAGTTAGGAATCATCTCGAAGGTCCGACGGTACTTCAGCCCTGAACAGCTACTTAATTTGTACACAGCTCAAGTTCGATCTTGTATGGAGTACTGTAGCCACCTTTGAGATGGTTCTGCAAAGTACCAACTAGAAGCGACGGACGCAGTTGGCCGAAGAGCCCGAAAAATTTAACAACTTTGATCTCGCCACCAAAAAACTGCAAAGCCTCGACCATCGTTGGAAAGTTGCCAGTTTAGCAGTCTTCTACAGATTACATTTTGGAGAGTGCGCGAATGCTCTTTTTGATCAGTTTAAACCCACAACCTTCTTACATCAGACAACTAGACGCAGACAGGCCTTCCATCCCTTTATGGTAGATATCCCAAGAAGTCGAACCAAACGCTTCGATAGTTCCTTTTTGGTGCGGGTCGCCAAGGTGTGGAATGAACTGCCTGCGTCTGTTTTTCCAGAAAACTATAGTCCTAGTTCTTTCAAGCGTCGAGTGAATAGATATCTCGTGGCTCGACGTATAACACCTTCGTGTTCATCGATTTCGATCAGGTGAGATAGAAGACCAACGTCTAATCCTTTTTCATTAAAAAAACACTATTTTATTTAATATTTGTATAAAGTGTGACAAAAATACGGATCTCCTCATAGATGACTATACAGTTTGATTATTGCGTTTACCCTCCAAATACTTCCACTTAATGCTACTCATCATAACCTAGGATCTCCTGATACTTGGCTAGATGTAAACATTAGGTACGTTAACTGATCTAAAACCTAATTACGGTCAAATGGCTACTCCAGGTTTCTCACGACATGACCTTATTTATGTTTCTAGAGTGTGTTTTTTAGAGTGTGATTAGTGTTTTAGAGGTAGTTGGAGGCGAAAGCAAAGACGGATCGATAACGAATGATATAAATTATTATTTTTTTTGTTTTGTTCCCCTCCACGGAGAGAGCAGGAGGATAAAAAATGCTCTGTTGCATATTCCGCGCACGCGATTGGAGTTATGTGGGACTCGCTCCGAGCCTACCAGAGCCCCTACCCACTAAAAACCCCCTGAATGACTCGTGCAATTTTTGACCACACAGCCTTCATCTGAGCGATGACCAATCGGAGAAAGAGGCCGCGCTAGCGGGGCCCAGAAGGGGTCACCCGCTAGGATTACATAGCACTGAAGGTGAATACATAGCACTGAAGGTGCTCAAAATCAAAAAATCAAAATTGAATTAATCCGAATTTACATTAGAATTGGAATTTGCGGCCAGAAGGGCTTCGAGATCTAGCGTCAGCTGCGTCGCTACGTTCGTGTGTGCGTTTCTCGGTCAAGCGACTTTCAACTTCGAATCTAAGACAGGGTAGTATACGAGACTTAATCTCGAACTAGAGGATTGGGGTGGGTTTCAGAGCGTTTGAAGAACGCTTTAGAGAGTGTTTTGAGGTGCTATTGCACTGTAGGTAGTACTAGATCTCTGTGCAGGTCCGCGTTATGCACGTACCAAGATGCGTTTGTGGCCCTGCGGCAGAAGAGATTTTGAACTACCTGCAGTTTGTGCAGGACGGATGGTTTGGCGTGGGCAAAGATTGGCGAGGCATATGTCATGACGGGCCTAACGTAGGTCTTATAAAGCGTACGTTTATTTCTAAAAGACATTTTAAGACATATTTCTACCTAACATACTATATAGGCGGCATAAGTAAAAACGGGTGAGTTTCGTTACTCTATCGACGTGTGGTTTGAAAGAAAGCGTCTGGTCTAAGGTGACACCTAAGTATTTGGTACTGCGCTTCCAGGGGATGGGAATGCCTAACGGAGGGCGTTTACGGCCTTTTGGAGTCTGGTGACGAGACCCGGGACACTGAGGCCTTTGGTGTAAAGGGCGGTGTCGTCGGCAAAGAGGGCGAGTTCGACGCTTTTCGGTGGGACGGGAATATCGTTAGTGTACACGGTGTACAACAGAGGGGCGAGGACTGAGCCTTGAGGGACTCCAGCCTTTATGGGACGAGGCGCGGAAAGCGTGCCTTCATGTTTGAAACGAAACGTGCGGTCTTTGAGATACGACGCGATTATCCTAACTAGACGATCCGGTAAGCCTATTTTGTAGAGTTTATAGACGAGACCGCTGTGCCAGACTTTATAGAAAGCCTTGGGTACGGCAAAGAAAACTGCGACCGTTTTAATACGCCGCGGGTAGAAGCCGTTGAGTATTCGACGATTCGATGGACTTGCTGAGGGCAGGAGTGCTTAGCGCGAAAGCCGAACTGATGGGGAATAATGAGAGGATGGAAACAGCTGGTTTCGCATTCGAGAGAGTATGACTCTCTCGAGAAGTTTAGACATGGCCTTGTGGAGGCTGATGGGTCTGTGATTAGCCGGGATATTCAGAGGTTTACCCGGCTTGGGAATGCCTATGACTGTCGCTTCTTTCCAAGCTTTTGGAAAGTAGCTAAGGTTGAAGCAGGCATTGAAAATAATAGCTAATAAGGTAAGCATCTGTTGAGGCAGGTGCTTAAGTGCGTGGTTGGAAATTACATCCGCACCCGGAGCCTTTTTGGACTTTTGACTTCTAATGAGAAGCGAGATTTCATCATTTGATACTGTGACGGGGTCAGCGGTGATGGGGAGAGAGTCCCTGCGCAGGACTTCGTCCTGCACCGCCTGGATGTGAGTGGGATCCGCGGGTTGCGTGCTGGGCGAGCATGTTGAGGCAATGCTGTCGACGAAGCATTGGGCTTTCTCTTCGTCTTTGAAGGCGGTAGAGCCGTCGGGACGAGTGAGAGGAGGAACGTGGGAAGTGGCGTCTACGCTTAAGGCTCGGCCATTTTATAATACGCTTGGTGGGACGGGGAGATATTCTCCATGAGATCGTTCATCTGAACTTCTCAGAGTTCCGCGAGGCAAGACCTAACTTTACGTTGCAGCTGTTCTATAGGCAGGCGTGGGATAGAGTTTGGCTCTCCGGAGAGACGGCTAAACAAATCGTGAGTCTGACTTGCTTAACGATCTTTTTGTTATCTTTGATGGCTGAGTTGATAGCAACAGTGAGGGAATCGACTAACGAGTCTATTTTGTCCGGGCTATCTAGAGAGTCGGTCGAGATCGCGAGCGGAGAGTTCGGGGCCTCTAAGGCTGAAGCTTACGTATTTTTAAAGCCTTTCCAGTTGGTAAAGGTCTTAGGAGAGGTGTCGTTAACGTTGGACGATCCTGGCACGAGGGAAACGGGGTGGTGATCAGAGCTTAGGTCATCGAGTGGTTCAATAGACCTGAGATCAAGGTTGATATGCTTTACTATTGCAAAATCGAGTATGTCGGGAGAATGGTTCGGGTTGTCGGGATAATGAGTGGGAGTGACGGGAGAAATGACGTCTAAGGCGAGTTGCTCAGTGATGTCGAGGAGAGCGATACCGCTGGTGTTGGTTGATGGGCACGTCCAGTCAGTATGTTTAGAGTTAAAGTCTCCGAACATAATGACTGAACGGCCGAGGGCGAGAATGGCCTCAAAGTCGCTGCGGATAGGTCTGGTGCCACTAGATGTGTAGATTGAAGCTATGATGACGGTCGGATGACCAGTCATAGCCAATCTACACACAGTGGCCTCCTTGTTGAGGAGAGGAGGGGTAGTGAGAGGAAAGCAATGGAAACCTCTTTTATAGTAAATAGCTGTGCCACCCTGACCGTCGGCGTTGGGCCTATCGTTACGAGTGAGCGCGTATTTGGGAATAGCGAATCCTCTGGAGTAGTTTGGGGTGAGACATGTCTCTTGGAGAAGCAGTAAGTCTGGCTTATTGTTCTGAACAAATAGTTTTAGCTCAGGAAGGTTAGAACTAAGGCTACGAGCATTAAATGAAACTAGGGATAAGCCTTTGGGTTTGATACGACCGGACGCGGGGTTTGCAGGTCTAGACATTATATTTACTATTTAGAGAATTTATACTAAATATAGAATTTATAAAGAACTAAGTAGCGAGTGGTGCTCGGCTAATGCGAATAGACGCTCTTGAGGAGAGCGGGCGGCTCGCAGTTTACGTGCGGGTACGGAGATTTCCCTAATATCGAAGTTTTGGATAACGTCGAACACGGTGTTTATGTCTTCAGCCAGCGACGACTGAGGTGAAGACGACGGAGTGGGACGTGGGCCTACGGGAGCTACGGGAGCTGGGATAGGACGGGAAGGTGGAGCGGCCGGACGCTGTCTCCAGGAGAGAGCTAGAGTTGGTGACAGCTGCACGGGCTTTGCTTCCAGGGTAGCCCGGTTGCGCAGCGGGGGGAAGTTGGCGTGAGGGAGCGGCGACGCCGGTTTAGGCGCGCCCTCTTATGAGCGGAGCGCGGAGCGCGCGGACAACCCCTGTAGTTAGTTGTGTGGCCGGACTGGCCGCACAGCACACATGCAGGGGGGGAAGTGGAGTCGGGAGTGCGAGTGCATTCCTTTGTAATGTGCGCATTTAGGCACTTTACGCACCTGGTAGGAGCTGAGCAATTAGCCACCGCGTGGCCGTAAAGCTGGCTTGAAGACTAACCCTTTAAAGGGCATAAGGTTCCAGGGGAGTGATGTAACTTTTGTTTATAGTTTCGAGAGGCTTTTATTATCTTTAAAAAAAAAAAACATTTAAAAATATTAATAAAAATTATGTATTATTATTAAAAAGTTGGTGGTACAAATGTTCCCTTTGCCCGCCAGGGCCATCCCCTTGCATTCGCCTACTCCCTATGAAATTTGGTAAAACATGGTATTATGCACAGTGGTACATTACATTTTTCACATTTTACTTTGCTGCGCTTGTCATTCGTTTTTGTGCTGCAAAGTTTGCAACGCCTATATGTATCTAGTGCAGCTGGCATGTGATCACCCACATTCGTATGGCGCAGTTCTATTGGCACAGCATTTTGGTTTTTCTGGTAGTTTGTAGATACATTTATGAGTGGTTTTTTGGAAACGTAGTTGCCCACACAGTTAGACCTCCTCTTTCTGCTGCTGTAACCAGCAATTAGACCTCTAGCAACTGCTACCCGAAACTCCAAATTGCTGAGCTTCTCCGCTCTTGAGGTATGAGAGTGCAATATAAATGCATTAGTCATACATGCATCCACCAGGAAGTAGAAAATGCGTAACCACCATCGCTTGCTCCTTCTTCCAACTGAATAGGTTCCCTTGACCTGGTCGAATCTGTCTACTCCTCCCATTCTTTTTGTGTATTCCTGTATTACTTGCGGACAGCGAATGGAACGGCTTGTGCCATCTTTTTGCGTTCTTTGAACCGTAGTTTTCCCTATTTTGGGATGAAAGGCAGTGGTCAGCAAAAGGACTTCTTTTGTATCTTGCCAAACTGTGAAGGCCACATCATTCTTAGTTCTCCACTTATATTCCCCTTTGGTTAATTTTAGGGACTTCTGTTTTATCATTGTTGGCAAATCTACTCGGTTTCTTCTGACAGTCCCAGTAGCGTACACATCTTTCTCATATAAATACTGCATCAAGGCAAAGCTAGTGAAGAAGTTATCGAATGTAATATGTGTGTGGTGTTCTTCCTGCGATAATTTATTCGATAACTTCTTCACAACTTTACTGCCCAAACCTTCTTCTATTCCGTGTTCTGTTTTGCCAGTATAAATGTCAAATTCATAGAGATATCCAGTCTTACTATCGCAGCGACACCACACTTTGTAGCCACGCTTGATTGGCTTGAGCGGCATATATTGTTTTAGACTGGATCTGCCCTTGAAGAGGATCATACTCTCATCTATCGACTGTGAGGATGAGTTCTTGGCATTTATTTGAAATGCGTCGTTGAGCGAAGATAAAAGAGGTCGCAGTTTATGTAATTTGTCAAAATCGGGACTTCTCCTTTCATGTCGTAGAGTGTTATCATTCAAATGAAGTGCTTCTAATATTTTCTTGAAGCGTTTTATTGGCATTACGTCTGCCACTTCTTGAACTCTAAATCCTGGATCAGTAGACCAGTATAAATTTATTTGGGGCAATATGTTGTAGCCCATTATAATTATAATGCCTAAAAACGCACGTAACTCTGTTTTGTTGATTGGTGTCCATTTAGCAATCCTCTTTTGTTCTGCATATAGATTTGTCTGAGTTACAATTAGGTCATAAACATCATCAGTAAAAAAATTTTCAAAGTGAGCTACTGGACGGGCTCTCCTATTGAACATATATGTAGGTGATACAGCTATCTCATCAAATACCTTAGAGTCAGGCCGGGCTATCCACATACTTTTTTTCCAACTTTGAATGTCTTCATCATCATACTCAGATTCACTTGATTCTGCTTCTGATGTATCTGTATCGGAGTTACTTGAATCTGCATTAGAAATTATATTCGATGTACCTCCTATTTGCAAGCGAGAAGTACTTGCCACTTGTTCGCTAGAAGTTACTGCCGCTGGTTCACTTGAGCTTTGAATAGTAGGTGTTGGCGGTGCAGGGCTATTTGCCGAATCATCAGTCTCTAATAGCTTTTGAATGGCTGTCGCGTCGTAGTCTTCACCCTCATCAGACTCCAAGCCGTCATCGGAGCGATCATCATCTGGTATGCCAAATACTTCCTCCAGAGCCTTCTCAATTTCTATGTCTGTGATATTATTTCGTGACATTTTTAACGAAAACCTAAAAAACAATCAGTAAAGTTATAGACAACAACGTAATGTAAGGTACCCCTGACAAGCACCGGTGAATATATTCCCACCAATATAGATATATTTCACGGGCAATGGTAAATATATTCCCACCAAAATATCGGTTGCAAACAAGACACATATTCAAGCAATTGCAGAAATACGTGTAGGAATCGGTAGAATACATATAAATACACAATAAAAATGAAAATATTTACCTTCTTCAATATATGTAACACAAATATGTATGGAGATGAAAACATTTATTGTAAAATCAGCTTATCTCAGAAACAGCAATTGGCGCCATAACACGCAAACAAATGTCAAAAACTTTTTTCATTGTCAAGAGTGATTAACAGTTCCTACTGTGTAGCCAGACATAAAAAAATAATATTACTACTAATTTAATCCTGGCGTAACCTTACCTAAAGTTGGTGGTAAAAATATCGCCTTTGCCCTATAAAGGGCTAAGAGGCTTAGTCGCAAAGAAAAATCGCTACGATATTCGGCGATATTCGGCAATGCAGTCACGTTAGCATATTTGTTAACTTTTTTTTTATAATCTTACCCTTCATATTCCTTTGCATTACTCCGGATTTATTTCTTATTCTTTCGTTGTCCAGGCTACACATTTATGGGATACTCTACCGATACTCTATACGATATGGAGTTAAGGAAATCTCCCAGTAAACTCTCTTTTAGGCAGCAAACTAGAGCCCATTTTAGTCAACCTCAAAACGGTAGTTTTTCTAAGTATTTTTTCTATGTATTTTTGTATAAAACATTAAACTGTAAACAAAGATGCGATACAAAACACAGAAAAATTTAAGGGTTGCATTTGTTGCACTATTTAACTAGGCTAGGACTACTTGGAACCTTATTTCTCCATTCGTAAAATAAAATCTTTATGTATTTTTTTTCTTGGCAACATTAAAAAAATACGGTGTAGGTGCGACCACTTTGCTTGATGCGCGGTTTTATTAAGTAGTTAAGTTGGTAACGAAATTTTAAGTTACTACATTACACATAAGCGCATTAAGTAGTAACGCTCATAAAGTTCAATAAAGATGATCGGTGATGAAACACAAGGAATTCGTCAATTCCTTAGATTTGTAATAAGATTAAGAGATTTTGGTCACATTCAAAGAAGACTTATTTCCAAAATTAAAATCTCTAAAATACGTCTTTTTCAGAAGTTTTAACTTCGTTTATTTAACAAGCATTACCAATCTACAAAGTAGAGTCCAAACTCCACTTATACGAAAAATAGAACAAATCCTAATCTAATTAATCACTCGCGTACTAATTTCAACTTACTACTTGTCACTTGACTATTTACAAGTTACTATATCTAAAAATTTTGTTAAAATTTAGTTACCAACTTGACAAGTATAAACCAGCCATGAGGAAGAATGATTGAAGTAACAAGAATGAAGCTTGTAAGAGTGTTGCCATATAGTCCAAAGTTTACATAAGTTATGGTTATACTAAAAAATGGTAAATAATATTTGTGTAATGGCTACCTATGTTTTGTTCGTGTTCACGAATTTTCATTGCATTAAACCCAATGTCATGTAACAATTCGGGCAGTCATTTCGTGTTTTCCAATATAAGCATTTTCTGAACAGCACCTAAAATGTTGATTCTATAAAAGTAAAAATTAATTAATTACCAATACGATTTTGTGAGAAAAATGTGATTGATAAAAGTATTGATACCAAAGAATTGACTGCTTTAAAAAAGGTTGTACAAAAAGGGCTTTTGTTGGCAATTGTTGTATTAATGTTATAATAATAGTGCCATTTGTTACAAGTTATATAATAGGGTTAAACATCGATATTCATGATTAGTGGAAAAATTTACACTTTGAAAAAGACCTGCCAAAATCTGTGTAGGGCAACCTAAAAATATTTCATTCAATCTAAAGCACATCCGCTTAGTAATTTAGTCCATTCCTTTAATGAATCGATTTCATTCATTCTGCCCTAGATGTTCTCTCGTGTGGACGTCCTTCAGAATTTGCTCTGTTACAAAATTCATTGAGTTTTTAGTATATATCAACCGTTGCAATCTTTACGCTGTTGAAATAATTATAGTACAGTTGGGAAATAATTTAAAGTGTAATATTTTTAAGACTATGAACTGTTAATAGAAATTGACATCTGAATAAGATACAACTTTATAAGGCGTTATGTAATAGCTTTAAATCATATTATTAGTGATATAATCAAGTATATAAGTATCCTATAACGAAATCAATCCAACCTGAAATGTTAAAAATTTCTTTGTGGACCTAGTTGTGCGCATCATTTCTACAAAGGCGGCCATGTTGTGCTGCCAACGGCGTACGTAACTGCGTCGGGCGTAGCATATGTCGTGCTGATTTTACTGTCTCATACTGTATACATTTTAATTTCACAATGGTAAGTTTAGAATTAATGTCCATTATATTACAATTACACTTTCGTAGTAGGTGGTTAAATGGGTTATTACGCGTTAATTTTATTTGGACTTTGAACTTTCCTCGTGGCGTTTTTTTTTTTTTCTTGAGCTGTTCAGCTTGAAAGCAATTGCTTCCAAAATGTGGCGTTTGGGATGTCCTATTAAAGTAATCCAGAATAACATTGTGACTAGGAGATGGAGATAAACTTGTAGAAGCTGGACAGGTGTAGATTTTATTAACGACCATGGTGGAAATGCTCGACACTTGATGTCCTATAGTCATGCAATAATTTAATCGATTTAGCTATGCATAGCTTTTTGAAATATGGTACCTGGCTCAAACGTTACGCCAATTACTCTACTTGTAGCTATAGCAGGCTTGAATTAAGATACCTACCTAGTTGTAATCCTAAGTTATTAAAATGGCGATTTCATTCTTTGAGTCGAAGTAAAATTCCTACTAATTTGTAGATAAAAAAAAATAATGGTATTGTATTATACGTCTTGGGTTAAATTTTTATATGACAATGATTCAAAACATTTAACTAGTGCTACCTAGTTGTAATCCTAAGTTATCAAAATGGCGATTTCATTCTTTGAGTCGAAGTAAAATTCCTACTAATTTGTTGATAAAAAAAGTTAATGGTATTGTATTATATGTCTTGGATTAAATTTTTATATGACATCTGATTCAAAACATTTAACTAGTGTTATTCTCTATGAAATTATATATACAAAAAATAAAATACAATTTCAGATTCCTACCATTAACAAAACCACCCATGTCAATAATATGTTTAATTAGTGAGTGTATACTTTGTGGGTTGAGGTAGCAGTCTATGATTATAGACTTAAAAAGTAGCGGGGTGTGACTTGATGCTTAGCACTATATTTCATGGCATTAAAAAATCTACACTATATTTTTGGCCTGCTACAGTACATATATCTTACATGTGTCTTTGTTGCTGGACATTGCAAACCAGTTATCATCAACTTAGTTTTTCATACAACTTTCCCAAGCATATTTTAATATTATCTATATTAAAATATGCTTGGGAAAGTTAATTCTAATTATTTACTGCAAAGACACTACATTCATTAGGGTTCTAAAAAGTTATGGCTTCAGTGAGGCATAATGTGGCATTATTTTATATCTCATAGCACAATTATCATTGATTATCTCTATCTCCAGCAGTTAGTGTCTTACTGATTTTATTTGGAAATGTTCATGGAGTAGTGCTACGTCTTAACAACATCATTTATGTGAAATCTTAAATTGTTTGGTTCAGTTACATAAATAAAAAGCAAACCAAATTTCATAATTCACCATTATGTCTCACTTAGTCCCAGTGAAACCACCATAATTTTATCCGAATGAATAAATTTTACATCCATATGCAAACTTTTCTTGTAAAATAAAAAGTTGATACAAAATGTTACTTTGACCATTTTGTATGTAGTCATATTGATGACTCTGCAATCAATTCTTAATACATTAATTGACTGTTGTTTACTAGGAAGCAGGACATTATGTTCTCTACATTGAGCAAAGTAACTCATCAATCTGCACAGAACATAGTTATTAGTGTACAGAACACTAATAACTATGAGATAAATATCATGAGAGATTTCTTATCCCCAATCCAAAAATTGTTTAATGAAATTATATGTGTCTTTAATCTTGAAACAAATTATTTTCTTAATTGTGTATATATTAATCTGGTTCATGTCATTGAATTTTTACTGTATTTTGATTAGAATCTTATTTTGTGGTTCACAACTTAATCAAGAAAGTAATTTCTTTTCCTTATAGAAGTTTTTATTCAAAAATCTACATCGATGTCTCTATATGTATGGCTCTAGTGGAAAAAGAACACTTGAAGGTGATTGCACATATTGCTCTCACCTTTATTATTGATTTAAAGAAAAACCTAGTTATACAGATAGCAATTACTAAAGTTGATGCAATTTTCTTTCATATTGATGTAAGAAGGGGCAAAGATATTATATTGGATTGTCTCTACTGTTCATAATTTATCATAGGATATATAACTCTGATATTTCTGTAAAGTAAAAGTAACAAATTAATTGAAAAACTGATAAAAAATAAGACCATGACTATCTTTACAATCAAAATTTTGCTTCTTGCTTTACAATTCAGGAACATCTACACACGAAGAAATGCTATAATAGAAGATTTATGTAATACATAAATGTTCAAGTTTGCACAGTGTAGTAGGGTGATATAAGACTAATGTCTAATCCTTTTTCAATAAAAAAAAGTCCAAATAAAATATATGAAACCTAGATTGTCTTAATTATATTTTATAAAAAGATTCTGTAATTGTGTATAAAATAAAATTTGTGTTGTGAGAGAATGTTAAAATGTCTAAGAACTATATAAAAAAAAAATTTGCAGCCCCGCATTGATCCAGTTCAGTTGCTCAATTGCCTGAGTGTTCTCTTGTCTCAAAATGGTGGGATCAAAAGTGGTGAAGAAGTCCCTCGATTGGCAAGGTATTTACTTTATATTAAACTGGTAGAGCTAGATTTCTTATAAAATGCAAGGCTTATCAAAAATTTATTTTTATTGCAGATTGATGACAAAATTTTCAAAAAAGTTAGTTTCTAAATGTATTTACATACAAATATTAAAATGCACCGAGACCGAGCTACTACGCCTGTTCATGGGAGCGGGTGGATGGCAGCTAGTTCACATGTGGTTAATGGAAAGCATAGTAGCCAGAAACTGGCCTTTAGTTAGAGAGTTATTAGAATTACTACTTCTGTGTCCTGTAGACATTGAACGTTTAAAGACAAATAATTGTCCGAAACTGGTCAAGGAGCTCTCCAAAGACGGAAATCATCTAGGTAAGTGATATGTTAATACATCTATTATAAAATAACGGTACCACAGCAAATTTAAACTCGTTTTGTTTTATTATTTTATTATATAACAAGCCTTTTGTTGAGTGATTCTGCCATGATGTTTCAGGTATCTGTAAAACTTTTAATACTAGTGTTAAGTATAAAATTAAATTAAATTCAAGGTCAAGTTTAATGAAATTTGACTCTCTTGCTCTATTAAAATTATTCCTACATGTTTCATATTATATTTATAGAACTCATTTTGTTTTAGCCATCAGAGCATTGGCCTCTAAGCTGGTGGAACAATGGTTAAAAACAGTCAAGGGTGAACTGACTGTTCCCATTCAAATCCACGATATTGCTCAAATAATAACAGAAGCACAGTCGGAAATAAACAATGTTATTCTTAAAACCAATGACTTTGAAAATATTGAACCCAAGAACATTAAAATCGAGCCAGATGATTGTAGAAATATTAAACAAGAAATTGTTTTAGACGCAAAAGTTAAAAATGAAATAAATTTAGAAAAGTCGTTGGGAGGTAATTTGGATACCGATGATAACAAAAGTGTTAAGGAAGAGATAGATAAAAGTCCTGACACGTTACCTGTATTGAAGATCAAAGTGAAAGATGGTAAACAGGTTTTAACCAAAGTTGAAGATAATACAAGTAAATCCGATGACTCCATCGATAACTCGAAGTCAAAAGATAAACACAAAGATAAATCTAAAGATAAAGATCGATCGCGCGAAAAAAGTGGCAACAACAGCAGTAGTTCTAAATCTACTTCTTCTAAACATTCAAGTAGATCTTCAAGTGATAAACATAGAATCAAAAGCAGCAGTAGTAGTAAGGATAGCAGAGATAGACATAATAGCAGTAGAGATAAGTCAAAAGACAAACATTCATCTAGTAGTAGTAGTAAATCTAAAAATGACGGCCATAAAAAATCTGAGAAATCAAGTTCTTCCGTGAGCAGTAAACATAGGGATGATCATAAATATAAAAAATCTTCTGATAAAGACAAAGTTAAAGATAAATCAGACAAGAAAGAGGATAAACCTGAAAAAGAAACTAATACATCTAAAGTACAAGAGGATAAACCACAGACACCATCAATTCACAAGCTAGGAAAAATTCCTAGATTAAGTGATGTCAAAAAAGATAAACCCTCTATATCAATAGAAGTCAGAAAGCCAGATGAACCTAAGCCCAAAACTGTTAAAACTTTTAATTCTAAATTTAGGAAACACGGATTAGAAGATGAAATTAAGCCCCCACCATCTAGGGCAGCCGTATTAAGTAAGAAAGTACCACCAGTTCTGCCGCCGACAATTCCCGCTCCGAAGAGGGCCTCGCCCGTACACCCTGAGTCTCCGCCCGAAAAGAAACAAAAAGTTGTCGAATCCCCCATTGAGAAACCTGGATCGATAAAATTAATTGCTCCTAAAGCAAAGCGTAAGTATTTTATCTTATTTTTAATAAAACCTTTTATATTAATGATTCTCTATTTTTCAGGTGAAAATTGCACAATGGGTGAAATTATTTCTTCAAGTGTAGTCATTAGTTTAGGTTACTGTGTCTACAGTGGTAAGTCTAGTTTGTATAAATTAACGGGTTTGAAAATAAATGTGTCAGCTGTAAAGATTATGTTTCAAATAAATGCTGAATTAACTCTATACAATTCTTTCGATATAATTTAACCTGTATCTTTTAAAGAGAGCAGCTATACTTAGTCCCATCCTCTGGATCGACGGTCTCGCAACGGTGCCGAAGAAATTTGGTGTTCCGGGACTGCATCTGCAAGCAAGAAAACACGTTTTACTAAGTGGTGTAAAATATACTGTAAGGCTGATGAGTCCAAGTACTAACCATTTATAAGATTTAAATTGCCCTTTAAATACTTGGTTCTGATTTTGTAGGTTTGGGTTTGGCATAAACTTTGATAACTGTAGTAGTGTGCACAATTTTTAATAAAAACTATGAATTCGCCTAAAGAAAAATGAAGTTCCTGAATGATAATGCACTGCGTAACATTTAAATATAGACCAGCACGATTTTTGTAAACATTCAGATTGGGTTCATGATGGTCTTTTTAAAGTAGATTAAGGAATCTAGTTTCGAAATATTTAAAAATGGCCCTATTTAAAAATAGAAAAGCGCCTTGTCAAGCATTTACCATATTTGACTTCCACATTTTAGTAAATAATGTAAAAATAAACCATGATTACATGTGAATACAAAGATAACCTACTAAACGTGAATACAGATTTTGTTGTCGTTATTTGGGTTTGCCTAATATTGTGCCAATGATGACATTGTTTCATCACGTTTAGACAGTGCACAAAAATGCATTAGTCTAAGATCTGCAACAAATAGTTTCTTATATGTAAAATAATGTGGAATGTCAAAATAAAGTAGTGCTACTTGGTGTGCTGTGAAATTGGTTCGTGCGTAATGAAGACAACAAAAAGCTTGTTTACACAGGTTCATGGTTGTGGTTACAGACCGAAGCTGTGAACAGGTAATGAGTAAATAGGTAGCGAAATCGCAACCTATTTACTATTACTCTCGCAATCAATAAAAAAAATCAACAAAACTTGAAAGTCGTTAGTCTGGCACAATGGTTATAAGCCTTTAAAAATAAATACATGTTTTTCGCAAGTTCCTGACGTTATAGTGCATATTGCTGGACAAAATGGTGCCAGCAGTAAAAACTAAATAACAGCGTTAGTACCGTTCCCTCCTGCTCGGTGTCTTTTCACCAGAGATAAAAGAGTAAGTACCGGTACTATTACTATTAAGTCGATTTAAACGAGTTGCCACTCTATTTCCTTGCTACGCTATATACCCTTATATATCACATTGCAATAGAATACAATGTGAGTACATATAAAATTATTATAATTTTATGGAATCGTCCTAATGCGAACAAAGTTTGCTCGTGTACATAAAAATTAAGTATACAGTATTGTATCCTGAGTTTGGCCAAACATCGCTATTTTTGTTATCCACAAAACAAATTTTTTTTTTTAAAGTATCGCTACAAATTAAAACAAAATGGTGCACGCTGCAATGGAATAAAAGGTACTAGGTACTCGCATTAGAAGACACGGGCTCATGAACTTAACTTGCCCTTAGGTAGACTTGCAGTAAGCCTGGAGTGAGAGTAAACCAAAATAAGGATTCACAAAAATAGAAGAACAATTTTATTCTAAATCACTATATAGGCTAAAGTACGTAAATTCTTGCGATAGTAAAAAAAATATCTGCACTTATCCGATGTAGATCTGTAACCGGTTGCATTTTCTTATGAAACTCGAATGTAGTCGAAAGGAAATATTGATGTAGTGAGGCTATCGATAAACATATCGAGACTCTAATCTGTCCCTTAGAATATTATTCGGTACTGGAATTCAACACTAAGTATACCTATCAATGAAGTAACTGAAAGTTCTATACCAATCTCTAGTAGGCACGTCGTGTCCTTTTCTTATCGTGATATTTGGTTGTGTCTAAACCTAGTTGTAACCTTAGTAATGAGATCTAAGTAGATTTTACACTTGCATATTGAAAGCGTTACGGAAGTTCACAATAGACGCATAGTCGCAAACAGTTTTCCGAATGATACTCTACAGTTCTCCCGTTTTTGAGGAATAGTTTGTAGATACAAAACTGGAATATCCCATCAGATATTAAATTGAAGATGTCCATGGAGTCAAAAAATACTGTGCTGCGCGCTAAGTATAGTGGGGCACTGAGGTACCTACTATTTGGTTTCAAACGGTACGAAAAACGGTCAATAAAATGTCTAATTGAAAAAAAAAGACGTTGCTGTTTCAGATCGTCATGTTTTTATGTATTTCTATCCGCGAATCGCCTTCAAAATGGAGAAGGTACGTAAGAATATTTAAATGAATGCAGTTTCCCCGCGTAACTCTTTGAATTATTTTTTCCATAACGAAGCTAATGGTAAAAGTATTATTAGAATATTTTAACTTTTTTTTATTAAGTATTGTGTACGTGTGGATTGAGTGAGTACCTTCAGAAAAAAAATTATGTCCATTTATTTATTTCTAAAACAATTGTAAAAGCAATCTCTGTATGTAAAAAGATGAGAAAAGGTTTACATTATTTAACGTGCGCTCACTCAGTTCTCACAAACTACCAACGAAATCAGTGAAAGTATTCATTTAACATATAATATTTATATACTAGTATTTAGTAAAACCTATGCTATTTTTATAATTTGTGGATCTCCTAGTGTATTTAACGTTTTACAAATAATTTCTTATGCTCACTCAATCCGCACACTTTCGAAAACCCGATTTCTAAAGATTTAAACTGCTATATATGTGCATAGTTAAGTAAAATTGGACCTAGTTTAGCAATAAGGATCCAACCCACAAAAAAGTCAAAAACGCGCTGAGGGGTTACCACTCCAAATTATCGACCGTCGATCGAAGTCGACCGGTCTTTTTCTTTTGAATTTTTTGTGGGTTGGATCCTTATTGCTAAACTACCAATTAATATGGGACTTTGTAAAATACAAAACGAACCACTAACGTGGCAGGTTTTTGGATAATAAATTTTTGAGTGCTCACTCAGTCCACATATTATAAGTAAATTGAAAATGTTAAAATCTTAAGATTTGTAGCATCACAGAAACTATAAATCCACCTTTATTAAAATATTTTACTAGATATCCACCATCTAATATTTTGTATTCGTTGTCAGTTTTTAAAGATATTCGATTGTAATTGTTCTAATGTAAATACATCATTAGGGCACATGGCACAATAACATCAGGTGTTGATAGTAGTAACATATAAAGAAACGGCCAAGTGCAAATCGGACTGTAGGTACTAGCTCTCAGTTTTTCAAAATATGTGAACTAACATATCGTGTTCATTAAACATATTAAAAATTTCTTCTTGCCCTTATACATCGATATGATTTATATTTTTGACATCAGTTTGTTAGAAGAATCTAGTTGATATCGAAGCTCATCATTTAAATTTAATGTAAATGACACATTTGTTTGCTACGACGATAACTGTACTAAAATCACAAAAAGTACTAATCAAGACATTCTGTTACACCTTGGAAGCTTTATTTTAATTGACACATAATGCAGTCATTTTTTTAACCTCTTGTTATTTACCGCAGTGGGTAAAAAGTTTCTTCATCAGAAATCGGGTCTTCGAAAGTGTGCGGATTGAGTGAGCATAAGGAATTATTTGTAAAACCTTATATATGTTACTATGTGATCTACAAATTATAAAGGTAAGTTAGCATAGGTTTTACTAAATACTAGTATATAAATATTATATGGTAAATGAATACTTTCACTGATTTCGTTGGTAGTTTGTGAGAACTGAGTGAGCGCACTTTAAATAATGTAAATTTTGTTTCATCTTTTTACAAATACAGAGATTACTTTTACAATTGTTTTAGAACTTTTTTATTTTTTGCTGAAGTGTGCTCACTCAATCCACACGCACACTTAAGTATTTAGTAATCGACTAAACAAATCTTTTTCCAAAAAACCGCTTGAAGTAAGTCGGCAGAATACACTTCTGTAGTTTTATGTAGATGCGTAGGTTACTACCTAATAGGATTCACTATAAATCTAGGTACACTACAAAAAATATTTATTACGAAGGCATTCAATAAAGTGCATAGTACATAACGGATAAATCTTTGGATTGCTCGATTTAGAACTGTGATATAACGAGAGGGAACGAAGTTTTACCATTATAGCGCGTTTGTGTTCGTAAGCATAGAACTATTGGGTATATTCATTTTATTTTAGCTTTCAATGAGTCATAATCTTAAAATAAACTAATAGTAACGAACATTACTATTTAGGTATAAATAAAACTACAAGTCAGCTACGTGAATTGCCTTTATTACGCTCAATAGGTTTACTAGGCCAATTTTATAAACGTTTCAACTCGATCCAGACTGTTGTTTTACGTAAGGGTACCCGAATTACGATTTAATTGATCAAGAATGCAAAACCTTTTTAGAAATTATTCAGCCTATTAGTCTTTGCCCCAATATAATGAATGAGGATTTTATACCTACCAAGTATACATTTTTTTACCGATTTGTAATATGACTAATAGACAATATGCGTTAATACAAAAAACTGTATATTATTATAAAAACATACATATGTTGTAACGAACTGCTTTTGACACTGTCACTTATTATGTACTCGATTTCAAGACTTTAAAATGGTCCATTGTAACATTTGGTCCAATACACAGGAACCTCTTAGGAGGTGTTGGTTGATGCCAGTAAGCAGGGCTCCCTCGCGTGCCCTTGCTCTGGCCAGACGGCCGAGTCCATTGACCTCTTGTCTGTTTACCTAATGCAATGGATCATACTATGAGCACGTTGAACATTCTCATGTTTTGGGCATATTCAGTGAGGAATCATGAATTTGTACACATTATTTACAAGTTCGCGTTTTAAAGTTTTTACGAATCTTTATATGAAATATCCAACAATAAGCTATAATTTTCTTTCTATTGGAAAATAAAATATCTACATACGCAAACTTCTGTTCGTAAACTGCAGTCAAGTTGTCAAAGATCATAAAGAGACTAAATTAATACGATAATTTCTTTGTTATTCAAAATTCCGTTTTATAATCCAGTATCTGCATAACCTGTTATTTTAGACATTTTTGTAACATAACCTGTTATTATAAGTTAGAAATTTTATTGATTATTTGGGTTTATAGAGTGCCCTGTTTATTATTTTAATTTTTATATAATTTTACAGAGGAATTGTTACAATAATAAAGTAAAATGAACCATCAACAGAGCTACGTGTATTATAGCATCTGAGTTATGTCTGACCTACTTTCGTAAACGACTGGTGACGCCAGCATACTGTAGTGTACGTGTTTGCCAGCTGTGCCACATTTTGCAGTGGCTTCGATTCCTGCCACGGAATAAATGTGGCACGATAGGTATTGTTCTAGGTTCAGCGTTTTCTGTTTTTTTGTATGCCTAGATTCGCCCGTCAAGTAATCTGACGAGCCTTGTCCGTACCATGATTGAAGTTGACAACATCTGTTGGTACACATTGTTTTAGCTTTCGCTGC
This sequence comes from Marasmarcha lunaedactyla, assembly GCA_923062675.1. Taxonomy (NCBI): domain Eukaryota; kingdom Metazoa; phylum Arthropoda; class Insecta; order Lepidoptera; family Pterophoridae; genus Marasmarcha; species Marasmarcha lunaedactyla. The sequence continues at coordinate 24,076,388 of OV281346.1, forward strand.
ATTTTTTAAATATGAAGAGAGATCCTTACAAAATATTTATTTACAAATGATACCTACATACAGTCTCAACAAAGTAAATCATACTAAAACGGTGGTAATAATTTTCTAACTTTTCAACAGGAAGAGATTGTTGATATTTTCACGTGTGGTATCGTGTGGTTACAACAATGCATCAGTAGGTATCCTACACGAAATAGTATGAATTGGGATTAAACATTTAAATCCATAATTTTAAAACTTGGATTTGTCCTTAGCTTTGCTCTCCCGTGTTTTGTTATGCAACATCGATTCACGACTTTGATGTCACCCTGTATGCGTTTTTGGATATGTAAACCATGCTCGTCTAATTAAGTGGAATAATCTGAACAGAACCAAACAATACTATGAATTTAATAATAGATACAATTTATTATTTTGAAAGATGCTGCAACCACAAATTGTAAAAGGTTTTATAGTCTCTTGATTCCTTCTGATAACTTTGCAAACTTCTAATTTTTCAGCGTATTTGGATTATTGACACATGAAATTGTATTTAGAGTATTACGCAAATTTCACGTTAAGTGCCGAAGTACTTTCCAACCACTGACTTTCAAAAAGTCAGTATTAAAATAGTACAGTACCTTTGTGCCAAGGATAAAGCTATGGTGAAAAACTTGAATATTGCAGCTATCCAATAAGAATGTAGGTTAGATACTTTCACTGAAGCATCTCCCTTTACCTAGCCGCTGTTCGTCATCGCCACACCTGGCGCTTACAGCGCAGGCCCTCGAACAGCGAAGTGGACTCTTTGCAGATTCTTTAAATACCTTTGATTGTTTTACGTTATGCAATGTCGTTACTTAGTCAAAAAGGAAAAATCTATATATAAGTTTGCATTGAATATATAAATGTATAAATTTATTGGTTCTTATAATATTTATATATTTATATAAAAAAATTGAAAATAACAACGAAAGAAATGTAAAATGTATATAATATTGTGTTAATTAGAAATATACTTAATATATATTTATATTTAATTCGTTTACATATTTATAAACAAATAAACTCTAGGACTTCAACAAAAATTCCGTATTCAAATATAATAAAAATGATTATAATAAATTATAATGTACGAATTTAACATTATTTAAATAATAATGATTAACAGAATACTACTAATTGAAATTAACCTACAAAACATAGAACTTAAAGAAATGTAAAAAAAAAAGAAGGAAAAAATATGTGCTTACTTAATAATTGTCCTAATAAATTTTATCTTGTAGTGTACTGTGTATCTTATATGATTACCTACTAAAAATGTGTTAAAATGTTTATATATCTAATATACTATAACTATTTCAGCAATATATGTTTCAAGTTTAAAATAATTCAAAATTATTATAATAAACTCTATAAGCTTAAGACTTTCATCTTTGAACATCTTTGTGATGTCAGACTAACTTTTATAAAACATATTTGTGAATACCCTTCTTGCATTTTTATTAAGTAAACGTTTTTGTTTTTATGTATTTCTGCCTACCTACTTTAAATTGTTTGTTACTTTATAAATACAAAAATATTTCTTACAATATTTTGTACTAGGTAAAATATTGTGTAATACAGAAAGAGTGTTCACTCCTAACACAGGTCTGCGTACCTAAAAGGAGTGTCCTTCAACATTTGTTACTGAACTTTACCTAATAAAGAATTTTTGAATTTTGTGACGAAGTAAATAGGTATCTAAGATTTTCACTGTCTATTATTATGCAAGATTATTAGGTGATTTAAGAAATGCAAACTGAAACTCGCCGTTGTCCATTTTTGTAAGAAGTTTTAATGTTCAAAGATCTATTTTTTAAAACAGTGTATCGTAAAAAACATTGCGCTTTATTCTTCTGTACTAAATATTTTTTTTATAATTTTAAATTACCTAGGTTCCTACTCTTCATAAGTATTGCCAATTATGTGGCGTTCTTTTGTAACTAAACGTTGATGTGATATAGGCTGACAAATTTGTTGAAAACCCCCGTTATTATACTGACTAGATTTAACATTTTTTTAAAGTTTTTACAAACTATGAGGTTTTGCGGAAATTAATATTCTGTAGACTAACGTTGTCCCTAATTTGTTTCAGCGATGCTGCTCTTAGAAAGCGACATGTTTATGGATGCTCTGAATGCTTCCGCCACAAACAAAAAGGAACCGAAAAAGCGAAAACGTCGCACATCTGGTTCTAAAGATGGTAACCCTGCGAATGATGGCTCTCCACCGCACACGCCGAATGCCATCACTAGTCCGACGTCGGAGAGTAAGTCAGTTCCACCTAGATTCTATCAAGACATACTAGAAACTGAAGACAACAAAGAAAAATCCCTTGATACTACAGAAAATGATACTGAAGCAAGCACTAGCACCGAAACCTCAAGTGATACTAAAATAGATGCGACCGAGCCCCACACCCTTACAGTCAACGGCTTGAAAGGTGTTCTTTGTTATCATAAAAGAAAAGGCCCTAAAAAGAGTATCAAATGGAAACCTGACTCTGACTTGGAAGAGGTACAGTACTTTGAACTGGATGAAACTGAACGTGTCAATGTTACAAAAACATTTACAGATATGAAGCACCTCGAAAGAATTAACGAGAGAGAAGCTTTCCAAAAAGCTAGGAACCTTAGTGTTGATGATGTCATGGAAGAAAAAACAACGTGGAGACCGCTGATTCTTATACAAGCCGAAGGACAGATTCAAGTTGAATATGGTAAAAATAGTAAAGAAAAAGATATACAGGCAGCTCGACAGAAAGGAACCTTGCAGCCGCTTTATTTCCACAAGTCAATGATTCCGGATTCGCCGTTTGAACCAGATCCAGAAACCCACATTTATTCCGAGCCCACCATTATTCCTCTAGACGATATCACAGGCAACCAGGACAATATCAGTGACTTCAGAAACATGCCATGGCCTGAGCCCAAGGGTAACGCTCCTCCTGCGTCGACTACAATTAGTGTTCCAAATATGTTCCCGCCCAATATGTCGCAGTTTCCGAATGGTTTTCCACCTGCTCAGTTCCCAGGAGTGCCCGGGTTTCAACAACCAATGGTTCCTACTGAATGGCCCAATGGAATGCCGCCTATGATGTCTAACGGCATGGGAGCTCCCATGGCACCGGGCGGCTTTGTCCCTGGAGCAATGCCGCCAGGCATGATCCCTCCGGACGGCAACATGATGATGGGCCCAGGTTCGGTTCCAGAAATGTTTCCTCCAAATGCAATGTTTCCAATGCCAGACGGTTTTAATATGCAACAAAACATTTTTCCTATGGAGTTCAATATGGGCGGGCCTCAAGGCCCACCAGGTCCCGAAGGATTCCCGGGGCCCCAGAACTACCGGGGACCCCCGCGAGGCCGCGGTGGTGGTCACTGGCGCGGCAAGACCGGTGGCAACTGGGAAGGCGGCAACCAGCGCGGGCGCGGCGGTGGTCCTGCGCGCGGTGGCCCGGGTAGGAAAAACGTGTGTATATATTTTCAAAGAAAAGGTTCATGTAGGCAAGGTGATAAATGTACTTTCTTGCATCCTGGTGTAAATTGTCCTTATTAGTTAAGACTCTCAAATGTTAAATGTAAATATGTGCCTACCTTATTATTATATTTTATTTTATAGGGAGTTTGATACTCAAATAAAGACTGCTTTAATTAAGTTTTAAATGTAAATATTGTAAATAAGGTATTAGTACAGAAGTAAATAAAAGAAGTTTTACTATATATATAAACGAGTGTTATTTTGCCTTAAATATAAAAATTTTGCGTCCGGTATGTTCACATTGGTTATGGTATTCGTTGGCGTATGGTTCACATTGACCATCGCAAGGTGCCGTGAACACAGTATTCACTATAGAAATACGTTTACCTACGTTGAATGCCATTCGACATGCAGAGTTGTCGGGTTATTTCTATTATCACCGAATTTACCAACCTTCTTATTTTTAGGTATGGGCAAAAAGTTCAGTTTTTCTAAGGGTGTTACCACGCCAATCGATCGATGGTAGAATGGAACAGTCGACGTCGATCGATAGTTTCTACTAGACCAATCGATCGATGGTAGAATGGAATAGTCGATGTCAATGGGTAGTTTCTACTAGACGAATCGATCGATCGATTGCTGTGGTTACCACAGCCTAATAACACACGCCCTAATAAGAAATAATAATAAAATATCACTTTATTCTGAATTAACTTACCATTATTTCCCGACTGCATTTTATGCAAAGGATTGCACAATCTTAAGGTTTTTGTTTCGATGACTTGAAAATATAGTTTGATGCAAAAAAGCCCTAGCCCTGACATCCTGCTGAGTTCACGCAACTATGAAATCCCACCGTTTTCATCGCAATAAAAACCTCAGGGTATGCGAGTTCTAACTCAGCAAACTATTTGGCGTTGCCACATGAGTAGATAAACGGAACAGAGACAAAGCTTCATACAATCGCACGAATCGGTTGCACTACTACAAGCACGCGAGGCATGTGTGCGTGACCACTGGCCGCTTGTCGCGTACGTGGCGAGACTTGTCAAAAGGCACAGCCAGTTGACAATCTCAGGGTCATTGCGACACACGTTGTTTTGTTAGTGCAAGTTTAAATATTTTAATGTAAGTAGTATTTATATTATTTGTAATGGTTGTTTACTGTACTGTGTTTATGAGTAATACTAGAAAAAATAAAATTGAATTGCTCGAGCATGTTTAGTAAATTTTTCGATCTTGTAATAAATATTGTCAATATTTGCAAAACGTATTAAAGATTGTAAATTTGATATGCCATGTGAGTGTTTCTCTTTAGCCATATGATTTGATGACACGTATCTGTGTCTTCAGCCATGCGGAAAAAAAAAACAGTATTTTGACCATTTTTTACATGTTCAACGCTTGAATACTTTTAGTTTACATTGGAAATCTATCGTGAACGGCCAGGCACATTATTTTAAGTGATAAGAAGTGGCCAAATAAGTGTAATTCTGGAAATGGAGGGTAAGTGATTTTTTAATACAGGTGTGCTAAACCTTTTCGACTAATTTAATAAATAAATAAATATATATTTCTAACACCACATTACCTAGCCCAAGTTAAGTATCATTAAGAACTTGTGTTATGGATACTAGATAACGGATAAATAAACTTAAGAAATATATTAACACACATAGACATTTTTTTTTTCATTTATAAATATTAGAAATAAACTTAAATAAACGTAAATACACATCCATGACTAGAAAGCAAATATCATAAAATAGATATCTGCTCCTACCAGGATTCGAACCCGGGACCTCTGGCATGGAAGGCAAGGGTACTTACCTCCACTTCAAACAGGCCGTATTAATGTAGACGGTGAATCATCGACGCATTTAAATTTTATTCTTATAAAAAATAAATAATATTTTAATATATGTGAGTGTAGTGGTAAAGAAATATGTGTGATTCTAGGCATTTATTAAAATACCCACCTAAACTTCTTTTGTAATTTTCTTAATGTGTTTCTTGAGTGGTTTTGTCAAGATGTAGTATGGGTACTAATAACTTTGCGGATTAATCTGTATTTCTCCTTGTGTTACTCTATGTACTGTGTTAATTTGGAGTTGAATTGTTATTATTTCTTTTTTATGTGTGTTGGATTTAGAGATTAGGTTTGTAAACATATAAATAAAATTAATCACACACTCACTTTAGTACTGTGTAAGTTAGATAGAAGTTCAAGATTGGTGTATAGTTTTATAATCATTATTATGTATATTTTTAAATGTTAGTTAATAAGTTAAACATTGTAACGGAAGAGCGGAGTCTCCTGGCACAGGCCTTCTTGGCTTAAAAGGTGACTCCAGCCACAGTTGATGTAATATAAACTTTTTGCTGAATAAATTTTATTATTATTATTATTTGAGATTTGCTGATGACACTACTATTCGCAATTAAAAACGCCTGAAGACCCCACTACAATGATAAAAGACCTTGCGACTGAGAGTGAGAAAGTAGGTTGATAACTAAATCCAGAAAAAACTAGAGTTACGACAGTGGGAAACAAAGAGATGATACACTTAGGAAACACAGAAATTAACTACACCGATGATTACATCTATCTAGGACAACTTATAACTCAAAAATAATCTATGCGTCAAGAAGCTAATAGAAGAATAACGAACAGCTGGAAGAGGTATTGGATTTTGAAAGAGGCTATGAAAGACAATTATTTGCATATTAATGTATAAAGAAAACTTTTCAATACTTGTAGACTAGCAACTTGCCAATACGCTATGGAGAGGAGTATGCTGAATATCAAAAGAGCAGATAGACTTAAAAACTGTGTAATCAGGAATAAAAGAAAAACAGTAGATGTAACAAAAAAAATTAGAAGAGTCAAGTGGTGATGGGCAGGGCACATGTATAGAGGTTACGACAAATGAAGTAAGAAAGTGACAAGATGGTATCCTTGGGAAAGGGTAAAAGGAAAAGAGGAAGACCGCAAAAAAGATAGGATGACGATTTAAGGGAAGTGGCAGGAGTTATGTGGAACAAAGTGGCGTTTGCCTATTGGCAAACAAATCTTCAAGTAATAAAGAAAGTGCAAATACTAGAATAAGTTATTTTTTTTGTTTTAAATTTTATTTTTGCTTTACAATATTGTTATTAGGTTAAGTCGATCTAAATAAGGCTATATTATTATTGTATCGACGGTTGAAAGGCTAATTGATCTAAGTGACATTTTGTAAAACTTGCAGGAGGATGGATTAAAGATTTTATTTTGGAAAAAAAATATCATAAATAAATAACTGTTTAATAGACTTATTTATTTAATACAGTATATCCCTTAAGCAAGGAAGTTTTTTAACCTATTACCGTTGATTATTGTGTATTATTTTAGAAAAATGTTGGTTAGCCCAAAATGCATCAAATTTAGTTATTTTTTGAGAAAGGAAAAATGGTTCAAGTGCCTATCGTAAATAAAATAGCTGAAAGAAAACTGGCATAGACTTGGGATAAAAAAATAAGAGAGAAAACTAATTTAGCGCCAAGTCAACCTGACAGTTGAATATGCCCAATGAGCCTTAGCACTATGATGGTGTTGCACCAGAGTGAAGTAGTTTGATGTATATGCCCATTAGAAGGACTGTAGGTTGAAACAAAATGAACCCTTACTAGATTATAGTAGAAATTGATGCTTCATTATTCATCATTATTCAGAATCGTCCATTAGATATTTTTGAGTTTGGTATATCACTAAGTACAATTTTGGACAGTGTCCTGTATATTTTTTTTAATTATTATAAATGACAGACTCGACTTCTTCGTATAATCTGTCTGTTGTACCAATGTCTTCACCTACGAAATATTATCCAAACTGTAAACCATCCCTAATAGATTTAATATTTATTTCCGAACTTAGTCGCCTGTCATGGTCAAACCTCAGCTCCTTTTTCATATCATGATTAAGTATTTGTAAGTTACAAACTACGACCTCAAGTAAAGCATAAAGTTTTACCATCTGTCAGTTCACCTTTCTCTTTTGTACCAACTACGGAAGAGGTGGTAAAAAAAGTAATTCAAAACATTTCAACCAAATCTATTGAAGGTGACAGCTTAAGCTTGGACATGATATTACCAGTACTACACGAGATTGCAAGTTTTATTACTCATATAATAAACTTTTCCCTTCCAACAATGTATTTCCAACTGAGTGGAAAAATCCTCTTGCTATCCCACTTCCTAAAACATCAAACCCTTCTTCATATTCCCAGTACCAATCCATCCTATTCTTCTAGCTCCATCTAATCCTTCCTATCCTATCTAAAGTTTTGGAGTCTCTAGTTCACATGCAGTTACACAAGTAGATACCTTACCATCAACAATCGCCTTTGCTCTTAAGCCCTCCGTTGGCGCACTGTTGAACATCACTGAAGATATCAGACAGGCTATGGACGATACTAAGCTCACTATTAACATTCTTGGACTCAGGCTGTGCATTTAACTCGGTAGATTTTGATACTATGCATCAATATCTTTTTGCTCTAAATATTTCTTCTGATCTAATAGAATGATTTCAATCCTACCTATATGGCCGCCGGAAGATCAAGGATGCATCATCCAGTTGGTCTACTCTCACTACTGGTGTACCCCAGAGTGGCGTATTATCACCATTACTTTTTTCTATATTTACAAACAACATCTCAAAAGTCATCAAATATTCACTTACATGCTGATGACTTACAATATGACTTACTTGACGGCCTGTTTGGTATGGAGGTAAGTAGCCTTGCCTTCCATGCCAGAGGTCCCGGGTTCGAATCCTGGTAGGGGCAGATATTTTATCATATTTGCTTTCTAGTCATGGATGTGTATGTATGTTTATTTAAGTTTATTTCTAATATTTATATATATATATATATATATATATATAAAAATATCTAAGTGTGTTTATATATTTCTTAAGTTTATTTATCCGTTATCTAGTATCCATAACACAAGTTCTTTAATGATACTTAATTTGGGCTAGATAATGTGGTGTGATTGTTAGAAATATTTATTTGTTAGAAATATTTATTTATTTGATATATCGCCATTTTTTCGCTATCTGAGGCAGAAAACGCTATTCAAAAGCTTAATATGGATTTGTCCGCCGTGCAGACTTGGGCCAAATGTTTTGGCTTCCTCATTTATTCTGCCAAATCACAAACTTTGATAATTGGTAGTAAGAGACTTAGACGGACGTTGAACTTTTATAAGGTACCATAATAGTATAAGTATAATAGTAATATATAGTAATATAATAGTATTAGTAATAAGGTCTTTTTATTTTGGTCTTAGGAAATATGATCACGTGTCGCATTACGGCGAAATCTGTTAAAGAGGCTCCCTATACGATGTCGTCATGAATTACATATATTAACACTGCTGTATAATATCCTTAACGACCATATGAGTTCCACCTACCTGCGCTCCCGTTTCCAACCTCTATCTCCTGGCACGCGCTCAATGCAGTCGTGTCATACCAAAACACTTGCCTGTCCAAAAAGTAAAAATAAGTTCAGATTTGAGTCTTTTACAGGCCGAGCTATTCTTTTGTGGAATAAGCTGCCGAGGGACATACAAAATAGCCCCACAGTTTGTATCTTTAAAAGAAGATTAAAAGAACATCTTATCTCAAGTTAACAATCTCCATGTCACCTCTGTACATTATATGTATTAAGTATGTATGTAAAATATGTATGTATAATCTGTGTGTATCATATATCTGTAGGTTTTCTTTGTAATTACCTATAAGTATGAGTGAATTTAGTTTTTTTTTAAATTATGTAAATCTTATAATATCTTTTTTATTTTTGGTTTTATAGACTATTACTTTGTCTTTATTACTTGGTTAACTTTGGTTTTATTACTTGCACCTTTGTCAGCTACTTTTGTAATTTTGTAATTCTTTTGAATTATCTGGGTTGGCTGGAAAGATCTCTTTTAGAGTTAAGTCGACCTTTGCTAAATAATTAACTTATTTTTGTACCTAGTTCTTAAGGTTTGATTTGCGATGTATATATATATATATATATATATATATATATGATGTTCAAGATGTTGATCTTATATGTCTTGGAACAAGGTATTAGGTAAGGTGGTATATCACCCTAAGCCTAGGTACAGAGAGCACGCCATAAATTGAACTTAGTTCCAAGCGACTAAGGAGTAGCTATTCTCATTAATTTATTGGACGGCCTATGTATTAAACCCTGTTCGATAAAATGATGGAAATGCTAATTTTACAAATACTGAATTTCATCAAAATGTTTCAGCCTCCATAACACTAATGATATAGTAAGGTCAAAATAGCCGAAGTGACATTACTCATTATCCTTAATAGAGACTAAATGAGTCAAGAGACATCAGCTTACAACATTAGCTTTTTGTTTTGGTTTAATGCAAAATAGGCCAAACGACAGAACAACAGCCATGATGAAAAAGCTAAATGCCTTAATCGACACACGTTATAAAAAATTTAAAAATCAAAATAGCTTAAGTCATCGTGTCGAAAAATTTGTCTAATTTTGTGTCGTATAGATTTATGAGCTTAGAAATGAGGCCTGTTTTCCTGTGGGTGCTAAGCGCCAAAAAAGTTGTCAAAATCATTTGAAACCGAATTTGCTGATTCCAAATATGTATATAACTCAATATCGCAAAAATGTCGCTTAGACCAATTAGCCTTTCAACCGTCGATATTATTTAGGTACCTATTTGATAAATATTTTATAAAATAGGCATATTATTATTTTAAAATGGTTTCAGTGTATTATTATATTTCGTCGCTTCATTCTTCAGATAGTATATAATTAAACAGGTATAAATAAAACACTTTTTACCGGATATTATCGCGTATATTTTAGTTAATTTTAAAATTATTTCGACGTTTCGGCATCTTTGCAGTTGCCGTGGTCACGATAGACTAAGGTGTTGTTCATCTATTGCCAGTAATAAAAACTACATGATTGTCAATACATATTAACGCCATCTGTTTCTCAGTCTTCTCGCATAACGTCCTGGATTGACACAAAAGGCACTGACTGTGTCCTGAGTTTGCAGTCTAACAGTTTGCTGGTTTTTCATTTTGATGTTTTTAAGTATTGGATCCCATGTTGATGAAAGTTTCCAACCATCTTCTCTATTGAAATTTGGATGTTTTTTAATTTCAATAGTTTTTCTGATCATCCTAGGTATAAAATGTTTCTCTTTTGCTAGGATCTTCACGGTATCAAATCTTAAATAATGGTTGGGCTTGTCTATAGAATGTTCACAAACTGCAGATTTTGAGGTTCGTTTATTTTTAACATCAGAGATGTGTTCTTTAATGCGAGTTGACACATTTCGTTTGGTTTGACCGATATAAGAGAGCCCGCAGTCACAGTCAATTTTATAAACGCCTGGATCTTGTAAAGGGATGCTTGATTTTATTGGACGAAGATGCTGGCTTATCTTTGAGTGCGGCTTGTAGATAGTTTTGATTGAAGCTCGCCGAAGAATGCCTCCTATCTTGTCAGTAACACCCTTTATATAAGGCAGGAATGCTGGTCTTCGTTCAACTGTGAGTGGCTTTACGCGGTTTCTGCGACGGCGACGCGGTGTTTTTAAATCGTTATCCCGCAGCACTTTAACCAGGTGGTTGAGTTCCTCATTAATGTGTTGGGGATCGCAGATTCCATGTGCTCTCTGAAACAAAGAGTTGCCTACGGCAGATAATTGGCTCGGGTGGTGATGGGATTTCCCATTTAGATATCGGTCAGTGTGGGTGGGTTTCCTATAAACAGTATGGCTAAGTGTACCATCAGGATTTCTTTGTATTAAGACATCTAAGAAAGCTAATTTGTTCTCCTGCTCCAATTCCATAGTGAATTTAATTTTAGAATTAAGGGAATTGAGGTGGTTTAGGAATGCAGTCACTTCATGCTTAGGTAATATAGTGTAGGTGTCGTCAACGTACCTCTTGTATATCTTCGGCACAACAGGTGCCATTCGGAGCGCTTGCTCCTCGAAGTTCTCCATGTAAATGTCAGCTACAACAGGTGACACCGGAGACCCCATGGCAACACCATCAATTTGAATGTAGTAATTGTTATTCCACATGAAGTAGCCAGATGTTAAACATAGCTCTAATAGTTCTGCATATTCCTCGGGCAAGTTTGACTCACTTAGCTTCCTTTTTACTATATCAATGCAGTCTCTAACAGGTAGTGAGGTGAATAGAGACGACACATCAAAGCTAACCATAGTTTCATTCTTAGTTAACTTGAGATTTTTAAGGTCACTAACAAAATGGTAAGAATCCTTTACATATGCACTTGTCAATGTTTGTTTTGACACAGTCAAAACAAACATTGGAAACAAATGTTATAAAAGTTTTATCGAAGGGCTTAAATTTTGCACCAACTCCGTCTAGAATACCGGTAGAAGACATAATCTGTCGCGTAGAAGACTGTCTTTTCACAAACAAACTTTCAAAGGAAGATTCTGAAAGTATACGGCAAGATATCTCCGGCGTATTAAGACGCAATAGTCTACCGAAATCGAATCTTTCCAGAGAAGAACGCCTTGCATTGAAGACCTTACGCAATAATGACGAGTTAACAGTTCTTCGTGCAGATAAAGGAAATGCTACCGTAGTGATGGATACATCTGAATATAACGAAAAAATCTTGGAGTTGTTAGCGGATAAAAACACATACAAAATGGTGAATTACGACCCCACCAACAGGATTATGAAGAAAACATCCACTTTAATACAAAAACACAAAGATTTGTTACATTTAGATGTGAAAACGTTAACACCAGCAAGTGCAAAACCACCAAAATTGTATGGGTTACCAAAAATACACAAAGCTAAAGTACCTTTGAGACCTATTGTGAGCCAGCTAGACACACCAACTTACAAGCTGGCCCAGCACTTAGCAATTGTGCTCTCACAACTGCGAGGAAAGACAAGTGCATATGTAAAGGATTGTTACCATTTTGTTAGTGACCTTAAAAATCTCAAGTTAACTAACAATGAAACTATGGTTAGCTTTGATGTGTCGTCTCTATTCACCTCACTACCTGTTAGAGACTGCATTGATATAGTAAAAAGGAAGCTAAGTGAGTCAAACTTGCCCGAGGAATATGCAGAACTATTAGAGCTATGTTTAACATCTGGCTACTTCATGTGGAATAACAATTACTACATTCAAATTGATGGTGTTGCCATGGGGTCTCCGGTGTCACCTGTTGTAGCTGACATTTACATGGAGAACTTCGAGGAGCAAGCGCTCCGAATGGCACCTGTTGTGCCGAAGATATACAAGAGGTACGTTGACGACACCTACACTATATTACCTAAGCATGAAGTGACTGCATTCCTAAACCACCTCAATTCCCTTAATTCTAAAATTAAATTCACTATGGAATTGGAGCAGGAGAACAAATTAGCTTTCTTAGATGTCTTAATACAAAGAAATCCTGATGGTACACTTAGCCATACTGTTTATAGGAAACCCACCCACACTGACCGATATCTAAATGGGAAATCCCATCACCACCCGAGCCAATTATCTGCCATAGGCAACTCTTTGTTTCAGAGAGCACATGGAATCTGCGATCCCCAACACATTAATGAGGAACTCAACCACCTGGTTAAAGTGCTGCGGGATAACGATTTAAAAACACCGCGTCGCCGTCGCAGAAACCGCGTAAAGCCACTCACAGTTGAACGAAGACCAGCATTCCTGCCTTATATAAAGGGTGTTACTGACAAGATAGGAGGCATTCTTCGGCGAGCTTCAATCAAAACTATCTACAAGCCGCACTCAAAGATAAGCCAGCATCTTCGTCCAATAAAATCAAGCATCCCTTTACAAGATCCAGGCGTTTATAAAATCGACTGTGACTGCGGGCTCTCTTATATCGGTCATACCAAACGAAATGTGTCAACTCGCATTAAAGAACACATCTCTGATGTTAAAAATAAACGAACCTCAAAATCTGCAGTTTGTGAACATTCCATAGACAAGCCCAACCATTATTTAAGATTTGATACCGTGAAGATCCTAGCAAAAGAGAAACATTTTATACCTAGGATGATCAGAGAAACTATTGAAATTAAAAAACATCCAAATTTCAATAGAGAAGATGGTTGGAAACTTTCATCAACATGGGATCCAATACTTAAAAACATCAAAATGAAAAACCAGCAAACTGTTAGACTGCAAACTCAGGACACAGTCAGTGCCTTTTGTGTCAATCCAGGACGTTATGCGAGAAGACTGAGAAACAGATGGCGTTAATATGTATTGACAATCATGTAGTTTTTGTTACTGGCAATAGATGAACAACACCTTAGTCTATCGTGACCACGGCAACTGCAAAGATGCCGAAACGTCGAAATAATTTTAAAATTAACTAAAATATACGCGATAATATCCGGTAAAAAGTGTTTTATTTAAAGTATGTATCGTGAAAACTTAAGAAAAGTGTTAATTAAACAGGTAGTTTTAAGGTACTTCGCACAGCTTTAGAGTATGTCATTTGACTTATTCAAAAAACTTCCGTCTGTTTACTAGATCAACCCCGGTCCCGGCAAGTCTTCATTCTTTTTTCGTGCGTGGTAACAAGCACACGTCTTATACCAGTAACTTAATAGTTTAATATTAAATATGTTGTAAAAGTTTGAACATTAGAACAAAAAATACAGAATAAACGAAAGCGACTCGTTATTTCTTCCGATGAGGTAAGCCATTTTATGTTTTTTCATAAGTAATCGCGGGTATCTATAAACAATAATTTCGCTTTGTTGAAAAGATGCAGAAAACACGTGTTATTTATAATAGATATATCACGTTATCCGCATAAATTACTGGTATTCTTCTACCTGATGTTTTTTATTATAAACTAAAATTTTGCTTTATCGAAAATATGTAGAAAACACGTGTTATCTATAATAGATATATCACGTTATCCGCATAAGTTACTGGTAGTCTTCTACCTGATGTTTTTATTATAAACTAAAACTTCGCTTTGTCGAAAAGATGCAGGAAGTACGTGTGTCTATAATAGATATATCACGTTACCTGCATAAATTACTGATAGTCTTCTACCTAATGTTTATTATTATAAACTATCTTTGTCAAAAAGATGCAGAAAAAACGTGTAATCTATAATAGATATATCACGCTATCTGCAAAAATTCCTAGTAGTCTTCTACCTATGTTCATATGTTTATTATTATAAAGTATAATTTCGCTTTGTCGAAAAGATGCAGAAAATACGTGTCATCTATAATAGATATATCACGCTATCTGCAAAAAATCCTGGTAGTCTTCTACCTGATGTTTATTATTAAAAACTTAAATTTCGCTTTGTGGAAAAGATGCAGAAAATACGTGTAATCTATAATAGATATCACGAAATAAATGAAGCGTAATTTTTGTTTATATTTTTTATTTCTATTAATCAAAATAATCACCCATGCAATCAATGCATCTTTGCCACCGCATTGGTAGCTTATTGATGCCTTTCTTGAAGAATTCAGCTGGACGGGAGGCAACAAATTCTTCAAAGGCATTTTGTACTGCCTCTCGGGTATTGAATTTTTTTCCCGCCAAGAAGTTATCCAAATTCTGGAAAAAGTAGAAGTCTGTAGGCGCAAGGTCTGGTGAGTACGACGGATGACGGAGAACTTCCAACCCCAACTCTTGTAGCTTGGAGACCGTCTGCTGTGCAGTATGAGGTCGCGCGTTGTCGTGCAGGAGCAGTGGAGCCGAACGATTGACCAAAGCTGGTTGGAGACGTGCGAGCTTCTCCATCATTGTGTTCAGTTCTTCACAGTACACATCTGCAGTAATGCTTGTCCCGTTTGGCAAGAAGCTGTGATGAATTACACCCGCCTTAGACCACCAAACAGTGACCATCACTTTTCTAGGGGTAAGTTTTCGTTTAGGGCATTGTTTGGGTGCTGAACCAGGGTCCAACCAACTTGCTGAGCGCTTACGATTGTCAAACAGGATCCATTTCTCGTCACAAGTAACAATGCGGTTCAGAATTCCTTCATTTGTATGCCTGCTGAGCAGTGCAAGGCACGTCTCCACGCGTACTTCGCGCTGGCGGTTATTGAGTTCGTGGGGTACCCATTTGTCAAGCTTTTTTACCTTGCCAATTTGACGCAAATGGACCAATATTGTTTTGATGCTAACGTTGAAAGCTGCTGCTAATTCAGCCGTGGATTGAGTTTCATCAGCTTCCACAATTACCTTTAATTCGTCATTGTCGACCAAAGTTTTCGGACGACCATGGGGTTCATTTTTCAGGTCAAAATTTCCAGAACGGAAGCGGGTAAACCAATAACGGGTGGTGCGTTCGTTTGTAGTGTTCGCTCCGTAAACGTCGTTGGTGTTGCGTGCCGCTTGTGCCGCTTTGCTGCCACGACGGTACTCATACTCCATAATTACTCGAATTTTTAACCTATCCATGATGACGAAAAATGTTCGAATGCGTTGAAAACAAAACACTAACTATTAAACAAATGACGATTTTAGAAAAATAATTCCATGTTTGTCAAATAAAATTAATGTGAAATTAGAATTATCAGTCAAAAAAGAAAATATTTTCATTTGAAATGGCCAGTACGGCAAAACGGCAGTTTCATAGGTTAAGACCTATTATATCACGCTATCTGCAAAAAATTCCTGGTAGTCTTCTACCTGATGTTTATCATTATAAACTATAATTTCGCTTAGTCGAAAAGATGCAGGAAGTACGTGTAATCTATAATAGATCTATCACGTTATCCGCAAAAATTACTGGTAGTCTTCTACCTGATGTTTTCTATTCCGATTAATGCTGTATATTACTCGTATTGTTATTTTTGACTTTTTTTTCAACAATGTTTAAATATTTTAATACGAATACAGAAAATTCGTGTAGTCTAAAAGAGATTTAACACGATATCTGTATTCTATTATTTCTATTTTTTTTTTCAAATCTGAAATTTGTCATTATAATTATTTAAATATAATGATGAACCCAGCGGACGAATCTCTGGCTAGCCATTTCGGTTAGCGCAATACCTCAGTTCTCTATGTAGACGCTCCCTAATCTGGCATCGTCGACCTCCGAGAATGAACTGGGCCAGTCGGGAGAATTATTTCCGACATAGATCCAGAGATTCTTTCTAACCTCGGGGCTTAAGGGGCTCCAGTTATGGAATAACCGATGTAAATAGGGGGATGAACTTACTTCTTGAAAAAGGAGATAATTAAGTGTTAAAAATTAAAAAAAAAAATTAATAATAGTAATAATAATCAAAAAGTACAGCGAAGCTATCTAAGTACTCCCCAAACATCGACAGGCAACCCGTCAACCCAGTTGGGAAACTGGATGGGACCTCCTCGTTACCCGTCCAACAGGGGGGGGGCGGGGGGTGACGTCAATGGAAAGTGCTAGTGCCTCCACTTTGGCGTCCACATTTGAATTCGGCGTTCAACGCAAAATTTTACCAGTCTGGGACTCGTGCACCGAATCAACCATAATTCAGGTATACGCAGGTAGAAACCATTACTTTTACGATTATTGGCCTAAAATAACAAATAATGAAATGATTTTAAAATGGATAAATAATAATGATGATAATTTTAATTCCAATGATAAAATCACACCAGTTTTTACTCCCGAACATATTTTGTCGCATAGTGAAAAACTAAATATGATAATAGCAATTAATAAATTGTTACACTTAGAGGCTATAAAACCTCGTTATACCTCAAGTGACCAGTTTGGGTCAAACAAATATAATAAATAAATATTTTGCGCGCCGAAACTTAACGGCGAAAAACGGTTCGTACTAAACAAAAAAAAAAACAAAAAAAAATAATAAAATTATAAAATTTTGTAGAAAAAGAACACTTTAAAATGGAATCTTATAAAACAGCTTCTAAATAATGGTTTCTTAGCTAACATATAAGAAAGATCATACCTACTCGTACCTACCTTAATTACAAAAAATACCTACGTTTTGACTTTCAAGAAAACGATATGTTTGAGCCAATCACATACGAGTTTACGGCCATGCCGTATGGATTATCCATTGCTCCGGGAGTAAATTCACTTGTTGTGAATTTGGACAAAAATCGACTAGTACCGACAAAGTCAGTAACATTTTTACGCTTTATGTTTAACATCGAACAGATGTCTATTTCTTTACCTGACGATAAGCGTTATAATAATAAACAAATTTATGAAACTTCAAATATGCTCGATACGAGATTTTGCCTAACATATAGGTATACTGGTCGCAGCCTGTCTAGCTACAAAATAAGTACAACTACGAGGCAAAAATTAAACTCCCTAAATTACTGTTAAAAGATTTATGCCCCTCTGCACTAAACTCTATAAAGCATAGACTTTATTAGGTAACGCCTAAACTAAGTCACACATAAGCGTCGACTTACTCTGCGTTGCTCTGCACTAACCAGTTTACGTTAAGTGACTCCTAGAACGATCGTTGCCTAACAAAGCGAACGAAAGAACGCAAAAGTCTATTTTGTCTTTGATTTTGATATATGATTTGATTTTTCTTGTCACTTGTCCTGCCTGACGGTTTATTTAACCTTCCTATACCCGCGCGTTGGTCTGTGAGACCAACGAAGTAAATTTTTGTATTTATTTCTTCTTTCTTATATGCTAGAGGTTTGCTCTTTTTGTTAGCTGCATGATTTGTTGCTGCGATCGTATACGGCGCCAATTGGTCTGTGAGACCAACGCGGGTACAGTTGAAACTTTTTGTGTTAGTAATAATTTCTGTTTTATTGATTTTGATATCATATTGTGTTATTTAGCATAATTTAATTATCTTTTATTATTTTTAGGACTTAGTTTACGACAAGATCATCAAATAAGTTTGTTGTTGGATGACGATATTTCGGATTCTGAGTATGAACATCAAAATGACAGTGAGGTGGAGGATTTTAAGAAGACCAGCTGTCAATTCTTCTTTGCCAAGACTGATAAAGCTAAGTCTTCTGAAATATGTATATTAGATGGTCCAGAATTCTCAGTAACAGCTGGGCGTTGTGCATACTGCCCATCAAAAAAGAATCGTAGGATGCGGTACATCGGCGCTAAATACAGATTTAGACATCTTTTATAGTAACATAAACAAATATAAAAAAGGAATTGTAACTATATTGAAAGAACATGAATTTCATCAACATTAACGTTAAATATAATAAGTACTTATTGTTAAATTTACAAATATAATACACTTTGTACTGTATTTTTATCTTTGCTTTTTGTTTTTATATTTTCTTTTCGTGTGATTGTCGTGAAACAATAATAATGTTCAATCATCTGTGGATCATGTCATTGGGATGTATGTAATAATATCTAATTTATACTGTTAAAAAAAATTAGGTACGTAATGTTGTGTTTGTGATCACCTTATGTTTATTAAAATAAAAATAAAATAAATGCAAAGCCTTTCCGCCATTCTTGGCCGTCAAAAGACTTTCTCGAACAGGAATTCAGGAAAAAGCCGTTAGTGTTATAATTTTATCCAAAATGTATTATATATTTTAAGTATGATTGCGTTGTATAATACAAACTGTAAAAAATAAAAGTACTGTAATGACATTATTATGAAAAAGCATATGATTGCGCCATTTTGTTTTGTGGCAATATTTGAAAAGGGTATAGGGTTGCCAATAGGGCATACAATATTCGCCCTAAAAAAAGGATTCAAGTTTTATGACTACCACTATTTACTTGCATTATTCGAATAATCCGAATTCGTCAAATATTAAAAAAAAAACAGATTATCAATACAATATGTCACATTTTATTCTTCAGGCAAAAACCATCTGTCGATTGAAAAATCAGCCGTAATTATTCATTGGACAAATGTCAAATCTCGCAATTATAATAGCAAAAACAAAAAATAAATTAATTAAATGTTGATATTTCATTTCCTAAGTTGCAAATTGAAAATGTTAATAGACTGCTAGAATAATAAAATTCCAATAACAAACAAGAAGAATAATTAACTATGATACCTTAGCAGAAATATGGTCTACGGTAAACTGTACGGTACTTTTCTTTAGATTTTTTCGAAATGTAGTATTATTATTAAGTTCCAGATTCGTTTATTAAATCACATCAAGAGGTGTTAAAATGTTTAGTGACGGACGCATTTAGGGTGCAAACTTGAGGTAAATTGAAATTAAGTCCTGGCAACACTGAAAGATCATTCGCTCCTGCCTTTTGCGTTTTGAATATCTACTTTCGATTTGTTTTCATTTTTACGACTAGTTTTCGAAATGGAGTCTGCGATCTCTGCTTCACATGATGACCCTTACTACGGATTCCGAACCATCCATAAACGACCACTTTCGCATGAACTTGGACCCGATTTCTCAGCCCACGACAACCTGCGCATGAACATGGATAATTCGCAGCCACATTTACGCTGTGTGAACTGTAGTCGAGACGTTCCACAACGTAGACGGCACTCGCTTATTTAAATGTTGATAGTGTATGATGCTGAATTTATTGTAATTAATTTTTTTTTTTCACACGCTGGATTCCATTAAATATATATATATATATAGTCATTAAAATTTACACTTATTCAATAATATTATGTATTTTGGAATAGGTTTCCTAAAACAAATAAGTCATTTCTGAATTAAAAATTAAATGTCCACCTCATAGCCAACAGATGTATGAGAAACGGCAGGAAGCCTTTACTATTATGGTATGCTCTGCTTGTTTTTAGTGAGCTTGATTACATATTATTTTATTCCTTGCCAACTAATAGTCTATAAGAGTTGACAGTTTATTTTTGTTTATTAAAAAAAAATTATTAATTTATATATGTAAATAGTTCCTATATTTCAGAGGTTGTATTGAAATACTGTTAGTTATTCAAAAACATATATTTTTTATATGCTGTGCTTATTTCATTTATGATATCCCCTATTTTAATTATACATATAATAACATTACTATAGGTGTTCTTGAAAAAAAAACAATGAGATTGTGTCCTGAATTTTCTGTCTGTAAGTCCATGCGCGGGTATAGGTGTTACACAATTTGACGCGGGTATAGGAAGGTTAACTGAATATCCCTTCAATCAAAAGTTCAAACGAAGCATAAATATTATTTATTTGAAATAGATATATTTTATTATATCAATACATAATGCAGCTGCTAGTTATAGTGCAAAATGCGAGGTTATTTATTTTATTCTTAAATCAATGAACGAAAATGTCAATATTTACAACGTACCTACTATTTTGGGTCGTTCGAAAACTAATGAGAATAGCATAAAGTATTGTGGGAACTTGTTTAGCTCAAGTTTCTCCAATATACCAACGAACACTGAAGGAAAAGGAATTTTCGCGTTGGAGCTATGATGTTTAATTTTTTTTTCTAAAAGATGACTCCTTCGAAAAATATTAATATAATAAACGTAAAATGTTTCCAACTAGTGTATTCGCATAACTTTTTGAACGACGTGGTACGTTTAAGTTAAGTTCTTTGTTTAAGTTCTTTGCTTAACTTTATGACATGGGATATCGGTGTCCTAAAGTGAGGAATGTCTTAAACATTTAGGCATTGACTTAAGTTAAGTGCAACGCAATTCTTGTTGCTAAGCACGTTGTAGAGACTTAAGTATCAACTAAGGTGCTGTCAAAGTTTAGTGCAGACTGGCATTAATCTGATAGAAAAGTATAAGTAAATACTTATACCATTTCCTGTTCAATTACTTCACAAATTTATAAGATATATATATTGCATTCAGAACAGGCAGGGGCGTAGTATTCCAAACCAACAAATTTTATTGTAAAAAAGAATACCATATCAATTACCTAGAATTACTAGCCGTTTCCTTAGGCTTGAAAAGTTCAGCCGGGGATGAAAGAAATTGTGCAATATTATTACGAATTGATAGTACCACCGCTATTAGTTACGTCAATAGGATGGGTAGTATTCAATTTCCACATTTACATACTCTAACGAGACACATTTGGCTATGGCATTTGGCGAGGATTTTTTGCTTTTTATGGATTTTTGCTTTAACGTTTGTTTGCAAATATGACACATTTGTAACTAGGTATCCTGAACCGGACGCAGTCGCAGTCGATGCGTTTACGATTAATTGGGCCTCTACGTATTTTTAACCATTTCCTCCATTTTCCCATGTCTTAAAATGTGTAAGAAAAATAATTTATTTGAATTGAAACAAAAGATTTAATTAACTCCCATAACAGCTCCAAAGCAAAGCAGTCCAGCCTTACCCTGGGTGCCGCGAGACGCGGCGGGCGGCGATCGCGCGGCGCGGCTCTCCGCCAGAGACCCTGACGTTGAAGCTCGCTTCTCTGGCATCCATGATTATTTGTCAATACAACGTCACGTTGAGGTCATGGTGAGAGTTTTGTACGTTACGTAATACTGATATGTTCAAAAACCTGTTTTATTAGTTTTTTACTTTTTAAATGAGCAATTTAATAAGGGTTGTTCATTCGGTTCATTAAATTCACACCATTCAGCCTTGTCTCTTTTGTTAGGTGAAGATATGGGCTAGGATGAGGCAAATTTTACATGAAGCCTATAAAACTAAACCAACTAAATCGAAGTACACATTTTCTTGGGATCCAAATTTAGTTCTTAATCAGCCTTTCTGTGAAATTGTTATATTACTTTAACCTTAGAAAAAACTACCAAAAAGTTACCGTTACATCGTTAGCCGTATGCACCGGACATAGGGTCCAGATATTAAATTAGAAAATATGGTTTTTGCATCCGTACACATAATCATAATGCCAATCTTTAAAAATAACATAATGATATGTCCTGTATCGACTCTAAAAGATTTTATTTTTTGTGACGAAAAATATTTAAGCTTCGAACTCAGGGCTCTTATTTGTAACATGAAAGGTCAACACATTTGTAACATTTGTCACAGAGCCGCGTCGAGTCAGACGCTAAGTCGGTGGATAAAGCAGACGCTAGGTACGAGCGGCGTTGACATGAGTGTGTTCAGCGCACACAGCACGCGGCACGTGCTCAGTGTAGGTTATCCGAGAAACGCTGGGTGGACCTAAAACTCTCAGGCCTTTACAAAATTTTAGCATAAACCTATATTAGACCCACGAAACGACTTTGCCTTGTCCGTACTCAATAAAGGTACAAACCACTCAATATCTTCCGATAATTAAAATTAAATTATTCTGTTTATTGATTTAATGAATTTGGCAATCACCAAGTGTATAATAAATGCCTAAAGGTTACTGGATTCCTTAATAATGTACTAAAGTAAGGAATTTAATTAATAAACGTATTTAAATAAATTATAATTTAAGATAAGACAAAAGAAAACAAAACTTAAGCTCTAAAAATCTACCAGTTTAATTATATACTATCTGAAGAATGAAGCGACGAAATATAATAGATGATTAAACGAACTTCCAAGTGAAGTTCTATCGCCATTATATGAGCCGCTTCATTCGAAGATAATAAAGGACCCGTCCCATACAAAAGTTTTGTTTTGATCTCTAAAAAATGAAGACTTGCCGGGACCGGGGTTGATCTAGTAAACAGACGGAAGTTTTTTGAATAAGTCAAATTACATACTCTAAAACTGTGCGAAGTTACCTAGTACCTTAAAAGGACTACCTATTTAATTATATACTATTTGAAGAATGAAGCGATAGAACTTCACTTGGAAGTTCGTTTAATCATCTATTATAGCAGTTTAAAAAAGTCACCTTTTTCTCTCGAAAAGTTGTTTGCCAAATAAAAAATTAGGCAATCGGAATATATCTTTATTTTGAAGCATATACATTAGTTTAGCACTAGCGTACAATCAATGGTGTAAATAGGCTTATTCCTTTGTTTCAACAAACAAAAGACAAGCAGAAATAATATACATGATATACAATTATATAATATATAATAATATACAATAACAGAAAATAATTTTTCTTAGCTATTCTTACAATTCAAGACCATCACAGCATGAAAAATAAAAATTTATACTTAGCATAATTATAATAACAAGAAATACAAATTTATAAAATATCCCGAAACATAAAGTGATCGAAAATCTATATATAACACTAAACAAATTGTTTTTAGGTGCAATATCAACAGTAGAGCAACCAATAAAAAAAATATCATGCAATTCTATGTAAAGTAGAAACTACAAAGAAATATATAATTCTTTTTATGCGAAAGGGGTAGTAAGTAATTGCGCCGGACTTATTATTCTTGAGTTTGGCGCTCTAGTTTAGTGCCAGCCTCTGCAGCGGCATTCGAAGTGCGATTTATTCTCATTAAATTCTTTCTTTCAATGCCTGCACTTATTATATTGTGTGGGCTATTGATAATAAATCATGCATACAAAAGTTTAAGTTCTCTTTGGCAAGCAGTCTTCAGCATCCGGAGAAAGTAGGTAATTAAAACGTCACCGTTTGTGTATTTTTTGTAGGGATTGATTTATCTGTAACTGTACATACATGTATCTCTTGACTTCACCATCAGTAGTTTAATATTAAATGTAATAATTTGGATTTGATAAGACAAACCAAATGACCTAAACGAGTTCCATATCAGCTGCTTCACCGACGGACCTTAATTACCTACTAGATGCGTTGGACTCATTAAAACAAACCAAATGAATCTATACAAAATACAGTCTCGATTCCCGAGCCCTCACTAGGCTCCCTTAAGTTCGTGCAGTCCTCCGGGGGGTCCAATTTGAGTTAGCCAACAAGGACATCCTGGAGGATTGGACATCCCAGGGCTTTCCGGCCAAAGCTGTTCACAAGATGCACAGCAAGTACGGAAATAATTACTATGAAAGATCATTTTATAATGTTGTGTCTATTATATTGTGTGTATTATGTGTGCGTAACCGGCGTGCGAGACTTCTTGCGAGCAGTGATCAGCTCAGAGCACAAAGAGATTTACCAGTATCAGAATATAAGCGAGGCATGAGGTGGCTGTAGGGGAGGTTGGAGGCCACTAGGGGTACATCCCCAAATCGTATCAGCTCAGAGGCCTACATCTTAAACCAGTAAGAGTAGGTACAGATAGCCAATACCTACATACTTAGATATTCGTCCAGTACCGTTTAGGATGTATTTGACGACAGCGTGTGAGATAAGATCAGATAACTGTCGTGTCAGTTAATGAGTATCAGATTCAGATCAGATTGAGTGGACAGGGGTGGCTATAAGGGGTGGTTGGAGGCTACTCTGGCGGAGTGTAACTCCTATTCAAGACCACTGATTAGTGGTCACGACGAGTGTTTACTCGAATCGGATTCAGACAGTGAAGATACGTGTGCACTTATTTGGTGTGTAACCATTTTTTTTTTCTTATCCTCTAACAGGATCAGGGTCTTTTTTATTCTTTTTTATTAATTTTTTAGGCATATATTTCTTTTTATGCACCATTTTTTAGAAAACCAAAGAACCACTTTGTGGCATGCTGTGTTTTGTACAGCTTTATACATTTATCTATATCTTTTTCCATTTATGTTTATATATTTATCTGTATCTTTCTTTTAAATTTTGCAAATAGGTTATATTTACACTTAATACACTTTGCTTAATATTATGCAATTATTAAAAGATACTTTGACAGGTTACAACTTACGCTATCATATTCTTACTCTAAATACTACGGAGTTTGACAGTCTATATATACACTAATACTTAACTATTACTCTTGTACATACATGTTTTCCAAACTTTTTATTACATTACTTATTCTATATATTAGGTCTTTACCCATGAAATTGCCGTTTTTCACGAAATAAATGAAGCGTAATTTTTTTATATATTTTTTATTTCTATTAATCAAAATAATCACCCATGCAATCAATGCATCTTTGCCAACGCATTGGTAGCTTATTGATGCCTTTCTTGAAGAAATCAGCTGGACGGGAGGCAACAAATTCTTCAAAGGCATTTTGTACTGCCTCTCGGGTATTGAATTTTTTTCCCGCCAAGAAGTTATCCAAATTCTGGAAAAAGTAGAAGTCTGTAGGCGCAAGGTCTGGTGAGTACGGCGGATGACGGAGAACTTCCAACCCCAACTCTTGTAGCTTGGAGACCGTCTGCTGTGCAGTATGAGGTCGCGCGTTGTCGTGCAGAGCAGTGGAGCCGAACGATTGACCAAAGCTGGTTGGAGACGTGCGAGCTTCTCCGTCATTGTGTTCAGTTCTTCACAGTACACATCTGCAGTAATGCTTGTCCCGTTTGGCAAGAAGCTGTGATGAATTACACCCGCGTTAGACCACCAAACAGTGACCATCACTTTTCTAGGGGTAAGTTTTCGTTTAGGGCATTGTTTGGGTGCTGAACCAGGGTCCAACCAACTTGCTGAGCGCTTACGATTGTCAAGCAGGATCCATTTCTCGTCACAAGTAACAATGCGGTTCAGAATTCCTTCATTTGTATGCCTGCTGAGCAGTGCAAGAAGCAGTGCAAGGCACGTCTCCACGCGTACTTCGCGCTGGCGGTCATTGAGTTCGTGGGGTACCCATTTGTCAAGCTTTTTTACCTTGCCAATTTGAAGCAAATGGACCAATATTGTTTTGATGCTAACGTCGAAAGCTGCTGCTAATTCAGCCGTGGATTGAGTTTCATCAGCTTCCACACTTACCTTTAATTCGTCATTGTCGACCAAAGTTTTCGGACGACCATGGGGTTCATTTTTCAGGTCAAAATTTCCAGAACGGAAGCGGGTAAACCAATAACGGGTGTTGCGTTCGTTTGTAGTGTTCGCTCCGTAAACGTCGTTGATGTTGCGTGCCGCTTGTGCCGCTTTGCTGCCACGACGGTACTCATACTCCATAATTACTCGAATTTTTTACTTATCCATGATGACGAAAAATGATCGAATGCGTTGAAAACAAAACACTAACTATTAAACAAATGACGATTTTAGAAAAAGAATTCCATGTTTGTCAAATAAAATTAATTTGAAATTAGAATTATCAGTCAAAAAAAAAAAATTCTTATTTGAAATGGCCAGTACGGCAAACGGCAGTTTCATAGGTAAAGACCTATTATTATGGTATATACTATTTTACATTTTTCATCAAAAGTCTTACATAGCTAGGTAAAGGTAAAACTATTTTGCGTTAGCTAGTTATTGTTTATTTATCACTGTGCCTATTATTTACAATCTTGCCTATTCTGACCATATAGTCGACAATTTTATCCTGCATGATATTTTCTTTTAGCACTCGCATGTCGATTGTTACACCTAGTTCTTGCTCTACCTCAAATCTAATTTTAACCGTAACAGGGCAGTCTACCAGGATGTGCGGCACTGTCTCCTCTACATCCGGCTCACATACACAGAATAGATTATCTCGGCATTTAAATCTATTAAGATATTGGGTGAAACCTCCGTGCCCTGTGAGGATCTGGCTAAGCACACCTGCTGGCTTCAGCGTTTGAACAACCTTATACGACTGTACCGGATCTGGGAAAAATACTTTTGTTAAAGATGCAGTGTCTCCCTCTCTATAGCGTACACTCCATTCTGCTAGGGATGCGTTCCGAATTTCTCGTTTTGCGAACGAAACCGGGCACTTATCATAGTCCGGTTTCCTTCGCAACCCGAGTGCCGCTGCCTTTGCTAGCTCATCAGCCCTTTCATTGCCTGGCAGCCCCACGTGGGCTTTCACCCAGAACAAACACACAGTTTTGCTCTGTGAGAAAGCCCTACGCAGATTGCTCCGTACCTCCACCGCCAGGGAATGCGTTGAGCCTTGGCCAGTGATCGACTCCAACGATGCCCTCGAGTCACTGTAAATGCCAAAACTCAACTCTGTCCTTGTGAGAATCTCACATGAGGCCCTGAATATGGCTAGGAGTTCAGCCTGGTACATCGTGCAGTAATCGGACAGCTTGAGTTTGACGTATCTAGTTTCGGCTGCTCCGTCCCAAAAGGATAGTGCAGCTCCAACCTTCCCGTCAATCCCGCTGCCGTCGGCCGTACCGCCTGCACATTATACATGTCGATTTGTTCTTGGCTGTCTATGCTTACAAACTCCACCTCCAAATCCAGGGCCGCATTATGAAGTCTCGTAAAGGGCATCACTCTCTCCGTCTCCCTATCAGCTGTTACGGTCCGGGATGACCCTCGTCTCACTTCGTACAGGGCGGCTGCCTCTTGTACGCGGAGACCTAGAGGAAGTACCCGGCCAGGACCAGCGCAGCGTGTAGTGAAACCGTGCGGTACGATTTTGTTATTTTCTGGGCAAAACCCCTCTGTACCGCATTCAATATTTTTCGCACCCCAATTTTGGTTGCGGCAGGAGCCCAGACCCATCGACGAGTACGTAATAACTGGCTCGACGGTTGCCATGTAGATGATTCTAATAAACTCGGTATGGAGGCCCCAAGTGGACTTTGCGGCCCTGGACAGCTGTTTGTATATAGCTTTCCGTGCTACATTTGCAACATGGGTATTATAGGTCATTTTGCTGTTTAGGGTGAGTCCGAGGATTTTTATTTGCTTGGACATGCCAATGTCAACCCCTCCCATCCTCAGGAGTGGGGTGTCGAATTTCAGCTTATTGGTCATCACCATTGCACAAGTTTTGTGCGGTGCAAACCTGAGCTTATTTTCGGCACCCCACTCCTGAACCCGGGTTAAGATTTTGTTGGCCGCGAACGCCTGGCAGAAAACATTTCTTCCCTCCATCTCCTTCAAGAGCGGGTCCAGCAGGATTTTCCAGAGGATCGGTCCCCCGAGTGATCCCTGGACGCACCCTTTGTTTCTGTTTCGCGTACACTCTTCCCCGGCGTACCTTACTCTAACTTTTCTGCAGTCGAGATAGCTGTCTATCATTCTACGAATATTCACGGGGCACCTTTCCTCAGCCAGTCTGACTTTTATAGCTGGCCACCATGCGCTATCGAAGGCTCCCTCTATATCCAGTGACATCAGAGTAATTAGCTTCTTCAGCCGCAACTTACTCTGTACGTGTTTTACCAGATTATAGAGGGCGTCCTCGGTGCTTTTCTGGGGCATAAAGCCGTACTGGCGAGTACTTAACCGTGGTATAAGGTGATGCTTCAGTCTCGATACGATCATTTTCTCCAGGATCTTCCCAAGGACTGGCAGAAGACCGATCGGTCTTTATTACTTGGGGTCTTCGTAGTTGTCCTTGCCCGGTTTTCTTAGTGCCACCACTGTGATTTCCTTCCAGATGTCCGGGAAGTGTCCTAGCTGTAGACACTTGTTTGCCAGGGCAAAGAACAATTCCGGATCCTGGAGAATGGTTCGACTGCAGATGTCCGCCGTAAAACCGTCCGCTCCTGGGGCCTTGTTTGGGTTGTACCCCCTAACTGCAATTTTCAGTTCGTTAAGGGCGGATCGTGAATCTCATTTTCGGTTACGGCGTTGACTGTTTTTGTGGATTCGCGTATTCGGTGGTGGTGTTCGTCCTCTCCCTCCTCCCTGTCTTCGGGGTGGAACGTGTAAGGCCGCCGATTCTTTGGGATTCAAGTGTACTCCACCTTTGAGTAATGGTGGGCCTTCCTGCCTTGATTGAGTTCCCTTGATGACCCTGTATATGCCCTGCCAAACTCCTTCCTTGTCTTGCTTCTCACAGAACCCTTTCCAGGATGCAATCTGGGCTTTTTTGGCAGCATTTTCATATTTCTCCTTTGCTTCCAGGTACTCCATGACAACGTGTTCTCTACGTATTAACGCGGCACAACGGATTTTACGCTTCTTGGTGATGACGTCTTTCTTCAGCTCTGCAAGGTCCTCTGACCACCACGGCACGGTAAGATTTTCGTTTTGCTTTTTGTTAGGAATACTAAGCTTGCAGGCTTCCGAAAGAGCCTCAGTAAAGGCCACAACTGCATTTTCAAGTTCTTCTTTGGTGCTACTGTTACCGACGACGTCCAAGGATAGATTTTCTCAGTTTTAAATTGGGTCATTTTCTCATGAAAACTTTCCCAAGTTGCCTTTTTTGTGTTGAAAATCCTGGTCGTCCTTTCCACTCGTAACCCCTTCTCGTTACTCAATTTTACGTTGAAGAAAATGCAGTTGTGGTCCGACGTTATTAGGCCTCGCTTCACATTCCAGGCTTCTACCAGATCCAGCATTTCTAATGAGCACGCTGTTACGTCTACAAAACTGGTGAACGTTTTTCCGCCTCTCACTGTTTCAAAAGTGGGCGTGTCTCCGATGTTGAGTACCTGTAGGTCCAATTCTTCCAGGGTACCGGACATTTCATCTCACCTGAGGTCGACCTTTTTGCTGCCCCACCAGGTGCTCTTTGCGTTGGAGTCCCCTCCGAATAGCTGTAATCTTGGGCCTACCTCCTTTTTTATGCATCACAACTGTTCCAGGTAAGGGCCGATGGGCTGATCCGGTTCGAAGTAGAAAGATACCATCACGATTTCCCAGTGGCTGGACCGGATCCCCACCACAACGATATTGTTCGTGGTGAGTTTCGGGTACTGGATGACGTCCAATTTGCTGTCATATACTGCAATTGCCGCCATCACGGTCCCATTTCCATCATCCGCACACTGGTAGAATCTCGCACCACGGTAGTTCTTCATCCTTCGAACCGCCCCCACATATGGCTCCTGTATCAGTGCTACGGCGATGTTCAGCTCTCTGGCCTCTATCGTCATTTCTAGGGTTGCCAGTTTACTCCTCTGCAAATTGATCTGGGCCACAGCTATTCCTCTGGTGGATTTGTCTGCCTTGAATTTGCCCTAGGTGCCCTCAGCAATACTTTTTTGTAGGACTTGCTCTCCAGTGTCTGTTTCGTTGGTCGAGCTAACCACTACTGAGTGCAGCGTTGTCTGGTGTTTGTTCGCTGTTACCATTGCATAGCTGGGTTTTTGTGTTTGGATGGCCTCAGCTATCTTCTCCAATTTTTGGATGTTAACTCTCAGATGATCACTGTGGTTTTCAATGACCTTTCTGAGGTTCTGTTCCTCGCTATTAATTATGGTTTCTGGGGCTTTAGCGGTCGACAAGGACGGTTCGGCTGTTTTGCTCCGGGCTTTTTCCGCATCCTTAACCAACTGATAGAGCCACTCTAACAAATTTAACATCTCCACCTTGATCTCAGTTTTGAGGTTGCGGGATGCATTCAGCTGTAATTTTGCTTTCACCATACAATTTCTCGCATCAACGACTCTGTCCATTGATTTGGCGTGAAATTTTGGCGAGGTATCCAAAGGCTCTACCGCATTTCTACATGTTTTTGTTTGCAGAAGAGCCTTTTTTGTTATGGTTTTTTGCAACAGCATTTTTCCTGATTCTTTCTGAGAATCACTGGTTTCTGGTGTTTCTGTGATTTCAGTTCCCAGTCACCCACGCTACGCCTCACGTTTATTTGCGATCGCGTAGAAGGTCCCGCCTTTTCTGTGTCTGCGGGTGGCGTGTGTCACCATGTGTAACCATTAGCAACCACAGATATCAGGTGGTTAGCGACATGGTGCCACTGGTGGAGTGTAACTCCTATTCAGTACCACTGATTAGTGGCCGTGACGAGTGTTTACTCGATTCAGATTCAGACAGTGAAGATACCTGTGCACATAAGGTGCAGGTACGTATATTTTGTGTGTAACCATTAGCAACCACAGATAACAGGTGGTTGGCGACAGATACTAAATACCCCGTTAAGGAGAAAAAGCTGGCGTTGAAAAATTTTCCAGCTTTAACGATGGTTTCACTGTCGGAGGCGTTGGTTTGTTAAAAAATCGCATATTCAAAATCAATAATAACTCACCAGCGTTCCATACATAAAATTTGTTTTTCGCAAAACTTTTTTGGCACAAGGATACATGTACTAAATCGAGTAAAATCAACTACTTCATCTTTGCCTGTGCCTAGTTACAACTCTTGTAATTTTAATCATCGTACTGTATGTGATTTAACAGGGCAATAACAACTATCGTGTAGTGCTGTCGGATGTGACGATAGGTATGACTCGCAAAAAGATAATTCCGCTCTTAGATTTTCATTTTAACCTTCATCTGTAACAATTGATTGAACAGTAGCACTTTTCCTTCAATATGGAAATATGCCCAAGTTCTACCACTACCTACCCAAAAAAATATTCTCCATAATATTATAATGACTTCCGCCCCATAATTATTTTATCTTTTTCCGCAGGGTAGCGTGTGGTCTCTACTTCTATTTTAAATGTTTGTAAATTCTACATCTAAAAACTTAATGTCTATCTACCCCTGATGATTTGCAAATCTTAAGACAGTGCGCTATTCATGACTCGCCGAAAGCAGTAGACTTAATTACCTAATCGTGACAACCTCCTTTTTTAACTGGATTTTATTAAATAGTCTAAATATAAATCTTGGCCAGACACTAGCTATAGCTATCGGGAACCCAGGAATGATAATAGAATAAATCGGAAATAATTTTCATTGCTGTACTCAGTGAGACATGGCATCTTTTTTCACTAGAGCTTATCTTGCAAACCTCAAATTGAGGTCATGAGCAAGAAGATCTTTGCTGCTAATCATTCACTATAAGTGCGCTATCATTATCTTTGCAAAAAAATAAGGTTCATATTTTGTCTACGAAAATATGATCATGTTTCCGATTTTCGCGTTCAGTTCAAGTGGCTCCCTATTCTTCTTTATACTCATGTTCTTTCTTTACTGATTCGGGTATTGATTTTGGTGATAGAGAAAAACTCGATAATTACGTTCCAAAGAAACCTACGCATTACGCCATCGCTCTCAGCAACGTGCGGTGTCTATACAGGGTGGGCAGAAAAGTGACGTCCAAAAATTTTTTAGGTGCCTCGTGTGAGAGGTATCTGAATCACCCCTATGTATGGTTATTTACATTTATATGGTTACGATTTTATTTATGAATTTTCGCAAAATTACGACCGAATCATTTCAAACATTTCTAAAAAAAAGTAGGTTTCTTCGGATTTATATTTTTGCTACTAAATCTCTATGAACTGTGTGTTTATGCATAAAATAAACAGCCTCATAACTATAATGAAGGTTACTAAAAAATTACCTAAATTTGAGAATTTATTTTCAACTTAAAATTTAAAATCTAAACTGGTAGTTTCTTCGTTTTTAAGTAGCTTCAGAGAATGCGTTAGACTCTAAGCTTTCATAATAATAATTATAAAGTAGTACTTCATAGGCTATAATAATTATTTAATCGCTGAAATCAGCCATCAAAGACAGCTAGGTGGAAAAAATCCTATAACATCCGAGGGATGAATCAGATACCACTCAACACGAGGCACCTAAAAAAATTTTAGGTCGTCACTTTTTTGGCCACCCTGTATGAAATAAACTTCTACCAAAGATCAAACTAGAGTCCTATAATGAAATTTTGTTCAATATAAGACTATATTATAGACCGCCGTATATGAATTGAGATAACGAAATTGTTTACATATTTTTGATTAGTTTTTTTGTGTACAATGAAGGGTAAATAAGTTAATAAATATAGTCCCGGAGTCCAACTACTTGGACAGAGCAGTCGGATCACTGCCCCGAAACCTTTTTAAATTCCACTGAGGAAAATCCCTCATTTCACATTTGGTGGCGGTAACGATAAAGATACATACTTTAAATAAAACACTTTTTACCGGATATTATCGCGTATATTTTAGTTAATTTTAAAATTATTTCTATTAATTTCTCCGAGACGCTCAGTTCAACGATCTAATGGAGAATATCTCCCCGTCCCACCAAGCGTATTATCGAATGGCCCGAGCCTTACGCGTAGACACCGCCTCTCACGTTCCTCCTCTCACTCGTCCCGACGGCACTATTGCCTTTGAAGTCGAAGAGAAAGCCGAATGCTTCGCCGACAGCATAGTGGCACAATGTTCGCTCAGCACGCAACCCGATGATCCCTCCCACATCCAGGCGGTGGAGGACGAAGTTCTCCATAGAGAATCTCTCCCCATCACCGACGACCCCGTCACAGTCTCTAATGATTAAATCTTGCTTCTCATTAGAAATCAAAAGTCCAAAAAGGCTCCGGGTGCGGATGGAATTTCCAACCACGCACTTAAGCACCTGCCCCAGTAGGTGCTTACCTTGTTAGCTATTATCTTCAATGCCTGCTTCAACCATAGCTACTTTCCAAAAGCCTGGAAAGAAGCGACAGTCATAGGCATTCCGAAGCCGGGTAAACCTCTGAATTTCCCGGCTAATCACAGACCCATCAGCCTCCTCAAGGCAATGTCTAAACTTCTCGAAAGAGTCATACTCTCTCGAATGCGGAACCATCTGTTTCCAACGGATGGCGATCCTCTCATTACTCCCCATCAGTTCGGCTTTCGCGCTAAGCACTCCTGCCCTCAGCAAGTCCATCGAATCGTCGAGTACATACTCGACGGCTTCTACCCGCGGCGTTTTAAAACGGTCGCAGTTTTCTTTGACGTAGCCAAGGCTTTCGATAAAGTCTGGCACAGCGGTCTCGTCTATAAACTCTACAAAATAGGCTTACCGGATTGCCTAGTTAGGATGATCGCGTTGGTTCTCAAAGACCGCACGTTTCGTTTCTAACATGAAGGCACGCTTTCCGCGCCTCGTCCCATAAAAGCTGGAGTCCCTCAAGGCTCAGTCCTCGCCCCTCTGTTGTACACCGTGTACACTAACGATATTCCCGTCCCACCGAAAAGCGTCGAACTCGCCCTCTTTGCCAATGACACCGCCCTTTACACCAAAGGCCTCAGTGTCCCGGGTCTCGTCACCAGACTCCAAAAGGCCGTAAACGACCTCGGAGCATGGTTTCAAAAATGGCGCATCGATGTGAACCCAGACAAGAGTCCTGCGGTTTACTTCGACTGCAAACACCGTCGTATCGCCGATTACAATCTCCACTTCCGAATGTTAGGCATTCCCATCCCCTGGAAGCGCAGTACCAAATACTTAGGCGTCACCTTAGACCAGACGCTTTTTTTCGAACCACATGTCGATAGAATAACGAAACGCCCGTTTTTACTTAGGCCGCCCATATAGTATGTTAGGTAGAAAAAGTAAAATGTCTTTTAGAAATAAACGTACGCTTTATAAGGTCTGCGTTAGACCCGTCCTGGCATATGCCTCGCCAATCTTTGCCCACGCCAAACCCTCCGTCCTGCACAAACTGCAGGTAGTTCAAAATATCTTCTGCCGCAGGGCCACAAACGTACCTTGGTACGTGCGTAACGCGGACCTACACAGAGATCTTGTACTACCTACAGTGCAACAGCACCTCAAAACACTCTCTGAAGCGTTCTTCAAACGCTCCGAAACCCACCCCAATCCTCTAGTTCGAGATTCAGTCTCGTATACTACCCCTGTCATAGATTCGAAGTTCAAAGTCGCTAGACCGAGAAACGCACACACAAACGTAGCGACGCAGCTGACGCTAGATCTCGAAGCCCTTCTGGCCGCAAATTCTCATGCTAATGTAAATTGGAATAATTCAATTTTTATTTTCATTTTGAGCACCTTCAGTGCTATGTACCTAATCCCAGTGGGTGACCCCTTCTGGGCCCTTTTGATCGTCGCTCAGATGAAGGCTGTGTTAAAAAAAATTGCACGAGTCATTCAGGGGGTTTTTTAGATGGTAGTGGCTCTGGTAGGCTTGGAGCGAGTGCCACATAACTCCGATTGCGCGCGCGGAGTATGCGTCAGAGCTTTTTTTATCCTACCTAAGAAATTACTTAGATACCATCATATCTAAAGGGCTACAATATACAAATGTTATTTAAAGTAGGAACTACGCGTTAAGATTTTTTGAATAGGTACTATGTTTTATAAGCAGCAAATTTTATTTCAACTACCTAAATGAAAATTCGGTGTTAAGCAAACAATAGATACTGTCATACTTTTGGTTATCATTCGTTAATTCTTTTTTGTATATTTTTTATAGATATGTAATTCGTATTCAAAACTGATAGTAATATGATGAGAAACTTCTAAACGAATTATCAAAATTAATTTACTTTTTCAGAAATGAATATTTGGATTTAATTTTCAATTTAAATGTTGTACAAG
The DNA here is from genome assembly GCA_923062675.1 of Marasmarcha lunaedactyla. Lineage (NCBI taxonomy): Eukaryota > Metazoa > Arthropoda > Insecta > Lepidoptera > Pterophoridae > Marasmarcha > Marasmarcha lunaedactyla. The sequence continues at coordinate 24,111,961 of OV281346.1, forward strand.
TTTTGATCTTAATTTATTACCCTTACTTTAATAAAGATTAGTTTGGATTCATGAGCTTGACATACCAAAGCAAGAAGTCCAATACTTATTTAGTTATCAATTCAGTATCTTTTTATTTGATTATTTTTTCCTATTTATGATAACGAAGTTGCTCTTATTTTCATTGTATTTTACTTTACTTGATATTCAATTATATACAATAATAAATTAAATTTACCACACCAATGGCAATGACTAGTAAATTGGCTAGTAAATTATAAAAATGGAAAGCAAATCTCAAGGTGACAGCTGAGTTGCAAAAAAATGTCGTTTCTTAATGTTTTAGAAACCTTCCAAAAGCATCGCAAGCGAAAGAACAGAATGCATACCTGTAGGAAGTTATTTAAATATGAACACTTTTTTCGAAATCAATTGCTTATTATTTGCCTATTGGCCTTTTAAACACTTTGGCACTGCAACTGGACAGAATTTCATACTGTCACTAACTTTTCCCGTGGTAAATTATATCAAGAAATCATCGCTACAAGATCAAACAATTAATATGAAACCATTAGAAGTTTCACTACTTTTCAGAACGCAAGCGGAAAGAAAGGATCTTGAGCTCCGTGTGTTCTTGTCTATTATTATTAATATTAGGTCTTTACCTATGAAATTGCCGTTTTTCACGAAATAAATGAAGCGTAATTTTTTTATATATTTTTTATTTCTATTAATCAAAATAATCACCCATGCAATCAATGCATCTTTGCCAACGCATTGGTAGCTTATTGATGCCTTTCTTGAAGAAATCAGCTGGACGGGAGGCAACAAATTCTTCTAAGGCATTTTGTACTGCCTCTCGGGTATTGAATTTTTTTCCCGCCAAGAAGTTATCCAAATTCTGGAAAAAGTAGAAGTCTGTAGGCGCAAGGTCTGGTGAGTACGGCGGATGACGGAGAACTTCCAACCCCAACTCTTGTAGCTTGGAGACCGTCTGCTGTGCAGTATGAGGTCGCGCGTTGTCGTGCAGGAGCAGTGGAGCCGAACGATTGACCAAAGCTGGTTGGAGACGTGCGAGCTTCTCCATCATTGTGTTCAGTTCTTCACAGTACACATCTGCAGTAATGCTTGTCCCGTTTGGCAAGAAGCTGTGATGAATTACACCCGCCTTAGACCACCAAACAGTGACCATCACTTTTCTAGGGGTAAGTTTTCGTTTAGGGCATTGTTCGGGTGCTGAACCAGGGTCCAACCAACTTGCTGAGCGCTTACGATTGTCAAACAGGATCCATTTCTCGTCACAAGTAACAATGCGGTTCAGAATTCCTTCATTTGTATGCCTGCTGAGCAGTGCAAGGCACGTCTCCACGCGTACTTCGCGCTGGCGGTCATTGAGTTCGTGGGGTACCCATTTATCAAGCTTTTTTACCTTGCCAATTTGAAAAAAATGGACCAATATTGTTTTGATCCTAACGTCTAAAGCTGCTGCTAATTCAGCCGTGGATTGAGTTTCATCAGCTTCCACAATTGCCTTTAATTCGTCATTGTCGACCAAAGTTTTCGGACGACCACGGGGTTCATTTTTCAGGTCAAAATTTCCAGAACGGAAGCGGGTAAACCAATAACGTGTGGTGCGTTCGTTTGTAGTGTTCGCTCCGTAAACGTCGTTGATGTTGCGTGCCGCTTGTGCCGCTTTGCTGCCACGACGGTACTCATACTCCATAATTACTCGAATTTTTAACTTATCCATGATGACGAAAAATGTTCGAATGCGTTGAAAACAAAACACTAACTATTAAACAAATGACGATTTTAGAAAAATAATTCCATGTTTGTCAAATAAAATTAATTTGAAATTAGAATTATCAGTCAAAAAAAAAATATTTTCATTTGAAATGGCCAGTACGGCAAAACGGCAGTTTCATAGGTAAAGACCTATTATTATTACATACTTCATTTCATTGTTTTACATTGCAACGACTTGCTACGTGGACTTACCTACAAATTTTGCTATAACTATAAATGAGCCAATCGTTAGATATAGATACTTACAGGAGATAAATAAAAACTATTAGGTTCTTTTGCGCTCATTATATTAATAAGCAGTAAACAGTAGAGAACAGTCCTTTTTGATCTTATTGGCTGGGCAAAAGCCCGAGACATCAAGACATTTACAAGATATCTAGTACCGTCACGAAATTTTTTGTCTCTGTACTATATATTATGAGAAAAATAATGTTCACTGGCTGCGCCGTGTTTTCTAGCCAAAATAAAAACAATAAAGGAAATATTTTGTCTTTGCCTTATGCAAATGGTGACTGTGAGCGGAATTTCAGTAAAATAAATTACATGAAACCCGACCTTCGAAATCGCGTGATTACAGACATCGTGAATGGAACAGTTTTAGCTGTAGATAGCGATAAAGACTTCTTCTTCAGACTTCAAGAGATCTTAATTTACTTAAGTATCTTTGATCTTTCCTACGTTATATAAATGCTATGATTATATTTATACATAAACCCTGTAGTGATAGGTTTGGAGCAGCTGACCGGCCGGCAGCCACATTACCAAGTCGTGCGCGGACCCCATTTAACCTTTTTATCCAGGTTAGTGTTACTCATTTTCTCTTCCTTAAGACCCCTGGTTTTAAAGGTAGGTCTAAGGATAAATGGAAAGACTTGCCTGTAATGACCGTCGCAAAATTCCAAAGTTTTTCCAGAAAAAACACCTGTTATAACAATTAAAACAAAAATGACAATACATCGATGTTCAGCTATCGATGCCATCATCGATGTTTTTGCAACATCGATTACCCTTAATCCCATGGGATTAAGTACGTCTAACACACAGAATTGAAACACACTTGTAACCAGGGCTTTGAATAACGTTAAAAAATTGGTAACGTTGTCTCTTACAAACAGGAGTATCGTTATTAAGAGAGGTAACAATTCCAAAGGTAACGTTGTAGGTAAAGTAACGTTATGAAAGGTATCGATACTAATCAAATTTTTTACCGGTAAATGTAATAACGTTACCTACGAGAGTATCGGTAACTTTATTGATATTATTTCTGTCTCTTTTACTATCTAATTTAACTTGTAACCATAAGTTTGTAGGAGTTGTAATAATTCGGTACCCAGGCACCGCACTGTATCGTATAACAAGACAAACTAGTATTACACGAGCTAATCGCAAAATATTATATTTGTAATTGTTTTATAATTGAAAAATATTGTGACAAATGTTTTTGGAAGTATTCATATTTTAATACTTTTCTAACAGTGTTTTCATTTTTTTGGTTATGGATATCCTAAATTGATAGTTTTTAGGGTTTCGTACCTACAGGGTAAAACTGAATCTTATTACTATGACTCCGCTGTCCGTCTGATACCAGGATGTATTTGCTGAACCGTGATACTTAGAAAGTAGAGTTTTTCACAGATGATGTATTTCTGTTGCCGCTATAGCAACAAATGCCAAAAAAATCAGAGTAAAATATTTAAAGGGGGTTCCCATACCATGTTATTTATAGATAATGGTACCGATCCTGGCCGGTTTTGTGTTATTAACTTTATATATTTTGCAGGCATGCCGATGCATTGCCCGTCGAGCCATCCACCAACGAAAACGCGCGCTTGCGGCTCACTTTGACAGAGTGGCAACGTTGCCAGAAGTAACAAAAAAGAGTAACAATATTTTAACGTTAAATTAGTAGTATTATTTATTCGAATTGAATCTTCATTACCGCTACTTATTATAACGATACTTTTTTAACTTTATGAAAATAACCTTATTTTCCGATATTTAAACCGTTAATTCGGAAACGTTATAAAGCCCTGCTTGTAAAGCTAATGTAGATACTGATATATTGCTCCGAAAGGCCAAAACAAAACAACCAAACTTTACTTTTTTTTTTGCCGCCGAAGCAACACCCTCACGGGAGGGAGTTGGAAGATGCATCACCACCGCAGGCATACCGGCCACTGTGAGACTCACCAGAGTGGCACCTACCCAGTAAAAGCCACCTTGCTGTCTGTGGCATGGGAATGCTGAGCAGCCTTCATCGTAGCGACACCCAGTTGGGAGGTGCTAACTAAATTAGTTAAAAAAATGATTACACAAAAACACTGCATGATTTAAAATACCAGTAGTGCCATCTATCAGCATTCGAAATGAACATTACACCCACCAAGGACTTGTAAATTTTAAACTTACAAAAGGAGAAAGATCAAAACTACGTTAAATTATGCATGAATACCTATAAGTGCATACCACCCACCGTGAGAAGTACATACAAATACAAATAAAAAATTTTGTCTTTAACATAATACAATTATTTTGCTGATAGGTCGCTTAAATACTTTATTTTTAAACTTAACTTCAACAACTCTGGTTACATTATCGCTTTAGCGCTTCCAAATTTGATTGGTTACTTGTTGAACAAGTTTCCATCAATTCAATCCAGTTATGTTACAATTATGTATAATCTACATCATCAAAATTAACTAATGGTTCTCCCACCAGAAAGTGGCCAGGCGTGAAGGGGAGTGGGTCATTTGGATCATCACTTATGTAACTAATCGGACGTGAATATAACATGCTTCTATTTGTGTTAAATAAAACTGTTGACAGCTCCTCGACTGTTAAAGTATTATTACTGACAACCTTACGTAAATGCAATTTGTAGATTTTATGTCAGCTTCCCACAATCCAATTTCGGGAATTTGGACTATGCGGTGGAATAAAATGCCAAGTTGTGTCAATGCGACATTGATAGACGATTGAGAATTGCGAAACGTGAATTGTAACTTCTTTTCAGCGCCAATGAAAAGTGTGCCATTGTCGCTATACAGGCGTAAACAACGACCTCTCATACTGGTAAAACTACGAAATGCTACGATGAAGGCCTTAAGAGCGTTTATACAAAATCGTGCAATTTTAGGAGTTTTCAGTGTTCGTTCCCGATCCAAATATTACACGTATGCATCAAAATATAAATTCAAATTATTTAAAATTTCACCGTTTAAAACATGTATTGAGAAAAATTTCATTTCTTCAGATAGTTTTTTAGGAGGAAGTGATTTTCTTATATTCCGACGAAACATGCGTACTTTGCCGTTCGATAAGTATAAAATTAACAGATACTAACTGAAAAAGAAAAGTTTGCTATGGTCTCTGTTTTGTCGTCGAAAGAGTCTTTAGAGAAAATAGTACAAAATATAATGTTTTTAAAAGCTAAAAGATAAAAATCAAAACGTGAAAAGTTGGATTTCAGTTTAGTTTGTCGCAGTTTTCGATACACTTGTATTGTTAAAAAAGTAATAACTTTTACTTCTTATTACTTACAAAGATGTAACTTATGAAATAAAACAGAAATATTATTAAAGTCCATTTAAAAATACTTCTAAAAAAAACTTATACGTACGTATTTAGTACCGGCCGAGGCCTTCGTGAGTGGACGTATCGTTTTTTTTGCCACGCTTTCGCCCAGTGCTATCGTACTCCGTCGTAAACATCGAACGCTTGCCATCAATTTTGATACTTTTGGTATAAATATTTATTTTTATTGTAAATAATAAATTTAATATTGAAGTACTTCATTTTTCCACGTATTATTTTACTAATAAGTAGTACACAAATCTATTAAAGTCTTTGTTTTTAGGTACCGTCACGGCTAAGCCTTAGGAAGCACGTCAGAATGCTACGATGTTTCAGTAAAAAGTCGATATAAATTAAGAAGAAATAAATTTAATATATTTGAATATACATTTGACATAAAAGAAATAAAAGAATCAAGACATTCTGACTTACTCTATCATCGGAGTAAGATGTATTTTAGTAAGATTAGACTATATGACAAATTGTGACTTTCTCAGATTGACGTTTTAGCAAGGAAAAGTGAAAACCTTCAGATCGTAGATTACAGTGCATGTAGAGCCCTTAGTAAGCCAGATTGTGACAATCTAAAGTACTATGAATTGTTGTCTAATTACTATTTTAACCGACACAGTATTACTTTTTGACGACCGACCGACGAATAATACATATTTGACGACCGAGTGGTGTAGTGGTAAGTAGCCTTGCCTCATACGCCAAAAGTCCCAGGTTCGAGTCCTGGCCGGGGCATTTATTTGTGTGCTGAACACAGATGTTTGTTCTCGGATCATGGGTATGTATTTGTATATGTATGTTTATTCTGGGTTCCCCCCCGAGTTCGCTGTATGGCCATCCATAACACAAGCTCTGCTTACTTTGGGGCCATACAGTTGGTGTGTTTGTCTCGGGATCTACTATTATTATTATTATTATACCGAAAATGACACGATTGACATAATTGCATACCTTCAGTTAACATAATGAGCTTAAGGTGAATCATCAGCTCATTGTCGACCCACTGCAGGGTATTTATCCCTATTTATTGTCAGTGTAAAAAATATGTCAACGTAATCAGTCAATTTAATAGCTCTAGTCATTTTCAATTTGATATACAATATTGCACCTTAAGTGGGTTTCAAATGAAAGATTGGCACTGTATTGTATAATAATAAATAATATTTTTTTCACCTAATTTTATTTATTTTTATTAAGTAATCACTCTTATCTTAAATCATAACTACTCTGGGGTCGGTACCCGGGATGGACCTAATCTAACCTAGGGAGGTCTTCCTAATCGACAAAGGAAAGATAATATACTTTTACTTTAAGTTACTTTTATTTAAGATGAATCTATTTTATAAGAAAATACAATGATAATTATTAGACTATTTTGGGGACGAAGCCCGCAATAGAATTCCGTAAGGAATTCCGCCAAGGAATCCCATGAAGGGATGCCATGGAACAATCTTCCATATTCTATATATTTTTACATTTTACAAATAAAATCAAATAATGACAGACTTATAAGTTGCCAGTCATAAATGTCGGCAAGTTTGTTTGTGCAATAACCTCTTTTACTAAATACGGCACAAGCAAACGTTGCAATCGCCCCTTTTGCTTAATTTATTTAATTAGTGAAGCTGATTAAATAAATTCCTATATACAGTTCATTCTTAAATAACGACCCTACTTAAATCAGGACCACATACATTAATCGGGATTACTCTCAGATGAGCCCCCTACCGATAGGAATATATATACTTGATCATGTTTAAATTACAACTTCTTATTACACCAAAAATGATCTTATTGTATTTATTTTCCATCAATAGAGCCTTAGCCACAAAACCTGATGAAAATCAGCCAAGATCCCGGCTGGTTAATTAATATCTAAATAAAACAGTGTAAATTATTTTAATTTCTCATACAATTCATGAATAATCAACAACCCCATATTAATCATTTACGTTACACAATCATACGCAAATTCAAATAACCAATATTTATTATTAAATTAATCAACAATTGTTAAAATAACCCATTGAATACAATCAAATTATAATTATAATTAATTGATAAGTAATAAATACATTAATATCCCAATAAAAGTAAATTTAATTAATCCCATTTATATTAAAATTAATACTAAATTAATCAAATTATATTATCAAACATTATCATTCAGTTGGCAAAACAAACACGTTTGACATGAACTGTCATATTAACTTTAAACTTTTCTGAATGATTAAAAGTTTATTTGAAAGTTTGTAACTTTCGAAACTTTAAATATTACCTACCTAAATATTAAGATTTTACCTGCCTAACTATTACCGGACAAACTTACCTATGAATAGATCATAAAATTGGATCCAAAGTATTTTATTTAACCCAGAATGATATCTATAAATTAATAAATTAATATTTCACAACGCAATGCAGAGAACTTTTTCAAAATGCACCGAAATACACCTGACAAAATTCTATACCAATAACGTTTAAAAAATACATTACCTATTCCATCACAACCCTTTTATTATTTAACCCACTGAGGATCCTATTCTACATCCGCGTGTTGACCCACAGACATCAATATCACAATATTATATATACTCGTAAACTTTGGCCGCATAGCTAAATCGGCTATCACCTTCTCTCTTATGGAGATTATTAGGCGTGGCACAAATTTAACGTGCACATTATCTATAGTGTTATTTTAGTCTTTGAAAATTGACTTCTTTAGAGCATTGGCACCACACGTATATTTATGATTCGTAAATAAAATGTAACGCGGTAAATACGTGCCGCGTGTACCTGCCGCCCCTTAGAGCTTTTTTCTTCGGGTATCTAAAATTAATTTATTAAATCATTAAATAAAATACCCTCTTATCTCAATATATAATATATAAAAACCTTTTCCTTATTTTCTTTTATCTGCATCGTCCATCCATTGCATCTCCTTTTTGGTGATGCTGTTTGGATCGGCTTTGCAGAATATATCATCTCGGAACATTGCGTTGTGAAGTGTACATAGATATTGAGAAAAAAAAATATTAGTTTCTTATATTATTCTAAAACCCCAACGAAATTCTAACCGTTGCATATCTACAAATGAACGATATACATATTTGTACACCTAAATGTGTACTTTTACTCTATTAATTCTAATAATAAAGAAATTATAATATTATTGTAATATTTCAAGAAATAAATGTATATACAAAAACTTTGTTTTATATATATAAATATAGACATAGTTTTATTATTAGTTTTATTTTATCGAATATTATATGGTTTCAATCTATTCACATGTACAATTAATTCTTGGTTATGTTGTATTTTTTTTACAAGATAATTGTCACATCCTATATATCGCAATACTCGAAATAAACCTTCATATGGTCCACCAAGTTTTCGACTTCCACCCAATATTCTTTCTGGACAATGTAACGAAACCAATTGTCCTACACGATTTAAATCCAAATGGTAATATGTTAAACTCGTATAATCCAGACGGTGCGATGATTGCCGTTTCGTGTCTATCCTTCTCCGCTATCGATAATTACCAATAGGCACAGTTTAAATCCAAATCAGCGCAGAATTTCGCCCCATTCAGCTGAACTATCATACCTTCGATGATAAGCAAATGATAGAAATCTTTAATTACCTTCTTATTCGTCTTGATCAATCGGCATCAACAATGTCCCAAGCTGTCCCACTGACGCCGGTTGAAGTTTGGGAAATTCCTTCCTCGCCCGTTGGATGAATCACCTTCTAGAGTCTTTCCTTTACTCCTGGTATTTCAGATGGTTCTTGCCTTCTAAAATTTTCCTTCCGCCATACTCAGCGACGTATATAGCTGAATTAATCTGAAAAATAGTAAAACACTACCACATTCCATCACTACCCGGCGCCTCCACCATCTGGGGTCGGTACCCGGGATGGACCTAATCTAACCTAGGGAGGTCTTCCTAATCGACAAAGGAAAGATAATATACTTTTACTTTAAGTTACTTTTATTTAAGATGAATCTATTTTATAAGAAAATACAATGATAATTATTAGACTATTTTGGGGACGAAGCCCGCAATAGAATTCCGTAAGGAATTCCGCCAAGGAATCCCATGAAGGGATGCCATGGAACAATCTTCCATATTCTATATATTTTTACATTTTACAAATAAAATCAAATAATGACAGACTTATAAGTTGCCAGTCATAAATGTCGGCAAGTTTGTTTGTGCAATAACCTCTTTTACTAAATACGGCAAAAGCAAACGTTGCACTTCCATAACAAACGTCTATATATTAATAACATCTCTTCGTTAAGCCCTTATACAAGCGACTGTATCATACAGCACTGCAAATGTGTGCGTGTAAAGGATACGTACGTGCGTGTTGCAGTTAACCGATTCGGGAGAGCGTTGATTTGTATAAAGGCTCTTAAACGTTAAATCTGAAACCGCTTCTAAGTGGACTGCGTGAGTCACCATACAAACAAACAAACAGATATATATCCCTTGTATGATTTGGCTCCACGACCAGGTGAAAAACGAATATTGATAGGGCCTGCGTAATCTATTCCAAAAGATCAAAACGGTTTGTTCGGCTTGAGTCTAACCTCCGGTATTTGTGCCATCAAGGGTGTATTTTTGATTTGAGAGTAACGCAAGCAAGTGATACATTGTCTAAAATATTTTTTAACTTGTCTCCTAGCATGCACAATCCAGAATTTGCTTCTTATGAAGTTAAGCATTAGGTATATGAAGACCACCTTGCATTGTTGCGTGATGAGCATCTGCAATAATAACCTTACCTCGAGCAAAATTATAAGATGTCTACTATCATAACTTAGATCCGCCAAAGGCATGTGTCCTCCAACTCTCAAAATACGCTTTACATCCATAAAAGGATTTAGAGAATGGAGTTCTCTTGATTTAGCAATGGTGCCTTTGCCATCATTAGCCTCAAGCTGGCCTACCATCAACTTTTAGTTAGCCATTTAATTCCGATGCAATCCAGTTTAGGTAAACAGAATCGCTAAGATTCGTACCATGAAGTGCCTTTAGCTAACTGGCATTTGAATCACTCACGGAGGAATAAAGGATCGAAATTTGTCTGTGGGGCGCGTGTGTGAAAGAGATGACGCTGTACACTCGTTGCATAAGTCTGTCTCTTCTCTTTTACTCGAACCATATGCGTTGCGTTTCGAAATCTAGTTGATATGATTTTAGCGGTTTTCTTGTGCAAAAATAAAACAAATATATTTTTAATAATTTTAGTACTCATTGAATAATAGAAATTATAATTCTTTAAATTACAAATAATTAAAGGTTTGCTTAGTGTTGTCGTAAAATATATTGATTATGACAAGTTTAGAACGCACCCAATTTGACTTCTACCTTTGTCTCTACTAATAAATCAGTTGGTTTTGTTGGATTTTTCAACAATGGCCTCAGCTCATCACACAGTTCTAATACCAATCGCTTAGACAACCCATATCGTTTTATAAACTTTTCATCTTCCAAATAAAAGGAGTCAGATTGTTTCCGTGCTAAACGTCTTTTTTATCGCCGTGTTGTGTTTATTTCATTTTCATTTTCCAAGAATTCAAAAAGGACTAATTCGTCGGACATCCACAAAAAAAATAGCTCAAGAAATCACTTTTTCACATAAACCTATAAGAAAACATAATATTCAACTGAAATACCTTAAATTACGTATATTTTCGATATATTTTTTTAAGATAAAATAAAACGATTCACTTCACGCCCAGAAAGTAGCAACTTTTTTTGGATCGCTTACTTTGACATTTAAGTCATCTAATATAGGTTGAAATATCACCTCATGGCAGGGCTTTGAATAACGTTAAAAAATTGGTAACGTTATCTCTTACAAACAGAAGTATCGTTATTAAGGGAGGTAACAATTCCAAAGGTAACGTTTTAGGTAAAGTAACGTTATGAAAGGTATCGATACTTTTCAATTTTTTACCAGTAAATGTAATAACGTTAAATATGATAGTATCGGTAACTTTATTGATATTATTTCTGTCTCTTTTACTATCTAATTTGACTTGTAACCATAAGTTTGTAGGAGTTGAAATAATTCGGTAGCCAAGCACCGCACCGTATCGTATTACCCGAGCTAATCGCAAAATGTTTATATAGTGTGATATCTACTCTAAAGAATATAATGGTAAGTAGGTAATTGGATATTTTATTATTGGTTTTATATTTGAAAAATATTGTGACAAATATGTAAATCCACATCCAGAGAAACGCTCTGCGATGCGCCTCGAACATAAACGCCGTCACTCCTGCGACCCCCATATCTGAATGCAAGGTACGCGTATCCCGTGGGCACTAACCACCAAGCAACTAGGCGTAACGCTCGGTCGTACGCTATCATTCCGACCTCACATACTCAGAGTTACCAAACTCTTATATGGCTCGCCTAAACATTATGTTAGGCAGACACAGTAAAATGTCTCTTAGGAACAAGCGAACGCTTTTTAAGGTTTGCGTCAGACCAGTCATGAAGTATGCCGCCCCAATCTTTGCCCATGCCAAACCCTCCTATTTGTATAAGCTGCGGGTAGTCCAGAATATCTTCTGCCGCAGGGTCACGGATGCTCCGAGGTACGTGCGTAACGCAGACCTGCACAGAGATCTCAACTTATGTAGAGTACAACAACTCCTTAGGACGCTCTCCACCGCTTTTTTCAAGCGAACCGAAGAGCATCCTAACCCCCAAAAAAAAACCACCAACGAAAACGCGCGCATGCGGCTCACTTTGACGGAGTGGCAACGTTGCCAGAAGTAACAAAAAAAGTAACTCTATTTTAACGTTAAATTAGTAGTGTTATTTATTTGAATTGAATCTTCATTACCGCTACTTATTATAACGATAATTTTTTAACTTTATGAAAATAACGTTATTTACCGATATTTAATTAAACCGTTAATTCGGAAACGTTATAAAGCCCTGCCTCATGGTACGAAAAATGAACGAAATAAAACAGTTTGCTATCCAATTGCCGACTTGATTTGGCGTCAACCTAAACTGGATCGCTTTAATGACGTCGTGGTATGAAATAGCAAAGCAGTTTATTTTAGGTCGTCAAATGAATCGCAATAATAGTTCATAGTAGGCCTTCAATTGTCGTATTTCGTTTTGAAATGTATTTCGTTGCAATAGCTTGATGCAAGTTAATAATGCTTCTTCTTTCTCCCCTGGGGATATTGTCTTTGATAATTTCTCATTTTTGTTAGACTTCACAAATTTTATAACTCTTCGCAGGTAAGCTACAATTCTTAACATTTTTTGAAGTGTTGATTATTTACTATAAACAAATTGTCTTTATTCTTTTAAGCTATTCTTGACTAAATCTTGATTTACAGCAACCAAAGTCTTAATTTCGATTTCTCTCTTACCTTTCTCTTCTTCCTTAGTTGTGCAATCTGATTCACATAACTCTATCACTGTTTGCTGCAGCCATTCAGGTCCGTGCCACCAAAGAGATTGATGATTCAGTTGTTTGGGCGACATACCTCTTGAGGCGATGTCTGCAAGATTCATTTGTGTACTGACTGTACTGAGTTGTGCGTCTCCTTTCTGTTTTCAAATTCTACCTAGTTCTCAATTTGAAAATGCAACAGTGAGTGATGCTTCCTGCCACATCTTTTGAATGACGTTGATTGCTTACAATTTTTTACACAGTGTGATGGATCTAGGCAGTTAAAACACAATCGGCTATTTTAAACGAACTCGTGGCGTTACTTTGCCAAAACCTTTACAATTATACAGATGTCGTAGAGACTCGTGATAACATACTATGTGCACGTTTGTACGAGATGTTGTTAAGAGATGTCAAGCACGACGATGTAGTATCCAGCAAACCTTTAATAGCTGAAGCAGACTAAGTGTTTATTTATCGCTGACCAAATAATGCCCTTAAGGTGGCAATGCAATTAAAACGCTTGTTGTTGTATCGAGTCGTCAACCGCTCCCAAGCTGCGTTGTAGTTGAGTTCTGTTGTTGGTAAATCCTTTATAAGGCTTTCTGCTTCACCAGATAAAGTACTTTTTAAGTAATGTAGTTTTTGAACTGCTGATAAACTGGCATTTTTATGAATGAGCGAAGTAAATAAATCAAAAAATGTTTGCCATTAAATAACGGCAATTGTATTCGGGGTAACTTTACTTCACTAATGTTTGGCTTAATATCAGGTAAGCTAGGCGCTGCGCTGAATGATAGCAAATCCTCTCTCAACAGGCTCTTGTATTTGTATAATATTCTTCGAATTGATCTGGCAGCTCATTTTTGTTGTATTCAACACCGGCATATTGTTCAGGCTTAATAGCCATGGATATTTATAGATGTGTTTCTTTGAATTCTCTACGAAGACCTTCTAAAAATTCAAGCGTTTTCGTAGCGTTTGGTAGTTCGTTCCTTCGGACTTTTCTAATAGTTTCTTTCTGCTCGTTTTAATGAAGAAAATCTATCATCATGGAGCGACAAATATGCTATAATAGTTTCCAGGATTGTGTGAACTGTGTAAAATAATTTAAAAGATATAGAAAAACTATCCAAATTCACTGATATATATTGAAGCCAAGCATTCGATGTTTCATATGCAACACGATTTTAAAAAATGTAAGCCTCAAATGTCTAACACCCACAAACTTGATCTTATAAGCAACTAAAAACAGTTGTTAAGTAATAAATATTACACTTCTCATATTGGTGAAAATCCAAAGCAATTTTTATGAAGTTCAAAGTTTTTCAAAGTCCAAAATAAGCAGTGTAAGCGCTTCGATTATTTTCAAAGTTCAAATTTGAATCAAAAAGTTTCTAAGTCTTTAAGTCTGTTCCGATACTTCAAAAAATCCGGCACAGATTCTATGTATGTTCACTTTTTCCCAAATTATTCTAAGTCCATTGAATCACTTAAAAAAGTTCAAATTACCCTACAGTTTCCAATTTCAATATTTACTTAACTAATACTTTCCTTCTTTTTCTTTAGTTCTCAAGCACTGATTGTTGCTTAGTTTATTAGTCCACTTTACTTACAGATTAAGGTCCAATTTTTGCACAAAAACACTGCGCGATGTAAAATACCAGTAGCGCCATCTATCGGCGTTCGAAATGAACAGTGTCCTTAGTAGGTTTTCCTACACCGTGAGCATAATTTTAGTTTTAGTTTTACTTAAGAATCTGGTGCCATCGTTTTGAATACTGTTTCGTATACTCTGCTTGAAAACCAAATTTTAAAACATAGTTTAGACTGCTGAATATTTTTTATATCAACAGCGTAGTCTCGCTCTTTATGAAAAAGCTTTTTACTATCTACTCAAATATACAGTAGGTAATATAAATAAACAACCTAAAAGCAATCTTTTTAAACTAGCTTTTTAAAGGTCGTAAAGAAAAATACGGAGGAGTAGAACAAAATTAAATTTTTTAACTTTGTTCATCTTTCTGTGTTTCTTATTATTTCTTCGGTAGCTCTTTATTTTTAAATCTCTACTATCGTCACTTCCTCACGCTCTTGTCATTACTCTGGGTGACTTCAATTGCCATCACCATCTCTGGGGTTTCCAATCAAGCGATGCCTCTGGTCTTCAGTTGGCAGATCTGATTGACGACCAACATTTTTGTGTTCTCAATGACGGCCGGCCCACTACATCTGCTGCTTCGCACTAAAATCGGAGCGCAGTAGATTTTTCCATCTGCTCCTCTAACCTGGGTGCGTCCTTATCCTGGAACAGGCTTAACTGCCAGCATGGGAGTGATCACTTCCTGGTTGTAATTTCCTTACCATCGTCCACTTTTGTTCCTACCGCCTTTCCCCCTCTTCTGAAATATAAGATCTACAAGGCAGATTTGCCCAAGTATACTGCGGCTACCAACATCCTATCTTCTTCCATACTTCCTACTAATCAAGATAACATCATAGAGTGTTATGACAACCTCATGTCTTATGTTCTTACAGCTGCTTATAACCATATTCCACAGAAGCGTTCGGTTGCTAAAGGCAGAGCTTCCCCTCCTTGGTGGGATTCTGAATGTTCTGATATAATCCGAGTAAATCGTTCGGCTAAAAAATCCTACATCGCGATAGTATCCCTTTATAAATTTCTAGAATATAAGAGAGTGTCAGCACGAGCCAGAAAGTTATTTAAAAAGAAAAAGAAGGTAGCCTATAATTTCAACCTACAAATTCGAATATGCCATCTCTTTGGCTTTTTCAGGTTTTTGATAAAATTAGGTTGTCAAAATAGGTCAAAATAGGTTGTGTTGGTACGTGGAATACCATAGTATTCTTAGCATCACGCAATTCGGCCTTCGAAAGGGTTTAAGCACGATGGACACCTTGAGCATTTTCACGACCGATCTAAGGTTAGCCCTATCAAGCAATGAACCGGTCGCGGGGGTGTTCTTGGATGTTTCATCTGCTTACGACCATGTCCAGCTTCCATTCTTCTTCTTTAAGTGCCTCTCCATTATTGAAGGTTGGCAGTCAAGCTTCTGAACCTGTCTCTGTCCCTGGCTAGCGTAAAAAGTTGTTCCACGGTTTTGTCCGGTTTTGTACCGGTCCATTATCTTTACAGATTCCATTTTGCTTTGGCTTTCTTTCCCTAAAAAAAGTAGGATCCCTATCCTAAACGGGTTTCAAATTTCATTTTCAATCTCTTAGTAGCCCGCTCTATTCAAATCAGATCAAATCGCCTTACTAAAACGCTCCATCCAAAACTGTATTGGTTAAATAAAATTCCGCCACGTCTCATAAAATTGTATGTTTACCTGGACGGCTACAGGCTACTTCAGTTTTCAATAGCACCCGTCCTATAATCCGTTGATTTTTAACCCCACCTATATACCCTACTTTCGACATTTATAAGAACGATCTAAACGCTAATTCGTATTCTGGAGTGCTGTAGACAGCAGTAGATAGAACAAATCGGGGCTGGCTTCAGGTCTACACGGACGCCTCTAAACTCTCCTCCACGGGAGACGTAGGGTCAGCCATGTGGATTCCACGATTCTCAGTCCTAAGTTGTCTTTCAAATCTCCTCAATCTATGGTCTTCACAGGTGAGGCTACAGCGCTTTTAGACGCAGTTAAGTATATTGGCTGGCTGGATTATGGATGATGGGTTATGGCTGGATCCCGCGTTAACTCGTGAACGGGTGCCGTTTGAGGGTGTTCGTCGTTTGGATACTTGGGGGGAGGGAGACTTGCTGAGCTAACAGATGCAGATAAGAATAATTTTGTATAGACATAAAGAGACTCTGTAAATTTATTTTGAGAAAAATATAGCCGTGAAGTATCTTGCCAGTTCTTCTACATGAAGGTTTTTCCGAACTGGTGGTAGAGTCATGTTTTATTTGACATCAATAAGAACAAGTAATTGTCAATGTTGAGAAATAAATATTTCATTTCATATAGCTGAAAACAACTTAAATAATTCCATTGTATTTACAGACTGTCTAAGCTGTCTTAAGCTTTGGAAAGCAACCCGATTAAGTTAGGCTCGAAATTCCCTATAATAAACAAAATTAGGCATGCCCTATTCTGTTGCAGTTCCCGGCCTATAAATATTGTGTTAGCCTGGATTCCTAGCTACTCTGATAGCTTTGCGAAAGATTCCATCCGAATCGATTCCTCAGATTGTGTGCTTCTCTCAGGATTGATTTGAGTCTCCTAACTAAATCCCACCTACAGGCCGTGTGGAGTTCCGAATGGGAGGCGTCGTTGAAAGTAAAAGGTAAGCACTAAGGTGACATCCAGCCTCTTATTCCCGATAGACCTTGGTTTTTAAATTTAGAAAGGTAGACTACTTCAGTGATCTGTAGACTTCGCATAAGTAATTGTTGTTCCTCAATTTTCTTCAACAGGATTGGAGTACGCTCTTCCCCGTTCTGCGACGGTCAGGATGCAGGAACAGTGGACCATATATTATTTAATTGCCCGCTCGTTCCGTTATCACTTTTTGATTTTCTTCCACCTTAAATACAGCGCCCAACGAATATCAAGACACTTCTCTCTAGTTACAGCCCGCAGATATTAGAAAAAATTTGTGTAAATTCATTCATTATATTAAATATTAGCCTATGATTGTATATTGTTAGCAAGTATTTTTAGGTAAGTATTAAATTTATTATTATTTATATTTTTTTGATTTGTTTAATTAGATTATGTCATAGGTATACCATTTAGATAATTAGTCATACTTATTAGAGAGCTTGCAGGGTGTCCTATTCATCCAGCGAGAATGATCTTTCGCTAGCCCAACAGTGCCTTCTTCTATTTCAACCTTGCTTGTCTATTCTCCAAGAGCCATCCTCTCTTTCGGCTATCCAACTTACGCCTTCAAATGTTTCTGCTCATTCTCAATCTTTCCGAACTTCCTTTTTCATTTCTACTTACAATGACCAGGATGCCAATGACCATCCGTTTTTTATTCATGTGGAAATAAAGAATGTCTGATTCCACATCCTCTTTAATCCAACCTGTTTCTTCAATTAAATCAAATATTCCTATATATTTAATATTTTATATATATTTTTATTATATTTTATATATCAAATATTTTTTTATTTTATTGTTGTGGTTCCCTCCTCATCTAAAGCGGGTAAGGTTGTTAAAGCCCGCCGCTCTAATTACAAAACTATACAGATTTTTATTTTTAGGGTATTTGGTGGAAAAGCCAATCAGTTGTTATTACTTTTAATGGCCAGGTCTTGCCTGATAAAGTGTTTGCATGTTTTAACAGCTTCCGATTTGAGTTTAAAAAATTCCCGAACGTACTTTGCTATGCTTGCTGCAGATATGGCCATACAAAAAGTAAGTGCAGATCGAAACGTCGTTTTTTTAAATGTGGAGGCGACACCTAGGAGACTCCTGCCTAAACGTCAAGTGCGTCAATTATGGGAAATCCCACTTTGCAAACGATAAACCGTGGTCGGACTTTTTGCGACAAAGAGAGATTAAAGGTATCGTGCCAAAGAACTCGATATCGTATGCGGTATTCTGGTAAGTTATCTGGTAAAACTATTTCTTATAAAAAAAAACTTTATGACCCAACCCAAAAGCTCCATAACCTAGCCCTAAAACTTCAGGACACGATATTGAAACATATGTATAAAAGTATTATCTCCACTCCTAGTCCAATTCTTGGCAATAGGACAGCTTTTCTTTTTCTTTCCGAGACAAAGTCTAACGAACCTTCTATAGAGCCCCTTTTTTTCGCCCTTTCTTCTTTTATTTCTATCTATCCACTATAACTGACAACGTTGCCTCGCTACTTTCTTCCGTCGTAAATAATTTTCCCTCCAATAGTGATTCCAATAAATTGTTCTAGTTTTTTCCCTTCCAAGCTGTTTCAGGGAAGATCTTCCCAATGGGCATGCTGGTTCGTCCATATTGGTTCGTAACCATTTAAATTTCTCCCCCTTTGACATTCCTATGTCATTTAAATTTCCGTTATCGATTGATATCTAACTCTACTATTTAATTAAATCTAATTTGTTCTTTTATCTGAGACTTTAAGTTGCCTTCTCCTGATAATATATCCGAATGGTCTTTGGCCCTTGCTGTCCTATTAATTTCCTGTGCTGTCAAATCCTTATCAAAAATCCTATCTCTTCCTAATCCTATCAAAGCTTCGTTCTGCCCCCAGGTGAGATGAAAAATGCACTGCCACCGTAAAAAACAGAAAAAAATGCTGAAGAAATATCACTTTGGAAAATTATAAGCAGCTGAATGTTGTTACACGAAAATCAAAAAATGTTTTAAGGGAAAAGAAAAAGGAAGGCTGGAAGAGATTGAGCTCCTCAATTTCTCTAGATTTCCGAGCTTCGGAATTCTGGCGAATTATAAAACTCTCTTTGGGTTCTTTCATAAACAGTAATCATTTTTCTATACCAAATCAATCTTAGGCCGACAAATTTATGAACAATTTAGCTCCACCTTATTGTACCTTAATCTCCGAACTCCCTTCTTTTAACTCGTCTTTCCTTTATCTTCTAACTCTATTCATTCTCCTTTTACTTTATCTGAACGTGTTTATTCTCCGCGAAAAAGAGCAATTTCAACCTAACGCCCACTTTCCAAAATGTTTCTGTACCCTTAACCGACCACCTAGGGCTTCTGGGCGTAACTATATCGTCCCAACTAAACTTCGGGCAACAAATTGTGCCCATGGCTCAAACAGCTTCAAAGAAGTTGGGAATCATCTCGAAGGTCCGACGGTACTTCAGCCCTGAACAGCCACTTATTTTTTATACAGCTCAAGTTCGATCTTGTATGGAGTACTGTAGCCACCTTTGGGATGGTTCTGCAAAGTACCAACTAGAAGCGATGGACGCAGTTGACCGAAGAGCCCGAAAAATTATTAACAACTTTGACCTCACCACCAAAAAACTGCAAAGCCTCGACTATCGTCGGAAAGTTGCCAGTTTAGCAGTCTTCTACAGATTACATTTTGGAGAGGGCGCGAAGGCTCTTTTTGGTCAGGTTGAACCCACACCCTTCTTGCATCGGACTACTAGACGCAGACAGACCTTCCATCCCTTCATGGTAGATATCCCAAGAAGTCGAACCAAACGCTTCGATAGTTCCTTTTTGGTGCGGGTCGCCAAGGTGTGGAATGAACTGCCTGCGTCTGTTTTTCCAGAAAACTATAGTCCTAGTTCTTTCAAGCGTCGAGTGAATAGGTATCTCGTGGATAGACGTG
The DNA here is from genome assembly GCA_923062675.1 of Marasmarcha lunaedactyla. Taxonomy (NCBI): domain Eukaryota; kingdom Metazoa; phylum Arthropoda; class Insecta; order Lepidoptera; family Pterophoridae; genus Marasmarcha; species Marasmarcha lunaedactyla. Next base: position 24,132,056 of record OV281346.1, read on the forward strand.
TAACACCTTCGTCTTCATCGTCACTTTCCATCAGGTGAGATAGAAGACAAACGTCTAATCCTTTTTCAATAAAAAAAGAATTAAAACTGGTTCTATCATTCAAATTCAACTATTTGTTCCTCAAGTTCGGAAAAACCTTCCTGAAAAAGAACTGGCAAGAAACTTTCTTTACAGAATTATTCTTCTCTGGATCTGTTAGCTCGGCAAGTCTCCCTCCCCCCAAGTATCCAGACGACGAACACCCTCAAACGGCACCCGCTCACGAGTAAACGCGGGGTCCAGCCATCGCCTTCCTCAACCACATTAGAGGGGAGTGAGCCACCCGTCACCCGACGCTACCATAAGAAGAGGTACTTTAGTGACAATGACGCTTTATATCTAACTATATATCTATCTTCACCGGGACGAAGAACTCAACGAACAAACAGACACATTAAACATGTTTTATTACAAATACTAGTAAAAACCTGTTTTAATGAGGGGATTATACCCAACGGCTTTTATCGTCGAAATAATCGGATAGTTTATAATAAGCTTTAACACACAACTTTTGCTCTCATCTCTCCAGGACTTCCCCTGGTCCTGGTTACACTTCTTACTCTTTCATCCAACATGCTCCAGATTCCGTTCAGTCTTAATTTCTCTACCTTTAAATCGCATTCTTGACTCTGAAATATAAATAAATAAATATTTCTAACAATCACACCACATTATCTAGCCCAAATTAAGTATTATTAAGAACTTGAGTTATGGATACTAGATATAAATATACTAGATAAAAGATACTAGATACTAGATAATAAATAAACTTAAGAAATATATAAACACAGATATTTTTTTATATATAAATATTCGAAATTCCTATTCCAAAGCCAAATTCTTATTTTTTTTCTTCATTGAATTTCTTCATTTTGACCAATCGCTATGTCTTTATGTATCACTTAAATAGGCGAACACCTTTGAAAACCCGCCTTGATTAACTTGTTGAATGTTCTAATGACCTGCCAGTCATGTCATTTCCAGTTTGTATCCCGGAAAGGTAAAAGTTGCGAAGGCAATTTACCTATTTTTACTTCTGATATCAGGTTAGCTTTTAACCAAAATTCTGTTTCCAGTGTATTTTTCGATATTACAGGTGCCTACGATGATGTGCATTGGTGTGCCTCCACAATTCATATTGTTATTTAAAACCTATTATCTGAACGAGAAATCCGCATGAAAACTGACTGCCAAGACATAAAAGCACCAAGATTTTTATATAAAAGCCCCAAGGCTCCTGAGTCCTGAGTCTTCATCTCTTTAATATCTATACCCATGTCATTAAATTGTAAAATCCTCTAATATGCTGATGACCACTTGTTATATTATAATAGGTCTTTACCTATGAAACTGCCGTTTGCCGTACTGGCCATTTCAAATGAAAATATTTTTTTTTGACTGATAATTCTAATTTCAAATTAATTTTATTTGACAAACATGGAATTCTTTTTCTAAAATCGTCATTTGTTTAATAGTTAGTGTTTTGTTTTCAACGCATTCGAACATTTTTCGTCATCATGGATAAGTTAAAAATTCGAGTAATTATGGAGTATGAGTACCGTCGTGGCAGCAAAGCGGCACAAGCGGCACGCAACATAAACGACGTTTACGGAGCGAACACTACAAACGAACGCACCACCCGTTATTGGTTTACCCGCTTCCGTTCTGGAAATTTTGACCTGAAAAATGAACCCCGTGGTCGTCCGAAAACTTTGGTCGACAATAACGAATTAAAGGCAATTGTGGAAGCTGATGAAACTCAATCCACGGCTGAATTAGCAGCAGCTTTCGACGTTAGCATCAAAACAATATTGGTCCATTTTTTTCAAATTGGCAAGGTAAAAAAGCTTGATAAATGGGTACCCCACGAACTCAATGACCGCCAGCGCGAAGTACGCGTGGAGACGTGCCTTGCACTGCTCAGCAGGCATACAAATGAAGGAATTCTGAACCGCATTGTTACTTGTGACGAGAAATGGATCCTGTTTGACAATCGTAAGCGCTCAGCAAGTTGGTTGGACCCTGGTTCAGCACCCAAACAATGCCCTAAACGAAAACTTACCCCTAGAAAAGTGATGGTCACTGTTTGGTGGTCTAACGCGGGTGTAATTCATCACAGCTTCTTGCCAAACGGGACAAGCATTACTGCAGATGTGTACTGTGAAGAACTGAACACAATGATGGAGAAGCTCGCACGTCTCCAACCAGCTTTGGTCAATCGTTCGGCTCCACTGCTCCTGCACGACAACGCGCGACCTCATACTGCACAGCAGACGGTCTCCAAGCTACAAGAGTTGGGGTTGGAAGTTCTCCGTCATTCGCCGTACTCACCAGACCTTGCGCCTACAGACTTCTAATTTTTCCAGAATTTGGATAACTTCTTGGCGGGAAAAAAATTCAATACCCGAGAGGCAGTACAAAATGCCTTTGAAGAATTTGTTGCCTCCCGTCCAGCTGATTTCTTCAAGAAAGGCATCAATAAGCTACCAATGCGTTGGCAAAGATGCATTGATTGCATGGGTGATTATTTTGATTAATAGAAATAAAAAATATATAAAAAAATTACGCTTCATTTATTTCGTGAAAACGGCAATTTCATAGGTAAAGACCTAATATAAATAAAATCATTAAAATTTACACTGTGTACTTTGTTGCAATATTATTACTAATAAATAATTGAGTTAGTTGTACACCCATAGTGTACACCCCCCTTTCATAATTCATCTCCGACCTGCACACTAGTCTACCGCGCATTACAGTAAATTTTAAATACATACTTGACTTTTAATCTTCAGACTATTATTTATATTAGGATAACTGAAAATTATATCTATTCTTCTATACTAATGAACAAGTAGGATTAGTTATTCATTTCCAATCTACTCTAGTCAGTCCAAAACTGCTCATTCCATGACAATAGCCTGTCTTATGCCTAGATGGCGTGGCGGGGTCGTATGGTGGGCGGATTGGTGGCGGATAATTATGCCCACACTACAACATCGCTATCTGTTTGCGTATTCATCTTAGTCGCGAAAATACAACAATGTGAAGTGGTGCTATTCCTGCAAACAAGACAAATTCGTGAAAACACGAACACGCTTATCTTCACGCGTGGGTGTTTTGAAACAGATCAAAGGATTGCTAATATGCCGAATATGCTAGTTTACCTCCCACACACATATCGCTCGCTCAAGAGTGCGGCACGCGACAGAGTCGGACGTGTTTAATTTTTTTCAGCTTTCGTCAAAATGGAACAGACAAATGACCTCGTTAAGCGATTTTAGACTCTTAGCAAATGCATCCCTACCCGAAACATTGATCTCATAATAACGCAAGCGTAGCTAATGGCGATTTTAAGGCGCGTTGAAGGAGCTTTAAAACACGTCCATCTTTGCGTTCGGGACTAGCAAAAATATTAGTGAATATTGGGCGTTTTCGATTTACATGATCTGTGGTGTGTTCGTATTATTCGGACTTTCATTAAGAAAGTAAGCAAACAAAGGCGAAAAAAAAAAATGCGAACACCGAATTGCGTTGTGAAGTCGTACATTAGACTATATTATTCTCCTCTATATCAGTTTGTCAGTCAGTCATACAAGCGAGGCCAACGAGTGTCGACGATCGAGCAAGTTTGTTAGTAGTGTCACCTACCTATATTGTTGTCATGCTAATGTCATACATACATAACAGCTGACAAAGACAAAAATAAAGAAGCTGGTAATATTTTAAAATGTGCAGTTTATATATTTTTTAATCGTCGACTATGCAACGTTGGTTCTTTCTGGAAGATAAAAAAAAACGAAGAAAAGGAATAACATTAAAGTCTGAAATAGAGGGTGCAGACAAAGTACAACATAAAAAGCCAGTAGCTGAAAAAATGTCTCAACCATGGGAATTTTGTGTTAGTGTGCCTGATGTAGGACAGAAGGAAAGTGTTTTTATCTCGGGAAGCATTCCAGATCTGGGGGACTGGGATCCTAATAAATTAGTCCCTTTAGAGCGCAAACCAAATACCGATGTTTGGTGCAAAACAGTTGTAATACCCAACACTATAAATGTTTTGTACCGTTACTTAATTTGCAATATAATTGAAGATACAAATGAAGTCAAAATATGTAGATTGGAGTCAAATATCAAACCTCGCGTTTTAAAGGAGACACAGCTGCATCCTGCATTAGATATTTTTGGACAATATGATGGTAAAAAAAATATATCAAGAGGTTGGCTGTTAAATCTGACCACAATACAATTCAAATTCATGAATAATCCTCTCAATCTAAAGACCCGTCTTGCAGGAAGACTAATGAATATCAAAGTAACTCCAATAAATTTATCATTTGGTCCAGAACCTCAAATTGAAGATTCTGTGAGTGGGGACAATTTAGATGTTGTTTCTGAACCTACAGGAGTGTCAGTTGAAGTAGCTACTTTGTCCAATGATACCTCCTTGTGCACACTTTCACCCCAAGAACAGTTTGGTAGAGAATTCAAACCAGATGATATATTATTAATTAATGTTACTGTCCCTAAAATTACCAGTTTAGCTTATTTAATAGACTTCTATTCATATAGTAGTAGAGCTTCCAATGCTGATCCCCCTTGTCACATTGGATATACATATGTATTGCCAAATATGTTCAAGCCATCTGAAGGAGCTCTGCAGTTACCAGTGACATGCAATGTGAAACACAGGCCCCTTGGAACTGTCAACGTGGAATACCTCATTATTCGCCCAATGGAGCAGAAAATCTGTGATTTACAAGTATCCTATGCCAAGTACTGGGACCCCGCTTGGACTGGTCTTGAAGTGGGCCACCGAGGTCTCGGTGCAAGCTTTAAAAAGAAAGAGTAAGTTAGTTTGTCATAAATTCAGTTTCTTCAGATCAGGTTTTCAATTTCACTATTGGTTTAAGGCAATAATAAAAAATCTTTGTTTGTTTTCAACTTAAATGTTTTTTTGCGATAACTTATAATCATTTTCAGAGGAAATGCTATTCGTGAAAATACAATAGCTTCTTTAAAAAAGGCAGCTGCTAGTGGTGCAGACTTGCTAGAGTTTGATGTTCAACTAAGCAAGGACATGATACCGGTCATTTATCATGACTTTCATGTGTGTATTTCAATGAAAAGAAAGAAGGAAGTAAACTTCACAGAAATGCTAGAAATGCCTGTGAAGGACTTGACCTTGGAACATCTGCAGAAGTTGAAGGTATACTCCAAGGCCTAAATTCATGTACAAGTTTCTTTATCTGTAGGTGAACTTTGAAGAATATCTGTTTCTTTGATACCTATTTATTGTTGAATTATTATTATGTAGAATGGATATTAAGGCAACTTCATTTGAATCACACTAAGTTTTTTGTAGCATTTGTAAACATTTACAGAATAGCTTATGTACAAGTGTTATTTCTGTAGTTTATAAAAATAACTAGAAAATACAATTAATCAGACTCTGTCAACATAATGAAAATATGTTGATAGGTTTTAGACAGCTTCACCATAAATATAACAGTTATTTTATGTATGGCTTATCATTGTTCCTTAGGTGTACCATTTGGTTGAAGGGCGTAATCATGAGATTTTGTTCTTTGATGAGGAGCTTGATGAGCACCAGCCATTTCCTACTTTGGAAGTGGTTCTGCAGACCATTGACTCTCATGTTGGCTTCAATATAGAACTCAAGTGGACCATGGAACTTGATGATGGAACCTTTGAACTCAATAATCCTTTTGATATGAACACCTATGTTGATAAGGTAATTTAAACAATTCTATGGTTTTAAATTCTGGGACTGTGCAGGTAACTGGCAATCGATAGAGCTATGGATCTCATACATAATTAGTGATAAAAATGACTTACCAAAAAATAATATATCACACTTTATTTAGCTGAGTAGCGTAGTGGTCAGTAGCCCTGTCTCATATGCCGGAAGTCCCAGGTTCGAGTCCTGGCTGGGGTATTCATTTGTGTGATGAACACAGATGTTTGTTCTCGGGTCATGGTTGTTGATATTTATATATGTATGTTTATGCTGGGTTCCCCCAGTTCGCTGTACGGTCATCTATAACACAAGCTCTGCTTACTTTGGGGCCATACAGTTGGTGTGTTTGTCTGGGGTTTATTATTATTATATTAGTTAATATGTACACACTGAAACAATATGTCTATATTTAAATAATAAAACAAGATGTATGTTGCTTTAACTGGTGCTTTGGTAAAGATATAATTTATTGTACAGTTCATTAAATGATATCATTTGGACACAGTTTTGTGAAACAGAACCAACCCTCATGATGACAATTTTGAGAAAAAGCTGTTTTTTTTTTTAAAGTTTGCAATTTTTTAATAGAAATAAGTAAGATTCATTTTTAACAATATTTTTTTTTTACAATATCGTTTAAAATATAAAATTCCTAAAGTTGAATAAAAAAGAAAGCATATTTAGTGTTTTTTTCAGCAATAACTTACAGTTTCCTTTTAACAAAAATCCTAAAATGTGGGTAGGTTCCTTATTACTTACCTACACTCTTGATTTTTCTAGGGTTGGTTTTTATGATTTTTCTTATACAATGAAATCAAAAATCATTTATTTTTCCGTTTGCATTGTCTAATAAATATTAAAAAAGTAATTTCTAAATGTTTTAATTACATTTTGAACTTGACAAGTTGTAATGAAGAAGAATGCAAAATCTTATAAAGTTGAATACTTTGAAGAAAAATGTTCAATTATTTCACTGTAAATATTTACGTTTCTTCTCTTAATTAAAAATAAGGTCAAATAAGGTGGGTGTAAAACCTATACGAATCCTGGGAAATCACATACAGCACACTTTAAGATATTTTAACTTAGCGTCAGGAATAGGTTTACTTTGTAGCCAAAGTGGCTTTATTAACTTTTTCGTTTTTAGATTTTCTCTTCCGTGAACAATTTATTTTAATATTTACCCCCTTAGTCTTCATTTATTTCAGATCTCATATATTTATAGACTAAATTTCTTTCATTTTCAACACAGTTTTCTTTGTATTGAACCATGAAACCTTCTGTTCGTCTGTTGTTTTCTTTTTATAGGCAATACGCTTTTGAGACAACAACTATTTAAGAAGGTGATTAGAAAAACGCTTTTTTACATCACATTGGCTGTATAGGAGACAGGTTAGCTATCCCACATTTCTATGGTCTGTAAGGCTTTCTAGTCTCTTACCAAGTCGGTCAATATGAACTTCTGTTGCCCATCGCTACCACCTCTGATGAAGCCTACCGCTCCCTTGGTCCATAGCATTATGGAAAACCCAATAGTTTTGCGGATTACCAATAATTATCTATCTGCATTTGGCCCCAAAATGGGTGCCATACAAATATACCAAAAAGAGGGTTTTATAATGCTTACTGGAGCTGGATGTGACTAAAACTAGCATGGACCTGATGGTGTTCCCGCAGTACCTTTAAAGTGCTATGCTGCCGAGTTGTCTTCGGTATTGACTGGCCTTTCCGAGTTTTAGTCGCTAGGAAGGTTTCAAGAACCTGGATGCTTGCTATTGTACAACTTGTATCTAAAGAGGGAAGCCTTGACGTTCCAGTCAATTACTGACCAGTGGCAATCACCTCCATGATTTACAAAGTTATGGATATTTTGAATAAACTTCTTCTGACCTGCCAACAAACCAAGGAATTCCTAAGCGACAACCAATACGGTTACCGAGTTCGTTTGAATGGTGAACTGTTCGTGTATGTCACTCACCAATAAGGCTTCTTTATTATTTATCGTACAAAAGAAAAAACACATAATCAGTTAACATTAACATTACATTAACAAATAATGAACAAGGGTGAGCTAGCTTTGGAAGGTCATATGGCATACTTTGACATCCCGTTACGGGCGAGTCTTCATGAAGTCCAGCAGCTAAGGAAGTCCACGATTGACCTTGTTGACTCAACACTGCGTTGCGTAGGGTAGCCCAACGGGGCGATAGTGAAGTTAAGTTCAAATCGTCACATTCAGTCTATTTTTTTAATACGCTGTTTATTAGGCAACTCTTGGAGAGGTGTTTAAGACACTCGTCTTCATCATCACTTTCTATCAGGTGAGATCGGAGACAAATGCGTGTCCAATCCCAATAAACAAAAGTAAAAAAAAAACTGTTTACAGGTTTTGCATATCTTCATCATCAGAAAGATGGTTTAAGAAACTCGACAGCATAGTATACGTGAATTCAGTCTTCTCTTCATTGCTTAAAAACAAACTAAGGCACGCACACGTTCTACCACAACACGAATCACGAACGAAAAGAAACACTTGATAAAGTATTTCTAACTAAATTCACATAATTCGGTAAGAAAATGTTTCCATATTCATACACTGTACAAAAATCTATAAAAACAGAAAATAAACTGTCTTGTTACAGTTGTATTTCATAAAAGTTTAGTATTCTCCACGGAGTAAAAATAAATACTCCAAAACGAACCAAGTCATGATGATCTTTCTAAAACATAAACAAAAGCTGATTTAGTTTCGCAAAGAGGAGCCAAGTTGCATAGTTCTACCATGCAGCTTGGCTCAGTTGCATCTTCCTCACAATGCCTTAAAAAGTATATTTACAAGAATTATGCACGACCCTCATAATTCTGTTGCACGCTCTATAGTCTTATCATTGCCAGGTGCCATTAGATTCGCCTCAGTTATGGAAGTGACATAGGGTTTATTATGTCCCGGTATTCCCAGGGCAAAATAACTTTAGCAGTCGGGTTTTTGAATTTATCAAAATCCACATCTTGTTATATTTATTGGGCAGAAGGTGAAATTTTAAATCGTTTTAATACTGAACTCAATGCTGACAAAAATGTGGGTTGCTTCTCCGTTGCAGAACTGTGTCCATTTGCACATTTAAAATATTGTAATCAAAAATCTCAATTTTCCCCTGTAGGTGCTGGAGATAGTGTTGAAGCATGGAGGAGATCGGCGTATAGTGATATCTTGTTTCAACCCTGACATATGCACCATGGTGCGCAACAAGCAGAACAAGTACCCCGTGATGTTCCTCACTTGTGTAAGTTTCATTATCTTTTGTTATGATCATTTAAAGGCCCTTTTAGACTTTTAAACTTCAGACTTTGTGTGGAGGACGCATAGTCAGCAGTTTAAAGTGTGTCCACATAATTATATAAATTATAAAACATAAAAGGGGTGCATATCGGAGCCACGGTAAATATGTACGCTAAAGTAGTAATTAAACTAGGCCTGTTTTTATTTTAAATAAGACCCTATGCAGCGTCCAAGCCTTGGAGTTGTCCCCTTAACAAAAAATTATAACTAACACAAGAAAAATATTAAATTGTACATGGGAGTATTTTTTATTTATTTAGTGACAATTTTCCTATTTTTACAAATTAACAATGGGAAAAATTAAAACAAGAAAAGTTTAAGAGGTATAGATAGAATACAACGCCTACATTAGTAATTTAGGCGCGTGATCTTATGCGCGGTTTATACGTATTAAGTAGTTAAGTTGGTAACTAAATTTTAAGTTACTACAAGTCACTTGTGTGTCTAAACGGATTAAGTAGTAAAGCTCATTCATAAGTTCAATGAAGATGAGCAGTGATGAATGTCAAGGAATTCGTCAATTCGCGTCAACCGCGTTGAATCAGTACGTAAATCTTACGATCGGTAAAATGAGTACCAGCTTTAAGGTCACGAGTTTTACTCACCATTCGTCTAGGAATTGCACTGACGAGTCGATGAGCACCCTGACCCCAGGACCCATAGTCTCAACGTCAAGAGCCTCAAAATAAACCATTACCTAAATGTTAATAATGCCTATGCATCACACTTTTCACGACGTTGGCAGCCGCGTCTGCTTGAACGCTCGTCGTAGGAGTTTTTATGAATTCATATCAATTAGAAGAATTAGTCCTTAGTTATAACCAGTAATTGAAAATCAGGAATACGAAAGTTGTATGTATTTAAAAACTTTAAGATAGATCAGTAATTGTATTTATAATAATTGTATTTTTATTGACCACCGAGTGGCGTTATGGTTAGTTGCCCTAACTTATACGCCGGAGGTCCCAGGTTCGAGTCCTGGCCCGGGCATTAATTTGTGTGATGAACATAGATGATTGTTCTCGGGTCACGGTTGTTTATATTTATAGATGTATGTTTATTCTGGGTTCCCCCCCAGTTCGTTGTATGGTCATCCATAACACAAGCTCTGCTAACTTTGGGGCCATACAGTTGGTGTGTCTGTCTGGAGATTTATTTATTTATTGCTTTGAACAAATGTATCATATCATGTAATTCAATTTCCATTGTCCATAGTTCTTTTTCTTCCCAATTGACTTGATAATTAAGCAAAAGCACAGAGGTGAATTTCTCGATGCATGTTAAATGTTGACTAACAGTAGCATTTTTATTTCTTTGTTTGTCAAAATTCGTTTTATTTCTATAATATTTGGTATAACACCTGATTTACATTCATTTTTGTTTTTATAATGTTCGTTTTTGAAATAGGATTTCAACTCGAGTACGGCTTGCATTCATTAGACGCGGCGTCCGCAATAGGATTAAAAATGAGAAAATATAGAATTTTGTTCTTTCACATCTTTAAATTTTCTAGTAATACATGTTCTTTGGGAAAAAAAAACTGGTATCAGGTTCAAAAAAACAAATTACTGTTTATCCAAGTAACATACGTTTGTATGTAGTTACATAACTGATTTAGCCTATATATTTACTGTGCCTGAACCCAGGGATGTAAATAATTGGTCTGGATTTGATAAAAGTGAAGCAATTAAGAAATTAGTTGTGTGCTGTCCTCAGGGGATTTTGTTTTTTTATTTATTTTTATTTAATAATTTATGTACTCGCATTAAATACAATAATACAAATGACTTTCTTTATTTGCACCCAAAAAATATACAATATGTACAAAAAAAAGTAAATCATACTACACAAGTAACATTAATTATACAACTACAAAGAAATTTAAATTACACAAATACGAGAAGTACATAAAATATTAGAAGAATAAAAGGTAATACACCAAATTTGTTGAAGTTTTATAATATAATCTGATACAAACTAATAAATTAGAAAGGTACAGCTTATTTCTAATAGACATTTCTTCCAGCAGACCTGTGGCTGGAGAAAGTTGTTTAGGGTAACGTTAGTCTGTACAAAACATACTATATAAACTACATTCGACTACAAATATATAATACATTATTAGTCGTTCTATATAAAGTATTAGTACTGTTAATTCTGCTAATAATGATTCTATATCGCGGAACGAAACTTGTGTACGAACGATAAGGAAAACTGCAATAGAAGACATATCAGTTATTAATAGATGCGCATTACTTTCAATGTCGCAGTGTGGCAGATAATGGTTGTAAAGTAGGGATTTCACCTTCTATTTGTTCAATCTTCATATTTCCTGAACATTATCATAATTTACACTGCAATCTGGGATCATTTCAGTCTGAAGAAAAATCATTCCAAAAGTTTATGTACAAGATCATAATTTTTGAATTTCCATTATGTGAAATTGTGTTCTAATGCGTTCACACAGTGTTATGCTATTACGTACCAGATAACTGTAGCCACGACTGAGACGGGCACTTTTGAGATAACTATAAACACGTACGTTTCTTGTTGCACATTGCACGTTTGAAAAGGAGATTGTTAAGTCGCAATAAAATTTAATTTCAATTATGATTGGTTGAATCAAAATTTTACTTTTCATTTATGCTAATTTTAAAGTAAATTTAACACGTAGCTAAAATCATTTTCCTTTCCTGGATTACAAGTCATAAAATATATTAAGCCTTATATATTTATATTATATTAGGCATTCATTATTTATCATTTTCATGTTGCCTTTATCATATGATGAAAGTTATTGTAATTTTGCAAGAATAATAAAATATTATTATTATTTTTATTATTATTATGAGCAAAGTATAAAATAAATAAATAAATTGAATCCTATTTTATATATTATTAAATTAAGTTGGTGTTCTTCGGTATTTAGTGTTAGTCTTGCTTGAAGACAGGAGGCGAATAGTTAATTAGATTCTATAGTACTTGCCAATATCTGATGGGTCACCTTTTTTGCATGAAAGTATTATATCAAATTCTGCCCGTTCTTTAGGAGTTTTCTTCAAATCCAATATTTTATTTAAAAGCACAGTTTGTAAAAAGCTTCCTATTTTTAAAGCTTTTATTTTATTTGTGACTGCAGTCACGGAGAATCTTTCTAAAGTTGTATTATTTTCTAAGAGTGTTAGAGAATCTTCACTGCATACGTGTTAAAGTTTGAATCTTGCCATTGCGCAAGAAGTTTGAAGAATGGTCACGATATAAATTGTTTTTTGGGAATTCACCCAAAAGCAGCCACGCGCAAAACCTAATCAAAAATTTACCTTGTAAAAGTAAAAATACAAATAATAAAAATGTTTATTTCTAAACCAATTATTTATCACAATATTACAAAGCTTAACCCCCTTTATTACGTACTTGCGCACCTGTGTCAGAGGGAGCCGCTCTAGCATAGTAATAAGATTGTAAAAGATTTAGCCTTCTTGCGTGCGTGCGGGCCAATGTATGTGGCGAAGCGTTAAAAAATATGTACGACCAGCAATTGCATATTGCACACTATTGATAACTGTGGTGTTTAATTTCTTAATTTAATTATACGTCTTATGTCTAGGGCAAGACGGACAAGTACCAGCCGTACCGCGACCCGCGCTGTCGCACCATCCCCGCGGCCGTGCAGAACGCCATCAGCGCAGACATACTGGGTATCGTAGTGCACACCGAGGACCTCCTGCGGGACCCCACGCAGGTCAGTACGCCAGTTGATGAGGTACACCGACACAGACAAGCACACGCCTTCCAGCTTTAAATAATTCTTTAGGGCATCTGCCTCAATCTCTCCAAATTGCTCTCATATAGCCTCGCTAACATCCACAACATAACACCTTTTTTCTTGACCGCGGATATGAGTGAACTGCGGGATAACGATGCCGCTTATGAAAATATAAAAAAAGGTTAACAATATTTTGTTTCGTATATAGAACAGTTATTCCGTAAAAGCACGAACGCACGACTTCCGCAACATGGTCTTCAAATCTTAATGTGCTATCTAGAATTACTCCGAGGGGTCGCGCCTTGTCTGCTGTGCCAATTTACACTCCCATTATCGAAATGTTAAGAAAAGCATTGTTTTTATTAAATATTTCGATATTGCATTTTTAACTCAAGACCAGAAATTTTGTTTCAATTGGGGTGAGTACCAGAGGGTTTTCCGACGACCAGATCGAGACTTACGTAGATCTTATTCATTTTATTTATAGCTATAAACGTGAACGTACAGTCTTTGAAGGTCGTCTGGAAAATAATTTATATTTAAATAAAGATTTATATTATAAATCTTTATTTAAATATATTATAAAGGTTTATATTATAAAAAGAGGCCTAAAATAGAGCCCTGTGGGACTCCTCTGTGCACAACGAGAAGTTGTGTTTGTTACTCTTAACCCAAAATTCGCATGCGTTACGTGACCTCACGTGAAATAAGTTGCAGGTAAAAACTAGTATGTTTTCATATGAACACCTGCAATCAAACGTTATAATATAAAACAAGCTATATCTTCTGTTCTTACAAGTGCTATGGCCGCCAACTTGGCACGTTTTCACACTTTGTCTATTTATAAAATCTGAACAAAAACGTTTCGTTATTTGAAACACAGATTGTGTCTCAATACAACGACCATCTAATCACTCTTATCGATTGCTTTAAAAGATGCCTACACATAATATTTAAATATTTTATGTTCGATAAAAATTCCACTCTCGACAATTGAGTTGATTTTTTAACAGTTTATGAAAATTTATAGAAACAAATAACTTTGTTATAGTTTATTCTCAATGCGAAATTATTTCCAGTTGGCGTTACTTAAATTTCATCATAATTTTTGTAAATAAAATGAAGTAACTAAACTACGTACATAAATGTTTTGATGAATGTTTTCTACGTTGTTCAAATACCTACTTACACGTATATAAATAACTAAAATAGTAATTTATCGAGATAAAAATGTGTTCTCACTTTTAGAATTCATAATGGTTTTAGAATAAATTAATTGCTTCTTATATAGATATAAAGATTAGTCGTAAAAAATGAAGTCGTCCTTGATATTGCCGATTGAATGACCTACAAACCTACCGTATTATAACTGAGGTAATTTGTATGTTTGTGCATCAACGCATCGGGTTAGAAGACCTGACAGGTCAACATGTATTCGGATCTTGTATTATGAGACTTGCCTCATAAGTTATCAAATTTTTATCGTAAAATAATTGAATAGAAGAAGTTTTTCTTCCAACTATCTCCGGTAGCACTGAACTTTTTTGTATTGTACTTTAAAAAAAATTAAGTCGACCATTGTTTTATAAATTTTACGTAGGTACGAAATTAGTATCCGCTAGTTTTAATAATTTCGAAAGAACCCCAGCCAAACTCGCAATCGTACGCTTGTAGCAAGAAATAAAAGTAATCAAGTTTAGCGCACGTGACTTTGAAGCCGAATGACGTAACATTGGCAGATAAACGGATCACAGTCACGTGGGGAAACAGACGTATTGCGTGTCATGTTGGTGTGTATCGCTGGAAAGCGCTCGAGAATCAAGATTTTCTAAAAATGTAAATAGCTTTCTTTGTTTAATGAATACACAAGGTAGCCACGTCGGCTAAAGTTCTACTCGGACGATCATAGAAGCTCGTTATTATTAACGTATGATAATAGTGTAAGGGGCGCTACCTACACATTCCGACCGGCAAAGCCAAATATGTTGCAGATGAATGTTCCGCCTGGCTAATGCCGACCTGAATAAAACCCGAAAGGATTGCATTTTAATATCATGACATTTGGGCCATACCGTTATTTTGGAGTGCAATAGTGACTAAATATAGATGAACGCTAAATGGACTGGTAGCAAAACGTCTGGACCATAAAATGTAATGTTGAAGATATTATGGAACCAAAACGTTTGGCTATAAAAAAACTCTGTAGTTATAAAAAAGACATGAATCCTAATCGACACAGTAGCAAAACGTCTGGATATAAAAATGCCAAAATTAATAATTAGACTAAATCCCTACTTTTATCTTTCGTAGTTGCACAGAATTTGTAATATAGAGATGGGATGCAAGCTAGAAGCATGTGCCAAGTTCATGGCTTTAAAGCCATATATTGATTTGATACGTATGTTCTAATCGTACAATCTTATTTTCATGGCTTGTTTGAGTTCAATATAAAGCACGCATTATTATTAAGACACCGCGATGGACATCTTGTTAAGCCCTGTACAAAAGTGCCATTCCTCCAGAATGACGGCCTGTTTGTTGTGGAGGTAAGTAGCCTTGCCTTCCATGCCAGAAGTCCCGGGTTCGAATCCTGGTAGGGGCAGATATTTTAATATATTTGCTTTCTAGTTATGGATGTGTATGTACGTTTATTTAAGTTTATTTCTAATATTTATATATTAAAAAAATATCTATGTGTGTTTATATATTTCTTAAGTTTATTTATTTGTTATCTAGTATCCATAACACAAGTTCTTAATGATACTTAATTTGGGCTAGATAATGTGCTGTGGTTGTTAAGAAATATTTATTCTATTATTTATTATTCGGCCGAGGACGTGTGTACTAATTGAAATATTTGTGAGTATGGTTTAAATATTAATCCAGAGACAGGCACACCCATTAACAAACTCACACACATATATCAACGACCATGACCTGAGAATAAACACTTGTGTTCATCACACAAAGGAATGCCCAGGATTCGAACCTGAGACCTCCGCATGAGGTAAGGCTACTACTACCCTCGGCCGCCACTAAGCCGAGGTAAATACATATTATTTATATTTATAAATGTACGGGTAATAAGAATGTATGTACGGTTTAAATTTATTTGCAAGTGTGAGCTAATGGCAAGGAGTGGGGAACAATGTGGCATCAGTGCTATGAGCAACTAAATTCTTAAAGCTTTGCCACTAAAGCATTTAAACTATAGAAAAGCATAAATTAGAAATGGCAAGTCATGTGACCTTTATGGTAACAATAATACAATCCCGAAAATAATAATTTTTATTTTATTTCAATTTTTTAGTACTGCTATAACGATGTCATACAATTTTGACTATTTATACTTCCAGATGTTTTTGTTAATATCTTTAACTGCCTTTTCGTTATATTACTTATTTGGCTTTTAGATCGGTATTCTGATCACACGGACTATTTAACCGACGTTTTGTTTTTCAGACGTTTTGCTACGTGCTCATACGGCCGTAATGTCATCCAGATTAATTGCCATCCTTCTAACTAGGATTCTGTTTCTGCGTCATCCAACACGAAGTCTCTTTAAGCGAATAGTTAATTCTTATAGATAATCCTTTTATGTACAGTTCATATACTCGTGCGCAGGCAGGGGGAATTGTTTTGCTCATGATTTCAACGTTCCAGGTTCGGTTCGAGTTAGTGGACGTTGTTATCATAGTAAACAAATGTAACTATATTGTTCCGTTATCGCAACACACTCGGTTGAAATAGACACAATAAAAGTAAAACAAAAGTCACGCTTCGACCTTGCTGAGTTCAAAGTCTCCACGGGCGTTTGTCCGCCTTTGTTTCTACAAGGTCAACAAACTCTCGCCTGTCTTAAAATGAATGAATTATGAGCAAATTAAAACCGGGAGTTGTGTTTGTCCGCTTTTAATGAGGTGCTCGAATAAATATTTATTTATTGCTATTTATCGAAAGATCTTATGTAATAATTGATAAAACTCATTAGTACAAAACGACCTTAAGACTTTTGGTACTTGAATGATTAGCCAAGTTAAAATAATAGTAGTCTTATCTTGACTTAGATTAGCTTTTCAAGCGTAACGTCGTTCATTGGACGATAAGAACCTTCGGCAATTTGAATGTTTAAATCTAAAACTTTATGTAATATATATCTAACAATAAATTTTGTAGATTCGTCGTTCGTGACTTATCAACATATTTTTTGATCAATAACATCTGCTTAACTTTGCCCCTTCTATTCTACATTTAGATACTTCTTATACCACTTTATGACATACTGATTTCGGTACCATCTGATCTTATTAGTTAAAATAGTGAAATTGAAGCTTGTGCTATTCTACGTACGTAGTTGGTATCTTGACGTCAACTACTCGTAGAGCAGCATATTCAAATCGAATTTGTGATACCTACAGAGCTGTGTGAATCCAACGACATTTCGACAACAAATCGATCGCAGTCACAGATTATGCCAGTTCCGTAATCAAACGTAGGTGAAGTTATTATATCGCATGATATTGATGATTTAATATTTGAAGGCTGTTAGAGTAGTATGTTAATAATATTGCTTTGCGGCGAAGAGACATTTTAATCAAAATGGTATCTTCTCATTTTATGTACCAATATAAATCAGTAAATTATATAGGACGTTCAAAATAAAATCTCGCCCCTATCAAAAGTATTATTGTTTTGATAAATTTGTCTATTTATTTCAAATACACTCTATACGTACGTAATGGGGTATTTGACAAAACACAAATTTTCTTACGTATTTAAATAGTTTACCAACAGTAAATAAACATTGCAGAAGTAACAGAATATTTACAATCAATAGCAATTTCTAGATACAGCGATATGTTTGAGTAGCTGCTGCGAGTCGCTGAAAAACGCTCCATACAAAACCGTAACGAGTTGTAACGTCATAACCTGCAAATCATACTTAAAATTGAATAGGCGTTTGGATAAAATATATAATAGCTAGGTAGATAATGCGCTTACATGCATAGTAATAATAAAGTTTTTTGCTTCTTTTGAATGTTTTCTAATTTATATATTTTCGATATTAAATTCAAAACTTTATTTGTAAAAAAAATTTGGGTAACTTTATTTTCTGAATAAACGATTCTAACTTGCATTTTCAAAAGTTGTCAAATCCCAATTATTGAAATCGAAAGCCACATTTGAGTATTTAAGGGGTGCTAGGCTAGCTTTTGTACGGGTGCTCCCAGGATTCCATAAAATAAATGGAACGAGTTTAAATGCCAATATTTCATAATTTTGTTTATTTCAAGTTTTGAGATTCTTCTGATTCTGTTGTGACTTTTAATTTCTAATTTATCACTTATACAATTTACGAGCTCCTTTGAAATTTTCGTTGATTTAATTATTCTAATATAACCGTTATTATTATTTGCCATTGATAAACCAACTGTTAACATCTTATTTGTAATCTAGTAATTGACCATGCGTAAAAGGATATTTCAGCGGAGGAGCGGGGAGAAAGTTTTGAAATCTCCTAAGGATCCCATGGTAGCAAATATCTTCCTACTAATATTTTCGATTTGTGGTTTCCAAGATAGCGTGTTATCAATAAAGTCGAGAAATCAAATCCTTAACTATTTTAGTGTAAGTACTAACTACATCTTCAATCAAAATGGGAGTTTGTGCGCCTAAATGAAATTTGGAAAATATTGGACTAGCTATGGCGATAATTTGTGTTTTTGAGGTGTTTAACTTTTAGCCCATTACTTTTCTTAATTGAGAAATGTTTATGAGGTCTTTATTTATATTTTATAAATAGCAGTAATTAAATTAAAAATGAATAAATCATAGTGATAGTAGTTTTATTTTTTAGATCGCGTTGTACACGACAGCCCTTTCTTTTTAGGACGCCGTAACAAACACGTTTTCGTGGCTAAGGGAAGGGACAGCCAGTGCATTTCTGGAACAAAAGTAACATACAACAACCTTAGTAGCCTACCGTCGGCAATTTATCATTTATTGTTATTCTTAATTAAATTGAATGACCTTATTGAGATTTATCATTCATTTCTGTCACAAACATTAAAAAAAAAGACTATTTTGAATGTTAAGCCTTGTTGTTTATTTTTATTTAGATGTTGCGAAATCATGAACCGTAATTTACCACTGAATCATCGCATCCTTGCATCGTATTTCGCTTGTTCCGGTCCTAATTCACTTAATGGCATCGTCGAAATTGCATCATCCGGATTATGACATGTCGGGAAACAAGGGTTATAAGGCCCCCAATAGTACATTTTATTCAAATGATGCGTCATTTCAAGAAGCAAACCGGGCCCCAATTTTGCTAATTTACAAATGGCTCAATTGAATGACAATTTAATCGTAATAGGATTATTTGACACATTTGGCATTCTGCTAATGATCGAAGTTCCATTTTCATTCGACTGAACTGCAATTGTACTATTTGCTATTCTGCTGTTCAATCGTGTTACAGTTGAACTCGATTGTAAACTTAAACGGTATTCTACTCTTATTTGACATTCGATTCAATCGTAATCGAGTGAGTATTTTGACGATTGGACTACCATTCTGCAACAATACATATTGTGAGGATTTTTGTGCGTCGATTTGGATTTTGTTTTTAAATATATTTAATATGAGGCCCTTAGCTCTTCGTTTACTGGATGTTTTCAAAAGATACATCGTCTGGCCGATGAATATTCAAGAGAGAAATAAAGTTAAGGCCAAGTAAGTAGATATCTTCTGTGAGGAATCAAGTACATTTATTTGTTTGTGTTTTTAATATCTAAGTTTTTAATCTTTAATCAATTTATTATAAAAACGAATACTTATTTCAATGCTTAAAACAATGTAACATAAAAGTGATACTTGTTTTAATAACTACGGTTTTAAATTCACTAGGTTCCTTGTAAAAACTATACATACTTTTTTTACAATATTGTATGATGTATTTAATTTGTAAATGTTGTTCATGACTGCAAAATTTCTTAATTTAATTTGAACTATTAAGGGTAAATAAATATTTTAAGTACCTATTACTTGATGTTATAGGTTCTATAAATTTGGGATTCCGGGAGTGTTGGGCTGCATAGATGGCAGTCATGTAGCCATCTTGAGGCCAGTTATTCATGAGGAAAGGTACTTCAACTGAAGGGATACCATTCCCTTGATGTTATGATTGTAAGTTATCGAACCTATTAGTTAAAACTCCATTAAGTTTGAAAACCAGTTTCTAATTTCATAATTACTTATAGATTTGTGATGCAGAGTAAAATATACTTTGTGTGGATGCGAGCAACCCTGGGTCAGCCCATGAATCCAGTGTTTGGCAAAATCACCAAATATGTAATCACATGAAAGAATTATGTTATGCTGGAGAGTGTGTCTTCCTATTGGGTAATATAAAGACTTTCAAATTTAATACAGTTACTATTCAGTAGTTGGTGTCTTAAAATTTCTCAATCCTATTTTTAGTATCCTATTTTAAGACATCTTCCATGTCTATGAAGTGTGTGATACTTAATTATGTCATAATTTGGGAACATTAATTTACAATTTTGTAATGTTTCAAGGTGATAGTGTGTATTCTCTGTGGATGACAATGATGACTCCTGTGTTAAATACCCAGAAGGTACACCGGAGCATCATTACTATCAACTGCATTATTGCACACAACTCTGTGGAGCACTGTATTGGGGTGTTGAAAGCTCGTTTCAGGTTTGTTACATCAATAGATATAAATAACTGAAGCAATATAAATAATAATGTGCCTGGTAATACAGTAAAATGTTATTTTGTAAATGTCTGCTTGCTGCCAGAGCCCTGCACTATAATGCTATAACTGCAGGAAAAATAGTGAATGCTTGCTGTGTGTTGCACAATATAGCAAATAAAAAAAAGATTGCCAGTGACACCTCTCACACCTGGAAGTCATCATAGAGAGTCAACGACAGCATGAAGTAAGTTAATGCATGGTTGCCTTATTCTGCAATCACTAAAGGGAATGGTGTTTATGCCAATGTTTTGTTTATTGAGAGATATTCAGGGTGTTTGGCATGTCTGAACAGGGTGAACCTTAATTTCAAGATTTAAAAAAGCTATTACAGTATGTATAAGACAAGTGTGGCTTAAAATGTTCTAAATGACGTTATAAGCTTATTAAATTTAATGAGCTGTATAGTATTGCAATAGTTCTAACATCTTACTCTAAATTATATTGTAAATTAAAACAATAAAGTATTATTGTTAATATTTTTTTTTTCAGATTGAAAGAGGCATAAGTGTAGCCTCGGTGGATTCACAAGCGAACCGCAGAGTAAATGCAGATCTACAGAGAGGAAGAGTGCTCCAGAGGGCTCTCATAGACAGATCGTGGGGGGAGCATAATGCTTAATTAAACATATTAGATATTATTTTTTCAATCTTTTATTTAAATAAAATACATAAGTCACTGTCAGAATCATTAATTATGATTCTTTTCCTGGCTCTGCCTGATACCTGAAAAAGAAAATAATTTTTTAATATACAAGACGCTAGATGTTAGTATAGAGTAAATTACTGGCACTTCTTTATAAACCAGAAGTTCCTAGGCTCGAATCCTGGGAGGGTAGGTATTTTTTATATACATAGTTATAAGCTCTCGAGCTATGAATGCCTGTATGGTTATTTCTAACTGCAGTTTCAGATTACACAGAAACAATGTAATTTATGTCATGGTAAATAAGATACTATTCAAATGAATGTAATTTACCTTTTGTGGTGATTGCTCCAATTTTATTGAAGGATGCTACAGCCCTTCCGCCAACACCTCAAGGGCTGCAGCCAGCCTATTATGGCTTGTGCTTCCTCATGTATGGCTTGTGCGTGCTCACTCGTGGCCTGCGCACTTTCACGCTTCAATGCCTCCATCGTATCCGTTGCCCTGCGCATGGAGTCATGATCTTCAGATTCTTTAAAATACATATTATACTCTACTCAGAACGTGCCTAAATAAAGCCTCTTCGCCAGACTGCGACACTCTTTAGAGCGCGAGATGTCGGGTCGTAGGTTGGTAAACACTCATGTTCGAACGAAAAATGAATAATGTTAATAGGTATTGTCTTCTTCTTCTTTTTTGAGTTTTATGGCAATTAGCTGTTGATACTACTCAATAACTATTTCTGCCAAATTCAAGTATTAATATAAACACATACGCGCGAGGTCCAAAATAATTCAATATTATTATTGAAGGTTATCAATAGGTAGGTATTGTATTCCGCAATATTAGGTACATTCATTTTTGATTCTGTCATAATGCATTCATTCACATCATTATGTAGGTAATACAATGTTTTTAAAATGAAGTGTTTTTTAAATAATTAGATCTTTTTTTATCGATAAGGCGTTTCATTACACTCAATGTAAGTCGTCAATGAGACATCTAATATAAGAAAACGTTTATTTTTAATAAAACAATAATTTGTTCACTCCTTTGGTCTCTCGGTAGATTTTAGAAGGCAACCCCACCAAACATTCTTCTAAAAGTCAATTACGTTTAAATTACCATCCAATTACAACTCCATTGAGATCCGATTGAAGTTTTAGTAGAATGCCAAATTAATCAGAATCGAAATTGAGTCGCAATTGAATGACAATGGCATGACAATTAAAATTAGCAGAAGTGGGCTCCAGATATCCTTTTCTACATCGCGAGACAGAGAGACGCGAGACTCTTTGCCATTCTCAAGATGGCGTCGCACAGTGACTATATTTAATTCAAATTTGAGTATTCATGTTTTTGAGTTATATTATTATTATATTTGTTACGAAGGTTTATTTTAGCCCACATAGCCCCTTAAGTACTATTTTTTAGAATGAATGCGCAAGAGAGTCTGGCGCATTTTGAGGCTTGAGAGCCATGAAGAATTTGAAGCCACTTTAGAATTTGAATTAAAAGTTTGAAAATGTAAGTCATAATTCACCGAACGTAAAGATGATGGTCAAACTCAATATGGGATTTTGACCTGCTAAGGGTCAGTAGTACGCATGAAAGATTAACTCATGAGTAACCTTTTCCCCCTTAAACTTCCCTAATTTTAAATCTAAAAATCTTGTAAAAAAATAATAAATAATTTGCGAAAAATCAATTATAAGTTACCATGTTGTTTTCTTTTGAATGTATCAACGTCAATTTAAAAAAAAGTAACAAAACTATGTCGAATGATCCCACACGTTATTGGCGGATTAGTTTTGACAGTCAATCAACAATCTGTCAGTTCTTTTTTGAATGAATTAACTAGAGTGAATCCTACAAAATCGGGGAAAAGATATATTTAAAAAAATATCTTACAATGGTAGGAAGGTCTATATATTTAAACGAATGATTGTATGATAATCTATATTTATTGGCCTTTAATTTGATATACTGACTATTAGTAGGTAAATTTTTGTACTGTCTGCTTTTTCACTTTAGACCAAAATTTTCATAACTTTTATCATAGTTACGAAACTTATTATTCTGTGCATAAAATCTCGTAAACATTTTCATTCATTAATTTTTAAGCTAGCCAGGTCAAAAATTATTAAAAATTGATTATAGAAGTCCCACCTCGAACACTGTGAAAAGTTACGGAACATACATAGGGGACTTATCCAATATCCTACGTCTCTGCTCTAGAGTCAGAGTAGGCCGTAAGTTGTACAGGCGCTTTCGTAGGAGCCAGGCTGGCTGCGGCTTCGGTAGTTGACATGGTTAATAAACTTTGTATACGTTCAAGGCGATCATAATGCGTGATGTACTTAGGGTCATAAATTCTGCTACATTATAAAATCTAAATAAATCATTGCAACAATTTAGAAAATAAAGTACACCTGAAATTATTAGGTATAATTTAAAATTAAAAATATTTTACAATATCTATTACTGCATATTGTAGGCACTAAATAAGCCCCTCAAACACAGAATTTCCTATCTCAGTTTTTCAAACTTTTCATCAACACTCACTTTGCTCCACTTCAGGTGAAACTGGCGACAGACATAGGTCTAGTCATCTTCTGCTGGGGGGACGACAACAACGACAAGAACACCATCAAGAAACTCAAGGAGATGGGCCTCCATGCTGTCATATACGACAAACTGGACCAGTACACCACCAAGCAGGTTAAGGTAAACGAAGTTTCGTTTGTGTAATTGTAGCTTTCAGTAGGTAACGTGCAGATTTGGTTTGAGGCGCAGCAGGCGATTTTGACCCAACGCAATATATGCACATTAAATTGCTTCACACTGCAAAATCGGATAACTACTTTCTTTCCTACTTGCATGTTCGACTAAACCGGTAACTGTCGGTATTATACTGATTCTAACGGACTCCAAATCTTATCGCGTACATTCGGTCACTGAAAATTGACACATAACGACCTAGACACTTAAACAGGTACAGTACAATCTCAATTATGTATCTGACATTTATATAGTTTTTTTTAATTGCTATAAGATTTGCATTTAGAGATTTCCTCCGACATTACCAAGGCCTGCTACCAGGAATGCTACCCAACGCAAACCTATGGGCATAT
The DNA here is from genome assembly GCA_923062675.1 of Marasmarcha lunaedactyla. Classification (NCBI taxonomy): domain Eukaryota; kingdom Metazoa; phylum Arthropoda; class Insecta; order Lepidoptera; family Pterophoridae; genus Marasmarcha; species Marasmarcha lunaedactyla. The sequence goes on from OV281346.1 coordinate 24,156,521, forward strand.
CGAGATTATGCTTCTTCTTGAGACTCCCAAATTTTCCTGTAGTTTATAAGACTATTGTAGTCATTTCTTCGCTATGATTTCATGTGGCCTTTATCTACAGATTGACACCGTACAGGACAAGTTGGAAAGAAAGTACGTCTGAACCTAAAGAAAGTACGTCTTTGTATTTAAATTATGAACTGATTTCAATAGTTTCGCTCGCTTTGCAAGCTTTTTTTGAATCACGCGCAAGCGATATAAAAATTCTCATTTTCGTCTAGTCCCCAAAATTGTATACTATTAAGTTTATTTCTTTATTTATTTTCAAAACGTGTAAACAATCAAAATTAAAATACAAAACGGACCACAACATTCCTAAAACAATTAACAATCCAACAGGAAAGCATATTCCTAGTGGAGGCTCGCGAATCTCAACGCGAACTCATGCATCTGGCCGCCTTGGACGAGGACACGGCGGACAGACGCTCCGAGAGCGAACACAGCGAGCGCTCCAACCGCGGCGCTTACCTCGACCTCGGCCTCCGACACAACATGTACACGTCATCTACAGTCACTTCCTTAGAGTCCCTCGCAGAGTCCAGCCACAGTGACATCTGCAAACGCGTCATCAAACAGGTCGATAAAGAGGCATCTCTCAAAGATGGCGGCGGGCATACTTCCTTCAAAGGAATGTTCCCCTCCGGTGATACCTCCAAAAAACCGCGCCAAAGCTAGTGACAACCGTCAGTTTTGTGCGTGTAGTAAAAAAGTTTTGTTTAAAAATGTACACGGTTTTCATAATTTTGCTCAATTTCATTTGTATCAATAGCTTTTGGTTTCTGTTTATTTTTAAAACCACGTTGTAGTCGATTAAATTTTATGTAAGTATCTAGTTATCTTTTTTGGCGGATCATAATGCATTCATTTTAAATTAGAGCAATTAATTGAGTAACGTACGCAATGCAATGCAGTTATAAGGCTATTTGGGTTAGTATTGTGTTTTTCCTTTTTTTTTTTATTTATTGTCATTTAGTATATTTTTCTACATAATTTAATGTGAATTATATTATTTATGGCAATGTAATTTGTACTGGTACAGTTTTTAAGAACTTGTGGTAGGAATATCCTAAATACATAATCTTCTAAAACATTCATTTAGATTAAAAGTTATTCCAAATCAACGTTAACAATATTTTTGGTTTTTAATATGTAGATCAAATGATCTTTATAGCAGGGTTTTTTCTTCATGACCATTGATTGTGATAAAGTAATCCTTATTTTATATTTTGTTCGCAGTACGTGTTTATTATTTTTGTAAGCGATATGTTTAAAATTCATAAATTATGCGAACATATAATTGTACCTACTAATTAAATAAGATCTAGAATAAGCTGATATTTGTCAAACTATAATATGTCTCCGTAAATCTCAGGGGTTATTATCTATTTTTAAATTTGGCTTGACTTTTCGTGAATTAAAGAAACATCGTAACAAGTTCTTTATAATAATGGAACAAGTTTAGTTTTAATGTTCTGTATTAAAAGCATTCAGAGCAAATTATCAAGACGTTTATCAAGTGTTTGTTTTGTTTAAGTCACTTCTTATATAATTTTTTTTACTCTTAATTTCATTGCCACGTAAAATTTACCTAATACCCAGAAACAAACCTTATTCCCGTGTGTGCACTTGCGCGTGTTATTAAATATCTGTGATATACGACGTATTTAGATTTTTTGGCAGTGAAATGGTATTAGTTAAATTTTAGAGTAAATCAATTATTTTCGTTTAGATTTCCTCAATAAAATTACCTTAGAAATTTTTTTTAGTTTTTTATTGCATTTACGCTTTCGCTTAACGTTGACAAAGCAACTTTTTGTTGAGCTAACTATTCACTACAGGCGCACTCTTTCTCTAGTTCACATTCTGAAGTTGACACTGGCACTGTAAGAGTTAATGAGGAAAAACTCGTTTTAAAAATATACTGAAGGTGTCGTTGACTTTTGGTTTATGAATTATTTTAGTTACACTTTGAGTTCGATACAGGGGCAATACAATTCTTAGATTATTTTCAAATACCGTCTGGTCCTTCAAGTCACTGCATGTGATTAAAGGTCGTAATATAATAGTAATATAGTCACAAACACACTAACTGGGAAGGCATGCAACTCTTGGGTAAACCCAGAAGAAATATATGTATACAGGCGTTATAAAAATGACATGAAATCAATCATCTAATTAATAAGGCTACTTTCCACCATAGCAGTTCACAGCAAACATCGAACAATAAATAAATCATAGAATTATAAATTTTTCCTGTAATCGCTCAGCGTGTCTCTACTAGAAAAGGGACAAGCGGGCCGAGGTTTTTTATAGATTGAATTTCCCAAGCAAATATCTCAAAAAAGTTCCATAAGGGTCTTCTTCGGTCTAAGCATTTTCGTGTAAGAAAGGCGAGTGTATTGTATCGAAATTGATCTTATGTGTGGTTTACACTTATTCAGTAGTTAAGTTGGTAACTAAATTTTTAAGTTACTATATGTAACTTGTGTGTCCAAACGGATTAAGTAGTTAAGCTCATAAGTTCAATGAAGATGAACAGTTATTAATGTCGAGGAATTCGTCAATTCTGTACCTAGATATGTGGTAAACGAGATTATGGACAAATTCAGAAAAGAATTTGTTTCGGAAATTGAAATCTCAATAAGAATATATTTTTTTCTCAATTTTTTTAACTCGTTTAATCCACAAGCATTCCAATTTTGAAAAAAAAGAGTAAATGCGAAATAAATACGAGCTCTTGCCGCCACCAGCTTTGTCAACTTATGCACTTACCTGAAAAATCACGTCGAAAAGTGTTAAGTGAGAAGCCCCGCCCACCTACTTATACGAAAGGTACAACGAATCCTAATCTACTTAATCACTTGCGTACTAAATTTTAAGTTACCACTTGTCACTTAATTGACTGTTTACACACAACGTTTAACTTAAAATTTAGTAACTTAACCACTTAACGCGTGTAAACCAGCCATTTGTGTGAAGTGGTATCAAATCTGACGTCAGAATGACCGGTGTTATTTTTTAAATTTTTGTTTCTAAGCGCACGATAAATTTGTGACCGAGTATTTAGTATTTCAAGTGCAATTTCGAATACTAACGTCCTTTCCACTTGACTGTTGACACCACCGTTGATGTCGTACGGATTCTATTCCTATAGACACAATGCTAGTAATGTGATGTCTTTTTTACAAATGTTTAACTTACCGTAACAACTTATTATTCAAAACCCTGTAATAATAATGATCCTGTTTTTGTGACATATTTAAGTATAACGATGTAGAGTAGCGTAGTGGTAAGTTACCCTGCTTCATACGCCGGAGGTCCCAGGTTCGAGCTGTCATTTGTGTGATGAACATAGATGTTTGTTCTCGTATCATGGTTGTTGATATTTATATATGTATGTTTATTCTGGGTTCCCCCCCAATTTGCTGAATAGTCATCCATAACACAAGCTCTGCTTACTTTGGGGCCATACGGTTGGTGTGTTTGTCTGGGGATTTATTATTATTATTATTTGCGCAAAGATTTATGATAGCAGCAAACAGTCACCCAGCAAGACTACAATACGGACTTTAAACAGGTTTTATTATTATTATTTGGTGTTTTATGGCAATCAGCTGTTGTTACTACACAATAAATATTTCTGCCAATTTCAAGTATTAGTATAATAAAAGTATTAATTAAATTAAAACATTGCTTTCAAGACGTTGTACGTAAATAGAAACCTTTGGCAGTGTTTGGTACAATATGTTTTAAATAGGTTTTAATAGAACCCATTGAACCTACTTGAAGCTTTCATAATAACAACTAATGTCGGCTGTCAGGTCATTTCAAATTCAAATTCTTTATTGCAAAAAATACGGTACAGGTCAAGTTCTTAATATCAAATAGGATCTCATATTTTACTGTCGTGCAGCATGCAATCTTAATAGTTTATATATTTTTATACTTTACAGAGTTCCAATTAGTATTCAAATATTCATCAGTACTATAAAAACATTTATCGATTAGAAAGTGGCTCAAGGCGGATTTAAATTTATTAATCGTCAAACATTTAAAATTATTTGGTAAATTATTATAAATTTTTACAGCCATAGATATAATACTGCGTTTACATATGTCTGTTTTTATGTTTGGAAGGCATAGTCTATCAGGGAACCTTGTATTAAAATTGACATAATTTTTTTTTCTTTGAAAACAATTAGGATTTGTTTTTACGAATAAACAAGTTTCATATAAATACAGACTAGGTAGTGTCAATAGCAATAGTCTCATAGATTTGAATAAAGGCCTACATGATTCCCAAGAGTTAATATTTGCAATAGCTCTGATACATTGTTTTTGTGCTACGAAGGCCCTATTCAATTTTACACAGTTTCCCCACAAAAGAATACCATATCTCAATACTGAGGCTACATAACCGTGATATGCTTTCAGAGCAGTTTCTGGATTAGTTAGTTTTGTTAGCCGCCACAGTGCATAAGCGAATCTGTTTATTTTTGAGGACACTTTTTCTATGTGGTCATTCCAGGTAAAATGTTTGTCCAATACTATGCCAAGGAATGTATGAAGTTCGGTTTCTTGAATCTTTTTATTCTCATATGTAACGTTTAAGTCCATATCCATTGCTCCTTTGTCAGAAAATTGGATGTATTTTGTTTTATTAGTATTAACAGTCAAATTATTTACGACAAGCCAATGAATTATGTCCGCTACAGTAGAATTTATAATGTCATTGTATCCTCAGCAATTAAAATTGATATGTCATCAGCATATAATGTCATGTGATAATCTGTTATTTGTGGTAAGTCATTAATATATAAAAGAAATTAGAGCGGACCTAATATGCTACCTTGGGGCACGCCTACCCTATTATATTTTATCGAAGATGAAAATGTTTCAACTTCACCTTGATGTGTGGAATTTGTAATAACATCCTTTATTTCTACGTACTGCATTCTATTTTCTAAGTAGCTCTTGATCCAGTATTGTGCAGTGCCTCGTATACCATACTGTTCACATTTGTCTAAGAGTAATGAGTGCGAGACGCAGTCAAACGCGCGGGTCATGTCAAAAAATATAACGCATATTTTTTTCTTATTGTTTACGTACTTTATAATTTCAGTTATTAAATTAAATGCCGCGAGGCCCGTTGATTTTCCTTTTTGAAAACCATATTGTCTGTGGTCAAGTATGTCATGCTTTTATCAAAAAATTTTGTCAAACGAAGCTGCATGCATTTTTCAAATACCTTTGCTAGGTTAGTTATGTTTGCAATAGGACGGTAATTTTCAGGGTTGTCTCTGGGCCCTTTTTTGTACATAGGTTTTATAACGGTCGTTTTCAGTTTTTCTGGATAAGTTCCCTGTGTGAACGATAGGTTTATGATGTGTGCAATAACCGGTGCTATTGCTTTTTTACATTTTTTTATTATTTTTGTTGGTACGCCATCGCTACCTACTGAGTTGGTATCTTTTAATGAGCTAATGATACTCAAAACTTCTTCAGCATGAGTTGGAAATAGAAACATAGTAGCCTTGTTTGGTTTAATTACATTTCGTATCTGAGTTTTGTTTTGGGCGTTTGTGCTTGTAGTAAAGTGGTCATTCATCGCGTTGCATATATCGGGGGGGTTGTTGTATATTTTATTATTAACTTTTAACTCATTTCTTACTGGTATGGTTTCTTGTGCCGTGACATTGCTTTTTATTACTTTCCATGAAGCTTTTGAAATATTTGAAGACTGATTCATAAAAGCTATGTTAAAGTTTTTGCTGGCAATAGTTATACATTTTTTAAACAGTTTATTATACTTTAAGTAAATTAATTTATCCTGTATTTTTTTGCATATTTGTCTTATTGTGTTATACCTATTATTGTAATGCCAGTATATAACTCTTTTTTATTCATCACTAAAGCTTTAGACGGTGTTGTCGATTCGGTGGTATCAAGTGGAAGGAACGAATATTTATCGTATCTACATTTTATTTGTGAAATGCTTTGTATATATCGAAACTATACACCTCCAGACCATATCCAATAGATTACCCATGCTTGTTAACATTTAATAAATATTACAATTACCTAAGGCTTATTAATCACAGTTCAAGTAATAATAGTCACGGACACGTCATTAATGACTGCACGTTTAGTGAAAAATATTTTTCATTTATGAATAATAGGCAGGCTGCCACTTTCAATGTTTATTTATCATCATCATTATTGGTACGTACCATAGCGGCCCACTTGCATCGTGACCTTAATACAACCAGTCACTCTGCATATTTCGATTCCTCGCCGCCCGCGCCGCATACGCCTTGTTTGAAACAAAATGGCGTATCTATTGGAGATAATGTATCCTATGCACCCACCATTCTTGTGCACATCACGCCTCTGAAGAATTCACACAATGTCACAGATCCGCTACGTTTTCTCTCACCTCTCTTGTAGCCTTAATTACAAAAATGGCTGAACCTATCAGTATTCGAACTTTGAAGCCCTGATGTAAGTTGTTACAATCGATCCATCAAAACATATTTTTACTCCAAGAGTATGGGTCAAATATACGATAAAGCTTGAAAAATGGTCGTAAACAAAGTTTTTTTTTTGTAGGTTGTTGTAAGTCCTATCGTAAATCGTAAATCCTATCCATTTTATTCTCTATTTACATATCTCCGACAGTGATTGATTGGTTTCGTAGTTATCTGCATGGTCGTCGGCATCGTATTTGTGTAGAGGACATTGTGTGTATTTCACATGGTGCAATACTACGGCTGACGTGCCACAAGGCGGTGTGCTTATTCCTCTATTATTTTCTTTTTGCATAAACAGCATAACTCACTATCTTTCTTCTTCATGCCACCTTTATGCTGATAATTTACAAATGTACGCGCAAGCTGGTTTAGATGACATTGATGAGGCTGTTGCTGCTATCAACGAGGATCTGTCGTTCATTCTTGAGTGGAGCTATAATAAAACGCAAGTTATTCTCTTTGGTAGTACTAAATTTCTCTCTTAAATTGATCTTCGGAACGTAAGACCTATCATTTTTGATGGATTACATATTCCTTACAGTTCCGTCGTAGTAAAATTTAGATAAAAGACTCCGCAATATATTGGAAACCGCAGCTAGAAGCAGTAATTAGAAAGATCTTTTCTGCTGTAGACTCTCTTAGAATGCTTCGTAATTTTCTACCCATATCAACCGGCTTTGCTCTAACGCTATCACTCAGGGTGTTACCACACCAATATGGCACGATGGCAGAATAGACCAGTCGACGTCGATCGATTGGTGTGGTAACACCCTATAGTTCCTGTACTGAATGACGCTGACATTAGCTATCTTGATCTCACGCAAGATTAATTAAACAAACTTGAGTGCCTCCAAAATATTTGCATAAGATGCATATTTGGCTTGCGTAAATATATATTTCTGAAATTCGCACAAAGCTCAAGTGGCTCCCAATTCGATTTCGAAAGAACGCTCTATGTGAGTGTTAATAATTTACTATACGGAATACTATTCAACCCTATCCTGCCTCAGATTTTAAAGGACGACTTAGTTTTCGGCATCAACACCAAGAACGTATCTTGCGATCAGATAGTAACTCTTTCCTGCCTTCTCCTAGTCACACATGCCGTTATTATCAGCGGTCGTTCACGGTGAAATCCACTTCTCTATGGAATTTACTCCCTGCCTCTGCATTCGGTAAAAAAACTTGAGGCATTTAAAAGTAATGTAAAGAACTACTATCTATCTTTTTTTTTTTTTAATCAATATTTATTTATAGAGGGTTTTACAAAAGCCACCCTCATCGTGACTCTCTAAATCCACATCAATAAAATTAATAATATAATATTACCTATTATCTAAACATATTTTCACTACATTATATAACAATTTGGCCTCCTTCGAAATAGGGGATGATAATATACTGTTTACCAAACCGATATAGAAATTTTTCAAATTAAGGAGGCGCCTCTGTACCACATTCCGATCACACTCCATAGTAATATGAAAAACATCCTCAACCACACCACATTGACTACAATTTGGAGAATCAATTTTACGCATCAAGTAAGCAAAACTATTTAACGGAATATGACCAGAACGGAGACGAAGAGCTAATACAATGTCTTGCCGACTCATTTTAATCAATTCAAACCAAGGGACTCGAGGAACTGACGGCTGGATGGTTTTATACCAGATACCTTTAGAAAGCGATCTTTCATTAAAATATTCAGACCAAATGTCGTAGCACCTAATTTTAACTTTATAGAGAACATCACCGAACCATGGAACCCAATGAAAATAAATACCCTCCGTCATGGCCTGTTTGGCCAGCCGATCAACTTCCTCGTTTCCCATGATACCTGAATGAGAGGGAATCCATTGGATAACAATATCTTTTTTTCTTAATTTTAAGCTATTTATCATATTTATAATCATATAAGCTAATGGAAAGCCTCGGAAAATGGTAGTACATCGAATCAAATGTTGAATAGTACTTTTTGAATCTGTTAAAATAACGAATTTTTGAAAATTTATGCTCTGAATGTACGATAATGCTTCTAAAATTGCTATCATTTCTACGGCCATAATCGAAATTTCTGCATTAATCTGTATTTTAACAGATTCTTTAGTTTCCCAATCTAAAAACGCACCCCCGTTTCCGTTCTCTGTTTTCGAACCGTCTGTAAAAATTTTGTAAAAATATGTATATCTATTTTCAAAAATATCAGTCCATGCAGATTGAATATGTGCTCGAGTGTACTTACATTTTGCCTTGTCTATTCCGCTTAAATTAGGTTTTAAACAATCAGATAAATCAATATTTGTGACCCATGTATCAAGTGAATACATTTCGGGCTTACTATTGGATTGGATATCTGTGGACTTAAATGAGTTATGCATGGTTACAAGTAAAGGTTTTATTTTTCGATTCCAAAAACGGTTTTGAACTAAATTACACATTTCATCCAGAACATTACATACCATATTATCAAAAGATCTAGATTTCAAATAGAACTTTCCTGCCAGATATTGTCTGCGAACAGATAATGGTGGTAAAACCAATTCCGCCTCCATTACGTGTATAGGTGTACTTTTGATAAATCCACCAATCACACGTAAACATATATTTTGTATCTTATCTAATTTAGAAAGATGAGTTGCACTACTATTGGCATACAAAAAACTGGCATAGTCAATACGACTTCTGACTAACGCTATATATAACCGCTTCAAATGATTCACATGAATACCATACCCAGAACCAGCTAAGACTTTGAAAATATTTACATATTTTAGTACCTTATCTTTGGTTTCGTTGATATGTTTTCCCCAACGAAGATTACGATCCAACCAAAGACCTAAATATTTGACAGAATCAACAACAGGTAATACTTGACCATTAACATTTATGTTAATAAAATCTCTCCTATAACCTCGTTTAAAAAGACACAATTTACTTTTAGACGGTGAAATTTCTAGTCCAATATCTAACAACATATTATGAATCTTATCCAAAGTCTTTTGGATTTTCCTCTCACCGAGGTTTATATCATCATAATAACAATAAAAAACAAAATCGTCTGCATACTGTGATATAAATATATCTTTTTCTAGGGACTTGCAAATTTCTAAGGTAGCCAAATTAAATAAAAGGGGTGACAATGGATCCCCTTGAGCTAAACCACGACAAGTAGATCTCTGAAAAAGAACTTTTCCATCCAAAAAAATTTTGAGATTTCTTTCTTTCAAAAAATTCCACAGGTAATTACATATTTTACGACCAACTTTAAGTTTATCTAAGGTCGATATTAAAACAGTGTTTTCCACGTTATTGTAAGCGCCATCAATATCTAAGAAACAGCTCATAGTGGGCAAACCTTTTGAAAACCCAACTTGTATCCTCGAAACCAAAACGCTTAAATTGTCTAAACAGGATTTGCACTTTCTAAAACCTAAAGTGTTATTCGAAAAAACATTAAGTTTTTCCACATACCAGTCAAGTCTATTGTTTATAACCGAGTGAAAAATTTTGCACAAACACGATATTAAAGCTATCGGTCTCAATGAGGATACACTATTTGGTTCCCTACCAGGTTTCGGAATTGGTATGATGCCAATGTCACGCCACTGAGTTGGAACAAACCCATGCTTTAAAAAATCGTTAAATAAATCAACCAGAAACTCTTGAGCATTTAAAGATAAGTGCTTTAGCATCGAGTAAGATATACCATCACAACCAGGAGATGTATCTTTAGATTTTATACATTTACGCAACTCGTGGATAGAGATGTCTGCATCGAGAGGTGAATCATATGAAGATAGCGGAGGCATTGCAGGAGTAGCATAGTCAGGGGTTAATGAACATAGAAGTTTCTCAACTCTGAAAGGATCCATATATTGTCGTGGGTTCTTATAACCCTTCATCCAGCTCATTTTTGACCACATGTCACTAGAGGTAGTGCCCTCATCTATTGATGAACAAAATGAGTTCCAACCATTTCTTATAGATAGATTCAATTTCTTTTTTGAAATTTCAATTTTTTCAGTTAACTTATCTAAATTTTGTGGTATCGGATTTTTCCTAAACTTACCTAACGCTTGTCTACGCTCCGCAACTGATTTAGAAAGATCTGGAGTCCAATACGGTTTTGGGGTAAACACAGAGCTAGGGTTTTGTTCGATTGTATAGCAAGGGATAAAGGAATCTGAAGCTAAATTTATATATTGAGTAAAAAGTTCATAATCTTTTTGCAAATCGCTAGTACGTTGAACGTTTGTAAATATTTCGTTTAAGTATTCTGTATAAGCACTCCAATCAGCTTTTTTAAAATTTTTCCTTTTGATTGAGTTACTAGTATTTAAACATTGACGTTTGGAGATTTTAATGAACAAGTGGTCACTGCCCAAGGACTCATTAAGCACAGACCAGGTGAAATCAAGTCCAATATCCGCACTTACCAAGGAAAGGTCAGGTGCAGATTGTTTTAAAATACCTTCAACAAGTTTTAAACGAGTAATATCACCAGTATTTAAAATCACAAAATTGCTATTTGAAAAGGCCGAATGAAGTTGGTTACCTCTAACGTCTGTTTTGGTCGACCATGTTAAATGGTGTCCATTAAAATCACCCAAAACCAAACATTTCTCTGTACTTAAATTTAAAATCTCATCCCAATCCTCTTGCCTAGTATTGACATTACCTGGACAATAAACAGCTACCAGGTTTTGTATAGGAAAACAATTGAAAACCTTTACTTGTAACACTTCAATACCTAAATTATTTAAACAAGTAGCAAAAGATGTAGACTTAATTGAATTATGAACTAAAATCATTAAACCGCCATAACCATCAACTCTATCTCTTCTATAAATATTATAACCGTTAACTTTTACAATTTTGTCTTCGTTTAACCAAGTCTCACTAACTATAGCAATGTGAACTTTTTCAATACGCAACAATTCCTCGAAAGATTTCAATTTAGGCAATATACTTTGGGCATTCCATTGTATAATGTTTAACTTAATTAGTTTAGGAGAAGCCATTGGAAATATAATTTAATAACATTTTAATAAGAGACCAATCTGAAATTAAACCCACAGCATAGATAACTAACCATTCCACAACTAATTTGATGATACTAAAAATTTTAGATTTAAAACATACGTTTTTAAGAAACAGGACATTTTTAACTCTATTTATCAACTCTATAAATGAAACTTTATCTTTAAGCTGTTCTTCCTCACTATCACTAACTTCCTTTTCATTATTCTCCTCATCATTTCTCCATTTCATTTCAGGCTTCTCTGGTTTTAAAGGTTTTTCTTTTATTATTTGCTCTTTCTTTCTTTGTCGTAGTTTTTTAACCTCCACATCAACATTATCAATTTTATTGCATAGAACTTCTTTGTAAGATGGAGTATGAACATTTATTATCTCTACATTATTATCCAAACAACTATTGTACAAAGGGGGAAACTGTCTCTTTAGCGGGTGAATATTTTTGTTTTCTAACTCTTGAATTTTAGATGATGTATCATAAAGGTTGATCGCTTTTTTATATGTACAATTGAATTCTGCCATCAATTCTCGGAGGCGCTTCTCTTTAAGGTACGTTGGACAAGTTTTTGCCATCGCCATGTGACCCCCTTTACAGTTCACACACGTAAAAGAGGAGGTTTCACAGTTGGAATGATTACCTCCACATTTAGGGCAAATGAAATTTTTGGAAGGACATAAACTTATTCCGTGACCTATTTTCCAGCATTTGAAGCACTGTGTCACGGGAAATACATAAGGTTCTACTTTGATCTTTAATCCATCAACATAAACATGAGAAGGCAAGTGTGAGCCTTTAAATGCAAGGCGAGCAACCTCACTCGGGCACCAGTGACCATCCACTCTATCTCGACGTTTAAGACGTTTAACTGAAAAAATTTCAACACTACTCAAAACTTTATTCTTAATCTCCTCATCTGTCAGGTCTGCATCCACATCCCTAATAACTCCGTATGAGTGATTTACTTCCATGGGCTTATGTACTAACCATCCCCTTGTAATTATATTTTCACAATTAAAAAGTAGCTGTGCATTTTTCACACTATCAAACTCAATTCTCAGTTTATTGGAATTAATGTATTTAACCTGAACAATACCATTAATATCATTTTCTTTGAGGAATCGGGCCATCGCAAACTGTTTAGGTAATGGACCTTTCCCAGTTAAATAAACTTGCATATCATCCTTCTTTGTTATTGTGATCACCTTATCATGTTTATTCTCTTTCTTCCCCTTTTTACTCTTCCTAGTGTCCTGCCATCCCTCTTTCTCTTCATTTTCAGCACTTTCCGAAGTGTCACCCTGTACTCTTGGTCTTTTAGTACCGATTAATCGCTCTAAATTCTCTCCTAACTCCACTTCTTTATCTTCTACACAAAAAATATTTTTTTTCATCTTCCGAAAGCTCGCCATACTTTTTAACCTCAACACACACATTGTTTTCTCGTTCCGCATATGGGACGCTCACTTGAGAAACTGGAGAGAATAAATCTCGGTACGATCCAATAGACGATCTATTAGATGATCCATCCATATATCGCTGCTCCATGGTAACAAAATATTCACTGAAAGACACAGGAAGAAGCCGAGCCGCCGTGCCCCTGCCGGACCGAAAACCGGTCGGCACGGAGTAGGCTGAAAACTCTCGCTAATGAAAACGAAGAGAAATAGAAAACTTATCTGCAATATATTTAATATTATCTATTTTTAGTTTATATTTATCAAACAGAAAAATATTTTTTCATTTCGGCTGTATCTGACATATTGTACTATCTATCTTTGTGATATGTATTGGTATACTTTATGAATATTTATTACAAAAGTTTAATAATGTCTACTTATGTATATATGTATGTATGTATTTATTTTTCTACTATTTTACTTAAATATCTTGCTAAGATGCACTGCCCAACAGTAGTTAATATTATTATATATTTTATACATTTCGGGGTTGCCTGGAAGAGATCACTCTGTTAGTGATAAGGCCACCCCCATTGTCATTCTCTATTTGTGGTTTTAATCTAAGTGTATTATAATTTTGTAACGGGGTGAGCAATAAATTTCATTATTATTATTAAATCTAAAGGTCGGAAAACGTAAGTCGAATTGCAAAGCCATACAACGTTAATAATAATAATATTTACAATTGTTGTTTATCATATCTAAGAAAACCTACCAGGAAAAAGGTTTCCAGCATTTACCTATGTCTTACCTACTAGTCTGGAGTTTCACAATAAAACTATAAATCAAATATTACAGAATGCCATTTAGATTGTGGGAAAAAGGTTATTACCGTGTGGGGCCATTCCACCATCAAAAATTACACGAGAATTAATTAGCTATATAAGTTTAAGCTGAATTAAGAAATTGTTCTCGGTTTTGAAGTCGAAAACGTAAAACGGGTTTACTGGCGAGTAATAAGTATGCTGTATATATCCCAATGCCCAGCGAAATTAATTTTTTGGCAACTTTATTTTTTGACTGTGTTTTACCAATAAGCGATACTACGCGATATACGCGCAGAAATATGCCAAAGCACCATTCGACGCCTGATTGCCATTTTTCAATTAACTCAGCGAATTAATACCTACATAAAATAAAATATCCACACTTTTGACACGGCAATAATAACAAAAGGAGACACCAAGGCAAAACTGGTGATTTTCAATGACATATTACATATAGACAAGTAGTCCGCTCTCAATAATGGCAACGCAAATGCAAGGCAATTGCCCGCTATTTCACTTAGTCTTGTGCAACCCAGTGTCACGGCTAAACTTCAAACAAAACTTATTCCCAATTCTGTGTTTTTAATACCGTACAATACCTTCTTGTGTGTTTAGACAGTGTACAAATTTCACTATTACGGATAAACAAAGTTTCTTTTATTAAGTAAATACAATTTTTTTATAACTAGGTATCTTATTTTTTATTTTATTTTGCATTTAAAATGACGTTTTAAAATTAACATGGCTATACATTTCAACAAACTCAAAGAGCGAGATGTAATATGATTTTATATATGGGAGTAAAAGAGACAACGCTATATACTGCGCCAATTTACGTACTACGTCTCGGACGCTCGCGACCAATTAGTGCAAAGCAACGTCTACATAGACATCTCTTTCTTACAAGCAAAGCACATTATTCTTTCCTTCTCCCACATAATTATATTAACGTATATATCGGGTAGGTATCTATAGTTAAGCTGACGCCGTTTTTTTGTGCGGTGATGTTTGGGTATGACTTGACTATATTATGTAATGTGTCATTGGTGATTTTTGGCTGCCTGTCCACTGGAACGGAGCGGAGCGAGAAAAGAACGCGGGTGGAGTTGCGAACTGTTTATGTCCATATACGCGGAGAGTAGCGGTTGCGGACTGGACTGCGGGGTTCCATCACGGAGCTAGGCCGCGAGAAGTCGCCAAATTATTTGATCTGCATTTGTTATCGAAAAAGTCTAGTTGCGTCACGTCGGTCATTGCAGTATACTGCAGCCGCGGCCCGCGTCCGCTCTCGTTTCTCCTCTCCGCGTTGAAACATATAAATGTAAAGCTAGTTTGCAAATGCCTGACCACTGAGAGCGGAGATTTCATGCAATTCGATTCATTAATTTTGGCACAGCTCTGCTCTAGTGACAGGCAGCCGTAGAGACCGATGTTAGGTGTGGATAATAGTTCCTTTAAAATAGGAACAGATTTACGACGGTACCTATAAATCATCTTGGTTTCACAAAAAAAATTGATGCTAGCCATTATAGGTTAGGTTAGGTTATTGTATAACTCAATATTTTTATCAGTTTCTTTGTGAATTATTTTTGTGAATTATGAAACCCGAATGAATTTGAGTGCATGCATTTACAAACATTATTCATTTTGACATGTCACAGCAGTAAATAGAGCAATAATTAATTTTACTTTAATTTTCTACACATGCCTGCCAAGGATGGAGCCTGCTCATCAAACTTTATATAGGTAGAAACAGACCATAAATAAAACAAGTTCATGAAGGTACATTGAATATATTAAATATTTCTCAACAAGTTATACAATATAAATACTTAAAATACCTAAATATTAAACTTAAGTTTTAAGTAAGTACCACAAGGACGGATAAGTTACTTCATTGACACATCTTGAATATATTTAGAATTTTATTTAAGTAAATGTTACTGCTTGTTACATTACTGAGCAAGAACATTTTGGTCAAACATACAACTTTTTTGACATTAAAATAAATCTTAAAAATAAAATATATTTGTGCTGTAGTTTTTATAAGTTAATAATGGATAACATAACGGAATATATAAATTTCATTTTATGGAATACTGTATATACTTAATATTAACTCTTAAAAATAATAAGTAAATATAAGGGGAAAATTTCACAGAATAAAATAGGTTTTATCTAGATACACTTAAATAGACATAAAATAGATTTTTTTTAAATTATTAAACCTGAAAGGGTTCTGCTTGTTCAAATTAAGTTAAAATCCTTCCCGGAACACAGAAGCGTGAATTAAATTGTAAAATAAACAAAACTGCCACAACACCTACATAATCCAGGCACAACATGATGTTTAATTTACAATTCGATTTTCTCAGTTTCGTAGATGGTACAAATTTATTTCAATGCACAACTTAAATGCCAATTGTTATAAAATATATCAATATCGATTTAGCATATAGAAACAATATCATAATTAGGATTAAATAATAATGAAAAAATCTACGGGGCGCTGCGCAAGTATGGACAATTTCTGTTGCTGATACAACACACCATCACAGAAATCGTAGCTGCTATATCCAGTAGCGGCAACTGGACACAGTAGCCAATTGCCCGTTGGCGACATGGATAACCGCAAGAGATAGCTTACACAGTACAATTTGGCCGTTTGCGCCGCGCCTGAATGTACGTTAGTACCTTCCGCTTCTGCAGTGAAAAATGGATATTAAACTTATTTTATAAACAATAGATACCTAAATCTTCATGCATTTGACATTTAAGTTGGATCTAGCCTTATTTCAACAAATCTACATTACATATCCTGTTTTTAAAATCTTTGTAATACATAATAATAATATAATAAATAATAAATCCCCAGACAAACACACCGACTGTATGGCCCCAAAGTAAGCAGAGCTTGTGTTATGGATGACCATACAGCGAACTGGGGGGGAACCCAGAATAAACATACATATATAAATACAAACAACCATGACCCGAGAACAAACATCTGTGTTCATCACACAAATGAATGCCCCGGCCGGGACTCGAACCTGGGACCTTCGGCGTATGAGGCAAGGCTACTTACCACTACACCATTCGGTCGCCAACTCATTTCAGTCAAATGCATTTTTTTTGAAATCTTGATCATGAATTATTGTGGTGCAACCTTAGAACAAACATCCCTAAAATATTCATTCTTAAAAATAATACTTAACTTATGAGATATACTAAATTAAGAAAATTTTAACAAGTTGTAATGACAAAACTAGCAGTTATATTTGTTATAACTTATATAATTATAAATAATAAACATATTGCCAAATAGAAAGTTTTGATAATTTGTACTCAATCCCAATTCCAATCATTTAAGTAAGTATAGTAATATCATTGCGTATGGCATGTACTGTAAATACGACATGAACGAAAACTGTACCAACAATGATAACCATATATCTTGTTTAATGGCTATAAATTTCCAACACATATTCTGAAATATACATAAGAAAATTAAAAATTTATTTTAGCTCAGGTTGTCTTTCCCTTTTAGTTTTAAAAACTACTTTACTAGAAGAAAATATTACAAAATCATTGCATTTATAAAATAAGTTCCAGATTAATATCCGCTAGTTATCTATATTCTAATGGATAAAACGAAATCATATTCGACGACTTGGCCATAACAAATTATATATTAATTACATTTCAACACTCGAGCTTTGGCGCTTTTACTACTAAACTAACTTTATCCTGCATACAAATAACTGCATTGTTGCAGTACCCTACAAAAGTATGTGTTTTTGCATTGTTCTTTTGATAGCATATTATTTCTGAATTAAGTTTCAATATACCGCGAAAACGAACAAACACATGTTGACATTTATAACCTACATAATAGAATGACTAGTCAACTAAAAGATTTTCGAGCTATTTCAAGTATACAGCTTAAATTACCAACATTGTGTTGAAATCTCTGCTTCTTTCTTTGCAGTTAAAAAGATTCATAATCTTGAACCAAATTACTTATTGTATTTTAACTGAAACCCAAATATTGAGTTCACTTAAAACTCATTTGCTGAGAATAAATTATTCTACAAACAGTGTGCCATCATCAAAGTTGTACTGCAGATCAAAAACACTGAAATCAGACTATTGGCGGCACTCGCAAACGTCAAAGATTACTAAGGCGATCTTCATAGAACCATAGAGCTAATCCCACTTAGTAGAAGTTTAGATATAGTACACATTCACAGAATCTACATTTGACTTCTCTAAGTGTGGCCATACAACATATTAGTTGTTTTGGCCTTTATAATAAAACAGTTTAATCATTTTGTAAACATAACAGACCAATGTAGTTATTGTAAAGAATTAATAATAAACGTTAAAGTTGTATAAGAACAGCTTAATGAAGAAGTCCTAAACCTGATTATGACTCAAATGAGTTATTTCCTTATTCCTTATTCCTTAATAAGACCTTGAGCTATTTCCCTCTGTATAGTTTATTCTTAATGATTGAGCAACTAATTTTTTAACCACATTTTCTATTATTCATTAAACATAAATATATTAGCCGGTGGAGAAATAAGTTCTTAATATGTATTTTTATCATAGTGTTCCAAGTACACAAGTTCGAGCAGTTACATTATTTATAAACGATGCAAACAATGTAAAATAAAAAGTACCAAAATATGATTAGGTACTATAATGACAGTACAATTTTAGATTCCTATCCCAATTAAAATTAATAAGTATATAATATTACATCTGTATTATTTTGTATGCTAAATTGTAAAAACAGAGAAAAAAAAGTGGTATAAAGATTTCAATAAGGGAATGTTTTGTTAACATAGGAACAGTTGTTTTAGTAAATATTATTACTTACTGTCTACATAATAAAATAATGGTATAATTTTATGGCCACCTTTGATATGAACAAAATGGTATTTAGCCCTCCTTACAAACCACAATATAAGATATCTTAGTCTTACTACAGTGGTCCATCCAACAGATATACTTAACATTTCTGTTAAATACTATAAAATACATTAATAATTAAATATTTCTTATAATAAGTAATTAATGATATTCATAATTTATTGGAAAGTCTTACTCAAGAAAAAAATAGAAGCAATCTTTTAAAGCTGCAATTTCTTTTTCATTTTAAGACAACTAATGCAAAAGAAAATAATAGTAAAACAAAGAGATAGGCAAAGTTCTAAAATAAAATGTATATAGCGGCATATGCATTAAAAAAAGATGTTATGAAAAATTCGTGCCTGTGATTCCTAACATTGATTAACATTTAAAATTACATAGAAAAGTAGGTAAAACATTAAAAAAATCTAAAAAAGTATATCTGCCTCTTAGAAACAAAACAAAATAATTAAAAAAGGTTTAAAATGAAATTGTAAAATGGACGGACTTCATTAAAATACTTGTATCACATTAATACAGTTGGACGTTTTGATTGGGGAGGGCGAAGAATTTAGCGAAGCCAGCGGGCGGCTTGGTTTGCAGGTGTTCCTCAATGAACTGGCACGGGCAGACGAACTTGGGGCCGTGGCGGCCAGGCACGGCGCTGCTGAGGTTCAGGCGGTGCTTCATGGCGTAGGTTCCCCAGCGGCCCGCATACCTTAGGAACAAGAGGACACCTCGCTCCTGCAATTAAATGTTCAGGTTTTAATATATAAGTACTTTTAAAGAACTAAAAAGTAATGGTTGAAGCACACAGAAGCGGGAACTGAGTGTGGGTGTGAAGTCGGGTTCCCTGTCTACATAGATGAATACTCATGAGATGAGGTATGGTGCTCATCCAGTCCATGCCCATAATTTATATATAACGCGGAATGAAATCAATACTTCTCCATTTCCATTTCAATCCCGGTTCCCACTAATGTGCAGCAGCCATAAGTAGAAAACATGGCATCAATTGAGACAGCATATTTAATACTCAGATAAAACACACAACTTGCCAAACTGTCAGCTTGGTCAATCGAGTCCACGGCGCCTGAGCCAGTTGTTGCACGGCGGGCAACAGGCGCGGGCGTCGTACGGCTCTTTGTTGCGCAACACCTCCTCGTCATACTGACAGGGGCAGAGCGCAGACGCCAGGTGGCGCGGCGCAGCGGGATTCCCGCCCTCCTCATCAAGCGTCCAGTCCAGCCGCCGCCGTAAGAAGTCTTTGCCCCAACGCTGCAGGTACCGCAGAAACACCTGCTCGGCCATACCCTGCACATTCATATGCTTTGCTTACCCAACTATCTACTTGTGTTATTGCATAGAGTAAAAATTTAATATATCAAAAACTGCAAGAGCAGGTAAAATACATAGATACTTGGGACTCATTGTTAATAATTAGTAATTCCCACTGCAATGGCTTTGTCGACTTAAAGGAAAATCTTTGATTTATTGCGGTTTTACTTCTGCCACCCTCCACCAGTGATGAGTAATAAGAAATAAAAAAATTATGTTATATAGTTATATAAAATATTTCTTCAATGAAACATAAAGTACAAATGCTATAATAATATTATTATTATACATACATTTATATGAGATATTAAAGACAATCTTAATATTAGTAAAGCCAACACAGTTATAAAGGAACCAAACCAAAATATAGCAAGACAATTTATCAAACACACACACAGACAATTATATTTAAGATCCTAATTATCTTTTAATTATCATCATTGTTAAGAGCTAATTGAGGAACATTAATTTATGAACATGCTTCTTTACAAATTAGGGAAAGGGATGAGACATTAAATGCAAATATATGTAAAAATACAATACCACAAGGACTAAAACATTAACAATTACAAAAATTGCAAAAAATTACAATTACAAAAAAGCAAGCATGAGAATGTTTAGGATATGGCACACAAACCCTACATATTTTACAGCATGACTAGCCAAAAACCTAAACAGCTTCCTATGATCTATATATAACTTGCCAATATTGGAAAATTTTTCAATATCAACAATCATCATGTAGTAAAGAATGAAGACTTTTTACAGAACTACCAAATTAAAGTCTTATTATGGGGGAGTATGTGTGGTCTTACATTGACACAGTATTTCATTCGGTGGTGGTGAGACAGGCTAGTAAAACTTAAACCTATGTTGAATAGTCAATCACAATCAATAAAAATAAACACTTTTCATCTTATCTAATATTACATTAATGAGTCACATTTATTTACTCACCTGTTTCCGAGACAATCTAGTGGACTGGGAGCCTTGGATAACTATATCGTTGGTGGTGACATCCAGTCTCTGCTCCCAACCTTGTATTATTGTCTTCCCTTCCTCGCTCTCAATGAACTGCTGTATGTGACTGATGCAAGGCCCAGAATCAAAATAAATAAAGCACAAATTCACTTTGTGGCAAGATATTTTCCCTCTGTCATCCAAAGCTAATATCAGTTTATGTTTATTGAGCAATTTATTTACCCTGGCCAGACACTGCTCTAATCCTTTTGACAGCTTCAGCTTAATCCACATACATAGAAATATAGCTGCTGCATTCAGTACCAGCCATAAAACTCCCAAGGAAAACAATGTCAGCCCAGTTAATCCAGAAAACAGTAGAGCTAGCAACACTACAAATGCAAGGCTTATCCAACAGACAAGCACTCTTTTGTAACAAATGTTGTATAATGTAAACCGAACATCATTCACTAGTAGTTCCATAGCATGCACATATTCTTCAACTGTAAGCTGAAAAGTAAAAATCAAATAAGAATCTTTCATTCTTACACAAAAACAAAATTTTATACTATAAATTGCAAACAAACTACTGTACCGTTAAACCTTGTGCCATTAACTCTTCAGGCACAAGTTCTGGTCTAAACTGGGCTGAAGTGATCCATGGCCACTTAGTGTTTACTGGAAGCAGAGTGACTATTATGTCACCATTGCCTGTAAATGATTAAACAATCAAAATTTTTCCACTTGGTATTGTTTGAATAGTCACCAGAATCAATGTTTGTAAAATTACTTAGTTACTTGGACTGAATTAAGATTTAAATAAACTTACTAAATCCAGACCGAACGCTCACGAAATCAACGTTTTTGGTTGGTGAATTCTGCATAGCAGGCTCGGTGTATTTGTCACTCTTATCCAGATTTATTTGCACTGTTTCTGTTTTAAGTACAGCCGGCAGTTCATTTCTCGTTGCATTGGGAGAGTTAGCATTGACGGTCCTTGAAATTCCAGGTAATGTTTGAATTTCCGAAACGGAACTATCCGCTGGTGACGATTCATCCTCAAATTTAACCCACTCTTTTTTAGAGTTGACAACGCCTACATTCCCATTGGAGTCTTGAGTTTCGTCACTTTTATTTCCCACATTACTCATTTTAAACAGGTATACAAAAATTAAAATTGGAATCCTCACACTCCACCTAACAAGTTACAACTTCGTTTGACGCAGTGTCGTCATAATGAATGACAATTGTATGACAACTACATTGTCAACAAGAGCTGACAATCACATGACGAATAATATGCTCAGCAGTTGATGAACGCATTGGTACCTAAGAGAGATTGAGTTAGTCTTGGGTAATCTCGACTCTCGGATATGATTTGAGTCACTGAATCACGATCATACTCGTGAATCGATTCTTCTTAACGGCTCACGACTCACTCAATGACTCGCGACTCGCGAGTCGCGAGCACAAAGCACTTTAATGCGTATAAATAAAGTATGAACTACGCAGCACGTACTAACGTATGGATCTCTATTGCGGACCTTAGTGCAACGATAAATAATGAATCAAGTGTACCTATTTGAATTATTCTTTACCTGTTTGATTTAAATAGGTAAAAAGTAGGATTCGTGACGGACAGAACAGTGATTGATTTCCCTTCGTACTTATATTTCAGGCTTAGGACTGACAATCTAATATAATAAAAAAATGTTGCATTAGTTCTATTCTAACGTTAGTTAAAATTGGTTAAATACTAAATTAGATTGGCGTACTTAAAAATCAATGAACTTATATACAAAATGATTATATGTACATGTTGATTTTTGCTAACTTATTTACATTAGATACATATTTACACGAGATACATATTTACATGATATATATATATATATATATATATATATATATGACTTTATTATATATATTATTAACCTACATATTATGATTAAGAAACAAAAGCTGGCTAAGCTTTGTTGAGGATAATCTTGACCGTTGTTCAGTAAGGTAATGGCCAGCCTTCGAAAATATCCTCTCACAAGGCACAGATGTTGCCGGTATGCAAAGTCGTTTTCTCATAAGTTGGTATAGTAGTGGATATACGGTTTTTCTTGTTTCCCACCACTGAAGAGGATCCATTGTTCTGGGAAGGTAATCTTCTTGCAGATATTTATCGACTTCACGATTTCCAGCAGCTGTAGCATTTTCGGGAATTATGTTAGCGATTTCAGCATCGAAAGCATCCCACATGGACTTTTCTCTGAGGGCGATAGAAGTGAAAGTTTGTGGTTGAAAATTTATGAGGTCTTGATTCGTACTACGGCTTTGGTTGCCGATAGTTATTAGGTGTGATTTTACCCTTTCTACCACCCGGGAGTAGTTATCCGGGTGTTTAAATCCTTTTTTTTAAAACGCGGGTCAAGTAATGTCGCTTCTGATGTCAAAATATTATTTTCTATACCAATAAATCTCTCATTAAGCCCTCCTTTTAAATTATCGATGAGTTGTATAATTTGTATAGGGATTTGTGACGGTAACTCCAACTCACATTGTATAAGGTTCTCCATCATTAAACGGCAATAAATTGTAACTTTGGAAAGTGTCACATACCTTTCACCACAAACTTCTTTTGTAACATCATAAAATATTTTTAATATTTTGACCGCCAGCTCGATTATCTCCCAGTCTCGTGAAGAAATCGTAATATTTATTCCGAGTGAGGTGAGAGTAAAAATCACGCAGTCTTTATTTTTAAATATACGTGCCAACATATCGTATGTGCTGTTCCACCTGGTGGGGCAGTCTTGCTTTAATTTTAATTCTGGGTAACCCATCTGATTTTGGACCTCCACAAGTTTCCGCTTGGCCAAGTGTGCCACGACAGTCTTCACAGTAGTTATAGTTTCACTTATACTATATGGTCCTATTCCAGACTTGCACCCCATGGCATCTTGCAATAATAAATTAAATTTATGAGAAAAACAGCCTTTGGATCTCCATTGACCCTCCCTCACAGCAGCAAGAATGTTATAAGCATTATCACTAACTACAGCTGTTATTTTATTTTCTATTTTCCAATCTTCAAAAACTTTTTGTAAAAAGCTAGCCATATTACTGGCTGTATGTTTTTCAGTAAATGGAATGCAATCCAATAGGTAACTATTCAACATCGAATTTTCATCTAAGAAATGGGCTGTAACCGCCATGAATGAATCATTATTCATAGAAGTCCACGCGTCAGTCGTAGTACATACAGCTTCAGCCTTTTCTACCTTTTCCTTTACACTCGACCTGCATTCTTCGTAAGTCTTTGTCAACAAACTATTTGACAATGTCTTTCTAGTTGGCAATTGGTATGATGGATTCAACAATTCAATGAATTTTTTAAATTCAGGGTCTTCCACTACGTTGAATGGCAAATACCCTTTTGCAAAAACTTTTACAAGTTGCCGGTCGATTTCTTCGGCTTTTCTCACAGCCATGGGTTTCTTAGACGTAAAATAGTCACTAATTACCTGATTAGGACGGTGCGGTGGAGGTGCCTGTACAACTCGGGGTTCAGAGCTACATGAGGCAGTTGGTTCCATCATTGCCGTTACGCTTGCAGCAACAGCTACTGCAGGAGCATTGTTCTGCCTCTCCACGACTATGGGTATAGTTGGATGTAAGAGGCGCATATGCCTGGACAAATTACTTGCCGACCCACCACTGGTATTTAAAATCTTTGCACAATACAAACACTTGGCCTGTTTAATGTCTATTTGATTAAAATGTTCCCAAATAGGACTACGTTTCTTCCGCAGTGGAAGTATTCGTTCACTCATGATTATAACTAGTTTATTTACAAAATAGTTAAAAAATTTTTGCTATTAATATCTATATTACACTAACACTTATATAATAATCTACTACTAAACTTAGAGGTAACACTAAATATTTACAGTCAAATTAATATGTATCCGCTTTACTTCAAAAAAACCGATTTTGCAATAAACAAATACGCGCCTTGAAATATTTCAAATCTTTAAACTGTCAAACAAGTGCATTTATACATTTTACAAGCAAATGGACATAGATTCAAAAATTTGCAATAAAAATTACAGTGTAACACGTACATCATAAGAATCATTTTCCTAGTTATACTGAACCACTCGCTCACTCGTACTGCGCTATGAAGTGTTATGTGAGTCGTTAGCTATGTGTCTCTCTCGCCCTCGCGTGCGTCGCCATGTCTGTCTCGTTCCAACATACCCTAATTATTCTTTGACTCGCGTATATAATACAATGATTCGCGAATCGTTTAGTGAGGCGTGAGTCGGTAAGGAATCAGATGAGTTACTGAGTGAAGCGACTCGCTCCCGTGAATCGACTCATTTGAATCATCAACTCATGAGTTACCCAAGACTAGATTGAGTCATTTTCACAAGGTCCCGTTTGTTTATAAAGGCTTTTATCTTAATTAATGACAAAATAAATAATGTTGCTCAGATCAACAGTTTGTTTGAATTATTTATTAAAAACAATGGTACTTCTCTCCCATTGAAAACCTTTA
Organism: Marasmarcha lunaedactyla; assembly: GCA_923062675.1. Classification (NCBI taxonomy): domain Eukaryota; kingdom Metazoa; phylum Arthropoda; class Insecta; order Lepidoptera; family Pterophoridae; genus Marasmarcha; species Marasmarcha lunaedactyla. The sequence continues at coordinate 24,182,119 of OV281346.1, forward strand.
AATCGAAAGGGCTTTAAATTGAATACAAAGTTTTGAACGAATGTATAAGTCAGAGACCACGGTCATACAAGGTTTTAGCACTCTTCACAGGTAGACGCACTCTGACCTTTAATTTTAATGGCTGAATTTGTATTATCATATAAAAATTGTTTTACCCTAAAATATGCAAGGGTGTGGCGCGGCGTGCTTGACGGACGACGTTCTGATATAATATTACGTTATATCATATTTAAGGACGTTAAAACTACAAAATAAGGTAGGTACCTATTAGTGCCCACCAAAACATCGAGTACATTCGGGGAAATCGGCGGAGGCTCATGCTAAGGCGAGAATCGCTTGCGCGTTGGCCGGTTTTTTGTAAGCGCTCCGCATACTAAGCGGTGACAACTCTGCACTGGATTCGAATGTGAATCTAAGCTTGCACAGAGTTTTCCGACTGTACCTACGAGCTGAGCTAGCTGGCAAATTTTGCCATACTTACATTATTAAGTTTTTTACATATATTAAGTTTGCATGTCAAAAAGATATTCAACTTGTACTTACCATGTATCTTTTCAAAAAAAACCTTATCACGATTCTTGGAAACCGGTATTTTTAGGTACATTTTTCAAATCATCATATTTGAGCTTCAAATGTTTAGATCAAATGGTTTCCATAGGTTTCTTACTGTTTAAAGCGCGTAGGTTGTCATTAATAATTCATAAACTAAATTAATTTTTTGGGTATTAAGCAATCGTAAATGTAGAAAATTACCTAATGTCGGCAAAAATGTAATGTCGGAAAAACCAAATAAACCCCAGACAAACACACCAACTGTGTGGCCTCAAAGTAAGCAGAGCTTGTGCTATAGATGATCATGCAGCGAACTGGGGGTTACATATATAAAAATCAATAACCATGACCTGAGAACAAACATCTGTGTTCATCATACAAATTATTGCCCTAACCAGGACTTGAACCTGGGCCAGAGGAGCTACATACACTGACGCCACTAAGCAGACATTTATATCAATATGTGTCACTCATATAGTACAAGAAAGTAAGTACCTACCTAAAATTAGACGTTTCATGAGAATTCTAGACTCGATAAATCAAAAAGCATGATCTAAGGACAAACTAGAGTCGTGCTGTTTGTATGCGGTGCAATCTACAACTTGGCAGGCAATGGGCGACCTCGTCCTACTAAAGGTTGGTAAAATGCACTGGCTTGGAATCACAACTATTTAGGTACCGTAGTTATTTTAATGCCGACACTTAATTATTCATTTTATATATTTACATATAAATATGGTCTCTAAGAGACATCGTACTTGTTCGAAATTGTTTTAATTTATTAAACACAATATAGAAGTGCCTATTTTACCTATGTCAATGTTAAAGTATTTTCACAGAAGCATCACAAAGTACTTTCATATATGTGTACAGTGGGTAGGTATAAAACTTATTAAATAATTTACTGTTTTATTTTGTGAGAGCAATAAAGGGTTCTTATTAATATAACTTTTTTCGTAGATATTCTAAGCAGCTACAGAAAAAAAAACAATAGTATCTTTAGGTAACGTGACAAGCATCATATTACGTATTCAATGTTCGTAAAGTGAGGTTTTCCCACAATGCTCACGGTAGCAGTTAAACCTACAACGCCGGTAATGTTTAAAGGCTTTTATGAAAAGTTTAAAACCTATGGATGTAAGAACGACTTAACGGGTAGTTATAAAATTTAGTAAAAAAGCTAGCAGATGTATTTGTGATCGGCAAAAATCTCTCATTTTGAAAACATAAAAATTATGGAAAAGTGATGTTACGATTTCGAATCCATCAGAAACACAAACTGATTAATAGTCATAAAACAAAAATAATTTTACTATGATTAATTACACATGGTAATATTTATTTTTGTTATAGACATAACCACAAAAAGTAAAGCCCGGCTTTGCGAGGGCGCATACATCGCAGCTATGCAGAGGTGTCGCAGGCAGGCAGCATGCACAGCATGACACATTGACCACACGACTACCTGCTCAATGCCGCCTGACCGGTTTTCTCTCTCGCACTCGTGCCTGTTCAGTGTTCCTCGCGAATTCACTTCGAGCCGGTTTCAACCATCGCCTTACTTACCGTTCAACAACAAACGGCCACATTCGTCCTCCACTAGACGTAAGCTTCGAGATGGATTCTAAATCAGTGCCTATACGTTTAAAATAAACTATTATTTTAAGTTTGTGATATTAAAATACCTAAAGTAGTTATGGTGCGTGTTCTAGTGTGATAACGGACTTCGTATGAGTAATTATATTAAAAACGGGCCCAGACAACATGGAATCGCTGCCAAAACAGTTTGTTTTAGCAATGAGGACATTGTTTGATATTATGGACGATAAACATACCGGGTACGTACGACTTACAGATATTGAAAACAGATGGCGAGACGACCGAACTAAAGGTTTACCGCGAGGCGTTATTGAAAGCCTTCAGAAGGTTGCGTCTCACGACGGGTTATTGACTTTTGATCGTTTTTGCACCGGCCTCAAAATATGCCTTTTGAGAAATCAGGTAGAGCATACTTCGGGCAAAGAAAGATTTAAAGATGACGAGGCTGTAATACGAACTAAGATAGTTGCTCAGGTACACCGGCCACCCTCTGCGCCTTTGCTGGATGCTCTTGATGACCAAAATATGGAGAGAAATTGGGGAGTTATTAAAAATATTGAAAATTCAACGAACTCACATCGAACTGTGAGCATGCCTCAACTAGCAACTCGAAAGGAAATGCCAGTTCACGAAATGCGTAATCATAACGGCCTGTCGATTACTCGCCACGAAAATAAAAACAGAGTTTATGGCCCACCAAAACCGCCACGGCTGGAGAAAAATAACATCGAAAGGAAAGATACGCAGAGAACCAGTTATAGATCTGAAGATGAGCTTGGTTTTGACAGCGAAGAGGTGGTTGAACCAAAAATGAGTTACGAGGTTATATCTAGGTCTCTCGAGGAGCAGAGCCGTGGACTGGGCGACGGGCGGTCCACTGAGAATCAAACCCTGCGGCGCACCTCGCGGAGACGGGAGCCGCGTCGTCACACCCTGCACAACGGGGTAGACTACAACCTCTTGAAGCGAATGAAGCAAATCGAACAAGAGAAAGATGTCTTGCTGCAGGGTTTGACTGCAGTGGAGGAAGCCCGCGAGTGGTATCTGAAACAATTAACGGAGGTGCAAGAAAAGATGCGCTATGCGGGCCGTGTTGGTGCTTACGTAGTAAGTTTGAAGTGTTAAATTAATTAATATTTTAACTACTGGTAACACATGTCAGGTACCTTGTATAACTTTAAGAAAGAATAATACTGTACAAAACTTCGTAAACTTCGTGCCTGGTAGTATATTAGGAGTCAGGACTATACCCACACTTAGTTCCCAGTCACGTTTCTAGTATAAAATTTTATGAACTAAAATAAAATAACTTTGTAACTTTTGGAAAGTAAATAAACAATTCATAAATTATACCTAATTAGGCCGAGATCGGACACTACTATGAACAGATCAAAAGAGTTGTACGGCGCGTCGTCCTGCTAGGTTCTCATTATGTATTGTGAAACAGTATTGTGTCAAAGTACCTTAGCTCATTTAAATACTACCTACTGTTTATTTTAAATCGGTTTTTTTTCGAATGAAAGGCTTTAAACCATATAAGACTCCTATTTCACGATGGCATTAGGTATTATTAGGTATGATTAGGTATTAGGAGCTACTTAGCTGTCTCGAGTAAAATTGTTACTTCAAACCGTCGAAATAGGTTCTTCAAAAAATTTATAAACAAATGCTCGAAGATTTATGTAACATTCTATCTCCTCAGGAACCCTGGAGCGAAGCACACCAGGAACGTCTAGAGTTGCTGCGAGCGCGCGTGTTTGAGCTGAACCGGCAGCTTGGGGCACTGGCGTCAGGCTGGCGACACGGGCCTCTGTCCCTGCATATGAACCTCGCCCTGCCTGTCTCCAACCAAACTGAACCGCCACCTACTAATGCCGCTTTCTTGAAGAGCCAAAACCGACTGCTGGCTGAGGTGAGCCTCGTATGAAGTAGTGATGATATGAGTAATTTGAGAAAAAAATATTAATTAATGTAGATATTTCCGATTACAGACGGCATTTTCGTAAGGTTAATTCACAAAGCAGATGAGGTTTTCTATTACTCTCTTTGCTTTGAGTAACTTGAACAATTAAAAAAAATAGAAAGTGTTGACAATCAGTTAATCTTTTTTTCAGGAAGTCAACAGAAAAAATGAACAAATTTCCCTGCTGGAACGAGAAAAATCAGCCCTGATCAGAGAATTACTTATTCAAAGGAATAGAACAAAAATGATAGAAAATTTTAGCTAATTTAGAAAATTATTCTAATAAAATACTTTTAAAAAGTAATTTATGTATCTCTAAAGATAATGCCTAAATTAATATTTTTATGTAATATGTACTTTATACAACGAAATATATGCAGTGGGCGACAGAATTTTAGATATTACTTTTTGTAGCTAATGCTGGCGAAGGTGGTTAAATTTAGCATATTAAAATTTAGTGTAAGTAGATCATCAATAAAATGCTCTTATTGTTATACACATTTGGTTCAGGCTCGGAGTAATAACTTCGTAGGTATCAAGAAAATTTCAATAAGTAAACTTTACACCTGGTTTTTGTTCAAAAGGTATTTTCATCATCATATTTTGAAATCTCAAATTGAATTATATCTGTGTATGTAATTATTAAGCTTTTAGTTTTATATAATACATGGAGCAAATACAAAGAGGAGGTGGTGATGTGTGGTTCTAATCAGTCTACATTGCTTAGAACATCTCTTCTTTATATTTTCTCTATGATACAATACAACTATTCTGTCAGCTCAAACAATATGGATAAATATATGTATTTATGATTTTTTTTCTTAAAAGTGCTATAAGATGATGTGCCATTATTTGAAATTGAGTGCTATAAATGATAAAGTAAATAATATATTATGTGTTTTAAACAAATTTTATATAAATAAATCTAAGTCTAATCTACATTAAATGGATTTACACTATGCTGTTGTTTTGTTGTATAAAGAATAATCATATTTCCTGAATGGTACATCAAAAGTGATTAGGCCCTGGTCCCAGGCTCTTTCAATAGAAATCAGCAACTGATGCTGCTTCATTCGACAAATTCCAGTCTCATAGGGTTGCATTACCTGTAAATATATATAAAATTTTAAATCAAAGTCCTTACAAAAATAAGTAATATCCAAAAGTGTAACTTTTCAATAGGTTTGAATTATATGCATTGTCATTATGGCTATATATATATATATATGAAGAAAAAGGACCACAGCAAACTACATTTTATATTATTGTAGTAATTTTGAACATATTTACAGTTAGTTATATAATTACATTCTATTCACAGAATGAACCATGCAAAGCGCTTTCTCTGTCCCACATTTGCACATAAATTGATAAGGACAGAAAACTATCTATCCACCCAGGAGCACTTGCTAATACTTGAGTGAGAAATTTAAGCCAAATCAGCAATTTCTTGTTTTTACTATTAGCAGTGCAATTTTTCAATTTTCCTAGAATGATATGAGGCATTGTCCATTACAATAACCACATTTTCGGGAAGTTTATCAATTGTTTCAAGAAACCAGTTTAAAACTTTTGGCTAGCTTCTTGAGTGTTTTTAATGGCAGATAAATCATGTTTATCACTAAATAAATGATTTAGGACCTTCTTCCTTTATTCCTTCTGCCTTATTCACAATGACCAATAAAAACCCCGAATTGTCGGGTAAACAATCTTCAAACTTAATCAAGTATACAAGCCAAGTCCACACAAAGAACACAAAATAACAATCCCCAAAACAAGCCAGGTCAAAGATACACAAGAGATATCTGAACCATATGGAGTGCAATTACAGACTGGTCATGACTTGCATTGTGATCACAGCCTTAACATCTTATCTGCGACCAATCACAAGCAAGTGCAAAATCGGATTCAGTATAGGTATCTTAATTCTTATTCAAAACTGAAGATTTGCCCCTTGCACAACCACGTGATCGGTTGATTAATATTCTAGTAAAACTAGGTTTATGCAGTGAAAATAGATTGGTCTTTCTCATAAGTTTTGCTTTCTTAATAGTTTAAGGACCTTTATTTTTGGTTAAAACATTCTTATGTAACAAAGCTTAGTTATAAGGTATAATCAGAAAACAAGGAATACATTATTTTTTATATACATACATTTTATAAAAGTCATAATTTAATAGAAACTGATGTAAAGCACAAGCAATGTTCTAGCACACATGAGATGTACTCAAGATTGCAGTGTATGAAACATATAAGAAATCACATCGACAAAGGTACATATAATGTGTACATTTTTATAAATAAACAAATCCAATATTGGTTCCAGACTTTAAAACTGTTGACTAGGAAATTTTTTAATGCCAGGTTAAACTATTGACCTATCCACTTTGTGTACACCTTATGGGTATGATTTCATGAAACATCGGTGGTAACAATAAATTTTATTAAGTATAATAGAGACTTAGATAATACTTACTTGTCCTGTATATTCAGATATAAACTGTTCTAGTAATTTGGTGTTTCGGTGATCCAAAATAAGATATTCATCTCGGCAAATAGGACAAGGATTCCCAGTAGAAATAATACCGTTCCTAATGCAAGTTTTTCTGGTTTTCCTTGGAGCCAAACCACCTTTGTGATTTCGACGATACAGAAACCATACCGGTTTATCACCATAAGCTTGTTTATAAGCATTGCTGTTTAAATATTTTATGCTAGTTTCTACAGGAATAACTTTGGTTCTATCTTTTTCAGGATCGATTGGCTTTTTTTCCTCTGAGTTTTCCTCGCTGACATTTTCGCAATATAAACGTGATGCTTGAGTGTTTAAAAATCCAGGTTTAGAAATAACCGTGCGAAAGTTTTTTATTATAAAAGCCATCTCTACAAATCTGTACTGTTTTTGATGAAATAACCTTAAAAGTTAAAACCAAATCAATCAATCAAATACGCAGAGAATGAGTTTAATTCTGGTTTATATACTCATTCATTCATTTTCCATTCAAAATGTTAGGACCCAATAACACGAGCTGAGTATTTTTTTTCCTATTTGATTTTTGTTCATTTGGTACAATGAATATACTGGTGACAGATGCGGAGCACTCGAAAAATTTACACTAGGTACTCAAAGGAGCTAAACCAATATTGTTACAACTTTGGGCTTGACATTACAGTCTGTAATTTACAGAGAAATTCGGCAATCAATTCAAATTAAAATATTTATTTCTCATAAATGCCAACTACTTGTTCTTATTGACGTCAAAGCATTTAATTTAATGAATGAATATGAGTTTATTTGCACATAAATACATTAACAATAAAAAAATATATACAAATCACACACAAAAAAATATATAACACAAGTATTGATTACTGAAACATAAAATACCAAAATAAAGAAAGCAAACCTAGGCTAATTTTAACAAAAATACTGACAAGGTACATGTGCAAAAGGGCCGTAGCTCAACAGTTATAACCCCTTTTGGGCAAATTGTTGAATTTCTGCCATCGCCATTCGGGCCCACGGTAAGTGCAAACTGGCTATAGTAATTAACATTTAAATAAATGAATAAAGTATAAAAAAGTAAACTACGATTTCATATATAACAAGTCATTTGCGCAGTACATTACCCTTTATACTCGAAAAGCCAAAAAAAAAAAAGAGATAAAAAAGCGTAGTCGTCGCTAATTGTTCGGATGATAGGAATAAGCATAGAATTGAATAAATTATAAATCAATTGTGTTAAAATCGAAAAATTAAATTAAAAATAATTTTAACAATAGTAAATCATAAAATGCTTAAAATGAATATAGGTATGTATAAAAGTAATAATTAATACCATTATTATGTCACCTAAAATCCATAACCACTGAAACAAGGCACGAGATGCTGGGTAGATCATCACATTAAATAAGTTTTTGCAACTCCAGAGGGTCTTCAGGTGTTTTTAAATGTTGTCTTGGATGATAGTTACCGTAATAAAGGAGGTGTTATTTTTTATTTACCTTGATGATGCTGGGTTATTATTAATTATATCTAGAAATCATAATATAATTTTAACAAAATATGAAAATATAGGTATTCTAGATAATTAACAGTTTCCAAAAATCTACATTTTTGTTTACACCAATTCAGTCATTTTTGTAATGGATTCTCACATTAAAAATTAGCAATTTTGTGCATATTTCAATTGTACATGTCAGCCCCAAAGCCAGGTTTGTCCGTTAAATCATGAAAACCAGTGACATGCACTTCATATTTGCAATTAAGCACTGCCGCCCTGGACTCACGAACATATAAATTATACCTACCTGTCTACGTACGTGATGTCCCTAGTGCGCGGTTTACCCGTATTAAGTAGTTAAGTTGATAACTAAATTTTAATTTAGTACATGTCATTTGTGTTTCCAATCGGATTAAGTAGTTAAGCTCATAAGTTCAATAACGGTGAACAGTGATGAATGTTAAGGAACTCGTCAACTCTGTACTTAGATATGTGGTAAACGAGGTATTGGACACAGTCAGAGACGAATTTGTTTCGGAAATTAAAATCTCTAGAAAATGTTTTTTATAAATTTTTTACTTCGTTTATTCTATAAGCATTCTAAGCGAAACTGTTAAGAGATAAGTCCCGCCCACTTACTTATATGTAAAATAGAACCAATTCTAATCTACTTAAATACTACAAATTTTAACTTACCACATGTGACTGTTTACACGTAATTTTTTACTTAAAATTTATATACCGACTTAAATACTTAACGCGTAAACCAGCCATTATGGCATAAGTTGACAAAGCGGTTGGCGGCAAAAGCTCGTACTTATTTCTGATTTTCTCTTTTTTTTCTCAAAATGTTAGGGTGGTGTTTCGTTTCAACTTTAATATTTGTTGAAGAATATTTAAAATGGGAATGCTTGTAGAATAAACGAAGTAAAACATTCAGAAAGAAAACTTATTTTTCCAGAGATTTTAATTTCCAAAACAAATTGTTCTCCGAATTTGCCCATAATCCCGTTTATCACATATCTAGTTACAGAATTGACGAATTCCTTGACGTTCATCCATCACTAATCATGTTTATTGAACTTATGAGCTTAATTACTTAATCCGTTTGGACACACAAGTGACATGTACTTACTTAAAATTTTGTTACCAACTTAACTAATACGTGTAAATTGCGCATAAATGATAACTAAAACTCCTAAAATCATATAAATCTTTCTGCGCTTTGACTTTACATGTTTATTTTGCAAAATCATGCCATTTTTTAGCGTTTAATGGTACTAACTTGTTGAATTATGGCAAAATGGTCCAGTAGACCCATACTGATGCCAATTCTGTTTCTACAAAATAAACTTAACTAGACTAAACTTGAACTCAATCAAGTTTATTCTTGTTTGCTATTCAGAAAACGAAGTACTAGACCACAAACCAACTAGTGATGCTACGCATCAGACGAACATCTTCCTTATTAAAACACTAGGAACCAACGTTTTCATTTTGACAACTTTTTTTTAAAACTAGATTGTCCTTTGTTTCTTAATTTTAAAATGCCTGCATGGATTTTGGCATAATGCCATTGTGGCAGCGTGAAAGCCCCTCTTCTATTCTATAAGATATTTTAACAATCTGAAAGATAAAGAAGGTAAAATAAATAAAAGACTTATATATTCAGGAATTTTTTAATTTCCAAACTTTGTTTCATAATTTTATATGCTTTGTTTGTATTGCATGGGAGGCAAATTTTTATTTTCTAGACGCGATACATTAGTACCTTTTAATATGCTGTTCATTATGTTACACCAATTAAACTCCGTTATTCTTATTAAGTAACCCAGAAAACATTTATTCTCAAAATGTTTGTGGCTTACAAACTATTTACAAAGTTCTAACACACTTATACCTTGTAAGATAACACTATTAGCACAAAGACACGGTAACCAATGTTAAGCCCGATCTCAGTTCTTGGAAAATGACGTCCTTTCGCCTACTTTCTATTTACTACACAGCACTTGTTGTACATTGTGAAGCACCATAAACGCAAATTAAACACTATATTTGGGAATTGAGATATTATATTAGGGAAACTGATCAATACAAACTCTTCACTCGCCAAACATCGAAACCGTGATGGCAGACCGAGCTGATTGATTGAAAATTAAATTAATTTTTGCGTTTTATGGCAATTAGCTGTAGTTACTACACAATAACTATTTCTGCCAATTTCAAGTATTAATATAATAAAAGTAGTTTTAGCATAATTAAAACATTGAAAAATAACCGAAAACGGTTCATCATTGATTCAGTATTCACATTGAAGAGACATATGACAATTGTTCGCTCGCAAAGTGGCAACGGAGCTGTCAGCATCAAAAAGTTCTAACCATAGACATAATTCCTACTTTTTTTGTATAAAGACTACCTCCTATGGACTAGACCAAAATTTTGTTTGACAGGACTATAATATAAATATATTTTAGTTACTCAACTTAGTTCAGGCTGCACATTGGTTATTCTGTTGCACCTATTTTACATCAAATTCTGACTAAAATTAAAATTGTTAAACCAGTTTTAATCTACATGTCGAGAGGTGTGGAATAAACTAAACTATGTAGAACACTGTCGCGACGAACGTGTATTTTGTTAGTAAAGATAGAAGAGTTTATAGTTTCGGCATTTATTAGGTCCTGCGAAAGGTCACTGCACCATATATCGTAAAATAACACCACGTAGCACTATCGCAGCCACCAGAGTTTGCATTTTGCTTCTTGCTTTTAGGAATTATTATGAGCGCATGCGACTGCGGGTAATCCGGGACAAATCCAATCCAATGAAAATACCAGATGTCAATTTAATAAAAATGGTCCATATTCCTAAAACCGGGCAGCTTATTTGTATCAAGCTTTGGACAGCCCTACCCTCAACGAAGGCCATATAAGAATATTAAAATTAAACCTTTTTAATGTGGGTACAAGCGCAGTAGACAGTCAGGGTCAAAGATCTTAATGAAGTTATTACTTTAGATTTAAGGGAGAAACGATTCGAATTTAACCGCACTATTTACGCGTTGCTAAATAGTCAACGTTAACCGTAGTTTTTGGTTAATTTGGCAAAGAGGGCCGGTCAGATATGACCTGTCAACTGATTGATACCCAGAAGACGCGCCTTAATTAACAAATATATTATTAAAAATAGATTTTTTACTGACTTTAAAGCAATTAAAACTGCGATAAGACAGTCTAAGGAAAAAAAGAAAATCGTTTTTATATATTTACGAGAAATATTTTTTTTGAATGCAGCCAATCTATTGTTGTCAATTTTATAGAAAGCAACCTAATGAAGGACCGAAACTAAAAACTACAATAGAGCAAAGCTCATATTAAAATAAAAATTCTATTATGCTAGTAAATACATACGTATAATGGTTATTATAAAATATAAAAGCTGAATGGAGCTATTAGATATGAGATGCGGGTTCAGTCATTCACATACATCAATCAGGTCTCAACGTCAGATGTGATTGATATGTATTCATTTTCTTCATTTCTTGCAGTGCATCGTGTGCTCTTGCGTCGTTGTGTACTGTGCGATCTCGTTTGTGTTTCCGCATCTTTGTGACCTTTTTATGTTTATATTCTAATTGAAAAAAATGTAAAAGGAAGAGAAGGAATAAAAGATTATTGTTGGTATTGCATTGTTGGCCGTCGCACAGTAGGATGTAGCTCATGTTATGACAATGGTGTGGTACCTTGGTTGGGCTAGATTTCAGAGTAATATTGCTGCACCAGCAGAATTTTTAGACCATGCTGTAGTTAGGGAGTAATTAAGAGAAAGGGAGTAATTAAGGATTATGAATAAACAAAGTTAATATTAGAAATGTTTTTTCAATTAAACCCTTGACAAATGCAAAACAATATCTTCCGAGGCTGATTTTACATGATGTAGGTAAGTAATAATGTAAAATCAACCATTTGCTTGTTATTAATGTGTTGACAAACTGTAAAGGAACCCATCGAGGAAATAAATAGGTAGTGTATAATACGACCACTTCTGTGAAGATCTCTAGTTCTGAACCATGCAGGATCTCTAATATTTCATGTCATGATATTGACGGAGGTCTCAAAACTAGGCGAAGAAAACAATTACGTAAGTTACTCTCGTAACAAATTATGAAAAATAACGAATTTATTAGGATATCATTTGCCACAACATTTAATAAAGTATACACTATGTGATATAATTATGTTAAAAGGGTGTTTTCAGCTTAATTTGCTTTGTTTTTATGTTAATACTTGTTACATTGCAGCAGGCCACTTATTGTTACGCAAGGATTAAGCAATTTGTTCCTTATATTCTTAAACTTGTTGATATCCTGATATATTTGCGACTATTCGGCTACGACATCTATACAATTATTTTTCTAAGTCATTGACGCCTGACATTGACGCTTTGAGGTTATTTATTTTATGAATTAATTTTATTTCTGCATCGAATTTTAAAATATTGAGAATAGATTTGGATATTGAATACAATAAACAACTGTTCAAAGCACTAACGAATTCAAGACGGAATCAATGAAAGAATTTAAGTGACAGGTTTTTGAATGTATGGAGGGTGACCGACCTTCTTTGTCATAAATCATTCATTTTGGTCTAATGAACACACTTCTTTCCGTGATTTTTGGAAAATGCTGGCAACACCTGAACATTTTACTTAGAAACGTCAAAATCAATTTATTTCTGTCAGTTCATAAACTAAATTTAGTTCAAAGTTAAAAATAGAATAGGGTTTTGACCAAATTAAACTAAATTGCAAAAGTTTTTGTTAAAGTTTAGTTTCATCCGTTTTCTGACAGAATTGACATCATTGAGTGGCTGAAAAGCGGTCAAACCATCGCTTAGTTTTTGAAAGAAGGGTCGGTTGGCTGCTTTTAACAGGTTGATCGTGCTCGTAACTGCATGGTATTTACAGAGTTTTTTTAGCCATTTTGTTATGATTGTTTTTTTTTCATAAGTTATTGAATACTTTTAATGATTTAATTTATAACATTTAAAAATTTTTAGCAGTTTTAATTCGAAAACCATGTCAAGATTTATCATTTAAGAACATGAAAAAAATATTTCGAGACTTTTCTGTTGCTGAATTTCGTAGAAAATAGTAAAAATCCTAAACTATGCCGATGACGTCTTCTATGGTTTTTTGCCTTTGCCATTTCATATTATGTCCGGCGAATTAACATGACGAGTCTTGGACCAATTTTTCCCGTCAAATGAATTTGGCAACGTGTTATGTCATTTGATAAACGCCATCTGACTATTTTTGGCGTTAATATTGCCCTTTCACAAAGCCACTCAAGAGGCTTACCATGTATTTACGCAATTTCTGGAATAATATGATTTATCAATTCCTTCCTGAATGATCAGCCATCTTCTTAAAGAATGTCATCCTTACCTGTTTTCAATTATAGATCTGAAAATTCACATAACCGTACAAGGTCTTTTCAGAGATGCTTTGCCCGTGTTTCTCTCGGCAGCACAGGTAAAGGTTTAATTTTGTCAGCTCGTGTTTCTCTAAGCGCCACAGGTAGAGCTCCTATTTTGTCAGCTCGTGTAGGCACCACAATTAAAGTTTGGCGAAAATCATCCGCCAATAGAACTGTCACGCCAGCCGTCATATTTTTGTTTCCGTTCATGTCCTACAGGGTTCTTTTAACCATTTTTTTGTCTCTTTTTAGATATTCTAGGTTTTCTAAGTCACGTGGTCTGTTCGGTTTTGGCAATCCATATTCTTTTAGAATACATCCATCTGACGTCAAAACCGCGATTTTAAAAACCACAAAGTAGAGTGCCTCTAAAAGCCTCTAAAATTTGTAATTTTAAATGATTTTTACACCGATTTTTTACATGCATTCATTCCTATTTCATTCCTTTGGGAAAATCACGTGTGCTTTAAATAGTTTTTTTGAGCAGTTGTGCAATGTTTCGAAGTCTGAAATCTCTGTGCACGCCACTGATGACAACGGCCATTAGAGTTATATAATAATAATAAAATAAAATAAAATTTAAATGATAAGTATGTTTATTTTCGAAAAAAAAGACATCCATTTGTGTTAGTATAGGTTTAAAAAATGTTATGTTAGTAATAACTGTTTGACTATTTATAAATACCATTTTATTTAAGCTATCTTTGACTGGGCAGAATTGACAATCCTGCCCAGTGTTTTATGACAGGGTTGTCAACTTTGTCCACCACCGTGCTCAGGATGATGCTGGGACAGTGTCGAACGCGGTTGAGGAGTGAGGCGGCTCGCCGACGCATGACGCCACGGACTCGTGCCTCAGTGAACTTTCTAGTTTCTCCGAGGCGCTACACCGCCATCGAAGCCCCAGCATCAACCTGAAATATTGGACACGTAGGGCGTTATCGGTCGTTCGTCTATGATTGATCCACAGACCACAGGTGTAGAATAATTGACAGTATGTCTTGAAAATAAATATTTTAACTTCACACCTAGCGAATCTGTGGACCAGCATATTACTTCTGGTTGACAACACCCTACGTTCCCTTTCCATGTCAAAATCATCACTGAGATCAGCATTAACGTGATGTCCCAGATAGTTAAACTCATGTACTCTCATTAAGGGGACACCACCCAATCGCATCTGCGGCACAGAATCAGGAGCTCGCTTGTTACTTCTGAACAACATGCACACACTCTTCTTGCTGTTGTACCTATACCAGACCGTGCTCCTCAACATAGCGTTAACAAATCATTACAAGTTTCCTAAATGCATTGATTGAGAGACACAGCAGGACCACATTGTCAGCGCATCTTATATTATTAATAGATACACCATCTATATGACATCCATATGGTTGACTGCTGAGTTCCTCAATCAATGCATTCACATAAAAATTTAAAAGCGTTGGCGAGGATAGTCCACCCTACCTGACGCCGCACATGCTTGACAGTATAGTCTGTGTCACCACGAATAACATGAATAACAAAACTTGGCAGGGCTCTTCTTTGGAGCATGTCCCATGCAAGCTCAATTTGGTTGAAGTGTGGCTATTGTCCGTCAGAACGTGAATACCAGCTTCGGCAAGAGTGCGTGTTATACTCTAGCCGCGTGTACGCATGCATTGTCGTGCATTACTAGAAACGAATTACCCAACCGTCCTCGAAAAGGGATGATTATGTCTGAAACAATCCTCTCTACGTAAATCAGGGGCAACCATTGAGGAACCTCAATGGTTGCCCCTAACCCAAATGAGATCGGTTTTCTCACCGATCCAAATCTGGCCCATATCATTATTGTTCCTCCACCATACGGATGTACTTCCTGACATAATCTGAAACGTTCATGACGTCCAGAGGTTCTCTGAATTCGAATATGCCTTGTACCTCATTCCGAAAAGAGATGCATCAGAAAGGCACACACAAAGTTAGCCTTCTTCCTCCCAATCTCTGAGTGCACGAGCTATCGTAAAGAGGCCCTACGATTGCAGACTGCTTATAGGTAGGACTCTCGACCGCCTTCGGAAACGCAGACTCACTTCACGTAAAAGATTTTGAATGGTTTGATCACTTCTTAACAAGCCTGCTGCTGGAGCTGTGGAGCCTCGTAACCAACATCATGACGGTCATGGTACGATTTCGTCGAGCAGTATTTTGGATGTACCAGTCCTGCCTGCGAGTGGATATGCGAGATTGTCTACCATGTCTCTCGGTCACGCTGCCCGAGAATGCTCTGTGTAGTGCCAAAATCAATAGCCACAGTACGCTGCCCAGAACCGGCTCCCAACATTCCGATGGCTATCATCATCTCTTCTAAGGTTAAATGACGTCATCGTTCCATATCAGTGGATTATTTTTTACAGTTTTTGTATTCAATTAGTGAAATTTACTAAATAGATTCAATAGCGATGCAAAAAACTCAGTTTTATAAACTTCATTTGCAGAAATGGTTTATGGATGGACGCCTGCCTTGGCAATGTATAATCATGGTGACTAGTGGAATAGAATGTTAAACTGCTACATAGTGTAACTTCATTTAAAATAAAACCTAGGAACTTTTCAAATTGTTAAAAAACTGAAAAGAATAAATGAATGACCCTTTCATTTCGATGAAATAATACCAACTAGTTTAGCTTTTGCTATGAACATTTTATAAGGCATTTTTCTAAATCTACGCATTTTGCAAGAAAAAAGGATAGGCTAAGTTTGCGGCTTCCCACTTGGCACGATTTTTCCATAATTATCACTAGAATCGTAACACACTTTGTCATCGGAATCGTAAAATAATTGGCTACCTACACCATGGTGGCCAATTTCATTTCGAATGAAGTTGATTGGTGTTAAAAATGTGTAAGTACAAACAAGACTAGGACATGACAGGGTTGAAAAGCAGTCATTATATGCGCCTAGACCACGGAAGCAGTCTTTTATAACTTTTACTCACAGATTAAGGATCCATAAAATATTGACAAAAAAAACAATAATGACTTTTAGGTATTTATTTATTCTTTAAGTCTTATTAAAATATTATCTAAAAATGAAGCCAGCCGAACACGCATAGTATTCTGGTGCCTTGCCCAGCCGTAATACCATATGACCGCCATTACATGACAACAGCGGCCAAGAGTCCTATTACCAACAATACAGCTGCAGTAATATGGCAATATATCGTCTTAAGGATTATTCGTACTGTCTGTTTCGTATAAAATGTAAACTGAATTCAATACTTTCTCGTAAAAGTTGAGGTCTTCGTCCACCTACATTAATTATTATTTCATCGTCCGGGCACACAGAAGTCCGTTAGTAATGCAAGAGTCGAATTAAAAACTCAAATAAACGCCGAAAGAATACTAAAACAAAACCGTACGAGTGACGCCAAAGCAATCAATCGATCGATGGTACGACCGATTGTCAAATCAAACGATCGATAGTTGGGGATGTTCCCATAGAATTAAAATACGAGTGAGTAGTTACTCGATACTTTTTTTCGATTAATTAATTTAGAAGGATAAGTATCATGGTATAGTTAGCTCTGCTTCTGTATGAGCAGGCAGTACGAGTCTATTTTATAAAAAGTACCTTGGAATAATTCCTACAAAATACGAAATTCTTAAAAAACACCTTAGACGAAATTGTTACTTGTATGATAACAGGTAGTAATCATTAATATAACATAGGGTTACTACGGAAAATAGACACCGGCAAGCACTTAACTTCACCGATTTTATATTTTTTTATACATTCATTCATTACATCGATTTAATACCACTTATTGCAACTTTTTTCTTGTTTTATGCAAACCTTAATCGGCTTAGTAATAACATTGACCTAGTGATTATTTCTTTCTAACCTTCAAAAAAGAATCAAAATATAACACTTTACTAATCGAGTCATTAAAAAAATGTTTCGAGAAGGCTATACTTTTTAATTTACGACAGTGACAAATGACATTTATCATTTCTAGTACCTACACAAAGAGAAACATGTTAAAAACTTTTTTTTATTATTTCTTTTTTTAAATGTTCAATAAAAATAATGAATATTTATTAATGAATTACTCAATATTTTAACGATAAGGGATAGTGCGAAATTTCTATTCGTGCTCAAGGCAGTCGTTTAGCCAAATCATTTGAAGAAATAGTTCATCTCTAGTTACTTCTGATGTATGTAATTTATAAATTAGAAAACTTTTTATATGTGAATCCTCCTGAAATAAAATCATCGTTGCCCAAACATTTTTCGTTTTCCTTGCAAGGCAGTTGCTAGACTTCAACCCTACTGATTTTAGAGATCGGGAACTATATTTCTTTTCCTACCTTAAGGCATCCGTTGTCACAGGTAGTCATGGGTATGTCACAGGTTGTCAAAGTCAAGCAAAAGATTGTAAAAAAAGGATATATATTCATTTTTCGGTAATTGGTAACCTAAATTTTGAAATTAACCACCGTATAAAATCAATAAAACATAAAATTAACATTATTTCACCTGTACGCGCACCTGCTGTTCTTGACGTTTCGACATTTTGGCCGATCCTATTTGAAAATGACAGTTTAAATGGTTGTGACGTTTATAATTTGATTGTTTACGAAGACAGCTGAATATCAAATAAAGTAAACCATAGATACATACTTCCGTGTAATTAAATTAACTTTGAATAGACATGTGTCCTAAAGTGCACCTGCTCAAATTCATAACAAAATGTTTCGTGCCCTATGCTGTGTTCCGTTTGCCGATTATAGCACTCAAAGCGCTCATATACCCGTTCTGGCCACTCTGAGCGGCCTGTCAAAACTGACACATGACGTTACTTGTGCTTATTAATTTTCTTTTGTAATAATGTAAAAAAATGGCTCCTGCTTCATTCAGGGTCAAAGATATTAATGAAATTATAACTTTGGACTTAATCGACGAACACTCAGAATGTTAGCGCGCTATTTACCGTTCCGATTGCAATAAACGAATCGGAACGGTTTTGAGCACTTATAGTGCTGATAGCGCTGTGAGCGGGAAACGTAACGCACCTACAGTGCACTTTCGACGTTAAGGGTTAATAAATAAACATACAGATACTAATGTTGGTAGCATAAAAAGGGACCAAGCCTACTACACTACTAAAAATATTCATTTTGAATACGGATAGGAGAGCAAATAATTTGTGAAAATGTCTATAACTTTGTTTACCGGAACACCCAGTTCCGGTAAACAAACGGTCTGGGTTGAGTATTTATCTGATTGTTGAAAAATCTTTATATAAATCAAAAAAAAATATCAGCCCTTAGTTCACATATTTGAAATTCGAATTTTTGAAAAAGTGAAATAATCTACAGAAAAAGATACAGTTGCCAATTTAGCATGAAATTTAAATTTTCCTAAACACCTTATGCATATCTTTGTTTTTTACATCGGAATGGATTTGGAAACATCAAAGTTCTTTCCACATTAGAAATTCCATTTTCCTATTTGAACATAAACAACACAATAAAACAATCAGAAATAATACATGATTAAACAAACTTCCAAGTGAAGTTCTATTGCTATTATATGAGTCGCTTCATTCGAAGATAGTATATAACTAAACAGGTAGTCCTTTTAAGGTACTAGGTAACTTCGCACAGTTTTAGAGTATGTCATTTGAATTATTAAAAAAACTTCCGTCTATTTACTTGATCAACCCCGGTCCCGGCAAGTCTTTATTTTTTAGAGATCAAAACAAAACTTTTGTATGGGTTCCGGGAGGGATGGGTCCTTTATTATCTTCGAATGAAGCGACTCATATAATAGCGATAGAACTTCACTCGGAAGTTGGTTTAATCATCTATTATATTTCGTCGCTTCATTCTTCAGATAGTACATAATTTAAGTAAAACAGGTAGATTTTTAGAGATTAAGTTTTGTTTTCATTTGTCTTTACAAATTATAATTTATTTAAATACGTTTATTCATTAAATTCCTTACTTTAGTACATAATTTAAGAATCCAGTTAGCTTTAGGCAATTATTATACACTTGGTGATTGCCAAATTAATTAAATCAATAAACAGAATAATTTAATTTTAATTAATCTCTTTATCGGAAGGAATTAATTGGTTTGTACTTTTATTGAGTACGGACAAGGCAAAGTCGTTTAGTGGGTTTAATATAGGTTTATAGTAAAATTTTGTAAAGGCCTGAGAACTTTAGGGTGGACCTAAAGCCGTTTCTCGGATAACCTACACTGAGCAAGTGCCGCGTGCTGTGTGCGCTGAACACACTCATGTCAACGCCGTTCGTACCTAGCGTCTGCTTTATCCACCGGCTTAGTGTCTGACTCAAAGCGGCTCTGTGAGGGGCCTTTCATTTTACAAACAAGAACTCCGAGTGGGAAGCTTTCAAATTTTTCGCCACAAAAAAATATAATAATTTAGAGTCGATACAGGACATATTATTATGTTATTTTGAAAGATTAGCAAGGATAACATAGGTTGTTTACGATTTGGGGCTGTGGTTTTAATGATGTTTATTATGATTATGTACGGATGCAAAAACTATATTTTCTAATTTAATGTCTGGACCCTATGTCCAGTGCATACGGCTAGCGATGTAACGGTAACTTTTTGGTAGCTTTTTCTAAAGTTAAAGTAATATAATAATATCATAGAGAAAGCTGTTTAAGAACTAAATTTGGATCCCAAGAAAATGTGTACTTCAATTTAGTTGGTTTTTTAATTTTATAGGTATCTTGTAAAATTTGCCTCGTCATAGCCCATATCTTCACCTAACAAAAGAGACGAGGCTGAATGGTGTGAATTTAATGAACCGAATGAACAACCCTTATTAAATTGCTCATTTAGAAAACAAAAAAATTATGAAACAGGTTTTTAACATATCAGTATTACGTAACGTACAAAACTCTCACCATGACCTCAACGTGACGTTGTATTGACAAATAGTCATGGATGCCAGAGAAGCGAGCATCAACGTCAGGGTCTCTGGCGGAGAGCCGCGCCGCGCGAACGCCGCCCGGAGCGTCTCGCGGCACCCAGGGTAAGGCTGGACTGCTTTGCTTTGGTGCTGTTATGGGAGTATATTTAAACATTATTGAAAAAAAAAAGTAAAAATAACAATACGAGTACTATACAGCATTAATTGGAATAGGAAGCATCAGGTAAAAGACTACCAGTAATTTATGCGGATAACGTGATATATTTATTATAGATTACACGTATTTTCTGCATCTTTTCGACAAAGCGAAATTATAGTTTATAATAATAAACATCAGGTAGAATACTACCAGGAATTTTTGCAGATAGCGTTATATATCTATTATAGATAACACGTATTTTCTGCATCTTTTCGACAAAGCGAAATTTTTGTTTATAATAAAAAACATCAGGTAGAAGACTACCAGGAATTTACGCGGATAACGTGATATATCTATTATAGATAACACGTGTTTTCTGCATCTTTTCAACAAAGCGAAATTTTAGTTTATAGATACCCGCGATCACTTATGAAAAAACATAAAATGGCTTACCTCATCGGAAGAAATAATGAGTCATTTTCGTTTATTCTGTATTTTTTATTCTAATTTTCAAACTTTTAGTACACTTTTAGTACAACTTTTACAACATATTTAATATTAAACTGATAACTTACTGGTTGGTAAAAGACGTGTGCTTGTTACCACGCACTAAAAAATCATGAAGACTTGCCGGGACCGGGGTCAACCCCGGTATTTTAGGTGGTATTTTAGGTGACGTGCTAAGTGCACAGTCGTTTTTGACCCCAGAAAAAAAGATGCAATAATTCCAACTGCTTTTCTTTAAACTTATTTATGTCCCACATGAAAATAAATTATGAAATGATTCATGTTAAAGATATTTAGCTCTTTCCAAATAATATTGACAAGCCATTTTCAGAATACCTTAATTTTAGAAAAACGCGAATTCCTAACGAAAGCAATATTAACCAGTCTAATTAGGGAAATATAAGTCAAGCCACAAATTTCTTTATTGGCTACGTGATCAAACTTCTAATTTTATATCTAAGTCACGGGAAAATGAGATAGCCTCTAATACACTAATTTGTCTTTTTTGCAACGCCTACTTAATTTTCTGTAGAAAGCGTAGTACTTAAATTTGGGTTAGGTTAATGTAAGGCTGTATATATCGCATGCGCGAGTCGAGTGAGCGAAGCAAGCGTGGTGCGGCAGCACCCGGAGAAGCGCCATATTCGAAATTGACTGATAATTCAAAGTTTTATAGCAAAACAACATATTTTTAGTGGCTAAGATAGTATTGTTCAGACGCACGTCAATTAAATAATAAATATAATAAATAAATCCCCAACACACCAACTGTATGGCCCCAAAGTAAGCAGACCTTGTGTTATGGATGACCATACAGCGAACTGGGGGGGGGAAAAATAAATAAATGCCCCGGCCAGGACTCGAACTTGGGACCTTCGGCGTATCAGGCAAGGCTACTTACCATTGCATCACTCGGTCTTCTGACTTTGAATTGTAGCTGACTAAGGAATTTAGAAGGTAATGTAGATTTTTAGAGGCGAATAATGTTATTAAAAAGAAGTCTGTTTAGCACCCGTTTCATTATACTAGAAGATATACTATAAAAAATAAGAACCCTTTTTGAGATCAAATTAAATAACTTAAAAAATAATCTATAATCCTTACATTTATCTAAGTCTTGAAAAAAGTTCACACCTAAAATTAAATAATTAATAATTTTGGTATAACCACAGACTTATAAATGGAAGCAGACATAACATAATATCATCAACATACACACATACGCTTGGGTAAAGCATTTTTTTACCGTTGTTCCTCTAATTAGAATTGTACATATCTGGTCCTTTCTTTCCTTGGCGTTGCAACAGTGACACACATATATGAGATTCCTGACCGGTGCAGCCACAAATCTGATAAGCTACTGGTGCCGCCAATTTCGGAGAAAATCTACTAAAGTTTATTTTTACTGTCCACTCCCATCAATGAACAAGTATGTGTAATATTTACTTCCTTATATGTTGTTATTCGTTTAAATTATTGCAATTTAATCTTATGAAGTGTTCTAGTTATAAATTAGTTGATAAAGCACTTTCTTTTTTTTGCGACATGGATATACAAGAGTTCTTCTCTTATATATTAAAATCTCAAAAATTTACCACAATAAGTATCTAAGGTCTGGCGATCGTCATTGAAACTCATACAAAAACCAATTATTTTTGCATCTAAATCTAAATCTAAATCTCTTTCAATCTTCCTTTCCAATTAAAATAATTTCTTTAATGAAAATAATTTAACTTATTTTAGGACACAACAATGTTTAAAAAGGCAACACGAGAATATGCTACATAAAGTACATTAGTGCAATACCAAAATGGCGTGTTTGTGTTTACATATTCACAACAGATTGCTAATTTTTTGTGAATATCTCAATTTTTTTTTGAGGGGATTATACGATACTATCATGGTGAAATGCTGTGCTCCGAAATGTGATAAGGTATCGTACAAAAATTTCATCTGTTTTAATTTCTTTTTATATATGAAGACGAACTTTGTCTTTCAACTCCTATAAAGTAAATCTGTTTTTCCTACCCTTTTAATGTACAGTTCTACGTACTTGTTGTATATCTATGAAATATTTCAGTTTTATGGTAGCAAGTAGTCTTAATTCTCATTTTAATTACTTGTTAAGAACGGGGCGGACTTGGTGATAAAATGTAATTTTATTTTGGTCATAAGTTTTCCATTTTTTATAATAGATGCGAGAAGTTTGTAAACATATATTTCTTAGTTTTAATGATACCACAGCGATTTGCCTTTACCTTTGTTTTCAAACTAAAATTATATTCGTGAAATTATCCAGATTCAAATTATATTTTAGGCTATGTCCTTTTTAACAACTTGGTAAACTAACTACTTCAAATTAAATATTTTTTCAGTTATTAAAAAAATTAACATTTTAGAAAGGTCTGGACTATAAACACAATTTAAAAAGATTAGCAGCATAATTCAACGATTTAGTGTGTTGTGCTCGAAGCATTTTGTTGACCTGTGCATAGAAGTAAGTATCTATGGAAGCAACTGTTATAGTGCAATATCTAGCAGCAAGGCCAGTGATTGTACAAAAATAGTTTCCTTTTATTTAGTAGTAGATTAGAAAATGTGTGGTTGATTACATAAATTAATTCAATACACATACGCATGTTTATACTAATAATTTTACGACACCAACAAGAACTATCTAATTGTGACATCATATTTTACTACGTTTCTTGGCTAATAAATTATTTTAATTTTTTTGGACCCACGTTAGAGTACCCACTTCGTATTTACACACTTTAATAACCATGTCCATTCTGGTCAAAGAGAAGGAACAGCTAGTAAAATTACGGGAAAAACGCTGCCCTCAAGTTATTCATCAGTAATAAATCTTCGATTACTGATTTCCATGGACACGGATGCCACATACCATTAAGTAGAAAGCTTGATTGTTAAACGGAAATTATATAATTACAAAAAAAAATATTTTATCGTCTTAGTTTGAGCCTAGGTTAAACTTGTTTTCCCCAGAGCAAATAGATCTTTTGGTCAGTTAAAAAATATACTGATATGCCACATAATTGTGTGATCAAAAATATAACCCACCCGATCGTTTTAGCAACTAAGCATAACAGAAAAAATGTACTTGATCCGAATCAAATGCGACCCTGTATTTATCAGTGTATAAGAAAATTTGACATGTGTGATTGATGTGTGTGTAATTGCCACGCAACATGACTGGTTACGTTAGGTCTGCTTCCATTTAAAAGTCCATGGGTATAATAAGTGTTGCTTACAAATAAACCTAACATTATAAATTTTTTTTTTCTAATTTATAGTCTCTGGAAGGTTACAAATTTCAACATTTGAAAATTACGGTAAGAAGTAAGAGGCTTAATAAACGTTTCATTTTCATCAAACTCTTCTTCCGTAAAGCTTTTGTGCACGTTTGGCTGTTGCATATTTATCTGCTACCTCACTGACTTTTTGATTATAGTCCTTAAAACGTAACATGATTAGAATGACAGCTGTCAGTAAAACTTATGATAGAAACTTGTAAGGACGTTTCGAATTTAATTGATTTTGACACACGAAAAATCATCAGCTTATAATAGAGTAAAAATATTTTTAGTACAGCGTTTTCATTAAACATTAATTTTCTAATACTATTCTATCCTCTCAATTCCCAATTATAGTAATTAATTTGCGTTCATGGTGCTTCACAATGTACAACAAGTGCTGGTAGTGATTAAGAAAGTGGGTGAAAGGACGTCATTTTCCATCATCTTCCAAGAACTGAGATAGAGTCATACAGTGGTTTCCGTGTCTTTGTGCTAATACTGTTAACTTACAAGGTTTAATTGTGGTAGAACTTCGTAAACTGTTTGTAAGCCACAAACATTTTGAGAACAATGTTTTCTGGGTTACTCAATAAGAATAACGGTGTTTAATTGGTGTAACATAATCAACAGAATATTAAAAGGTACTAATGTCTCGCGCATAGAAAATAAAAATTGGCCTCCCATGCAATACAAACAAAGCACATAAAATTATGAAACAAAGTTTCGAAATTAAAAAATTCCGGAATATACAAGTCTTTTATTTATTTTACCTTCTTTATCTTTCAGATTGTTAAAATATCTTGTAGAATAGACGAGGGGCTTTTACGCTGCCACAATGGCATTACGCCAAAATCCAATGCAGTCATTTTAAAATTAAGAAACGAAGGACAATCTAAATAAAAAAATAGTTGTCAAATTGAGAGTTCGTTCCTAGTGTTGCAGTTAGGAAGACGGTCGTCTGATGCGTAGCGTCACTAATTAGTTTGTGGTTAGGGGTAAAACTATGCATAAAACTATGAATATCATTACTACCAAATTTAGTTATTTAAAATGAAGTTAATTGTCATTTGACGGCCGAGTAGCGTATTGATCAGTTGCCCTGTCTCATACGCCGGAGGTCCCAGGTTCTAGTCCTGGCTGGGGCATTCATTTGTGTGATGAACACAGAGTTTGTTCTCGGGTCATGGTTGTTGATATTTACAGAGATTTAAATCATAGATGTGCCCCTTCGGTACAAACAACGTACGAAATTAGGTTTCTACTCAAAGTTATGCATGCACAAGTGTTGTCTCAGTATCCAACGAGCGCTTGTCGTGAGTGGTACAGTGCAACAACTTAATTTATACAATGTTTTTCCTTAAAATGTATAGTTTAAGAATGAATTATACCGTCGTGTTCATTTCGGGGGTGTAAAAATACAAACAAGGATTAAGGTGTTACTTTTCATGCATAAGTAACTAATTACAAATTATTTTATGATTTATTGGCGTTACTCGTCTGTGTCGCACGGCACTGCCGTGACGGCAGCGTGGCCGCGAGACGCGGAGGGGGCGGAGAAGCGTCCGGCTGCCAAAGAATAAGTAATTAGATACAAATAGAAAGGCCAACTCATTAGCTACTTTTACCTATAAGTAACAAAATAGAATGATTGTTGAACTGAAGATTTTTTGTGAACCTTGTGCTTTTTAGTTGTTTTTTGGCAAGGCAGTTTTGCTTTTTATTTTGTTTAATTTGACTGCTTCCTCTTTGTAGTAAAAAAATACACTGATATATTAACTAAATCAATTGTTTAAAACTATCACGGTTGTTTCACAGTTTCAAAATTTATAAGATCCCACATAAAAGAAAAATCAACTCACTACTTCAATAGCGGAAACGAACTAAGTACCATAAATTTACGTATATTAGAGTCTTTTTTGCACTGTAATGTATTCCAAATATTAAATGAACTTTCTAAAAAACAGCCACCACTTTTAACCACAAGGTTTTAATTATAAAGGTGATAATAGATAACTACATTAATGTAAGACTACACTACTTACTTAAAAAAAAACACAAATAACAAAACGCCAAAAATTTAATCAGTTGGTGCTTTTTGCAGGCAATTGACGTATAAGTTAAAAAGCTATACTCTGTATGTTGAAATAAATTATTTATAAATGTTTACTTGTATTTATTTCTGTGTCTATAAACCTTTAAAACTCTTTAGGTGTATTTTCCAGCGTAAGATCTTTGTCACATCTGATTTATATTCTTTGACGATTGATGCCGTGAAGTCGGTGTGTTTGTGTAAATGAGCATGACAACTCCATGACACGTGCGGGAAAATCTATTGATTTAAATCTATGGATATTTATAGATGTATGTTTATTCTGGGTTCAGGTCCTTCTGGGCCAGTTCACTTTATGGTCATCCATAACACAAGCTCTGCTTACTTTGGGGCCATATAGTTGGTGTGTTTGTCTGGAGATTATTATTATTATTATTATAGTTTTATGCTTATGGAAGGAAACAGTGACTGGAAAGTAAGCCACCATGTATAAAATTATTATCATCTTGAACAATAGAATGTGAACATATACATTATTTCATTGGTTAACACCAAATTATAGTCTTTATTCGAGTAGACCTTCCAGTTACAGGTATGTATATGATATCTTTGGTGAAACTGAAATCTATTCATTGAAGGACTGACGGAATGTCACTATGACATGGAAATAAAACCGTTGAAAATGTCGATTAATTTGATTTGAAATTTATTGACATGTTTGTGAGAATTGTTTGAGTTGTATTTTATCCGTATCTTATTGAATATTTCTTCGTAACTTCACAAGTAAAATACTACATAAACAACTATGGCTGAGGCAGTGGGTGAACAAAACGTTTAGTGAGTACCTATAATTTAACAAAGCAATCTATCAATACAGACAGAGAAACAATGAAAAACCTTTTTATCGGAAACCACTTTGTTCGGCTTAACACTTCCATCTTTAGAATACACGTTCAAGTTCTCTAACGAGGGCTCAGCAAAGTGTTATTTTTAAACTAGAACATTCAAATCGATTTGTTGTATGTTGTTACTTACTTGTTATTAATAGTTATTTTCAATGACGGCTTCTGCAATGTTGCCACAACTGCTAATGGAAGCAACTTCTCGGGAGTCATATTAACTATCATATTTATTTTAAAATTATATGACTGGGAAACATTATAGAATCTATTATTCCAGCATAAAATTCATTATGATCACTGATGACTAAATTGTGAACAAATCAGGCTTCAGAAGATGCTGGTTTCAATTAAATATTTGTCATAAACAACCTTATTCATTTCTAATGTTCACATTAGAGCTACATATTGAAATCTAGCTACCAATAATGTAGTACTAAGTGTATCTGTATGTACACCATCGTAACTACTGTATGTACACCATCAGCAAAAGAGAATAGAAATAGATAAATTTTTAGCTCTGGATTTATACCATTCACAATAGTATTTGTCCTAAGATTTAGTTGTTTTTAATTATTCTTTCTGTAAATATTCCTAATTTAAGTTATTTTTCAATAAAATGTAAAATACATTATTTATTTCAATTCATATTAAGATTTTCAGGAATAATAATTATTTGTTTACTTATCAGTTTTAAAAATTACAGTATGCATTGAACATGTCATGAAGATTTTTGTGTATTTAATACTTAACATATTTAATCATCATTTCAAAAGATTTATACATAAAGAAAAAAATATACATGAAACTGTGAAGTCGCATGATAAAAATTACATTAATTAATTAGTGTATATGTCAGTGCACAATTAGAAATATATATATTATTGCAAACATACTGGAACCACTGTAATGATTGTGAATTATAGCACACACACTGAGATAATTTGGCAGTCATTCTAAAACTCTTTGATATTTTTGTGAAAAACCCGACAACTATTTAGTAGCATAGGAAATATCTAAAGTGATTGGATTGTTAAAAACAGCTAATTCTATTACTATGTTCCATTTGGTAGACTTTTTGGAATTAAGAATGAAGAAGAATGGAAAATTAAACAAGTTCAATTTTAAATAAAACGCTTTTTAACCAGATTTTATTGCTTATAAGTCTCTCGTAACCACTATGTAAGTACAGATACCAATATGTTTAGTTACAATGTAAAAATATAATTAAATACAAAAAAAATCCAGTTAAATAAAGTTAAAAAAGGAATTCTAACAGATTCAGTAAATTAATTGTGTTAGGCTGCATATCAACCAAAACTGTGTAAAGAAGCTCAGTTGGGTGTTAGGAAAAGCGACAACAATAAAATGACTTCTGCTTATTAATGAACTAAGAAAAATTAATGAAATGATACTATTGTAGGTTGGCTTTGAGTAGGTTGTTTTTTAACTTGGTATGCAGCCTGGTGGCTACACAGCCATATCTTAGCCTCATACTGTCGGACACAGTAGCTCTGCCTCCTGTGCGGTCGTGTACAGGTGCTTACGACCATTTTTTACGATGCTGGAATACCATGAATATTCGCTATTAATGTTATGTAGGATTTTTCAGGTTTTGCCTCAGCTCATGTTTGTCACGAGCTTTACTTGTTTAGAGTACCTAATAGCATGTAGTAAGTAGAGTAAAATACTTATTTTATGACCTATTTTTATTAAATAAGGTTCCAATATAGGAAAGTAAGTTCCTAAAAAAGCTGCTAGACGTCGTTAAACAAATCTCTGATAATTAACAAAATGTCTATTTTAAACATGGTCGAGTCAGGAAGTAACGCGTAAACTGGAAATGTAGTTCATGCTCGGATGGCGCCCATGTTTACTAGGTTTATTTCGGTGCGTACTCTGAAAGGAAGTAAGATATATCATCTCTTTCGTGTCGCTTGATTAATTTTTACATCCTTGTCCATCTAGTATTGTCAGTCATATTCCGTTTCGCTCTAACCTACCGAGATGACGAGGGTAGTCGAACATTTACGAATGGGTCCCGACGTCCCGTCCTAATTTCATCTCGTCTCCCCTCTGCAATTGAGATTGAGAATAACAAGACGTCATATAGGTTACGGTTCGTTTTTGTTTATTTACGTTTTAGTTGAAAATAATAGAAGTGGTCGTAATGTACAATAAAAATCATTAGGTTACTTTAAACTTGAGGTAAACAATACAAGTTGAAGTTAGCGGCAGTGACGAAGATTTGTGCTATTATATACTTTTAGCTTTGGTGTATACTTTATGATGCTGGGTGAATCTTCGTTTTAATACATGGTTTAAGTTCTTGAAGTGAATTATTTAGGATGGCTACGTTACCAAGAGTTCATAGCTCGAAATATGGGAGCAGCGAGGGCAAAATTTCGTCACCGTTTAGGTAAGAATCACCACCTACAGGGATTGAAGATAATTGACCGTCTAATTCATTTCGTCGAGTTCTTAAATATTTTTTACATGCATGCTGCATATTTCTTAAAACAATTCCAATAAACAGCACAAGTTTTAGAATGAACTTCCTTCAAAATTATTTCTATAATCCTTATTGTTGGTAGGTAAGTACACAAAATAACAAAGATCATAAATAAGTGCAGCACATAGTAAAATGTAAAAGAGCGAGAACCAAAATATTTAGGTTGTAGGTAGGTACATAAAAGTTTTGTAAGTTTGTCATTTCCTCGCATTCAATGATTTCGAAATTATTATTACGATTTCTGTTCATAACTTAGTATATTGTTTCTTAATTTCGTCCTAGCTAAGGCTCTATGTATTTTTAATTTAAATAACTTAGTCATGTCAATAATGCATCGATTAAGTTACTTATTTTTTGCTTTAAAAAGAATTAATTTGAACTACGAAATAACTCAGATTAGTCCATCGAGTCACTGTTATTTGTATACACTTGATAAAGTTTTAACAATAGTAAACATTGAAGCAGTAATTGCTTAAACACTGATAAAAATATCACTCGCATTGGTGACAAAAATTCGGATAACACACACTACTTAATACTGCGTAATTTTATTGTTCTATTACTTATCGTAAATTCAATTATAAAAACTTTCAAATGGTCAAAGATTTTCAAATAAATTCTAATTCTGGTTGATAATATGTGCGTAATCTCAAAAACCATATGCAAAATTAACACCTCATTAGCTGTTTTCAAAAAAGGAGGAGGTTCTCAATCGTTTGTATTTTTTTCTTCGGGTATAACTTTTTTGTTTTAGACCGATGTTAATGATCTATTTGGACAGTTTTTAAGCTTTTTAAACTGCTATTCATGGTTATCTTAGTTGTACCCGATTTGCGATCCCTGCGGGATTCGATGAAATGTACCCATGTAATAAAAATCTTTTCTTTAAATTTAGAATTTATTCATATTTGAATATTTATTTCTCAACATTGACAATTTCTTGACATTAAATAAAGCATGACTACCACCAGTTCGTTAAAACCTTCGTGAAGAAGAACTGGGAATAAACTTCAAGGATATCAATTTTTCAAAATAAAGTTACCATATCTCTTTGTGTCTATACAATATAATTCTTATCTGCATCTGTTAGCTCGGCAAGTCTCCCTCCTTCCACTTATCTACACGACGAACACCCTCAAACGGCACCCGTTCACCTCCAACCAACCAGCCAAACCCTCCTCAACCTTACCGGTTACCAATGTAGAAAAGACTGTTGCGCGTAATTCATTAAAATTGAATAGTAGGTATATAGGTACGTACAAATTCAAGTATAATTTGACGTGTCATTAAATTACATATTATATACGATTCAATAACCACGGACAATGAGGGCCACTCCCGCTTTTAAGACGATTACGGCGGCAAATCATAGTTCGGTCTTGTTTGTTTTCATGGGTTAACCTTCGTAAACCAATTTGATTTTAATCTTAATATCATATCGTGTGCAATCAACGTTGACTATGAGGTGAATACGATTAGCGCAATAATCAGTGAAACAATGTATAGACAACTAACTGCAAAGGACATTGATGTTTTATGGTGTATTTCAGCTACGTAAAATCTACATGCAGTGGTGTAGTGGTAAGTTGCCACATACGCCGAAGGTCCCAGGTTCGAGTCCTGGCCGGGGCAACCATTTGTGTGATGAACACAGACATGTTTGTTCTCGGGTCATGGTTGTTTGTATTTATATATGTTTGTTTATTCTGGGATCCCCCAGTTCGCTGTACGGTCATCCATAACACAAGCTGTGCTTACTTTGGGGCCATACAGTTGGTGTGTTTGTCTGGGGATTTATTATTTATTATTATTATTAGTTTAACTGAACCTTTCTAACTGTAGTAGTGCATAGATAGAGATAAACCTCGATACATGTTCGTCTATGGTACACTTTGGTCACCAGGCTAACGGTGAGAATCGCTCGCACGTTGGTCTGTAGGCGCCCCATACAGGTACCAGGGGACGATGGCACTACAGTGAATTCGAATGTGAATCAGTGCATCAAGTCACCCGATTGTACTTTTCGATGAGGCCTGGTAAGCGGCACTGGAACAAGAGCTATGTTTTTTTATTGCATTATAACGATGTACGATTGCACGCGGCGATCGTTTTTACATCAAATATCATGTCTCTTAGGAATCGCATTATAACTAGATTGTAATTGACAAAAAGGCTTAGAGAATTAGGTGTAAATTTTGAACTCAAACTAACTATATT
Organism: Marasmarcha lunaedactyla; assembly: GCA_923062675.1. Taxonomy (NCBI): domain Eukaryota; kingdom Metazoa; phylum Arthropoda; class Insecta; order Lepidoptera; family Pterophoridae; genus Marasmarcha; species Marasmarcha lunaedactyla. The sequence continues at coordinate 24,214,313 of OV281346.1, forward strand.
TTTTGTTTCTTTTCAGTACAAGCCCACGGAAGTTACAAGAAATGTCACTTCCGGTCCCGGAAGGAGCACACGGTAAGCTTTTACAAATGTGTCGTTTAAGAAACAAAAGATGCTTTAAAAATAAACAACTGTATATTTTTTACGAAAGGGATAAATTACAAGATTTAGATTCTCTAGTCGCCCGTCTGTTTCGTTCATCACATTAATTTAAACAGAGAATTACTTAGAAGTATAAATAGAAGTATACTTTTCATATCATTTTTAAACCACGAGTCTCGTGATTTCTAATCTTGTAAAAAACTGGAGTTTTTGTTTGCATAGACAAAAATTGTTTCCATTAAGACTGAAATTCGATATTATAACGTGATCTGAGTGGTCGACGCTCATTTTGTAAGTTATCACATTGAATTTGGTAGACATGTTGCTAAAATTCTGAAATCCGTCTTGCAGATAATACCAACATCAGCGGGATTAGTATGAAGCAATATGAAGAGCAACTTAATGGCCTAAGAAAAGAGAATTTTCATCTAAAATTAAGAATTTATTTCTTAGAAGAAAAATTGGGCACTGGATCTCCGCCAGCAGTACAGGTAAGCAGTCTCTCGGGATACAAATCTTTTTACCTACTACCTACCTGATGGTAAATTATGATATCTTATAGACTTGTAATTCTTGATTGCAAGATACTTTGTGGATTTTCATTTATTGCGCGCATTTTTTAGTGCGTTATTAAGCTGGCTTACCCTTCTCTTTATTTAAAATCTTTTGTACGTTTAAGTAGTCACTATGGCGGTTAAAATAGGCAGGTGTCGGGCCAGTTGTTAAAACAAGTAAACCTGTATAATTGTTCTATGAAACCTAGTATGTATACGTACATACAAGACTAGACCTAAATGTGTAAGTGTTATGTCTTATATTATTGGATAGTATTAATAGTAGTAATAGTATTGGATAGTATATAGTACTAAAATATATTATTCTGGCTTGAAAACGAACATCCATGGTCACATCACAAATAAGAGGTGTTCATAATACAAACTATACTTATTTTCGAGGCATTTCGTCATTTGGTTTTATTTAATAGCTAGTTATGTTCGAATACCATATATATATATATATATATATAGATAGTTTAAAATTAGTATATATATATATATATATATATATATATATATATATAGTTTAAAATTAGTGACAACTGCTGATACTTCGCAGGGTCTACTAGAGCACAACGTGAGACTTCAAGTGGAGGTGGAGGAGCTCCGGCGACAGCTGTCTGACAAGCAGGAGCTGCTGGCGGCGGCGGCAGAAGCCATTGATGTGCTGGAGCAACAGGTTCGACACTAGTTTTCAAATTTCGAACTATACCAGGTTCATTTCAATCGATTTCGAAAGAAGTTTCCTTTATCTTCATTGTATCATCTTCTTTCATTGTTTCTTTCTTATTTTTCGAGATATTTTATAAAAATTGGCAGATTTTGTGCTGTTTTTAGCATCCAAAATAAATGAATTGTTATTCTACATTTTTACTGAACAGATAGAGCATCACATTTATATGAAGACAATTAAAATTACTTTTTATTACGACTTCATTTATAGTTCAATTGTATAGCGTATAGTGACTTTTTAGTGAGCTTTCAATTATGGTAGAAACGTTCTTAATTGGTTACATTACAGAGCCTTCCAAAATTAGCCCGTTCGTTTTTCATTTATTTATACTTCGATGCTAAAATTGTATAGAGGAACGTTTTTATTTTTTGTTGGTTTGTTTGTAACGGATCTATTTAAAAAGTACTTAACAGATTCAAAAAAGATTTTACTAATTAATGGTACATAAAATAATGTACATGTTTATAGTACTCGTTATTACACACAAAAATTTTTGTCAGGTCACATGTCTAACTATTGTAGTTAAGTCACAATACTTAACCGTGTTTTGTTAAATTTAGTCAGAGCCTTCGGTGAGGTGATGTCTACGATAAATTTTGCGTAAGGAATTGTTATCTTCTAGTAGTCTAAATAAAGTACTTATTTAGAATACCAATTTATCTTTCTATCTATCTATGCGTAGCCGGGGCGGAGTACGTTACCAACTATATAAACCTAAATATTGTTATACTTATTATTTTCAGGGTTCAATCTCAACAGACAGCGTGGATACTTCTATGCATAATGGCAGCGTGAAGCGGGAAAAGGTGCGTCACACGTGTTTGTTTCAAACGGTACCTTTTATTCTACAAGCGCTTTAAGTGTCCCTTTGTTTATAACTGCCATGTGGCATGGTATTGTCATGCGTATGTATTATTGCGAGCTTTCTGAGAAAGCTTGGATTAAAAAATACTGCAAGTTCGAAATTTAATCAGTAACATAACACTTCTATGGAATACATGTGTGAATTACCTATTTATTATCATAATAAAAAGCTTAAAGAAAATAATATACAAATTATCATAAAAAAACCACTAAGGTTTTTAAGATAATGCTAACCTTAGTCTACATTGGTGGTGATGATGAATATGAATATAAGGCTTAAAATAAAAGTATACCTACATAAAAAAAAAGGGAATTTAAATTGTGATAATCAGCAATACACATTCAATAATACACAAATGAGTTACACATGTTGCTTATGAAAAAGGATTTGAGGTTAATATTTTTTATTTTCAATGTTAGGCTATTGCGTAATTCCGCGGGTAGTTTATTAGTTAGTCTTGGAACTATGTAGGCAGAAGTTCTCTAGGGTGTATTCAGGATGTTCAATAGCCCTAAGTCGTTATTATGAAACTCATGACGAATTTTTTCGATACTATATTTTTTAATATTTTCAACTGTAAATTGTATATTTTATTCAAATAGGTTTTAAACGAACGACCATAGCTACACAGTCGGTATAGTACGTATGATTTAGCTAATGAGTTATATAACATTAACTTTACTTTGAAGGGGATTCTGTTTTTTAGGATGACGATGTTAGCAAGGAATTGGCGTAACTTGGTACAAACATGTTCGACGTGGCTAGCCTAGTTTTGTTAACTGTCTATTTGTATGCCAAGATACGTTTGGTTATGAACAGTGTCAATAGGAGAACAACATGTACTGGTGTTAGAATGTGACAACTGTGTTCGTGGGCAATAATGTTCTTGATTGTAGGTGTTTTTATATTATTCGTATTTACATTTATTTAAGGAAAAAATCAAAATGTATCTTGTCAAACTTTTATGTTAGTAGTATCAAATTATAATTGTTTATTCTTAAAGATAATTAAAAATATGGCAAAGCCTCAACTTAAAGCAGATCTAAAATTCATAAATAAAGCTTTTTAAAATATTTTTTCTAAATTCTACATTTTGTATTTGTTCAGTCTGTAAAAGTGAATAATGTTCCAGGTTTGTGTAACATAATATGTTATCTTTTTCCGGACTATGAGAGTAATTAATTAGAAAATGTACTGTGTTTCAGAATAATGGTGTAAAAGGCGACATTACGGACGACACATGTGCTGATTCCGAAGCTGTCACGTAAGTTGTCATTTTTAACCCGCGAAACCAAAAAGGTTGACGCGTGTACATCTTTGCAAAGTGATTGAGTGAGTCCACGAATTATTTTTGGTGTATTCACCTTCGTTGCGACTTCGACCAAAAAGTATTGTATACATTCTCGAACTGGCGGTGCATACACGTGTGCGACCATTGAATACAATTATTTCTTTGTATCTTTGGCATCATATGTCGCGGATGATATACCGATTTTTTTGTTTCTTTTATTGTTTGAAGGCTGAATGGGTCAATCAACTTCTCAGCCGTGTTTAATGAAAATCAGTTCAGCCATTGAAAAGTTGCTTGCTTTTTCACGTCAGGGGTCTTTTGATTAGCCACACTGTGACTCTACAACTGAGCTTTTTATTGTTTCGTTACAGTGACCTCTTGGGTGTATCAGTTAATCCAGGTGATTCGGTAAGAATTATGTTTTTTAAATAATTTGGTTTATCATTTCAACTATTTGCTTTTCCAGAGCCCCATTTACTTATCAGCGAATGAGAATTGATTTTAGTGGAAGCAGAGCTTGTTTGTTAAGGTCCTTGGCCCGGGCGGTACTGCAGTCCTTCCTGTTTCGTTCGCCACAGTAGCCTCGTCTACGTGGCTGTGTTCCGGTCAAAGGGAAAGAACAGGCAGTGCAATTACTGGAACACAGGCAACTCCAAACAAACAAACGCGTCATTGGTCGATACAATAATTACAATCACTATTAATAAATATTTCTGTCTATATATATATATTTCTGGGTCAGGTCTGGGTGCGAATGCCACGAAGAAAAATAAAATTATGATGTGTTTATAAGCAAAAAATATCTAAATAAAAAAAAACAAATGTTTAAAACCTCCTTTTTAGTAAGTATGGGTTAAAAATTAATAAATACTTACAGGACGAGATGTTAAAACTTCGTCGTGAAAATCGCAAAGCACTTCAGATGATAAAGGGCTGCATGAAGAAAATACAACAGCAGGACAAGGAAATCAAAAAACTGAAGTTGGTATGTAAATCTACGTGAATATCAACAGAAATTAAAATTATACATTGAAAGCATATTAGACGAGCGACTGAAAAATAAACAGATTTAATTTATGTGTAATGTTGGATAGGTTAAATCATACCCGTTATAGATGGTTCAAATCATGGTGCGCGCGGCTGCGTGTGCGTTTTGTGTACGGGTAGTTTTTCGAAAAATGGCAGTCAGCCGTCGTTCTGGTGCGGTGTGGTGATGATGGCAGCCCTAGTGGTGGCTGTGATGACGAGTGAAGGTGATGTTCGTCAACTGGATACTTGGGGAAGGGAGACTTGCCGAACTAACAGATGCAGATAAGAATTATTTTGCATAGACATAAGACCATTATAAATTTGTGTTTTTTAATGCTTTGTATAACATGAACAAGAACAAGCAGTCAATAGCTAGACATAAATATTTGAATTTGAATATACAGAAACTAACTGTGCGTGCGTGACAAAAATGTACTGCTTGTACACGCACACTAAAGCGACGAGAAAACGGCTTGACAAGATGGCGGCCGCACAAAGTTATGTTGGCATACGAGTATACACAAACCCACTCACACCTAGGGCTGCGCGCAGCAGTGTGTGGAACCATCTATACCTGTGGAGTATTGTTCACGGTGGCTCAGTTAATATTACATAACATTTTTAATCCATACTGATGGCCTGGTCCTACAATCAGGATTGGCTCGAGAACTCATCAGCAACCAGTAATATAAACTCAAAAGGCCCTTAAACATTTTTGCTCACTATACTTTTTTACGATTTTAGAATAAAGAACTGGCGTATGCACATGTTAGTGATTCACAACTAGAGAAGTACGAGGAAATACTGAAATGCAAAGATGAGCACATTAAGGACTTGGAAACTAAAATAAAGGAACTACAAACAATGACGGATAGTTTACAAAATGACGACAACTCTGGGTATGTATATTCACATAAGCAATGATTTAAAAATTAATAAACTTCAAACTGTCAAAAAATCAAAATGTTGACTTTATTTTCTTCTGTATACTGAGAGCTAGTTTTCACCCTCACATGTGGTGAGCGCGTTTGATTTTTGTATGTACGAACATTTTTCGGTAAAGAGTAAAAACTCGCACCGGTAAACTGGCCTCGGTATATATTTCGGTTCCTAAAAATAAAAAATGTGACAGCAAATTTATTTAGGTATGTAATACATACATTATTCTACATTCATATTTCTGAAATAACTGTCTTAAAAAATATTTTTTTATAATTTTCAGAAACCTGCAACAGCTCTTAACCAGAAGACTTCAAGGCTTGACTTTCTTCTTGGACAAACTTTTAGCTCACAAATGCGTACTGGGCGAGGACAAGCAGAAACTCGCTGAGAGTATTCTAGAACAATCCTTAGCTTTGCCGGTTGGGTTGCAGTTAGACGAGAGCGTAGCTGCGGAACTGTCTGTCGATGAAAGTTTGGATGCTTCTAGGCTTCGCTTGAATGATCTGACCTTAATGTTCGGTCACCACGTTGGTTGTGATAGACGCGCCACCGCCGACCTGCCGTCGGAGTCGGACTGTTGGTCGGAACCCGACCGCCGCGTGTCTCAAGCCCGCGTCGGTCTGAACTCCGCCGTCGTCACCGAAACCATGGCCAAATCCAGACCCCGGCGCGACCGAGCCCGCTCTGAAGATGACGCCGCGTTACTTGACGAAATAACTAGACTGTCCCGTCGCGTCGACACCTTGCAAGAAGACAACGACAAGTTACGCGCTGAAATACAACGTGAAGCAGCTAAATGTGACGATCTTGTAACCGACAACCGTCGCCTTGCTGCCGCGTTAGCCGACGAGCGCGATAACCTTTGCGAAGCGAACCGCAACATCGAAGCGACTAGGACGGCGTTGCTGGCGTCTGAAGCGCAAGTGCGAGTGTTGGAGCGGGAGTTGTCTGAAGCGACGGCGGTGGCCACGAAGCTCACGAACGAGAGGTTGCAGTTGGAGGAGGCGCACGTGGAGACGGAGCGGGCGCTGCGGCGCGCGGCGGACGAGGCTGCGCTCACCGCGTCGCAGGCAGCGTTAGAACGGGCACGAGCTCAGCACGAACGCATCGCGGCTGAGAGGGAACTCGATTCAGCCAGGGACGAGTTGGCAACAGCGCGGGATGAGTTGGCGTCTGTGCGCGACGAGCTGGCAACGCTGCGCCTGGCGCCGCCGCCCGCTGCCCTCGCTGCCCCCGCTCCGCCGGCCCCCTCGGATGATGAACGCCCCACTTCCCCTGACCAGGGCATCGACAGCGACCGCCTGTCTAGTCTTGAACATAGCGATGGAGTTAGAATGTCGCCCAGTGAGTATTTCCCTCCTATACCACATTATTACAATTATTATATATGGGAATGGAAAGTTTGTTTGTTTATATTTTTACGTAACTGATGAAAATTAAAACTATTGAACCAACTTGAAAAATGCCTTCACCACATATATTTGCAGGGGATCGGGAATTATTATGAAATTTAATACTTGTCTAAATCATCAGATTCTTATAAACCCAAGTTATTTAATTTTTACTATAAACAATAACTGATTAAAAAAAAGGCTTACTGAAATGCTAATTTTCGATATTGCTAAAATACCTGGTTAGTAATATTTCACGGCTCTAAAGTAACTTGTGTTTCAAACGCGTCTAACTGCTTATTCATTATGCTGGCTGTATACTTGTCAGTCATATTATATACAGAAGAGATAGACCAACCAAAAACTTCATAAACATTTGGCATTGTTGTTAGACTAAATACTCATTTATTGCAGTTACAGAAATTATAAAGATAAAAACATCCATGCCACACTGCCATTCCAAAATAGTGCCCTCATAAATTTTTTTTTTCAATCTGTCAGGATCATTATATGAAGAAAACCAAACACTAAAGCAAAAGTTGGCGCGAACCAAGACCACGCTAGCTGAAACCTTAGCGCAACTAAATGCTGCCAACTTGAGAAAGCGCAGCGTGCAGCGAGCCATCTGCCGAGAAATACACAAAACTCAGGGCGTGCTAAGAAAAGCCAGAGATCAATTTGAAACTCAATCGTAGGTTTATCTCAAGGACCCCGTTCCAATGGAGTTCGGTCGGGAAGCTGTACTTAGTTTGTTTATTTTTATGAACTATGTTATTGACCTCATCACGTTAACGGCAGTGATCTACTTGAAATAATGCAGTTCATTTGAATCTATCATCGTATACAGTTCTGAACTATTCGACGTCTGAACTTGGTATTGACAGAAGCTTTGTCGTTATTGTACAATACCAGGCTATTTAAAAAGATAAATTTCTATCATTATTAGCTAGAATTACTTATTGTAGCTCTATAAACGTTTGCAGCCTTTCATTTTAATTGACATAATTATTTAATAGTTTTAAGTGAGTTTTATTATTATTAACTTTACTAACAACCTGTCGCCAATATTATGGACCTGTCAAATTATACAGGTTAAGCTGTTATGGAAAATGAAATTATATGAGCATTATTTTTTTAGTCTTGTATTAATGACATTACTGACATGTTTGTAGGGCCTCTTGGCATTATTGAATGTTAAAGGAAGGCAATTTACTTGTTAAGATTTTCGATTATTTGTAAGCCACGTTGTACTTTATTCTGTGATTGTTATAATTAGGATTGAGTGACATAATTTTGTAACCATGTTTTGTAACTTATTTAAATTGTATTTTTAGAATTTAAAATAACAATATTTGGAAAATTATTGTGTTTTATTAAGTTTTAAAGTTTTTGAAGTACCTGATGGAGTGGAGCGCATAATGACAAAGACATGAATGCATGAGGATAGAAAATAAATAATTAATCTTTCATATTTTTACCATAGGTAATAAATCGCGGAGTTGGGTAACCCGTTGTCCTAGGTAAACGACAAAAGCGGCAACGCAATGCGACGTGAAAATATCAGGTAGTTGTTGTATATAGCAGTGGTCTACGTTGTCGCGCTAGTCAGTCTGCGACGAGACGCGACCAGAAGCGAATTTGTTTTATACGCGACGAGACGTAACGACTAAGGAGATGCATTTGCAACGGGAGTTTAAAAAGTAAATGATCGTGGTTTCATTAGAAAAATATAAATATGAGGAAACCTAGCTCCTCATAAATGCAGTGCGAGGTAATAAGCCACAATACTCTTCAAACATACGTGGATTATTTCTTAATTTCGGATCTAAAAGATGAAACTCTCCAAATTTATTTCGCTCAAAATAGATAATATTTGTCTTTCTTCTTTGTTTACGAAGTTTCTGTAGGGCTGTATTTAAAATAAGAATTATCTAGTAACATCGCAGTATACTTGCCCATAGTTAAAACAGTACTGAACTGAGACAGAAGTGAACGCGCCGCGTTGACATAGGACACAAGTCTAAGAACTGGACTGACGACACCGCCGCTTCCACTAGTTCAATGCCAATGGGAAAAGGTGAACGCCTTATCATATACCATGCAGGGTCTACGAAAGGATTCATGTCAGATGCTCTACTGGCCTTTAAAATCCAAGAAAACAGGTGACTACCACGAAGAAATGAACGCGGATATTTACGAAGGATGGCTTAAAGAAGTGGTGCAATCTCTGGAAGAACCGTCCATAATTATTATGGACAACGCTACATATCGCTCCAGACAAATTGATAAAATGCCGACGCAGGCCAATAAAAAACAAGAGATAATTGACTGGCTCCAACGTCATGGCAAAAATGTGAATAGTACTTTATTAAAAGTACAATTAGTGAATATTTTAAATTCGAAAAAAAGCCTCCCTAAAATATATGTTATCGACGAAATAGACTAGATCGACTTTCGCCGTATCATTGCCAGTACAATGCTATAGAACTAATATGGGCACAAATCAAAGGACACGCCGCTCGAAACAATACTTATCCCGCTTTTACGGCAAACAAGATGTTAGATTTATTTAAAAATGCAAGTGCAAAAATGGAAGTAACTGTCGAAAACTGGGAAAAAATTGAGAGAAGAACCCAAAACATTATAGCGTCGGATTGGGAAATAAAATTATGTGGCAATCGATAATATACAAGTACAGGAACTTATAATAAATGTTGGGGAGAGCTCATCGAGTGACAGTGACGATTCATCAGATTTTCATTAAAATAAATAAATAAAGATTACCTGTCGTTATAATTATTTCGTTTCACTGTCGAGTACCTACCTATACCTACTTATTTTACAACAGCTTCGAAAATTTTAAAGAAGTTGGCATTATCAATTAAGAATTAATACGTGTAACATCTTGTAATGAAATATAATATTAGTTAATAAAGTACAAAAGTATCCGGCAGTAGTTTAGTTTCTTACATTTTGTAAAAAAATATCGGGTCTGTTATCGTGTTACTTTTATCGTTATAGCTCCACCCCTATCAGTTTCTCCGACTCTGGTATTATAATATAACCTTGTACATGTGTAAACGTCATTTTATTATAAAATAACGCATACATAATGTAAAAATAACGATGCACAAGTTTCATCGAGAAAAAAAAGAAATGGAAATAGTATAGTTATTGTTTCAAGTCACTTGGCCATTCATTATACCATACATAATCATTATAGGTCCATATTACATATGGACTTTTTTATCTAAGCTTTATTTATTTTTGCAAAATATAAAAATAATAAGTAAATCAATCTTTACTTGAGTACCTATTGTACCTGAACCTATTATAAAATTCAAATGATGCGTGACCACTGCAGCTTTATCGAGAATAGGACAGATAATGAGAGGTTACAAAATAAGTTACCAATTAATCTCAAGGCTGTATGGCTTACCCCTGCCTGCTTTTACAAGCGAAAAGAAACAACAACAACCAAATTAATCTCAACAGTTGGCACTGTACTGCAGTGAACGAATAATATGTTAATGTCATGTGAATGAAAACTGTCACTAACTGAACCCACAGTTCTTTCAATAATGAGCAAGAATTTTAAAAAAATATCCTCGTAGATTCGGCTTATTTCAATTGCTTTATTATTCTTTGGGCACAATGGCAACCAGCCATTTAGCGACTATTACTGCGAATCTCATGTGGTGGAATAGACACGATGCGCTACGTAGGCCAGTCATTGAGTATATTGCTTTAGATCCACACTTTAAATGAGCCCTAATATTAATTGACATTGTCATATTAGCTACAGTCACAGCCATCTATTGTGGCTGCTATGTACTGATATTCTGAAAACCTCACATTGGCATGGCGGGGAATGGTCCATTCCGAATAGACGAAGCAAATCGTGTTTGCTGTTTGTTTTTTTGGTGTCCCAACTAAGTGTTTAGTGTAAAATAATGATAGTGTAATGCTGTGCAGTGAATACTCAGACATGCGCATAGAATAGAAAACGCAATGAGGAGTGTAGACAGTGATATACGTTTCGTTTCAAAAAGCCCATTTGTTGATTCACGCTATCATTTTACTATTGACTTTCACCTCCATCGTCTTCATTATCAGTCATCATCGCCATAATATTAAAAGATAATAAATTTTTACGACAGGACGTATGCCGTAGTTCCTCCCTTTCTTAAATAGATAAACGTAACAACAACAAAAAGTTTAGCTTCGCGGGACATTTTAGAAATAGAAATTTTTAAATGCTGTTTTTAGAGTATTATGTTTCCGTGCGCTAAAATTACAATTTAATTTTATGTTTAAAGACTTTTTGCAGCTTTGTTTTTGAGATTTAAAGTTAATTATTAGTAATTCAATATGCAAAATTCTTACAAGGTGAGAATCGAAAACCCACCCTTGGAATCTTTGGGGTATGTCGTAGCAATTGCTAAATTAGACGATAAACACGATAGATCAGCTCCTTCTGATCATCACTGGAAAATACTTAAATGCAGGTAATGATGACCTCTTTACTAATTTAACTATTTGCGTTTAGCTTATAAGAGCGCGTCTTAAATTGTCAGGCGTTAGACTGGTAACGCATTTAATTTACTCATAGGTAATGTTTAATTAAACTATGACAAGTATATAGATTTTTTTTATTAATACATTTGCGTGAAGAAAAAGCTTTTGATCCAGGGTCATGGTTTTAATATTCATATTATGTAGGCTTATTCTGGTTCTCCCCAGTTCGCTGTATGGTCAACCATAACACGAGCTGTGCTTACTTTGGGGCCATAAGTTGATGTATTTGTCTGGGGATTTGTTATTATTATTACTTTTTAAGTTTTTCGACCAAGAACAAAAAAAAAACGTTGATTATATAAATACTGTCTGATTTTTTTATGCACTTAGCTTCGAACTCTAGGCTCTCATATCCTTTATACTTTAATACTTTTTTAGGATGATCATTTTCTCGACCTCGTCAATTCTTGCATGTCCTGAGAAGAAGGATGCTAAGCAAATCCACATTGTCTTTAATAAGTTGGGCGATGACTACGACAAGTTAAACTCGTTGTTTATAAAGTTTTCCCTGTCTCAGGTAACACAGGAAAATATTATTTTATTATAAAATGAGTTATAATCTTCAGGCAGACATGCCTCGTGTTATGGATGACACTAAAGCGAATAGAAAAAGAGCTACACACACGAATAGAACACCTAAATTTACAGTACCTATACATAAGCTATACATTAGCTCATTATGCAATGGCCCTTTACGAATTCGAACCCGAACCTTTGCCACGAGGCAGCTTCTGAGAACTACTTATAATTATTTTTACCAAATGACAAGCCCCAGCTTCGTTTTAATTGCAAACACTTAATCAATAATACAGGGTGTCCAGAAAGTCAAAGTCCAAATGGAAGAGGTTCACGCACCATGGTCCAAATAGTAAAAAAAAATATCTAATTCTAAAAGCAAAAATTCTAAAATAAGTGAAAAATCACTCCTTATAGCAGTAATTCGTATGCTGAATCTGTAAATGTTGACCGATTTTGATTTTTTTTTTCGGTTTTTAATTGGTTACTAAATGTTCTTATGTAATAAACCTTTGATACAAGCAAATCTATTATGGTACTATAGAAAAAAGCAATAATTAAAAAACAAATTTGTCGCAATTTTTTATACCTACCTAATTTTCTCTGCTCCACCGTGTAAAAAACATGTAAGAAATGGTTTTTTCGTACATGTTTATCGCCTCATGATCAACTTACGAATTTGCGAACTTAACTATTGGCACACAAAACAATTGACTGAGTTCTAGTTGGCGGCAGTTGTACTATATCAATTGACTAGAATATAGGACGCTCTGTCTCATAGACATCTAACTTTATATTCATATTCTTTGTTTAAAACTACACTCCAATTTGTCGTCAGAATGGTGCCATAAGAATCGCAACTCCTGAGATTTATCAAATGTGCTTCGAGTACACAATGAATGCGAAACTAGCCCCGATATGGAACGTGGTGGGGTACCACTACCTGATAAACAATCGGGATTTCTTGACGGAAAAGGGCCCTCAAAATGGAATATCGTACCGAATTTCTGCTGATGGTAAAAACTTTTAATTGTTCTTTCGGTCAGCGAGTTTTTGAGAAAACAAATAAAATGAATTTTAACAAAAACACTTATGGAAAAATTTTCATGAAACCAATGGTCTCGTAGAGACTATGAAATTAATTTTAGATTTTGAGTACGTAGTATATGTATTTATTAACGTGCTCCTCTATCTTAAATCTATAGTGTTATACATTATAATTGAATTCTTGTTTATATAATGTCATTGGAGACATATGCCTACATAATTAGACCTTTATAATACGTAGCTTGTGGCAGATGACATGATTGAAGCGTATTTCGCAAAGTAAAACTAAATTTTTATAATTTCAACAGATAATGAAACCACATTAGAAATCAAACCAGTAAAGATAAACTGTCTAAGAACTGACGAAGATTACCTCACTGGCGAATGGATACGGGTTTTACCGAGGTATTGTTAAATACTTACGTACCTATTATAAAATACTTAATTTTTTAAACTTTTTCATACCCAGTAAACGAGCATAACACATCAACTTTTTGTAGCCTGAACAAAGCAGTCATTGACGAGTTCTACGAAACGTTGCCTGAAGGGAGCTTTAAAAGTTATAAAGATTTACGACGACATTGGAAAAATATTGTGAGTTTTAATTAAGATATCGCTTCTAGGTATTGTGTTTTGTGAGTTGAAAGTTTCGTAATAGAAAATAAGTCAGTGCTACCTACTGAAAATCTCTTGCAGTTTCTCTACTTCAAAAATATTAATTTATCAGAGACCGCATTTAAAGTTTACTGAAGCAGTTCTAAAATATGTTTTGTTTTTTTTATTTTTATTTTTTATTTATTTATTTATCTTTTACTATAGAGGGTGATTGTTATATTCGGTGGAGACCCAAGCTAACGCGAAAATCGCTTGTTCGGTCTTTTGTAAGCTCCACCCATACTAGGGCACAACGACACTACAGGGAATTTCAATCAAATTTCAATGCGCAATCTGAGCCTGTACAAAACTTTCGACTATACGAGGAACTATAACGTACCGGGATGGTGGAGTTTATTAGAGGTTTTTACACTATTGAAAAATAACCACTTTTATAGTTAAACTAAGATATTTATTTAAGATAGGCACTTTTATAAAATTGCATTTTATATTATATCAATGCTATCGAGGCCGCTGCCAACAATAGAATGCTAGAACATTCTTTATATTTTTTCTTTTAGTCAAATTATGACAGTATTCTAAGTTGCCAGCAAGTTTGTTTGTGCGTTAATGCCTTGTATTATATAAAGCACAACCAAACGTTGCAGTACCCTTCTAAAATTACACCGGAACCGAAAAACACGTATAGAATTAGAGATTGTTTCGCATAATTTTGATCCTTAAACTTAAGTTTGCAAAGATGTGTACGAGCTTTGGAAATTAGCATATCAATATTCAAAGTACATAGAAAAAATGTATTTGGTATGGTACTATATGATTAGGGTTTGGTACTAACTGATTGTGTCCCGTGGTTTAATTTCCACGCGTTGGTTAAATAGAAGAGAGTTTTGTATGAGAGTTCGTTCTGAACATGTTGGGTGCTTTTAGATTTCTTACGGGGTTACAAGACTGCCTCAACTGTGATTCGTACCACGGTTCTAGAGAGGACCTGTGCCACCGACTCACGAAAACTGATAGGTTACAACTTTTACAAACTACCAACTGTCGCAAAAGACAATTATTCCCTTAAGAATAAATAAAATAAGTCCCTTAAGAATATAAAACGATGTAAATAAAATTGTTAATTTAGTTATACTATGAACAGTTATTTTAGCATAAATAAAAATTTGAAAAAAATCCGAGCATTTTTTTCAAAGCTAGATTTAAAACCTGTTCATTAAAAGCTAAATTTACATTTGTAACTTTGGTGGTCGATAACTTTTAAAGGAGTTACGGCCTGTTGAACATCACACAAAATTTCTTGATATCCTGCAATTTTTGTGACTAGTTTATTTAGCTATTTTAATTGTACCAATTTTTATTATCCAAATTTTCTGGAAGTTCTTTTGCATCTTATTATTATTACAACACATTTCTTAATTATATAATTAGAACATTTTATTATTTGAAGCACGGATACCGCCTTCCCGAAGAAGAATCTTCGTACTACACCGTTAGGTTCTGGCGAGGCGATCCACTAACATATCCGAAGATCTGTCTAGTTCGCAACTTTCCTATCATAACCCCGATGCCAAAGCCTGCAGAGGTGAGTCGAATATAAGATTGCCACCATTATCATAATCACTTATGGTTGAATTCCCTTCCTGCAGGACTAACTGGTACCTATATCTGCATCGCTTGTGAGGCTCGCATTCTTTCCATCGACTTGACTAATCGTCGGTGCAGCGAAGCCTACCAACAAAAACGACCCGAAATTTTGAATATCCATTGTAGTCCACTATTTTTAAGAATATTTCGTTTAGTAATATAATATAGTTTTTAATTTAGTACAAAAGTTTGTGTTCTTAGTTAAACAACTTTTAATTTTATGTCCGCTGCACATTCATCTTGTACGCAATTATAGAAATAGAAAAATAGAAAAAAGGCTTTATTCAATAAAATACAATAAACATGCTTTACCAGTAAGTATTGCACAAAGATGATCTTACTTAGTTATCAGCGAATGCTTAAAGAGGTCGAAACCTGTGCTTAAGCATTAGCTTCCTTCCTCTTGACTTGAAGTCTACAATACAATTTCACAACTTGATACTATAGGAATTAAATTTAGAAATACAATTTTATTGATAGTCGTTCTTTACATTTTCAAGTTTATTATGGGCTCATTATAAAAACATAAATAAAAATACAAAAACAATTTATACATTAAGAGTTGTACAACAAAAAGTTTGTCAGAGTTACCGTAACGGATGGAGGATATTTTCTGTTTCATGATAGTTTAATGAAAGTAACCACCTGAGAACACAATGTTTACATTCGTAATAAGTTTTATTATGTAGTTTATGGATTTTGCTAATTATTTTATAAATGAAAGGGCCAAGGAACAGGAAAAATGTCTGGGCAAACGATGTCTTAATTTTCTGTACATATTTTCCTAAAGGTGGTCTACGCGATGAGTGAAATAGCAACGAAGGCATGTCTTTGGTGTGGGAGTGTTGTTTTAAAACAATCTGCAAGATAAATCGCTGTCTAACTGTTAACAATTGTAGCTCTCTGTAAAGCATCTCAATAGGATACCTGAAGGGTTTAAAGGTTGCAACTTTTAAAACTGCTCGTTGAGCCCGCTCAAGTTGTAGCATATTAGTTTTAGACGAGCCACCCCAGGCCCCAATACAATAGGATAACAAAGACTGACCTAAAGCAAAGTAAACCATCCTTATTACTTCCCATCCAGCTACATGGCGCAGATGTTTGAAAATAAAAATAAGTTTACGAATAAGTCCGGTCAGTATCGAAATATGTGATTCAAAATTTAGTTTGGTATCTATAATAACACCTAAATACTTTATTTTATCAACTCTTTCAAGCTCTGGGCATGAACAATTTGTTTGGTCTCTTAAGGTTATTGTGTGGGCTTTTATGTTTAGTGATATGTTTAGTAATGCATTATTTCTAACAGAGTATGCCATAAACTTCGTTTTATCAACATTTAATGTAAGCTTACTACTCTGTTTTAACCAATTGACGACTACATCGAACCCGGCTTGAGCAGCTTTACATGTTTCTTCCCAAGTTTTTGCTGTAAAGACTAATGTCGTGTCGTCCGCAAAAGCAAAAAGTTCTCCGGATCCCATTTTTAATTTGCACATTTCATTAACGTAGGCTAGAAACAGCGTAGGTCCAAAGACACTTCCTTGTGGGACACCGTATTCAATATTTAGCTCACTGCTAACCTCGTTATTAATTTTTACGCATTGTACACGACCTGACAGATAAGATTTGAATAATTGTAATTGGTTGTCTCTAACACCTAGTTTTTCCAACCTATTGACAAGTATCGGAATTGAGACTGTACCAAAGGCTTTTTGCAAATCAAGGTATATAGCAATACATTTGTTTCCTGAATCTAAAGCACTAACTATCTTATTTGTCAAGTAATGCACAGCGTCAGAAGTCGATCTTCCCGTACGAAACCCATATTGTCTATCGGATATAAGGTCATTTAGTTCCAGATATTTTTTGAGTCGACTATTAATAAATCGCTCCAATATCTTAGAAACAACAGGTAGGACAGAAATTACGCGATAGCTACTGATTTGTAATCTATCGCCTGTCTTAAAAATGGGATGTACAATAGCCTTTTTTAATTGATCAGGAAAAATACCTGTTGACAGACACAAGTTACATATATATGTTAGAGAAGGTACCAGAATATTCTTGTAGGTTAAAAGATGTAGAAATACCATCAACTCCAACAGCACAAATCATTCGAAGGGAATTGATGATATGCAGAACCTCTGCTTCGTCTGTATCGAGAAGTACTAGTGACTGAGGATGTTGAGTTCCAGTATCTTTAACGTTAGGATCATTTTTTGTATGAAAATGAGCTTAACTTGCAAGATCTTTCCCAATGCTTACAAAATACTGATTGATTTTATTTACGGAGTCTTTAGGAGATTCCGCTGTGGTAAGTAATTCCAGAGCTGTATTTTTATTAGTATTCATATGTGTTACATCCCTGATAACCTCCCATAACTTTTTCGTATCTTTACCAGCCTTTGTAACTCTGTCACGCTCGTGTTATCTTTTAATCTTAAAAGGTTGTTGCAAAAACTACGATATCTAACAAATGTTGCTTTAAATATTTCATTTTCTGGATTATTTTTAGTTTGTTTGTACATTCTATCTCTATTTCGGATACATCTAAGTATACCAGGGGTGATCCAGGGTTTGAAGATTTTTAATTTATGCGGTAATTGTTTAGTAGTGCTGCAGTCAGACATTACATTACTAATGCTTTTGAAAAACACTTCGAACGCCTGATTAGGATCAAGACAGTTATAAATAGGATTAAAGTCGATATTTGCTAGTTGTATTGCTAATTTCTGATGGTCAATTTAAGCGATAGTCTTTTTGTGGTAAGAAGTGGAAAACTTCTCTAGATTAAGTAATACTGCGCTATGATCAGTTACCACCGGCTCAATTACCAACGCTATTACCTTCAGGTGTGATCTAATCATCATATGATCAAGGCAAGTTTTATCATGTGTGGGTGTTGTACTACTTGGCAATAAACCATGACTAGCCAATAAATTGAGATAGTCAATACTATTTAAGTCAATGTTATTATCGGTAATTACGTTATTAATATCGCCAGTCAAAACTAGATTTTTTGTTGATTTAATACTGGATAAGATAGAATCTATTGAGTTAAGAAAATTTGCTGTATTTTTGTAGGATGGTGGACGATAAATAGCAAGCACTCCCAATTCTTTACCTATCTTTATTAATAGACCAGACGCATCCTGAAGTTGCGGTTCTGTGATGGTACAATTAGCGATTCCCCTGCGTACATAGACAATAACCCCATCATTTTAGAACCCCACAGGTAGAGGAAATAATTTGTGAGGAGGGATTGAATTTCGATACACCTTATTACCTGTGTGCGTGATACAGAGAAGTAACATGCATCTCAATTTCCAACCTGGGCGTTGGGCGTTGAACATTAAAGTGTCATTAGGAATTTGATGAATTGCTTGAGAGAGAGCACAGTTTACAGTTTAAGGATTTTAATACTTGAATTATTTGCCAACCGATGTTTGTTCTTAGGTCATAGTTGTTGAAATTTACATATGTATGCTTATTCTGATCCCTCCCCAGTTTGCGGTATAGCCATCCATAATACAAGCTTGCTTACTTTGGGCCATACAGTTGGTGTTTGTCTGCGGATAAAAAAAAACGTATTTTTATGTATGTGTTGCGTATTGCCCAAGCAATGTCTTCTATCTCTCATCTCAACAAATCTTGGTGAAGACGATCATGTTACCTACTCTCCTATCCAAGACATACTGATTCATTTAACTATTCAAAACTCAGGTCTACTAAGGTTTAGGTATATAGGTACAGCGTAATATGGTTAATTTTATTACAACTCTGCTTATGTAACTATATTTTTTTCTGATAAACTATCTACTTACATTTTACGACTACTAATATAACTACCCACGGTATCTACCATATGAAATTATGTAACATTATTACAATTTGTGTATTTTCTTTTAAAACTTTCCAAGATATTTTAAGAATGATCCTTACATTTTCCAGAAAACTGTAGTAAGCAAATTTATTGCTTGCTTGAAGGCAAAAATTCCAGTAGTAGCTGGAAGGCCACTAATCGTAAAAGGAATCTACGAAACAAAAGCTACTTCTGTAAGTAGTTTTTAATGTAAAATTATACCCATGTATCATTATGCTAGGGCTCCATTAGCACGTAACGTTAAGATTTGCAAAAATTCTAAATTTTGTAACTCATACATACCGCATAGTTTCATTGTGCACAACAGAGATTCATTTCCCTCGAGCTAGAACGACGGTTTGTTAAACCTTTTAACATTTTTAAAAACCGTTTAACAATTACATAAGTGTTGAATATTAAATATAAAGCTTTGTTGCTATTTCTAGATGAAACCTGAAGACACGTAGACGGCGAATTAGCGAACATTATTGTTTTATTTAATTACTGCGGATAACGACTATTTTATGGTCTTATATAATCAAAATATATAAATTACGAATAATATGCTCAGTAGGTACAGCTGGGGAAGTTGACGGAGGCTCGAGGAGAGGCAAAAATAGCTTGCACATTGTTTGGTCTTGTGTACCTAAGCGCTACGCATACGTAGCGGCGACAAAACTGCAGGAGATTCGAATCCGAATCTTAGATAGACCGCACCAAGTTCCCGGACTGTACCTCCGAGTTTTCCACAATATGTTATTTGTTTCTAATCTGCATCAAGAGAAAGCTGAAGAATACAGTGTTTTGTGTTTTCTCACTTGTGTTGTGATTTTATCAAATCAAAAATTGTCTACAGAAAAATAAATGTTTCTATCAAAGGTGCATTAAAACTCGGGATAAGGATAACTCGGAAAAGAAAATATTTTCAAAGGGCTTCCAACCTCTTTAGCGTCTGTCATTATGAAAAAACTTGAATTTTGCGGCCAGTAATGAAAATGTTATAACGGGAATTAGGTTGGTGTTAGTTATAAGATATTCATGAAGTACACACAATTATAGATATTTCTGGAGGGTTTTCTTTAGGTCACATACCTACCAATTTCCAAGAAACCACAACGTAGCAGCAAACTGCGCTTAATTATAATATTCGCGTACTCATAACCAATTCGAGAAACCGAATGAACAACATAAAACAAAATGGCAGACGGTAAAATAAAGGCACGGCGGGGCATGGGGTGAGACGCCATGGCATAGGGGCATGGCAAGATTGCGGTAGGCACATAAAACCGAAATTTTCTCGAACTTTACACTCAAATATCTCAAAAAGTATGTCACTTGTATAAATCATAACCATAGTTTTGTTCATTATAATTTATTCTATCGATTGTCACTAGTTTTATCACTGGCCACTAATGTCAAGATTTTTCAAAATGGCGGACTGTAGGTATGCCTGTCTCCATATAAAAATGTTAGATCCTCTTTTCAATAATTCAGTAAGTTAAGGCGCTAAATAATAAGTTATACTGCACTATTTCGAAGATTAAACTTACCCAAGTAATTCTTTTATTTTAAATGTAACTAATTGCTATCTGTGTAAAACATGTTGTCTAGATATCAATTTTTGTTTGTATCATGTATATAGCCGTGGAAATTACGATCTGTACATTATTATTATTGTTTATTTGAAAAGAGGTATAGTGCAGTAGTTTGGCTCGCCAGAAATCATAAGCTCTCTCAAATAGATTTTTTTTGTTACATTAATAAATAAATAAATACTTCGTATGTTGTGTCAACGTCAAATGCTAACCCAATATTTTTGATTTTCAGGTCCCAAATACTCCATTGCCAGATACTCAAGCGGTCAGTTTGTGTACCCCTACTCAATATAGTTGCCGCTAAATTATGACTTACTTACTTTTCATAACTTTAAATAAAACTCAATATACCTAATTAAGAACTTTTTTTTATTTAACGAAATACGCATTAATTACATTTCTATAAGGTAAATAAAATAGTCATAAATTAAATAATTACAGAAATAATTTAAATGTTTATTTATTACTTACAATCTTACAACAGATATTGATTTGATAAGGTATAAGGGTAATTATAATACTACTAAAATCTACAGAAATGCATTTGGCAGTTAAATAGGTGTACGTTTTATTATGAAAATAAGCATGTAAGTACTTACATTGAATGGCTGCCTGGCCACTAGAGCGGAAAGGGGATAAGCGGAGCTGTGCCAAAATTAACCAATCGAATTGCATAAAATCTCCGCTCCGCTTCATTGGAGAGGGATTTACAAACTTGTTTTATATTCATTTTATTTCATTTAAACGCGTAGCGGGGATACGGAGAAGACTCTTTAAGAAGAGCTTTGTAAGTAGTCTTCTTCGTTAATCAATGTGAGGTATCATATCAACTTTTTTTCAATAACATGACCGCTGCCAGTGACATTTCGTGTATAACTAACTAAAGCAATAGTCCGCCGCCGGTAGCTCAAATGAATAGTCGCGTGCTCGCGAGTCCGTACGCATTACTTTCTGGCTCCGCTTAGCTACCTAGCTCCACTCTAGTGGACAGGCAGCCTTACTCCCAATAATTAGTTTTATGCAGCGTGCATTCGATCAATTAAAATGCTTTACACGACTAACGCAGTATTAAAAGTAATTCCAGCGAGACGAGATAAAATACGTAAACAACCGTTAAACAGAGATAAAAACTTTATTTGCCAAAAATCGTATTTTTTCGTTACTGAGTTAAAGTTAATATCTGTCCTTTCCCCCGTAGACAAGTGGCGTTCGACGATGAATCGATGAACGACGATAGAAAAACGAATAGAATGCTTGATGTACGAAACTGAGATATGTCTTTGATTTAACGTTTCCTACGTCAATTTCATAAATGTAGCATTCTATTCGCTTTTCTAATCCATCCTCGAAGCACATGAGTAGATAAACGGAACAGAGACAAAGCTTCATACACCGCACGAATCGGTTGCACTACTACAAGCACGCGGGGCATGTGCGCGTGACCACTGGCCACTTGTCGCGTACGCGGCGAGACTTGTCAAAAGAGATTGTGAAAAGGCACAGCCAGTTGACAATCTCAGGGTCATTGCGACGCACGTTGTTTGTTTTGTTAGTTGCATGTTTAAATATTTTAATGTAAAAACGTTGTATTTTATTATTTATAATGGTTTTTTACTGTACTGTGTGTATAAATAATACTAGAAAAAATTAAATTAAATTGCTCGAGCAAAAGTTTTGTGAATTTTTCGATCTTGAAATAAACATTGTCAATATTTGCAATGAAATACTTAAACGTATTAAAGATTGTAAATTTGATATGCCATGTGAGTGTTTCCTTTTAGATTACTTGAAAAAACTATATGTTAGATACAGAATTTACCACACCATTAAAAGAAACAATAAAAACAAAAATTATAAAAAGAAAATTATTAGAGTTAGTAATTTGTGAAGTAATTTTTTAGTAATTTTTTTGTTTGTCTTAACCTACTGTGACAACCATACCAAAATAGGTTAGAATTTTTCACGTTCTTAAGAAGTTTTGCCTCTGTTCCGTTTGTCTACTCATGTGCTCGAAGACCAGGATAGCTGTCAGATTGAAAGACGTGTTAAAGCTGTATGAAATGCTTGAAAGATTGTTAACATTCTTTATTTCGTCTCGTTGGTCTTACTTTAGGTACATTGTAAATAATTCAAACGTAGGTGTACAAATTAATGAAAAAAACATGTCGTAAATATCGATATCTTTATAAAAGCCTTTGTGTTCTTTTTTCAGTAGGTACCTTAATTTTAAAACACATATATTCAATTCTAATTATATTAGTGTTATTGCTCTGCTGTTATTTTTCTTCAATACTTTGACAGCTTCGTTCATAAACCAGACTTCCTTTCTAGATAAAGTTGGGAAAACTAGGTGAGTAAGTAAAAATTCAAATTACATTTTAAGTCAATATTTGATAAGTTGAGCAAGCTAAATCGTTAATGAAGAGATAAGTTCAAATAATGTTTCAAGGTGGTAGGTCTAAGAGAAAGTATTAAGATCGACGGTATACTCAATAATTTTTATGTGTTTTTGAGTAACCTACTTGATATTCTTACATTTGTTGCAGAATATGTTCTACAAATTATCCTGTCAGCATCAGCATCGTCAGAATTATTAAATTGAAACTTAAAATTAGATCTTAAAATATAAGATAACTCTTAATAAAATATATGTCCCTTATATTCTATGTCAACATCCGTCCGGTTGAAGGTGAATTAATGTACGTAATGTTTCGTGGAGGCGTCAGCGCAGGCTGATTCGATGTTTGATTGAAAAATCTCGCAACGGATGGAGATAAATTTCTATTTGTTGATTGAGGAGTTACTGATAACATCTGAAAGAAAGAAATATTATATGTTATTTTCTCATAGTTAAACTATAGGTATCGATAGGTATTTGAGTTTTTATGAGGAATATGATTTTGATCGGTAGGTGTAGCAATTTTTTAAAACTATCACTGAACGTTCATTAGTTTCTTACAACACCTCATATATCAGTGATAACTTACCGATCTACTTTGTCGAGAAGTTCTTGGAGAACAGCTTGGTGTAATTTGTAGGTTATGTTCCTGCCTCACAGGGATGTTTAGTAAATGTTGTAATTTGTAACCTTTGGCCAGATCTTCCAAAGTTTTCCCTACAATATAAATGTAGTAAAAACAGTGTGAAAAGATAAGAAAACTTGGAGCTTTAGGTAGGTACTTATTACGAATAATTATTTTGGATGAGTGCCAGTTTTTAGAAGGTCGTTAAATAACGAAATGTACTTTATCGGTTTCGATTTTTATAAACAATGACAAAATTGAAAATACAGGCTTAACTGAGTTCTATAGTTTTAAATACTCTAAAATAGTAATTATAACACTAAATCTATAAAGTGGGAAAATTTTTGACTAGATACCTGTTAAGGTGGTTGGTATATTTGTATTACATCGTCCAGTTTCTAAAATTCTCTTTAAGGCTGGAATATTCTTAAATATGATTGCAACTGCAGCACCATCTGCAAGTTGTGAAGAATCACAGAATGATAATAAAAACGCCCATTGATCACTGTCCCAGTGTTTTCCCGAGTAAACGGCTCGCTGCAAAGTGGATGCTCCTGAAAGATAAAACAGAATACTTTTTAAATTAAAGAAGTAATTTAAAATAGACAGTTATGAAACAGTTAAATATCCTATAAAGATAAACTGGCTAACCAAAATTATTCCTAAAATAAACAAACTAGCGCCGGATCTATCTGATAATAAGTGGCCACCACCTTTATTTATTTGTGACATCGGCAAAAAATTTAAGGAATACGTAGAATGTTTGTTAAAAGGTAAAAACTCACCCGAGTCACCTAATAGAGAAGGATTTGCACCATATTGAACAAACAACTTCACCATTGAACTTTGTCCATAACGGGCCGCCAACCGTATTGGCCATCCACCTCCATAGTTTGGATCGAACCCATTCCGCAATATATTAACAACTTCTTTTTCGTTATTAGAAGTAATACTTTCCTTTACTTTGTCGCAATTGACATCCATTACGTATTTTTGTCAATGTGAAATATTTATTTAACCGTTAAAATACTTAAGACTAATCTCACCTATTAACAACTGAAAACTAAGAAAAACAACGCGCCAACATCAAAATCCACAGAGTTTAAATTACCCTCATCCGGTTAACCAATATGAATAAATAAAGAAAGAATTGCTTAAAATCTGTTTACTTTTAGTGGCTTTTATTGAACAGGGTTGTAGTCAGAAATGATTCAATTAATTTAACAAAGCCTGGGGGATGTTTTTATTTTCCTTACGATTAATTAAGAAGTCTAGCTGCAAACGTCATACATTTTTTGCATTGGGCAGTAAAAAGATATTTTTAAACGGCCCAAAGACAAACGACGTTATCTTTGTAATGTCAATGTCAATCGTTGTTGCTGCGCTGCTTAATATTGCAGTAAAGAAAAAAAGAGCTGTTTGATATTGCCTGCTTAGGCTTAAGGACTTGCATCTGTGCCGTAAAATATTTAAAAATATATATATATCGTCGGCCTAATTATCAAAATTCGTATCTCCATCTGGGTAAACTTTACAGGAGCAAGTAAAAACTGATTATTTGAAATTTTTGTTAGAAAAGATATTAATGTAACAATAAACATTTATCTAAAATTGACTAGAAAATCTATTTTTACGTTTATATTCTAAATAAAATTAATTTATTTTGGTGAAAATGGATTTTCGAACTTTTCTAAGTAACTATTTTGAGCAGTACGTAATTGAAGTGGAGTTATATTTTAAGTTCATGTCTACATAATGAAATTTACTCTTTTCTTTCTTTGTAGAAATATCATTATAACTACCTACCTATTACTTTATTTAGGCAAATAAAACAAGATACTGCAAAAATAGAAACATTTTTTTATTAGGAATCAATAAAATAAGTCTTACAATGCCATTTTTTTAGATACTTATGCCCGTCTGCACTAAACTTTGACAGCGCCTAAGTCTCTATGACGTGCTTAGCAACGAGAATTGCGTTGCACTAAACTTAAATCAATGCCTAAATGTTAAAAACATTCCTTACTTTAGGAAGAACTTAAGCATAGGAACCACATCGTTCAAAAAGTTATGCGAATACACCAGTTGGAAACATTTTACGTTTAATAAATTAATATTTTTCCAAGGAGACACCTTTTAGAAAAAATACATGAAACATCATATCTCCAACGCAAAAATTCCTTTCTCCTTCAGTGTTCGTTGGTATATTGAAGAAACCTGAGCTACACAAGTTCCCACAATACTTTATACTATTCTCATTAGTTTTCGAACGACCCAAAATTGTACGTTATTAATATTGACATTTTTGTTCATTGATTTAAGATTGAAATAAATGACCTCGCATTATGCACTATAACTAGCAGCCGCATTATGTATTGATATAATAAAATATATCGATTTCAAAATAAATAATACTTACGTTTTGTTTGAACTTTTGATTGAAGGGATATTCAGTTAACCTTCCTATACCCGCGTCAAATTGTGTAACACCTATACCCGCGCTTGGACTTACAGACCGGAAATTTAGGACACAATTTCATTGTTTTTTTCAAGGACACCTATAGTAACGTTATTATATGTATGATTAATCATTCTGTTCATATCATTAATTCATATCATTAATCATTCATAATGATCATTCGGAACGCACCAAGCGTCCGTTAAGCACAGCTGACCGTTGGCTCCGTAATTTTTCTCAGTAATTTGACAAAATACTTTGCTTATTTCGAGTAATAAGTTACCAGTTAACTAACCAGTGCAAGATGAGTACTTGTTATGCTTGTAAAAAGTCCTGTAAAGTTAATGAAAAAGTGTTATGTTCAAAAAGTACATGTCAAAAGTTATATCACTTCCTTTGTGTGGGCTTAACTGTAGAAAACTATAAGAAACTGTCTTCTAACTGGACGTGCCCTGCGTGCGCGAACAAACTTCCCAGAGGTGATAAAAATGATGATACTCCTGTGAAGCGGACTGATCAGACGGAAGTTTCTCACGAAAATATTACCCACCGAAAGCAGCCTAATTCCACCTCGCCAGGAGTTCCTGACCTGCCAGACCTACGTGAAGTTATTAATGAGCTGCCGATGACTATTCGCAACATCCTACACCCGGAATTGACATCCATTGGTGATAGAATAAAAGAGTTAGAAAAATCTTTACAATTCATCAGCTGTCAGTACGATGACTTACTCAATAAGTTCAAGTCCAGTACTACTGATATAAAGACTCTAAAAGATGAAAATGTCGCTTTAAAAGATGAAATAACTACTGCCCAAGTCCGTATAAGACACCTGGAGGAGGATAGTGCTAGACAACAACAATGGTCGCGTCTCCAAAATGTTGAGTTAGTCGGTGTTCCTGAAACCCCCGACGAGAACACCCTGGAAGTCGTGCACAAGATCGCGTTGCATATTGGAGTAACAGTCGAAAGAGACCAGATCGAGTTTGCTCATCGGGTGCAACCCCGCCGGCCGCCGGCCTCCGGTTCGGTGCAGTGCCGCGCCATCATCGCCCGGTTCAAACAGAGGACCACCAAGGACAGTGTGATCGCATCAGCTCGGAAATGCCGTGGGTTTACAGCCAGGGAGGTTGGTTTACAGGGAGATTCTCAAAAACTGAACAACAAGGTATTTATTAATGAGCATTTAACGACAAACAACAAGGCTCTATTTAAAGACTGTAAAATGAGAGGTAAAGAACTTAACTATAAATACATTTGGACAAAAAACTGCCGGATATTTATAAGAAAAAACGAAACCTCGCCCCCAATTCCCATTGTTTCACAGTTAGATTTAAAGAAACTAATTTGATTGCTGTTTACATAATTCTTAACTCATTTAAAAACTTCTTGCATCTGTTAAAACTATGCTTACTATTAATGTTGATTGTTTATTTCTTCCCTTATGAAGTGATTTGTATTTTGACTTTTGTTCTGAAGCCATATGTCCATACACCCATATCCTACAGTAATTGTCATGTAATGTTCTTATACACATTTTTACTCATTACACAAATCTACACTTTACTATTATTTTACACAACAAACATAAAACTACTAAACATTAGCACAATTAACACTCTTGCAATACATTTAAAACTTTGTAATTCATTATACTTTATACACAAAACAAAAACTGAATTGAATTGCTCATGCTATAATATTAAAAATATCACCATGTTTACATTAATATTCTGGGTTAGTGACTGGATTTATCATAAACTGAGCAACTATGCTAATGGATATTGTTATATAATTTTAGTATTTGTATATCAGATAGTATGCCTTAAACATTTTTACTGGTCATGTGCAAACAAAGTTCTCATATTAAGATTATATATTATTTGTAATTTTTTTATTTTTGGAAAATTATTATTAAGTTCTGATTTCATTATACGTTATTATCAGTTTACTGGGGCTTGCTCCAAATTTTTGTCTAATTACAATGATTCTAGAAATTTTAATCTATTATTTAATACAGCAAAAATCTATCTGAAATTTAGGTACATAAAGAAAGGATTATTTCACTTTGTGTTAAAAATGTGTTTTACTGCTAACATATTAAATTACGAGATATATTTGTCTTACAAAATTTTTGAAATACTTTAATTTTTAGCTATGGCTATCAATCATAAGAATGACTTGAATATATCTTATCAAAATTTAAGAGGCTTGCGTACCAAAACAAATACTTTTTATAGAAGCTGTTGTCTATCTGATTGCGATATAGGATTATTTACTGAGACTTGGCTGTGTGATGGCATCCTGAACGCTGAATTATGTAACGGAAAATATGATGTGGTCCGTGGCGACCGTGGCTCGCTCGGCGGCGGAGTGATGGCACTCTGCGGAGCGCGGCTGCAGGCGTTCGCCCGGCCCGAGTTGACGCGACCTGACCTTGAATCTGTCTGGCTGACGGTGCCTGCGCGCTGTCTGAACACCACACAGAGTTTACATATAGGTGTAGTATATATTCCTCCTAATTCTAGCATACCGAATAAACTATCCTTATTACTAGATATCTTAAACGAGGCTACTCAAGCCCACCCGGATGATTTCTTCTTAGTAGTAGGAGATTTTAATTTACCGAATATACAGTGGACATCATGTGAGCCTTTATATTTAAAGAAGGGTAGTGTCGACTTACAAGTCGCAAGTCAGAATTTTATAAGTGATCTTTTATTTTTAGGCTTGAACCAATATAATACTGTGGTTAACTCTCACGGTAATACCTTAGACTTAGTTTTCTCAAATTTTCCGTTATTAGTGAACCAAAGCAAAGTCCCCTTCGTTAAAGAGGACCAGTATCACCCTACTCTTGAAATAAATGTCTCGGAAATTAATAAATTACCCATGAAAACTAAATCAACTATAAAATATTTGTTCAGAAAGGCTAATTATGAGGAGATCAATCAGTATTTAAACACTTATGACTGGCATACATTATTCATGTACGTAAATATTGAATGCATGATTAACAGTTTTTACGATATTTTAAAAACAGTAATTCACAAGTTTGTTCCTCAAGTATTATCGTCGGGTTTCGGTAATTTTCCTGTTTGGTATAATAGGTCCCTAATTAATATTATAAAAGATAAGGCAAAAAAGCATCGCCATTGGAAAAAGCACGGGAATCCTTCCGACTATGCATCATTTGCTTTGCTACGGCGAGTACAGAAGTCAGTGGAGAAACAATGTTACGTTTCCTATATGCACTGGTCACAAGAAAACATTAAAAAAGAGCCAAAATTGTTTTGGTCGTATGTCAAATCCCGGAAAAAAAGTGGCGGTAGCTATCCAAATAGTATGAAATATGGAGATAGGAACTTGAATGATGGACCTGAAATCTGCGCTGCTTTTACTGACTTTTTCCATAAACAGTTTAGTAAGCCTAGTAACACACCATTGTCAACTGCTAACACAATTTTTGGTTCGGTTTCCAGCTTGACTGGCATACTTGTAACCGAAGACGAAGTTTTTAAACTGCTTACTGCATTGGATAAGTCAAAGGGTGCAGGCAGCGATAACATACCACCTTTGTTTTTTAGTAAATGTGCCAATGCTCTTCGTTTTCCTCTTACCTGTATTTTTAATAGGTGTTTTGAAGAAGGTTATATGCCACCAATCTGGAAAATAGCTCTTATTGTACCTGTGCATAAGAAAGGACTTAAATCGTCTATAGAAAACTATAGACCCATATCAAAATTAAACACTCTTAGCAAAGCGATGGAGAGAATTGTCCATAACCGTTTGTACCACACTATTGCACGCTCTATTCCAACTCAACAACACGGATTCATGAAGGGTCGTTCGACAAATACTAACTTGGCAAAATTCACCAACGATATTCTAACTGAAATGGATGGCGGTGGTCAAGTGGATGTTGTGTATACCGATTTCGAGAAGGCTTTTGATCGAGTGGATCATATAATATTATTGAGAAAGCTTCAGGAATTAGGTGTACATGGTAACCTACTTAGATGGTTTGAATGCTACCTGCACAGGAGGAGTCAGGTTGTAGTGGTGGGAGGGTACAAATCGGATTTCATTACAATTACTTCTGGAGTCCCGCAGGGGTCAATTCTTGGACCTTTGCTATATGTGGCATACTTGTATGACATAGACAAGTGTTTTGGGTTTTCTAAGTATCTAATGTACGCCGATGACATAAAAATTTACAAGACAGTAAATAACATTACGGATTGCTTAAACCTACAAGAAGACCTAAATCGTTTACAGGTGTACTATACTGATAACCGCATATCTATAAATGTTGAAAAATGTGTGATTGTAACATTCACCCGAAAGAAAAAGAAAATTATCCTTGATTACATGGTAAATAACGCGATTCTTAATAGGGTTGAGACGGTGAGGGACCTCGGACTACTTCTTGATTCGAAGTTGCTTTTCACTGATCACATTGATAATATGGTACATAAAGCATATAAAAGTTTAGGTTTCATTTTGAGAGTGACTAGGCCATTTTCTGATGTTTACTGTATAAAGGTTTTATATTATGCATATGTTCGTAGTATCCTTGAGTACTGCTCTAGCATTTGGAACCCTATGTATGATGTTTACTCGGTTAATATAGAGGCAATCCAACGTAAGTTTATTAAACATTTAAACTTTCGCACAATCGCCACTGACAATGGCTACACAGAATCATGTAAGCAACATAACCTCCTAT
Source organism: Marasmarcha lunaedactyla (assembly GCA_923062675.1). Taxonomy (NCBI): domain Eukaryota; kingdom Metazoa; phylum Arthropoda; class Insecta; order Lepidoptera; family Pterophoridae; genus Marasmarcha; species Marasmarcha lunaedactyla. The sequence goes on from OV281346.1 coordinate 24,245,293, forward strand.
CTCTTGAAAATCGACGCACATTGCTTGATATGACATTTTTACATGGAATTTGTAATAACACCATAGACTCTATAGAATTAACCACATTGACCTTACGTCTACGCACACCTAGTAAGCGAACTCGACATACGAAACTTTTTCACATTCCAGCAGTCCACACTAATTACGCTATAAATTCTGTTATATGCAGAATCCAGAATAAATATAATAAGCATTTTATATCTGCTGATATTTTTAGTAGTAGCAAGCAACGTTTCAAAAACCAAATTATGAAACATTTTCACTAAATTACTGCTATACTTACATACATACACACACACACACACTCACACACTCACACACACACCTACTTCACGCACATATTATGGCTTCTTTTTGTAATTTTTTCATTTTTTTTTTTTTTTTTTGTAACCTTTTAATCGAAATGGGTAAGAATTGTTGATCTGTACAATACAGTTGTGCCTTATATGTTAATTTATTTTAAAAAACGAAAAATCCGTAATTGGCAATAAGTTAAGTTTTTATAAGATGAATATTATACCAATGTATAATTTTTTTTTTTGTTTTAAATTTATATTGAGTGCTGTGGATTTTTGTAAATAAATAAATAAAATAAAAATAAAATTAAAATAGGGGATATCATAAATGAAAAAACCACAGCGTATAAAAAATATATGTTTTTTGAATAACTAATAGTCTTTCAAAACAGCCTCTGAAATATAGGAACTATTTCATACATGCTACGAAAATGTTAACAAAAATAATTTTTTTTTTCTAATAAACAAAAATAAACTGTCGAATCTTATAGACTATTAGTTGGCAAAGAATAAAATAATATATAATCTTGGACACAAGTCTCACTAAAACAAGCAGAGCATACCATAATAGCATGTTCCACACAATAGTAAATTTTGCATTTAGCGCAGATGTACCGCGTCTTACGGTTCTTCTTTGATGGTCAGTATGCACAACGCCCAATTGTACTATTGGCAGCTGTTACTGAGGATTCTGGACGTCAGAAACGTTTCAGAATACTTAGCTTTATCAGTCTTGGCAAAGAGGAATTGACAGCTCGTCATCTTAAAATCCTCCATCTCGCTGTCGTTTTGATCTTCATAGTCAGAATCCGAAATATCATCATCCAACAACAAACTTATTTGATGATCATACATCTTGTCGTAAATTAAGACCTAAAAATAATAAAAGATAATTTTGCTAAATAACACAATATGATATCACAATCAATAAAACAGAAATTAGTATATAAGACCAATATAGTAAAAAAAATGTACTTTATTGGTCTAACAGACCAACGCGCGGGTATAGGAAGGTTTAATAAACCGTCCGGCAGGACAAGTGACAAGAAAAATCAAATCATATATCAAAATCAAAGACAAAATAGACTTTTTCGTTCTTTCTTTCGCTTTGTTAGGTAACGATTGTTCTAGGAGTCACTTACGGAAACTGGTTAGTGCAGAGCAACGCAGAGTAAGTCGATGCTATGTGTGACTTAGTTTAGGCGTTACCTAACTAAGTCTATGCTTTGTAGAGTTTAGTGCAGACGGGCATTAATCATTATAGTTGCTAGGTAAGTAGGAATGTACTTAACCCATTAGAAGTCACAGTACGCAATTCGGTACATCCATATCTTTTGACATATGAGTGAGTTATAAAAAATTCAGCGAGGGTAGTTTGGTAATTATACTGCCGCTCAAATTAAAAACACAGTAACGTGTTTTTAGCGAACTGAGAAAAACGCCCTCAAAGTTTTAATTTTTATTTCTGCGATCACGGACTTTACCTACCTTTTTGCGATACATTGAAATATGAAAAAAACTGCGTAGTTTACCTATCTGCAATAAAGGTCTGCAATCTTATGATATTTATATTGCTAATTGTAAAGAGGTGACTATTCTTAGGAACACGATAATTGAATACTCGATTAAAAATGCATTAACACAGTAATTAGGCTACTTACTGTGTTTATTGCAAGGTTGTTTGTTTTTCTTATGGAGCAACTATCATTTTTTTCCTGTAATACTAGTCAGAAACACAGTAAACTTAAGATTTTATCAAGTAAAATTTATCAAAACAATAAAAATGAAATAAAATAAATAAATGTGACATTTGTGTGTGTGACAATGTGAATAAATATGTTCTTTAAATGAAATTTAGTCGCCGTACATTTTGTACATACAAAAGAAATAACAAAATAAAAAAAAAATGTTTATTGAAAAAAAATTTCACAATAATAAGAAAATTATTTTTAAAAAGTCAGCTACCCCAGTATCAAAACAGAATATTAAAATAAATTACACTTTTCAGCTTAGCTGTTAGCCATGAAATTAATCAAAACGATTTGTTTTTTCGGTGAGAATCACTTCCTGTCTGGGAGTCAATCCACATTAAATATTGGGTCACAATGCTATTAAAACAAAAAATTAAAAAATAAGCTAAACAATTCAAACTAAAAATATCTTCTAAATTATTTTAAATAACTTACCTACACTTTGAACTTGTTTAGCAAGATATTCTGCTTATTTTCAACTTATCACATTTTCTTATCTTATTAAGTAAGTTTATCAGTCTTACTTAGTCTTTTATATTATTTATTGACAAAAATTAATCAAATTAAGAATTATTGACGTAGATAATTATAATAAGAAAGTTAAACTATTACTGAACTTAGATGTATAACTATCACATTTATTATCTACGCACATTACGAGATCATCGAAATATTATAGATCAGCTTTACAAAGGTGGAATAATATTAAACGTGAAGTAAAAACTTAAAAGAATCGTAAAATCTATACATATATTAAAATTGAAGAAACATGCTTTCTGTACATTGAAAATTAAAAAATTAAAAAATTAAAAAAGCAGGGTGACCCAGAAATGTAATAAATTTTTTTTTTGGCTGACAGTCTTTTTTTTTCTGTGCGTTTGTGCACGCAAATCTCAGAAACGGCTTATTCGATTAAGATGCGGTTTTCATATATATATTGTGGTAAGTTTCACTTAACATTTAGTTTTATTTCATATCAATCGGTTTAGAAATAATAAAGTTATTTCAATTTAAAGAATCACGTCGGACATTCTTTTTTCTATTCTGTGTCTATCTTCTATCTTTTTTTTTCTGTTAGTAGCATTGACAGAAACTTTAAAGTTTTTCAATTCATGAAAGATATCCTCCAGTTATCCATGACGTTCATCTTGAAGGTAGACAAAGGATATACTTCAACCCTGAGAAAACCGTTTAGAAAACCCAAAACGAACCACACTGCTCGCTTTCTTTAATCTATGCGAAACAGACGCATTTGCTAAGTCACTCTTATGCAACGAAGTTCCACTGTATTATACCTATAATAAACATCAGTGTATTTTTAACCGCAGAAGATGTGGAACAGCTGTGGTAGGTGGTTTTAAAGATCACCTCATTGGTAGGGTTTATCCGGTGCATCAGAATAACTCCGAATGCTTTTACCTGCGCCTACTTCTAGACGTTGTTCAAGGGGCTACTTCTTTTGCCGAGCTCCGAAAGGTTGATAATATCTTACACCTAGCGGCTTGGCGGGCACGTCACTTACTGGATGGGGATCAACACTGGGATGATGCTTTGTTCGTAGCAGTTATTAGCGAAAGTCCTCAGCGATTGCGCCATTTGTTTTCAGTCATGCTGTTGTTCTGTGCACTTTATGATGCTTCACAGTTATGGCATAGGTATCAGAACAAATTAGCTGATAACTCTTCAGGCACGCAAAACTAAATGATGACAACGCAATTAGTGAGAGATTACGTGAAAGTCATTTGAATCGTTGTTTGTTGGCTATTCATGATATTGGGGGTAATCCTATTTCTCAATATAGCATGCCCGAGCCATCATTCGACGGTGAACGTATTAATAGAGATAACGCGATGGAAATCAACTATGATGCAGTAGATCTGGCCGAAATTTTACAAACTGATGTCTCGAGACTAACTGAAGAACAGCGTTTAATATTTGATTGGGTCGTCTCAGCGTTGACAGTGCTCTGGGAGAAATGCTATTTGTAGATGCTCCCGGTGGAACGGATAAGACATTTCTTACCACAGTGATTTTGGCGAAGGTACGAAGCCAAGGTAAAATTGCGCTTGTTGTCGCTTTTTCGGGCATAGCAGCCACTTTGTTTCCAAAAGGGAAACCTGCGCATACAATGTTCAAATTCCGATTGACTCAGACCGCACAGAAAGCCCTGTTTGTAATATTTCTAGAAACAGCGATAAAGCTAAGGTTATTACCCTTATTATATGGGATGAGTGCACAATGGCAAACCGAAAAGTAGTTGAAGCAGTAGACAGAACTTTGCGTGATTTCAAGCAAAATAGCCAACATGTGCAATTACTATGCTTTTTGTGGCGATTTTCGTCGACTCTCCCTGTAATACCACATGGAATAAGGGCTGATGAAGTTAGAGCCTGTCTAAAGAGTTCTCAACTGTGGCATTACATTATCCCTTTGCATTTGATATTAAATATGTGAGCTCAAATCGGAGGCAACGAAAATGCTCAAGAATTTTCAGATTTGCTACTTCAGATCGCTAACGGTGTGTATCTACAGGAACAAGGAAAAGTTGTTCTGTGTATGGAAACGCAAGGCAAATACCAACTTTAGAAAATTCCGTGCGAAGGAGCTATTTTGACTCCACGAAACGGCCAAATTCCGATCGACAGAGCAAAGCAATAAACGCTGAAATTTTGAGCTTTGTTCCGGGGGATAATGTAGGGTATATCTCCATTAACAGAGTTATGGAAGAAGAAGAATCTACCAGCTACCACAGAAAAAACCACAGCGTATAAAAAATATATGTTTTTTGAATAACTAATAGTCTTTCAAAACAGCCTCTGAAATATAGGAACTATTTCATACATGCTACGAAAATGTTAACAAAAATAATTTTTTTTTTCTAATAAACAAAAATAAACTGTCGAATCTTATAGACTATTAGTTGGCAAAGAATAAAATAATATATAATCTTGGACACAAGTCTCACTAAAACAAGCAGAGCATACCATAATAGCATGTTCCACACAATAGTAAATTTTGCATTTAGCGCAGATGTACCGCGTCTTACGGTTCTTCTTTGATGGTCAGTATGCACAACGCCCAATTGTACTATTGGCAGCTGTTACTGAGGATTCTGGACGTCAGAAACGTTTCAGAATACTTAGCTTTATCAGTCTTGGCAAAGAGGAATTGACAGCTCGTCATCTTAAAATCCTCCATCTCGCTGTCGTTTTGATCTTCATAGTCAGAATCCGAAATATCATCATCCAACAACAAACTTATTTGATGATCATACATCTTGTCGTAAATTAAGACCTAAAAATAATAAAAGATAATTTTGCTAAATAACACAATATGATATCACAATCAATAAAACAGAAATTAGTATATAAGACCAATATAGTAAAAAAAATGTACTTTATTGGTCTAACAGACCAACGCGCGGGTATAGGAAGGTTTAATAAACCGTCCGGCAGGACAAGTGACAAGAAAAATCAAATCATATATCAAAATCAAAGACAAAATAGACTTTTTCGTTCTTTCTTTCGCTTTGTTAGGTAACGATTGTTCTAGGAGTCACTTACGGAAACTGGTTAGTGCAGAGCAACGCAGAGTAAGTCGATGCTATGTGTGACTTAGTTTAGGCGTTACCTAACTAAGTCTATGCTTTGTAGAGTTTAGTGCAGACGGGCATTAATCATTATAGTTGCTAGGTAAGTAGGAATGTACTTAACCCATTAGAAGTCACAGTACGCAATTCGGTACATCCATATCTTTTGACATATGAGTGAGTTATAAAAAATTCAGCGAGGGTAGTTTGGTAATTATACTGCCGCTCAAATTAAAAACACAGTAACGTGTTTTTAGCGAACTGAGAAAAACGCCCTCAAAGTTTTAATTTTTATTTCTGCGATCACGGACTTTACCTACCTTTTTGCGATACATTGAAATATGAAAAAAACTGCGTAGTTTACCTATCTGCAATAAAGGTCTGCAATCTTATGATATTTATATTGCTAATTGTAAAGAGGTGACTATTCTTAGGAACACGATAATTGAATACTCGATTAAAAATGCATTAACACAGTAATTAGGCTACTTACTGTGTTTATTGCAAGGTTGTTTGTTTTTCTTATGGAGCAACTATCATTTTTTTCCTGTAATACTAGTCAGAAACACAGTAAACTTAAGATTTTATCAAGTAAAATTTATCAAAACAATAAAAATGAAATAAAATAAATAAATGTGACATTTGTGTGTGTGACAATGTGAATAAATATGTTCTTTAAATGAAATTTAGTCGCCGTACATTTTGTACATACAAAAGAAATAACAAAATAAAAAAAAAATGTTTATTGAAAAAAAATTTCACAATAATAAGAAAATTATTTTTAAAAAGTCAGCTACCCCAGTATCAAAACAGAATATTAAAATAAATTACACTTTTCAGCTTAGCTGTTAGCCATGAAATTAATCAAAACGATTTGTTTTTTCGGTGAGAATCACTTCCTGTCTGGGAGTCAATCCACATTAAATATTGGGTCACAATGCTATTAAAACAAAAAATTAAAAAATAAGCTAAACAATTCAAACTAAAAATATCTTCTAAATTATTTTAAATAACTTACCTACACTTTGAACTTGTTTAGCAAGATATTCTGCTTATTTTCAACTTATCACATTTTCTTATCTTATTAAGTAAGTTTATCAGTCTTACTTAGTCTTTTATATTATTTATTGACAAAAATTAATCAAATTAAGAATTATTGACGTAGATAATTATAATAAGAAAGTTAAACTATTACTGAACTTAGATGTATAACTATCACATTTATTATCTACGCACATTACGAGATCATCGAAATATTATAGATCAGCTTTACAAAGGTGGAATAATATTAAACGTGAAGTAAAAACTTAAAAGAATCGTAAAATCTATACATATATTAAAATTGAAGAAACATGCTTTCTGTACATTGAAAATTAAAAAATTAAAAAATTAAAAAAGCAGGGTGACCCAGAAATGTAATAAATTTTTTTTTTGGCTGACAGTCTTTTTTTTTCTGTGCGTTTGTGCACGCAAATCTCAGAAACGGCTTATTCGATTAAGATGCGGTTTTCATATATATATTGTGGTAAGTTTCACTTAACATTTAGTTTTATTTCATATCAATCGGTTTAGAAATAATAAAGTTATTTCAATTTAAAGAATCACGTCGGACATTCTTTTTTCTATTCTGTGTCTATCTTCTATCTTTTTTTTTCTGTTAGTAGCATTGACAGAAACTTTAAAGTTTTTCAATTCATGAAAGATATCCTCCAGTTATCCATGACGTTCATCTTGAAGGTAGACAAAGGATATACTTCAACCCTGAGAAAACCGTTTAGAAAACCCAAAACGAACCACACTGCTCGCTTTCTTTAATCTATGCGAAACAGACGCATTTGCTAAGTCACTCTTATGCAACGAAGTTCCACTGTATTATACCTATAATAAACATCAGTGTATTTTTAACCGCAGAAGATGTGGAACAGCTGTGGTAGGTGGTTTTAAAGATCACCTCATTGGTAGGGTTTATCCGGTGCATCAGAATAACTCCGAATGCTTTTACCTGCGCCTACTTCTAGACGTTGTTCAAGGGGCTACTTCTTTTGCCGAGCTCCGAAAGGTTGATAATATCTTACACCTAGCGGCTTGGCGGGCACGTCACTTACTGGATGGGGATCAACACTGGGATGATGCTTTGTTCGTAGCAGTTATTAGCGAAAGTCCTCAGCGATTGCGCCATTTGTTTTCAGTCATGCTGTTGTTCTGTGCACTTTATGATGCTTCACAGTTATGGCATAGGTATCAGAACAAATTAGCTGATAACTCTTCAGGCACGCAAAACTAAATGATGACAACGCAATTAGTGAGAGATTACGTGAAAGTCATTTGAATCGTTGTTTGTTGGCTATTCATGATATTGGGGGTAATCCTATTTCTCAATATAGCATGCCCGAGCCATCATTCGACGGTGAACGTATTAATAGAGATAACGCGATGGAAATCAACTATGATGCAGTAGATCTGGCCGAAATTTTACAAACTGATGTCTCGAGACTAACTGAAGAACAGCGTTTAATATTTGATTGGGTCGTCTCAGCGTTGACAGTGCTCTGGGAGAAATGCTATTTGTAGATGCTCCCGGTGGAACGGATAAGACATTTCTTACCACAGTGATTTTGGCGAAGGTACGAAGCCAAGGTAAAATTGCGCTTGTTGTCGCTTTTTCGGGCATAGCAGCCACTTTGTTTCCAAGAGGGAAACCTGCGCATACAATGTTCAAATTCCGATTGACTCAGACCGCACAGAAAGCCCTGTTTGTAATATTTCTAGAAACAGCGATAAAGCTAAGGTTATTACCCTTATTATATGGGATGAGTGCACAATGGCAAACCGAAAAGTAGTTGAAGCAGTAGACAGAACTTTGCGTGATTTCAAGCAAAATAGCCAACATGTGCAATTACTATGCTTTTTGTGGCGATTTTCGTCGACTCTCCCTGTAATACCACATGGAATAAGGGCTGATGAAGTTAGAGCCTGTCTAAAGAGTTCTCAACTGTGGCATTACATTATCCCTTTGCATTTGATATTAAATATGTGAGCTCAAATCGGAGGCAACGAAAATGCTCAAGAATTTTCAGATTTGCTACTTCAGATCGCTAACGGTGTGTATCTACAGGAACAAGGAAAAGTTGTTCTGTGTATGGAAACGCAAGGCAAATACCAACTTTAGAAAATTCCGTGCGAAGGAGCTATTTTGACTCCACGAAACGGCCAAATTCCGATCGACAGAGCAAAGCAATAAACGCTGAAATTTTGAGCTTTGTTCCGGGGGATAATGTAGGGTATATCTCCATTAACAGAGTTATGGAAGAAGAAGAATCTACCAGCTACCCAGTAGAATTTTTAGAATCCCTCAGTGCCCCTGGAGTACCAGCTCACAAAAAAAAATTAAAAGTTGGCGTACCCATAATGCTCCTTAGAAATTTAAGCCCGCCAAAACTTTGCAACGGTACCGGATTAAAAGTGACCAATTTACAACGAAATCTGATAGAAGCAGAGATTTCAACAGGGTGCGGAATAGGTAAGTGTTTTTATTCCTCGGATCCCTCTCATTCCAAACAATTTTCCATTTAGCTTTAAACGAGTCCAGTTTCCAGTGAGCCTATGTTTCGCAATGACAATCAATAAAACCCAAGGTCAAACGCTTAAAGTTTGGGTGTGGATCTAAGCATTAGCTGTTTTTGCACGGTCAGTTATATGTCGCTCTGTCACGTGTTAGCAATCCTAGCAGCTTGTATGCTTTCATCCCCGATGGCCATACGTCTAATATCGTGTAGAGAAGAATTACTGTAAAGCAGATTTTTTAGCTACCCAAAACGATGGTGTTTATGATCCAATATTAAACAAAAGTTATATCCCAAAAATGCTGCACCAAAGTCACTATTCCACGCGAACGAAGTCGCGGGCACAGCTAGTTATACATAAATTAGTAGAATAAAGTCAATCTCATCTGTTACAGATACCGGCAAGTCATACCAAAATTTGCGTTTGTTTTCAGGCATTAACCGCAAAAACTTTTCTATTATTGCAGTTTTTTTGAATTCAGGAATGCCCCGTGGCGTTATTTTGGATTCTGTCATTGGAAGTTGTTGTGACTTAATATCAAAAAATCCTTAACAAATTCCGTGTCCTCTTGATGGTTGTTTATGTAGTATTACGTAAATGCACCTCTCTGAGCTTTAACAGATGTTATGTCCTTCAAATAGCAACGAGGCTCAATATTACGGAGCCGCGCTTGGGAAGATAAATCTTTGTAATTATAGAAATCCGAAAATCTCATTTCTTTTGCAATAACTTTTCCCGAATTTGACAGTTTCACGGCGTCCACATAATTATCGAAATCGTATACTTTATTTTTCGCTGCAAAGACTGCTCCACCTGATGGTGGAAGCTGTCAGGCGACCCAAAGCTTTACTGTTTTCCTCCATTATCCTTAACAATTGCTACTGATATTAAAAAATAGTTACACACTTAACAACTTATTTCCTAAACAAAAAAAACAAACAAAAATATAATTGTTATGATCACACGACGAATGAAGATCAAGGTCTACAGCTGTCTCTTTTTGCATCCAAGCGTAGGAAGCGTTCTGTCTCAGTTTAGCTCAATAGGTATGTTCCTATTTCGCGAGGGCGCATTGTTAATTATTAGATTCTAACAAGTAATTATTATTGGCCCATCTAAGGTAAAAAGACAGAACACAGTAAGTAGTTATGTGTCCAGCTCTTACGCCCACGACGGTGAACGTGAGGTCCTAGACGCGAACGCTGCAGTTTTGTTCTTAGTTCTTAGTATTAACCAAATAGAAGTAAGGATGTTATTTTAAGATAAGTTTGCCCTGTTTCATGTCTCATAGAATTAAGTCAGTTACATCTAGCTCTGTGACCAAGTAGTACTAAGTTTAATTAACGTTATAATAAAATTATACTATTTCCATTTCTTTATTTTCTCGATGACAGTTCTAATTTGATATAATGCTCTCTAGCTCTATCCAATAGTTCCATCCCTATCAGTTTCTCCGACTCTGGTATTATATAACCTTGTACGTGTGTAAACGTCATATTTTTATAAAATAATGAATACATAATGTAAAAAAAACGCTCGCACAAGGTTACACAGGAGCTGTCATCGAGAAAATAAAGTAATGGAAATAGTATAGTGTCTTAAAAGTAAATTTTGTCTTTTTAAAAAGTCATAGCAAGTGCTCACGATCTTGACTGGCGCAGCCGGTAGGATCGCTGGTGATAAATCATCCGTTATTACGCGTTTTGTGAAAAATTTGCTGTGCGAAAGTTAATGAAAAGTGGAAAAGGTGAAAATCCCTTATTGAGAACAGGCTGTTCTCCCTGCACGTCGTGACGGCGATGCCCACGGTTCACGACCGAACCAAATAAATAAGTCAACCGAGGAAACAATAAATAAGTCAAGCGACTGGTTGGTGACTGAGCCTTTTTCACCATTCGTCGTATCGATCGTTCTGTTATCTTGAAATAAGGCTGCTCTCATTTTAACGTATATTTGTAATTAATATAAATTTTAATAATACTTCTTTAATTGATCACATTATCAATTAAATTGTTAGTTAAGTGTATTGATTTAATAATTTTACTTTTGACCAATCAAATTATCGCTTAATTGATAAGTTTTAGTTAAGGATATTTTATTGTGTGTCTTTAATTTTTGTGTTTGTGTGTACAATGATTATATTTTTAATTTTACAAATTTTATCTTAAAACGTTAAAAATGGAAGGACAAATAAGTGAGTGACATGCTAAAAATTATCCCTATTTACAGTGGAGATAAAAGGCAACTTAATTTATTTTTAGGAAAAAGTGAATATATTATTGTAAAGTTTATGGGAAGTGTACAGAATAGTTATGCATTCGAAGCAGTTACGAGCCGTTTAACCGGAGAAGCTGCCTCTCTTATTAGTGAACGAGAAGATATAACAACTTGGACAGAAATAAAAGATTTACTTAGTCAGCATTTTGGGGATCCGCGTAGTGAAGAATGTGTTTTAATATTTATTTATTTATCATTCACAATAGTAAAAACATTTAATCTAGCTTCACTTCCTTAAACCATTGCTGGTTTGCCTGGAAGTTGCAATTCCTCTTACAGCTAACTTAAGTCTAAGTTTTATTAACGACATAGTAAGTCACACAGTTTTACATAATCAGATTAATTTTCAATACATGTAATCAAATAAGTAATAAACAAATGATCTGATACTAACTTATCTATTTTTACTTAAAATTTTATATTATTCTATAGGTTTGATTAAATGACACACTTGCCAACTAATTATTAACTATCGTATTAAAACAGTACAATATAGGCAGACCAATTATTAAACAAAATGTTATAGGTATTATTTTACATAGGTATTTGATGTAACTGAACCCACTAGCGTAGGTATGTAACATACCGAACCATTCGATCGATCACAGTTATACGGAATCCAAATCTACTGTCCCCCGTCTCACTCACGCTCACCGCTTTAGCACGCACTACTCTTACTTGTCGCGTAATGTATAATAAAAAAATCAATTGAACTAGAAAATAGAATTAGAAAATTAAAAAATTAAGCTCAGTGAATCTTATTCCGATTTTTGTTTTCGCATTCAAGGTGTAAAATCAGTTTTATTTTCTAAAATAAATTTAATCGAGGATATTCACATGTGAAAAAGTAAAATTACGATATATAATCATAAGGCCCTTAATGTCTTTCTTTATCATTTGACCGAAAATTTAGTGCGCGTCGTAAAACTAAAGGCGCCAACTACCCTAGAACAGCCCTTAGTATAGTTTTAGAAGAAGTAGATTTTTATGATTGTTTCCATATGAAACAAAAAGCCTAAAACAGTAATCACTCGAACCCTAAACCACAAAATACTACGAATAATATTAACCAGCAGATTACTCCGTCAAATAAAAAATTCGGATTTTTAAATAATAATTCAGGCTTTAGATTTGGCCACACCTTTCACCCATCACCTTTTAATAATGCCTGTAACAATAAACCTTATAATAATAATACTGGCTTCCGACTTGAAATTAATAATAATGGATTTAAATTTGGAAATAATTAACCCTATCACACAAATCAAATGCCTAGGTTTAAATTCGGGATTCCCCCAAATCAACAGTTTAATCAGTTTCATCAACGACCACAAATAGGTTTCCGACCACAATTTGGTTATAGACCACAAGGCCTTCAGCCACAACAAAATTTGACCCCTCAGCAATTCATGCAACTTCACCAAAATAAACCCTCAAATAATGCTCAAGCACGGCTCTCTAACGACGTTTAAACCCCAACAAGGATTTTCTTTAAACGAACTAGGCCTTCATGAAAACAACTACTGCCCAGAATTTTATTAAGATTCTAGTTATGCCAATTATTATTATGACTATTACGAAGATCCGACAATTCAGAACCCTTCGCAATATGACATGACTATGGCTGCCAATGAACAGCCAGAAATGTTAGACACGCAAGACTCAAAATCCACGGAGAAAAATTTTCAAATACAAGCCTCGCTAGAGAAAGCGAAAAAATAGAACTGAATTGTGACTTTAATACGTTACGTTTACCTTATATTCACATACCAGAAATTGATGCAAAGTTTATGATTGATACAGGTAGCACTAGATCGTTTATCGGTCCGAAAAAAGCTTTTCAATATTTTATGCAATATATGTTTCACGAACCTTTTGAGGTAATTAGTACGCATGCCTCAAGTAAACTCAATTAATAGATGCAGAAAGAGCACAGCGTGCAGTGCTGAAAGTTTTACTTAGGCTACCTTATCGACATCCTACATTACAGGTTTATGAAAAATCACAGACACTCAGCGTGAGAAAATTATTCATATACCAATGCTTAAGACGCTTTCATAAATGTTCTCCAACAAACTATCTTGTTACTACAAATAGCGCGAGAAGGAACAATATTGACAAATATTTAGACCCGAAAATAAATAGCGTTTTTGCGAAAAGATACTATTACCACATAGCACCCGTATTATATAATCAGTTCAATAGAATCTTCAAAAGTAAAATATACCAATCAACAAATTAAATCCAAAATAATTCACTGGATGAAACCCCTTGACTACAACGACACTGAAGCTCTGTTAGCAAAATAAATAGTACCAGAGTTATGTATATTTATTTATTCATTTTTTTCATTAATAACCTGTTTCTTCACGTACATATACACTTACACACACACACACAAACACACACACACACATACATACACACACAGTGAGACATATTTTCCTTCTGTGTATTCGCAGACCAAAATATAATAATTATATTAACCTAAAATTATCGAATCTATATATTTCCATGTAAATTTCTTTTAATCTCTCATATCTGTGTTACTGAGCTGTATTAGTGTGTAGTCCATTTTTGTAACATTCACCAAACCCCTAGTCGTGTCATGTAAATTTAGAAACTAGCTTCTGTACCACAGGTCTTCCTATTTCAGAAGCTAGTGATACCTTGACTTAAGTACCAAAGTGTTTGTTGCAATAAAGATTTATTATTATTATTATTATTAAACATGACCAGGTTATCGAAATTCCCCTATTCCCTACGTTTAAAAGTTCCGAAATACACGCTAGACTCACGCTATGATGGATTAATAGGAAATGGTCTTTTGAAACAAATAGAGGTGGTTATAGATTAAAAAAAACGAAAATTAGTAACAAAAACAACCACGATACCAGTAATTCATAATAATTTAGACTCTAAATTTAAGCTTCCACCTCACTGTGAAACACGATTAAAATTACCCATAGATACATATCAAGGAGATGCCATATTAAATTACAACGAATTTTGTAACGGCGTACGTATGCCAGACGCCATAGTAATTTGCGAAAATGGATATGCTTATACTGTCATTCAGAATACTACAAATAAAGAAATGACCTTAACTGTGACTAGCCCATTTAAGACAATAAAATACGAAACGACTGACTGTGAATTAAACATGACGACTGACATACAACAAAATAGTACAGATATTAATAAGTTACTGACTGATAATTTATCTAAATTAAGATTAGACCACATGAACGAAGAAAACTTTAAATTTATGCACAGACATATTTTATAGTGAAAACATACCCCTATCTTTTACCAATGAAGTGAAACATTATATTAGAACCAAAAATGAAGAACCTATTTACATTAGACCTTTCAGACAAAGCCCCATGATAACAGAAGAAATAAAAAATCAGGTTAACAAACTTTTCAAAGACAATGTGATACAAGAATCTTTTTCACCCTGGAGTGCCCCAGTTCACCTTGTACCCAAGAAGCCTCGTGCTTCCGGTGAAATGAAATATCGTCTGGTTATTGACTATAGACGTTTGAAAGACAACTATTGACGACAAGTATCCACTTCCGAACATAAATGACTTATTTGACAAATTAGGTAAAAGTACTTACTTTGCAACGCTCGATCTCGCGAGCGGCTACCATCAAATAGAAGTAAATGAAACCGACAGGCCTAAAACCGCATTTAGCACACAATTTGGATACTATGAATTTTTGAGAATGCCGTTTGGACTTAAGACCGCTCCAGCCACTTTTCAAAGGACGATGGATAATGTTCTGCATGGACTACAAGGTATACACGCCCTGATCTATTTAGATGACATTTAAATATTTTCATCCTGCTTACAGGAACACCTCCAAAAACTGAAAGCTATTTTTGACAGACTTAGAACGAAAAATTTAAAAATACAACTTGACAAATCTGAATTTCTTCGCACTGAAGTATTGTATCTCGGATATACTATAACTAAAGACGGACTGTAACCTAACAATGACAAAATTACAGGTATTCTGAACTACCCCATCCCTAAAACTACTACAGAAATAAACAGTTTCTTAGGACTGGTCGGATATTACCGAAAATTCATTAAAGATTTGCCAAAATAACTCAACCCCTTACAAATTGCCTAAAAAAACGAAATAAAATTATAATTGACGAATCACATATATATTCTTTCGAAAAATGCAAAGAACTATTAACAAATGCACCGTTGTTACAATACCCTGACCCTGAAAAATCTTACATTCTTACTACAGATGCTTCTAATGTGGCCCTAGGTGCCGTCTTATCCCAGGGGCCCGTAGGTAACGATAAGCCCGTAGCATACGCAAGCCGCACCTCAGTGACACCGAATCTAGATATAGCACTATAGAAAAAGAGTTGCTCGCTATTGTTTGGGCCGTAAAGCATTTCTGCCACTATTTGTATGGCCGAAAGTTTTTCATATACAGATCATCGACCACTAGCCTGGCTTTATTCACTAAAATAACCAAACTCTAAATTAACTCGCTGGCGTTTAAGATTACAGGAATAGGGCTTTGAGATCATGTACAAAAAAGGAAAACAAAATTCAAATGCGGACGCTCTTTCACGTATTAAAATTAATGCTTTAGGATCGGACGACGACACGTTATCCATAAAAGTAAACATTGACTAAGAACAAGAGATCCAACAGTATGTAAGTGAAATAACTGACGAGATAGAAAAACTTGCACGACAACGACCATCTAAAGATACTTCCGAGACTGTTTCCATATCAGACGTTGACAAAACTATACCTGCATCATCAAACTCTGACATTTTAACTGAAATATATCAACCTGACAACCCTAATGACTTTGTACCATCGACCAATGATCAACCGGTAAATCCAACCCTCTTAACCCGTTCACTGCGACCAACAAAGGGTTAAGTAAACCAGTCCATAAATTATGCGGTCACGGATTGCTAGGTAAACTTAAAATATTAAAAACATGATTATCCGCTAATCTCCGAACGTTTTGATATCTACGCATAAGTAGGTCATGAGCGATTTCATAATTGTTATCGACAAGTTGTAAATGTTGGACCAAACCTCTAGTCTCCCCTGTGAGGCTAGCCAACAAATAGGCTTGTTTCTGGGCCGGAGTCAATCTCGCTGTGAGTGGACCAAACTATCAAAAAAATTACTAAAAGCTACCCAATGTCCTAAATCACCATTAAAATGAAGCAAATCTAATTTCGATAACCTACCTATTAACTCAGGCGAAGTACCTAAATCCAGTTTTGGCCGAGTCTCACACTGAGAAGACAAGTTTAAAATTCCTACAGCTTGCCGGATCTGGTCTGCCAAATCATCCGCCTGATCAATATCCGAATTTTCCCTTTCCATCACCTCTGGTTCCGCACTCATTTCAAGTACGGCCTGATATGCATCATACAATTCCGCCATTTTACTATGTAAAGATTCATATCGCGATAATAAAGCTTGAACCCGATCTTTTCGCGAAACATTCAAAACGGCCGAACTCAACCACCGCAGAACTGCAGAATTCGTGCCGTACTAGCCATCATTAACCAATTAACGACGAAAAAAATAAACCAAATTTTAAAGCAAAATTATTTTAAACTAAAAGTTTAAACCAAACACAATTCAAAACCATAGTGTAGAAGCTTGTACCATGCAGGAGAGAAATCAGACACGAATGAACTGTTGGGGTGAACTGAAATTGGGGTGTAAGGGGGAGTCGCCTACCATCAAGACTCTCCAAATGCCAACCTCACCTGCCCGTGGTGCACCCTGCCGGGCAGCGGACGAGGCTCTGGCGACCGATGAATGGCGGGATAACCATTTTGCAGGTGGTAGGTTTCGACCGCGGCTTGCAACCACCCCAAAGCCATGCCGCCAAGTGACCTAGTCACGTTCCGGCATGATGTCTTGAGTAGCCATTGGAGGAGAATAGGTCTGAGTAATTGCGCAGCGTATGAGAGCCGTTTGAACTCGATGGGTTATGATACACCAGGTGGCTCATTCTTGAGGGCAGCGGGGTCCAAAGAAATGGTGCACCGCTGGCCGACCCCAGGTTGTAGGGGGCCCAACTAGCATTCTAGCCATTCGCGAAAGGCTGCCCCACCGCCTGTGTAAAATCCCGGGATTGCTCCATAGTGCCGGTTGGCGACCGGATGGAGAGGGCCCGATGGCGATTCCCGGGGGGTTTTGGGCGTCCCCGCGGTCTCCATGTGAGTCCCCCACCAGTGGGTCTGACCACTCGAGTTGCTTGGTTCCAAACGTTGCGCTTCACTCAACTTCTATTCCTCTCCCCTATTCACCCTATTCAAGTAATGGAAAATTCAAAAAAGAAAAATAAGTGCCGACAGCGGATACACTCCCTCTCCCTAAAAGTACACTTCTCTAAGATCCGAGGAGTGCACTCAAATCTCCACGATGTCCACCACCACCTTGAGACAGAGAGGCCGCACTTATTCTTTCTGACAGAGACGCAGATCATTGATCGTTCGGATCTGGCATACCTGCATTACCCAGGGTTAGCGACGCAACATGAAACGGATTCGGCATAATAGGGACATAGTCATATAATAGTTTTGTAAATAACGCTAGTCCACGCCCTCACTACTTGCGCCCACACTCGAACACCGGGTCGTTCAAATTGTTAGTAAGTCATATGATTCAATGGTAATATTTGCTTGTCAGCGCTATCGCTACTTGCGCCCATCCTCGGATGGGTGGTTATTTTCGAGTGTGACGTAAGTAAGTACTAATAAGATTCTTATAGGAAATTATGATGTTATAGGAACCTAGGTATAGGTATATTTTGAATGCTATTTTGATAACATTGATTTATGGTTGAATTGATGATATTTGTGTTAAATAAAGTTCTTAGAGATTTCATTGGTAGATAAGCGTAATATGAGAAGCTTTGTGTATGTCTATGTCTATGTCTAATAATTGTGGTAATTTTATGGTTATTTCGTATCAGATTAGGTAGATAATGGTAGATTTAACGTTATTGTATATAGGTTCATGTAATAAAGTACTCATTTGAAGTAATAAATGACGTAATATGGTTAGATATTTTCTCGTTGAATAACTACGTAATTATATGGTTTATTGTAATGGTTTATTGATAATAATGTGTAAATTGCTTTCTTTTATTGAAACGTAATAGTTATTTTCATGGTGTTTACGTATTTGAAGAGAATAACGAGAAAACCTTTGTTGTTGTATATGTTCCTGATTGGTAGTTATATCTTGTCTGATTATGTTAAAAACTAATTGTTATTAGAATGTTTGCATATTTTAATAATGTAAAATGATAAAATTATGTTTGTAACCGTTTCGCCTTAGGTACAATGTTAGGCTAAGTAAGTAGTCTGCCGGCGCAAACGGTGTTTTGAGATTGTCTTTGTTCTAGAAAGTTTTTTGTATTTAATTTTATCAAATCGATATTTATGTAAACATATAGGAATCGTTTCGCTCTATTATTTGAATATAATATTGTAATAGTTTTGATGAATAGTTTGAAAGATAATTCGATGTAAAGTTTAGAATCCAAGTAAAACTTAAGTGTAATTAGGTGCAAATTGCACAAACGCGCCAGCCAATCAGAGCGCTGGAATTATTTAGGGCGAAATTTGTATAAAAGGCGCACGCCGAGCTATGGAAGAAACAGTTCGGTGCCCACAAGCAAGTGAAGAACAACTAATAAGAAGAAAAAAACAGTTCGGTGCCTGCAGCGAAGAAAACAACAACTAATAAGAAGAAAGAAAAAGTCTAATAAGAAGAAAAGTTCAGAAGATTCCAGCTAGAAGAATGAAAGTGCTGTTCGGTGAATCCGGAGGCCAGTGAAGACCCAAGAAGACGTAAGCGCTGTTCGGTGTATCCGGAGGCCAGTGAAGAGGTCTGAAGAAAGAACCTGAACTACAGGAACAATTGCGGTTCACAGGGTTATTTATACTTAAGGTTTATTTGTAACCGCAATAAACGTTCACACTTTGAAGACGTGTTGTTTTCACTGCGCTCCAACCTGCACTCGACCAAGTCGGGTGTCACTCCGTGGTTCGTCAGGTCGTGGTGTCTTCGGGGCTTCGAAGGGTACATACGGGGGCATCTTCCCAGCCGGCACAAAACCCGAAACACCCAGGCTACATCCTGGAGACCAAATTTTACCCCAATGCGGGCGTGTGCGTGTATGTCAGAGACGAGATCTGTTGTCGGCGTCTCCGATACTTGGAAGTTCCGGATTTTTATGTTTTATGGGTCTATGTAGATACAGGCCTGGACCGAATTGTATACGCCAGTATTTACCGATCACAAACGGTAGCTCAGGAGACAACTCGACTTATTGAATATGTCAGTGATACTGCAGATAAGGTCCAACGACGCTACCCCTCTGCGCAGTTGGTGTTCCTTGGGGACTTTAATACCCACAATGGAGAGTGGCTGTACCCGTTCAAGGACACCGGCCACGCTGGCAGAGAAACCTATCGGTTCGCAGTAACTCATGGTCTCTCCCAGCTCATCCACGAACCTACGCGCATTCCTGATGTTGTTCACCATACTGCTTATTGCTTGGACATTCTGCTGACAACCGATCCAGATAGATACTCGGTGTCCGTATCTCCGCCATTAGGGACATCCGACCACTGTCTGGTGAAATCTGTGTCGCAATACTCGCCAACCGATACCAGCCCAAAAGGCAAAAGGCGAGTATGGCGGTACAAGTCAGCAGATTGGTCACTTTTTCACCTCTTATCCTTGGCGGCAAGCTTGCTTTACTTCTGATGATCCATCATGCTGTGCTGATGCTGTCTCCAGTGTGATATGTCAAGGTATGGAATACTTTATACCGTTCTCTGATGTATCCCTGGCGTCCAAAGCCCGCCCATGGTTTAATGCTGATTGCCTCCTAGCTGAAAAGCGTAAGCATGCAGCATACCAAGCCTGGACTAGCGCTCGCAGAAGCATAGCTATGGATCTCCCAGCTAAGAAGCAGGCGTACAATGCTGCTGCCAAGTCCTGCAAAAAGGTGATCAGAAGCGCTCGTATCGACCACATTGGCCGTATCGAAGACAAGTTAGCATCCTATCCCACGGGGAGTAAAGCTTTCTGGTCCCTTGCCAAGTCGGTTGAGATGAACTTCTGTCGCCCATCACTGCCACCACTGCAAAGGCCTGACGGGTCTTTGGCCCACAGCGCAAAACAGAAGGCAGACTTGTTCGCAAATCTTTTCGCGGAATGTTCGCGTCTAGATTCCAAAGGTAAAAGCCCACCCACGTTACCTCCATTCGGCCCCAAGATGGAGGCCGTCCAAATTCACCAGAAACAGGTACTCAAATGCTTACAAAATCTAGACGTGAATAAGGCCAGTGGTCCGGATGGCATTCCCGCAGTGGTTTTAAAGCACTGTGCAGCCGAGTTGTCTCCTGTTTTGACACGCCTATATCGACTCTCTCTAAGGACTGGAAAAGCCAAAATCATGGAAGTTTGCAAACATACAGCCCGTACCAAAAAAGGGCAGTCGAGCCGACCCAGTCAACTATAGATCTATTGCAATCACTTCCATAATTTGCAAAATTATGGAACGTGTATTGAACCATCGTCTCCTGACGTACCTAGAGACCAATGAGCTCCTCAGTGACAACCAATATGGTTTCCGCGGAGGACGCTCAACAGGAGACCTTCTAGTGTACGTCACGCATCTATGGAGCATGGCCTTGGAAGGGCATGGAGGGGCAATAGCCGTATCCTTGGATATCTCCAAGGCCTTTGACCGAGTATGGCACGAAGCCCTTTTGAGCAAGCTTCCTGCATATGGCATACCATCTGGACTCTGCGACTGGATTTCTGATTTCCTGAGGGAACGGTCAATTCGAGTTGTCGTCGATGGCTTCTCATCGGACCTAATGGCGATCAACGCCGGCGTACCTCAGGGATCTGTTCTCTCTGCAACATTATTCCTGCTGCACATTAATGACCTTCTTTTATTGGAAGGCATTATTGGTTACGCCGATGACAGCACTGTTGTAGAGAGATATGTGTCCAATGCGCGAGCGAGTCCAAACCAGATCCAATTTCAGAGAGAGTCAATGATCGAACGGGTTGATATGACACTATGTAGGGTTTCCGATTGGGGTGAAGCCAACCTTGTCAAGTTCAACCCTTCCAAAACCCAGGCGTGTGTCTTCTCCGGTAAAAAGAGCACATTCAACTTGACGCCCACTTTCCAAAATGTATCTGTACCGATCACAAACCAACTAGGGCTTCTAGGCATGACCATCACGTCGAAACTTAATTTCGGTCACCAGATTGAAACCATGGCACAGTCAGCTTCCAAAAAATTGGGAGTCATCGCAAAGGTCCGGCGGTACTTCAACTCTGAACAGCTGCTCAACCTGTACATATCCCAGGTTCGATCTTGTATGGAGTACTGCAGCCATCTTTGGCATGATTCCGCAAAATACCATCTTGAAGCGTTGGATTCTGTCGACCGAAGGGCCCGTAGACTCATAAGTGACGACAAACTTACTTCTTCGAGACTGAAAAGTCTCGAGCATCGTCGAAAAGTTGCTAGTCTATCGGTTTTTTACAGATTGCACTTTGGAGAGTGTGCGAATGCTCTTTTTCAGTTGATCGAACCTTCCCCCTTTCTCCACCGGTCAACCAGACGCAGACAGAAGTTTCACCCGTTTGTGGTTAGCGTGCCGATGAGCCGAACTAAACGGTTCGATAGCTCATTTTTGGTTCGTGTTGCCAAAGAGTAGAACGATTTGCCTGCGTCTGTTTTTCCTGACAAATATAACCCTGGAGCTTTCAAGTGTAGAGTGAATAGGTACCTCTTAGACAGGCGTGTATGATCCTCGTCTTCATCGTCACTTTCCATCAGGTGAGATGGAAGACAAACACCTGCTAATTATTAATAATAAAAAATTAAAAAAACTGTAGAAAATCAAAATCAAAATCATTTTTATTGTCAAGATTGTCTGCTTATATAGCATGGTTGGACAAGGACAACAAATAACATGACATCTGTCTCGCTCCAACACCCACGTAAATACGGTCCGTGCTTCAGCGTAGCGATGATCATCGGAGGGGGCACACAGCGCTCCATACAGACACGAGTATAAATATGCCGGAGCGCGCGCGCACCGCGCCGATTCTCGCTCCGATCGCCACCCGGTACGGACGTGCAAGACCCCGTTCTCCGTTGATCGGTCCCTTCCCGATATTCCGTGGCGCTCAGTCTACTGACGTCACAGTTTAGCGTGTTGGTTCCGTGCTACGGTTTTCAAAATTTTTCTACTCCCTCTGAGTGCTATCGAAGTGCGATTTTTCTTTGCGACTAAGCCCCTTAGTCTTCAAAGTGCTGTGCTAAGTTGTGTTGTGCTTGTGCTGAGTGCAGTGTTGTGCCCAGCGTAAGTAGTGTGGTTTCAGTACAAAGGGTACTTAACGGTGACAACGAATTTGTACTGATCCAGTCCTTTTTATTTTATCTACTATTTCCTTCTACTATTTTATATTTTCTCTTCTATTTTTATATTTATTTTTATCATATTTGTGTCTCTTCGTGAACATTTGTCCTTTTTTGTCGGTAAAGGTTGACCCTAACGCGGTCAACTCTTTACCTGCGCACCCTTTTTTAGGTTTCTAGGTAGCGGCCTTCGGCGAACAACGGTTTGTTTTAAGTTATTTTCCACAGCCCCCCTACCACTGGTAGGGAGGTTAGCCGCTAGGGTTCGCTAGGTTTATTTTAGGGAACTCTAGGCATATTTTATATACTTATTTATTCATACTATTCCCTCCCTCATGGATTCGCAAAACATTATTAACTTCGCGAAAGCGTTCGCGCAGGCGCTCGCTGCGTCCGGCATCCCCATTCCAGACGAGGTCTTCACGCAGGCCTTATTAGCAATTAACGCGACCCCGGCCCCTCAGGCCAACAACTCTCAGACCCATCAGGTCTTTACCAGCTCTCCCGCGTCTCCCGTTCCGTCTGATATGGAATGCGCGTCGGTCACGTCATCTGGCGCGTCGTGGCGTAAGCGTACCGCTCCCGGGAGCGACTCCGATTCCGATTCCGCGTCCGAACCGTCGTCGGGCGCCGCTACTTTAACCGGCTCTCCTGAGCCCCCATTCACATTGGTCTCTAAACGCTCCAAGAAGCGCTCAAAGAAAATCGCGGTGTCTTCAACACCCGAAACCACCCCGGTGCCTTCAGCACCGGTCCCCGCGCCGCTTATGTCACGCGAAGTGACCGCGTCTCCGTCAAAGCCAGCGACGCGCTGCGCTCCCGTCCCACCGAAACCTCAGCTCCCTCCGCCCATCTTCCTCCGCGAGAAAGCGCGCTGGACCGCGGTTTCTTCTTGTGCAAAGAGCACAAAATCAATTATCTCAAAGCAAAGAATGCAGGCGATACTATAAAAATCCAAGTCGCGACTATCGACGACTTCCGCGCGATCACTCGTTTACTCTCGCTTAAACAAATCGCGTACCACACTTACGCTCTCCTGGAGGAGCGTAAGATCCGCGCAGTATTACGTTTTTTTAGTTATCTTGTCTAATACTCCCAAATCGAGGGAGATCTTCAGAGAGGCTCGCACAATCTGCGGACTCTCGAATATATCCGTCGAGCGTCCCAACCCCCGTGGTCACCCTGGGCAGTGCCACCGCTGCCAGCTCTACGGCCACGCAGCGGCTAACTGCTCAGCTCCTCCCAGGTGCGTCAAGTGCCTGGACCCTCACATAACAAAGGAGTGCACTCGCACTCCCGAATCCACTTCCCCCCTGCCTGTGTGCTGTGTGACCAGTCTGGCCACACAGCTAACTACAGGGCTTGCCCGCGCGCTCCGCGCTCCTCAGCCAAGAGGGCCGCGCCTAAACCGGCGCCGCCGCTCACTCCCGCTAACTTCCCGCCGCTGCGCAACCGAGGTCCCCCGGAAGCAAAGCCCGTTCAGCCGATGCCTACTCCGGCTCTGTCCTGGAGGCAGCGTCCGGCCGTTCCGCCAGCACCTTCCCGTCCTATCTCAGCTCCCGTAGCTCCCGTAGGGCCGCGTCCTCTTCCGTCATCTTCACCTCAGTCATCGTTGGCTGAGGACATGAAGACCGTGTTCGACGTCATTCAAATCGTCGACATTACGGAAATTTCCGTTCTCGCACGCAAAGTGCGAGCCGCCCGCTCTCCTCAAGAGCGTTTACTTGCGTTAGCCGAGCGTCACTCGCTTCTAAGTTCGTTATAAATTTTATTTTTATTTATTTATTTGTTTATTTTTTGTATAAATTCGTAAATAAGCAAATATAATCTAGACCCGCAAATCCCGCGTCTGGTCGTTTCAAACCCAAGGGCTTATCCCCAGTTTCTCTTAACGCTCGTAGTCTCAACACTAACCTTCCTGAGCTCAAACTGTTCCTTCAGAACAACGAGCCAGACTTATTGCTTCTTCAAGAGACGTGGCTCACTCCAAACCGCACCAGGGGATTCGCTGTTCCCAATTACGTGTTCATTCGTAACGATAGGCCCGACGGTTACGGCGGCACAGCTATTTATTACAAAAGAAGATTCCATTGCTGTCCTCTCCCTACCCCTCCTCTCCTCAACATGGAAGCCACTGTGTGTAGATTGGCTATGACTGGTCATCCGACTATCACCATAGCTTCAATCTACATACCTAGTGGCACCAGACCAATCCGTAGCGACTTTGAGGCCATTCTCGCCCTCGGCCATTCAGTCATTATGTTCGGAGACTTTAACTCCAAACATACTGACTGGACATGCCTATCAACCAACACCAGCGGTATCGCTCTCCTCGACATCATAAACTCACTTGACTTAGATGTCATCTCTCCCATCATTCCCACTCACTATCCCGACAACCCGAACCACTCTCCTGATATCCTCGATTTTGCAAAAGTCAAGCGAATCAACCTCGACCTAAGGTCTATCGAACCGCTCGATGACCTAGGATCTGACCACCGCCCCGTCTCCCTCGTGCTAGGACCGCCTAACGATAGCGTCACCTCTCCTAAGACCTTCACCAATTGGAAAGGCTTCAAAAATACGTTAATTTCAGCCTTAGAGGCCCCGAACTCTCCGCTCGCGATCTCGCCCGATCAAATAGATAGTCCGGATAAAATAATAATAATAATAATAATAATAAATCTTTATTGCAACAAACACTTTGGTACTTAAGTCAAGGTATCACTAGCTTCTGAAATAGGAAGACCTGTGGTACAGAAGCTAGTTTCTAAATTTACATGACACGACTAGGGATTTGGTGAATGTTATAAAAAATAGAATTATATTATATATATATTAAATAGAAAATAGATTCATAAGTCAATTCTCTCACTGATGCTATCAACTCAGCCATCAGTGTTAACGAAAAGGTTGCTAAGCAAGGTATACCCACGCTTCCCTTAGCCGTTAGCAATCTTATTAAAGCCAAGAACGCGGCTCTCCGGAGAGCCAAGAAATATCCCACGCCCGCCTATAGATTAGCTGCGAATCAGCTACAACGTAAAGTTAGGTCTTGCCTCGCAGAACTCCGAGACGCTCAGATAAACTATCTCATGGCGAATATCTCTCCGTCCCACCAAGCGTACTATAGCATGGCCCGAGCCTTACGAGTAGACACTGCCTCTCACGTTCCTCCTCTCACTCGTCCCGATGGCACTACTGCATTCGAAGTCGAAGAGAAAGCCGAATGCTTCGCTGACAGCATTGCCGCACAATGCTCGCCCAGCACGCAACCTGCTGATCCCTCACACATCCAGGCGGTGGAGGAAGAAGTCCTTCGCAGAGACTCTCTCCCCATCACCGCCGACCCCGTCACAGTCTCTAATGATGAAATCTCGCTTCTCATTAGAAATCAAAAGTCCAAAAAGGCTCCGGGTGCGGATGGAATTTCCAACCACGCACTTAAGCACCTGCCTCAACAGGTGCTTACCTTGTTAGCTATCATTTTCAATGCCTGCTTCGACCATAGCTACTTTCCAAAGGCTTGGAAAGAAGCGACAGTCATAGGCATTCCCAAGCCGGGTAAACCTCTGAATATCCCGGCTAATCACAGATC
Source organism: Marasmarcha lunaedactyla (assembly GCA_923062675.1). Classification (NCBI taxonomy): domain Eukaryota; kingdom Metazoa; phylum Arthropoda; class Insecta; order Lepidoptera; family Pterophoridae; genus Marasmarcha; species Marasmarcha lunaedactyla. The sequence continues at coordinate 24,271,870 of OV281346.1, forward strand.
CATCAGCCTCCTCAAGGCAATGTCTAAACTTCTCGAGAGAGTCATTCTCTCTCGAATGCGGAACCATCTGTTTCCAACGGATGGCGATCCTCTTATTATTCCCCATCAATTCGGCTTTCGCGCTAAGCACTCCTGCCCTCAGCAAGTCCATCGAATCGTCGAGTACATACTTGACGGTTTCTATCCGCGTCGTTATAAAACAGTCGCGGTTTTCTTTGACGTAGCCAAGGCTTTCGACAAAGTCTGGCACAGCGGTCTCGTTTATAAACTCTACAAAATAGGCTTACCGGATCGCCTAGTCAGGTTAATAGCGTCGTTTCTCAAAGACCGTACGTTTCGATTTAAACATGAAGGCATGCTTTCCGCGCCACGTCCCATAAAGGCTGGAGTCCCTCAAGGCTCAGTCCTCGCCCGCTGTTGTACACCGTGTACACCAACGACATTCCCATCCCGCCGAAAGGCGTCGAACTCGCCCTCTTTGCCGACGACACCGCACTCTATACCAAAGGCCACAGTGTTCCGCACCTTGTAACCAGACTCCAAAAGGCCGTAAACGCCCTTGGTGTATGGTTTCAAAAATGGCGCATCGATGTGAACCCTGAAAAGAGTTCTGCGATGCGCTTCGACCACAAACGCCGTCGTCCCGCTGGCGATCCCCATGTTCGAATGTTAGGCATTCCCATCCCCTGGAAGTGCAGTACTAAATACTTAGGCGTCACATTAGATCCAACGCTTTCTTTCAAGCCACACGTCGAAAGAGTTTCGAAACTCGCCCGTCACTACTTAGGCCGCCTAAATAGCATGTTAGATAGAAAAAGCAAAATGTCTTTCAGAAATAAACGTACACTTTACAAGGTCTACGTTAGACCCGTCATGACATATGCCTCGCCAATCTTTGCCCACGCCAAACCCTCCCTCCTACACAAACTGCAGGTAGTTCAAAACCTCTTTTGCCGCAGGGCCACAAACGCACCGTGGTACGTGCGTAACGCGGACTTGCATAGAGATCTTGAACTGCCTACAGTACAACAACACCTCAAAACACTCTCTGAAGCGTTCTTCAAACGCTCCGAAACCCATCCCAATCCTCTAGTTCGTGATTCAGTCTCATATACTACTCCTGTCTTAGATTCGAAGTTCAAAGTCGCTAGGCCTAGGAATGCGCAAGCGTACTCTTCCACCAGACTGTCAGCGGATCTCGAAGCCTTTCTGGCCGCAAATTCTAATTCTAACGTAAATCCTAATTCTAACGTAAATCTTAATTCTAACGTAAATGCGAATTAATTCAATTTTATTTTGCAATTTTTAATTTTTTTTAATTATTTACTTTTCTATGTATTCACCTTCAGTGCTTTGAGCACCTTCAGTACTATGTAATCCCAGCGGGTGACCCCTTCTGGGCGCCGCTAGCGCGGCCTCTTTCTCCAATTGGCCGTCGCTCAGATGAAGGCTGAGTGGCAAAAAAATGCACGAGCCGACAGTGGGTTTTTTTTAGCGGGTAGTGCTCATTAGGAGCTAGTCCCGGATGCCTTGTAACGCGCGCGAGAGGCATGCGGAAATGCATTTTTTGCCTCCTGCCCAAACGGGGAACAAAAAAAAAAAACGCACCGAGCCAGTATGCCGCGCGCCATTGCGCGAGCACGTCGTGTTGATGATCCATATGACTCCCATATCACTCCCTCCTCAAGAGAAGCGTACGGTTTTCTTCACTATTCTTCCGCTTCTCGTGAAGACATGTGTGCACGTCGCTAATTCCTTGTAGATGAATGGTTTGTCAGCTGATTGCGACCGGTGCGGAGCTGGCGTGAGTGACATCATCGTGCGAGTAAGTTGGCGTACAAGTTCGGCGTCGTCGATTTTCGAATTTTGAGGCTCGAAGAAATCTGATAGTACGCGTAGTGTGGTACCATACGTCATTAGAGCTGGGCTGAAGTTGTTATCTTGTCGTACAGCCAAATCTCACTATCCATGATTCGTATAGTACTTTCGCTACGACTTCGGCTGTGAAGTCACGGACTGGAATCGCCTCGGGCCATCTAGTACACCGGTCAGTTATAGTTACACAGTAGCGGTAGTCATTAGATAGGCGCAGTGGACCCACGATGTCTATGTGAATATGCTCGAAACGTTGTGATGGCGGGAATTGTACTAACGGCGTGGTGACGTGCCGATGTACTTTCGCTCGCTGGCAGCTTATGCAAGCACGCGTCCACTGTGCAACTTCTTTGTTCATTGATGGCCAGAATAATTTTCTTGTCACTAGTTCTCTTGTACTGCGTACGCCCGGGTGATATAGTTCGTGTAGCGCTTTGAAGGCTGCGTAACGCTGACTTGCGGGTACATATGGGCGTGGTATTGAAGTTGAGAGCTCGCATGTGATTGGTCGGTTGCAACCAGGTATTGTTATTTCTTTGAATATCAAGTTTTCTTGTTTCTTTAGTTTCTTAAGTTCTTGGTCTTGTTGTTGATCAATGCTTAATTGATTGTAATCGATTGTTGATGGACATATAATTTCTTCTAGTCTTGATAAGGCGTCAGCAACTGTATTTTCTTCTCCCTTTATGTATTTGATGCTTGAACAAAATTGACTGATGAAATGCAGTTGTCTCTCACGTTTCGGTGTGTCTGAGGTACTCGCTGTTCTTGTTAGAGCGTAGGTAAGGGGCTTGTGGTCTGTGTAGAGTTCTACGTTGCAACCTTCTATCAATCGGCGAAAGTGTTTGACAGCTGTATACATCGCTAATAACTCGCGATCGTATACACTGTATCGGCGTTGTGTTGCACTCATTGCTTTTGAATAAATTGCGAGCGGTCTCCATACGTTATTCACTTTCTGCTGGAGAACAGCACCAAGGCTGTGATCTGAAGCGTCTGTCATGATGGCGAGGTTACTCCCTTGAATTGGATGTGAGAGGATAGTGGCCTCTGTGATGCTTTGGTGGCATATCTCAAAGGCTTTCTCTGCTTCCATTGTCCACTCGATCGGCGTGTTGTCGTTACGTTTTCTGTTATAAAGATACTTGTTCAATTCGACTTGTAGTTCAGCTTGGCGGGGAGACAGTCTCTATAAAAATTAATCATCCCCAAGAAACGTCGAAGTTCGAGGATGGTTTTCGGTTTTGGGTAAGTAGAGATGGCTTTCACTCGTTCTGTTGTAGGTTTGATGCCGCTCGTCGATACTTCATAGCCGAGAAAATCTATGGTTTCTTTCCCTGTCGGCGCATCTACGTAGCGGATCGAGCGCCATGCCAGTGACGTAGTAAACTGGTTTCGTTCCCGCAGCCCCGGTCGCTCGCGCATCGAACACTCGGCTCTTCCGCGCCTGAGACTGCGGTCAATTATAGATTCACAAGCTACATTGTAATACAGCATTAAACCTTTTATTCTACAGTCCATTGTTTCTCTGAGCCATTAACAGTCCTCTTAAGGCCTAAACATTGGTCCTTAACGAGCATTTAATGAAGATAGTCGGTATTTTGCTCGTCGTTTTCTCGAAAAATACCGTGTGGTAGTCGTGTGGACTTTGACCGCGATTGCTAGGAGATTCCAGAAAGAAATCGACAAGAATCTGAAGAAGTCATCGCCGCAGCAGCCTACATCTGTGGAGCCAGTGTCATACGTGCCTTGGGATAAGTGCAGTTCGAGTGTGTCGTTCCTTTAGTTATCCTTACTTACTACTTTCTTTGTTGCCGAAAAAATTGTTCTTATAATAATTAACTAGATTTTTTCCGTATATTTAAAGTGAACACCTTATTACTTTACTAGTAATCTCTTTTAAATTAAATTTGTAAATTAATTAGTCCCCAACAAAAAGTACCTTATACGGCAAGTGCTTACGTAACATAGCCGGCCACGTTTTTTGCATGAATAGATGTTAAACCCAGAACTACTTTGAACATTGATAACGCGATCCCTTTTGTTTATTTAACAAGTGTTTGTGCATATTTGCGTGCATTGACTTATTTTATTAACATTATTTTACGATGGCAGACAATCTTAAAACTTTAATGAAAAAACGTAGTTCCATCAAGTGTAAAGTAACTATTTATAGTAATTACGTAACTTTAATCAAAAGCAATCCTGAAATTTCGGAAATACAGCGCTTGGACTTGCAGGAACGTTTTAATAAATTTGAATGTTTATACAATGAATTTGACGACTTACAGACGAATATTGAAGTGCTATCTGATGACGCGGGGTCCGTGTTTGCTGAGCGCGAGGAGTTCGACCGACAGTACTTCGCTCTGGTGGCTCTCACGCGCAGCCTTCTATGCGCGGGTGCGGGTGCCGCTGGCTGCGACAATGACGGCTCGGTGGCGGGCTTCGGTGACGCTAACTCAGGTGCACATCATTTGAATAAGACTGACTTTGTTCGTTTGCCTAAAATCGACTTACCTCATTTCGATGGGAACTACCAATGCTGGCTCGAGTTTCGAGATACCTTTACGTCATTAATTCACGACAATTCTAGCATAAAGAAATAAATAAATTTCACTACCTCAGAGCTTCACTTCAAGGTAATGCCGCTTTAGTAATAAAAAATATAGACTTCAAGGGCGATCACTATAAAATTGCTTGGGACCTGTTGTGTGAGCGGTATGATAACAACCGCTTGCTTATTAACAATCACTTAAAGGCATTGTTTGACGTCGAATCTTTATATTGTGAATCCAGTGTCTGTATAAGAAACCTTATAGACACAATTAATAAAAATGTAAGGGCATTAACTATACTCAAACAGCCCACTCAACATTGGGACACCATTCTTATTTATTTTATGTCCAAAAAATTAGATTTAACAACCAGCCGTGATTGGGAAGAGCATAGAAACAATTCTCTAAAGGATGAACCTACATTAATACAATTTTGTCCTTTTTTAAGCAGGAAGGCGGACTGGTTAGAATCAGACGAATCAAATAATAATTTCCGTAGCTGTCTACAGCCGAGCAGCATTGTAGCCCTTAATAACAATCATTCAAATAACACTTTCAATTCAAAAATCACTCACGTAAATAAAAAGTCGAATTATACTTTAAATAAAATAAATAAATGCCCACTTTGTTCCCAAGGTCATACATTATACAAATGCGAATCATTTAGGAACTTAAGCATTGAAAATCGCTTGCTAAAAGCAACTAAATTTAATGTTTGCCTTAACTGCCTACGCTTAGGACATTCTGCTAAGCAATGCAAGCTTTCTCATTGTAAATATTGTAAAGTAAAACACAATACGCTTTTACATTTAGATACATTTGAACCAATTTCGAATCCTTTGCCTTCTGCTATACCTACTGCTTTGCCTTCTACGTCTAAAGTTGTGCTATCAGCCAACTCTATGCAGCTTGCTACTTCTGCCCATGTTTTGCTATCCACAGCCATGGTGAACGTGATCAGCGCGGCGGGTAAGAAGTACAACGCGCGCTTGTTGCTGGACAATGGTAGTACGGCGAACTTTGTCACGCAGAGCTTCACGGATAAACTGGGTTTGTCTCTATGCGGTACGAACACTAAGGTAACGGGTATTAATAATAACGTATCCACTAGTACACAGTCTTGTCACCTTACATTAGAGTCGTTATGCTGTGCTTACGCCGTAGATATCGAGTGTCACGTTTTGCCCGAAATAACAAAAGTTCTACCGTCTTCATTCGTACACGTCAATCATGTCCCTATACCTCCAGGCCTTAAGTTAGCGGACCCGAAGTTTAACGTTCCGTCGGTCGTAGACATCCTGGTAGGGGCTGAAGTGTTTTGGAATGTCTTAGGCAATAATACGATTGATCTAGGAAAGAACCTGCCTAAACTATGCGAGACCAAATTTGGATGGTTGGTTTCAGGTTCAGTTTCAAGTAAGTCTGACTTTTCCTACTCATACATATGCCATCATTCTTTTGTCAGTCCCGACCTTTCTCAATTTTGGGCGCTTGACAATATTTTACCTAAACATTCACATTCACTTGAAGAAAAACTATGTGAAAAGATTTTTCTTCAAACTACATCCCGTAGTAGCGACGGTAATTTTGTGGTTACCATGCCTTTAAAAGGCGAACCAAATTGTTTAGGTGATTCATATAATAACGCGAAAAAACGGTTTTTATCTTTAGAACGACGATTTAAAAAGGATCCGTCTTTTAAAAATAAATACACCGAGTTTATGAGGGAATATGAACGGCTCGGTTATATGACTTTAGACTCTGACTGTACTTTCTTGCTTGAAAACCCCAACATAAATCATTTTATTCCACATCACGGAGTTTTTCGCAATGCTAGCACTACTACTCAACTACGCGTAGTATTTGACGCATCAGCACCTACAAGTTCGGGTATATCGCTTAATGACATTCAGATGGTCGGTCCCGTAGTTCAAGACGATCTATTTAGCATCCTAATACGTTTTCGTCAGCATAGGTATGTAGTTTCAGGTGACATTGAAAAGATGTACAGAGCGATACAGTTAAATCCGAGTCAACGATCTTTACAAAAAATTATATTCCGTTTCGAACCGTCAGAACCTCTTAAAAGCTACACATTAAACACAGTTACCTACGGTACTGCTTCAGCGTCTTATTTGGCCACTAAGTGTTTGACGAGTCTGGGTGATAGTGTAGAAGATAGTCAAGTCAAATTTGCCATCCAACGTGACTTTTACGTGGATGACTATATCAGTGGCACTAGTAGCATAACGGAAGCTGTGAACATTTCAAAAGGGGTTCAATCAGTTCTGTCTTCTGCTAATTTCAACTTACGTAAATGGCGATCTAACAATCCAGAGATTTTAAAACAAATTACTAATAATAATGAAACTTCTAACATTTTACATTTTTCTGACAACAATTTAAATTCAAATCAACCTAAGACTCTAGGCATTAACTGGGTTAGCGACAGTGACTCATTGACATACACTTTAAATATAAAACCCACAGTTAAAATCACTAAACGTCATGTATTATCTGTGATTAGTCAGATCTTTGACCCACTGGGCCTAGTTGGTCCGTGCGTCGTCGAAGCAAAAATCATAATGCAACGTTTATGGATGGAAAATTATGACTGGGATGATGTAGTTTCTACTGAAATCAAAAACCTCTGGACCTTATTTGAAAATTCAATAATCTCTTTAAATAATTTATCTATTCCTAGGTGGGTCTTAAAAGCAAATTCGACGGTACACGAGTTACACGTATTTACAGATGCGTCTGAAAAGGCCTACGGTGCGTGCGTGTACATTCGTTCGTCTCTAAGAATCGAATATCGCCTATCAAACCAACGACGATTCCAAGGCTTGAGCTTTGCGGAGCCTTGTTGGGTGCAAGGCTGTGTACTAAGGTTCAGGAATCGCTTACCATACCGATTAGTAGATGTAGATTCTGGTGTGACTCTACTATAGTCTTAGGTTGGCTCTCTACTCCATGTAAGCAACTGAAACCTTTTGTAAAAAATAGAGTAAGCGAAATACAAGAGAGCACATTCGGTCATACCTGGAGCTACGTACCGTCAAAAGACAACCCAGCGGATCATATTTCTCGTGGTCTTAATGCAAACATCATTAAGGACACCCCCCTATGGTGGTCCGGACCTTCTTTTTTACAAAATGATGAAAGTCAGTGGCCAAAAATGCCGAACACTGAGAAGCATGATCTTCCTGAAGTAGTGACTCATTTTATCATCGATGATGGGAAAAATAATTCATTTAATACTCATCATTTAGACGTAACCCATTCATCAATCATACATAGTTTATTAGAAAAATATTCTAACTTTACAAAGATTCATAATATATTTACATATGTACGAATATTTATATACAATTTAAATAATAAAAATAAGACTTTTGGTACTTTTACGTCTGTAGAGTTACAAAATTCTTTAAATTTAATAATTCATAATTCTCAACTTGAAATGTTTCCTGAGGAATACAAACTTTTGAAATCTAAAAAAGAACTACCATTGAAAAGCAGGCTACTTCCTTTGACACCTTTTTTAGATAACTATGATGTAATTCGCGTGGGCGGGAGGCTTGGTAACTCGCTCTACGATTTCAATGTAAAATATCCCATTGTTCTATGTAGTAAACATACATTCACCAAACTTATATTTCAAAGTGAACATTTAAAGCTCTTACACGCTGGTCCTCAACTCCTATTGTCATAAGACAGACTTATTGGACTCTAGGAGGTAGAAATTTGTCTAAATTTGTCGTGAATAAATGTCTCAAATGCTTTAGACACAAAGCTCAAAATGTTCAGCCCCTTATGGGTCAACTACCTAAGTCAAGAACTCATTTAGAGTTCCCATTTCTTAACATCTACGTTGATTATGCGGGTCCAGTATTGATAGCCGATCGCAAAGGTCGCGGTTGTAAGTTAATAAAGTCTTATATGTGCATCTTTGTTTGTTCAGCAGTGAAAGCCGTACACCTGGAGCTCGTCACCGACCTCATCTCTGAGGCTTACATGGCAGCACTAAATCGATTCGTGGCGCGTCGAGGCAAGCCTCGAAGCATCACGTCCGATAACGGCAAAAACTTTGTAGGCGCGTCAAATGATATTAAGAAATTATTAAAAACATCAAATATTTCATCCAAATTGGCGCAAGATGGAATAGAGTTCATTTTCACGCCTGCATATAGTCCTCATTTTAATTCACTTGCTGAAGCTGCCGTAAAATCGTGTAAACATCATTTGAAAAGATTACTTACACTCACTCATTTCACTTTCGAAGAGATGACAACCTGTCTTACTCAAATAGAAGCGATCTTAAATTCGCGGCCGCTTACTCCACTTTCTTCCGATCCTAACGACTTTTCGGTACTTACTCCTTCCCACTTTCTAATCGGACGCACACTCTTAACTGTACCACATCCCCAGGTAGTTGATGCTTGTATCACGCGGCTGGATCGATGGAAAAGAATCCAGTACATCAGAGATCATTTCTGGCGTCGATTTCATAACGAGTACACATCTCTGCTGCAGGCAAAATCAAAATGGTTTCATTCCAGAGGAAAAATTTCACCAGGAGCCATGGTCCTTATCAAGGATAAAACCACGCCGCCGCTGCTCTGGACCCTGGGTCGGGTCGTTAATACCTATCCCGGCGTTGACGGAGTCACGAGGGTTGCAGAGTTGAGGACAAAGAGGGGTACCATTCGTCGTGCATTCAACTGCATCTGCCCACTTCCGGTTGACAATTGAAGATATTACTTCAACCTGGGGAATATGTCGGCGCATCTATGTAGCGGATCGAGCGCCATGCCAGTGACGTAGTAAACTGGTTTCGTTCCCGCAGCCCCGGTCGCTCGCGCATCGAACACTCGGCTCTTCCGCGCCTGAGACTGCGGTCAATTATAGATTCACAAGCTACATTGTAATACAGCATTAAACCTTTTATTCTACAGTCCATTGTTTCTCTGAGCCATTAACAGTCCTCTTAAGGGCTAAACATCCCAAATACGCATTTCTCTATGTTCAGTGTCACGCCGTACTTGTCCAAACGCTGCAGTACTTTATGGAGAATCTCTTTGTGTTTTTCTTCGTCTTCTGCGTAGAGTAATATATCATCGATAAAGAAATAACAGCCGTCTATGCCTCGCAGTACTTCATGCATGAATCTTTGGAAAGTTTGACTAGCGTTCCTTGATCCGAAAGTCATACAGTTGAATTCGAACATTCCAAAGGGTGTTGTAATTGCTGTCTTCTCTGCGTCTTCCTTTCGGATTCCAATAGAATAATACGCCATTTTCAGATCTAATTTAGAGAATATTTTCATGTTGTGCAGTTGATACGTAAAATCTTGGATGCGAGGCACGGGGTAGCGATCGGGTTGAGTGACTGCGTTTAATCGTCTCTAGTCGCCGCACACGCGCAGAGTTCCGTCTTTTCTCTTGACTACATGGAGAGGTCTGGCCCACGGGCTTTTTGATGGCTTGCAGATTTCCATCTCTACCATGCGGTCAAACTCTTCTTTGGCTGCTTTATATTTATCGGGCGGCAGCGGTCGTGGGTGAACGTAGAGAGGGGGGCCAGTTGTTTCTATGTAGTGTACCACATTGTGCTTCGCTGGGCGTTTCAGAGACATTGGGCATAGTATGTCAGGATATTGCTTCAGAATGTCATAGTATGCTTGATTGTTACTTATGATGTGAACTGATTCAATTCTTGTGGAGACTTCTAATGCGTCGATAGAAATTTCAGTGATTTTGTCAACTAGCTTTTTCTTGTCTAGGTCTACTAACAGCTTGAAGTGACGGAGAAAATCGGCTCCCAGTATGAAGTTTTCACGTCCGCAACGACGAATGACCAAGTAAAGTCTCTCCTTAAACCAAAATTCAGCTTGAGAGTTTTCTGTCCGTAGGTCTTGATTGGCGTGTTGTTTACTGCGTACAAAGTGTAGCCGCTTAGTGTTTTGTTATTTTTCTTGTGATTGGCGGCCAAAACGGAGATATCTGCGCCTGTGTCCACGAGGAAACGTTCGTGAGTGTTACGGTCGTGTACACAAAGGCGGTTACTGGTGTACGGGACACCGACGTCCGCTACGGTCGGTGTCGGCTTTAGTTTCCCGACTGCTTCTTTCTTCGACAACACGGCGACTCGCACCGCTTTGCCTTGTCCCCGAAACGGTAGTGGTAACGGCACTCCCAGTTGTCATCTCCAGGCTTCGGTCCAGGTCCACGTTGCGTTGACTGCGAGCGTGAACGGGGTTTTGATTGATGACGACGGTTAAATGGGCGGCGACGATGTTCATATAGTGGCCGTCTTCGACGTAGTTCGGCAATTTCTAATGTGAGCTTCTCCACTTGCTTTGCTAACGTTTGGTATGGCGAGGGGGTTGTAGGCGACGAGGTTGATGGTGATAGCTCCCGGCGTATTCTAACATCTTGTCTGCCATCGCAGCTAGTGTGTCTAAAGATGACTCGTTGTTGACTGATAAGACGACACGCACTTGTGCGGGTAAGTGATTTAGCCATTCTATTTTCAGTCCTTCTTCAGTTATCATGCCGCTTGAGAGCTCCTTCATCTTCCTTAATAGCTGGGAGGGCTTCTGGTCACCAAGTTCTAAACCGCTAATTAGTTTCTGGAAGTTTCTTACGTCCGATTTGTCATAGGCCTCGAGTAGTCGTTGTTTGACTTTTTCATATTTTCCAGTTGCGGGTGGATTGTACATCCACATTCAGGATGCAGGATTGCAGGTCGGCCGTTTGCAGCTGTTGAAGTAAGTGTCGAAACTTCTGGTCATCTGAGGTCTTCAATGGGTCGATAACCGCTTCGAATTGGATAGACCAAGCCCGGGGAATTTCTCTCCAAAAGGCTACGCCACCACATACCACATCACACTTCAGTAAATCATTCACGGTGCACGTAGTATCGCTATGGAACGAGCTCCCGTTTAAGATTAAATCAGCTCAAACTGTATATTCTTTTAAAAAGATGGTTAAAGAATATTATCTTTCTAAAGCATAGAAATTTTAATAGAAATTCTAGTATAAAAGAAGACTTGTAGCATCAAATATCACCTTAATCAATGTTATATATTATGCTTATGTATGTATATGTGTGTATGTATTTAAATATTTGTATTTATATTATATTTATATTATTATATACTATTATAAGCGTCATATTTATACTTATATTAAGTTACACCCTAGTGCAAGGTTTCCTATGTCATACCTAAGGTTGTCTGGAAGATATCACTATGTAGTGATAAGGCCACCTTTTGTACATTCTGTATAAGCTTCTTTGTTTTTATTACCTGCTGTTGCCAATTTTTTGGTATTTGTATAGTGTGCAATAAAGAGTATTATTATTATTATTAATAAGAGCCGCGATTGTATGGACACGGCGCTCACGTCGTAATTCATTTCAGATGGTTTAATTTGTGCTTGCTGTTCTTCAGTCATGGTAGCTGGTTCCACACGACAGAATCTTCAAAAGTTTTCTTTTTTTTTCTCGGGGTCACCAATTGTAGAAGCTTGTACCATGCAGGAGAGAAATCAGACACGAATGAACTGTAGAAAATCAAAATCGAAATCATTTTTATTGTCAAGATCGTCTGCTTATATAGCATGGTTGGACAAAGACAACAAATAACATAACAATTCGGACGCGTTAGCAAAGCAAGTGGAGAAGCTCACATTAGAAATTGCCGAACTACGTCGAGGACGGCCACTATATGAACATCGTCGCCGCCCATTTAACCGTCGTTTAAACAAAACTGTTTCTGAAGTAAAATGCCCTTACTTACGCAAATGTCATACAAAAAAAAACTAAAGATCGAACAAGCACGCCGCTTACGTAACGAAACACGCCGAATGAAACCAAATTATTTTAAAATAACGTTCACCCTAAGTTCGGTTAACTAAACAAATAGAATTTAACTAATAATATTTGAGTAAATTTACCCACACAAGTTAAATTAACCAGCTATTTGAACCGAGATAAAAACGAACAGCAGTACAATCATCGACCAATTATCCCAAGAAGGGCGACCATTATCAACCTTACTAACCGATATTTAACTTCAACGGAGTGAACCACGCTCTGCTACCAAATTTTGTATCGTACAAGTCGGGAATCGGTAAACCACGACACAAACCCACCAAGTTGATAATGATCACTCACTCCTTATAGCCAATTAACCAATAATTATGTACTGACCTTCTGAATTTCCCGTAGGTATTTCCTCTAAGTACATAGGTGTTAGTCCGTCAGTTAATGTAAGGGCGTGGGGGCTCCCCTTGGAGGACAAAAATCTTACTATTTTTAACTACAATCGATGGTTATTACGAGATTAGAAAATATGGTCCACGTTACACCTAGCTTCCAGAAGCTTCTCACACACAATGTCAAAACACAAATGTTTTTCACCTTCGTTTAAGCGCAACTATAACTCGCGTTTAAAACATTTAAAACCAGCGCGGGCGCTGTAGATATTTAAAACTATATGAAATTATAACAAGGCGTCCTACCACGCGGCGATCCGAGCTCAGTCACTTACAGAACGATTTCAATATTATTTCATGGAAATTCCTCACGGCAGCGAGGCAGGCGACAGTCTGGCCGTTCCAACAATTCGCGACAAGTGCGGGTAGGTCCTAACATTTTTGTGTTCAATTTATAAATTACCTACATAAAACCTATGGATGCGGTCTATTCTGAACAACAACAATGACCGAGTGAGTGATAGACAAAAAATATATATGCGCCCGAAAGGGCTTCTTTTGAATATGAATCATTCGTCACTGGTTCTTGCTATGTGTACGGATGCAAGGTGCAGGAGCCATAGGTATAATTTCAGTTAAATTTACGTAAAGAAAAAAAAACTAATAAAATAAAATAACCTAATCTACCTCAAGGATCGCTATATTATCAATCTTTTATAAGATGTGTGTGTGTGACTGAAAATAACTATATGATAAATATGTAACTGGTATAAATATACGTAATAATATAAACATACGATCAGTCAACAAACAGAGAGGTTGACATTGACTCTCGAGTTTTGTTCCACGCCATCTAGTTTCGAATGAAATATCTTTAAAAAAAAAGAAATGAAAAGCCCTCATTGGAATTTGAGCTGGAGTGAGAGGAATAGGGTCTGAAGGCTCGTCGGATTTAGGAGTTAAGGGTCTGGAATAAAGGATGGAATAAAGGTTAATGTTAAGATCTGCCGCAGGTGATGTTTAGTCGATTTGACGGCGGACTCCCATAAACCACCAAAATGCGGCGTGTACGCCGGTATAAAAGAGAATTTGATTCCTGGGTCAGTTTTAAAACTTGTGCGAGGAGTAGAGCTAACTCGTTAAAGGCACCAACAAAGGTTGTACCATTGTCGGAAAAGATATTTCGTGGTTTACCCCTCCAAGCAATAAACCGATTTAAGGCAGCTAAAAATGCTTCCTTTGTGAGGTCAGAAACCAATTCGAGGTGTACGGCTCGTGAAACCAAACACACAAATACCGCGATGAAACATTAGATGAGTCTGCATCCCCTACCTTTCCGGTCGGCTATCATAATTGGCCCGGCATAGTCGATACCAGTATCAATGAACGGGAATTCGAGATGTAGATGCTGTTCCGGGAGGTTACCCATGATGGATTGAACGGTGTTTGCCTTAATGCTACAACACTTGACATTCATTGATAGGAGACTTTCTTTGCTAGGTTTCTTCCACCAATAGGCCAGTACTTATGATGAATGGTAGCAAACAGCAATGGGGGTCCAGCATGCATAAACTATGATGAAAATTATTGAATATTAGTTTACAAATATTGTGAGAACTTGATAATAATATAGGGTGTTTAAAGTTATAATCGTAAAATGAGTTTTTAAGTCTTCATCCTACTCGAATTACCTTACCTGAATCAAGAAAGGGAGACAAAGATGAAAGTTTGTTTTTTGCAGGTAATGTATTTCCGGTCTGAAGTAAACGATATTCTTCAGGGAAGGATTCCTGTTGACTGAATCTAAGTAAGACTGTAAACGCGTTGTCCAGCTCAACCACTGAGAGATGATCACTTTCAGACGATTGTTTTTTACATTTGTTAATAATTCGTAATGAAAATGCTATAACGCGTTGTAATTTGTTTAAATTTGAAAATTTAGAAATTAAATTAGTTAAAGTTGTCACGAAATAAGGATTTTTATTCCAAAAAACTACTGTCACAGACATGAGTTAGTCGGAGGGGTCGCCGCGAAGGCTTCCACGGTAAAGGCACTTAGGCGCATGCAGGGTCAGCGGGAGACGCTCAGGCGCCGACTGGCGCGTGCAGGATCGGTGAGAACAGGAACAGGAGGAGCAGGTTGAATCAGCAGGCAGGAGGAGGTGGTAGGCAGGATCATCGTGGTCAGCAACAGGAGCAGGATCAGACGTCAATGTCGGGGTTTTCAACATGAGGCAGCTTCAGGTAGCTTCTGCATGAGGCAGCTTCAGGTAACTTCTGCGTGAGGTAGCGTCAGCGCCAGGTAGCTTCAGAGTCAGGTAGCTTCAGTAGGAAGCAAGCGTAAGAGTTACTTGCAGAAGACTGGAGATGTTATCGGCAGGACGGCTTGCAATAGACTGCCGTTCAAAGTTTTATTTTTATTTTTTATGCCGCCTAAGCAACACCCTCACGGGAGGGAGTTGGAAGATTCGTCATGAATATCACCGCAGCCGTCTGCGGGGTTATGTGGGACTCACCAGAATGGCACCTACTCACTAAAAACCACCTTAGCGGATGAAGCATGGGAATGCTGTCCAGCCTTCATCGGAGCGACACCCGGATAGGGAGGTGGGTGCGCAAGTGAGAATACTAATCACATAAGGTGCAAATGATAGTTTGGATGATGATTAATCGGCCTGTGCAGCATTAAGCTGGTTCAGATTAGCCGAGAGGTGATCGGAAGGATCCGAGAGTGCATTTCTCGGTCTACGGACTTTGCGCCGTTCAAAGGCCAGCAATCGGCTTATATAGTCGTGATCACATTCCTTTGGAACCGCAATTTGAAACATTGAATATTAGCCAGGAATCAAGTATATTTTCTTACAATAGTTTTTTAAGAATACGTGTGAAAGAGGCTTAGCTTGTTTGGCAGCCTCTATTGCTGTCATAAGAAAATTGAATTGACATGATTGTCAATAAAGTAAACAATATATTTAGAAAAATTAAGAAAATCCAAAAATACCAATAAAGAAGAATATTTTACAATATAAGGACCATAAAAGATGTAATTGTTACAAAGTATTTTCAGGTTTATTACTGTTGATGTTGACGTAAAATGATCTAACCATTTCAGGTAATTCAGACGGTACTTGCTGAGCCGCCTCAGGAAACTCCGGCCAAGATGCTGGGCTATTGCGCAGGAAAGATAGGCCTGATGGCCAAAGCGATGAACACGACTATTTGTCGGCACTTAGTCCGCGTGAAGCGAGGTCTGCCTTTCACTTGAAGGCACGTAGCGCCAGTCACTACCGACAGTTTCTTGAATTCCCGAGACTCTATGGCGAACGAACGTTTTTAACTTTGAAGGGGGTATAGAGAGCCAGCCTAAAACGATCGTAGAGTCACACCAGAATATTGATTCGTCAACGTGCAAAGTAAGAGACTCGCATACCTTTGAGTACAACCGACTGCCGGTCAACGCTGTACATAGTTCGAGGCGCGATTGTTGTAGCCTGGATAGGGGCGACTTTACTTTTTGCACTAAGTACATACGTACATAAATATATGTCCCGTAGTTTTTCCAAAGCATCTGTAAACACATGCAATTGTGTCAAGATAGGAGAGTCACACATCGTTCGCCGTGGAATTTCAAATTGATTAAGGAAAGGTAGAGTCTTATGAAAGTTATTCCAAGCTATTGAAATATGTTTGGGAACAGAGGAACTTTTGAAAAAATTTGTGATATAATTTACAAAATCACGCGTTTTGTCACCTTTTCAACAGTAGGTATGTTTATAGAGAAAGAAAACGTATAATAAAGGCAGTTCCAATTGAGCCCTCACGTTTTTAAAATCTCCTTCTCACTAAGTTTGACATGTTCTAAGGTAACTCCCAACAAAAGCCTGAAGTACTTCTCGTGAGTTAGAACCCCAATTTCTAAGGTTATATTGGGCTGTATGAAGCGCAGCGATCACCTTACGGCATTGATTGACAGTATCCTCTACGCTTCTACCACCATTCAGATAGTCGTCGACATAGAAAGAGTGGACTATAGCAAACCGCGTGGATGGTTCGGGACACTCCTTTGCCGGTTGTATCAAGCATCTGGTAGCTAAGAATGAAGCTGTAGCTGTACCGTATGTTACGGTGTTTAAAGTGTATGTTTTGAGTGGATGTGTAGGATCCTCCCGCCAAAATGCTTGTTGTAGAGAACGATGGTTCTGATCTAAGAGAGTTTGCCGATACATTTTTTCAATGTCAGCAACACAATTTTCTGCTGTCGAAAACGAAGCAAAATTGACAAGAAGTCATCTTGTAACGTAGGTCCAACCATTTGTATGTCATTCAATGTCTTACCATTCGATGTACTGGCGGAAGTATCGAACACCACACGAAGCTTAGTTGTGGAGCTCGACTCCTTCAGGACGCCGTGATGTATGACAGTTTGGAAGGTCCGTCATTGGAAAAGCCTATACTTTCAGACATGTGACCTAACTGAATATACTCTCTCATGAAGTTAACGTAGAGTTCCTTGTATCGAGGATCTCGGGTAAGACGGTTTTCTAATGATAGAAATCTGCGTTTTGCCATTACGTAAGTGTCACCTAATATGCTGGGTGATTCTTTAAAAGGAATTTTCACTACGATCCGCCTATCTGGATTGCGATAGGTAGATTCATTATAATGTTGTTCGCAGGATCTCTCCTCAGCTGTAAGCTTACGCTTCGGAGCTATCGAATCCAGCTCCCAAAATGGTGTTGAATCTGGCTGCGTGTTATTAACAAACATACAAACTTGTGAAAATTTATTGTATTCATGAACCCTTCCCGATACTATCCAACCTACTTTTGAGTCGCATAGAATTGGCAAGCTTTTACCCAATTGTATACGATTCATGCCTGTGATACCCCAAAAGGCTTCCGCGCCGTATAAAATGTCGATGGCCGACGGAATATTGAAGTTGAGGTCGGCAAGGTAAACGTCCGAAGGTATAGATATGTTTGAAAATTTAAGGTACGAATGAAGAAATCTTTGGTCAGACATAGCATTCGAGTTTGATTTTAAGTTGATTTAATGAAATAGAGCAAGCTTGTGAACATAGCATATCTATGTGTGGTTCGGCAATTGAAATAGTAGTGGACTGTATTTTTAGATGTTTATAGATGAACTATAATATGCAAAGAAAATATAAAATGTGCGTGCGCAAATGAGTAGTCGCAGAGGCGATCGACAGATGCATAGCAGGTAGTCTTCATACAAAAAAAACTAGGAATGTCTATGGTTAGAACTTTTTGATGCTGACATCTCTTGCTACTTTTCGAGCGAACAATTGTCATACGTCACTTCAATGTGAATGATGAATGATAACACTATGTTCAATCAATGATGTACGGTTTTAGGTTATGTTTCTATGTTTTAATTATGTTAAAATTACTTTTATTATATTAATACTTGAAATTGGCAGAAATAGTTATTGTGTAGTAACTACAGCTGATTGCCATAAAACGCAAAATTTAATTTAATTTTCAATCAATCAGCTCGATCTGCCATTACGGTTTCAATGTTTGGAGAGTGAAGAGTTTGCATTGATCAATTTCTGAAACATAACCTCTCATTTACCAAATATAGTAATTAATATGCGTTTATTCGGTGCTTCACAATGTACAGCAAGTGCTGTGTAGTGAATGAGAAAGTAGCCGAAAGGACGTTATTTTCCATCACTTTCCAAGAACTGAGATAGGACTTAACAATGGTTACCGTGTCTTTGTGCTTACAAGGTTTAAGTTTTACTTTGTATATTGTTTGTGAGCCACACAAGAAATGTTTTCTGGGTTACTCAATATGAATAACGGTGTTTAATTGGTGTAACATAATTAACAGAATATGAATAAAAAGTACTGATGTCTCGCTTCTAGAAAATAAAAATTTGCCTCCCGTGCAATACAAACAAAGCATATAAAAATATAAAACAAAATTTAGAAATTAAAAAAAAAATCATAAATATACAAGTCTTTTATTTATTTTACCTCTTTATCTTTTAGATTGTTAAAGTATCTTGTAGAAAAGGAGTGGGGCTTTCGCCTGCTACAATGGCATTATGCCAAAATCCAATGCCGTCATTTTAAAATTAAGTGACGAAGGACAATCTAATTTAAAAAAAATTGTTGTGAAATTGAAAAGTTCCTCAAGTTCCTAGTGTTGTAGTTAGGAAGACGTTCGTCTGATGCGTAGCATCACTAGTTAGTTTGTGGACAGCTGTCTGGTCTGGCCGGCGCCAGGAGCTGGGTGGCGAGGAGGGGCGCGGGGCACTTGAGCTCGCGGGCGCGGGCTTCCGCACCGACGATGATGCGTAAACACCTATCTCAGTTTTTAGAAAGTGATGAAAAATTACGCCCTTTCGCCTACTTTCTATTCACTTGTTGTACATTGCGATTATTGCGAAGCAACATAAACGCATATTATAGTATATGGGAATTGAGAGGTTTTGTTACGGAAATTGATCAACGCAAACTCTTCACTCGTCAAACATAGAAACCGTAATGGCAGATCCAGCTGATTGATTGAACAGTAAACTCATTTTTGCGTTTTGTGGCAATCAGCTTTTGTTACTACACAATAACTATTTCTGTTAATTTCAAGTGTTAATATAATTAAAGTAGTTTTAATAAAATTAAAACATTGAAAGATAACCTAAAATCGTGCATCATGGATTGAACATAGTGTTATCATTCACTATTGCTGCGTTCCGTTTGCCGATTACAGCGCTCACACCGCTCATATACCCGTTCCGTTTGCCCGTGAGCGCGCTCACAGCGATATCGATACGTCATCAATGACGTCATAAACGCCGCCATCTTCCCGCTCACAGTGCCAACGCTACGGAGCATGGTCGCTGTGAACGGCCTGTCTAAACTGACACATGACGTTACTTTGTTGATGTTTTTATTAGTCGATTAAAGATTTTAAAAGCTTGTTTATTAATGTTCTTTTGTAATAATATAAAAAAATGGCTCTTGCTTCATTTAGGGTCAAAGATCTTAATGAAATTGTAACTTTAGACTTAAGCGACGAACAATCAGAACGTTAGCGCGATATTTACCGTTCCGATTGCAATAGCACTAATAACTCTTTTAGCGCGCTCAAACGAATCGGAACGGTTTTGAGCACTTTTAGCGCTGTGAGCGCTGTAATCGGCAAACGGAACGCAGCATATGAAATGACATATGACAATTGTACGCCCAGAAGTAGGTAGCAAGCAACGGACGGAGCTGTCGTAATCAAAAAGTTTTAGCCGAAGACAATAGGTACCTAGTTTTTTTTGTAAGAAGACTATCTGCTATGTTGTTTACCTTCCGCCGCCTTGCCTTCCATTCCGTTGGTTACTTTTTATAAGTAAAGTAAACTTAATTTACAAAATTACAATTAGTTTTGATGATATAGAATTGCATCAAGTAATTAAATGATTTCGTGAATGAAAAATGATACTTCTTTTTCTTGACATGGGGAAGTGAGTGTCTATTCTATTCTACCAATTACGATTCTATTCAAATTATTTTCATATACATTTTTATCTCTTTTGTAATTTTTAGACATAAACAATGGAGAAAATTAGCTAAAAAAGAAAGAAGACGTAGAATTCGTAAACACAATGCTAAGGAAAGAGGTTAGTTCTTCCTTGTAATTGATTATGAGTGGTTTACCATAACAGTAATATAATGTCTTGATATTTATTGTATTAGAGTCAGAATGTGGTGAAGATGAAAATAGGAAATGGTTAGAAGAACAACATGAACTTGAATTACAACTTGAGTTAGAATTAATTGAGAAGACAAATAAAGAAGAAAATTTGAAATGGCAACATGCAGAGAAAATTGCCATGGAACAATGGCAAAAATTACTAGAGATGAAAGAAAAAAGGAAGCTTGAAAGTATTGAACATGAAGTTAAGCTCAGACTGGTAAAATATTAATACATGCAAAACATTTTAAATATTTCTTTTGCTGTAGTAAACTAGTTTTCTTAATTTACCAATGCAATGAAATCATACTGTGATAACAAAATTTAAACATTTTACAGGAATGGGAACATGAACAACAAAGAAGGAAGAAAGAAGAGGAAAGATTAAAAGAAATAGAAGAAGAAAAAAGGAAAAACCAGGAGCTGTTTATGAAAAACTTAGAACATTTCTTATTGGGCGACACCAGTAGGCCACCACCAGAGCTCCTTGTAAACCGTGAAACAAAGCCAAACCAAGAATTGTGTCCTTTCTTTTCAAAAACAGCATGCTGTCGATTTGGAGATCAGTGTTCTCGGAATCATCAATATCCGAATATCAGCAAGGTTTGTTAATTCTGTTCCCAAAAATTTGAAACCTGACTTAATTATTGTATTTTGAGCTTGTGTAAACTTACCAGTATTGAAGTCTTAGTGGAAATCTTCCCTAAGGGTTCACTTATGGGGCCTGCATATACAAGTATGTTCAGCTGTTTTTAAGAATCAAAAATTTGATTTTACTTTACCAAAAAATTACATATTAATAACAAACTGAAAATTGTGAAGTATATAACTATTCATACATAACTCCAAATTTATACTTATCATGCTCTTCTATCTCAAGTGATGATGAAGACAAAAATCTTTCACAACTTTCAAAGAGGCATCTATTAAGAAGGTTCCCATAAGAACCTTAAAATGGATCTTTTAAACTCCTGAGGAACTGGGATATAAAACATTGGGTGTATCTTGTTTGTTTTATGTTTTTATTTATAATTATTCTTTCCTTTCCCAATCTGCAGGTTCTAATGGCTTCGAATTTCTTCATGCACTTTGGTTTGAATAATTCCAACAGCAATGAGTATGATACAGATCTCATGTTAGAATATGAAGACAGTGATACATACAAGGACTTCAAAGAATTCTTCTATGATATCCTTCCAGAATTTGAGAAGTATGGCAAGATACGAATGTTAAGGGTGAGTTAACAACACAAAGCAAACGTAAAATGAAATGTATCCTTTTTGTAAAGTAATGAAAAGTAACAAAACCTCAGGAAGTAATGGTAAAGTATGTAATTTGTGTCACATAATCACATATACTAAAATGTGATTAAGTCAACAATACATTGTTCTTACTAGGTATTGTCCTATTACCTCTTTTTATGCTGTTAATGAATTAAAAGTTTTATCTTATGGTAGTGATATCCACACTGATGGCCATCATTAGTCTAAGGTGTTTTATTTGTTAATATTGAAAGTGGTTTTTTTGTTTTATCTTTTATTTAAGTCTATGCCAGCCTCATAATTTTCTTCAAATACCAACAATTATTCATTATTTAAAACTATGTTCCACTGCCCAATGATACAATTTGAAACTGGTACAATATTGTAGCTTCTTTTGCCACTGGTTCAGGTAACATGCAGGATATCTGCCCTCCATAAAGGCTTCCTGCTCCTGCCTCCGACCACTATCCATCAAAAAATGTCCAAAATCTTCCGTGATATACATACAAGGTGCACAAAGGGGATGTCACTTTCCTAGCCCTGTGGTAGAACTTGTTGATGATATCCTGTGAGTATCCTGAATGCAATCTCAGAGCTGCAACCAATCCAATTCTGTAGAGACAGGCATTGTCAAACCATGGTTAAGATGTGGCTTTCTTTTAATTCTATACTATTACCCATTTGTAATTCGAGCATGGAACAAAATATACCCTACATTTCCTAAGACAAGACTGCCTCACAGATTGAAACACCTCTGTAAAATAAGGTTTGCAAGGCACACTCCAACCATCACAAACTGCTTCTTTCGGCAGGTCAGCTGCAATTTGTTATCCCTCAATACAATTTGCTAACTAACAAGTTCTTCTAAGTTCACCGGAATATCAAAAACTTGATACGCAATAGGTATACTTCTCTCCCCCAAAACACAGCGAACTACTTGTCGGAGTGTGCTCACCGAATCCATCAGCACATTGAATGTGATTGTGTAGCCGCCTGTAGGCTTCTGTTTGCATTACCTTACTCCCAGTAATTGCCTTCTTACCCCTCCTCCCCCCCCTTTATACCCGAACACATCCACATAAATATGATTATTGTGGTAGTACCGCCCCAGACACCCCAGATAAAAAAAAATATGTGTACAACAAATTTTACTAAAGAACTAATTTAATTTAAAAGTATGTTTCGCAATAATAAATTATTAAAATGTTTACAATAAGACTTACATTACATTAAACAGATTTGCTAAGCTGTCTGTATAACTTAAATAAATACATGACCAAGGTTTGTAACTATCATAAATTGTGTTAATTTATCTTTACTCAAACTTTCAATTTTATCAACAATAAAATAATAATTCTAGGTATGTAATAATTACGAGAAGCATCTTCGAGGTAATGTGTACTTTGAGTTTGCGGAACTGCGATGTGCTGTGGCCGCATACAGAGCATTGCATACAAGGTGGTATGCCGGGAGACAACTGTCTTTGCAGTTTTGTAATATTCCCTCATGGAAGAATGCCATATGTGGTAAGTGATATTTTATAAAAATACTATTCATGCTGAAAATATATAATTGTATGTTTGTTTGGTAATGACATAATTAAATACAAAAGTATGCTTTTTTGTTTTTTAAGGAACCTAACTAATAAAATCCTAATTATAACAGCTGATAATAAAACTTTTTTTTGACTAATGATTTAATCTGTCTTTATGAATGTCGCAGCCAACTGGTTGAAATAGAGATTTAGTTGCATGACTAGTGTTTTTTTGTTATGAAAAAAATTATTAGTGTTTATGTTAATCCTTATCCTCAACTTGTTTGTCAGTCAATATTTAAACACATAAAATCTCTTCAGAAACCTTAGGAAGATGAAGGATTAAAGTTACTAGTTGCATGAATATGACTATGAATGAGACTAGTAAAAACTACTGTAAAAAGAAAGTTTCTTGCCAGTTCTTCTCCACGACGGTTTTTCGAACTGGTGTTAGAGGAATGCTTTATTTGACGTCAATAAGAACAAGTAATTATCAATGTTGAGAAACAAATATTTGAATTTGAGTGATTCAAACGCAAAATGTAACAAATAGACACACTCAATTTCACATTCGTAATATTAGTTGGGATAAGGATTGTACAGTTAAATTTTACAAAATTAAAAACCATCTAAATCAATTTTTTATCTTACCATTAGATTAATATAACGGTTAGTCATTTGACATTTGACCAGTTGTCTATTCGTCGAGTAGCTCTATTGTTGAACGTTTTGTTCAGCTATGCGGCTAATCGACATTGAGACGTGTGATTGAATGGCGTTGTTCACTTAGAGGGCTAGTCGTGCAGCTGAACATCTATTACAACCTGTTCCCCATGTAGATGATGAAAATGTGTGTGCAACTAATTAATTTACAACTTAAGTAGTAACATTCTTATATTCCTAATCACTTTTGACCAGACATATTGTTTCCACTTGATATAAAAAAACTTACCTAATTTACCTTTCAGGCCTTCAAGCTAGAAAAAGATGTCCCAAGGGCAGATCTTGCAATTTTTTACACGTCTTTAAGAACCCAAATAACATGTTTTCACTAACAAGCTATGAGTGGTCTTCTGAAAGGTATGAATATTATTATTATAAGCACCGAGTTTTCTAACATCACAGTGATTTTGCATGCATGTTGCACTTTGAACTGCTGAAATATTTAAAATGTAAAATATAATAAAAAATTTTTTAGGTTAATCTTAACCTAAAAATCACTAGTCCATACAATTTTCACAAACTTGAAATAATAACCACAAGACCTCTTCAAAATAGTATGACCTTAATCTAAATCAGACCCACCTATTGTTATCTGATGTCTAGTGTAAGCAATAAATCACTGAGGCAGTTAAAATAGTTACATCTGCATTTACTTCCTTTTCTGAAATATTTTATCTATTAAATTGTAAAATGAATAAGGACTCGCGCCCATAAATGTATTAGTAAAATTACCCCTATTTCAAAAAATCCACCCTTTTTAAAGGATCTGTCAATGCAGGCAACCTTGAGAAACGACTTGTCAGTTTAGCCAACATTTAAAATAATCTAGAATCTGAATTCTACATACAATTTATTCAAGCAAACACAAGCTAGGAAACGGTACTCAATACAACAATATTTAAATACTATCAGCTAGCGCCACCCATAAGCGACAAAAAAACGAACTATGTTGAGTCAGAGACAATAAATATCGCAAATCGTTACAATAGCATCTTGATTTTAAAGAAACAAAATTTTAAAGTTCTCTACAGGGTGTATCAAGACAGCTTCCACTAACTTTGGGGTATGATTATTCTGCATATTCTCATTACATGAAAGTACTTTTTAATTTTCACATGTGTAAGAACAAACGGATTATCAGTAAATTTTAATTAAATACACATTTTTTTTTTACAAAATTTTTTTATTGCTAAACGTATTTACAATCATTACGGTTGCGGCTGCTAAGCAACGCGAGCCCGCGCAAATGCTCTGGTGCTCGCTTGTTGCTAATTGTGCTCAGCTGACTCGATCTTCCCTTCCCTATCTCCCATTGTCAAAACCTTAGTAGGTAGGTAGGTAAGTGCCCACCTAGAAATCTTTGTCAAAGCACTTCATCTCTCTACCTAATACGTACATACAACTTTATTAGTTTATAAGAACACCTACAACCGGATGATTTTTGTTACGTAGCAGTTTAATGACAATACATTTACCTACTACTCATTTAATTATTACTCACTGATCTGTTATCAATCAGCTGATTAAAATTAATAACGGCGAAAATAATTCCTGCAAATCATCTTTACGTGGGTATTACATTTTACGTATCTAATACCTAGCTTTCCGAATTACTGTCTAACAGAGTTGGAAAGAGACTTCTTGAAACATAATTGTAATAATACTTGTAAAACATTAACCTCATTACGAAATGCCGCAGTCGGACTAACTTTATAGCCTACAAGTCTCCCCGTTAAGAGGATTCAAATTACACCTCGTTTGTCACAATCAATCGAACTGTTTGGTCTAACAAGAACAATAAATACAGAACAAAAGGTCCGACTGCCTTGACACTATTAAAACATTAACCTCATTCCGCAATCGGGCAAATTTTATAGCCTATGTCACTCCTCGTCAAGACTAAAGATGATACAAATGACACCTGGTTTTTCAATACCCATAGCCCACGAAATAGATTATTCTTTTCTGCATAAATACGAAAAAAAACCCTCCTCCCTTTTAGGCAATCGGGTAAAAAGTGTGTAGGTTCATCAAACATTAAAAAAATTATCATAAAAATGTAATTTTAAATAATTTAGTTGGGTTTAAAATAACTTATAAGCAAAACATGTAAACTAAAAGTGTGTCCAAATACAATAAAATGACATACATATTAAACAGTAAATGCCTATTAAAAAAAATAAGCTCAAGCCGTTTAAAAATTGTTCCGCTCCATCGCAAAATACACTCACTAACCTGACTAAATCCTTCTCACGCTTATGAGGTGTGGTTCGAACTGCGCACCTTTCAGTTCGATGCAGAGTTCGGCTCGTCTTTTCGTCTAATGATGAAGTCGAGGCAAAAGGGTTGGATCTTCTAAACTGTTTGCGCGTAACTTATTAAAAACATCGTTTAGTCTTGTTATCATTTTTGCAGCACTATCGCACTATCGATCGAACACCCTTTCTTTTACGTAACCCCACAGAAAAATGTCTAGTGGGGTCAAATCAGGCAACCGACGTGGCCAAGCGCGGGGTTCCAGTCTCCCGATCTATTGGCTTTCAAATATTTCGGAGAGCCGTTGGCGAACGGATCGAGACACGTGTGGAGGTACGTCGTCAGGCTGGAACTATGCTCGGCGGTAGTCAGCCACAGTAAAATCTTCCAAATATCTACTCAGTTGCCTGTTAATAAAATCTAAGTATGACGCACCCAGGAAAGACTGGTCCCAGGATTCCATTTTACAAATACTGGCCCATACGTTGACGGACCATCGGGTCTGGTGACCGGTTTCCTGTAAAGCGTGAGGGTTTCCCTCCGACCACATGTGAGCGTTTCGCCTATTCCACATTCCGTTCCGAGTGAAAGTGGATTCATCCGTCCAAATCACGTGCTCGATGAATTCAGGTGACTCGATCAACTGGCAGCAAAGCTTGTACGCGATGAATTGCGTAAGGCCGCATTCTGCTGCGTCGTAATATCCTTTGCACAGTTGAATGTGAAGCAATGGGCCTACCGTGCAGACGTCTAAGCTGCTGGGCAGCACTGCGCGTTCCAAGATGAGGGTTTTAGCGCATAACGTCTAAAACGCGCTCTTCTGTGTTGACATCCAGCTGATGCCCACCTCCCGAAGCTACAGGAGCTATCGGCCTATTTTCCAAAACTCGCTAGTATGCATTGGTTATGACCCGTGAACCAGAAGGATGGTGGGCGTTAGGATACCTGTTCCGGTAAATCCTTAAAGCTTCAGCAGCATTCCCTGATGCTTCTCCTAAGCACATTAGCATCATGCCATATTCTCGAGAGCTGTATACATAAGGAACAGGCATTTTTGTTCCCAAAAATAAGCACAACAAAACTTAGCACTAAATAAAACGATCACAATTTGTAAACACGAAAACACACACGAAAACAAAGATGCAAAAGTGTCACTTGCAAGCGCTGCCAACAAGGAACTGACCGTGTAACGGCTTTTTTCGTCGGCACGAGCCACGCAAATATCTTAAAAACAGTGTAAGAAGTAAAGTTATCGAAACTTTTTGATATCGATAAGCCGTGCTTATGCTTTTACATTTGTTTTGTGATTTGAAATTCGGCTGAACCCTATAATCTTACTGTCTGATCCTTCCCTTTCTCCGAAACTAGGGCATGGTGTTCGAATGTTCGCCTTTTTTTACTATTCGAATAAAACTTTTTTTTAATTATGTAAACATTTCCGTACCTTCTAACCTTTATCCTATAACCGTATCCTTAACCCTTTCCGGAACATAACTACGCTTAGACGTGGATGTTATGGCGGTAAAAACAGGTAATAAGCATTTTTAATAAAAAATAACAATAAACACTTTTAATACTTACCAATAATCCTAAGAAGACATATTTTAGGTAATCTAATCTTAGATACAATATTTACAATAATACAATACATTACATCATAGCAAGCACAAACACCAAAACTAAAACAATAACATTAATCGATAATGTTAATAAGTGATTTCATGTCACAACACGACCTGTTGTGCACGGTCGTCGCACGTGCAAAGAAAGGCGGCTCATTTGTACTTGTGTTGGCGGCTTCCGCCAACCGATTTCGCTCAGCAAACTACGACCTTTCGGAAGTGCTTTTCTAGGAAATAATTGTATTTGTGTACCTACAATAATCTACACCTTTTTTAAAGTTTTATTTCAGTTCACCGTTGATTGTAAGACGTGCGGGCGTGCGGGCAGGGTGCGAGAGTATATTTGTGAATAAGTACCTATTTTAGGTGCTTTTGAGCGCAGTTTACTTATGTTTTAGTTTTGTGAACTTGTGTGAGTGAGTGCGTGCATTTTTGTTATGAACCAACTTCTAAAGGGATGTAAGACGTACTTACTTTGTAGAGAAGTAAGTTATATTTTAAGGATCTAAATACAATAATTAGATTCTTTTAATATTATACCTACATTTGAAACTTTGTAGTACATTGAAGCTAGTACAATGCCTGTGTTATTCAATATTATTGGGTTACCATGTACTACCTACTAGAGAAGCTATTCAAAACAATAAATGTGTTGCATTCCATTTTTACCTATTCAATGACTTATTGTTAGAAGCAGCGCTACAAAAACTAAGTTGTCTAGTCAAACGATTTAAACATGCAGCGCTTCGATTTGAAACTGCCAACGAAGTTACTAGACGTCTACTTATGGAAAAAATTAGACATCACCCAGTTAATCTTGATGTTTGTATTAGTGCCTGAAATGCACACAATGACCCTGTGTAACTGTTTACTGAGAGTAGAGTTCCTTATGTTAAGATCTCGTCTGGGATGGTAGAACTATCAGAAAGACAATATCAATGCATCATTAATCGATAATCAGTAACATCTACGATTAAATGTGCCTGTGGGCACAGATACCATCTTAGCCTTACCATCAGATGGATCGGGTGTTCCTTTGCTGTTCGATCTGTGGTCGCCGAGCGATCGTCCGGTGCGGGGCCGCAGTGGGGTTGCCGCAAATTTAGCTTGCGGTGCTTGTTCTCGTACTTAGTTCAATGTTCAATATTCACACATAGTAACAGTGAGGCCACGGGCGGGAGCGTATAAAATTCACAATTTTTATTCTTACGGAACTTAATATCTACTATATAGACTATTGAAGACTAGGTGGTTACTGTAAGTTTTATCTTATTTAAGTATTTAGGGTGTTTTTATTAAAGGAATCTACTGTAAGTTACTAGCTATTATGTTATTAAGCAAGATAATCTTCGTTAATGACCGCGAGGTTTTGCCATTGAAACTGGTTGGCTGATATCTTTTAGGTTCAAACTGTTTTTCACAAGAAAGAGGAATCCAACTTTGTTATTGCAGTAATTCGTAAAATCTAAATACCTAAGATAGATGATTTGCAGGAATTATTTTTGTACCGTTATTTATTTCGATCAGCTGCTGTTTATTTATTTTGTTCGGTAACAATTAACCCTCTATTCTGTCTCTATTCCCTCTTAAACTGTTCCAAAATTAAGCAAAATCTCTTAATATTAAACAAAAAACATTGTTTTTTAAGTCTCATATATATCAAAAATTAAATAAATAAAAAAATGGCAAGCTTCCATACAAAAATAAATAACGTGCGCGGGGTTTCGGTGACTATTCCCAAGCAGCGTCGGCATATCTTTTTTGAACAAGTCAAACATATTGGTCCCATACATTTCGCACACAGATAAGCAGTCTTTGTTATTTTTTTGTAGTGGCATAAAGAGTAATATTTTCTCTCATTCAATGCTTATCAGAAACTGCAATCTTAACATCTTTGGTACACCTGTTTGACTTTCATAAATAACCTGGGCATTAGTACCAGCCATGTCGACAATTCTCAAAAAAACAGCCATTGGCCAATGCGTCATTCGTCTACTACACGAATATGTGGAATATTTTATAATTCTGTAACAAAAACAAAACATACTTAGTTTAAAAGCACTATAACTACTAAAATGTAATGAATGAAAATCCAATAATTAAGTGTCCAAAACTGTAATAAATAGTATGAGTCCCTCGGACTCACTTTGCTTAATAACTCGCCACATACGAGCTGTTTGCGTACGTGTCCGCTCGGTTCCTCGTCGCTCGCCCTTATGGCCGGTTTACACACGTTAAGTAGTTAAGTTGGTAACTAAATTTTGACTAAATTTTAAGTTAAAAATTACGTGTCACTGTCATTTAAGTGACAAGTGGTAACTTAAAATTTTGTACGCCAGTGATTAAGTAGATTAGGATTCGTTCTATTTTTCGTATAAGGGCGGGGCTTCTCACTTAACACGTTTGGACGTGATTTTTTAGTTAAGTGCATAAGTTGACAAAGCGGGTTGCGGCAAGAGCTCGTATTTATTTCACATTAACTCTTTTTTTTTTAATGTCGGAGTGGAGTTTAGTTTCAACTTAAAAAAATTTGTTGAAGAATATTTAAAATAGGTATGCTTGTAGAATAAACGAGGTAAAAAGTTTAGGAAAAAACATATTCTTGTAAAGATTTTAATTTCCGAATCAAATTCTTCTCTGAATTGGTCCAAAATCACGTTAACCACATATCTAAGTACAGAATTGACGAATTCCTTGACATTCATCGCTGAGCAGATGAATGTCAAGGAACTTATGAACTTAACTACTTAATCCGTTTGGACACACAAGTGACATGTAGTAACTTAAAATTTAGTTACCAACTTAACTACTTAATAAATGTAAACCGCGCATAAGTTAGGAAGGTACTGTGGTGTGGTAAGGTAAGGTAAGGTAGGTGTTGTGAGTCCCTGGGACTCGAGAAGTGAATTAAGGGTTAAATGAGTTGGCACGAGACAGGTAAATGATTTTTATTAAACTATTAAGTAGCAAATACCTATCGTCAGGTAGCTCAAATTTCAAATTTCAAAAATTCAAAATTTATTTATTACTTACAAATATTTCAATACAGCTCAGAAATACAAAAATAAAAAATTAAAATAATACAGCGTTGTTCGACAATACTTGGAGTATTATAAAAACATTATCTTAATTTATCAACACACAAATTTAAGAAATCGGCAATCGAGGGTAGTTCGCTGCTTCAATATTTAATACCGTCCCCGCACTAGGCAAACCTGTATCGCGGGGTCCCAGGACTGATTATCACTACAAGCTATAACATAGCGGAAGCGTAGCCGAGGCAATTCAAAAAGGTACACAAAACATTTAAATTATTTTGATGCTTAATTTATAAAAGTTTTATAGATACTCGTATACAATACCAAGATAATATTTATATATGTTTGTAAATAGGTAAATTATTAGTAATTTAAATTCTTCATCGTACATTTGTATTAATAATGTATTTATATTCCATTGATGAAAAGATAAGATTAAATAAATAATAAAAAATTTATGAATTTAGAATAAAAATAGAAAAAACAATGATGATAAATGAATAATAATAATAATCAATATATACTTTTGTATCTACACTTTCCCAAATATATGACGATTATGCTTTGTTTGCTCGTTTTCTTAGAAGCGAATAAAGTTGTTTTAGGTGGGACAAATAAGCGCTTTCACAGATTTCTAGGTACCTCTGCTTGGGTGTGGAAGATAGGTACCTACCAAAACAACCAAAAATATTTTATTTCGAAACATAGGTAGGTACATACGTAGGTAGGTAACTTAGGGACGCTGGCTTGTTTCGTCATTTATTGGTCAATGCAGTGCAATATGTACGCAGGTTTTTCATGAAGTGAGTATAACTCATGGTATAATATGTTTTGCCTAAAGTAAGAAAAGTTTACTAAAGGTCTAGCCCTAGGCTTACGAATGAAATTTTTGATCAAATTTATAACTGCTTTTAATAGTACTTATCTCATCGCCGTCATACCTAAACAAATTCATGAAAAATTTATATTGCATAACATAAGAAGTCATTCGAACATAGGAAACAACTACATAAAGTTCGCTTATGGTATTCATGCGATGCGTGATGGGCACGCTGCGAGTCAGCTGACCGCGTGGCAACAAGCGCGGTCCGGTGCACTCGCCCCGCGTCGCGTCGCTTAGCAACGGATCGGAAGCGCGGGCAGGCGCCCCGCTGCGCAATGATTGTAAATACGTTTAGCAATACAATGCGGGTTTTTTTTTTGTAAAAAAAACTGTGTATTTAATTAAATTTGCTGATAATCCCTTTGTTCTTACATATGAAAACCTAAAAAAACTGAATTTATTTTATAATAAATTTTTGGCGTTAAAAAAAATAAAAAGTACTTTTTCGTAATGAGAATATGCAGTATAATCATACCCCAAAGTTAGTGGAAGCGGTCTTGATACACCCTGTATAGGTACTATGATTTTATATAAAATTATTTATTTTTACGGCCATGTTTTAAAACTTTAATCTCTTCTCTTATTCTAGAAAAAGCACACCTCCAAAAGACCACAAAAGATCATGGCGATGGTCAGAGTCGCCTGAAGTAGAGTTACCAAAGTCCAGATCCAAAGCGAAGCGTCGCATGCGCAGCCGAAGCCGAAGTCCGCGGAAAAGCTCTAGAACTCGCGATAGAAGACACAGGCGCAGTTCCGAGCGGACATCTCGACGAAATTGATCAGAATCAAATAACAGTGCTAAAAAAATGAATAAAATTTGAAACTTAAGAATGGAGTGGTTTTATTTTGGTAATAAGCCTAAGATAAGCTTAAGAAAAACTGCAAAGAATGTTTGAGTACGTTATAACTAATAAATTACTATGGAACTTTAATTAAAAGATGTTATATTTTACTATTTCATTTCGAAACAGCCTAAATTCCGTACTACAGAAACTGCAGCCTCACCTAACTAGGCAATTATTTGTTAGTCAACCTTAGTTGCCAACCGCCACTGGTACATGTAAACAGCTAGTAAAGTGACAAGTGGTAAGTAAAAATTTGTATGTAAGTGTAGATTCGTTCTATTTTTCGATTGAGTAGGTAGGGCGGAGCTTCTCACTTAATATGTTTGTACTTATTTTTTATGTTCCTCGTTTGGGCAGGAGGCAAAGAATGCATTTCCGCGCCATTTACAAGGCACCTAGGACTAGCTCCTAATGAGCACAAAAAAACCCCCTCAATGACTCGTGCAATTTTTGCCACACAGCCTTCATCTGAGTGACGACCAAATGGAGAAAGAGGCCGCGCTAGCGGGGCCCAGAAGGGGTCACCCGCTGGGATTAATTAGCACTGAAGGGCTCAAAGCACTGAAGGTGAATACATAGCACTGAAGGTGCTCATAAAGAAAATAAAAATTGAATTAATTCGAATTTACATTAGAATTAGAAGTTGCGGCCTGAAGGGCTTCGAGATCTAGTGTAAGTTGCGTAGCTACGTTCGTGTGCGCGTTTCTCGGTCTAGCGACTTTGTACTTCGAATCTATGACAGGGGTAGTATACGAGACTGAATCTCGAACTGGAGGGTTGGGGTGGGTTTCGGAGCGTTTGAAGAACGCTTCAGAGAGTGTTTTGAGGTGCTGTTGCACTGTAGGTAGTTCAAGATCTCTGTGCAGGTCCGCGTTACGCACGTACCAAGGTGCGTTTGTGGCCCCGCGACAGAAGAGATTTTGAACTACCTGCAGTTTGTGCAGGTTGGAGGGTTTGGCGTGGGCAAATATTGGCGAGGCATATGCCATAACGGGTCTAACGCAGACCTTATAAAGCGTACGTTTGTTTCTGAAAGACATTTTACTTTTTCTACCTAACATACTATATAGACGGCCTAAGTAAAAACGGGCGAGTTTTGTTACTCTATCGACGTGTGGCTTGAAAGAAAGCGTCTGGTCTAAGGTGACGCCTAAGTATTTGGTAGTGCGCTTCCAGGGGATGGTAATACCTAACATTCAAACGTGGAGATTGTCGGTAACACGACGGTGTTTGCAGTCGAAGTAAACCGCAGAACTTTTGTCTGGGTTCACATCGATGCGCCATTTTTGAAACAATGCACCGAGGGCGTTTAGGGCCTTATGGAGTCTGATGACGAGACCCGGGACACTGAGGCCTTTGGTGTAGAGACCGGTGTCGTCGGCAAAGAGGGCGAGTTCGACGCCTTTCGGCGGAATGGGAATGTCGTTTGTATACACAGTGTACAATAGAGGCGCGAGGACTGCGCCTTGAGGGACTCCAGCCTTTATAGGACGAGGCGCGGAAAACGTGCCTTCATGTCCAAAAAGAAACGTACGATCTTTGAGAAACGACGCGAGTATTCTAACTAGGCGATCAGGTAAACCTATTTTGTAGAGTTTATAGACGAGACCGCTGTGCCAGACTTTATCGAAAGCCTTGGCTACGTCAAAGAAAACTGCGACCGTTTTAAAACGCCGCGGGTGGGAGCCGTCGAGTGTGTACTTTTTTATGACGATTCGATGGACTTGCTGAGGGCAGGAATGCTTAGCGCGAAAGTCGAACTGGTGGGGAATGATGAGGGGATCGCCATCCGTTGGAAACAGATGGTCCCGCAATCGAGAGAGTATGACTCTCTCGAGAAGTTTAGACATGGTCTTGAGGAGGCTGATGGGTCTGTGATTAGCCGGTATATTCAGAGGTTTACCCGGCTTGGGAATGCCTATGACTGTCGCTTCTTTCCAAACTTTTGGGAAGTAGCTAAGGTCGAAGCAGGCATTGAAAATGATAGCTAACAAGGTAAGCACCTGTTGAGGCAGGTGCTTAAGTGCGTGGTTGGAAATTCCATCCGCACCCCGAGCCTTTTTGGACTTCTGACTTCTAATGAGAAACGTGATTTCATCATTAGAGACTGTGACGGGGTCGGCGGTGATGGGGAGAGAGTCTCCGCGGAGGACTTCGTCCTCCACCGCTTGGATGTAAGAGGCGGCGTCTACGCATAGGGCTCGGGCCATACTATAATATGTTTGGTGGGACGGGGTGATATTTTCCATGAGATCGTTTATCTGAGCGTCTCGGAATTCCGCGAGGCAAGACCTAACTTTACGTTGAAGCTGATTCGCAGCTGATCTGTAGGCGGGCGTGGGATATTTCTTGGCTCTCCAAGGAGCTGCGTTCTTAGCTTTAATAAGATTCCTAATGGCTAAGGGAAGCGTGGGTTTGCCATGTTTAGCAACCTTTTCGTTATCACTGATGGCTGAGTTGACAGCATCAGTGAGGGAATTGACTAACGAGTCTATTTTATCCGGGCTATTTAATTGGTCGGGCGAGATCGTGAGCGGAGAGTTCGGGGCCTCTAGGGCTGAGACTAGCGTATTTTTAAAGCCTTTCCAGTTGGTAAAGATCTTAGGAGAGGTGTCGTTGACGTTGGGCGATCCTAGCATGAGGGAAATGGGGTGTTGATCAGAGCCTAGTTCATCGGGCGGTTCGATAGACCTGAGATCAAGGTTGATATGCTTTACTATTGCGAAATAGAGTATTTCGGGAGAATGGTTTTATAGTAAATAGCTGTGCCGCCGTGACCGTCGGCGTTGGGCCTATCGTTGCGAGTGAGCGCTTATTGGGGAATAGCGAATCCCCCGGAGCGGTTTGGAGTGAGCCACGTCACTTGGAGAAGCAGTAAGTCTGGCTTATTGTTCTGAACGAAAAGTTTGAGCTCGGGAAGGTTAGAACGAGGGCTACGAGCGTTAAATGAAACTAGAGATAAGCCCTTGGGTTTGATACGACCGAACGCGGGATTTGCAGGTCTAGACATTATATTTACTATTTGAGAATTTATACTAAATATATCGACGCTTGAAAGGCAGTCTTCACTAAGCGACATTGAGTAAACTTTACCAGAGAGATATTTAAAGTTCAAATATTTAAAAAAAATCATATAAATTTACCTAATTGTTCGATTAAAATTATGTTAACACTTGTATACTATTTCCATTTCTTTATTTTCTCGATGACAGTTCTAATTTGATATAATGCTCTCTAGCTCCATCCAATAGCTCCATCCCTATCAGTTTCTCCGACTCTGGTATTATATAACTTTGTACGTGTGTAAAAGTCACATGATGTGGTTACTAAACCTAATACACATCATTTACATTGGCTTTGTGCAGGTATAATCTACTAGCTAAGTGATTTCAAACGAAAATTTCATAACAGGTAAAAATATGTTAAATCACATAAAAAGTCAATACATGAAAAACCGACTAAGTTCATATTCATAATTGTTAAACTGTCGTAACTACTGGATATTATTAAAACCAATTTTTTTTGGTCGTTTAGCAAGCACAAAATGTAGATTTGACCGAAATTATGCAATATCTAAGCGACAATAAAACTCGTCATAGAACTATGAGACCCAGATCAAATGACGCAAAAAATCTGGCGGTTCGAATGGTATATATTACGGATTTATGTCGGTTAGTGAGGATTGCCTTTCAAGCGTCGATATAATTTACAAGGAACTAAGTAGAGTGATGCTCGGCTAAGGGTAATAGACGCTCTTGAGGAGAGCGGGCGGCTCGCAGTTTGCGTGCGATTACGGAAATTTCCCTAATGTTGACGTTTTGAATAACGTCGAACACGGTTTTCATGTCCTCAGCCAACGACGACTGAGTTGAAGACGATGGAGCGAGACGCGGGCCTACGGGAGCTGGGATAGGTCGGGAAGGTGAAGCGGCTGGATGCTGTCTCCAGGAGAGAGCCGGAGTCGGCGTAGGCTGCACGGGCTTTGCTTCCGGGGGAGCCCGGTTGCGCACCGGCGGGAAGTTGGTGGGAGTGAGCAGCGGCGGGAAGTTGGCGGGAGTGAGTGGCGGTGCCTGTTTAGGCGCGACCCTATTACCAGCGGAGCGCGGAGCAAGCGGACAACCCCTGTAGTTAGCACCGCACAGCACACATGCAGGGGGAAGTGGAGTCGGGAGTGCGAGTTCATTCTTTCGTAATGTGCGGATCTAGGCACTTTACGGCTGAGCAATTAGCCGCTGCGTGGCCGTAAAGCTGGCAACGGTGGCATCGCCCAGGGTGCCCGCGAGGGTTGGCACGCTCGACGGAGATGTTCGAGAGTCCGCAGATTGTGCGAGCCTCTTTGAAGATCTCTCTCGTGTTAGGAGTGTTGGATAGGATGACGAGGGTGAGAGGAAAACGTCTACCGCGGTTAGAGTACAACTTGTGCACTGCTTCAGCCGGGAAGCCCTGGGACTTAAGGTCCTCCAAGATGTGACGGTTGTCTATTTCGACCTCTTTTTGTCAGTAAATTTTATTTTTTTTGTCGTTCCCGACGTAATTTTAAACTACGAAAACGTAGTGTCGGAGAACGGCAATGTTTTGATTTGACAAGCCAGTCACGAAAAATTATCCATCATAACAACTAGAATCTATTTATTTATTATTGTTTCCGAGTTTATTATTCAAAATTACATGTTTATCAATTTTTTATTATCTACAATCAAAGTTTTCATGAAATCAATAATTTATTTTTACGTACACGAGTGTGCGTAGCCAAAATTTTTGGTAAGGATTCTCATTCATTAAAATTTTATTTTGTTGTTACTTTTTCTTTTCAGATCAAATTTAATTGTATTAATGTTTCTGTTTTATTTTGTGTGACTATTTTTTATTTCAATTTTGTTTATATTTTTTTGTTTGTATTTACAGGCATTTTTGTATATTTTTAATTTTACTGCAAAATAAACATAGAAGAGAGCTTTGGTATTTCCTTTCTGGACCCTCAATTACCACTCCGCAAACAACGCGTTACATACTGGCGCCCGACCATTCAAACGCAGTTTATGGAGAAGAGAGGAGGAACAATATCAACAGAGGAATAGCAACTTTAAAAATAATTTTTTTATAATTATTATTGAGGTCAGGCATAAAACTTTATTTGTTACCATTTTCAACCATTAACATTCACTAGTTAGGTTATATATCTACTATAATATATCAAATTACTGCTAAATTATTCAGACATTTAAGTTTCTTTAGTTTCTTTCGTTATAATATCTTTGAAGAAATTTTCTGAAGGCACAACATTTATTCTATAACCCAGTAATTTCACTATTTAAATAACATTTTCTATTCATTTTCATCACTTGAAAATACGTATATTTTTAAGGCTCTTTTCTGCATAACGACTATTAACAAATTTATTTCACTTTAAGCCCAAACATTGTTCACGCCCTTTCCAATGTTTATCCATAGATTTGATAGGTCCACTTCCTACTTCACGTAAGCAGAATAGATTTCTATTTGTAGTTACTTGTTGTTTTTCCAAATATTGTTTGTTATTTCCAATAAAACATGCAACCGCTTCTATTATTCGCCATATATTGGACAATTTAGTTTTTATGGTTTATGGAGTTCCAGAAACTATTATATTAGATAATGGTCCTCAAATGATAAGTACAGAATTATCTGAATTATTTAAATTTTACAACATACCAAAAATACATTACACCCCACGCTACTGTCCACAAGTTAACACCGTTGAGCGTTACAATAAAACTATTGTAACGGCGATTGCAGCTTTTATAGATAAAGATCACAGAACTTGGGATACCTATATAAACAAAATACAATTTGCTATTAATACTGCGGTTAATGAAACCACAAAATTCACTCCATCATTTTTAGTATTTGGTAGAGAAGCTGTTACATGTGGATCTATTTACAAAAATAAAG
Organism: Marasmarcha lunaedactyla; assembly: GCA_923062675.1. Classification (NCBI taxonomy): domain Eukaryota; kingdom Metazoa; phylum Arthropoda; class Insecta; order Lepidoptera; family Pterophoridae; genus Marasmarcha; species Marasmarcha lunaedactyla. The sequence goes on from OV281346.1 coordinate 24,310,335, forward strand.
ATTCCAGAGATGAACTAATTTTCAGTCCTAGGGATGTATATGCTGAAAACATAGGACAATTAATACCTATCTTTTCCGAAGTACAGAAACGGTTATTTAATGCACATCAATATAATGCAACTTATTATAACAAACATCATCAGAATTTAGAATTTAATAACGGTGATATTGTTTGGAGGCGAAACCATGTAATAAGTTCCTCTAAAAAACATTTTTGTGCTAAGTTTGCACCCAAATTTATTAAATGTAAAGTTTCAAATAAAGTTTCACCATTAATTTACGATTTAGTGGATATGAATAATAACCCATTAGGTCGTTGGCATATCAGAGACATTAAACCTCTACCGCGTTTAACTTCTTCTTTGAGTGACTAGATTGGTTGTTACCAATTACTTTATATGAATTCATATATAATTATTGCTAATTATCTCACGGCGAGCATAAGCCGATTCTTTTTGTCTTATTTTTTTTCTATGCACCTCATTATCGTTTGGCTATACCATTAACATTGACGTTGGTCAAAACTTATAATTAATTATCATCATCGTAGTATTAGGTTAACTTATTGTGTAATTTATTTAATATTTGCAATTCTAGGAGTGTAAACTCTTATTTTCAATATCTGTATTATACTTTATAGTATAATTTGTTAAATGTTATCAATTTTTTTTCTCAATTTTTTTTTCAAGCGGTTTGCAACTTGTAAAATTAAGCCTTCTGCACGAGCGTTTATTAAGGTAACTCGTTAAACTAAACCATACCTATGTGTATTATTTATACGCTTGAATCACTTTCCCGTGAGAATTATTTTCATATGTTTATTACATAAGTATTTTAATTACTTCACAAAAGACCCTTGGATTTTATTTAAAAGTCAATGTTTCACGACTGGCTATGATTTTTTTTTCTTTCCGGCATATTTATTTCAGTCTTTAACTGAAACTTGTTTATAGTAATCACCGTGCGGGAGTTAGCGACACGTTAAAGAAGCCATAAGCTATTAATATTTTCAGCGGATGGCAACTATTAAAGCCTTTTGCCGTTGCGTTCAACTCTGTTGAGTTGACTTATTTAGGATACGATTCCTCATAAGCAACTCTAACTGCATGATGTTTTATTTCCAGTAGTTGGAATAAGACTAGTATGAAAGAGAATGTATGTTGTAATTATAATGTACGTTGATGGAGTTGAACGATGTATATTAACATTGTATATTCCAGGAACATGTTTAAAATTTTATCATTCATGAACCATGTAATTTAAGATAATTATTTAGGATTTTTTTTTTCTCTCTCTCGTCTGTTTTGTTTTCTTTTTCTATTAAATAACTTGTTGATATGCAATATATCAGTATTATTTTTTTTTTCATATATACAGGATGTTTTTTCAGAAAAATTCTTCTATAGGATGTTAATATTAATTTTCATTTTGCTTTAATTTTTTTTTTTTTTGATCGTTCTTTCATTTGGCAGATTAAATATTAAAATTCGATATGTATATGCGGTTTATTTTGATTTGGTTTGAATATTTTTTTTAAAAACTATACTGAAAAAATCTTTCAGATTTTTTTTCCCGGCCCCCGGGGTATTGTGACGGTTGTCTATTTCGACCTCTTTTTGTCAGTAAATTTTATTTTTTTTGTCGTTCCCGACGTAATTTTAAACTACGAATTACGTAGTGTCGGAGAACGGCAATGTTTTGATTTGACAAGCCAGTCACGAAAAATTATCCATCATAACAACTAGAATCTATTTATTTATTATTGTTTCCGAGTTTATTATTCAAAATTACATGTTTATCAATTATTTATTATCTACAATCAAAGTTTTCATGAAATCAATAATTTATTTTTACGTACACGAGTGTGCGTAGCCAAAATTTTTGGTAAGGATTCTCATTCATTAAAATTTTATTTTGTTGTTACTTTTTCTTTTCAGATCAAATATAATTGTATTAATGTTTCTGTTTTATTTTGTGTGACTATTTTTTATTTCAATTTTGTTTATATTTTTTTGTTTGTATTTACAGGCATTTTTGTATATTTTTAATTTTACTGCAAAATAAACATAGAAGAGAGCTTTGGTATTTCCTTTCTGGACCCTCAATTACCACTCCGCAAACAACGCGTTACAAAGATATCGTCGTTCGCGATCTCGAACGGGACGCCCCGTAATACTGCGCGGATCTTACGCTCCTCCGGGAGGGCGTAGGTGTGATTTGTCCAACTGATAAGAGCCTAGTGAACGCGCGGAAGTCTTCGATAGTCACGACTTGAATTTTTATAGAATCGCCTGCGTTTACCGCTTTAACATAATTAATTTTGTGCTCTTTGCACAAGTTAGAAACCGCAGTCCAGCGCGCTTTTTCGCGGAGAAAGACAGGCGGAGGGAGCTGAGGTTTAGGTGGTACGGGAGCGCAGCGCGTTGCTGGCGGTCACTTGCAGTGACATTAACGGCGCGGGGGCAGGTGTTGAAGACACCGGGGTGGGCTCAGGTGTTGAAGAAACCGCGGCTTTTTTCGAACGCTTCTTAGAGCGTTTGGTGACTAGCTGGAATGGGGGCGCAGGAGAGCCGGTTAAGGTGGCGGCGTCCGATGACGCATCAGACGCGGAGTCTGAATCGCTCCCGGGAGCGGTACGCTTGCGGCGAGACGTGCGAGAGGATTTGTCCGACTCACAGTCCATCTCGGAGGGCACGGGAGACGTGGGAGGAGAGCTAAAGGCCTGAGGGGTCTGGGCGTTGGTGGCCTGAGGAGCCAGGATTGGGGCCTGAGGGGCCAAGGACGCGTTAAAAGTAATTAAGGCCTGCGTTATGACCTCATCTTTGATCAGGACACCCGACGCGGCGAGTGCCTGGGCGAAGGCCTTCAGAAAGTTTAATAAACTCTGCGAATCCATTAGGGAGGGGTTGGGACTAATTATTTGAACATATAAATGATGCATAGAGTTCCTAAAAACCTAGCGAACCCTAGCGGCTAACCTCCATACCAGCGGTAGGGAGGCTGGGGAGAATAACTTAAAACTAACCGTAGTTCGCCGAAGGCCGCTACCTAGAATTCTAAAAAGGGTGCGCAAGTAAAGAGTTTACCGCATTGTGGTCAACCTTTACCGACAAAAAGGACAAATATGCACGGAAAGATGATAAAATGAATACTAAATAAATAAAATAAAAAGGACTGGATCAGTACAAATTAAGTTGTCACCGTTAGGTATCCTTTGTACTAAAACCAGAATACTTTACGCTGGGCACACACAGCACTTTAAAGACTAAGAGACTTAGTCGCAAAGAAAAAATCACTTCGATAGCTCTCGGAGGGAGTAAAAAAACCCAGAAAAAACCTATCACGGAACCAACACGCTATACTTTGACGTCGGTAAACTGAGCGCCACTGAATAACGGGAAGAGCCCGATCAATCTGAGTGGTCTTGGAACGTCCGTACCGGGCGGCGATTGTACATGATTTTTTTAGGTAAGTACATATGTTGACTTAGTGGTGGGTCAAGAGCTCGTACATTCTTATTTCTCATTTTTTCTGTTTTTTTTTTAATTCCGATGTGGACTTTAGACTCTATTTTAAAATTTGTTGAAAAATATTTTAAGTAAGATTGCTTGTGGAATATACGAAGTATAAAAACTTCAGATATAAACGTAGCATTGTAGAGATTTTTGATTCCATGAACAAATTCATTCAGTCCAAAATCCCGCTCATCACAAATTCAAGTACAAGAATTGCCTAACCATCTTCATTGAACTTATGAGCTCACAAGTACTTTATCCGTTTGGACATGAAAGTGAAATGAATTGATTTAAAATTGAGTTACTAACTATAAACCGTGTAAACCAGCCATTATGGCTGTTAAGTGGTTAAGTTGGTAACTTTTTACGTTATAAGTTGCATGTAAACAGTGATCAGTGGTAACTTTTCAGTACGCAAGTGATTAAGTAGATAAGGATTCGTTCTATTTTACGTATAACTAGGTGGGCGGGGCTTCACACTTAACACGTGGACGTGATTTTTTGTTAAGTGCATAAGTTGACAAAGCGGGCAAGAGCTCGTATTTATGTCGCATTTTCTCTTTTTTTTTTAAATGCTGGAGTGGAGTTTAGTTTCAACTTTAAAATTTGTAGAAGAATATTTAAAGGTGTTACCACACCAATCGATCGACCGTCGATCGAAGTCGACCCGTGGACGTAAAAAATTTTGATAAGTACATAATCTTGCAAAGATTTTAATTTCCGAATAAAATTCTTCTCTGAATTTGTCCAAAATCACGTTTACCACATATCTAAGTACAGAATTGACGAGTTTCTTGACATTCATCACTGCTCATCTTCATTGAACTTAACTACTTAATCCGTTTAGGCACACAAGTCACTCGTAGTAACTTAAAATTTAGTTAAAATTTAGTTACCAACTTAACTACTTAAAATCATGTAAACCGCGCATAACGGCGGCTGATTGCCGTTTTTTAAGATTGACATTTAAGATTGATTGATTGATAGATATATGACTGCATACTGCATCGCACTTACTTACTTAGTAAACAAACTTTGGATCGTATAGAAAAAAATATCGCAATGATTTAAATTAATATCAACCAAGTATTAATGTTGTTTGAATGAGCATATAATAATGACGACGAGACGTATTTTATCATTTGTATCTATAGCAAGAGTTTTCGTACATACTCCTAAGAGAACTCTAGCCTCATCTACTAGATTTCATAAAGAAATTGTCCAAACGAAGTCGTCCCAAAACAGTCTACACCATTTGTCTATTACAGACACAAGTAGGTATTTTTACGGTAATTTCTTAATTAACAACACTCGTACATAAAAGACCTATAATAATAGCACTTTTTTAATGAATTGAATGTTTTCAGCATCTTTATCTAAAGCAAAGCTAATATCATCACTTAACTTTGAGTCAAATGAAGATTCTCTGCCATTTAGAAAACTGCCAATAAGAACATTATTACATATTTATAAAGTAACAAGCAATGATGAAAGAAATGGATACTGTAAAAATAGGTTATATTACATCTCCAATTGCTTGAAGGTAAGAAGTTTCATACCCGATAACTTGCAAATTAATAAAAATTGTAAGTGGATTCTGACCATCAATGTGAATTGGGTTTTAATTACAATTTTATTTGAATATGTCACTTAAATATGTTCCTAACTTAAAAATTACAAGTGTAAATAGGTTTATGATTCTAGTATATGTGTCAACTTGAAAGAATAATCTAAAAAATATGTGTCCTTAGCAAAAATCTATTTATTTTGATGGCATTATATTCAGAGTTGAAGAGCTATTATATTTACTCAAAAATTTAATTTCAGTGTCATCCCAATGTTGTTAATGAATACTTAGCAAAAAGGACTTTCATATATTCATTGACATTTGATTGGTTAAAAAGTTCCCTGGATGTTTTAATAGGTAAGTATTAGTTTAAGTATTTTGTTACCTCAATCACTTATTGTTATTGGTAGATTCTAAGTTAAAAGCCCCAATCATGGGCATGAGTAATCTTTACATCTTTTAACTGTTTTGTGCTTATTTCACTTACTAAACATAAGTTCTCATTCAATATCTAATAGAAAGTCTTTTACTTGATTTCTTTATGTTGCTTATTTTGTGATAGTGACACAGGTCCATGTTTTGCATGTCCTGTCCATGCATGGTCTGATATAAATGTTTTAGATTTCATAGTTCCATAAAGAAAAGATGTCTTATCATAGGAGTAGAAATATAGAATGTTTAACTGAGCAAATATTAATTTTACAGAGTTCAATGTGCCCCCTGAACGTATCCTCAGAGACTTATGGGTTCTCAAATATCATCAGGATACAATTCGCTCACGACTTTCAAGAGTCAAAAACTCTGGAGTCACCACACTTTATCCTTGGATGGTTAGGTGTTCTGAAGAAGTACTCGAAAAGTAAGTAATTTTATTGTTTGACTCATAAATAGTCAGCAAATAAAAAAATTATACTGATTTGAAGTACTTGTTGTTTTATAAATGTTTAAAAGTTGTATTTAAGCCTTTTATGTAAGAGATGGTGAAGGAAAATATCTGTATGTAATTTAATCTATCTGCATAAGTGTTTTGAATTTTCCATGAATGTTTTTTCTTAAATTCATTCAGTAATTTGACTAATAATTAATATTTATGTACTGTGATTTCTAAGAGAAAAAGTGGCATAAATTTTATATATAATATAAATTTTAAATATAGTGAATAGTGAAGACTTAAGGAAATGCAACCCTAGATTATTATGTTCACTGTCTTGACTCATAGTTTTTGTTGTAGTACCTCCTACACCAGAAATCATAAATTCGAATCCTGGTAACAAACTCAAGAAAGAAACAAGTAATTTTATATTTGATAGGGCTATCCCTCATATTATGTTTCAGATACATTGAAATATCACAGGAAACTAAAAATATACTAGGAGATGATAAAACTACGCTAGCTTACCTAGCTGAGAGACTTAACACAACCCCTGAGGATGTCGAAGTTATGTGTTACAAAACTCCTTCCCTAAAGTCTATTAGAGTTACTAAAGTAAGTCCAATTCTGCATCTCGACATGCACCTTAGTAATTCAAGCATTACTTCACAATTTAAAAAGTGTTTTGATTGACTGTTCCAATCTATGAGTATGTTGCCAAAAAGTACACTTAGTTCTTTGTTAGTACTTAGCTCTTTGTTTAACTAAATGATTGATTAAAATCATTACATTATATATTATAACAAGGTCTATTTACTTCAACGAGGGTGAAATCACATCAGAATCACATCAGTGTCACATCAGAAGCTACTACTTACATATTTCACAATGTAATAAAAAAACTTATATTTTATTATGTTCATAATTTAAAATGTATGTTTTCACAACATAACTAATTAGTTACTTAAGCTTCTGTGTGTAACATTTTCAGAATAAAAATTGTTACTATTATTATATTTTCAGGCAAAATCTTTCATCGATTTCTTATTAAAAGAAGGTTTCTCGATAGACGACATAGCTAGTAAGCCGAGAATATTCTCTGCCTCGCAGAAAACCGTTAAGCAGAGGCTCGACAAACTGCGCTCGCACGGCTTGACGGATGTTAATTTAAACGTACTCTGCAGAAGCAAAACAGGATTTACGAAATATTGTGAAACCGTGGGGATACCCGTTAATGAGAACGGGTAAGTACTTATGGACTTTTATTCTATTAGTAAAGTTTTCACCTGAAAGTGTGGTTGTTACAGAAAGTGGCATCCCTTTAGTTCAGACACTGGTGTGCGATTACCTAGTCTACTGATTAAATAATCGTAACCTTTCCGATCTTGATCACCTTAATAACTACATGCAAAAAGAGATTTGGGATAAAGAAAAGGATTAGCTTGCGAATTTAACAGTAGTAAAGGCTTTATAGAATTCGACAACGCACAAAGCAAACATAAATAAATATGTTTATTGGAAATGGTTTATCCATTATTTTCAAAGCTGTATACGAACACATACATATAAAGTATGTGTTCGTTTTTATATACATAAAAAGTAATTACTCATATCTGCTATGTAACAAAAATGATATATATGTCAAACCATTGCTGTCTTTAGTGTTTAGCCTTGAGTTACATAGATTTGAATTGTGTAATCTAAATAAAACTGAATGTGAAAGGATGTGAAATCTATGTCGACCCACATTTTCCCCAAGACATATTTATGTGGTTGGTTAGACATAAATATGCCTATGCAATTCAACGTATTTGTAAAAAAAGGCAACAGTAAAGCAATTACTGTTGAGTAACTTACTAAAAACACTATCCAGATTCTTCTTCTCTTTCTCTCTTCTTCTACTCCATCCAGATTCTCTTCTTCTACGCGTATCTAAGCCATTTCGATCGTTATAAAACTTTGTAGAATTGTTTTGCGTTGGCCCGTAAAAGTCCCTTAGCTTATTAAATTAACTACAAAATCCACAAAATGGGTCGAGTTTCCAGCGAACGTTACCCCAGCCAACCGTTTTTTTAATAAAGTGTTTATATTGCTATAAGTGTTGGCTAAATATCAAAGCATTCTGGAATTCATCTGGCTGGAGTAATGTTTAGTTGTATATCTTATGAGATGTTTTCTATTTCAGAGATAAAACTACCAAAGAAGCAGAAGACAATGCTGTAGAAACCACAAGATGATATCAATGGATCCGCATTGAACATTCTTTGTTTTAATGATTTACAAAGTAATTGATAGTATCGAAAAAATATATTTATGTTGCGCACGTTAAAGTATAAATTAAGTTTATAAATTTGATTTTGTTTTATTTAAGTGAGGTTGATAGCGTAAACAAGTAGGTAGCAAGTTGATTATGTTACGGTGGTTACTTTACGTCGCTATTCGCGTTTTTATCGCCTTCGCTTGCTTCGTGTTGAAGTCCGAATAACACGAACACACCGTCAATAACAAAAGCAATATTTTTGGTAGTCTATAACACAATAATATACGTTTTTTAGCTCTTTCATCGCGCGTATATAGTTCACGCTATTCTTAATAGCTCCTATTAACTTTAGTTCGGTTTTTATGAGATCCATGTTTCGCGTCCCATATGCAGGTATGCATTTGAGAATATAGATTAAGATTATAAAAATCGTATCACGCATCAAGGTCATCAAATTATATAAATAAAAAGATAACAAGTTACGATGTGCGACGATGTTGCGCACCGCACACTGAGCGAGCGACGTACCTATGTGCGGTAAACCAACTGTAAATGTAACTGCCGTTTTGCCGTACTGGCCATTTCAAATGAAAATATTTTTTTTTTGACTGATAATTCTAATTTCAAATTAATTTTATTTGACAAACATGGAATTCTTTTTCTAAAATCGTCATTTGTTTTATAGTTAGTGTTTTGTTTTCAATGCATTCGAACATTTTTCGTCATCATGGATAAGTTAAAAATTTGAGTAATTATGGAGTATGAGTACCGTCGTGGCAGCAAAGCGGCACAAGCGGCACGCAACATCAACGACGTTTACGGAGCGAACACTACAAACGAACGCACCACCCGTTATTGCTTTACCCGCTTCCGTTCTGGAAATTTTGACCTGAAAAATGAACCCCGTGGTCGTCCGAAAACTTTGGTCGACAATGACGAATTAAAGGCAATTGTGGAAGCTGATGAAACTCAATCCACGGCTGATTAGCAACAGCTTTCGACGTTAGCATCAAAACAATATTGGTCCATTTGCGTCAAATTGGCAAGGTAAAAAAGCTTGACAAATGGGTACCCCACGAACTCAATGACCGCCAGCGCGAAGTACGCGTGGAGAGGTGCCTTGCACTGCTCAGCAGGCATACAAATGAAGGAATTCTGAACCGCATTGTTACTTGTGACGAGAAATGGATCCTGTTTGACAATCGTAAGCGCTCAGCAAGTTGGTTGGACCCTGGTTCAGCACCCAAACAATGCCCTAAACGAAAACTTACCCCTAGAAAAGTGATGGTCACTGTTTGGTGGTCAAACGCGGGTGTAATTCATCACAGCTTCTTGCCAAACGGGACAAGCATTACTGCAGATGTGTACTGTGAAGAACTGAACACAATGATGGAGAAGCTCGCACGTCTCCAACCAGCTTTGGTCAATCGTTCGGCTCCACTGCTCCTGCACGACAGCGCGCGACCTCATACTGCACAGCAGACGGTCTCCAAGCTACAAGAGTTGGGGTTGGAAGTTCTCCGTCATCCGCCGTACTCACCAGACCTTGCGCCTACAGACTTCTACTTTTTCCAGAATTTGGATAACTTCTTGGCGGGAAAAAAATTCAATACCCGAGAGGCAGTACAAAATGCCTTTGAAGAATTTGTTGCGTCCCGTCCAGCTGATTTCTTCAAGAAAGGCATCAATAAGCTACCAATGCGTTGGCAAAGGTGCATTGATTGCATGGGTGATTATTTTGATTAATAGAAATAAAAAATATATAAAAAAATTACGCTTCATTTATTTCGTGAAAAACGGCAATTTCATAGGTAAAGACCTAATATTAACTATCCATTAATTTGTTCCAAAGAACCGATAAGCAAGTTGAAATAGTGCTCGTGTATTTGCGTATTCGTCTTGTTTGTATAGAGGTATTTCACATCGTCGTATTTGGAATCTATTTCGTATCATCGAATACACGAACATGAATAGCGATGTGAAGTGTTACTATTATAGTAAATACAAATATGTTCGTAAATTGCATATTTTGCAGACATGTAATTTGTGTGTGCCAAAGGACTTAATTTTTCCTGAAATTCCAAATGTTGGTACATGCCGTTAACACTGACTCATCGCGAGCTGTGGAACATCCTATGGTTTTAAAAAATGTGTTCTTGATAGGCCTTTTCCCTAAAAACTACATGTACAAAGCCTTTCCTACCTCAGTAGTGCCTTATGAGATTTTTTCACCGACACTGCTATTGGCTGATTTGACTTGCATCTAAATATTATCTGTGGATTATCTCATTACTGATGACATAGTTGGGGCAGTGGTCCAACTAGCTAAACTACAGGACTTTGACCTACTATTTCCACATCAGTCCCATGGTACAATCCGTTACAACTGTAGAACAAAGTTGGATCTTTACAACACACAAACTCAACAGTTTAAATGAAAAAATTTGAAAACATGCCTATGAATAATAAGATAAGCCACAAATTAGTAACCTGTAACTATGAATGCCAGGTCGCTTGACATATCCGATGGAAGTAAAGTCAATAACGAATCATAAAATGGTAATATGATTGTTAGGTAGGTGCTTAATTTTTGGCCAGCCTGTCTAGACTACTGTCAAATTATTTATTTCAGTATTTTATGCCAAGGTCTTAACAATTGAGCTTTAAATTTCCACTAATTCTATGACAGGACCACATATGCACTCAGTGGTGCAGGTATTGTTATATGCCATCAACAAAGTTAAAAACTTCATGGTAGTTTGATTAAAATGTCATTCAATGGTGGGTAAAAAAAGTTGTGTACTGTTTTCCATGCCAAGCCATTTATTTTCAATAAAAATCAATATGACACTAACCGATACCAAGTTGCTTTTAGAAATGTGACATGAAAATAAATTATTGTATTTTTAGTTTATTTATTAGAACCTGTAAAGGTGATAAAATAGAAATAAGAAACTATATTTTAAATTAAATAAGATGATTATTTGCCTGAGCCATACAAAAAGACCTTGGAATGAATTACAAAATATGTAAAATGGATATAAATAACATCACAAAAATTTTGTCTCCCAATTGTTGAAAAACTCTTGAAATTAAAAATAAAGTTATTCCAATAGAATGTTTTATAATAAAAATTAATTTTAAATTAATATATATGGTAGTAAAATAAATTCAACATCCACAGTACTAAGTAGTCTAAATTGCTCCTCACCAATTAAGCAATCATCTGATTGATATTTAATGAACAATTTTAAAACAAAACTATTTGCAAATATGCTGTGATAAGAGCCCCTTCTAGCATACATAACTAGAGCAATGCTACTTGTAATTGTGGTTATAATGCATTCTATATTAAATTTATATATGAGGTTGAGTAGGCATCACATGGAAAAATTTAACTATTGATGAGCACATTGTACACCTGGACCAGCATGCATATGCTCTTCATCATCACTGGCATAAGCTTCCTCTCTGTAACGAACACGATCATTTGCTGAGTATTCCATTAAATTGACTTCCTCAACATCCTCCCCAGTAGGCATGACAAAAGCAGGCCGCGGAGGCAATATACTTTCAATTTGTTTGATCTGGTCTTCAGTGGCAAAGTTATTTTCAGGGAAAACAATGTCAAATTGAATGTACAAGTTTCCTTTCTCAAATGGGTTCTTGAAATGAGGCATACCTTCACCTTGAATTGCTTTGAGATCTCCAGGCTTAATAATCTCACCTGCAGTATGTTTCACCAGTAAGTCACGCCCATCCAAATGCTTAACTATGAATTGAAATCCACATAATGCTTCAGTCAAAGAAATTTCACGCTTCATTATAAGATCATCTCCATTTCTTTGAAACACTTCATGTGTCTTCTGTTGTAAAAGAATAATTACATCTCCAGGCTCCATATCAGGTTGCTGGTCACCTTCCCCGCGGAAGAATATCTTTTGACTCTCTCTCATCCCTTTCTCAATATGAACTTCAAGGATTTTAGTTTCATTTAATACTTTTTTGCCTTTACATTTAGGGCACTTGTCTTTGTCATTAATGGTTTCACCTTGGCCCTGGCAGGTAGGGCAACGGGTTTGGAATCTTTGAGTCATATTTGGTCCTATCTGTTGGTAGGACACCTTAATACCTTGGCCATGGCAGTCTTTGCAAGGTACAACAGCTCCTGGTTTTCCACCTACACCTTTACATGGTCCACAAATAACATTTTTACTTAACTGGAGTTTTGCAGTTTTTCCCATATACATGTCCTCCAAAGAAACTTTTAAGGGATGTATAGTGTCTTCTCCCCTAGCTCGACCTCTGCTTCGGCCTCCTCCTCCTCCTCCCATACCAAAAATATCTCCAAAAAAGTGGCCAAATAAATCATCAGGTTGAAATCCTCCGCCGCCTTGGCCACACTCTTGTAAGCCCTTCAGCCCAAACTTATCGTAATCTTGGCGTTTTTTGGGATCAGAAAGAATTTCATAGGCGTAGCTTATTTCCTTAAACCTGTCACCCGCTGCAGGATTTTTATCGGGATGAAACTCCTTTGCTAATTTGTGGTAGTTCTGCAATATGATTACAAAAATTAGTCGCGTGTAGTGGACAATGGATTCACTTCATCAAGGCTATGTGACATCACATGTAAAAAAAACATAATGCTACGTTAAACGGCTTGTTAAGACTTACCCTTTTAATTTCTGATTCGCTGGCGTTCCTGCTAACGCCTAAAATATCGTACAGTTTGGTATCAGCCATTTTTTCCTACAAATCGTAAGAATAAAGACTGAAGGCTGAACGACTTACAACAGAGAACAAGACAAGATTCTTTTTTTTCGTCAAAGCGTAATGAGTGAATGCAAGAGATTGTGGTGAATGAATGAATGAGTGTGTTAACCATAGTCATTTCTTTTTTGTTACAATTTTCCCCATTTTCAAGGCAAGGAACTAAGCCACACAGCGAAAGTCTTAAATATTTAACCAGAGTCACCACCAGCAAAGAGTCACCAGTTACCTATATGTAACCTGGAAGGTTTGCTCCACTAATTTCATTTTTATTTACGTTTATTTGGGAAACACTCGGATTTAATACAGTGAATTGAATCACGTATAATTGTTATATAAACCAACTTTTCTACTGTTTTGTAACACAAGATAAAGAAAGCAGAAATTCGAAAAAATATTTACATAGTTTTAACAATTAGATGATAGCACTCTTAAAATACATAAGCATAACCATTAGTATACAGGGTGTAAAATAAAGGAATCATAATACTTAAGGGTCAGTAAATATACCATTGTTAGAATATACTGTAAAAGAATTAGAGTTATAGGGGCTAGCCTTGCATAATTTTTTATTAATTTTTTTTTACTCAACATCTTTGACAGCCCTAAGTGGTTTTAATATCTACCTATGCATGAAGCGAGCGCAGCCGTCGTCACTTACCTACCTATCGTGTAGCACGTAATGCGATACGACTGGACACAATTTTAGTTACTTTAGTGATTTCAAATAAATAAAAGAACTCGCAGGTATGAAATCTCTCCACTCAGAGCTATCAAAGATGTTGAAATAAAAAAATTTTAATGTGTGAAAGTCTTAACCAGCCCAGATTACTCCAATTCTTTTACAGTATATTCTAACAATGGTATACTTACTGACCCTTAAGTATTATGCTTCTTTTATTTTACTCCCTGTATATAGTGAAAGTATAAAGTGAAATGTAAGAAAGTAGAAAGTGAATAGTACAAATGCTCGATTAACATAATTATGTCACATACAAATTTCAGAAAGAACTCTTAGAAGCCCTCGAAGTCCTGTCAGTTGCACTAGGGTTGAAAATGACTAGAGGGGCACAGAACTGAGCTGCGGCAACGGGCTTAGAGCTTAGTAAGAGATTCGGTTTCCTGACCTACCTGTCTGACGAAGGTGCTCTCGGGACTAGGTTGTTTCGAGAGTTATCTGTTCCGGATCGTGCGACGATTGCCTTAACGAGACGGCCCAGCATACGCGGGAGTTATGCGCCCCGCGATGGATGCGCTATGGTCGAGAGTGAGAGGTGGTGCAATTGCGGTGGTTAAGACACTGGCTTGTCGATCGTCAGGCCCCGGGTTTGATCCCTGCAGAGTTTCTATAACAAAAATACCTGCGCCTGTTATTACGGCGCAAACGTAGTTGACTATAAATTCCCTGAAAATAATAATAAAATATGATTGTGATTTGCAGTCTTGTGGAGTTTTTGGTATAGCGTTGCAACACCCCATCATTTTAAAGTCTTCCATAGGTCCTCTTTCTGATAGATGAATATTTATCTGATAAATATTTTACTAGCGCAACAGCATGCCTATCCTATGGTGACGCGTAGCGCGTTCTGTGCGCGCATGCGTCGAGATCTCGAGTAATGCAACGATGCCCGATAGCGAACTAGAGAACGTATTGCCATCGAATACGGTGGAAACTCCCGTGCTATCTGCGGATATTTTAGACGATCAATGAAAGGACTAGAGAAGAATAGGAGATGGATTTGTAGGTAGGAGAAAAAAGAAAACTAAAGAAATAAATAAAATTGAAATCTATATGTCCTATCAAGAACTCTTACCTAAACATTTTCATTTCAGAAGTAAATATCTCAAACCGTAAAAAATTAGAATTGAATTCAATAACGAAGAAAGCACCGAATATTTAATGGACTGTGAACATTTATTAAACCTAGATCAATGGAAGTAAATTATACCTACGGAGTCATAGAAATTATTGGAAAATCATTTTAAAAATATCAAGTGCGAGAGATCAGTTCAAACGATAGCGGTTACAAGATTGTGTAAAAGAAACAGAGATAAAGCGGGGTCTCGTTGGATACCGAGTGAAACTGTTAGTCTTGGTCTAAAGGGCTCCTTCCTTCTAAAGGCTACCAATTGATGATCTACATATTCCAGTTTACAAGTACGTCTTTCCAGTGTCACAATGTTCGATATGCTGGAAGCTGGGCCACACCCAAAACAAATGCACCTATTGCAAGACATGCAACTTGTGCGTTGGCTGTGGTGGAAAACATGTGGCTTTAAGCCAATCTTGCCCTGTGTATGTGAGGGAAATGGCAGATGTCAACTGTACCTACAGAAATGCACTCTCAATTTACTTAAATTCAGATTCGCCGAATTGTGTAGCAACATAATCTTTCCGTTCTTCCTCGCATCGGCTGTACTGCGCCTCCCTATTCTATAAAATGACAACCTCACCTGCCGGACCTCGGTCATATACTGAAGTAGGTACTACAGGTAAATGCCACGGTGCATTATGAAGACAGCTATCAAACTCAAAAGCCAACAACTCGACCACAAGAAGACCGCAAAGTAATCGTTCAAGATTTAACGATATGGCTAACGAGTCCGACTCGAACTCTGAACAGAAAATCAGGCAACAAGGATTAGGGCGGAGATATGAAAGTCACAATACATAATACGGAAAGACGGTAACATTCAGTGAACAAAGAGTAAAGGAAATAATTTTCTTGACCAGTTCTATGCAATTCTATGCAATATCAAATCAAAAACGTTATTAAAACATACGTAGACTGGATATTAATTTTAGTTGTAGGTAATTTATCAGAATGGCCAAAAGGGTTCTTGATTGCGTTCTAACGGCTATTTAATGCCTGATTGTAATATTAAACTGACAAGGCACGCGCGCTTCGCTCGCTCGGATCGCGCTGCATACAGACCACAAACTAACTAGTGTTGCTACGTATTTACAGGCTACCCGCTCCTCCTCGCTGCGCTCGTCGTCGCACCTAGTTATTGTTGTCACAGCAAGTCCCTATTTGGTAAGGGTAAAATTTGCCTACCTTTTTGCACTACCTGCTCATGATATTTATTACATGTCTTAAATAGTAATTAATCCCTTAGCCCGATAGAGCTAGACTTTATTCATAATGCGCGCATTAATCACCTGGTCCATAACATATACACCGCAACGATAGAGCATATGGGTTCACGATTTTGTTCACAACTCAATTAAGTCAGGACATATTCAACTTGCAATAAATAATACTGGTATACAAGCCAGTAAAATTGTATTAATTCACATTCCTGATCTCCATTTTATTTTATCAGTTCATTGTCCAGCAAGGGTGAACACCAATATTCATGACTTGGACAGTTTGTTTTCGGAAGCGCGTAATAAAACGTTAGTGTTTGGCGACTTCAACGGTCACCATACTAACTAGTCAGTTAAAAATAGCACGCGGCTACCATATATTTGATTCCCTGTATAATAATAACGATGGAATCCCAACACGTATAAGACTAGTTCATAATATTCTACAAAACTCGGCTCCAGATATCGCCATCACCTCGTCTAATATTGCTCTACAACATAACTGGCAAGTTTCTTGAGAGTTTCCTTAATCTCTTCGTAATTAAAAAAAAGCGGATGAATTCACTTATAAGTTTTGTTTGGCTATTAGGTTTCAAGACTTTGTAGTACCGCAGATTTTTTTTTATTGAAAAACGATTAGACATTTGTCTTTTATCTCACCTGATGGGAAGTGACGATGAAGACGAAGGTGTTACACGTCTATCCACGAGATACCTATTCACTCGACGCTTGAAAGAACTAGGACTATAATTTTCTGGAAAAACAGACGCAGGCAGTTCATTCCACACCTTGGCGACCCGCACCAAAAAGGAACTATCGAAGCGTTTAGTTCGACTTCTTGGGATTTACAGAAAGGTTTTGATTTGTTTGAGTATCATTTAAAATTACAGAAAATTTGTATGTACCTAATATGAAACTAGATAATATTATCTCAAAATTTAAACCCAAACTCTTTTAGAGGTTCGATCTACCTAAAGCCGTTGCTGAACGCAGATTTGCCTTGGCGAACTTTCAACAAAGCAAAAAGACAGAATCAAAACAAGCTAAGAGTTGATTCGGAAAGAAAAACAAAACTCGTGGTGGCAGTTCTGCTCCTCAGTCAATCATGATTTTAACTCAAGTAAGTTGTGGCAGAAAATGAGATGGTTTATTATTATTATATATAGGCTATTTATTGACCCACACTTTTACTTCAAAAGTATAGAAGTTGAAAGACCGCTTTCCTTTCATGAAGTTGGTAAATCAATGAAATTAAATATGTTTTTAAAAATAGATAATGCCTTAACCTCTTTTGATAATGTTATCCGAGCATCAAGCTAAAATAAAAGTTCGTCGGGAAGATAACCAAAGCATTAAAAGTATACCTACCTGGAGAATTAGTTATAGCAGTAAGTAGAAATGTGTTTAATAATTAATTGTAACTTACTTTTGGTTTGTAAAACGTGGTTTTGGTTTTGGTGATAAAATTACTAAATTTAGAGATAGTCATTACAGAGAAACACTGTTCGTTCGTCTATTTGGAGAAACTGATGAACAAAGCTTTAAGTTTGATTATTATGGCGGCAAAATATTGTGGAGCAGACCTGGCAAAAGCTCTGAGCCTCGAAATATTTTGCCTTTGAGAACCAGTGGTAATATATTAATAGCTAATATATTGACATTAAGTAACATATTAATAGCTAAGATAAAACAATAGTATTAATAGTGTATTACGCAACATGACTTAATTGAAAGTAAAAATAATGGTTATTTATATTATATTTTTATACTTCAAGCTGTTGGTTTGGTTCTTTGTCGGATAGACAAGACTCCCAACTTCACCCACTCCATCGCACGCTGAGTACTTTGCCATGGTCTTTATTGTTCTCGGCCACCAAGGTTCCTTTAAAAACACCGCTTCTATCATTGTGACTTGCATATCGCTTGGTTGTGATTCTTGTAAGAGGCGTTACACACACGTTTGGGCGGGCACATTCAGGTCACCAATATTTTTTGTGTGGCAATGCCGGCCCGAACCAAATACTACACATATTAGGCAAGCTCCAATCGGGGAATACGTTCGGGTGTTGTACCCCTTCCCCCAGTTTTCCCAAACGTTCAAACACATATTCTATTTGCCGCCCGGCAGTGCCGACTGACTCCGCCCCGAATATGTGGCCAGCTGCCCCTACGGAACTATCATGGTAGGGAGTTCTATATTACCTACATTACGAGTACGTCAATCATTTAAAGACTTTAGAATTGCTTCAAAATTTAATTTAATTTAATTTCTTTACTTTATGTTTAGACTGAAATGTAAACTAAAAATTAAATTTTAGTGAGAGTTGGTAACCTACATGTAAACCAATAATATTTGCACGCCTATATCTGGCAGTTTGTGAAATGGGAATACTATTATCTACAACATCTTATTGTACATACATTCTTGCAAATAAATGATTATTATTATTATTATTATTATTATTACAATAAACAAACTACTGATTTTACACATAAGAAATCAAATGTAAAATAACACAATTAATACAATCAAATGTAAAACACATTATTCAAGAAGTTATTGATGGAATAAGATAATTATTTAATCTAAAACTAACATCTACAACGAACTTATACATTTTACAAACTTTTACAATTTTTTACAAAACGTGTGTTTTTACTGAATTTATTTTACCACTTTTTTCATTTGTTATCCTTAGCTCGTTTGTGTTTGTGATCTGGATATTGTTTTACATACTGCAGAAAATGTTTAATTTACGGGCTTGACTTGACGTACGTGACAGAATGTGGCTACAGCACAATGGAGCATCAGCCTATATCAGTGCTTTTGCAATGTCGTAAATGCAAAATCCAAATTAACGTATAGGACGTTGGGGTACCTACAAGTCTAATACGATCGCCAGACATCAATTTGACTATTTTCCTTGGAGATTTTTAAAGCAAGCAGACTATGACACTATCAACGCTAATGAACAACAAGAAACACAAAAATTACCTACAACGTGTATATGAAGCGGTAACAAACAATGAAGAACCTTACGAAGTTAATGAAAATTGAAAATTAAGAAACTTATACCTTTTCAGAATCTTCGTTAATTGTTGGTATTTTTGAAATAAAGTTATAAAAGGATGCCATTTATTTTTTTTACACCAGTATATTCAAAAATCACTTATCAACTTAAGTAACAAAATGAACATTTTACAGCGTTTAATCTTAAAACTGGCAATAAAAATGAATGGTTTTTTTTTTTCGAAATGGGCTGTTTATTTATACCACTATTGGCCTTTTAAATTTCACAGGACTTTGTGGCTTAGCGCTGAGCCTATATTCCAAAGGGCACGGACTTCGGCTTAGGACATTGTATATTGAAACTACTACTGGTTCGGAAGGGGGAAAAAATGAATGTTTTGCCGCAAAACTCCATTATATTTTAACTCTTAAGAATCAAGGGTTGAATGGCCTTAAAACTGTCATGGCAATGTACAGAAAGCAGTGTAGTTAGTTATGTATAGTTATGTATATTTGGCTTTCCAAAATAAAAGCGAATTAAAAGCAAACGAATCAAAAAAATGATTTTATTTACATATAATCCTGCAAATCGCATTCGAAATGTTTGGTTCCAACAGACGAGTATTTAGTGACCTCAAATCTAATGAAACAATGTCTAAAGTTTGCTTGATTCCCTATGTGAAACACAGTGGGGATAATGTATTAGGCAGTGGCCGTTTTACTGGTAGAGTGAGGGCACACGAAGCTCAGGCTAAGGCGAGATTTGGTTGCACGTTGTTTGGGCTTTTGTATGCACTCCGCGTACTACTAAGAGGCGATAACACTACAGGGGATTCGGGGCGAATCTGAGCCTGCAGCAAGAAATCTTGTTAAAATCGATGGAATCACGAGGGTGGGAATAGTTTTGGCAAATGCTACAAAATCAAGCATTGCCTTTAGAAACGCTTTCTGTGGGTGAACCTTTCTTGTTTTAGCAAGATAACGACCCAATACATTCCGCAAAAGTATGAAAGCCCTTTTCAAAGAACAAGAGGGAAAGAGGGTTCTGAAATTGATGGTGTGACACCTACCTGTCACCAATTGAGTAAATGCGGGGAGAATGAAAGGTGTTTCGGTAAAGAAAATAAGGTTACGAATAAGTCTGAACAGTGGACGCTGTAATGAACCTTTAGGAAACTAAAATGACACTGTCATGTGAATGACGACTGTCACTCACTGAACCCTGAGCTTTTTTATAAATTTTAAGTGTTTTCAAATTATATGATCGTAAATTCTTTATTGGCTTCTTTCAAGTATTTTGGTCTCGTTCCATATCCTACAAGAGCTCTGTTACTGACATTGACACATTAGTTTTAGGCAGTGCCATCTACTTTTTGGTACTATTTTTTGACATTTTGAAAATCTTTAATTGGCGCGGAAGGTCAATCAAAGGATTCCACAAATAGTACGCAGCAGACAGGGTTTTTTTAAATTGTTATTAATTTTTTTATTATTTATCAAGAGCTGTTGAATGAAACTGACACCCCTATTATGAGTCGGCACTCAAAAGATTGCCAAGAATGTGGCAATCTGTTATTAAGGCTGGAGGTGGTTATATTGAAGGAAAAAAATTTGTAAAAAAATATAATGTCCAATCAGTAAAAAAGTATTTTTATTTTGTAGTTCATACGATACGTTTTAAATACATAACATATATATGATATCTTTAATATTGTTTCGCTATAATTCTAAGTACGTAAGTGGTGGTACCAAACGTTGTGATGATATTATACGCAACAGAGGCACAGATCATGAACAATTAACAGCTCTGCGGGTCGCAACTTTCACGACGCGCCGCCGCCAGCTTGCAGTGTCATAAATATTCACAGTATGAAGTCAGAGGAACGTAAGACAATGCTAATGTTTATACTGCCAAATATGAGCCAGGCCCACCTATAGAAACCTGCAAAGAGGCGTAACTAACATGACACGGACACGTAACCAGTAAATACCTGCATCACGTAAGATTTACGGATGTTTACTTTTACAAAACTGGTTTCATTTAAAATAAAAATGTTGTTGTGAAAGATAAAGAAGAAAAATGCTTGTTACATAGTAAGGTACGGTGGTAGGTACATGGTAAGTGATAACCTACAATGTTATGTATGTGAATGTTGTAACTTTTGAAATATTATGGGATACAAAGCTTTGATATTGAAACATCATACCTGGATACCAACCAGTAGGTGATATACAAAGACCATAAATTAATTACCCTTAACATTATAACTTGAAAAATAATAAAATACCCAGTCGATCATACTGGCTTCATGACCAGCAAACGCGCTTGTGATCCACTTGAAGCTGAGGTTATCCGTGTCCGTGGCCCCATTAATCGTATATGTTTTATACCTACATGTACTTTTCGGCACTCGTTCTCTTCTTATTATGAAATACCTTTTGTAAAAATTTTTTTTCATTGTATGACTGTTTGATGCCATAATAAATAAATAAATAAAAGGCATCAATATTGGTTGTGGTAATAACAATATTGGAAGTAGATTAATGCATTCATTGTTGACGACACCCCCAAAACGATACCCCAGGGGTGTCGTTAACAAAAAGCATTTGTTGACCACACCACCGTAATGTTGGGATTACATATCGCTTAAGATTATCGAGCTAGTATACTCAATGGTTGATATAAATAAATATGCATTAGTATCTTTTTATCTGTTTCTCTAATGCACTGGCTGATAACGTTTATGACGTTCAAAAGATAAATTATGTGTCATTGGTGTGAAGTAAATCAATATGTTGACATTTCTAATATATTCTACTATATTTCTAACATATGTTACTGATGTCCCAAATCAGATTAATTAATACCAATGGCGGAGTAGCCTTACTTTTAGGCAAATATAAATATCATAAACATAAAAATTATGCAGATGGATCAGTATATTGGAGATGTTCCTCTTACAAAAAGTTGAAATGCCATGGAACGGTTACTACTAAGGTAAGTATGGTTTGGGAATTCCCGTCATTTTCAGAGTCCCGGGACTCGAGACAGCTCATGACCAGACAAATTGTGTATACTCTTGTTTCAGAATGAAGAAGTACATGTATTTGGCAAATTACACACATGTGAGCCAAATGTGTACAAAAATGATGCGCTTAAAATAATGAATGAGCTTAGGGAAAACGTTATAACAAGCGATGAACCTATACCGAAACTTTACAATGCTGTAACAAACTCCATTGAAGAGACTGGCTTAGAATTAGTTATACCTATACCCTCATTAAATAATTCCACTAGTTTTTTGTATGGTGCACGGAACAAGAGTTTGGATTTAAAAAAAACAGTATATAAATCGGTCCGTGAAATAGAAATTCCATTAAAATTCCGTGATCAGATTTTAGCAGATTATTGTTACAAAGATGAAAAAATTCTAGTATTTTGTACTAATAATTGCAGGCAAGCAATAGCAAACGTGACTGAATTTTTTATAGACGGCACTTTTAAAACATGCCCAACTCCATTTACTCAGATTTTTTCTCTGCACGGAGATGTTGGCAGCACATTAGATAATACTCACGTTGTACCCTTAGTGTTCGCACTAATGACCCACAGGCGACAGAGTAGTTATTTTAAACTGTTCAGCATGATCAAGTCGCAACTTTGTGAATGGAAACCGATTAAAGTTCATTCTGATTTTGAAATGGCATCAATGAACGCGTTAAAAATGTTATTCCCCAATATTGTCCTGAAAGGTTGTTACTTTCACTGGTGTAAAAACATTAACAAAAAAGCAGATAAACTTGGTCATTCAAAAGTTTACGCAGAAAAAAGAATTATAGGGTTAACAAAGGCGTTAGCGTTGCTGCCTTCACATCATATCATGGAAGGGTGGCAATTCATAAAGGCTTTATGTGTTGTAGGCAATATAGAAATGACAAAATTTATAAGATATGTGGAAACTTTTTGGTTGAAGAAACATTCGTTTGATGTGATTAGTGTATTCGGAGAAAGGCATCGCACTAACAATGTGCTTGAGGGATATCATTCAAAATTGAATAAAAACTTAAACACCAGCAACAAAACATTGCTGCGTTTGTTGAATAAAATTATGCCCTACCAAGGGTCAGGATCCATCACAAGCCAAAGAAAAAAAAAGCAGATCAGTAACGATAATATGATCATGGAAATCCAGATGGGATTAGTGTCTGGAAGTCTCTCAGTAGGCCAAGCTTTGGAGCAATTAAGAAACTAAACGTACTTTTCCTTCTCGCGGTATCTATATCTATATTACACATTTGTTCACTTTGCTAGGGTGAATAAATACATAACGAGTGAGTAAAAACTTCTTGAATTAGAAAAAGTTTAAACTTTGTTGAAAAAAAAGAAGAAAAAAGTTGTCACTCATGTCGGGCGATACACGTGAACGTTGTGAACATATTACTATCTGAAAAAAAAATCATTAAATTGTTGATTTTTGAATAGTGAAAAATATGTCGAAACGATCCAAACATGAGCATGAAAATAAAAATGCTCATTTTAACGATTCCTATTGTCAAATCTGGGATACTCAAGATACTCAGATGCTCTATGAACAATATTCTGTTGATGTTAACCCCTCAACTTCACAAACAGTTCAGGAAAAGAAGGAAGTTGGCGTTCAATCTGACAATTATAATTGTGAAAAGGAAAATGTAAGTACACAAACACCTGAAACGGCTAATGAAGCAACCCTGCAAGAAGCAAATCGTAAATTCGGTGAATTTGTTGGCCAAGAACTTGACAACGTACCTGCGGTAAAAAGAAGACAGATTATGTTTGAAATAATAAGGATTATTGAGCATCGTTCATATTAAATAAGAATTATCTTTCGAAGTTATTTTTATTTTATTTAATATTTTGGTATCCTACTAAGCTTAACTAACTTACTATTAAGTTTAAAGAATCTATAAAAAAATATTAAAATCAGGGTAACAACACTATTTATTAGTGGTGTCGTTAACAAATGGATTTTGTTAACGACACCCCTGGGGTGTCGTTTTGGGGGTGTCGTGAACAATGAACGGATTAATGATGAGGCTTCAGTTTGAATTGCCGCTTTGTTCCTATTATTTCACTGACCTTGTTATTATGGCGGTCTAAGTAGGAAGGATGGAAAGTAGTGGGGCTACATCCCCTCCCAGGCGAGCTCTAAACAAAAAAAATCTACAGCCTTTGATTATACCATTATGTATACCTATACTAACATATCTTATAGAGATATAAGTAAATAGAAATTCAACACTGACACCAAGTTGCCGTCTAATTTCTCCAGAACCATAACTTGAAACCCCTCGACTCACAAAAACCTCACAGGTTCCCCAAATAGAAGTCATCTTTTGCATGATAATACTAGATTTTTCTTGCGGCTCCTACCCGAAAATATATCACTCGAAAACAGCAGGTGCTGTTTTGTTTCTGCACATATAGTCCTGTGTGCTAAGCTGCTTACTGAATCCTTTACAATGAGTATGCAAAATTTAACATGATCGTTTGTGTAGTTAAGTTTGAGAGCGTAACAAAATTTTAGGTTTAAAGTTTACTGATTATAAGTACTAATCTTTATTATCACAGTACAGGTGCTATAAACCATACAGTAATTTAATAAATACGTTTTATTTGAAGCGCAAGTGAATGCAATAAGCCTTGTGCTAAATATGTAGTGTCTTCTGCCCGTCACATGATCCACGCTGAGTTCAGATCCCGAGTTGTTTGTCCTTCTCTTACTCATGAACTACCTACCAACGAATTTGGAGCATGCAGACATAAAGTTTCAGTAATGGAGTGGCACCTAAAGAAGAAAATGAAGAATATGAGCAGAATCAGTAATTCCCAAATATAATTAAATAAAAAGACGTCGTCCTGAAGTTATCAAAGAAATGACCGTATACTTAAGGGGCGTAAATAATGTTAGTTCCCCATGACAAGGGTTTTATAGCGGAGATACCTACATGCTACCTCAACATATACGTCGAGGAAAAGCAAGACAAAGACTAAGTCCACAATTCTACCTTCTACCAGGATAGGAAGCGTTGATTTCAATTCCGAGTCGTTTACGACTGAGTATTAACATCAACGCTTACCGTTAAGCATGTAGATAGGTCGGTACACATGAATATTTTTGACGAGTTTAAAAAGGCCTATATTTGCATTGGCCTTGATATTATTTAAACGACTTAAGATAAAGTTATATCAAAAACAAAGACATGAACATCATGTTAGTTAACGCCATCACATTTAGCACTTCTATCTAATGTCTGCAATTATTGTGGAATGTAAACAGATAAGTATCTAGTCCTGGTACTGTCAGATTTACGCAACCAAAGATATAACTTTCACTGTTAAGTTTGAAAACTTTGTTTGATTGATTTTACGTTTACATAGACTTTATCACAGTTTAAAGTGGCGACCATTCTTTACTTAACCACCGTTTGAAAATCCCGTTTTCGTCTAAAATTAGAATATGGTTCAAAAAACTATAAAAGTTTTCTACTTGATTGTGAAGATTTTCCCAAAGAACGTTTGGAAAAAGATGTAAAACATCGAGCTTTATTGGATACGAAAAGGTGCCGATCGTCAAGGGGATCCTTTGTCTGCATCTGAGTGTAAAATCAGGTCATACTGAAATGGAAGTTTAGAAAAATGAACCAATCTATATATTATAACCGCAGTAGAACGCAGCCAGATTGTACCTAAGCAAACTACGAATTTAAGAAATAACTAAAAATTTCAAGTTACATATTAATAGCAGATAGAATAACCAGTTCTTTCCATTAGGTACTTACTAAGTCGACAGTACCCAATTTAAATCTTTTAATATAAACTAAACCTCAACAATTTTCTCCTATCTTCTTGTAGGGTCTCAACCGCGTGTACGCTACATAATAATTCACAAGCCGACCACTAGCATATATGGCCCTGAAGTGACTTGAGCTTAACTATCCGAAATTAAAATAAAACATTCAAATCCTTCCACCACTAATGACTGTCTCACGGATTTGAATCCAGGCCTCCGGTGACCCCTACTACACTACCTTCAGCATAAGATTATCTACCCAACCTTTTCAACGCTGAGCCAATATTAGCTTTTTTATTTTCTAAGTCATAATCACAGCACTCACAGGTTTTCTCGCTTAGTACTTACCAAAATATTTAAATGGCATGATGTGAATGGATTGCACTTGACATTATTGAAAGAATGTTTAAAAATCACTAGCTTTATGCTTTCCGACATAGTTTTGAGAGTTAAATTCATTGGTGTATTTCGTTAAGCTCTCTTCACTATACATTGTGTTTTGAGATAATTTTTATTTGAAGCTGATACTGAGTATTTGTTTCGAGTGATCAAACATTTTTAATGCGTCATTTAAATACAACCTGCATGTAACTCCTAAGAATTTTTCTGTGTAGCGCCCCTGAGCCCCGCTTATGTCCAGTAGAAAACCAAGGCTAACTGAACGAAAATCGCCGTTTAGCTCGTAAGGTCTAGCCGTGACGGTACCTACGTTGGCTACAAACATGTACTTGCTTTGTGCAACTACGTTACAGTTACGATGTCCGCCCGATGAATACTACCTACCATGTGAACGGCGCTCGCAGTCCGCTTTAATATCGTTATTAATATTTGGTGAGGTTACATAATAAATGATGGCAAGCATTACAAAACTTGCCAGCAACAAAACCTGACAGTCATGGTCTGCATTTTGAATGGATATCTGTCAAATAACCTGGGTGATGATGATTGATTTGGTGACCTGTGTGTTCTTAGGTAAGTAATTGTTATGAAATTGTAAGAATAATCAAAAGTGTGGCTTGTACGCTATTCCAGATATCTTGGATTGAAATAATATATAATGGTGAAACTTTATATAAATAAAATAAACATGACTTAGCCTAGGCGAGTTGTCGAAAAAGCGACCTGACTAGAGCGGATTGCAATCCGGGTTTTTCAAAAATCGAAAATGACTGAAGAGTCCGGATTTCTTTTCCTTATATAAATTCGTATTTGGTTATAGGAATCCGGTTTTTTTTCGAATTTCAGTCAAAAATAGAAAATGATTACAAAACCGCGACAATATCGCTAAATTCGCTAACCCTGCTTCCTGTTTAACAATACTATGTACTACCGCGTAGAATGCAAAGGAACACCTGCTGCTGGCCTATTTCGTAATAAGTTAAGACCACGTCTAGTACACGACATACATGGTAGATTACATTTTGAATACAATCTAAATTACGTTACATACCTACTTTTAGAAAACGGGGAAACTGCCTCTACCCCGGACCTCTGGCATGGAAGGCAATTGTACTTACCTCCACACCAAACATGTTGATGGATGCCATAATGAAACTCGATTTTAATTATGGCATCAAGAAATTCGTGAAATGCTTAAACATCATGAAAGAATTTCTTCAGAGGCTCCAAAATAAAATGGTTTAGTATAATTTTCATCTTGGGGCGTCAGCAGTTAAATATGCAGCTAGGGCAATTGCGGTGCAATGATACTTTGAAGTTAGGGATATGTAATATTAAACACGCACGGAATCAGACATTTCCACCTGAATGGCATCGTGGACTGCAATAGAAGTTCAGGTGTTAGATTAGTTATGCAATTCATAAATTTTTTTAGGTCTTGATGTAGTTTATAACGTCAATGATAATACCAAGATTTTTTATTTAAGTGTGTTTTACCCGTTGCAGCTCTAATATATTTGGAAATAATAAAAACGGGAATGTCCCTTGGCACGAGTAAGGTTGACTCGCTACGGCACACCAATAGGCGTTACAAGTGCATTTTTGCGATGGTTTTTGTTCAAGAAATATTAAGATTCTCAAGTAGTCTTTTTTCAAATCACGAAACATAATATGGAGATGAAAAGATTTTTACTGAAGAAAACCTATCATCGAGGAAGGCTTTGCCACTGAAAAATATGATATTAACAGTTATATCATCGTTGCTCTTTATATCATATTACGCAAAATAATTATACACATCATTTAGAGCTATAAAACTCTACCTTTGTAAGACCTAGTTTTTGATATTAAATTAAATTTTCTTAAGCTTTTTATCGCCTGTAAAATTTGCAATAGATATTGAAATGGATGATCAAGATCGACCGTCAAATTGGCTAGGCCGTCGCAATGTTTAGGGCTTCATGTTAGCTCTTTAGGACGCCAAGGTACCCACTTTGGAAACCACAGCTCTAAATCCTTCTGAAAGATTTTATGCTCTTAAATAAGACTAACTTGAAATACACTTATGCGTACCGTCTGGTACGTAGGTATTTATGAAACTGTTGATTTTTGGCATAATCAAATTTTTTACATACTTATTTAAATTTGAATTATTTCAATCATTCTTTAAATTTTTCGCTTAAAGTTACATTTGCAGCTAAATCCTTAAAATATTAAACAAAACTTCAAAAAATCCGGATAAACCGAATCCAAGCTAAGTAAAAATAGCGAAATGCGAAAACTGATAAAAATTCAGGCCAGTTCTAAGCAATTACTAGTGCCGATCGGGTAGTCCGATCGGACTTTAAGCAGGTCAGCGCATCGTCTCGCCAAAACCCGAACTATACAAGCCGGGCGGCGCTTTACTCCGAATACACATATTATTACGAATATGAGATCGATGATTTATAAATAGGACGGCCTGTTTCGTGTGAAGTTAAGTACCCTTGCCTTCCATGCTAGAGGTCCCGAACTCGAATCCTGGTGGGGGCAGATATTTTATCATACTTGCTTTCTAGTCATGGATGTGTATGTGTTTATTAAAGTTTATTTCTCATATTTATATATGAAAAAAAAATCTATGTGTGTTTATATATTTCTTAAGTTTATTTATCCGTTATCTAGTATCCATAACACAAGTTCTTAATGATACCTACCTAATTTGGGCTAGATAATGTAGAAAAAAACACATATTGCCGCTCGGCAGTGCCGATTACTGCAGAGCCAACACGTGCACGAGGGTAGCTCCCCCTAGAGAAAGACAGAATAAATACTCTGCATTCCCAAGAAAGCCTGCTTACGTTGTCAACCCACGTCGAATTGAGCTTTGGCCATTGTCATGTTTTCGGTAGCGTAAAATAAAATTAGAACTTCATTAAAAATATCTAAAAAATTTATAACTAAAGGTAAAAATGAATTGAAAATCAAAAATCTTTAAGATTCTTAGATTTGACCCAGGATGCCAGGTGTTGAAAAAATGTAGGCATGTAATATTCACTAAAACCAAGCTGTAATTTCTGTTCTACTAAATCAAATATAATAAAACTTGCCGCAGTTTTCAAAGTGACATAAGGGTTATCGAACACTGTGTTATTATTTAGTATTTAGGTTCGCTTGGCGTAATATACGTTGTGCTATACTGAACAGGCAAACTGGAAAGGTAGGTACTTCAAAATAAATATTTCTTGCGATCTGATGTAATTTAAATACAAATAATATGAATCCCCAGATAAGCAGCTGTATGGCCTCAAAGCAAGCAGAGCTTGTGTTATGGTTGACCATTCAAAGAAACAAGAATAAACATACATATATAAATATAAACAACCATGACCCGAAAACCAACATTTGGGTTCATTCAAAAATAAATGCGCCGACCAGGGCTCGAACCTGGGACCTCCAGTGTTGAGGCAGGGCTAATACCCACTACGCCAAAGATATATTTGGGTAAGATCCTAGAGTAAGAGTAGGTACCTATATCAGCTTCCCTTGTCAATTACTTATGACAAAACAAACTTAGTTAAAACTTCGAACTGATATGATGATGGAGCCTAAGGCTGGTGGATGGGGAGTCTTCGGCAGTCGTTCTATTTATTATTCAAAAGTGAGTCTTTATGAGTTTGATGTAGTATTTTATTATTTACTCAATTGAAGGCACAAGTGTAAAAACTTAAAAGCCCTGCTTGCAATTCTTCGTGTTTTGTGTGTGTTATATTTTATTGTTATTATATTATCTCAATATTGGTTTTTTTTAAGATAGCGGTGTTTGCAAGTGGGCTACTCATATGTTAAATATGCAACATCGGCTCAGAACAAATTGTTAGAAGGGCGTTTGTTGGTCGTTGAGTGTCTTTGGTTAAGATCTCGCCTGGAGTGATACGTCCTATTTTGACCGTCATAATAATCACGTTTACGTGACGGAACTGCCACGGTGAAATATGGGAACAAAGGCAGACCCGACTAAAGCCAACTGTTGGCAATACATTAATTAATTTATACACCGGCACCGAATAAATAATATATATCATATGGGACCTGGGCCTGAACGTAAAACAACTTCATAGCATGCTATCACGCTGCTATCGCTGCGGTATGTAATACGGTTTTTTTGGCAATTAACGATTGATGAGCGAAACCGTGTGATTTTGCTATCGCAAGTTGAAGCTTGGTCCCAAAATGGTCCCTCAGATGTTCTGAGGGCTGGAAACTCATTTATGTTGAGTAGTACGTTAGACAACGTAGTAGTACGTTGTACGTTGAACGTAGTACGTTTGGACCAGTTTTGACACAGTTTTTTTGTTAGAAAGCTGAATAAATCAAAAATGATCATAGCCATTTAGCTATGTTTTAAAAATATTGTCTTTATTAAAATAACTTGAAAATTGAAAATTTTTAATAGAGAACTGTCATTTTTAATAACTTCGATTGGATATTCAATAGTGTTATCTCATCAGAGAAGTTGTGTCCCAATTTGATGTAACAAGACGCAGATAAGAATCATTTCGTACAGCCATCAAGAGACACTGTAAATTGATTTTGAAAAAAAACTATACCCTTGAAGTTTTTTGCCAGTTCTTCTTCACGAAGGTTTTTTCCGAACTGGTGATACAGTCATGTTTTGTTTGACGCCAATAAGAGCAAGTTATTGTCAATGTTAAGAAATAAATATTTGAATTCGGATTTACTAAAATATATTTCCCTTTATGCAGCCAACAGACGCACACTAAAGTCTCCTAACGCAGTTCGTTTTCATAACTTTTTTCCACATACATGTACCTTTTTAGTCCGAACACTTTTGAGCGCGGACTAGAAGTCCATTTCTTTAAACGTCAATGACTTTGACCGTCAAAGTTTGACATCCTAAGCCAGATCAGGTGGACGTTCGTAAAACTTATCAAACCACAATCCGTTACAACGACGTACTTTATACTAATTGAAATGCAAATATCCAATAATAATAGGTACTATACGATAATGATAATACGATAATTATACATAACAATTATAACAAATTATAACAAAAATGCCATTATTCATTCAATCGTATTAATTAAATTGTTATTATTATTAATATTAAAATGTATTACAATATTGACATGATAAAGGTTTGTTACATAATTTGCGAAAATAAGACTAAGTACTGGTACGAAAACTTAATAGTGATTGTTTTTGTACATATATTTAATTTTTATATTTAATAAGTATTTATCAATGTAGTCCACGCGATCTTTATTTTTTTTGATTTTTTATTATTTATTTCTTTGAGAAACTTACAGCTAGTTACAAACATATTTAAGATAACATAAAACATAGAAAGCCAATTTACAGGTTTCCACTTATTAATACTTAATATATTACATCTTGTCCTTATATCCAAATCCAAAGTTAAATTCAAGCCAAGTAAATTTTTAAGAGTCACTGAAGAATTTATTCTTAAACAGATTTTTAAACTTATTAAAGTTTAAACAAAAAAGATCAAAATCACTGTTGTTTAGTGTTAAACTAAAATGGTTAAGTGTTTGTGGAGCTCTGACACAGAAGGAGTTCTTAAGAATCGTTCCCACATGAGGCACATTTTTCTGATTCTTACACCGCAATGTTTAAAATAGACTTTGAAAGGCATAAAAACAACGTTACGCAGATGAATCGGAAAGCCGTTCTCAAATAAACTCAAATACCACTAATGTTTCCTTAAGTTTTCACCTTTTATTATAATAAATAAAACACTTTTCAACCGGATTTTATCGCATTTAATTACATGTTTACTAAAATGTAAACATATAATTAAAATCCACGTTTCGGTACTTTTACAGACACCGTGGTCAAGAGGGACAGTCAACCCGGTGTCAAAGTGTTTTATTTTATCAAACATGACTCACAAACAACTGACATCAACGCTTATTTACCCTATTATATAGCTATATAAAACATAACAAACATACATTGGTAACATGCATCGCAGAACTCCTAAACAATGCAAATCTCTACCCTGGTAACTCTACCAATGCGTTGAAGTCTAATCAAACGGAAGCTCCTCGGACGATCCTTGATTGAGCTATTTCCACAGATGCAGAACTCATACGCAGGTGTTACAGTGAGCATTACATAAAATTATAGGTGTATTGTATCCGGCTGCGACCTCGCGAAGGTCCCGCGGAGGGTCGCCTCTTCTCATTGGAAGTGAAAGTGAACGAATGTCAGAGGCTTAATTAGAGAGGAGTCGGAGAGCTGGCTCAGTCGCTCGCCAGCCACCACCGCCGCCGCACGCGTTTTGTCTGCGCCCGCGTCTACATACGTCGTCCTACACACAGCCCTTCTACTTACTGCTAAGGTATGCGTGCACTGACATACTAAGTGATAAGATTTATCTCAGTGATGTGTTTTGGAAGGATGGTGCATCTGGCTTAGTTCAAGATAACGAATTTTTTTTTTGAAGAATATTATCGTTTTATTTTTGGTAAAGTTAGTAACGCGTTAGTTTCTGTGGGTCTACCTGTTCTGATAAAAGTTTACGTACCCATTTTTTAATATCAATTTAGATATTATGTACCTGTACCTACGCCTTCTAAATAACATCAGAATACTGAGACGACTCAAAAGTTCATACGACAAACAAAATAAAGGCCAGAAACTGTGGCAAAATCCAAGCTGCAAATAAGGTGAGCTTTGTGAAAATCAGAAATGTTTCCCGCATTGAGGTCACCAGACCAAGTTTTGCTTTCACAAATACAACAAAATAAATTCGTCTCACGTATCGATTGTCCTCCGGCAGTGGCCTGCATGAATAAAGAAAGCGAACTCGAACGCGGCGCGTGCGCCGACTTTCCTCGGCGATGGAATGCTTGTCAACAGCCGCGCCGCGCCCAGCCCCTGTCACTCCGGACAAACAAAACCTATAAATCTTATCTTCTTTACCATCGACTTCCTGAAATTTCTCCTTGGAACATGTCATTCGTCTTAATGACAGACGTAGCTCGGTAGCTATGTTTCTGACCGCCACTTACTTCGACTCCCAGTTTGTTATTAAACATGATACGCAGCAATTAGCCGCGCGACCGAACCCTGCGCCTCTCGAGAAATTTCACTGTTTTTCTAAGTTTCACCGTCTTTGTTTGTTGACAAGATTTCTCTAGAACGTCGTCTATATTTTATAAGATATATACTTAATTGTTTTTTGTTCCATCATTTCTTAATTCACGGCAAATAAGTTTGGTTTCTACAAAAAAGATAACGACTCCATAACAGGAGAAAGTCGAGATGGTGTTACAAATGAAAAGTTAAACGGTACCTTTACACGCGGAACTAAAACTAATTGAAAATAAAAACCGCAATCAACAATTTGATGGTTTTTGCTCGGCGTCGAAGCGCAGTAACTCGCATTCGCAGATGTATTGTGTATGTAATAATTGCAGAGTTCCAGCTCAGTCAGCTGGGAAGAAATGCACGTAGGCAACGCCGCGTGGGAACAAAAACCGATAGAATCATAACGGAGACCATCTCATTGTAATATCTGGTAATATCGGAGCGCGATTAGAGCCTAGCTTTTTGCAATTTATGCATAGCTTTGCAATTATCTCAGGTTTATTATCATTCCGCGATTAATCATGAGTTTGTGGAGAGAATCACGATGCAAATGAGGGCTTGTTTGTTTATTCGTTATGAAGAGAATGACTCTTGTTGATTTGAATTATTCAAGTTTCTTTTTATTGTTTGGGGTTGCCTACAGATGAGTCGGAAGCTGTGCCTAGCTGCGGTCTTGCTGGCCGCGGTGTGTCTCTCAGAGGCGCAGCGGCGCCTCGCGTTGCCCGACCCCAAGAGCTGCTCCAACCGTAAGTATCCATTCATATTTAGCTTTTGCGGGTAAACATTAACGCATCATCAGCATAATCAGTAATATTTGTGAAGATGTGCTGGAAATATGTAAATGCTTCCTAATCACTTCTGGTCCAAATACAGAAGGGTTCACTTAAGTGCAAGAAAGATGGTCGCAACCCTTAGCTTAATTTACGTAGATACATAAAACACTGACGATAATTAAAATAATCTTTATTCACAAAAAAGTTTATAAATACATGTGAAATATAAAGTTCGGAACTATAATGGTGTTAATAAATATTGACGGTACAATTTTACACCAAAAAATATCGGACGATCTGCCTCCGTAATATTTTTAGATAAACATAACCTTGGAGTTTTTAAACGTAGACTGAAAAGGCACCTCCTGGAAAAGCGGGTGCCAGCCTCGCCTTCATGGCCACACCACTAGGTGGGATGGAAAACAAACGCCTGCCAGTTTATAAGGAAAAAACCAAGAGGTTTAATAATAATCAAATTGATATTCGATATATTACCACAGTAAACACCAATTTTAGTATAGTTCTCATAAAGCATCACGCAAATAAATCATACCAAATACATGACCACAAATTGATATCCAACCCAAGGCAAAACCATAAAACGGTAAGTTTCGTAATGCACGTTTATCGATCTAGATGCAAGCCCGCATGGGAACGGTTTTATTCTTCATTGCACCACACACAGGTACCTACATACAGACACACAAACACAGCCTATATCAGTGGATCGCTTCCTTTACAAACTGTGGGAGTGTTTGATCGCAGAAAAAACGATCGATATCTAACTCGATGTTGTAACGATTATGTTGGTATACGAGTTTTAAATCACGAAAAAAGTATGCACTGTTTAGGAAATAATGGTACAAAATGAGTAGACATTATTTACACCTATCTAGATAGTTTCAGATGTTACTCTTAATTTAACATATTGCTTTTGGGAATTGAGAAATTCTTATATGTAAACTTATTGACCAAATATTTAGGTACTAAAACTTAAGTGGTAAAAACGGTTAGTGATGATGTGATTAAGATATTTTTATTGTTTTATTTAGAAATGTACAATAAAAAAAGGTGTGGGTGGGTAGATAATAGATACTGAATATTTAATTTGTTTGCTGACATTTTACTTTATTTACATAACATAATTAGGTACACATACTTTTTATGCATAATTCCTAGAGTTTCCGCAGCTGCAAAGTTCAGTATTATCTTTGAACTTTCACTACGTAGTTGAAGATTCACTATTACACAAACATGTTATCTCTCACAATACGTAAAGAGTATTTATTTCGTTAGAACCTCGCTATCGCAGTACAGCCTTACATAACCTCTAATGTCATCTCCGGTACTTTTCGATAACTTGAAGAGTAATGTTCAATAAAAATTATCTATTCACGCTCAAGACGTCGGTGGTTAGGTTACGTAAAATATTCGCTAATAAGAACTTCCGGAACGTAATACTTTTGCGGGCGACCAGTTACCGCAACGTGACTGGCCTGCACATGTTGATGCTTCAGGCTGGTTTATAGTGTCAAGACTTTCTACAACTAAATTTGTTTACGACGCGTCGTTCGTCATACCATACGACCTTAATGTTTATACGTGGTTCACGTTACGATAGGTTCGCACATCCTCGGAAACAATTCGTTATTGTGTCACTGCTAATTGTCTCTACTTTTGACATTGGATGTTAGAAAAACGTTAAGCATGCTTTTACAACACCATTTCTTGAGGGTATTATACTCGTACTATCTTTTTTCTTCGTATCTATCACTAGGTTTTGATGTATCATTATATTAGGCCCTTACGTATGAAATTGACGTTTTGTCGTACTGGCTACTTTGATCTGTATTATCTCCTCTTTGGTTACGAATTCCAATTTCAAATTTATAAAGCTATTAACTCACGCATTTGTGTTTCGAAAACCGCAATTCATTTGTTTTTTCCTCTTTCGGTTTTTGCTTTGCGTCACTTAGTTTACAAAATGGAAAACTTGAAATATCGCGTCATTTACGAGTACGAGTTCCACCGTGGCACCAGTGCCGCAGAAACGGCTTGAAGTATTAATGCTGTGCATGGCGGCGGTGTGGCAAAAGAAAATACAGTACGTTTTCGTTCTGGAAATTTCGACCTGCAGAACAAGCCCCGTAGACGGCACCAAAATTGATAATGAAGAATTGAAGGCTATTGTGGAAGCGGGTCCATCGCAAACCACGTCCAAGTTAGCTGTAGGCTGCGGTGTTAGTGACAAAACTGTTGTAATCCACTTGAAGCACATTGGGAAGGTGAAAAAGCTTGAAACCGTCACGGCTAAACCTTAGGAAGTACGTCAGAATGCCGCGATGTTTCAGTAAAGAGGTCGATATGAATTAAGAAGAAAAGATATTTAAATATACGTTTGACATAAAATAAATAAAAGTAGCAAGACATTCTGACTTGCTCCATCATCGGAGTAAGATGTACTAGACTACAGTTTATAAAAAATAAAAGAAAAGTTATACCAAGACCAACATTTCCCATCCAGAGCGGAAGAGGGTTTTACATTTCAGTACATAAACTACATACTCAAGAAATAACTCGGTACAAAAATCTAAATAAAGTGTCTCATTTCCAGCTGACTACTTGAATGCTCGCACGTATAAATTGATGTGTTTATGCTGTTTTACAAGGCGTTTGTTATTGCAACTAATATTATTCGTATTTATGATATTGCGGATTATTTATAATTCGGATTTTTATGGTTCGGTATTTTCAAATTCGGCGTATTGATTTTCGTAATTGTAAACGATCGGAATTTTGAATTTTCGAAGAAGAAAAATTCGGAATTATGAAACACTGAATTTTCATTTTCGGAATTATGAACCATTCGGTGTTATAAAATTCGGAATTTTTAAATTCGTGATTATGACTATCGGAATTAAGTTTTTCGTATTTATGTAGTGTAACCGGTCAATCGCTCTAGGCTGCTGCTGCTTCAGGACAACGCTAGACCACACACTGCGCAACAGACGGCTACCAAATTAGAGGAGCTTCAATTGAAATGTCTAAGACATCCACCGTACTCCCCGGACCTTGCTCAGATTACCATTTTTTTTAGAAATTTGGATAACTTCTTGCAAGTCCGTTGGGGCAGTCCAAAGCGCCTTCAAAGATTTTATTGATTCCCTTCCGAATTAATTTTTTAGTAAAGGGATCAGTGACCTGTGAGTTGGCAAAAGTGCATAGATAGCAATGGTACATACTTTGATTAAATATGTATATTATATTTTAATAAAATTGACTTTATGTCCCTCCCTTACAAAACGCCAATTTCATACGTAATGACCTACCATATTCGTACCTTTGTTTTATTTAAAGAGTTTAGTAAAAATAACGGTAACACCCTGTGTCACACCATAAGTTACACCTGCAAAAATCAGTATCAAGCCTTAATGTTAGAATAGATTCTTTTGTACATTTAATATACATATACTTAACAAATTATAAAGAGTATATCATTATTGCGTAGCTACATATTGAATTATAAGCATGGGCTTCAAAATGTTCCAAACTTCTCATGATCCACAATATTCTCGTACACCTGCAGATATTTGTGTAGATAACTGAGTTTCAACATGAACTAATGTGGGTGTGTCGCCACTGGCAACAATGCTACATAAACGGTTTGCAGTGCTGCTTAGTGGTCTGTGACATGGCGCAATACCTCCTTGTAGCATTTAGCTGCCATACTATCCCACATGCATTGTAGGAGTACAGTTCATCACCCTTGAATTCAAGGTGTGCTTTGTTTTGTTATTTTATTTACAAAACAGTTGTAAACGTATATAAATACTCGACGTTGCGTACGTGGAATATTTGGGGACTTGAAAAAGTGCGTTGCGGAAAGCGTGCTTGCTTAGGTCAGGTTAGTTTCAGTCCTTTTTATGTTGAATGATTAATTAAATTTTGTTGTTTTTTTAATGGATTTGGTGATCGTGTCAGTAGCTACGAACTGCTAAGCGATTTTGATTTAGATATACACAGATTACGGTATGTTTATTATTTTAGGTTTTACAATTAGTTTGTCTCATTATTTGTAACTATAGTTACCTCAAATGAGCGTGTACATTTAGATCTATAGACCTGTGAACACTTCAATTAATTCATTAAAAAACCCACAAACTTAGTCTTGACGGCCGGCTGGGCACGCTCACTGATACAACGGAGCTTTTTTATGTTTTTTACAGATAGTGGAGGCATCGTAAACAGCATTAAGGCATGGTTTAGTTAGTGCCATTAGTTTTCAGCTCGGATTAGAAAAAAAGCTAGATTAACTGCGGATCTAAGGTACTTTCATGCATAGAACGAAGTTTAGAATCTAACATACATGACAACAGTCATATTTGTTCTTGTTGCTAGCTGAAGTACCTTTCTAAATGTAAATCAGCAGTAGGTGTGGATACACAGCTACTCTTTTCCAACCATCTCCTTATACTACTTGTCAGCCAAGCTTATCTAAAGAATATTCTATTAATAGACACAGTGCTCGGTATTTTCAAACGTTTTTTCTACAAATCTTCTACTAAACACATTTTGCGATATTTGATCAATCTAGGATCAACAAAATGCCGGGTGTTTTCAAATGTTTTCTTCTATGAACCTTCTACTAAAAGTATCTGTAACCTATCTCCTTGTGCCCAGGCGTCCGTCACTCCACATACCGTGACGCGCGCGGCGTGCTGCACTCGTACTTCTTCAGCTGGGAGCACCCGCCGACCCGCAGCCTGGAGGTGGACTGGCTTGACGCCAGAAACATCTGCCGCAGACACTGTATGGACGCCGTGTCGCTGGAGACCCCGCAGGTTAGATTCATGATTATTTTGTTACTAAAATTTGTTAATCTTTAACAGGGAAGAAGATAAAAAATGACACATAGCTTTTTCTTGTGAATTATTTACATATAGACCAAAATATGTTTGCAAATGTTAGAAAACGCTTATAATTTTACTGAAAATCATGAATATTTGTCTCAATTTTTAAAGTAGGAACATTTATAGCTTTAGTTTAGAGTAAGTACACAGAGCAAACAGGAGAATTAACCTTTTTTACGGCAGTAACGTACATAATTAATAGTTTTAATAACCGTAAGTAGATCTGTTTAAGAACTTCTGGTGTAGGTAACTTATCCGAACCGAAATATCAATAAAATGCATTTTAAAATAAAATATAAAACATTCCTAGACGAGGTCACGAACCGTGGTAATGACATAATAACCTAAGTTTTAAATGTTTAACCCACTACCAAATCAAGAAGATTTTTCGAGAACCTCTAAGATGACCGACCATCTCCGACCTTACAATAACTACGATTTCAACACTTCTTTAAATGCAAGTTTTCAATTACGTTGGTCTCTGTTGGGTGTTAAGTTGTTATTAAATCGTGGCATGTCGACCTTTGCTTATCCTGAAATTGTAGCCGAACTAAAATCGCAACGCAACCACTACAAATAAGAAAGGTACTATATAGGTACGACACAGGGTCAAGACGTTCACTTATTTGTTCTATTTAATTGATGTTTAGCAAGATCATCCGCTCTTAATGCTGTGTTACTTTGCAACATGGATATATTACCGGTAAGCTCATCAAGTTCGTGATCTCGTCGTGTATTTATCCAGTCACGACGCGATTTGGTTTATTAGGTGTTAATGTTTCGATGCGCCCTTTGTTGGCTCAGGTGGCCACAAGTACAACTATTTCGTGGTTCATTTATATATATAGATAAATCTTAACGATGGAATTATAAAATTGTATACGCTGCGGTACTTAATAAATTAACGAAATACTTAAATATGTTAATTTCGTAGTATGCAATATTTTTTGTGGATTTTGTATTTGAATCGTAACATCTTAGAATTAATTTCATTTTCTAAAGCAAGTTATTAAACCTATTGTGTATAAAAATAAACATTTTCTCTATGTGGTATTCTATTCCTACCACTCGTATCTATTGCAAAACGTCAACGAACGCTCATCTTTGCGTTTTTATTACACCGATGTTTGCGTCTGAGTTCTTGCCCGCATCCGGCATCGCGTGTTGGTTTATGCAAGCCGCATTCGCTTAGCTGTAGTCGGTAGTATAAATATTAATTAGGATAGATAGAATGGTGGAATCTACTGGTTCGTGGACCGACGTGAAAGGGGTGGCACGGGCGAATGCTTCGCGACCGCACGGTAAGTCTTAACCGAAGACTGTGCAAAGTGGCGCATGACACGGTTTCCCTGGCAGCCGGACACACACAGCGGAGGTTCACTTCCCGTCATGTTGCCTGCATGCCTGCCTGCCGTGTAAGGCGCGAACTAAGTTGCTGTCATCGATGGATGTGAACCGGCCCATCGACAGGATCCTCTCTTTATTGGCACAGCGTTTTCGTAATTTAATCGTGAGCGGTAATTAAAATCTTGCTAAACATAAAACTTAGATATAAAAAATGTATAAAGTTTCACATTTATTGTATATACAGAGTCGTGATCCAATAGGTGTAATAACTATCATTGGCCTTGTTATTTGCTCAAGCAAAAACAAGCAAACACAAGATGTGACATTGGATGGACATTTAAACCTAAATAAACAGCTACCTAACTAGTAACGTCGATACACTCAATTCAATACCCGAAATTGTATACAAAACTCGAACGAAAGTCATAGTCATAATGTGAAACACAAGTATCTAAGCTAATGCCACTGGTTACCAAAATTGTCATAATGCGGTTGAAGTCGGCTTTGGCCGTGACAGTGGCTCGAATCGGCCTGCGCAGGCGGCGCGTGATATCATCTATGTAGGTAAACTACGCGGATATCTGGTGGCCATCGCGGATAATCAGGTTGCAGTAAACGTTTTATGCCACACTTGACACATATTGTGACGTGCGATAAGTGACATGGAAACCTACTATGTGGGCGGATCATTAAATCTACTGTTCATAGTAGTTAGTGGAGTATTCGAAAGGTTTTGGCTTAAATCACGAAACTTTACAAATAAAACCAAAAAACTGTAGAAGATTTATGCTTTCTTTTTAAATCTTTATTTAAAGAGCTTGATCCTATTTGAATCACGTCGCTCTATTAAGAATCATACAAATATATAACACGTTACATTACTCATTTCATTTACACAATTTAATTACTTACTAAATTAGTTAATGACTAAATTAAAAAAAAATTTTAAACACTCTTACACAATCATTCTACCTAGGTTTGTGTTTAATTGCTAGGTTAACCAATTTGTACAGACACTTAGCTTCTTAAGACAGTGGATTAATCAAGATGGAATAAGCTCCCTTACATCGATTCCTTTACATTTTTAGTCAGCTTTTAGTGCTTGATTCCAGACATATTCTACAATTATGTGGTAAACATCTTCTAAAGAATCACATTCCGAGCAGTTTGGAGAATGAACTTTTTTCATTAGGTATGCGAACTTATTAAGGGGGATGTGCCCGGAACGAAGCCTAAAGGCGAGCACTAGGTATTGTCGGCTGATTAGGTCAAAATCGAACCATGGCAATGGTAAAGGTCTGCACTGGATTGTCTTATACCATATCCCTTTTTCGGCGGACATTCTGTACAGTTATATCAAGAAAATAAATGTAGCCTGTAGGTACTGTTGGTACGCTTCGTCCAAGCGACCCAATATCACCTAAGTTGTTCTATTTTCAACAAAAAATATTTGCGAAATTTATCCGACTATGAGAGTTTGCAATATTTGCCAGCACAATGGCACGGAAATAGTCCTTAATGCCCTGTCGAATATTTAACAGGGTATGGTAGAATTGGGTCTAATGGTAAAGATTAAAACTGATAGAAACAACAGTAAAAAGAAACAAAAAAAATAAAGGCTTTACCTTTACCTTTATTGCTAATGCAAGGAGTTTCTCTTGAAGCTCTGAAAACCCATTGTAGGTTAGTGTGTGAGCGTGTGGTGTACTTAATGACTATCTTAAGAACCCATTTGGTATACTGTCATGGACGAGGATGACAAGTTATTCAGTGAATATTGCACTATAGCAAACACGTGTTGTTCTTATTATTATCCGGACAGCAGTGTTACTGCACGTATTATATATTTATATTGGTATTTAAGATCCAACAAAATTAGCAATTTTTAAATCTACATAAAAGAAGATAGTGTAGGTGACAAAAACATGCCCTAATCTTATACTAAAGATATAAAAAAAATAGAAACTTGACCTAAGGATAACAAATGGATAAGGACAACAAATGAAGACATTATACTGTGATAAAATACGATACAATAACACCAAACGTTTCGAATTTATAAATGCTCTAGGAACTAATTTATTAGCGTAAATTGATTACAATTTAGGCGACCACATAATTCAAAAGCTATTTCTTAATTGAATAACTGTTATTGTCAGTTATCAATTTTATTAAAATTAGGTTAAATGTACACCTGGTCTAACAGACCTCTCTAACCCAAATAAAATCTTGCAGGAGAACGAATTCATAAAGCAAAGGATCGCTCGCGGCAACGTCCGCTACATCTGGACGTCCGGACGGAAGTGCAACTTCGCCGGCTGCGACCGGCCGGATCTGCAGCCCGCTAACGTGAACGGCTGGTTCTGGTCCGGTTCCGGAGCGAAGATCGGACCTACCACGCAGCGCAACACCGGAGACTGGTCCTATACTGGAGGCTTTGGACAAGCTCAGCCTGATAACAGAGAGGCGGCTCAGGTAAGATGCCAGTTTGATTTATACTGCTTGTATAAGAGAACAGGTCTATTGTTTCTTTGTAATTGAGAAACTTTTAGTACCGAACAGATTTTGATTATTTTTATCCATAAATATGTTCTAGGTCCAGAAATAAAAAAAACGGGAGCTGATAATCATAACCATACCAAATATAAAAAGAAAAACATACCTAATCCAACGTTTATTTAATTAATCCATGTTATTAATTTTTTAAGTTTTAAACACTTTTAAATATATTTTAACTCAACGTTTTGATGTCTTTACATCGTAATCACGGTGTCTGTCCTTGTAAAAGTATAATATCACAATTAGGAGAATTTTACACAAAAAAATCTAAATCTAAAAAAGTAACATACATATGCACATATATTAGCGCGTTTGAACATAAATTAAAAACAAACAAAAATCTTCAGCTTGAATACATTGGTAGAGATCTCGAAGAGAAAGTATATTTGTATTTTGTTAGTATTATTACATGACGTGAATTTTATTGACAGTAATAATCGATAAAGATTAAATAACATGTATATGTTACCGATGGCCAATAATTTCACATGTTGTTGAACTTTCCAAAGAATTTTCCATGTTATGCAAAAATGAAATCGAGTGATCTGAGTCATGAGCAGCTTCATAACCGTTATTTACCGCAACAGTTTATCGACCCTGCGATTTTTACTTAAAATATTGACTTTGCCCTACAAACACTCGAGTTCATTTAATTTTTATATAATTGTGTTCAATAACGAAAATAAGCAGTGTTATAAAGTGTAACGGATACCAATTCACATATAGGCATCTGTGAGTCATTCTGTGGTAATATTTTCTAAAAGCAACTCGATCAAGTTAGGTTTTCAGCTATTATTTCCTATTATCCTAAACAGATAGACCGGTTTCGATTTGATTTTCAGATGATACTGAAATTCAATTTTTAAAAGGCTGTTTTTTAACATTATTTCTTAAACATTCACTGTAATATTTGTCTACAGGGCAACGATGAGTCTTGCCTGGCGATCCTGAACAACTTCTACAACGACGGCGTGAAGTGGCACGACGTGGCGTGTCACCACGTCAAGCCGTTCGTCTGCGAGGACAGCGACGAGCTCCTCAACTTCGTGCGCTCACGCAACCCCGGCCTGCGCATCTAATCCACTTCAACATGGCTGACATTGTACAAAAACTCTAATTTAAGTTATTTATTAAACTCTCAACAATTAGACACCCTGTAATATAGCTCGTCGCCTAACTTTAGATTTAAGCTTTCTTCTAAGGTCAGTCAACCCTTGTACCTATCCAGTATTTTTACACTGTTTATACTTTTGTAAAGTATTGTTATGCACGGTTTAGAATTAACGCTTAAGTGTTAGTATAAATAAAAAAACATATTTAAAAGGCTGTAGCTTTTATTTTTTACCCCAAAAGATAGAAACAAGTATGGCTTTAATTCGCCTTATACAATGAAAAAGTCAAAAATATTACTTAACGTTAACATGCCAGAAATTATATAAACCATTAATGTTAAATGCAAACCAAATATGTACATACATTAGAGAACTTAGCTTTAACAATGAAATTACTACGCAGTCCATGGTTCTCACT
Source organism: Marasmarcha lunaedactyla (assembly GCA_923062675.1). Lineage (NCBI taxonomy): Eukaryota > Metazoa > Arthropoda > Insecta > Lepidoptera > Pterophoridae > Marasmarcha > Marasmarcha lunaedactyla. Next base: position 24,354,889 of record OV281346.1, read on the forward strand.
ATTATTTGGTCTTAAAACACATTCAACCAAAATTAACATGAATAAATCAAAACAAAGAAAAATACTTAAAATGTACAAATTTATATGCAAACACAATTCACGATTCATAAAAAATACAGCTACCGAATTAAAAATAATCTAAAAATCCTGATACACATGATTTAAATCTCATCTGAGGAATATACAGAAAATAAAATAAAAATATTATAAACGACTTGGCATGTCAGTCTTAAACCTAATTACACAATATTTATTATATAACTTGTCGGACATGAAATAAAAATACAAGTTTCCCGTATAGAGCGACATGAGCGCTGCATTAATAAGACTCTTCTCGAAACGGATAATTAAAATAATGACCTAACGTTTCACCTTTCACTTAAAACATGGATAAGTAGATCTTTACATATAATATAATTGTAACAGGCCGAAGTATGCACATTAAATTGAAAAGAAAAATAATACGAGGGCTTTTAATCTTTACGAACAACATCAATTTTTGTTTTTTTACCGGTCGATTCAACGAATGTCACCAAAGGATGCACGGAATTGGATGCGGTTTTCACAACATTGTATTGCAGAAAGTCCATCTAAAAATCTGAGGCAAACCATTTCAATACGCTGCCTCAAAACCAAGTTATAACATTTCACGCGTACCTATATAGTTGCTAGCAAATGTTAGTCTAAATTAATAAAGGTTTTAATTAAAAAAAACAGCTCTAACAACTGGTATTTCCGAGAAGAAATTCAGATAACCACAGATAATTAATACGACTTCGGCATTTCATGTAGCCATAAAACAACATTTTATAAATTCAATCCTGAAGTGGTAGAAACAAAGATGCGGGCAAAATCTAGTTATAAACTAAGCTATTGTAGCTTTGTTGCTATGTTAGCTAACATTTTAATGCAAGTATATGAAATTTCTTACGGCGATTTACTATAGTTAACGAAGTAATGTGACGACAATACAAACTGTTACGCATTACAAATACCACAAATATTTGCATAAAAAGTAAGTAAATATTTATTATGAGAACGCGGTTGAGGGAATCTTCACTCGTATTATAAATGTGAAAGTTCGCTTGTACAGCCATAGCTTTGTAAGTTTAATGCGTACTTCATACGCCATTTTGATTAAGTTACGTCGTCGCTTCTGTTAACGATTTGTGACTGATCAAATAAATTTCAGATTTTTTATCAGATTAGTTATTTACTAAGGTAAATAAGAATTAAGATTTTATTTATTTATCAATATTAACACCAAAATTTTAATACATAGTACATAAGAAACCATGGAGGTTTAGACAAGGACTTACTGATAATGAAAAAAGTCGTCGTTAATTACATTTACTTAGTGTAAAACCTATTAAGTAATGATTGAATAAAATGTTTTACAACTAAAATTCGAAGCACGCCAACTATACAAATGCGGGCCTTATAGTAAGGAAATTCAATTTAACTTGAGCAATGAAAGATCAATAAATAAATAGAACTAAATGCTACTGTAATAAAACATAATAATATGAACGTAAGTAATTATATAGAGCAGTACAATTCAATGTCAGAGCGAACGCTTACAAATATTAAAAACGCGAAAGTTTGCTGTTTGCATATTTGTTAGTTTTGCTACTAACCATACCTAAACGGCTGCATAGATTTAAATAAAACTTAGTATCTAGATCGAGCAAAACCTGCACTAACAGTTAGGCCAATGTTTATCCCAAACTTTTAACCGGAATGGGAACTTACGCCGCCGAAGTCTTTACAAAAACGAGTAAGTCAAACTAGTACATAATAAAATTAAATGCATTTACGAAGCTTCTCGAGAGTTCTGCACGCGTGTCGCAATCGCCGAAGCATCGCTTGCAACATAGAGGTCGCGACTTCAGCTTATTTTAGCACGAAACGACAATAAGACCTCAGTGTCGAAACCTTTATTTGACAAACACTGAGCGCGCGAAGATCATTACACATCATTAGTTCAGTCTTTCAATGTCAAAGTATACCCTAGTAATGAAAAAGTTAGGTAATATTTTCGGGTTTCTTGCTTTCGACTTTTTACTTACACCTGTGCAGTTTATTGCCAGTTCTTCTTCACGAAGGTTTTTCTGGTGGTAGAATTATGCTTTATTTATTTGACGTCAATAAGAACAAGTTGTCAATGTTGAGAAATAATGATTTGAATTCGAATTTGAATTTTGAATTTAAATGCTCTTAGTTCTAACAAATAACTTAATTGATAAGTCTTCTAAAAATTGAAGACCTTTAATTGTAACCTCACACGTATTGGTTAGAGTTAAGGTGTATTTATGATGATGAAGGTGGAGTAAAATAATACATCAAGAGGTAAAAGATTTTACCCACGATGAAATAAATTATTTTGAAATAAGGAACTAAACATACATAAGATGACTTCGGATGTTTAGTTTCGAGGAAAATTTCCAAATGTATTTACCCCAGTTTCATTTGTTGTTTCAGCAAGATCATTTGTACTAGAATCTGGATCATGCAGTGCGTGTTTATCCGAAGATTTCATTAAAAAAACTTCCATTCAAACGTCTTAATCACAAAAAGTGAACGTACACGAACGAGCGCTATTTCCCCACACAAATATAATTCTATTAGTATGTTTGAATGCATTCACAAGCGTTATATAAAAGTTGTCTTCGATAATTGCCTGCCCGTACCGCTCCCTCGCGTCGCCGGAATGCGCGACACATTTCAGGAAATACGGACATCCGACCATCGCCATTAGAATCCTACTTTTTTAAATAAATCAAGTTTTTGAAGTGCAGTACAGACTTTACATATTCAGATTAGAAAGTTAAACTATCAAAATGAATATAAGGAATATTTTATTCAAAATTCCCACGGGATCAACACAACTTTTTCTAGGATAAGTTCAGTGGTAATTGGTATTTCGACAGTCCGAGGGTAACGTTTTCTTTCTATTTTTTAAAACATTTAATTATACAGGATGTTCACGCAAGTATTTCACGAAAAAACATTCCAGATTGAGTTAGTATCCGCCATTCGACTACAAAAAACCGTTTTTCATTTGGAGTTATGGTCTTTCCATAAAAAAATTCTAAACATTTAGACTTAAAGCGCGCGGCCACACACCTATCCAGATAACGCATGGACTTTGCGATCAGCTGGGAGGTCGTTGCACAATAGAAATAAGATACCTTCCTACTTACTTGAATACACAGTTTTTCCACTCAATTTGCAATCAAGCACTGTGCGATCAACAGACAGTCACGTATTACACATACAATACAATAGATAATAACAAACACTGGTAAGAACTTACTTCCATACCATTTTTTTCGATTCTTATTAGAAGTTTTACTGGACTAGAAATGTAAGAAAGCTCTTTACGCAAGTAAGTAACAAGGAATCTATTTATCTACGTTCACCATTTTTTTTATTTTGTAATTACCTCCCAGCTGATCGCATTACTTCACATAACTTTAAATGTGTAAATGTTTTAATGGAAAGACTATAAGTCCAAATAAAAAACGGATTTTTGTTGTCGACTGGTGGAGACTTACTCAATCTGGAATATTTTTTTGTAAAATACGCTGTTCAACAACCTATATATTTATTAGCATTGATCGTTTTTAAAAAAATCCCGACTCAGGTGTACTAAGTACCGTATTAAAATTCGTTTACGTGATTTATGCGATAGGAAGGGGAACACTTTATTACTCATAAAATAAGTTACCCAGAAATTACTGCAATCGTAACTTCAGTCATAAATGTTTTCGAAATCTAATAAACTTACATATTTCACGGCATTTTAGACAAAAAACCGCGACTCAAGTGCTAAACATTATTTTTACCACGTGCGACGAATTACGTGACTATGTTTATATATTGAACGAACTATTCGCATCTAAACATGGTTGAGAAGGGCGATGGCTGGATCCCGCGTTAACTCGTGAACGGGTGCCGTTGGAGGGTGTTCGTCGTTTGGATACTTGGGGGGAGGGAGACTTGCCGAGCTAACAGATGCAGAAAAGAATAATTTTGTATAGACATAAAGAGACTCTGTAAATTATTTTGAAAAAAAAAAATATACCCGTGAAGTTTCTTGCCAGTTCTTCTTCACGAAGGTTTTTTTTTCGAACTGGTGGTAGAATCATGTTTTATTTGACGTCAATAAGAACAAGTAATTGTCAATGTTGAGAAATAAATATTTGAATTTGAATTTGAACATATACAACGGAAACGTGACTGACACATTTATCCGTAACAGCCTAAAAAACGGAAGGATCGCGATTGAACCCGACGAATAGGAAGCTCTTATGACGTAGGCATCCGCTAAGGAAGGATTTTTGGAATTTCAATCCCCAACTACTGGGAGAAAATGTCGCATGAAACACCATACCTAACGGTTTGGAACGGGAGGCTAAATTTATTTAAAACTCGTATAGTAAAACTCGGTAATGTTCCGCAAGAGGTGACACGTATTGGCCATATAACACTAAAACTTTAATTAAAATTACGTTTCAAACATGTCCAAGCATTAAAGATAATTAATAAATCAACTTAAGCAACTACTCTAGGTTAACTAAACAGGTCATGTATATTGGATTTTGTTTTTAAAATAAGAATTACAAAATAAAAAAATGAGTGAAGTTAATGAAACGTACAATTTAAATAAATAAGAATGAACGAACGAATTCAAGGGTATAAGCTAAATGCAACTTAAAACAATGTTGATTTTTATAACATGCTAAAGTAATTACCTAAAGCAATTCGACGCAACTTTAAGAAGCTAGCGTAATTCGCTATTGTCATGGTGGGAAACGATCTCCATAATACGTGAACGCAAATAGGCAGAAAATAAATTGTGCTTCCATGCTTAGTACAGTCTATATCAGAAGTCATTATTTAGAAAATTTATTTTTACTTTCTGGAAAGGCCTGGAAAGGCATGAAAACGCTTAACCTTTAGAAATAATACAATGTAGAGCAGTGAAATCATCCCGGCATCTTATTTATCCAATGCATATCTGTAAAAACGATATAGAGTAAGCACTGTTTCATGCACAAATATAATAAAAATTTAATATACAATGTGTCCGGTTATGAACTGGCGGAATTCTAGGTACGTTTAATACCACTATTTTTACACACAAATACACTACTAAGTGGGGCCCAACCCCCTCCCCCTCTAAGCCGGAGCCTTTTTGGTTTTTTGTTAAAAATTTCTTTGTGCGTGTACAAAAAACGACATTATTCTCATAATGTTGGTCTCACTGAGATAAAATTAAGTTTATATAATTAGGAATATCGCCAGTTCATAACCGGACACACAGCAATAGTTATTTCTGTTCGGAATCTTAATCTTATGTCAGTAAATATCAATATTACATTAACCTACTAGACCAATATCTATATTTTGAGTTTTATCAGTCAAACAGATTAACCATATTTCAGCAGTCTTTTTGAGTAAAACTTCTATTTTAAGTTAAAATCAGCTTTATAAAATTATTTATTAGAACTCACAAGATGGATGTTCAAAAACTCTGGATGATAAAACTAAATTGAGTTAAAAGGTTTCTGTAAGTTCATTCAAACCTGCATGTTTATAAAGGTACTGTCTGTGCTAAGGATTTCAAGTCTAGCCGAAAATTTTTCTTTAAAATGTCACGTCAAGTAATATAAAAGTTTATAAATGTGAAATGTCTTTTTTTTAAAGAAATGTTCATAACGCGACCCTGTGTATGTGAATTAACACTTTAAACTATTTTAATCTAAATTTAAACAACTTCATTTTAGTCAACCGTTGCAAACACCTGTCTAATCTCAACAGAATTTACTCTTACACATACAACCTTCAAACGCAACTCTCAACATCATTGAAACATTTTAAGTCACTAACATAAAAACACTACATAACTATATCCGTACTAAAAACATAATTAAGGCAGTATGGCTCAGTGCCTCGCCGCGCAATCGCCGATGCGCTGGAACCATCTCAAAGTAAGTCTGAATTCAATTCGATTCACTTTAACAATGTTCCTAATACATCCCATTGGTACTTGGTAAACTTAAAGCGAAATTATCTTACTCTGCTGATAAGGTTACCGAATTTTATTATAAAATTCGGGAAAGCGCTAATGTACGTAATAAAAACATTATCTTAAAACTTAGTTATTTAAACACGCCACGTCATTCAAGATGGCGGCCAGTAGGGGCTTGTCCTTCATAGCGGCTGCCAGTTCGGCTTCGTCCCACTGCAGGCGGAGCCGTCGCGTGCGGCCGGCGCCGTTCCCAACGACGCGGAGAGCGCCGCGAGACTCGAGCAGGGAGCAAGTGCTGCACGCCTCGGATATGTCGAGCGGTAGGATGTTGCGCGCCGTGGCTACCCTGCGGGCGAATGCGTTTCTTACACACACTTCATTTGGGCACCTGATGATAAGTGGCATCCTTGCCCAAAGACATTATTGGAGATGTTATTAATTAATTATATTCTTATTTATAAATTAATGACGCGTTACCGACGTTGAATTGCCTTTGTTCCACTAATTAAACTGGCAGATCTTTCGTGGTTATTTCGCGGTTAAAATATAAAGGACCGTCATACCGCCAACGAGATCTTAACACTAGAAACTCTCCTACCACTAAATTAAATGAATTATTTTAAGTCACTAAGATACTGCATCATTATATTCGAACCTCGGACCCGCAGTATAAAACCTACCTACCAGGCTTTCAATGAATTAGCGGAATTTTGAAACTCAGTTGTGATCTTGAAATTTGTTTGCTATTTTCTTTAACTTACAAGCTATAGACTTTATAGGATTTACGGAATTAGTATACATTTTAATATAATGGCAACGCTGCTAGCAACGCTTCACGTCACTTCTCAGATGAGTTGGTCGGTCAAAACAAACTGATTTTAGAAATATTATGCTCAGTTCGTACATCATTATAAACTATCATATTACCGGATATAACTCATAAAAAAGTATGATTGCTATGGATATTAACAAGAAATAAATATTGCTTATCATAGCCGGCAAACGAGAACGCAATCCTTCTGATGGTAAGTAAAATCCATGCCCGTGGACATCGTTAACCGTGGGCGTTCTGTTTGTGCGTGATGTATCACTATAGTAATGTGCAATACGAGTCTCAATTAGGGTGTTACCACACCAATCGATCGATTGTTGTGGTAACACCTTAATCTACAGACAGAAATATCAAGCAAGTCAAATATTTTCCTACCTCCTATAAACATCATGCAACTTCCCCATCACTATATCTTTACTCTTTCCCTTCGTCAGCATCAGCATCAGACTGCACAGAATCAATTTCTGCTGCATGGGGAAGCCCTCATCAACTTCACTTTCAATCTTCCTGGACCCCCCGTACACATCGTTCAAGACTTGCAACACCTGCTTGAGTTCTACCGTCACAGAGGAGTCTGTCATCAGGGTGTCGACGGACTTGGTTTCGGCGAATTTGCTGCGTTTCGCTAGCTCTATAACACGTCGACCGATGTCTAAGGCTCGACGCATGTCGCCGGATACAGCTGCTATTTTGGCTGTTGAATACACAAATTTTGATGCTAAAATGGGCATTTTTTAAAAGTTCTGTTCAAGTTGTACGGTTTGCATTATCTTGATTGCTTGTTAAAACGAAATAATAAGTAAATACATAGTAAAGACATTGTACATATAAAAATGATTGATTTCTTGCTTTGTAACTTAAGTCTGACGTCAGACTAAGTATTTCATAATGTTTCTATACAATTAGCGCCTGGAATCATTACTGGTACGAAAGACGTTCTTTGTAGCATTTTTTGCAAAGGTAACTAACCAATTTATGATCCTTTGATGGTACCTACTAGTAACTGTGTTTTTAAAATTTTGAAAATACACAAATTCATCACGTTGTTATTTTACATGATAGGTACAGGTATTTTTATCACTTTCCTTTTATATCATAGGTTTAAAGTTTTGTGCCTAAATATTTATAAGTAGCTACGAACCATTAATAAAAAATCATCCCACGAAAATAATTGAACTGCTGATGACAAAAATGATTGTTTATTATATTCCTATATTCCTTCTATTCCGGGAAGAAATTAAATACGTCTACCGCACCGAAATACGCGAATTATGGATTAAGTATGTAGGGCAACAGCTACCGTGCCGCAATGTTGAAATTGGTGATTTAGCAACATTAATTTGACCCAGTTAGTTCAGGTAAATTCGCAATTATTTTATATTTGTTTGCCTTGCAATTATTTTGAAACACATTTTTGTCTATATGTCTAACATTCATCAATACTAATAATTAAGCGAATTAATATTATAATGAAGAGGAAAGGTTTGATATTTGATGATTGATATGGAGTTAATGTATTTGTGGTAGTACCAGAGATATTTTTTATATACGTACTGTTAGAATGTCACCTATGCTGCGTTATTTTACTTTAATCTTAGGATGTAATGGATAAAGGATTTTACACATTCTCAGATTACGAAGAAGAAGGAACATAAACTATAATTTGTTCCGCAATTACCACAGAGGTTATGTAGGTAAAACCTTATTAAACTTCTAGTTTATGAATATAAAGATATCTTTTATTTTACCAACCTGCCAACATCTGCAAAGCCACGGGCGAAAACACATTGCTCTTATCTTCAGTAGCCAGTACATGCGTGAATATATTTATTATCTGTTCCTTTGTGTACGGAGCAAAATGTAGGGTCTGTGGTCTTAACGAACACCTCGCCTGTAATCTAGGCAAAGTCCTTTCTGTCAAGTCCAGAGCGTTTGCTACGCCAATAAGAACTATTCTCGAGTTGAGTAGCGCTGGCCATTCGAATATTGTGTATAGTACTGACTGTTTCTTGCTGTCTAGTTGATCAATTTCGTCAAGGACTAGGAGGCTGTTAAAAAAATCATTTTTAATAAGTAAAATTTTAGTGGTATATATTGTCTTGAGGAAGAAATTGAAAAGTAAAGTTAAGTAAAGTTATTGCTTTCCACGCATAATGAGGATTTTTACAAATAACAACCCTTAAATAACATGAACAAGTGTGTTAAGGCTAATATGCATATATATTGTGTCACATGTACCAAGCCTAGTGCACATAACCAAGCATTACTCACATCATCTTATGTTTCTTAGTTAAATATTTCTCAATGGCTGTGAGGCAAGCTTTCTCTGTAGTCCCGGATGTTGGGATCTGCAACTCCTTGCATATTCTATTGTAGATGCTGGCAGCAGATTTCATCATAGTGCAGTTGACATATGCATGCTTGTAGCCTTCGCGGACCTGAGATATGATGCATGGAGTAAATTAATTACTTTTAAGTTTTTTAGATGTTGAAATATTTACAGCTAGTGCCACTTATTACAATTTGTAGTTTATAGTAAGTGTATAAGTTTCTGATTAAAAGTAAATAGAGTTGAGTGTCGCAAATAAAGAAATTCGTTTTAGTGGTAGAAAATAAGGTTCCAATTCAAATATTTATTTAGCAATGTTGACAATTACTTGTTCTTGTTGACGTTAAATAAAGCATAACTCTACCACCAGTTCAGAAAAACCTTCGTGAAGAACTGGCGAGTAACTTCACGGGTATATTCGAAACAACCCGTCAATTAGTTATTACATAATTAAAAATATACCAGGTGACTTGTAATTCGACGTATTCCTCTTGGGATGTGATAATACAACTGATTTCCAACAAAATTAACTATAATGTCCCTAATACCAAGAAGGCTCGTTATCGAGATATTGTTCAAAAAATCCCGAATTAACTACAAAAAATTAAATAAATAATTTACTTTAGTAAAACACTAACACACTAGTTTTTCAAAATCAACAGTACATTAATCATACAAACTACTTGAAAAACTTCCTTGTTCTATTAGTTATCCAAACAAGTTAAATTATTAATATAATGTTTGTTGATGTATTGGTATCTGATAAAAATTTTGTGATGTACTTTATTTTATAATAACTTTAGTTTTTTATTTATTGAATTTTTTGTAGTTAATTCGGATTTTTTTTTAACAAAACCATAAATATTGAATATCTCGATAACGAGCCTACTTGGTATTAGGGGCATAACAGTTAATTTTGTTGGAAACTAGTTGTATTATCACATCCCAAGAGGAATACGTCGAACGACAAGTCACCCTGTATATTCTACCTATTTTTTGATGTAAAAGTTTTTCGTTTTTATTCTGTTAATTTTACAAAAAACAAAAATTTTGGAATAGCTCATTTAAAAAAATCTTACCTTTGGAGACTGTAATATGCGTGAGAGGCTGGCCGTCTTCCCTGTGCCAGGTTGACCAGAGATATATAAAGATGCAGAAGTCTCTTCCTTCAAATGTGTCATGAGGAAGTCCTCTAACCATTTAATTTCTTTCTCACGACTTGTCAATGGCCTTGTACTTTCATTACATATTTGATATTGCTCGCTTTCAATGCTTTCTACTTTTCTTGACATTTTGGTAGGAGAACATAGCTCTGAAATAACATTCATGATTTGTATGAGTCAAATATTTCACAAGTACAGAAAAATAAAGAAAGATATGATGACATAATAAAGGAGCAGCAATCTCATCCAGCAAACTTTTTACAAAAAGGAAAAATATAGAGTTGCAATACCAAGTGGCAATAATTAAAAAATTTGCATGTAAAGCTGAAATCCATCTGCAAATTTATCGGAATCATTTACGACTAAAAATGTGTAACTTGTTCTTACCATCATCAGAGTAATCATCATCCTTTTTATTTCGTTTCAACTTCCTTGGTTTCTTCACCTCCATAGTGTTCAGAATATGTTCATTTTCTTGATTTGACTTACATTTTAATCCTCTTGATATTTTCTTACAAGCTCGGAACGGGATGGTAGTTTGCACAGCCGCCATCTAAACAAAGAAAAAAAAATTTACCTATTAATGTTAGCTTTTAAAAATCTATTAAAAAAAGCATTATAAAAAAATTGGACCCACCTAAAACATTGCAGTTTGAAAACCACAAATGAACTGAATAAAATAAAACTATGTTTTAAAGGTTTCTTACTTTATTACAAAAATTCACCCATCTTACATTTAGAATTTCTTATCTTTAAGAAAAAATAATATTTTTACATACCAGTTCATAACACATTTAATTCTAACCATTACTGAAAATAACATTTGGTACTGATATATATTGTAGCAATTTAATATTACATAATCGATTTCATCAAAATAGCTGATTTTTCATACTATACAAAAAATAATCAGAACAAGTAAAAATAAACAAGTACAATTAAAGGTTAATAAAATTGCATGATTAAGAATATAACACAGTTTAAAAAAATAAATAAATACATGTCAATTACATTTAAGGTTACAAATTTTGTCACTGTTTGTCTTTGTTAAAGTCATTCTGGTTCTGATGAGCAATGTTGGACATGTTCTTCAATAAGTCATGTCGAGCTTTTAACCAAACTGACTGCATCTCCATCTGATGCCGGAGCAGGGCATGGTGAGCAATGAGCTGTGGCTGGGACAGGTAGTCCATTGTAGGGTTCAGCACCGGATTCAGTGTAGGTGTAATTGGTTGTCTGATTCCAGAGATTTTATTTGCTTGAGGCACTGGCTTGAGTGACTTCACAGCAGGCTTGGACGGGCCTGGAGTTACTTTTGGAGAATCACTTTTAGCAGGGGGAACACTTTGCTGAGTGCTTGATATTTGATTGGACTGGTTCATGTTTTGTTCTGATGGAGTACTTGGCTGCTTTTCTTCAGCAATCACCAGCTTAGGAGAACAACTGGGTGACCGTGTCTGTGATCTAGGTGATGGTTGTGATGGGCTGGATGTGTTACTTGAGGGAATGGGCTGGAATCCGAGAATTGGAGAAGACAAAATACTTGGACTCACTGCTGGTTTCAACTGCATTGGTTGCTTGGAAGTATCTTGTCTGCCATTACTTGATTGCATAGTGTTGGGACTCATTTTATCTAGTTTAATTTGATTTATTGTTTGTGGCATTGTGGGGGTCATTCTAACTGACTCAGGTGTTGTATTGATTGATCTGGGAGGTATGGGAGGGTAATTATTTTGAGCACCTAACTGTGCTTTTGGAGGCAACCCCTGTTTCTTAGCTAAATTAGCTATTGATTGCATTGTTTCAAATGCTTTTGACTGTTGAATATTTGGAGCAGTTGATAAGTCCAAGGCAATATTTGGTTTCATGTCTGTGGAACTTGTACCACCAGGACTTGGCTTACTATGATTCAGCTTGTTGACAGCAGCAGTAAATGTTTTTGGAGTAGCTGGTACCAGTTTAGGAACTTGTCCCTTTGTTTTTGGTAATTTAGGCTTCTTGTCAGATTGCAATGACTGCAGCTGCTGTTCAAATGTTTGCTGAAATGTGATAGGGGAAGATGCATAATTTGCACTAGATTTTCCATGCTTAGTGTCAGATATTGGTTTCAAATTTGGAACAGGACCCTTGGCTGATGTCTCCGATGGCTTGTTAGGTTTAATTTGGGAAGCAGTCATTTCAGGTTTCATAACTAAAGCTTTCTGGTCAGTACTTGACTCACCTTTGCCCTGTTTTTTTGCTTCTGACTCAGGAATTTTCAATATTTCTATGTAGTTATGTACTGGGGGACTAGGCACTTTGTGAGTGGAGGTATTTGCAGCAGCCAAATTTTTGTTAACAACATTTTTCTTTGAATCAGGTGCTGCAGTTTCATTAGGATTCCTTGCCTCTTGCTTTTGATCTGTCAATGTTATAGATAATGATGAAGGTATATTAATTTTGCATGAATCAAAGAGTGATCTTAATGGATCTCCTGATCCAGTAGTTGACAAGACTGGTGGAGTCCCAAGAGATGATTTTACTTGGGACAATATCTTGCTTCTGTCTATTGTAGGGTCACTATTATTTGCCAATAAATCCATTCTTATTTTGGGGACTGGTTGCTTATTGTGAACCATACTTTGGGAGGTGACACTAGGTTTTAAGTCAGGCATTTTCTTTGTGTAAGGTTTAACTAATGTATCACTAGGTTTCTGATGTGGTGAATCAGGCTTGGGCAGTTGTACTTTTAAAGGTGAGATTGTCTTCTGTGGTAGCGATGCTGATGAAGCATTAGAATCAGGTTTCTTTTTGGGTGAAGATGTGTTTGGTATATGGCTGGGTATTGATCGTTTTGTGCCAAAACTACTTTCAGTATGTTGAGGTTTCAAACTAATATTATTCTTAGTAGAGTCTCTTGAAAGTATGTTTCCTGTAACCAAACTCTGAGATGGTAAACTTTTCAGAGGATTTTCTGGTGCTTCAGGTTTTGTTTTTACCTCATTGGCAAGTTTCAAATTGTTAGTAGGTAAGCCAGTTGTCGTAGAATTAAAGATATTGGAAATATTTGGCTTTTCAATTTCTATTTTCAATTTTTTCACTTCAGTAACACTTTGTTGAGGTGACTGTTTCCTTTTTAAATCTTTACTTGCTTCTACTACAGTCTTACTACTAGACTCACTGCTCATGTTGGATTTCTCCGGTACAGCTGCCTTAACAGGAGAAGACGGCTTAGAGGTTGAGTTATTTTTAGCTGTCAGCTCAAAGGAATTTAAAAACTGTGATTTTTCAACTTCTTCATCTGCTTTAGGATTATCATTTTTTATTTTAATGTTAGATGAATCACTACTTCTACTGGCTTGATTTGCATCAGACTTATCATTACTATTACTGCTGTGTTTCATATAATTGTCTTTCAACATGGGGCTGTCTGTGCCAGATGAGGCTTCTTCAGAACCAGGGTCTGGAAGGTTTGGTGCCGGACTGCTTGCACTTGCACTGTCATCACCAGCCATTTTCTCATCCTCAAAATGAGAACCTTTCCTATTAACTTCAAACAATCTGTTCCTCATAGCTACATAATCAATAATTTGGTAATAAAATCTCATGGGTTTTATTCTTTTCCAATTGTAGATATAAGCTATATCCATAAGAGTGTAATAATCGGGTAGAGGTATGGATTTTTTATATAAAATATCAACAGCAAATTGGCTACAGTCAATGTTGAATTTCATACTAAGAAATTTCTTCAAGTGGCTTATGTTAACTACCGCAGGACACTGCAGATACCTTCGTGAAGTTGCAGAGGTTGCTTGAACCTCAGTGCTCGCATCGGATGATTTACTAGATACACTGTCAGTATCTGTGACATCTGCATCTACATACTCTAATGAAAAAGATATAACATCGTCAGGGCTAAATATAATACGTTCTGTATCTTCTCCCCTCTGCTCTGGAGTTGCCGCTGCTGCAGTGCCAGGTCGTGAAGCATAAAATTGTTGTCTTCGCTCCATTTCTCGTTGAAACAGTCCAGGGACAAGTTTGTACACAATGTCTTGTAGAGCCTTGTCCAGTTTTATATTGGGCTTTGCTGAATTAATCATCATTTCACAAACAGGACAGTAGCTTTTTACTTGTAAATGCTTAATTATACAACTTCGACAAAACGAATGTAAACACTCCACTATAGTGGTGGCGTCGATGTAGTATCCTCTACATATGGGACATGTTATATGTTCATTTACTTCTCCCAGTAAAGTTCTTTGAGGTACCACCGCACTATTGTTTTGGTCATCCATCCTCACTACTTTTTTGTCAGGTAGTTTATTAGAAGTAACCATTGTTGTCGAAATAGCGTCACTTCGGAAAATTATCACACGCAGACGATATGAACATGTTTGCGCACAGTTTGCCTGATACTAATACAACAACGACACTAAAATCCTGTAGATCATTTGAAGATTATTTTACGAATAAATCATCTTAGCTTAGAAACGATATAAAAACAATCGATAAACATTAAATTCTAGACTGGGCTTTCCACACAAAAAGGGTACGAAATTCCACATTGTATTTCTTTAAGTTGGCATCACTGCCACAGCGGTAACAAATGACAACAAATCCATAATCGCGATTAACTATGATTTAATGAAGTACTACAATAGATTTATTTTATAATATAATACTTACATTAGTATGTTACACAGTTATAACGAGAATTACAATTGACAAATTACATTAAGTATTTGAAAAAATTAATATAACAAAATTTGGCGCGAGAACACAGCTGACTGACCTTTTGACAGTATTTTTCTCAATGTTGGTGTGTGTCTTTTTAACATTGTAGTTTGAGCATTGGTGGTAAAGGTTATACAACCACAATTTAATTAACTGTTAGGTTACTTTTATTTACTTATATTTTTATTTCTTTATTTACTACAGATTTTTAATTTTAATATAATTCGATTGCTTCTAACACAGCCTTAATTAAATTTAATCTTGTTTGGGTTACTTGATACCATTGGGATTCAATTACTTAGGTATAGAGCACGCTTGTTGCTCTGTTCCCAAGTGCGAAGTGTAGCCAGGTGATATGATATAAAAATAATCGTATTGATAACTCAGTTTCTTAGTGTTTATTATGTGTACTAGTTAGATTAATCTGTTGTGCAAAGTTAAAAATCAAATAGTTCGATACTATTATTAATATGTTATAATATGGGAAAATTAAA
Source organism: Marasmarcha lunaedactyla (assembly GCA_923062675.1). Taxonomy (NCBI): domain Eukaryota; kingdom Metazoa; phylum Arthropoda; class Insecta; order Lepidoptera; family Pterophoridae; genus Marasmarcha; species Marasmarcha lunaedactyla. The sequence goes on from OV281346.1 coordinate 24,370,460, forward strand.
ACTTAGAACCTGTTTTTTAGCAGGATGCATTGGAATGCTTAAATTATCTTAACAAATTCAAGGTGATAGGAAAAAGTACAAAAATGCTGTTCAGCGACAAGTAGTACAAGTTTATCAAAATTGCTAATGCAACTGAAAATGTTGTCATTTGACACTTGACATAATGACTTACTTTTTAAGCTTATAAGAAATTGCAGATCCTTTACATGGGTTCTTTTATTGGTACATTTTTTTAACGTTACAATTAAAACAAAAACAACTAAGCACATTAAGCCAAGTGTTTAGATTTTACACATTAAAATTATAAAGACAAACAAAACCAATTTCAGTAAATACGGATAGCCTTATGGTCTGTCAATATCAAAACGTCAGCCAAGGCTCACTTTTATATCATGGTGAAGGAGCAAGGTAAAACTGTCAATTCGACGTTTACGGAAGATGCACGAGAAAAGTTTATGATTTTTATTTATTAGCCAGTTCAAATGCTGTTGGGATACTACCTTTTGGAGTTGCGTAACGCAACAGTGATGACTAGTAGGGTCAGAAAAACAGCCAGATGAATAGTATTAATCAAATAAATTAATATTTTTGCAAGTATCAAGGCGACTAAAATATTAAATAAAGATAGTAACTAAGGCACATAATGAGGATAAAAATAGAGCTAATCTTCTAAGTTCTAACTTCTACTCCACTCATAGCCTTTCCTTCACTCTCTGAGCTGTCTTCGTTAGAAATTTCAGAATTAGTTACATCACCTATAATAATAATAATAAACTGTTAATCGTTACATAAAACATTGAAAAGGGTGTTGATTTGATTTTAATAATGACTTCGGTGCCTTACCAGTGTTAATAATGAAAAGGTTATCTATTAAACAATCCGTTTTCCAATATTCTTTCTTCTTTCAATATCAATTTCTTTACGCCAATCATATGCTGTGATTGATTATGATGCCTCTAATGAGGTTAAACTCTTGATCTTGTTTTCTAACTGTTCGAAATTTTTTTCCGCAACTCTTTGCTTAACAAGGTTCCGATATATTCGATAGATATTAAAAAGTACGCCACTTGTAAAAAAAAATAGGTATGCCAAGTTTTTGTAAATATTTTTTGAGAATTTCGCAATATAATCTCAGCCTGCATAATAGTGTTGATACTTAAATATAGACCACAAACTAACTAGTGATGCTACGCATCAGACGAACTACTTCCCAACTACAACACTAGGAACTAGGAACTTGAGGAACTTTTCAATTTGACAACTATTTTTTTTAAAAATTTGATTGTCCTTCGTTTCTTAATTTTAAAATGACGGCATTTCTACAAGATATTTTAACAATCTAAAAGATAAAGAAGGTAAAATAAATAAAAGACTTGTATATTTATGATTTTTTTTTAATTTCTAAATTTTGTTTTACATTTTTATATGCTTTGTTTGTATTGCACGGGAGGCAAATTTTTATTTTCTAGAAGCGAGACATCAGTACCTTTTATTCATATTCTGTTTATAATGTTACACCAATTAAACACCGTTATTCATATTGAGTAACCCAGAAAACATTTCTTGTGTGGCTCACAAACAATATACAAAGGTTTACCACACTTAAACCATGTAAGCACAAAGACACGGCAACCATTGTTAAGTCCTACCTCAGTTCTTGGAAAGTGATGGAAAATAACGTCCTTTCGGCTACTTTCTCATTCACTACACAGCACTTGTTGTACATTGTGAAGCACCGAATAAACGTATATTAATTACTATATTTGGTAAATGAGAGGTTATGTTTCGGAAATTGATCAATGCAAACTCTTCACTCGTCAAACATTGAAATCGTAATGGCAAATCGAGCTGATTGATTGAAAATTAAATTACATTTTGCGTTTTATGGCAATCAGCTGTAGTTACTACACAATAACTATTTCTGCCAATTTCAAGTATTAATATAATAAAAGTAGTTTTAACATAATCAAAACATTGAAACATAACCTTAAACCGTACATCATTGATTGAACATAGTGTTATCATTCATCATTCACATTGAAGTGACGTGTGACAATTGTTCGCTCGAAAAGTAGCAAGAGATGTCAGCATCAAAAAGTTCTAACCATAGACATGATTCCTAGTTTTTTTTGTATGAAGACTACCTGCTATGATATAGACCAACATTTTGATCACTGAGACGACATATCAGACAAAAAAGAAAGTTTTATTTTTGCTTTCATCTGCTAACTTTTTATCATGATATTTGTTTGACAAATTTTCTTTTATGTTTTTTTACAAGTCTCATAACAATAATACGTAATGTTATGTTACTAGTATAGTTGTTTTTGGGAGCACTTATACGGCACAGTGAGCCGTTTGAGTGATCTAAATACATCTTTATAATTTGAAAACGGAATATGCATATGAATTTCAAAGCTAGATCTAACTACGACATGGAGGAGTTTATTAAAATATCAACATTGATTATGGAGAATTGCCCTAAACCGCCTAAATCAATGCGACTAGGCAAATACGGTCCCGGAAAAAACCGACCGTTAAAAGTTTGTTTTGAGAACTTTACACCCAAATATTTGCTCCGTAAAAAAATAAAATATCCTGAGTATATACAAATCTACGCTGATCAAACCCCATCACAATCGGACCTAAAATTGTTAAAGAAAGAGCTTAGCGAAAGTTTAGAAAATGGAGAAAAGGACTTGATTATTAAATACATAAAAGCAACAACAAAGAAACAACAACAAAAAACTAATAACGTCGATATTACAAAATTCAATAAAAAATCGCCTAGAAAAATGAATCATTACATAGTAAAAAAATATGAAAATATAGAACTTAAGCCATCATCATTGCGTTTTTTCTACGCTAACTTGCGCAGTATACGAAAAGAGGGTAAGCTAGATGAAATAAAATGTGTGTTGAAAGCCATTCCAAAAACAACCCACGTACTTGTATTTACCGAAACTTGGCTTAGTTCAGACGACGAGGCAAAATTTTATGACATACCTAACTACACTCACGTTTATAATTTTAGGAAGATAACTCACGAAGGTGGCGTCTCAATTTATGTACACAATTTAATAAAATTTGATGTAACAGAAAATCTTATAGAAAATGGAAACCATTATTTATGGTACTTGGAGAAATTATCATTAAATGTTGGAGTTGTAAATAAGCCAGATGGAGATGCCGATATGAGAAAGTTTCTTAATACTTATTCATCACAGCTGGAGTGTCGCAGAAGAGCGTTAGTACTTGGTGATTTTAGCATCAACCTACTTAGTAAAGAGTACCTAATGTACTACGTAATGCAGTACCTAAATGAATTTAAAGAGACTGGTTATGAAATACTTAATAAAATTAATCCCTTATACTGCACACGGGAAACAAGTACCACTAAGACCATATTAGATCATGTTGGAACCAATGTTAACAATCATTCTTTTAGCCTTTCTATTATCGAATCTTCACTCTCTGATCACAAACAACTCTTATCTTGAAGTTGGAAAACTTGTCCCTACAATAAATAAAAAAAATTAATATACAGCATTAGACTATAAGAAACTCTATCACAACACCTTGACCATAAACTGTGAAAAGGAAATCAAAGATTACATAGACTTGGAGCAAATTATCAAGAGCAATATACGAAAAAGCCAAACTGAAAAAACTAAAATACTGAACCCTCCACAGCAAGACTGGATTAGTCAAGATATAATTAAGTCAATAGAGAGAAGAAACGAAGTATGGCAAAAAACTAAAATGGATCCACAAAATGAAGACATTCAGATAGTTTACAAACAGAAAAAAAAGAGTGCAAGAGATGATAAAGCAAAGCAAGAAAACCGCTTTACCCGCGCGCGCGTTCGTGAGCGGTTGTGTCGTTGGCTGCTGTCTTTTAATTATTGTTTATTAAACTACCGCCATTGTATCTGATCCCTTAAACACATTGCGATAAAGCTGGTTACTGTTTGATTGCAATCGTAATATTGTCCCATAGTGTGATACATGTCTAGTAGTGCTAAACCGAAGATGCTTAGGTCACCCGACAAGCATTACAACTCTGATCCCGACATCAGCAAAACCACTTCAAGCAGTGTAGCAGTCCGGAAGCGTAGACATGACGAGGATTTTCAAAGCACGTTTCGGTCTTTCCAGACCGAAATCATGGATACTCTTAAAAATTGGAAAACGGATATTCAACAGGACATTAACCAAATCAAGAGCAATCTGGATGCAGTTATCGTGGGTGATTTAGCTCGGGTAACTGCAACGGTCGAAGAAATCAGGTCTGAGATATCCAACATCCGTCATGAGTACCAAGAAATAAAATCATCTGTTCAATCGTTGAGTCTCCGACACGACGATACTCTAACGCAACTTTCAGCAGTGCAAGTATCAGTACAGTCTAACACTGACCAATGTAATGAGTTTGCTAAAAAAATTGAGGCTCTGAATAGCAATGCCCAGAACATGGATCAACTGGCTTCAAGGATTGATACCCTAGCGAACAATCATCGGATGTTGCTCTCGGAATTCAATTCTAATTGCCAAAGGGATCGCATACTTAATCTAGAAGTGGTTGGGGTGCCGGAACACAGAGATGAAAATCTACTCGATATTGTACTGGCAATAGCGAAAACCACACAGGTCAACTTAACTGCCGAGGATGTAAAGGAAGCACACCGTGTTACGCCAAGAATAAAGTTACAAGGTCGGCCAAAGAATATAGTCATCAAAGTTAAATCCCGTTTAGTAAAAGAAAATATTATAGTAGGTGCGCGTAAAAATCGATTGACAACAAAGGATTTAAACTTACCAGGTACTGTAAAACCTATTTACGTTCACGAACATCTAACTCAGTTTAACAAGCACCTACTCAGAAAAAGCAAGGAAATTGCAGGTCTAAAGAAGTACCAGTATGTTTGGACAAAGCATGGAAGAATTTATGTCCGAAAAAACGATACCTCTGCAGTTCTACAAATAACAGAAGACCAAGATTTTTCCAAAATGGTATAGTTAGGTATTTTCTAGCTAATTGTTTTTTACACAGGTCAGAAAGATTTATGAATATCATTTTGTATAATACAAAAATAATAAAATATAGTTGTAACATCCTCATACATTTTGACCTAAATATTTCTGTCGTTTGCTACTTTATAACATTTAAGATCAATCTTTTATGGATAGAACAAACTAAGTTTATGAGTCATAAGTTACAGTCTCAATATTATAATATGTTTACTGCAAGAAAGATATTGTTATTCAATCAAAGGTGTATGATTAATTTTATGCATTATTTAAGTATGTCCATTATAATATGTGTATGTACTAAAATACAAAATATATTCTTTATCGCGTTTATATTTCTATGTATAACATTATTTATTTGTATCTTATTAAAACAAATTACTGCAAATCAAAAAATACTTGTATCATTTTACTGTAATATCATTTATAAAAATGTAAACGAGTCGACTACTACCAAGGCGAATATTACGTTCTCACATTCTCTAAGCGCCCGCGTTCGCTTTGTTTGTTCGAGTTGTTTACCGTTCACAGCGACGAACCCCGCTTTACGTAACAGTTCGGATCACCCTCAGTTGCATACCGTATGGAACCAGCCTGCTTCAAGTAAACGGCGTATTTTATATGCCTCTTTAATTAAGGTCCATATTCGTGTGGTTATTTTAAGCAAATTTATCGCAATGTGGAAGTCGTTGTTTGGCGATTTCATTAATACTTATGTGTTCTTAAATTACTTAGGGTTATTACATGGTAAGATAGACCTAAACCATACTTTTTACTATATATCTAAGGAGTTTCTTGCGACGACAGTTAGTAATAATTTACGTATTTACCATCAAAACGTCCGCGGCCTTCGAACTAAATGTTTAGAACTTCGACAGAGTATTTTGTGTAATGATTATGACGTTATTATCATAACAGAGACCTGGCTGCATAGCGGTATTTTTGATAGGGAATTATGTGATAGTAGGTATGATGTGTTCCGAGCTGATCGCGACTTGAAGGGTACTGGTAAGAGTACTGGAGGGGGCGTTATGATACTGACGCGTTGCGAACTCAACGCCTCGCGACTCGATCTCGGGCCGTGCATTCGCACCGCGGCCGCCACTGAGCTGTTATGGGTGTCTGTACCGGCTCGATCATGCCATTCCGTAGTGGACCTTCACTTGTGCGTAGTTTATATTCCACCCGACCCGCGTCGTATGACATCTGACATGGAGGTATTTATCAACATAACTAAACATGTAATAGACCTATATCCTAAACCGAACTACTTAATATGTGGGGACTTTAACCTATCTTGTGTTTCATGGGAAAATAGTAAGCCTTTAATTTTTCATAAAGGTTCTGTTGAGATACAAAACGCTGGGTTGAAGCTACTTGAGGCAATGGAATTTTTTAACTTTGTACAATATAGCACTTTAAGAAATTATGTCGGTAATACTCTGGACTTAGTTTTTTCTAACCTGCCTGTAACAGTCATACGTAGCCCAAAATCACTCCTAACTGAAGATCGAGCACACCCTGCGTTTTCTATAGACATTTTAGATTTGACTGTTCGGCCTTTCCGCGAATGTTCAACACCAAGACCAAACTTTCATAAAGCCGATTATATTAGTATAAACTCACATATTCTCGAGCAAAATTGGAGTTCACTTTTGCTTGGTGAAACCCTTGACGAAGCAGTTGCTAAGTTCTATGGCGTTTCAATTGTCAAGAATTGAAAAATTCGTTCCTCTTAGTCGTAAGCGCGCTACACGTTCGTATCCAAACTGGTATACACCAGCGTTAATCATTTTAATAAAAGAAAAATCTAAAGCACACACACGATGGAAAAAGTATGGAAATCTCGCAGATTACGAAGAGTTCTCACTATTACGAGCAAGGCAGAGGCGCGTCCAAAAATTTTGTTTCGATACTTACGTTGCCACTTGTGAGACCAATATCAAGAGTAATTCAAAAATGTTTTGGTCTTTTATAAAGTCTCTAAGGGGAGGTTCTAATTATCCTAAGAGTTTAAGTCTGGGAAATAAAAAGCTCGTGGGTGGTAAGGATATATGCAATGGTTTCAATACATTTTTTATGAACGCTTTTGGTACGTCGAGTCAGAGTGAGCAACAGGTTCCCTTGTATTATGACGACAGCAGCACATGCTCGGATGTTATATGCAGCATTCAAACTTCGCCAGACGGTATTCTGAAACTTCTTAACCAGCTTGATATAAATAAGGGGGCAGGTTGCGACGAAATTCCACCACTTTTTTGGTCGAAATGTGCTGAATCATTAGCATTACCAATTTCCATGCTATTTAATCGCTCTTTGAAAGAAGGCATATTCCCGCGTAAATGGAAACTCGCACATATTATTCCCATCCATAAGAAGGGATCAAAATCAGATGTAGAGAATTATAGAGGCATATCTATATTAAATACTATAGCCAAGGTATTTGAGTGCATTGTTTACAATGAAATTTATCCCATTATTGTCAAATCTATTCCCGATAACCAACATGGATTTTTGAAGCGGCGGTCCACTGTTACTAATTTAGCTTGCTTCACAAACTACGTTATTTCAAACATGGAGCGTGGTGGACAAGTAGACGTTATATATACGGACTTCGAAAAGACGTTCGATCGTGTCGATCACTCCATCCTTATTAAAAAGTTATACAGGCTAGGAATCCGTGGTGATTTGCTACGTTGGGTTCAATCGTATTTATCGAACCATTCTCAGGCGGTAGTGGTTGGAGGTTTCAAATCGGACTATATGAACATTCCCTCAGGCGTCCCTCAAGGATCACATTTAGGGCCTCTTTTTTATAATGCCTATTTGTTTGACATTGGTTCTTGCTTCAAACATGCTAACTATCTTATGTACGCCGACGACAAAAAAATATTTTGTAGTATAAAATCTGAATACGACAGTATGTTATTACAGGCCGATCTTGACAACTTATTTAAGTATTATACAGAGAACGCCATTACTGTGAACGCTAATAAGTGCGAGTGTATATCATTGACACGTAAAAAGAAACCATTTGTAAGTAATTATCATTTCAATGGTTCAGCGATAAAAAGAACCTCAATGATCCGCGACTTGGGAGTATACTTCGATACCAAAATGTTAATGACCAACCATGTTCATAACGTTGCTAATAAGGCCTTCAACAATCTTGGATTTGTCTTACGATCCTGCAAGCCGTTCAAAGATTTAGGAACAATAAAAAAAGTGTATCTTGCCTACGTACGAAGTACTTTAGAATACGCAAGCCCGATTTGGTCACCACAATATGTTACCTATAAACATCGCCGTGAGAGAATACAAAAAGTATTCATAGACCACCTTAATTATCGCAGTCGCAAGCATCCTGGAAGTTATGAGCAAAGTTGCAAATTCCACAATATTCTCACTTTAGAGGAGCGGCGTGCGCTGATGGACATGATGTTGCTGCATGATGTGGTGCACAATGGTGTGGACTGTACAGAGCTGGTCTCTAAGATTGCTTTTCGTACACCATCTTATCGTACTCGGCATACTTCACTTTTACACGTTGAATTACATCACTCAAACTACGGTAAAAACTCAGTACTCTCGCGCATTACTCATGCCTACAACACTTCATTTAGCGATATAGACCTTTTTGCCTTTAGCAAGTCACAATTTAAAATTCAAGTTATTAATAGCTTGAAGAAATGATTTGTTACAATTTGTTGACTTATCATTCACAAACTCCACATACCAAATCTGATACTGACGATTCTGTTATTTATCCCCAAAATTTATATATATATTCCATTATATCTCTAAGACTTCTATCGACGCCTAGTATTTGATGCATGTGTTTTGTGTGTGTAATGATAAAACTATATTTAATTTATCAATACAATTTGTAGTAATATGTTTGTATGTATCTATAACTATGTATATCTATGTTAAATGTGTATATGTGTATATATGTATGTATATATATATATATATATATATATTATATATATATATATATGTATATATGTGTGTATATATACCTATATATATGTGTGTTTAAACCTTTTTGTAAAATTTGATAACATTGTTTTTGTACCGCGACACAACTACTTTTAAGCAATAGTCTTTAAGGAAAACCTGTTATTAGCCTTACTTTAATTTTAAAATCCTTAATTTTGTAAAATTGTTATACGCTGTTGGTTTTCTAATAAATAAATAAATAAATTACCAAAAACTATTTGAAGATACCTGCAAACAGCCTAAAAAATGTGGGAAGTTATTAACACTTTGGCAATAAATAATTTAAAAAACAACCCTGCTCCCCCGAAACTATTGTCTAATTCTGGTAATTACAGATGAAACCGAAATTTGTTATATGTTTAATTCATTTTTCTCATCAGTCGGTGCGGACTTAGCTAGTAAAATACCACGTAAATTTCATGATAGTCAAGAATACATTTCATCATACGGACAAAATTATCAGCATGATATTACTCTGAACGATCTGAAACCCTGCAATATAGAAGAAGTAAACAAAATAATAGATGATTTGAATAACAACACCAGTATCGGCATAGACGGAATTTCAACAAAAGCAATAAAATGTATAAAAAATAATATATGTGAAAAACTAGTTCACTGCATATATAATTGTCTAAGTCCCGGCGTTTTCCCTGATTTACTTAAGATTGCGAAAGTTAGTCCAATACATAAATCTGGAACTAAAATAGATCCAAACAATTACAGACCACTATCGGTCTTGCCGGTAATATCTAAAATATTTGAAATAATTTTATCCGACCGTCTTAACGAATATTTAACGACAAAACAATTTATAATCGATCAACAATATGGCTTCCGTCAAAAATATAATACTCGTTTAGCAGCAGCTGCTGTTGACTTGATTACCATGACTAAAACTAATATTGATAAAAAAATATTTTGTTAGGTGTATTTATCGACTTAAAAAAAGCTGTAAGTCACGAAAAGCTACTCTTTAAACTGAAAGATATTGGAATCCAAGAAAATGCGCTAAAATTTTTTGAGTCTTATTTAAAAAACAGGAAGCAAATTGTTAAAAATGGATAATTTTAAAAGTTTCCCGAAAGATGTATTTTATGGAATTCTCTAGGGTTCCGTTATCGGACCCCCACTCTTCCTTATATATGTTAATAACATAAGTAACATAGGGTTGTCTGGACACCTAACTCTTTACGCGGACGATACACGTCTCTTCTACTTTGGAAAGACTATAAACGAAAAATAACTATTGCCCAAAAAGATCTTGACATGCTTATTGATTGGTTGTTACATAATCTATAAACTATTAATACTAAAAAAACATCTTACATGATACTGGCTGCAAAAAATAAGCAAATCCCTGAGTTTCAACATCTAAAAATAAATTATGGAATAATACAACAATCACACCAGGAAAAATACTTAGATCTTTTGATTGATGATAAATTAACTTGGATGCCACACATTGAACACGTCAAATCAAATTAATTTCTGTACTGGGTGCACTCAGGAATATATCTCACTGTATTCCTAAAAAAGTCAAATTACTTATATATAACTCTTTAGTATTATATAACTCTTTAGTAAAATCACACTTAGAATACATGTTAGAAATCTGGGGATCAGCTGCAATAACTCATATTAATCCGCTTAAAAGAATACAAAACAAGATTATCAAAGTATTGTTTAATTATCCATTCTTAATGTCAACAAAGCAATTTTATAGTAAAACTAACTTAATTAACCTAACGCAACTGTACCAATTTTCTGTATGCATGTTAATAAAGAAAATCTCCTTAAAATTAATACAGTCTAATATAAAAATTGAAAAAAAATTAAGTACGCCACGACTGAGAAATAAACACAACTTTGAAGTGATAATACCAAGAACATACTATGGAAAAAAACAATATAATTTGAGGGAGAGAGATTGTACAACTGTGTAAAACAAACTGCCAAATGATATAAAATCTATTGAAAATATAAATACTTTGATATAAATATAAATAAATCTAAATATAAACTACACATTTTGCAGAGCACCAAGAGTTAAATCCACAGTGTAATATTATAATTGTTTTCATATCTCATTATAAGTGAAATTGTAAATTCTTATGAGAATAAAGTTCTTCTACCTTTAACTATGGACGCGCGGTCTGATAGACCGCTCGCAGTTTTTAATTTTCGTGTTCACGCACTTCCCCGCCCCCCTCACTACTGACGCGCTCAGTAGTTTCGGTTTCAGTAACGAAACGACTGTTGAAGCGGTAGGTTGCGCCTAAGTTAGTTAATATTTTTCAACAATTTTTTGATATTTAATTGACAAGTCTAAAGTCCAGGTATAACGAGATTTACACTAAAGCATTTTCATAAAAAGGGTGGATTGAATGCTCCAGGTTTTCTGCACTATCTATTTTATTTCCAGTTTGACAAATTTTTTACTTTACCATTGGATTTCTACAATTACCTATTTACAAAATTCCTTCTAAAATTTTGTGGCAATTGGAGAAAGGATCACTCAGTCCACATGCACACCAACTTCGTGACCACGACTTGAAAACAGATTGTCTATTATACAGTCTTTTGGTGGTATGTGTTTTTTTATGACCATATATAGTTCTGGTTTTGTTGCTAATTCCGGAAAGCCAATATTTTGTGACTGAAGCCATTCCTATGATATCCTGTTTTTTTTAATTAATTCCAGGGACCTTATTTTGTTTTTTGCTCTGGTATAGTGCGTTGTCCATTACTATAATACTATTAGTTGGAAAATTCGGCCATTGCATGAAGTTCCTCAAACCTTCCCTCCTTTCCACTCAATACTCTCTTCCAGGATTTGTCCTCATTCGTAATGATAGAACCGGTAAGGGGGGCGGTGGAGTTGCTATCTATCTTTGTGCCGACATACCTTATAGAGTCGTTTTCGCTTCCCCCTCTCTTTACTCGGAGTCTGCTGAATACCTCGCTATTGAAGTCTCTGTGCGTCATACTAAGTTATTACTGACAGTTTTCTATAGCCCAAATATGAACATAAACTACTTCGAAGCTCTCGAAAAAATTCGTTTCGATATATGTCCGCTATATGATCTTATACTTATGCTAGGTGACTTCAATACGTGCATTCTTTAAAACAACTCCCGTTCCCACAAACTTGAATCTCTTTTATCTTCATTTAACTTATCTATTTTACCCCTTTCTCCCACCCATAGTTTTCCGAATTGCGGTCCCTCTCTAATTGACCTAATGATAGTATCATCTCATTTTAACGTAGCAAATCACGGTCAACTTGCAGCCCCTTTCTCCTACCACGATCTTATATTCTTATCCTACCGAGTACGCCTTCCCAAATGTAAACCACAAATTTTACTCCTCCGCAGCTACAACAGTATAGACTTGGAGTCTTTGCAGCGTGATGCTGGTACCATCGACTGGGCACCCGTCTTAAATAAATGTAATATAGATGACATGGTTGGTTGCTTTAATAAACTTATTCTGGATTTATATGACCATCACGCACCTCTGAAGCGTATAAAAATCAAACATAACCCTGCACCATGGCTATCCGACTCCATTAAGCAAGCTATGTCGACCAGAGATAAGGCGAAGAGAAGATATAAGCGTTGTCCATCAGAACGCGACTTAATCAGCTACAAGAACCTTCGGAATCATTGCAGCCGCCTGTGTCGAGATGCCAACAGACAATACTTTCATTCTTCACTCGTCAACCATAGCACTGCAGAATTTGGAATTTTTTAAAGTCTGTAGGTATAGGTATATCTCCTTTAGCTACCCCTAACAGTATTGACTTAAATGACCTAAACAAACATTTTTCCATTCCTCCAGTTGACATATGTCTTAACACTAAAGCAATGATTTAATGAATGTTCGTGACACACAACCTCATTTTTCTTTCACAAATATTACTGAAGATCAGGTTAGGAAATCTGTTCTCTCCGTCTCGTCATTGGCGGTTGGTGATGACAACATGTGTTCAAGGATGATCACCATGATCTTATCTACACTTCTGCCTATTCTCACCTACATTTTCAACCATTCACTTAAAACTAATACATTCCCATCCTCCTGGAAACGTGCCACTGTTATCCCACTACCTAAAGTCTCTAACCCTACTACACTGTCACAGTTCCGTCCTATATCCATTCTTTCTTTCCTCTCCAAAGTCCTCGAACATGTTGTCCATCATCAACTCTCTATATTTCTATCGACAAACAATATTCTCAGTCCGGTTTCCGACCAGGGCATAGCACAGTATCTGCCCTCATTAATGTGACTGACGCCATTCGATGGGCAATGGAGAATAGATCTCTTACACTGCTTGTGTTGCTTGACTTCAGTAGTGCTTTTAATTCAGTAGACTTTAACATTCTCCTCGCCATATTAAAATCTATTAATATTTCCTCTTCTGCAGTTGCTTGGTTTAATTCCTATCTTCGGGGTCGTTCCCAACGGGTCCGCCTTAATGAGCTCTAACTGGTGTGATCTAGTTGCTGGCGTGCCTCAGGGTGGCGTTCTCTCTCCTTTACTTTTCTCTGTTTTTATTAACTCCATAACCAAGGTTTTGTCATGTAATTTCCATCTTTATGCTGATGACTTGCAAATTTACCGCCACTTTACAGTCTCCGAAGCTAGCTCTGCTATCGTTGAAATCAACATTGAACTCAAACGTATAAGTCACTGGGCCAAATCTTACGGGCTACAGGTAAATCCATGCAAGTCTCAAGCAATGATTTTAGGCAGTCGGCACGTGCGCGGTTGTCTTGATCTTTCTAATTTACCTTCTTTGACCCTGGACAATATACCCATTGCTTTCACAGAATCAATAAAGAATTTAGGTGTACTCTTCGACGCAAATCTCACATGGCGTGCTAACGTCTGTGAAATCAGCCGTAAAGTGCACTACTCATTGCATAAATTAAAGGTCCTTCAGACTTTTCTGCCCTTGCAAACCAAGATCTCTTTGGCACAAACACTGATTATACCTATCATCGACTACGCTGATGTATCTTACCTGGATGTCACTGAAGAGCTTCTGGATAAATTGGAACGCCTACAAAATCTCTGTATCCGCTTCGTTTTCGGGCTTAAAAAATTCGATCATGTTTCAGAATACCGCAAAAAGCTTCAGTGGCTCCCCATCCGCTTGCGTAGAAACACCCGTATCCTCTGTACCCTTTTCAATGTCCTTTTTAACCCATCCTCTCCAGTTTACCTGTGTGAGCGGTTCACGTTTACCCATTCTAATGATGCGTTTTGCAGAGCACATAAAAGTACTCTCCTTCAAATTAAATCTCATAAAACTGATTTCTACTCCTACTCGTTCACTGTTCATGCTGTCAGATTGTGGAATTCTTTACCTTACCATATACGCGAGTCAAAATCATTGCCTATCTTTAAAAAAAAAAGTTAAAGAACACTATTTGTCTCAAACCTAAGACTTACTATACTTTTATCATTTTATTTCCAACTTGTGTTCTTAATGTACCTTTCTTGTTAATCACTGATGACAAACAACTTAAGTTTGTATTTCAGTATCAACGAAAATGTTTATCTATTCATTGATATTTTGTATGTATTAATATTATATAATATATACGTATGTTTATGTATATTTATGTATGTTTGAATGCATTTATATTTTTTATATTGTTAGAATTGTAATAATAAATAATCGCACTATGTTTGTTAATATTTTTATGCAGTACGCACTAAATTTGTTAATTTGTCACACTTTCCAGCCTCAGGCTAGCTGGAAGAAATTTCTTTTAGAAATAAGCTGTGCCTTTGTACATTATCTTTCAATTATTTTTAGTTTATTTTTTATATTTTCTAATGTGTGTACATAATAAAATAAAATAAAAATAAAGTTTTGTGTATTCATTTGAATGTGGAAATTGCCCTTTTTAGATTGGACTTTAAAAACCAGATGCTCGCCGTTGACAAATCCGTTTTCATTGCCTCCATGCACTATCCATCTTTGGCCTTGGCTGTCACTTTTTTTACTCAAACGTCTGATGAGGATTTAATTTGCGTGTATCCGCGTTTCATTTATACAAATAACATTCTTCTTATCCACTCCTAATAAATCATTTTGTTTCATGCGACGTATATAACGTGCTCTCCACGCCTATTTGAGGCCTCTCAATTAAAGCGACTCTCTTCTGCTTACACTTCTTGAAACGGTATCCTAAATATTCCATAAGTATTCTGCGCAATGTTTATTTACTGCCTGTGCAATCTAAATATCTTAGAGCAACAGCGAGTATTTTTTTTCAGGGTTTTTTGACCGTATAAAAAAAGTGGGTAACGTTTCTCACAGCTGACAGTCCGAAGCCGTCAAGGAATTGTTTTTTACCGCATGGCTTTTTTTTGTGTCCTTATTTTGCAACCGGAAGCCACTGCATCTGCTCTTTCACCCCGTACTGTGCATACTGTATTTTAGTTTACACCTGTGGCCTTGACCACGCATTCAGTATATAACTAGTTCAGTACATAACTAGCATTTAATAATAACTGTCTCAAACTCTCTGTTTCTGACTTGTCGGCACAGTCTTTTAACAAAGAATTCAATGTTTTTACACTGCTCTTTTTCTCTTTCAAAAAAACGTTTCTTTCTCACACTCATAAGCATTTCTCGAGCAGGATTAATCACATCTCGAGCACATCTCTTCTTTTAGCACTCATTGTTGTCACAAAAGTATCAATAAATATGATTTAAACAGAAATACTTCCGATGAAGTTGTATTCGTCCCTCACGTGTCATGCGCTTTCCCGACAGGCGTCAGTTGACTTCATAATATGCCGCTCTATTCCAAAAGGCCGTTCCTTACAGCATTTGAACCGGATAATAATAATAATGTGCTAAATTGAGTTATCTAACTAATACAGAATAAGTGAGTAGTGCTTGTAGGTACGTTGCACAATTTTTATTTTTGGTAGTTTATCGACAATATTTAAAAGTTTCGATAGAGGTTTCATCCCTCTGAAACCTCCTGATACTCTGTGCTGTGCCGGTGGCTGATAAACTAGAGTCACAAGATGTTACGATCGGTGGAACATAAGCAATAATATTAGTTAGCGTGAAGTAGTGCATTTAGTGCATATATGTATATTGTTCTAGATAACTTAATGTCCCAGCAGAGCTGTACCCTAGCTTGAAAACCAAAATTGTGTTTGGCCTTATTTACAAAGTCGTGTCTTCTACAATACGAGTCATTGGCAGAAATAGTTTACCGCAAAGTAACAGCGGCTGATTGCCATAACTTTTAAGATTGAAATTGGAAATCCTTAAAACTATATCGAAATTCTGAGTCGATAGTCGCAACTTTAAAAGCGCGTACTCCAATTTGTCTATTTTATTTATGTACAAAATTTTTATTTCCTTATTGAAAAACCCTGTATCTCTGAAATCCAACAATATTTTCATTATTAATAGACCGTCAGCCCAGTTTAGCATTTAATGGAAAAAAAATTGAAATTTTACTATTTTTAATTTCGTTTTAGATATCGTATATTTTTGACAATACAACTTTATCAATAAACATCGATACTGATATCGAGCATGTCACATCCTCGATATAGGTATCGATGCAAGGGACGTCCCTTGCGTCTGTTTCACCCCCGCATGCTAAGGGATTAAAAACTAATATTTGGAATTAAAATATATAACTTAGGCTGAGAGATAAAACACTGTGTAAAAATTTATATACTGAGTTTTATAATCGAGTCTTGTAATATTAATACAGGGAAACACTATAAACTAAACTAAATAGTTGAGTTCATTTCAGGCCCACAATAAGCTTTTGATTTCGGTACTTTACGCAAAAAATTACTATACCTTAATTTTTATAACATTTTATAACTATTACTAAGAAGAAAGTCAGAACCAAATTATGTATATAAATATAAAAAAGACGAAAACAAATCAAAGAATATGTATTTGCGTGCATCTTTACCGATACAGACAAGGTTCTCGAACTATAGGTTAATCATTATGCAAAAAGAAATACTTGAGGTAATCTTAATGATTTAAAATAGATGACATAAATATTCAGTTGAATTTATTACTTAAAAAAATGTCGAAATCATAACATATTAAATAATATCACTAAAAATTAATTTTTGTCACCTTTATAGTCAAATATTTTATTTTTGAGCTTTTTATTTGCTTGGGTTTATGTGCGAAATTATTTTCTTTGATCGGCAACCCTCAATAAAAGAAAAAACATTCGTTCTGTTTTTGTGCAACAAGTGAATGCAGCCTGCTTACTAATGAGATATCAAACTAACACAATAAATAATTAATTAGTAGTTAATTGCTTATTTTTCCATTTTTCCCTATTAAATGAAGTAACAAATATTTTTAGATTAAAGAATTTGTGGTGCAATACAATATAGTTATTATAAGTTTACTCTAACGATGGCTATTTTAACACTAAAAATAAAATAAAAACTAATTAGTATTTAGCTCATGTGATTATAAAATATGGTATTAACCTTATTGATTATTATCCGCTAAGTTGTCATGTCGACTACCAGTCGACATGGATTTTGTACTCCAAATTGCCTGTGTCGACTACCAGTCGACATGCGGCTCTGTGCTCCCCAGTCGTCTATTTTATTGACATTTGCCGTCCCCGTTTGTTTAAGGCCGATTTGTATATATCTGTCTTGCTTCTCTGTAAAATAATCTACCAAATAGAATCGTGACGTTAATCCAAAAAATATTATAATAGATAAAAAAAATTATACCTGTATATTTTATTGAAACATAAGTGGTCGACGGCACGAACATTTTGAACTCAACCCTTTTAGTAATTTATTTTTATTAATAAATATCATGAATGTCGGGTCTATTAAGCGGAAAGTTGTGCGGTTCTTACCCGAACGTTCCCTCTCTATCTAAGTAATTTAATTCCATGCTATACCCCCTCTACTCGATATCGTTGAAGAATCAACACAATTTCAATCATCGCAATCACCGAGTGTCGAATACCTAGTAGGTTATCAAACAAGATCATCATGTGTATTTCAGAAACCTACATTGTACATCTAATGCAAACACGCTTATTAGTTCTCAATCGTAGTTTATTAAAAAGAAAAATAGCGCTAATTTCACACGTACTTTAATGTTCAAAATCGAACATTAAGACGAAGCTCTGCCATTGTGTCGGATACCTGCTCATAAACCTTTTTCTTGATTTCACCCCATAGGTAAAAGTCCAAAATGTGGTGGCCATTGTATGGGTCCATTTTGGCCTATCCAGCGTTCAGGGTATTCACTATCCAAGTAATCACGGATGTCACGATGAAAATGTGCTGGAGCTCCGTCCTGCTGATAATGTAAGTCCACTAAATCCCTCTCAGGCACTCCTTCAAGCAATCGTGGGAGGATATGAATTAGGAAATGGAGATAGTTCGGCCCATGCTGACGCCCTTCAATAAAGTGAGGCCCAATCATTGTATTGTTGACCATACCTGCCCAAACATGCACATTGAACCTCATTTGATATGCATTCTTTCGCACAACGTGTGGGTTTTGTTCGCTCCACCAATGTTCGTTGTGCTGGTTGAAAAGTCCGATCCTAGTAAATCGCTTCGTCGGTCCAAATGATGGTGCCATACAGTTAGTATGTCTGTCTGGGGATTTATTATTATTATTATTTATTTTAGGAAGGTACTTCTTTTACTTAATACTACTGACGGTGTGATATTGTTTAGTGTTGGGCTAGAAATATTTAGGCTGCATATAAAAATTAAATAAGAAGTATTTCAAAAAGTAACTATTTGGTACAAGTACGGCTTTCACTCTGGCAAATCTACGGCCGGCACCGTCACAAATCTTGTTAACTTTACTAGTGACTGATGACAGGCGTGTGTCAGGGTTTTGTTAGATTTTGCCAAGACATTTGATACTGTTTCTCGAACAATACTACAGAAAACACTCGAGAGACTTGAAGTTGTATTGCTCTAGGCTGGTTTCACTCGTATCCCCCAGAGCTACCAGTAGCTGGCTGGTCAACCAGAAATGCTAGAGATGCCTTAATTGATAATCCCTCAAAATCCAAATTTGAATACTAGGAAATAAATCGCAGACGGTAAAGATTTTAAGAAAGATTTAAGATGAGGGTAGCATTGTTCGAGTTAACGAAGTAAGAAACCTAGGGATATTGCTTGATAGTCACTTAAGATTTGAAACACATATTATAAACCTCGTCAGAAATTGTTTTTACCGGCCAAAAATGCTTTACAAGGTACGCAATTGGCTAAGTGAAAAAACTCGTATAGCTCTTTGCGAGGCTCTCGTCCTTTCAAGGCTGAACTATGGTACCTCGTCTACGGAAGTCGCCTTTTGTGTGTCCACAAACGGATGATTCAGCGGGTGCAACACGCATGTTGTAGATTTTATCATCATGTTCCGCCACGTAGCCATATCACCCCTTACTTGAACAAGGCGTCCACATTGAACATATCATCTCGCAGGCTTCTGCATCTCGCCTGTCTTATATTTGACGTAGTACGACAGTAGTTTGTATGACAAGCTGAGATTACTAACATCACGAGGGAAAAACTTTATAAGGAATGCACGGTTGCCGTTAGAGAACCAAAAACATAAAACCGTTGCTTTTAGTGGTAGCTTCCGATATCAGGCAACGAAATGCTGGAGCAATCCAGCTCCCCCATTGCGGCTATTATCATCTAACAATAAGACAACATTTAAAAACACCTGAAGCTGCACCTTCTGGAGTTGCAAAAACTTATTTAATATTATCTACCCAGCATCTCGTGCCTTGTTTCGGTGGTTATGGGTTTTTCGGTGACATAATAATGGTATTTTATTATTACTTTTATATATACTTATATAGGTGTATATGTATTAAAGGGTATATGTATGTATCTATATATAAATATATATATATATATATATATATATATATATATATATATATATATGTGTGTGTGTATTAATTTTAGACATTTTATGATTAACTATTAATATTAATTGATTTATAATTTATTCCATTGCTTGCTTATTACTATTTGAACAATTAGCGACGAGTACGCTTTTTCTCTCTTTTTTGCTTATGTAGGCTACTTATTTATATATATATTATATTTAAGTTGATATTTATTACGTATTTCTTTATCTAAAATATACTATAACCAGTTTGCACTCACCGTGGGCCCGAATAGCGATAGCAGAAAATCAACGATTTGCCCAAATGGGCAAATGATAACCGTTGAGCAGCGTTGAGCTATGGCCATTTTGCACATATACCATGTCAGCAATTTTGTTAAACTTATTTTATTTTGCTACTTTTGTTGTTGTTGTTATTTTATGTTTCTGTAATTCATACTTGTGTCTTTACTTTTTTGTGTGTGTTTTGTATATATTGGTTTTATTGTAAATGTTTGTATGTGCAAATAAACGTATATTCATTCATTCATTCACATTTTTAGAAAAATAAGCAATGTTGCAGATTATGAGGATTATGAGGCCTATGCTCTTACCTCAGCCTATGCCTATGCTCAAAAGAACATAATATAAGATTTGTTTTATATGTTCTTTTGAGGTTAATTTATCAACTTTTTATTGGTTAAGTAAAAAAAGCATGTTGATAAGGTTGTTTATGTCACTGATCTCTTTACATATAATAAAACCTGCCCGCCTAATGACAAAACCGTTATACAAAATGGCTGCCTTATAGGCAGGCTATAACTTGTGTTTGGATATCGATACTTTAGAACAAACATTTTTGATAACACTCACTAATTTGAATTTTTTAAATATAAACTTCATGTAATATAAACTTTTTAATTTTTTACACTTCATATATATTTATTTAAATTACAATATAGAATATATAATAAAGCTTATAGATAGTGTTTTCGTTCTGGAAATTTCAACTTACAGAATAAGCCCCGTCGCCGGCCGGAGACCCAAGTTGATAATGAAGAATTGAAGGCTATTGTGGAAGCGGATCCATCGCAAACCACGTCCGAGTTAGCTGTAAGTTTTTTTATCAGTTAATCCACTAGAAGCAAATTAAGAAGGTGACGCTCATCGCAATGGTTGAACCCTGGCGAACCAGCCAAATCCTGCCCCAAACGACAATTGACTCACAAAATATTATTGCCGGTGTCGTTCACGTTTCTTAAATCTAGACAGACGATTACGGCAGTTGTCTATTGTCAGCAACTGCAAAACATGACGAAACAGCTAGCTCCTAAACAACCGAGGCTGGTTAATTGCTCTAACTGCTGCTTCAGGATATCGCTAGACAACACACTGCACAACAGACAGCTACCAAATTAGAGGAGCTTCAATTGGAATGTCTAAGACATCCACCTTACTCCCCGGACCTTGCACCAATTACCATTTTTTCGAAATTTGGATACCTTCTTGCAAGGGAAAAATTTCAACTCCGATGGGGCAGTCCAAAGCACCAAAGATTTTATTGATTCCCGTCCGAACGGTTTTTTTAGTAAAGGGATCAATGACCTACCTATGCAAAAGGCAAAAGTGTATAGATAGCAATGGAAAATATTATGATTAAATAAATATATAATATTTTTTTAAATTGACTTTTTGTTCTTCCCTTACAAAACGCCAATGTCATATGCAATTACCTAATATTAAAAACCCCAAAATGGCTGTCGTATACGGCAACGCTCTCAATAGAGGACATTGAGTTTGACCTGTCAAATATTTTTATCGATAAAAATAGAATATAAAAATATATGACATATAGCCCTTAAAGTATGTACAGTCGTTCGTCACCCATACACATTCTGTAAACCAAACAAGATACTTCATTACTTGCTATGTAAGTACGTAATAAAAGACTGATTATTAAAGTTGAGAACTTATTTTACGTGAGTACTATTATTTTATTAGAACCAGAAGAACACTATTATTTTATTTTAGTCTAAATTACTTTTAAACTTGTAGTTATCCATTTTTCCTAATTTCAGTGCCGTGTAGTACATGGGATCAAGTTTATATTATATTTACCTCTAGCAAGACTGAGCCCAAAGTCCACTCATTCATTCATTCAATCCAATCTATCTAGTCTCCACCCACCTGCAATTGCTTGCCATCAAACTCCTTCTTTCGATTATTGGACAGTGCGTTGCGCGACTGTCCTTCCAATGATATCCTGAAAATTCAAGTTAATCACTAGGTGTTAAAACATTTTAGTGGTAGCTTCGCTTTACTTATAACTCTTTCACCATGAGAGCTAAGGTATTTATATTTATTGTTGCACTAAAATGTATGAACACGATTAGTTTTAGAAAAGTTTACAAAATGTGATAATGAATCTGTGAATTGTTTGTTACAGTGGCGTAAGAAGCGTATGCGAAGGCTAAAGCGTAAAAGGAGGAAGATGCGTGCGAGGTCTAAATAAAGCGGTATGTATACCATTGTTCATTAAAATGTTTATATGACTGTGTTTGGCAAGTGGTTCTTCAACATTGTTCTCCGTTTCGGTCAGTCTATATTATAAAAATCTCCGTTGGTATTCCTTTATTTCAACTTTGTGTTAGTTTCAACTAACCTTTACACTTGGCCGCATGTTTGGAATTTGGTCGCGTGGTTATCCGATAAACGCATGCCGGCACCTCTTCTGATGTGTTAAACTATATTAGCAGGTTATTTGAATGTGGATACTTCTTACTTTTCTCAGTACGCCAATGTGCTTATTTTGCAACAATTAAAACAATAACCGATATGACTTATTACCCTCTTAGGCAGTCATGTAGTTCATCATGAGCTACTATGCTAAGAATAAGAGGGAAGAGAAAGTTGGTCTCTCCACACCAATGATAATAACATTTATCAAAGGAACTAAATAGATCAAACAGTGTAGGTGGCAACCTCAAAATTTCAATACCGGTAGTGTTGAAAATGTTATTTTTGACATAGTTTTTTGGTGGTTTGTACCTTTTTATTAACTCATAACAGTAATTTTTGAATAGAGTTTTATTTTGAATAATTTCTTTTCTTAAATAAGTCATTATTTTTATGCATTTAAATTTTCTTTGCTGACTAATTTTCAAGTGAAATTTGACAGATAGGAGTCATTGACGTTCCTATTCTCATTTGAAACACATAGTATGGGTAAAAAAATTATGTCTGTACTCTACCTGATGCTTCAAAACTAAAATAAAATGTTATTGATTTTCTATTTTATTTTGTTTCAGGTTACATGTGGGGATTGAGGAGTAACATCTTTATAAAACTTACTTGTGTATCGTAATAAAAAATTGAAAATCCCACATTTTCTTTTATTTGTTCTACAAGTCTAACTTTGATTGATTTTTTAAAAATATAATCTGCATTACTGTTCAAGCCATGCAATGTAAAGGGAGATTTCAGGGAATATATTTTAAAAATAAATGTCCACAAGATTGTGAACCTTCAAATTTAAATTTCTCTGGCTATTAGTAAATTGAAAAAAAAAAACAGTTCCAGCTGAAGTAACATTACTGGAGCCAAGTAGCAATGAGATCACCAGACTGAGTAAATGTCTTATCAAAAATTAAATTCAATCTTTGATTGTGTGAGTTACTGCTCCTCAAATGTTGAATTTTGATATTCATTCCAGCAAAAAGTGAGTCCACAAGCTTCGGTAATTTGTCCATTTATTCATTCAGTTTTAATTTGAGAAAAACAATACAAACAGGTGTAAAGTTACTCCAGCCAGATTTCTTCTGAAATAATGATAATATTGAACTGGCAACCGAGTAGCATAGTGGTTAGCCCTATCTCATATGCAGAGGTCCCAGGTTCTAGTCATGGCTGGGGCATTCATTTGTGTGATGAAAATAGACTTGTTCTCAGGTCATGGTATTTGATATTAATGTATGTATTTTTATGCTTTGTTCTCCATTTCACTGTACAGTCAACCATAAAACAAGCATTGCTTTGGCTTTGACGCAGAATGTCCACTGTCCGCAAAATCTCTTTCGAAGAATGTCCCTTCTCAAAATTTCTTTTTTGCTGAATGTCCCTTTCGCAAAATTTCTTTTTTGCTGAATGTCCCTTTCGCACATTTATTTTGATAAAAAATATAAGGCATTATTGGTTAAATTTTAATGAAATCATTTAACATTACAATACTGTAACGGAAGAGGCGTGGTGAGGTGGGGATAGCGAAGAGGAAGTGGTGTGGAGAGGAGAGGACACATAAAAGCTATATGGTTGTTAATTTGTATCCCATTATTGTTGCGAAGTTTGTATCATAGATTCGGATCGGAATTATACAATTTATTACTTGTGTAATTTACGGCGCTTAGTATTTCAGAAGTGGGAAGCGTAAAATAAAAACTTTTGAGAATGAAAAGAAACTATAACGGTCAAAGTTCAAAGGAATTCATGTACAAAAGAAGAAAGATTTCCAGCAACGATGTGAATAATTTTGACAATGACGCTTCGGCTTCGAGTTCCTCATTGTCACGTATTATCGAACAAGTAGACAAAAGAATTTCTGATATTATTAACAAAAAGCCTATGGAATCCATTGGACCGGAAACTTTACTGAGAAATTGGTTCCTGACTTCGACCCTGATAGCAGTGATATTAATATAAGAAGCTGGATTAAGAAAATTGAACAATTAGGAAATATATATTTAATTGGTCGGATGAAGTTAAATCTTTAACAGATAACAAATAAATATGGTATGTTTGGGTTGGTATGCTTGCAATGTAAGATTTGCACCATACTTCTGATTTCTCTCACTCTCATACAAACTCACACATGCACTTTATCCACACACTATATTGGGTACTATAGTTTCAATATATATATAACTTGAAAACATTTTTCATTTCCTCATAAATACCGTTAATTTTATAAAACCTTTAATAATTTTGTATAATTTAAAAATTGTGAACCTATTATTGGCAGTAAGGTCAATGCGGCGAAGACCGTCAGTCGGGTAAGATCGTACAGTAAGGAATACAACGAATTCTGAATAGCTATATAGATGGCAGGCTATTGCAAAAAAACGGGGAGCTGTTTTTGTTTCAATGCATTGAAACAGATGTCGTTACTTTTGACACATTGGGAGAAAATGCAGTTTGAAAATTAGTCAGGCCGTTAACTTTGATTTGGATAAAACTACGCGGTGAAAAAAAATATAAAAAATTGTGTTTTTTGTAGTGCTGTTCGTTTCTAAGTAGGTAAGTTGATTAATCACTAATTTCTTTGTATTATTGTGTTATTAGAATAGATAAACAACACGTTTTTTAAGAGATTACATCTAGTAAAAATTACTTAACCTCAAAGTGTAATGGTGGCGAAGTTCGTCTACATGTTGGAGGCAAAGATCGGCATGTGCCGGTCTTCGCCGTTTTCAGATATCGTAAACTTTTTCTACCTAGCAGTAAGATATATTTTTAAATGAATTTATTCGTATTTTTAATATATGAATACTGATTTCCGTTATTATTCGTAATTATAGCCATGTACCTACAATTGTATTTTATTAGATACTATTTATGCTTACCTACAGCCTTAATTTAAAACACGAGATTAGAAACGTTCAGTGAAGCTGTAGGTATTCTAGAAGCAATAGCTATATTCCAGGCGGGGCCTAAGTCCTAAAATGTGGTAGCCGATTGAGCTAGGTCGGCGCCTAATATACGGTCTAAATCATCCTGGGGTGGGCACGCCCACCCGGCCCCCGTCTATATACGCCAGAAGAGCGATGAAATTACCTAGAGATCTTAAGGTGCCTTTCCAACAGAGCCGCGCTACGTAGCTATGCTATGGATGCGTTTCATATCCACCAATCATATTCGCATAGCGCATGAAAGTATGAAGGCAAAACCGGTACCCATGAGGATGAAGTCTTGGAGTAAATCCCGTTCAATGATATTACTTTTTCTTCTTTTTCAATGTATCTATATAGATTACTTTATTTTCAGGTAATTAAATTAAAAAATATAAAAATAAAAAAGAATGGGAAAGTATAATAGAACATCCACCAGAGGATCTTATACCAAGGAGAAATTGGAAGAAGCCATTCGGGAGGTGAAATGTGGCAAAATAAGCGGTTATCAAGCTTCTAAAAAATATAAAATGCCACGAATGACAATAATGGACCATGTTAAAACATTAAAAACATTTAGTTAAAACATTTAAATAGATTTAAAAATGTTTGTGGAGTAGGTCGCGGTTTTGACAGCATTAAAACATATTCAGTTTTTCTAAGGCGTTATTTCTATGACTTTCTCAAACATTTTCTAAAATTTCAGTACAATCATTTATATTTTAAACAAAAGAAAATGCTGACATTAAATGTATTTAAGAATAAGGTAATTGATTCAAAACAAATACAAAATCGATAATACTCAATCCTTTTTTTGCAATTATTTTTATATACAATCTACTATATTTTTGACAGTTGACAAAAAGATGTTTATTTGATTTGTTATTTCATTAAACAATATATAAATCGTCATTATGTGCAATATCTTGTTTTAGTACTTACTTTTAAATAAAGGCTGATTTCTCAAACAGCTTTTTTTTACAACAAAAATGTTATCAACTCCTAAATGGCGAAGTATTAACGACGAAGACTTACCCGACAATTATTTCTTTTCGTTATCTTAGCCGCATAGAAGGTTTTATAAAAAATTTGATGACACACACTCACTGACATTTATCATGCACACTCGTACGAAATCTGTATGTTAATGAAAACTTCGTATTTATAAAGTTATTCTCATTAGACGGTCTTACCCGACATGAAGGCGAAGACCGTCAATTTTGCCGTATCGTTTTTGATGTGGTGTATTTTATAAACCCATGGCTTGTTGTGAAGTTTGAAAGTTTTTTTAAGAAGTCAAATTAATATATGATCGGTCATTAGAAAAAAAATTATTACAAATAAAATCGAAGCTGTGAAATTTAGTCAATTAACTTTTTTTAAAATAAAGTATGCCGGTCTTCGCCGAGTTGACCTTATGTATATTTAAATTTATTATCAGTGTAAAATGTTTTAAGTGCTGTTGGTTCTGTGAAAATAAATAAATAAATTTTAATATGCAATCAAAATTACAAGGTCAAGCACGTGTGTAGTTCATCATTCTTGGGAGGAGTGGAAAACTATGATAGTCAAAGCGTTTCCTAGAATCCATAACTATGCTGATATACTAGATGAGTTGATAAAAAGGAATAAATTACCGAATGAAACTATGACGAAGTATTTCCAGGAAAAACTAGCGATGTGTTACAGATGTCAATGGCTTGCCTTCTCAGCTCCAAGCTAATGCACAAGCATTTTAATGTTCTAGTCCAGATGAGCTGTGCGAAGGGTTTTTTTCTGCACTTGATTCTTACCAAACGACGTACAAAAGACCGCTTTTTTTTATGTGGGACTCACACCGAGCCTACCAGAGCCCTACCCACTAAAAAACCCCCTGAATGACTCGTGCAATTTTTTGCCCCACAGCCTTCATCTGAGCGACGACCAATTTGAGAAAGAGGCCGCGCTAGCGGGGCCCAGAAGGGGTCACCCGCTGAGATTTACATAGCACTGAAGGCGAATCAAAGCACTGAAGGCGAATCAAAGCACTGAAGGTGCTCAAAATTAAATTAAAAATTGAATTAATTCGAATTTACATTAGAATTAGAAGTTGCGGCCTGAAGGGCTTCGAGATCTAGCGTTAGCTGCGTCACTACGGTCGTGTGCACGTTTCTCGGTCTATCGACTTTGAACTTCGAATCTAAGACAGAGAATCTAGTATATGAGACTGAATCTCGAACTAGAGGATTGGGATGGGTTTCGAAGCGTTTGAAGAACGCTTCAGAGAGTATTTTGAGGTGTTGTTGCACTGTAGGCAGTTCAAGATCTCTGTGCAGGTCCGCGTTACGCACGTACCACGGTGCGTTTGTGACCTTGCGGCAAATGAGATTTTGAACTACCTGCAGTATGTGCAGGACGGAGGGTTTGGCATGGGCAAAGATTGGCGAGGCATATGTCATGACGGGTCTGACGCAGGTCTTATAAAGCGTACGTTATTTCTAAAAGACTTTTTACTTGGTACTTTTCCTACGTAACATACTATATAGGCGGCCTAGGTAAAAACGGGCGAGTTTTGTTACTCTATCGACGTGTGGTTTGAAAGAAAGCGTCTGGTCTAAGTTGACGCCTAAGTATTTGGTACTGCGCTTCCAGGGGATGGGAATGCCTAACATTCGGTTTTAGAGATTGTAATCGGCGATACGACGGTGTTTGCAGTCGAAGTAAACCGCATAACTCTTGTCTGGGTTCACTGTCGTTCACTTCCCTCTAATATGGTTGAGGAGGGCGATGGCTGGATCCCGCGTTAACTCGTGAACGGGTGCCGTTTGAGGGTGTTCGTTGTTTGGATACTTGGGGGGAGGGAGACTTGCCGAGCTAACAGATGCAGAAAAGAATAATTTTGTATAGACATAAAGAGACTGTAAATTTATTTTGAAAAAAAAATATACCCGTGAAGTTTCTTGCCGGTTCTTCTTCACGAAGGTTTTTTTTCGAACTGGTGGTAGAATCATGTTTTATTTGACGTCAATAAGAACAAGTAATTGTCAATGTTGAGAAATAAATATTTGAATTTGAATTTGAATTTGGGTTCACAGCCTTTCGGAGTCTGGTGACGAAACCCGGGACACTGAGGCCTTTGGTGTAAAGGGCGGTGTTGTCGGCAAAGAGGGCGAGTTTGACGTCTTTCGGCGGAATGGGAATGTCGTTAGCGTACACGGTGTACAACAGAGGGGCGAGGACTGAGCCTTGAGGGACGAGGCGCGGAAAGCGTGCCTTCATGTTTAAGCCGAAACGTACGTTCTTTGAGAAACGACGCGATTATCCTAACTAGGCGAACCGGTAAGCCTATTTTGTAGAGTTTATAGACGAGACCGCTATGCCAGACTTTATCGAAAGCCTTGGCTACGTCAAAGAAAACTGCGACCGTTTTAAAACGCAGTGGGTAGGAGCCGTCAAGTATGTACTCGACGATTCTATGGACTTGCTGAAGGCAGGAGTGCTTAGCGCGAAAGCCGAATTGGTGGGGAATGATGAGGGGATCGCCATCCGTTGGAAATAGATGGTTCCACATTCGAGAAAGTATGACTCTCTCGAGAAGTTTAGACATGGCCTTGAGGAGGCTGATGGGTCTGTGATTAGCCGGGATATTCAGAGGTTTACCCGGCTTGGGAATGCCTATGACTGTCGCTATTTTCCAAGCTTTTGGAAAGTAGCTATGGTCGAAGCAGGCATTGAAAATGGTAGCTAACAAGGTAAGCACCTGTTGAGGCAGGTGAGACTGTAATGGGTTCGTCGGTGATGGGGAGAGATTCTCTGCGGAGAACTTCGTCCTCTACCGCCTGGATATGTGAGGGATCCGCGTCGTCACGCGATCACGCGGGTCGCGTGCTGGGCGAGCATTGTGAAGCAACGCTGTCAGCGAAGCATTCGACTTCGAAGGCAGTAGGGCCATCGAGTTGCTGAGTGATGTCGAAGAGAGCGATATCGCCGCGGTTGGTCGATAGGCATGTCCAGTCAGTAAGTTTGGAGTTAAAATGTCCGAACATAATGACTGAATGGCCGAGGGCGAGAATGACCTCGAAGTCGCTACGGATAGGTCTGGTGCCACTAGATATGTAGATTGAAGCTATGATGACGGTCGGATGACCAGTCATAGCCAATCTACACACAGTGGCCTCCATGTTGAGGAGAGGAGGGGTAGGGAGAGGAGCGCTACTAAGGCTACGAATGTTAAATGAAACTAGGGATAAGCCCTAGGTTTTGATACGAGCGGACGTGGGATTTGCGGGTTAGGGATTTAGGGGATTATATTCATAATTACTATTTCATTTATATTAAAAAAAGGAGTTTATAAAGAACTAAGTAGCGAGTGATGCTCGGCTAACGCGAAGAGACGCTCTTGAGGAGAGCGGGCGGTTCGCAATTTGCGTGCGAGTACGGCGATTTCCCTAATATCGACGTTTTGGATAACATTGAACACGGTCTTCATGTCCTCAGCCAACGACGACTGAGCCGAAGATGACGGCGCGGGACGCGGGCCTACGAGAGCTCGGATAGGTAGGGAAGGTGGAGCGGCCGGATGCTGTCTCCAGGAGAGAGCCGGAGTAGGCGTCGGCTGCACGGGCTTTGCTTCCGGGGGAGCTCGGTTGCGGAGCGGCGGGAAGTTGGCGAGAGTGAGTGGCGGCGCCGGTTTAGGCCCTCTTACGGAAGAGCGCGGAGCGCGCTGACAACCCCTGTAGTTGGCTGTATAGCCGGACTGGCCGCACAACACACATGTACGGGGGGAAGTGGAGTCGGGAGTACGAGTGCACTTCTTCGTAATGTGTGGATCTAAGCACTTTACGCACCTGGGAGGGGCTGAGCAATTAGCCGCTGCGTGGCCGTAAAGCTGGCAACGGTGGCATTGCCCAGGGTGCCCACGACGGTTGGGACGCTCGACGGAGATGTTCGAGAGTCCGCAGATTGTGCGAGCCTCTCTGAAGATTTTCCTCGAGTTGGATATGTTTGACAGGATGACTAACGCTAACGGGAAACGTTTACCGCGGTTGGAGTGCATCTTGTGCACTGCTTCAGCCGGGAAGCCCTGGAAGCGTAGGTGTGATTTGTCCAACTGATAAGAGCCTAGTGAACGCGCGGAAGTCGTCGATAGTCGCGAACTGAATCTTGATAGTATCACCTGCGTTAGTGGCTTTAAGATAATTGAACTTGTGCTCTTTGCACAAGTTAGAAACCGCGGTCCAGCGCGCTTTTTCACGGAGGAAGGCGGGCGGAGGGAGCTGAGGCTTCAGTGGGACGGGAGCGCAGCGCTGGCTTCGACGGGACCGACGGAGATGCGGTCACTTCGAGTGACATAAGCGGCGCGGGGGCGGGTGTAGAAGACACTGGGGTTGGCCCGGGTGTTGAAGACACCGAGGCTTTCTTCGAACGCTAGTTCGACTAGTTGAAATGGGGGCTCAGGAGAGCCGGTCAAGGTGGCGGCATCCGATGACGCATTTGACGCGGATTCCGAGTCGCTCCCGGGAGCGGTACGCTTACGCCGCGACGCGTGAGAGGACATATCTGACACACAGTCTATCTCGGATGGAACGGGGGACGCGGGAGGAGAGCTGTAGACATGATGGGTCTGGGCCTGGGTAGCCTGAGGAGCCGGGGTTTTGGCCTGAGGGGCCGGGGACGCGATTGTTGCCTGTAAGGCCTGCGTTATGATGTCATTAGAAATGGGGACGCCCGCCGCAACGAGCGCCTGGGCAAAGGCCTTAGCGAAGTTTATAAGGCTTTGCGAATCCATTAGGGAGGGTTTGAAACTAATAATATGTATTATTATAAAAGATGCCTTGAGTTCCTAAAAAACCTAGGGAACCCTAGCGGCTGACCTACCTACCAGCGGTAGGGGGGCTGGGGAGAATGACTTAAACCTAACCGTAGTTCGCTACCTAGAAACCTAAAAAGAGGGTACGCAAATGCACACGAAAATACACAGATATGGTAAAAAACAAATATGAAAATAGAAGAAAAATAAAAAGAATAGAAGAAAGGAAATAAAATCAAAATAAAAGGACTGGATCTGTACAAATTCGTTGTCACCGTTAAGCATCCTTTGTACTAAAACCAGACTGCTCACGCTGGGCACAACACAGCACTCAGCACAAGCACAACACAACGTAGCACAGCATTTTGAAGACTAAGATACTTAGTCGCAAAGAAAAATAATCACTTCGACAGCGCTCGGAGGAGTAAGAAAACACAGAAAGTCACGGAACCAACACGCTATGCTGTGACGTCAGGAAACTGAGCGCCACTGAATAACGGGAAGAGACCGATCATTCGGAGTCGTCTTGCACGTCCTTACCGGGCGGCGATCGGAGCGAATGCGCGGATACAAATTTTTTTTTGTTCTCCTCCACGGGAAGGGCAGGAGGATAAAAAATGCTCTGACGCATACTCCGCGCGCGCGATCGGAGTTATGTGGGACTCGTCCCGACGCCTACCAGAACCATACCCACTAAAAAACCCCCTGTCGGCTCGTGCAATTTTTTGCTACTCATCCTTCATCTGAGCGACGGCCAATTGGAGAAAGAGGCCGCGCTAGCGGGTCCCAGAAGGGGTCACCCGCTGGGATTTACATAGCACTGAAGGTGCTCAAAGCACTGAAAGTGTTCAAAGCACTGAAGGTGCTCAAAGCACTGAAGGTGATTTCATAGCACTGAAGATGCTCAAAAATGAAAAATAAAATTTAAAGTTACATTAAATAAATATTAAAGAAGTTAAATTAATTCGAATTTACGTTAGAATTAGAAGTTGCGGCCTGAAGGGCTTCGAGATCTAGCGTTAGCTGCGTCGCTACGTTCGTGTGCACGTTTCTCGGTCTAGCTACTTTGAACTTCGAATCTAAGACAGGAGTAGTATATGAGACTGAATCTCGAACAAGATGATTGGGATGGGATTCGGCGCGTTTGAAGAACATTGTGCCGCTATGCTGTCGGCGAAGCATTCGGCTTCAAAGGCAATAGTGCTGTCGGGACGAGTGAGAGGAGGAATGTGAGAGGCGGCGTCTACGCGTAAGGCTCGGGCCATACTATAGTACGCTTGGTGGCATATTCTCCATGAGATCGTTAAACTGAGCGTGTCGGAGTTCCGCGAGGCGAGACCTAACTTTACGTTGTAGTTTGTTCGCAGCTGATCTATAGGCCGGCGTGGGATATTTCTTGGCTCTCCGGAGAGCCGCGTTCTTAGCTTTAATGATATTGCTGACGGCTTAGGGTAGATTGGGTATACTTCGCTTAGCAACCTTTTCGTTTACACTGATGGCTGAGTTGATAGCATCAGTGAGGGAGTCGACTAATGAATCTATTTTGTCCGGGTTATCTAATTGGTCGGGCAAGAGCGGAGAGTTTGGGGCCTCTAAGGCTGAAGCTAACGTATTTTTAAAACCTTTCCAGTTGGTAAAGGTCTTAGGAGGAGTGACGTGATTGTTAGGCGGTCCTAGCACGAGGGAGACGGGGCGGTGATCAGAGCCAAAGTCATCGAGCGGTTCGATAGACCTGAGATCGAGGTTGATTTGTTTGACGATCGCAAAATCGAGGATGTCAGGAGAGTAGTTAGGGTTGCCGGGATAGTGAGTGGGAGTGACGGGAGAGATGACGTCTAAGTCGAGTTGCTGAGTGATTTTAAGGAGTTCTCTACCACTTTGGTTGGTCGATAAGCACTTCCAGTCAGTATGTTTGGAGTTAAAATCTCCAAACATAATGACTGAATGGCCGAGGGCGAGAATGGCCTCGAAGTCGCTAAGGATAGGTCTGGTATGATGGATGTCACTAGGTATGTAGACTGAAGCTATGATGACGGTCGGATGACCAGTCATAGCCAATCTACACACAGTGGCCTCCATGTTGAGGAGAGGAGTGCAGTGGAAACCTCTTTTGTGATAAATAGCTGTGCCGCCGTAACCGTCGGGCCTATCGTTACGAATGAACACGTAATTGGGAACAGCGAATCCCCTGGTGCGGTTTGGAGTGAGCCACGTCTCTTGAAGAAGCAATAAGTCTGGCTCGTTGTTCTGAAGGAACAGTTTGAGCTCAGGAAAGTTAGTGCTGAGACTACGAGCGTTAAAAGAAACTAGGGATAAGCCCTTGGTTTTGATACGACCGGACACTGATTTGCGGGTCTAGACATTATATTTGCTTATTTACGAGTTTATACGAAAATAAAAAAAATAAAAATAAAATTTATAACGAACTTAGAAGCGAGTGATGCTCGGCTAACGCAAATAAACGCTCTTGAGGAGCGCGCGGGCGACCCCTGTAGTTAGCTGTGTGGCCAGACTGGCCGCACAGCACACAGGCAGGGGGGGAAGTGGATTCGGGAGTGCGAGTGCACTCCTTTGTTATGTTAGGGTCCAGGCACTTGACGCACCTGGGAGGAGCTGAGCAGTTAGCCGCTGCCTGGCCGTAGAGCTGGCAGCGGTGGCACTGCCCAGGGTGACCACGGGGGTTGGGACGTTCGACGGAGATATTCGAGAGTCCGCAGATTGTGCGAGCCTCTCTGAAGATCTCCCTCGAGTTGGGAGTATTAGACAAGATAACTAAAGCTAACGGAAAACGCCTACCGCGGTTTGAGTGCATCTTGTGCACTGCTTCAGCCGGGAAACCCTCGGACTTAAGGTCCTCGAGGATATCTTCGTTTGCGAGCTCGAACGGGACGCCGTAATACTGCGCGGATCTTACGCTCCTCCGGGAGGGCGTAAGTGTGGTACGCGATTTGTTTAAGCGAGAGTAAACGAGTGATCGCGCGGAAGTCGTCGATAGTCGCGACTTGGATTTTGATAGTATCGCCTGCGTTATTTGCCTTGAGATAATTGATTTTGTGCTCTTTGCACAAGTTAGAAACCGCGGTCCAGCGCGCTTTTTCGCGGAGGAAGACGGGCGGAGGGAGCTGAGGCTTCGGTGGGACGGGAGCGCAGCGCGTCGCTGGCTTCGACGGGACCGACGGAGACGCGGTCACTTCGAGTGACATGAGCGGCGCGGAGGCGGGTGTAGAAGACACCGGGGTTGCTCGGGTGTTGAAGACACCGCGGCTTTTTTCGAACGCTTCTTAGACCGTTTGGCAACTAACTGGGACGCGGGCTCAGGAGAGCCGGTTAAGGTGGCGGCGACCAACGAAGCTTCGGACGCGGCGGAGTCTGAATCGCTTCCGGGAGCGGTACGCTTCCTACGAGATGAGCGTACCCACTACTTTTACCAATTTGCTCATCATACGCATAAAAACGGAAGGCGCATTAGCAAGACCAAAAGGTACCCATAAGAATAGCAGATATTCATAAGAACCGTCTGGTGTTACGAACACTGTTTTACTAACTGAATCAGAATGAATTTTCAAATGATAATAACCAAAAAAAATATCGAGGTTTGTGAGCACGTGTTTACCGGCTAATTTACTAAACTGATAAACTGATGACTAAAATATGGGGTAACGGAAAATGTTCCTTAACGGTTATTGAATGCGCAAGCGTACTGTTCCACCAGACTGACATCCGATCTCGAAGCCCTTCTGGCCGCAAATTCTAATTCTAACGTAAATTCGAATTAATTTCAATTTTTTTATTTTTTTCTTAATTTAAATTTTTCGTTTATGCGCACATTCAGTGCTATGTAAATCCCAGCGGGTGACCCCTTCTGGGCCCCGCTAGCTAGGCTGCGTGGCAAAAAATTGCACCAGTCATTTAGGCGGTTTTTTGGTGGGTATAGGTCTGGTAGGCTCAGAGTGACGAGTCCCACATAACTCCGATCGCGCGCGCGGAGTATGCGTAAGAGCATTTTTTAATTCCTCCTGCCCTCTCCGTGGAGGAGAACAAAAAACAGTGTATCCCATTATTTTTGTGAATTTTGTACCATAGATTCGGATCGGAATTAAACAATTTATCAAAAACTACTTGGGTAATTTGCGGCCCTTAAAATTTAAAAAAATATTCTTTTACAGCAGCTTTTAAATTAGGTTCTTAGAGAGTAAAATAACTTCTTCAAATATTTCTTATTTTAATTTTTTTATATTTGAGAGTTTATAACTGCCAATTGTGTATTATATATATTATATTTGTGTGAATAAATAACTATGATTTGTTATTTATTTTTATTTTATTTGCTTACCTATATCCATACAAAAATACACCTCATACGTGATCTGTGTAATCTAATTGCTAAATTAATTATGATATAAAATTAAGTTGAAATAAAAGGGGACATTTTGCGAAGTGGACATTCTGCGAAAGAGACATTTTGAGAAGTGGACATTCTGCGTCTGAGTCATTGCTTTGGGGCCATACAGTCGGTGTGTTAGTCTGGGAATTTATTATTGGTAGTTACCTACATATTTGGTATGTAAAGAATGAATTTCAGATTCTTATTCAAAAACCATATGGATATCATTTTTCTGTGTGTATCATTTTTCTGTGTTCCCCAGCTGCAAAGTCGCTTCTCGAGTGTTATGCGTGGTACTCACAAATAGATCGTCATCTGCTGTAAATGTATGCCAAATTAAAAAATTGTGCGTATTGTCGATTTGGAAAAAAAATTTAAAAACGATTCTTGCTACCGAATAAAATTATAAACGAATGATCGTAGAGAGAAATGGTGAGCAGCAGAGAGCTTATGTTTCTGGGAATTTGTGCTCTAAAAAAATAATTTGTGGGTCTTAAGTCTTTCGAGATATTCCATTTTCTGCCGCGGTAACGTTTTGCAGAATCGTGTATCGCGGAAACCATTTAATGTGAAGCTGTAAATTAAACATGTACGAGTAGCCCTTGATTTGTGCGAATTTTGTGTCACAATTAGGATTTAGATAATGGTAATGGTTTTTAACTTATCGGACTTTTTTGAAAAAACGAATAAAAATCACAGTTCCTACACGAGACAACGTATAAGCATGCGTAGCATCACTAATTAGTTTGTGATATAAGCTTGCTGAAAACTGTTTTCAGTTTTACTTGATACCTTTATTAACCAGTTTCAAAGGTTACACCCATGCGTTATTTATACTCGCAAAAGTCAAAAAGACGCCGTCATAACTTTGACTAGTGTTATGTCGGTGTAAACCAAATATTAGATATTAAATTTATCAAATAATATATAGTAACTATTTCAGCTTGAAATGTGTTGATATCGAGAAAAATTAATAGCAATAAACAATGGCCGACCAAATTCGAATGTGTACAAAAAAGCGACCGTTTCATACATATCGAATATATTTCGTCACAATCGTAGAATATTGTCAGTCTGACATATAACTTTACAGTACATCATTTAAAAGTTATAGTTTGGAATTTGTTTGTCATATTTTTAAAATAAAATAACTAGGGATCTTCGTTGCATTGACAGGTTATCTATGAAGTCACCGTCACTACGTGTTGAAGTACTTTTGGAGGTAGTACATCATCAGACAGCAACCGGTCACATTAGTCTGCTTAGCGCGATAGGCAAATTAAGCGAAAGGACCATTTTGAACAGACTCCGAGAGATCATCCAGTCGAAGCACCTGTTACCGGACGAACAGTTCGGTTTTACGTCCCGTCACTTTTGCGTCCAACAGGTGCACCGCATCACGGAGCACATCTTGGAGGAAAGGTACTTAGGGTGAAACCCGATAGGCACGGCTGCGCGTGCTTTGACAAGGTCTGGCACAACGGCTTGTTATTCAAGCTCTTCGAACTACGTGTGCCAGATAGCTTCGTGCACATCATACGATTTACATACGTACATTTATGATCTGTGTGGCAGATAAGGACAGGTCAAACAACGCGAACGTTATAAAGTAGGTTATTTTTGATAATAAACTATATTTTTGTTATTACATGCTGGGTCAATTATATTTTTAACATATATTATCTTACCTTTACTTTGCGCAGTAGGTATGTAGGTAACTGTCCCAACCTATGAATGCCAGCCAGACTAACCATTCCCTGTACAACTATCATAAACGGTACTTTTAGCTATAAAGCTAATTGGGTAATATCCGTGGTCTAAATCCGTCGCCAGCTCTTGGACTACAATAAAATAAACGAATTTTATTGTATTAAGAAACAAGTTCCAACACTACGAAGCTTGTTTGTAGAACTGCAAGAATCTATTGGATTTATTGGATGCAGGGAAACACTTCGTCAGTTGTTGGGGGTAATGAGTTTGATTTAAAGACAATCGACTTTTTTTGTTCCCCTCCAAGGGGAGGGCAGGAAAATCAAAAAAATGCTCTTACGCAAACTCCGCCGCGCCCTACTAAAAAACCCCCTGAATGACTCTGGCAATCTTTTGCACAGCCTTCATCTGAAGCGACGCCCAATTGGAGAAAAAGGCTGGGATTTACATAGCACTGAAGGTGCTCAAAATTGCAAAAAGAAATTAGGCCTAGCGATTTTGAACTTCGAATCAAGAACATTTCTGTAACATCTACTGGAGTCATCTCTCTGTCTTGTACTGAGATTTCGTTGATATCGGTCATTTTGTTAGCGAATAAGATATATTTTATACATGGCGCTTGGATTGCTTGTGTAATTATCGACTTTCTCTAATCAAACCCTTAAGAAAGTAGGTACATAAGTCATGGAAGTCTTTATTTTGGAGATACATTGGACTTTATGAATTAAATTTTTTTAAATATTATGTTTGCTGGGTATTACTCAAATACGCAAATTTTGTAGTTTGTTCAGTGTCCTTTACTTGAGCTTTAAAATAATTGCTCCACTGGACTTAAGACTGTTTATTTTAGAAAAATAAAGGGTAGAATAATTTTTATTCTTTTGTGATTGAAGCAGTGGCGGATTTACCAGCAGGCTGAGTAGGCTGGAGCCTAGGGCGGCAGATTTTAGGGGGCGGCAAATTTAACCCAAAAAAATTTTTTTGTCTTATAGAAATGAAAAAAAGCATTATTATATACACGGTGGAAATGAGTCGAGAATTTAACAAAAATTACAATATTTTAGTACCGTACAGTAAATTGATTACTCCGTCGTCCGTTTATGAAAAAATACTGAAAGTAGCCAGTAGGGGAACAAAAAATCAGCTGGAGTGGCAAAATTTGAATGACCTACTGGCGACAAATGTGTAAATCCGCCACTGGAGTGAAGGAAATTAAGTAGAATATACGGAGCCTATCCCATGTTTTCAATTGTATTTAATATACTGTACAAAATATAAATTCTCATATTCCCTAGTTCTTCTTCTTCTAGTTATTCCCTAGAAATCCACTACAAACCTTGAATTCCTTTAAATTTTATTATTACCGTAAACATTACGCTATGTACCAAATATAGCTCTTGTACTTCTCTAGGAATAAGTTTATCTTAATACTTTGTCGGCCGAGTGATGTAGTAGCCCTGCCTCATATGCCGGAGGTCTTTGGTTCAAATCCTGGTCGGGGCATTCATTTGTGTGATGAACACAGATGTTTGTTCTCGGGTCATGGTAGTTGATATTTATTTATGTATTTTTA
This sequence comes from Marasmarcha lunaedactyla, assembly GCA_923062675.1. Lineage (NCBI taxonomy): Eukaryota > Metazoa > Arthropoda > Insecta > Lepidoptera > Pterophoridae > Marasmarcha > Marasmarcha lunaedactyla. The sequence goes on from OV281346.1 coordinate 24,409,523, forward strand.
TTCTGGGTTTTTCCTAGTTCACTATGTATGGTCATCTATAAAACTAGATATAGATACCTACGCTTACTTTGGGGCCATACGGTTGGTGTGTTTGGCTGGGGATTTTATTCTATTATTTTTTATTTAATATTAAAACCCCTCAAAATTGGTTCATCGGTGAACTTGTCACAGTCACTTTCACATTTATTTATTAAGGACTATAAATACCGCGCGACTTCACTCGCGGAGCTCAAGATCCTGCGGGAAATACGGGATCAAATATTGCCAGAGTTACTGCTGGATAATTAAGCTTTCTAATTCGGTACGTAAGGATGTTTTTACATCTGATTCGAATTCAAAAATCATTTTGAGATATCACTTTTTATAATATATTTTGTTACAAGAAGCTTCAGGTAAAAGCGATTAAGCCTATCTTAACGAAAAGCGTAAAATAATTTGAATAACAGTCAATCTCAATCTCTACGTCATAACGTAGCAACTTTTCTAACTTCTTTTTAGTTAACTGTACTTATTATTATTATTTTGTGTTTTATGGCAATCAGCTACACAATGACTATTTCTGCCAAATTCAAGTATTAGTAAATTATTAGTAGTAAAGTATTAGTAAATTAAAACATGGTTTTCAAAACAAAATAAATCTAATCTTGGTTAACTGTCATGTCATGTTTTCAATAAATATCTGTCATCAAGAATCCATAGAAAAAAGTAGAGTTGTTTATTCCAGGTAAAACAAACTGCAATGCGATTTTAAAAAGATAACTACTCCACGACGTCTACATACGAATTTCTTTAATCAGAAATATTCAAATTGTTTTTCCAAAATACCTAATTCTTTCTGAAAAAAATTAAAAAAATATATTTTAAAATTACGGATTCGTCGTTTTCCAGCTCTATAATGCCACGCCAAAAGTTGAACAAAGACTGTGTTAGCCATTTTTAGTATCTTAATTTGCCAATTTCTAGTTCGAGAGTAACATCTACCACCAGCGCCAAAAGGTTGAATATCAGACACAAAAAATAATTTGACAATAGCCAGTCTAGTTTATTCTAAAGTTATTAATATATTCTATAGTTATTAATATTATCTCAGTGGCAAAGCAACCAGCATCTGTTCATAATAAGAAAGCTTTTGAGTAAGAGGCATCTTGATGCCTTGACGCACTCGAGATGGCTTGACGCACGTCATGTATGATTAATGTCATTAAAAAATTAAGTGAAAAATCTCATTGGCACATTTTTATTATTTTCTTTTCCGGCAAGTAATTTTACTTTCGTTTAGTTAGTTAGTTAATTAAAAAATGGCAATTTGTGTGGCGGGCTATTTCTGCCAGTGTCACGTATTGGTGGAACACAGTACAAAAAACAAACTTTCGGTTATTATTATTATTTTGTGTTTTACGGCAAACAGCTGTTGTTACTACACGTAACTATTTCTGCCAATTTCAAATATTAGTATAATAAAATTAAAACATTGCTTTCAAGATTATGTCAGGTTATTTTTTCTTACTTTCGGTTCGGAACTCGTGTTTCTCCGATACGTGACACTGGCAGGAATAGTTGTCAGTCCTGACGGCTGATTGCCAATAAGCAAGCAATACAAATTTATTTCTTTATTTAATTTTAGTTAATACCATAGATATGGCTCCCATGACTGGATCCAAATGGGAAAAAACAACGCCATACAGACCTGTGCATAATATAATTTCTTCAGATTTTCCAAGATACAATCCTCAACCGTGGAAGTGCATGGTACGTAAACCAATTCTGTTGCATTTATTATTACTTTTATTGTCTATTCATCGAAGTGTCCAATTAGATAGCGGGCGCGCCTTCACTATACGTAGCTATTGCACGCAAGGGGCTGTGCATAATGCACTAAATGCGCTTGTTGGTACCTAGATACCGTTTGAACATGTGAAAGTGTTACTATCCTCAGAATACATATTATTTGCTACTGGTGGGCTATATCTAGGTCGTATTGGCCACATGTAAACAGAGCTTAGGTACAATGAAATCTTATATGTACTGGTTCGTTAGACCTAACTTGACTGCCAATTTCCAGTCTCTTAGCTTTTTTTTATTTGGTATGTAAGTACATAAATATTTTAAAAATGCACTACCAATGTTCGGCCGGTTGAAGTTTCATTTGAATGTTCCGTTTTCCAACCAAAGTTTCTTAATACTTATATCTACTCTTGTTCACAGCGAGGTAGTCATCGCTTCGCAAACATTGGCTTACTTGCAGCCAAGATAACATTAATGTTTATTGCTTTTCAGGAAGGCAATGCTCGAATTGAATGGTTGCTTTCGTACGAATACCAACGGATGTGGCTGGAGGAGCGTAAGCTATGGAACAAGAAGATGTACCCGGAGAACGTCAACCTCAATGTCGACATCGTCAAGCGATACGTCATGAACTTCAAGAACACCCACACCCCGCCCAAACCAGAAAAGAAGAAGCCATTCAAAATCAAGAAGTATGTATTGTTGAGGTGTCTAGGTCTTATTTTAGTAGTTTTTAATCGAATTTTTCTACTACGGGTTGTTGAGACGATACGGACAAAGACAGTGAACAAACCACACCAACGTTACAGGAATGTTTTGAGTCTAAAGAACAGCAAAGAGTCTATCTGTGTCGATTCTAACAATGACAAACTGGTATCTATTCAATTTAACCTGGACTCAACAACTATAAAGAAAATACAAAAAAAAAATTGGAATTTAATTTTCTCTAACTTTGATTTCGACATTTTAATTTTAGCGGGCTTTGGCAACGCCGTTTTCTCCGTAAACCTGAAAATATCGAGCGCACGAAAAAATTATATAGAGATAAAATGTAGATAATTGAATAATGAGCAACTTTAGCCCCGATGATTTTTTTTTCCAAGGGTTGAAACTAGTCTTGTGGAACGACTTCACCCTTACCGAATTTGTTGTTATAAATGAAAAAAGGCTAATTTTTTGTATTAACTCTTCCATGTTTCATAATATATTGCACATTTTCTTTGTCCACAATAGTTGAAATGTAGGTACGTACAACGGTCTTTTCATTCATAACAAGAAACAGCGAGGATCCATTAGCTACCGATACTAACAAAGACAATCTAATAACTTTTCAATTACACCTGGACTGCTGCATAATAAAGAAAGTACAAACTATGGGTGCTCCAGAGCTTCAACACGATGAAATAAAAGTTAGCAGCTATCGCGGCTCCAATTTTAGTAATCTTATGTAAAGTAATTCTTCGACCAATTATCGCTTATCTTCGATTTGAACCATATTTTCATGTTACGTTACTTACAGGATTCGACATTCCAAAGGTCAACTGCGTAAAATTTCATGTATCACGGAAGTCTTGTAACTAAATATATCATATGGCGTTTAAATCCAACTACGGGGAGAATATAATTTACAAATACCATGCTCACTGACCAAGTCAATCAAAGCGAACACTTTGCTCTATGAATTAGCTACAGGGGTTATGATGTAGAGTAGGTAGGTATATAACCTACCGTAGGGACCGGCAGTTTAGTTTTATTAAAGAGTCATTCTCTAAATTGGAACTAAGTATTTGCAAGGTTTTTGCATTGTCAGGATTTATCAGTAATCTAATCTGTATCTATCAAAAATTGATTAGAATTTTTGCTACACTTATATCAGCAAGTTAATATTTTTAAGAATTTTTAAACTAATCGTATTGCAGAGCCGAGTATTTATAATGGTTGCATTCTTCAAGATTGAATCTTAGTTGATTCGAACTCTTCCTTTAATTTCACTGACAGGACTGCGCTTGCGTATTTTGCTACCTTCATTAGAAAGTAGGTACTCTTAACGAAAAAATCCAACTTGACAGGTTCGAGAATGTGGAAAGTCGAACTAAGAACACGCGTGCCACCAACGACAGAGCCACGGCCGTCTTGCGCGAGAGACACAAAGATCAGCCTCAAGCCTCCAAGGAAGGTTAAGAAGTAGAAATCGATAGACTCACCTATACCTACCTATTTAGATGTAAATACGCTTTAAACTTTATTCATTTTATACATATTTTACATTTTGTAAGTATTTAAAGCTACTTTTACTTAGTTTAGAGGATATTGTGTATTGATTTATTTTGTATTTTTTCTAACGCGTAACAAAATTTTGATAATTTTATATTTTTGCTGGTTATGTCGTGCAAGACGTTGAGTTCATTTTTTCCGTGAAATAAGTGGAATGCCCGGCTTGCAATAACGTGGAAGTACAAACTACTATCAAGTCCTACATAGTCTTAAGTAGTCATTGTGATGGATTCCTAGAAGTGAGTTTTCAATTTTGAATGGGTTTTCTTCACGTGCAAGTACTGGGAGTCGTATCTATATATTAACAGTTAAATAACTAATGTATAAAACAGATGACGTGCAATCAGTCCCACATTCAGTTACCGAGCCAAGTTTCACGTGTGAATGTTATTATATATAAAGTATAGATGTTAGACTTGTTGGAAATGTACCTGAATGTAGTTGATACAAAACGTTAATTAAAGCCCTTTGTTTATTTTGTAAAAGGAATTACTAAGATGTCTTCTTTGTAAATTTCTAATCTAAATCTAATAGTTGTAATTAATCTTTAAAATACTTTGAATTTGTTTTGTAAGTTTGGTATATATTAATATATGAATTTATAAAAAAAAAACTGTTAATTTCTTAATTTAACAATTTCCCTTCTTTTTGCATTCTGTCCACCAAAAGGATAACTGCATTTCCCTTCTCTGAGCTCTGTTTTATGTTTTATTTAAATCTCCGCCACATTTTACGCACTCTCGCACTCTTGGTTGAATACGCAAATTTAAGCATTGATTTTGAGAAGGTACGCAAAAAGATTTTGCAACTAAGATTTAGCTAACGAGATTTGCAGCTCGTAAAGCGTAAAATGACTTTTGATGGCCATATAGTGGCACCAACTCAGCTATGCAGTAAAAAGCGGCCCTGCAGGACCTAAAACTCAAATTATATAACCGCTATTTACGGTCACTCCATGATTTATGACTAAAGAGCTAAAGTGCTGTTGCGCAGTAAAAGCCATGCCACACGATGGCGAGGTCATCTCGCCGGACTAGCGACCACACGGTGAGTGCGGCGCCGCAACGTTTTGCGGTACCGTAGCAACGACGGACTCGTGCTCGGCGCGCTCGCTTTCCAGCACCGCATTCCGACGACAATCTATCAAAAAATCGTCTCGATTCCGATGCGGGTGCGGTGCAGCGCCGGAGCGCACCGGACGGCGCCGTGTGCCAGTCAGGCGCCGCACCGTATCGTGTGGCATGGCTCTAAGCTTGAAGCACCCGGAGAAGCGCCAATACGAAAATTTCAAATATAAGTTTTAATTTAAAACAGCAATTCATACGATCTCCCTGCGACGCGGGCAATGAAACCAAAATAAAAGTATTGAATAATTTTATTACATAGTAACCTATTACAAAGGTACAGTTGGTAAGGTTGGAGTGAATTCATACAATTTATACATATTGTTAAAATTGTCACGCTAGTTAACCTGTTAAAACTTTGCAGAAGTTGCGCATTAACTAAATAAAATATATGTTTTTCTTTTCAAATAGGTTGTAGTCGTTTTATTATTATTATAAATTAATGATTGCGCAAGAGCGCTTTCAACATACATTTGGCATTTTGGATGTTATGAAAGTTATAAAGCCAACTTTACTACAGATGAACTATTATGGAACCATTCGTATATTCAAAAATCACGATATCTTCTAGGTGATTGATCAAAATTAAAAAATGTATATACATATTAATTGGTTATCCGTTGGTTTTACATTATTACACACAATGTTAAATTATTTTATTATAATACATAATGTAAAATTAAAAAAATACAAGAAAAAAAAGAAAAGAAACGAATCAGTCGACCTTACACTAAGATAAATTTATCTCCTAAATGCTACAAGTGAATGAAAACTACAGGCAACTTCTTAAACTAGTAATTATTTTTATTCTATTTTTATCGTTTTTTCCATTCATTTTAAATATTATGCACACAAAGACTTGTAATTTTTTTTAACTCAAGAACTTTGGTAATGGGCAAAATTTTACCGCGCAAAGTGCACTCAGTTCTCTATTGTTATAACTTCATTGTTAAATCAGTGGTTTTTTTAATATTATATTAGCGTACGAAAAAAAACTAATAATGACACTAACACTATGTTTAATGTGATCCTATATCTAAATTTCCAAATGATGTAGGTAATATTTGGGTTTGGAATGATATATTTTGTTAATTGGGGTCATTAAAAATAAAGTTTGAAATTGAGCTCAGGATGGGTATATCACATCGAAAACTGATTAAAATAACAATTTTAAACACTAGAAATAATAAAAACTGTGAAATATTTTTTAAAGGTCATGTCTTTATATCAAACGAAATACACTGAAAGCATCATTATATTTCTGTAACCTCAGAATATTGGCATATAAAACAATATTTTAAATTTTATTTGAATGAAGACACAAATAAAAGTAACCTTTTGATGACAATAGCACATAAGAGTAAGACAAAGTTCAAAACACTTGCCAACTAGTACACAATTATTTTAAAAATTGACACACAGATGAGATGCCCCTTAAGTTGAACATAAATCACAAACCAACAAGTCTACAAACAGGGCAGTTAAATATTTTTAAACAAAGCAACATTAAGATTCATTTCAGCAATGACAAACCCAAAAAATTTAATGTAAATTTAATTTCAACCATTTTCACTTTTACACAATGAAAATTCACATTCCTAAAATTAATCCGAATGCCAAAGTTTTCGATGTGAAATACGAACAATTACAAAGGTTTTTCAGGTATGCTTCGATTACTAATAGAAACTAGTTGCAAACCAAAATGGCGACCTGTCAAACGTCAAACATTGAACATAATTATCTTGTCTTTCAAAAAGTCACCTACAATTTTGCTCAACAAATTGTATAAAACCGGCATCTAGTATCCTACTAACAATCGAAGGTTGTGTATTAATGTTTTTTGGATATATTTTTGTGTATTTATCCGAACTGGAAGTTGAATGCGGAGCCGGGGAAGCCGACGCCGCCGCCCGAGTGGAAGTCGAAGTGCTGGCCGCCGCGGTTGAAGAACGTTTGGAATACTACGTTCGGGTCTATGTCTGGAAGAGAAATTAAACTAGTCATAGTAGTATGTTTATTTTGCAATAATTAGAGAATAATGTCGTACAGTAACATATTGTCATGGAACAGCGCTTAAATTCAATAGGTATTATGCGTTTCAAGTGACAATAGGACCGACTTAGCGCCATATTGTGACGTCGTAGCCGTCAATTCGAACCGGTTCGGTAGGGTGAGCAAAAAAAGATTTTTTTTTAAATAGAATAATTCAATCAGATACAAAAATTATTCCGAGTCTTCAAATTCTTCGATTCCGCTCATTGATGCCAACTCATCGTCTGTGTCACCATTATCGTCACCACCGCTGCTTTCCCCTATAAAAAAATATGGATTGTTATTAAGATTTTATTAATTTATTTCAACTTTAATTTGAAATAAAAATAAGCATTCTGTTACCTGTATTTATAATAAAACTAATCATCGTCTTCTAATAATTCTCTTTGCCAGTAGTCATTATCAATCCTTTTGACATGGTGTCGCTCGTAATAGAAGGAATAGCTTCTAGCGTCAAACTCTAAATTGGGTTCCCAACTGTTTGACGTTTTTGTCTACCACCCTACGCTTAATTAAGTGACAAATATAATCAATTGGATTTAAATCACAATTGTAAGGCAGCCTCAAAACTTCAAAACCGTGAGAGTTAAAAATGTTACCTATGACATAGTTTTTAATGGTTTGTGCCTTTTTATTAAGTTCTGCTTTTGTGTAGCACTCATCAAATTAAATATTATGTTCTGACAGCCACGACTGCATTTCAGATTTTTTCGTTGTCATATTTGAGGGCTGCGATGCTTCCATGCTGTAATAAGTAAGATTATTCATTACTATTATTGCAATTTTTGGGAGATTGGGTATTAACCTATTCATTTATCTATTTGGTAAAGTTGGCCCCATTCATTTCATAGTGATAATCACCCGAAACCGTGCTCACCCCCAGCGTGAGTGATAATCCATCGCCGTCCAGCGCTATCAATTTTTTTTACGGCAGATAATGTGTTTGTCTGCCAACATTCCTTCACTATATAGTGAGCATGGATCCATGTTTCATCTAAATAAATTACGGGTTTCTTATCGGACCCCAGCGTATAATTAAGACGAATATGTCGCAAATATTTAGCTCTCCATGCTTTAATGCTAGGCCTTTGTATAAGTGACAACCTATTGCTCCGACACTTTTTGAATCTATACCCCACAGAGTCCACCCTTATCCGTCTTATCCATCTTAAAGTAGCTTTGCTACCGGGAAATTCTAAGACCTCCTTTGCAGCAGCGAATATTTTATTAGTTATTATTAATGTCAGAATTTGTTTACTGTGTAAAGGGAGTTGGAATATCATGCAGCGCTGCAATTTTGAAACTATAGCCTTATTACGAGCTTTCTTTTTTGGCGTTGTTACCTTAGCCTAGCCTTAGCTAGCCTGCGACTCTCTCTTCTCACGTCGGACACACGTTAAGGTATTTTTATTGATACCAAATTGGTAGCCAAATGAACTCTCTCGGCCACTTCAACGAGCCACAATTACATCCGAATCTGAGAGGATGCTTGCCGCCATTAATTGTTCAACATGCATCAATTCTTGATTTCGCTGTTTCTCGTTCTCAAAGTATCTGTCTACATTGCAGACAATCTCTCGAGCTCTCCCATGTAAAATAGCGCCTCGATTAGTCATTTTCGAGCAGAGAATAACAAAAAGAACAACAAAATTAACAGCAAACAATCACTTAACAAGCAGAATTATTAACAAACAGTTTCAGTCCACGAACACATGCACTCAGTCGCACGACAAAAGCACACTTACACTACAAGATGGCGGCTGGCGTCCTCTTTACTTTTTTTTACAATGTTGGCATGGCTTGGGCCTTTTCACCATGCATCCTCTTTACTTTCGTGCGTATTGGTGCAAACAATGAAAATAAGAAAGAAATACCTAGATAAAGTTAGAAAACGAATTATGACTTTAAATAATAAAATAAAATAAAAGAATATATGATTATTATTCAGGTTAAGAAATAAAGTTTTTATTTTAAGTTTTATTTTAGTTTTTCTTAAAAAATTTCTTTAAAGGCCATAAATTCCACTAGCTGGCACCTTCCTTCAACCAGAATATAACTGCGTAAACGTGGTTATTACGGCGTTCAAAATAGTAAGGATCCTTTACTTACGGTCTTCATAAGCTTCAGTTCTAGGAACAGGAACTCTACACATAGCTGATGTAATGTCTTTTAGTGATCCTTGAATTTAAAAACACTAGCAAAATTTTTATCAATACGTATTTTTTATTGGTATTATAACGGGTGATTCATTTGTCTATGGATTTTTGGACAGATGAAGCGTGAGCCATGACATGTTATTTTTGTTCTGTATAGTTTGACATTTCATCTTGGAAAGACTTAGCCCTGCACAGCGTCTACAAATTATGCAGCTGTCAAATCAGCAAAAAGCAAATCAGCGTTCTACGAGGCAAGTGTTTCGTGCACTTACAGAAACTTATGGTCCACATAATCGGCCTACCGAACGCACAATTCGCTATGCCTACCATCAAAAAGTTTGAAAGCCATTTTACATTATTAAATAATAAACGACCAAAAAGACCACATCCAGCACGTAGTGAAGAAATTATTGCGGCGGTAGCGGTGCCAGAGCGTAACTGTCAATGGTGTACGTTATCGTGCCATGATAAGAGATTATTTGATTCTTGCAATTGAAGCCCGTGATCTCCAGGACATTTGGCAGCAACAAGACGGCGCCACTTGCCACACAGCTCGTGAAACCATGGCTCTATTGTGTGAACAATTTGGTGAATAGTTAATTTTTCACTTCGGTCCGGAGAGTTGGCCGCCTAGATCCTGTGATATCACTATCACACCCCTAGATTTTTTTCCTTTGGGGCTATGTAAAGTCCAAAGTCTTTATGGATAAGCCGGGTACGATTGAGCAACTGGAAGCCAACATTACTCGCGTTATTCGCCAAATACCAATAGAAATGCTCGGACGCGTCATCGAAAAACGGTAGAATAGACAATGTTAACCGAAGTTACGGCCAACATTTGAAAGAAATTATCTTAAAAAAATAAATGTAAATAATAGTTCTTTTGTATAATAATAATAAAAATTACCTGATAATTTCGTTATTATTTTTTTATTTTTGAAAAAAGTACGTCCAAATGAATCACCCGCTATATTGGTCACAAAAACGTGTATTAACTAGTGCCGCCTACAATAATAGTGTCTGCCCTTCTCAGGCAATGGTACAATATAGGAAATAAAATCTTCTCGGTAATTTGATAATTTCTCTTTTTTTTAATTTTTGTATGACTATGACGAATTAACTTTCGAAATGTGCTATCTGTCCCGATTCTTCTAACTTGATATCCTACAATATTTGCCACACAATCAACAACCGTCATCATCCAAGATTTGGCGATTTCTTCAAATCATCCGGCTAAGTTCCCAAGTAAAAACTTAGTAAAATGTTTTAAAAATTACCCAAAATTGCAAACTGTCATACCAATTCCTTTCTTTTTTCTTTGGCAATGTATGAAATATTATGAATATTAGTTTCCATTATATACTTTACCTAGGTAATGTATACAATTCCTAGGTATTGTATAGAGTACTTGCTGATCCACCGGCAATGTGTAAAAAAACTATTAAATAAGCATATATGACGCTCTCGGTTTGCTTTCTGCCTTGTCACAATACAGGTTCAATTGGGTTAGGTTTGGTTTGTATGTAGTTAATACACGCGCGAGCCGAGCGAGCGAAGCGGGCGTGGTGGGGCAGCAACCGGCGAAGATCCAGGACTAAATTAAGTACCATTGTCAGCTTAACGTTGTAATTATAGTTACAGGTAGCTAGTTAAGTTACAAATATAGTCAGTTATAATTTAAAGATATTGACCCTCCAACTCGCGTCGTACGCAGAGCAATTCGGTATTGTGTAGAATGCCAAGGCAAAATATAAAATGAAAAATATTTCATACATTACCTTAACGTTTTAGGTATTCTATTCATTGCCTAGGTATTGTATAGAATACCGTATTATACAGATTGCCGGTAACATACACATACAAGAATATTTACAAATTAACAATAGGAAGAAGAAAAACATACAACTTATAAATTTCTTTGTACTTAGGGCAAAATCAACAAAAGGCTAGCGAATGACCGCGTTAAATCATTTTTTAACAAACATTGTGCAAAATCCTTACAAGCGTTAGGGTCAGTAATTTCACCGAGCAATCGCTTTGAAATATATTCAAAAATAAATAATTGATCCTTAAATGCTTCATACATGTCTTCATCACTCTACTTATAGATAGATAGATAAAACATTTATCTGCATCACAAAATCACACACAAAAAAATATACAAAGGAAAAATTAAACTAAAAGAACATTAAACATTATTAAACAGTTATAAAATACAAAAGAACTATATATATGATTGTGTGCTACGGCGATGCTTTTACTCCGTCATAGCAAGCGATCCGCCTGACAAAAAGCTAAAATGTTTATTAAAAGTCGGACTAACCAGCCATGCCCGCTCCATCATCATCCAGGTCCTGTCCGTGATCGTATCGGGCTCGTTTCTTCGGATCGCTAAGGACACCGTACGCTTCCCCCACTTCCTTGAAGGCCTTCTCTTGGTCCCGGCGCTCTGTCTCCGAGGCGCCCGCGTGGCGGTCCGGGTGATGGACTAGGGCGCGTTTTCTAGACAATCAATAAATAATTAAGGTATTTACATAACAAAAGGGTTTGGTAACATTTGAAACTTTAAAAGATCTGAAGCCACGTCCCTTTATTTCTTTTATTATTCATTTTGCGCTCAAAGTTTCTGTAAATAAGGCTCAGAAGATTTAAAGGTTACCAAGGCATAATAAAAATATGCTAAAATGGAATAAAATATAAAGAATAACTTGTGCTACGCGTACAAACATAGTTTATGTTTTTATGAAAAGAAAAAATACCACTAGTTCGGATAATTCTTTCGTGAAGAATAACTGACAAGAAACTTCCCAGGTATTATTTTTTTCAAAGTAAATGTCTCATCTGTCATCTGTTAGCTCGGCAAGTCTCCCCCCCCCCCCAAATCAAAACGACAAACACCCTCAAACGGCACCCATTCACTAGTTAACGCGGGATCCAGCCTATAAATTATAAAGTAGCGTTTGTGACCTTTATCCAAATTCGTATTGCAATTCTTAAGTAGTTCTTTAAACGATTTCGATTTTCACGATTTCGTCAATAGTGTAAAGGAGACATTTCATTTTCCGCTAGCGTGTGTACACCAGTTTGGAATGTATGAAAAAATGTGGTAAAAAGACAAAAATTATTAAAAATTACATTCCGCCTTATGTTTTACTTGAAAACAAAAAACAAAACACCATGTGGCCACAGCGAGGAGACGTTTCCATATTCCGCCATGTTGACTTGTTGAACCAAAATATAAGAGGCTGTGACAACTTGTTGTCTGCCTTGGCTGTGGTCAGTTCAGGCCCGTTTGTCGAACTAGAGCAGACTGTATAGTTTTAATAATCGACATACACTATTAGTTACATCGTAGTAAGTTTATCGTAACCACTTACAAAAGTTTGGAGGTGTCAAATTACCGACAACGAAGATAATAATCATTATGGCAACCTGAAATAATCAAAATATTATTTTACCCATTATCAAATATCCGATTATAAATGAAGATTTTTTCAGTTGTTATATTAATGGTAAACAATTAAGTCAAACGAAAAACTCCAAAGGCGCTCGTAAAAAGGAAAAATAAAACTTACAGCACAATTAACCTCAAAACTTGAAATATAGATAAAACATCAACATGACATAATATGACGCATGTTTTCAGTATATAGCGTAGCTGCTTTACGAATTTGAAAATGTTTTTCTAAGACAAAACTAAACGAAATTATGAAATATTGACATTCAATACTCGTTGTATTATTTTCATAAAATCCTGAAAACAACCGTACAAAAGCTTTTTTTTTGCCGCCGAAGCAACACCCTCACGGGAGGGAGGTGGAAGATGCGTCATGCATATGCCGCAGGCATACCGGCTACTGCGGGGTGATGTGGGACTCAGCAGAGTGGCTCCTACCCACTAAAAGCCACCTTGCTTGCTGTGGCATTAGCCGAGCGCCCCTTAAATACTGAAACGTCTCGTTTTTAATTGGTTGATGCTTATGTTTGTGGTTTAACAAATCACCATGACAGTTTTAAGCATTTAATATTCTGAATGTAAAATTTGTACTATTAACAAGTTGTAGTTTATTAATCAGTAACCATAATTTACATCGTAGGTAGTAAACACAACCGATAGTTATTATAATTAAGATTAATAAAATATGTTAAACAAATAAAGTTACAAATTCTGAAATTCTTTATTTAAATCGACAATCGACTCAAACAAAAATAAAATAATATTGAATCTATGCAGCATAGGCAGATATGCATCGGAATTTAATAAAAAAATGTGCAATTCCCTACGCAGAACAATGAAAAAAGTGAGAATGGTCTTGAAATGGCGTGGCAGCGTCGACACTACTAGGACCAGACGCTCCTAATTATACGACAACGCGCGATCCCTTTGTTTAGTGATTCACGATCATCCACGCTGTGAATACTATGAAACGCGATGCTTCAAATATGAAAAAGAGCCTTTAGGTTAAAGAGAGGATAAAGAGTGGCCCAAGTAACAATTTAGTTTTACGCATATTACAATTCACCAAACTGCAGCAAAGTGATTAATAACAAAAAGTCGTTCTGTAAAATATAGATTGCTGTTCATGTACTCCTGCTATTTTAATACTTCATGTAAAGCGCGCAATGTAAAGCACATTAGAAAAAACATCGAATACTTGGTAATAAGGTTCTGAAATTAAATATTGAATAGCTTGTTATATTGAATAGCATGGGGTTAAAAGTAAAATATAAATGAATGAAAGTCTTGCAATATTTATTGATCAGAGACTGCAGGATTCATTGTTGTATGGGGCCATTTAACAATGTGCTTGAATAGACAACAGATTAAAATTTAAAAATTTAAAATCTTCCAGTTTTCAAATCTCGATTATTATTTCTGTCGACATTGATAAAATTTTGTCAATCACGAGTGTAAGTGAGAAATGCTATGTGCATATGTAGGTGTCTGAATGAATCACCTGATTTCTGTGGGCCTTTTGATTGAATTGGGCCTTTTTGTGTGTGCGTAAGCTTTTATATACAATATACAATAGTAATGGTGAAAAAATGGGAGAACATCGGCGATATCGGTTCCCATCTAATCTTTTTCCTTGTTCAGTGCTTTCCTACATTATTTGTTTAAACTAAAATTTCTCGGGATTTCTATTATGTAGTTTAAAAATTAAAGAAAATCAAAAAATATCTATATATACCTGTAAGCCTTCTTAATATCATCTTCAGTCGCAGACTTGTCAACGCCCAGAATCTTATAATAGTCCTTGCGCTTAGACTTCTTAAGGGCGGTTTTGGCTTCGTGCAGCAGTTGTTTATTCTCCTTGCTTTTGTCAATTTTGTACAGTCTCTCGTAGTCCTTGACTGCCTCCTCGAATTCGCCCAGTTCGGTGTAACACTTGGCTCTTCTTAACAGAGCTTTGATGTAGTTGTCGTCGAGCTCTAAGGCAGCGGTGCAGGCGGTTGCCGCGTCTCGGATGAGGTTCAGTTTGGAGCAAACTGTAGCCTTGTTGAAGTACAGCTTGGCGTTGACCGCGCGGTTGTTCTTGTCTATTTTCAGAGCTTCATTATAGAGAGAGAGGGCTTGCTGCCAGCGGCCCATTTTAAAGGCTTCGTTACCTGGGGAGCAAGAATGTTAGAGTCAGTTTACCGTTTGAAGAATAAATATTTGTGATATTTCCTTAAGTTTTCACGATTCATTGCATTAAATATAACACTTTTTAACTGGATTTTAACACGTTTAATACATTTTAACTCGAAGATTCGTTGTCTTTACAGACATTTTCATTCTTTAATTAAACAAAGCTTGATAATACAGCGGAACCTATTAACGTGGGGAAATCCGGCATGATGATAGACGATAAATTGAAAACATTTGTGACTTGAAAACAAACATTTGTCAATCGGATTTTGAACGGCGCTCTTGGGGTATAAGGGAAACTGTTCTAAAAATCGGCATTAAATGAATTAAAGTACATAAAAAGGCGTTAAAAATATTGGAATTATATATTAGGTCTTTACCTATGAAATTGCCGTTTTTCACGAAATAAATGAAGCGTAATTTTTTTATATATTTTTTATTTCTATTAATCAAAATAATCACCCATGCAATCAATGCATCTTTGCCAACGCATTGGTAGCTTATTGATGCCTTTCTTGAAGAAATCAGCTGGACGGGACGCAAAAAAATCTTCAAAGGCATTTTGTACTGCCTCTCGGGTATTGAATTTTTTTCCCGCCAAGAAGTTATCCAAATTCTGGAAAAAGTCTGTAGGCGCAAGGTCTGGTGAGTACGGCGGATGACGGAGAACTTCCAACCCCAACTCTTGTAGCTTGGAGACCGTCCGCTGTGCAGTATGAGGTCGCGCGTTGTCGTGCAGGAGCAGTGGAGCCGAACGATTGACCAAAGCTGGTTGGAGACGTGCGAGCTTCTCCATCATTGTGTTCGGTTCTTCACAGTACACATCTGCAGTAATGCTTGTCCCGTTTGGCAAGAAGCTGTGATGAATTACACCCGCGTTAGACCACCAAACAGTGACCATCACTTTTCTAGGGGTAAGTTTTCGTTTAGGGCATTGTTTGGGTGCTGAACCAGGGTCCAACCAACTTGCTGAGCGCTTACGATTGTCAAACAGGATCCATTTCTCGTCACAAGTAACAATGCGGTTCAGAATTCCTTCATTTGTATGCCTGCTGAGCAGTGCAAGGCACGTCTCCACGCGTACTTCGCGCTGGCGGTCATTGAGTTCGTGGGGTACCCATTTGTCAAGCTTTTTTACCTTGCCAATTTGATGCAAATGGACCAATATTGTTTTGATGCTAACGTCGAAAGCTGCTGCTAATTCAGCCGTGGATTGAGTTTCATCAGCTTCCACAATTGCCTTTAATTCGTCATTGTCGACCAAAGTTTTCGGACGACCACGGGGTTCATTTTTCAGGTCAAAATTTCCAGAACGGAAGCGGGTAAACCAAGAACGGGTGGTGTGTTCGTTTGTAGTGTTCGCTCCGTAAACGTCGTTGATGTTGCGTGCCGCTTGTGCCGCTTTGCTGCCACGACGGTACTCATACTCCATAATTATTCGAATTTTTAACTTATCCATGATGACGAAAAATGTTCGAATGCGTTGAAAACAAAACACTAACTATTAAACAAATGACGATTTTAGAAAAAGAATTCCATGTTTGTCAAATAAAATTAATTTGAAATTAGAATTATCAGTAAAAAAAAAAAAAATTTTCATTTGAAAGGGCCAGTACGGCAAAACGGCAGTTTCATAGGTAAAGACCTATTATAATGTGGTCTATGCTTCTATAACAGACTATTTATGATTAAAAAGTCCGAAGAAATCGCCTTTGCTGGCGGAAATGACCTTTGCGAAAAACCGAGCAGATAGCATCTATATGCCTTGTTAGCAATTAGAAAAAAATGTAGATAGTACAACATACTCACATTTACATAGAAAATAAACATTTTATGTATACTATACATTCTATACTTTTATACAAGAAACAAAGAGTGAGCAACACTTTACGGTGTCCTTTTTTTCTATTTGCTACTATTCAATTGCATTAATCTTATAATATTTTGATTTATAACTTTATCTACAAAATAAGGTAATCGTTTAAGGTCGTACCTTCCTCCTTCTTCTGTTTCAATAATTTAGCCTTTTTGTAAGTCTCCATCGCCTTCTTGTGGTCGGGCGCCAGCCGCAGCACCTGCTGGAAGTGCTTGAAGGCTTGCTCGTCTTTGTCCTGGAATTCATATTTATCTTTAATGCAATTATTTATTACTACAGTAATAATCGCGTTGACTGCGGCCCTATAGAAGCTAAGATCACTCGAGGCAAGATGTAAAATGCAACCTGCTGCTCGTTCTATAGGAAACGTACACAAACATTTACAGCATTATACCATAAGGTTGTCTGTAATCAATTATGTATATAAATGGTATAATTCAGTTACATACATAATTGAATTTTGAATTTAATGATCTGGGTCTGGAGAGTTGAAGCAGCATGTTAGTAGTTACGATGGAAATATACTTATTTCAACCGATGCAATATTTGCGCGTAACTTACACGTGTAACTTGCGTGTAACAAATATTGCGTTATAATAGTATTCTAAATATTTTTTTAAATGTATAACTAATAACAAAAAGCTATTGCAAAACATTAAGTTGGCACCACGTCATTACATCATTAAAAAAAATATATAATCCCCAGAAAATACAATAAGTACATGTATCAAACAAAACCCAAAAGCAGATCTTGTGTTATAGTAAATAACCATACAGGTAACTAAGGGCCAAACCAGAAAAAGATTTACGTATGTGAATAGACAATATCCATGACTCAAGAACAAACACCCAATTCCTCAATTTTGCACCAAAGTTATTACCACCACTTTCATGCCAAGATCTACTGACCTTGAAGTTATCATATTAATGCGGAATAAATGCGGAAAATCTTCGTCAAGCGTCAAATAACCCCAGCGTCGTTTAAACTACTTATTTTAAAAAAAGTAACAGATCCAATATGATAATACCACGCAAACAGCTATGCGTGTACCAGTCCTTGTTAATTGTAAATTTAATTATACAACATTTGCATGCAAATTAAACTGACAAATTCGTACCACACATTACCTCATAGTAAAGACAGAGTCCTCTGACATAAATAGCTTCTGCATTAAGGTTGTCGAATCTCAGCGAATCATTAGCTATTTCCTGCGCTTCCTGGCTGCGCCCGAGGTACGCCAGACACTCCGCCTTTGTCAACTTCGCTCTGAAACCCAACAATACACATTCAGCCCCATTAAACTATTCGAACTCTAAACAAATTGAGCATAATTTTGCATTTCGATGATTCGTAAAACTTTATACAGCTTAGACCGTTCCTGTATAATACGTAGATACAAATAAATCGCCTACGCAAGGACGTTTGATTAGATAATCTGTTTGTTTGGACTGTGTTCATTGGTAAAATACTAAGTTAAATAAGTATCGGATACTCCCATTATGGGAATTTAGTCGATTGCAATAAACTGAGTTTAATTCGAATTAGTTTTAAGGAAGTCTATTTTGGATTATCCATTACTTTCGCAACGATATAAACTATTTCATTCGTGAATTCACGAGTTCGATTCTTATTATCGCCAAATCTATCATAACTCTGCTTCGTAGAAACATAAGAGTCAAGAATCTCTTCCTATTAGAAGCCTGTTTGAAGTAATAAAGTCAATATTTACTATAGAATATCTTTGGGATACTGTTTCAAAATAACATTAGGTGACATTGAAGCAAAAATAATGCCTAAATATAAAATGAAAAAAATATATACATTAATAGTTTATCAAACACAGTAGGTATGAATTCAACATGTGGTTTAGGCAATTTTAAGGTCACAGTGTGGTGTTGTCTCAACACTCTGGTTTTTAATAATTTGTTGTCACATTTAATTAAACGTGCAACATATTTATATTTTAATAGAATTTGTGTATTGACTACATCGATAAGTGCGAAAACATTTGTTTAAGAGTGGATGTAGATAAAACACTTGAAAATAACCTACAATATCTGTGTTATTATCAATTTTTATGTCGCAAAAAGAAATACGTCGTACATTCATCCAAGATGTTTGATACTGCTATTAATATTCATTCATGTCAGTAAATAAGGCGTTTCAACGAAATACAATACTTACGTAAAAAATGTGTTTATCTTTTTGAACTACTCAATGAAATAACCTGTTAAGTAGCAGTGTCGATAGATTCCTTAGTTAGATGATGACAAAAGAATAAACACGAATGAAGTAATTGGGAGGATGACAAAAATTTGTTCATATCATTTTTGTAATAGATTTATAATCATGTATATAATTTGCCAAAAGGACAATAATTAGGTCAATAGTCAATAGTTTACAGGATAAATTTAAAAAATACGGGAAGCAAAAAAGGCCCCGAAAACGCTTCATAAAGAATGGTACTGCATTGTGACATTACAAGTGTTTAATCTAGACTCCGAATGTGTAGGAATACACAGAATATTTTTAGAAACTAAAAAGATTTTGCGGTTATACTTATCGTCTTAGTAAAAGTTGTAATGTGCTCTAGGTATTTCTGATTTTCAAGCTACATATATGACATCCTTTTATATCTTTACTATAAATTTTTCATGCAATTTCAGTGATAATAAGGAGTGTTTAGAAAAATAAATACACTTGATTTTTTCGATCTTTCTTACGATTAAAAGCTTATTATTAAAATTATTATGTGGTTTTATTAAAAATTACCAATCTAACATAGAAATATATCGATATAATCAAAAGGATACCGTAAAACAGTGAAAACTTAAGGTGGGATGTTAATTTTGGCGGGGAGTGTACAATATCAAATATTTATCCTACATATTTTTATTCATGACCAAAGCAGAAAACATGTTAACAAAGAAATTAGTGTAATCATTTTATTTATGTATGTGTTATGTTAACAAGCAAACAACAAATCTAGGTTACGACCTACACGCATTAGCTCTATTTATATTTACGAAAGATATAGGCCGTTAACTTTTCAAATGAAAGTTCAATCGCCCGTAGGCCATGAATCATTCACACACGTCAGCTCGCCGTAAAAAGTGGAATACCCACCTACAATGATTGTGTACCGGCTCATCCCACGCCTTTAAATCTGGGTCATCGATGGGTATTGACTATTTGTGAATATAAATAGCTACAAACTAACGAAGCTTTAAATGAAAATTTAGCTAACATTTATTATGATGAATTATTTGTAGTTATAATAACCGGTTTCAGCTTATTAGTGAAGGTATAAACTATTCCAAGAACGACAACTGTAATGATTCAATAACGTTCAAAATTTGTATTTAATAGAATATTCTTAATCCGAAGCGTAATGGAGGTTTCGTGGGAATTAAAATAAGAATTTGCAATGTAGCCTACCCAAGACAAAGACACTCTATTTTTCACATCCACTGAGACAATCAGTGCTATTACTCGTAAAATAGTTTAGTTCGTAATCCAAATTCAAAGTTAGTACAATATTATGTAACGGGGATGCCTGAGGGTCTAAATTACTTTAGACTGAATTTGAATAACAAATAATGGAGCATAATCCTGTAGCTGGTGTTAAAAAATAGGTTTTTCGTAATATTTGTAAAGTTATGTCTAAGACTAGAACGGCACAAACCAATCCTAAAGTTACCTGTTCGTTCTACTTTTGGTATATACCAGCACCCTTAAACAAGTGGCATTCGACGATAGAATAGAAAACTGCTAAATATGCCTTGGACTAAACATTTCATACGCTCTCTGGACTACATTTGAAGAAAGAGAGATGCAGACAGCTCATTTCAAACACTGGCAATGCAAACTAAAGAGAAGCTGCCCATACGTTCGGTTGGAACTAACACTGAATAGTTCTATATAATTGAATTAGGTATGTCTGAATTGGGTCTGTTACTTCCGCAATATTTCTTTACTGTTGATAAACTATTTAAATAAGTAATTAAATTTTTTTTGTCAGATACCCAATTTAATTGAATGTTGGAACAATTAGGGTTCAGTGATTTTGTAAATAGCTGTCACAGATTTTCTTTGAAGTAACGATACACTAGCGATTTTAGCAATATACTAGTGATTACAATTATTCCATTTGTTTACTGACTTATTACAAAGAGACATTGTATAAAGAGCTGATCTAATGTTATATACAAATTCTCAGTATTATTCAGCAAAATACACTATTCCAAGTGAAACCTAGATAAAAACTTGCACACTACATCTCTATTGCATATCACTCACTTGGAGCAAGAGGGGCTGTAGTCCAAGCAACGGTCCATACAGAACACCACACGGCGGTAATCAGCTGCGTCCATAGCGCGCTGGGCGTCCTCGTGGAGTCTCTTGAGGGACTCGAGCGCGCTGCGTTCACTGGCTGTGCAGTCAGCTCCGCCTAGCTCGGAGGCTCGGCGCACTGCCTGTTCTGCGCCTGTTATGTCGCCTACCGAATGGGGCTAGGTTTAGTTGGTAATGACAGAAAAGATGTATTTCTGGGTAGTAATGTGATATCAAAAAATGGAAGTGTTTTTATTTACTATTTATATCCACTATTTTTTTATTGGAAGAACACAAACATTTTACATTTAAGTTTTATGACCCACAATGTATACTATAAAGAGCTGATCATATTTTTACATCAATTTTTTGTGAGGTTGAGTTGAGATTTTTAATAGTCTTGTTTTCTTTTATAGTGTGTTTAGTGATATATACAAATATGTAAGTCGGTATGTTTGTAATATAAAACTCTTGGAATATTTAGATGACAGGTGTATATTTGGGTAAAATGAAAAAGGTATTGTTTAGTATAGGTAAATGTTTTATGAAAATCTCCTCGAGGCAGCACCAAATGTGCTGAATTTGTTTACTACATCTAAAAAGGGAGAACATTTTTAAATCTTTCTAAATCTCTAGTACCTTCTGATTTGCTGCGGTTTGGAAGTGTTACTTGGTTTCATATATTAATTTGAGGCACTCAGACTTTGAGTGAGTATATTTATTTCACTGCAGAATTGATTTAGGTGTATTTTCAATTTCAGCATTGTTATTTGATTAGTCTGTGCTATACCATGAGTAAAACAATGGCTGTTTATCATGTCTGGGAAACATGCTAATTTAAATTGAATAACATATAAAACATCAAGCAAATAAATGCTATGTTTGAATACCTTACACAATAAAATATATGGTCTATTCATAATACTTAGATCTTGATTGCAAACACCCATTGTTAAAGTTACAATTTACTAATTGTTTATAAATTAATGACATCTTTGATGAAGAATTCATTGTATGCATAGATTTTTGTTTATAATAAAATCAGATTAATTTAATGTCTATATATTAAGATCATTGATTAGTTCCTGTACATAGCAGATATTTAAAAAAAACAGGAACTAAACAATGATTTTAGGATAGTATAATTCTCAGAAAATACACTTTGTAATCATTTTGTATTGTATTTGGTATTAGGTACAGAAAGAGTTAATCTACTTATTGTTTTTTTGACGAACATGTAATTCAGAAGCAGAAATCATAGATTACAACCACATAGTGACAAGGGATAAACAAAGAATATTCTAAGTGTTATATACAGCATACAATTAATACTTTACAAAGTAGTTTTGAGGGCCTTCAAGTACTGAAACAACATACAAGGAACAATGCAAATTAACATATCTATGAAGTTATATTCACTAATCAATAAAAATTCTTCATGGTTTACCAAAAAGACTTGTATGAGTTTTGGTATACAGATAGATTAGTACTTAATTACAACTTGAAATAACAGACTAATTAATTGAACCAGGTTCCTAGAATTTACATGAACAGAGTTACACACAACAGCTATTAAATCTTCAGGATATTCAATTCTGTATGTGAAGTGTCTTTTTTACATTTTTTCCGAAAATTAGATATTTTGTGAAAACAATTTAAATATTTCTGATTTCTGTGCAGTATTTAATTTTGAATAAAACTTTAAAGAATTTCATATACTCCAGTCCTGGAGTAATTATGTTTTTGAAATCTCAATACAAAGTTTACTATTATACCTGGAATGAACAGCTCTACAATTTTCTATAGATTCTTGTGACAGATATTTATTGCAAACATTGACTTAATGGTTTAAGCAAAGAGTAATTAAAGTTGATGCTACTCGATGATATTCAATAGAGGTTGAATGAGTGTCAAATTAATTTGTGTATTATCATTTAAATAAGCTCCATCCCAGTATTCTGAGAGTTGTTCCTGATAAAATATGTTATCAAATGATTAGAATTAGAATCTGAAATGTTTTCATTACATACTGAATTACTTGAAAGTAGGCAAACCTAGTAGTCTAGGCCCTTTTCTGACTCTCAGGTTATTACTTATTATTATTTAATGTTCTTTGATAGTAAACAATGTCAATAATAAATATTATAAACACAATAAGGAAGATGAAATAAATGACCATACCTAAAGCAATGCAGCATTTTGCCATTCTTATGTATCCTTTAGTGAATGCAGAGTCGAGAGCAACAGCTTTTTGAGCATCTTCCAGGGCTTTTTTGTACATATTTAACATCATGTAACATGCTGACCGATTTCCATAATATGCAGCATTTTCTGGGCATATTTTAATAGCTTCATCATACAAAGCCAAGGCCCCCTTGTAGTTTTTATATTTATACAACTGATTCCCACTTTCTTTCTTTTCTTCAGCCAATCTGTGGATATCATAAATTTTAATCATAACTTGTCTAATTAGAATCTTATTTTACGAAAATTTGGTAAAAAGGTCGAGTCTATAAAAAACCATCAAATTGTTATGACAAATCTAGGTCAAATGTCAAGAATCTCAGGGCATAAAGAAACTATCACTCATTTTACAAATATTAAATTAAAACTAAAGAAATTATTGTCGATTTTTGAACAGTCAGACGACAAAATAGTATTTTTGTGAAAATCTCATTTTGTATCTACCGTCGACAATCAATTTTCACTTTGAATGCACATTGCACGAGAAACACAAATATTACCTTTCAGGACTTTTTGGAACTAAATCATCAATTTTTAAATCCAACGATACAACGTCTGATCCTGCCATGTTTTAGCAATTGGTAATTAGTTATTGTTATTTATTAATTTTTAAAGAAATTAGCCTTTCATTATGAAGAAAGACTGGATCTCAAAAGAAAGAATGGAAGACTGACTGATTGATAGACTTCCATTGGTTTTTTTGTTAACCTGTATCTTTTACGGAACGTAAGGAAACTACGCCATACAGCCTGGTCAGTCGTCGTAAGTATAATGATTTTCTTCAAACAAATGAAGACAAAAAATAATTCCAATGACCTAGATAGATCGCGTTACGAAAAACTGCTGAAAAGAATACGAAAGTTGCTAAAATACCACAATAAGCCTATGCAAAGCTCCAACAATTTAATAAATGTAAAAATAACACAAAACCCATATTTACGACAGACCAAGATTCATGGCGTAGTTCTGGCCATTCCTTTACGAAATACTCACTGGTGCTTATTTTATTTGTAAAAACATACCTATGTAAAATAAATTAAAAGTTTAAAAAACGAGGTTTTTGTAAATGCATGAACATGGTACACTTGTAAACATTGTGTGTTTTCTTGTTTTCTTTGAATTTTGGGGCTTATTTTGAAATCAGTAATATATGGCTTTATATGCGTTAACGTTTGTTTCTTTACTTTACAGCAATGTACCCTTCTTAAATCCTATGAAATAATATAATTACGCCTAAATGAGAAAACAAAAAAGCTCCAATAAAGAGAAGATAATTTGATAAAACACTGGAAATTCTAGACACACCTCAAGAAGTTTTCAAGTTCCTGTCAACAGATAATATTATTAGTGCTATGCTTGTGTAGTAGTATGGTGTTTATGGCTGTGCAGCATTCTAACCTGAAACTTGCCCAAGTCAATGAAAACAAGTAACCACAGAGTCGACAGCAGCAGCCAGAGTGGAAAAAGTTTAGTGGAGTGATAGTGAAAGTGTAATGATGCAAAAATGCGTAAATATAATATATAAATAAAAAAAACTTTAAATATATCAAATAAAAGTATTACCTACGAATATTATTTTGAACTAAAATGAGAAAAGAACTACATAATTATATATTTAGGGACAATAAGTGAATAATTTAACACTGTATTATTTTACTTGTGCTACTCTAATTTGATTTTAACTCCATGCAGATTATCATATTATGGTAACTAGGCGAATTCCATGTAACAAACGTGTCCCCTACTAGTGGTAACTCATAAAACGGTAAGTTGAATTTAATTATTTTATGTTTTAGGGTATGGAAAAAGAATTATTAGAATATTTATACGAGCTTACAAAAATTATAAAATACTTAGTAAGAAAGGGAAAAGCTAGATTTTGGGGTAAAATAGCTGAAAATAAATTATCCAGAAGAAAATATTTATAAAAAGAGTGAGATTATTATTAAGTGTTTTATTAATCACAAAAACACGGAGTCAAATTTATTGCAGATAGTTAATTCTAACTGGGATAATATTAAAATTATTGATAGGAATATTATTCAATTATGTACTCGTACTAAAATACATTCTAGTAGTAGTAGTTTAAGTGATTATAGTGAAACTAGTGAATATTTTTCAGTGACAATGGAGTTCGATTTGAAAACTGCTTGTAATTTAGTTCCAGTTATAGACGAACCGTATGAAAAAACAGTTAAAACTATAATTGATGCTATAGAGATGTATTCCGAAATGCTTTCGGAAAGTGGTAATAAATTATTGATTAAGTTCGTACTAAAGAGTAGACTTTCCGAAAATGCAAAATTACGGTTAGGGCCAGAGTATTCGTCAGTAAGCGAGTTGATAAAAGATATAAAAAGAACATTAATTACTAAAAAGTCTTTTACTGCATTATAACAGCGTTTACAAAACGCTACGCAAGGGTATCGTACTATTGATCAGTTCGGAACAGAGATAGAACGACTTTTTTCAGAATTAACCATAGCCCAAGCAGATGACGATAAGGAAAAATATTCTATCTTAAAACCTTTGAATGAAAAAATTGCTGTAAAACGTTTTTCAGACGGTCGTTTCATGGCTGAGCACGATTTTTTCAGTGAGAAATTATGAGCATCTGAATGATGCTATCCAAGCTGCGAAGGACGAGGAGCTTTATGGAGCATCCACGTCCAAAGGTGAAGGTGTCTTACATTTTGCACGTCGGGGTAGAGGTAAGCCTTTTAATTATTCTCGTGGGCATTACGGTGGTCAAGCTCTAAACCGTCAAGTTTATCATCCACGACCCCAGATGTCAAGTGGCTTACAACATGGAACAAAAAATTATACTCGTTTTTCACAAACTCGTAATTACGCAAATCGTAGTACGGGTCGTTCCCGATCGAAAAATTTTTCTCGATCAAATTATCGAAATACAAGTAGTAGAGGTAATTCTCAACGTCGTGTATTTTACTCGGAACAAAATGATAATAATTTAGATAGCGCAGCTACGACTTCAAAATTGGAAGATAATCAGTTTTTTCAACCTTAAGAATAGTATTTTATCTTTAAGTGGTGAAAGTAAGTTTATATCATTTTACGTAGGTAATAAGAGGGGCATCGTTTAGTGTAATTAAACGGGAAGCTTTGCCAAAAACCATTACCATATTTAGAGACGAGACTACAGTCAACGGCATAGGTGGTCCGATACAGTCGTCGGGTTATGTAAACTTAAATTTATCCACAGCACCCGATCTAGAACAGAATTTAGTCATCACTTTTATGTTTTCGATCATGTTCCTATAAAGGCTGATGGAATTTTAGGTTTAGATTTTCTGTGTCAATACGGTTCGAATATCGACTTAAACTTAAATATTATATCATTTTACAAAAATGGAATAGAATATTCAATTCCACTTAGTGATTTTATTGATTATTCAAAGGAAATTTTATATATTTCTGCTCGAAGTGAATCGATTCATTACTTATATATTAATTTAGAATCACATGAAGATAGTTTAATCTTGCCTAAACAATTAAATTAAATGCCTAAACAAAAAAAAAACAATTTCTTGCCGGATCTATAGTAAAAATTTGAAATACCAGTGACCATGACGTCACATTACCTTATTTTCATCCTGAATTACACTCGATTCAGAATTACGATATTTGTAAATTCGAACCATCTACTAAAAATGAACTGAGAGCTAATACGTTGTTAAATATACTGAATTTAAAACATTTGAATTCGGAGGAAGCTAGCCCTATTTAGGAAATATGTTCTAAATATGTCGATGTTTTCTTTTTGCCAGGAGATAAATTAACTACAACAAATATTTACCAACAGTCTATCACATTAAAGCCTAATAATAGTCCTGTTTACGTGAAGCAGTACAGACTGCCACAATTATTAAAGAAGGAAGTAGACAATCAAGTTAAGAAATTAGTTCAAATTGACTTTGTAGAGGAAGCAAAGAGCGAATGGTCAAGTCCTGTTTTATTAGTGCCTAAGAAAATAAATGAAGACTAGTTGTAGATTATAGAAAACTGAATGATTGTATAGTTATGATAAATTTACTCTATATGTGAGTGAGTCTAATATTTCTGAAATATTAGACTCACTCGCTGGTGCTATCTATTTCTCACATTTAGACCTCAATCAAAGCTATTTTCAACTGGATTTAGATGAAAATAGTACGAAATATACAGCTTTCACTACCAATAAAGGTCAATATCAGATGAAACGACGGCCAATGGGACTTAAAACTAGTCGTTGTGCATTTAGTCGTGTTATGTCAGTTGTTATGTCTGGATTGAATTATGAACAGTGTTTTATTTATTTAGATGATCTTCTAGTGTTCGGAAGATCCCTTGAGGTACATAATAAAAACTTAATTAACGTTTTGGAAAGATTGAAAAAGGTGAATTTAAAATTGAATCCTGAAAAATGTAACTTTTTGCAAAAAGAAAATACTCTACTTAGGTCATATTGTTAGTTCAGAAGGTGTATTACCAGATCCTGCAAAAATTGAGGTATTACACAAATATCCACAACCGAAAAACGTAGAAGATGTAAAACTTTTTGTAGCTTTTTGTAATTATTATAGGAAATTTATAAGAAATTTGGCTGAAATCACATAATCCTTACACAAATTAACGAGAAAAATTAATCTTTTGTTTGGACAGAGGAAAGTCAAAAATCTTTCGAATCCTTAAAATCAGATGTTAACTTCTCCACCAATATTAGAATATCCAGATGAATTTGTTATCCAAACAGATGCATCAGGTTTCGCAATCGGTGCCGTATTATGTAAGAAAAATATGGAACCGCAAAAATGGACTAGCTTATGCTAGTCGACCACTTAATAAAGCAGAAAGAAACTATCCTACGATTCAAAAAGAATTAGTAGCGTTAGTATGGGCTATAAAGTACTTTAGGCCGTATGTATATGGAAGAACTTTTTCGACTGACCATAAGCCTTTGGTATATTTATTTTTGATGAAAGATCCCTCAAGTAGATTACTAAAGTTTAGGTTATTGGTAGAAGAGTATAATTTTAAAATTTTGTATGTAAAAGTAAAGATAATAGTGTTGATGATGCTTTATCGCAAATGAGGAAATTATGTGAGTACTGACTAGAGCGCAAAGAAAACAATTAGACAACAAAAATGCAGATGTTTTTAGTAAACCTAACAACGATTGGTCTGATCAGCCAAAATTTGTAGAGTTATTAAAAATGCCTAGCAATTCTGTTGAATTGACTTTTATCGGATATGAAGAAATAACTAGATTTAGACAACAAAATAAGGTATACCTTGAATACGATTGTTTTATTTATGATGAAAATAAAGGTACAATTTACATAAATCTTAGCTTTAAGGCACAATATACGCGAGCAGAATTTGTGATTGAGTTAAGAGAATTATGTAAGAAAATAAATGTAAAAGAACTATGCATAGTTAAGCATGAGAATAATGATATTTTTATAAAAGATTTAACTTAAAATACAAAGTATTAAGGAATGGACCGGTCCACAAATTTGTATAATTAGAGGTATTAAGAGAATTGAAAGTAAAGAAGACAAAGATTTTATTTTACATAACTTTCATTTATTGCCTACCAGTGGTCATGCTGGTGTGCGTAGGATGACTAATAATATAAAAAGAAAGCTTTACTGGCCAGGACTAGACAGAGACGTTAAAGAATTTGTAAGTAAGTGCACAAAATGTCAAAAAATGAAAGAAGTTAGACACGTTAAGGAGCCAATGAAAATAACTACGACTGCAGCTCACGCGTTTGATATTGTGTTTCTTGATATTGTTGGTCCACTGAATAGAGATATAGAAGATAATAGGTATATTTTGACTCTCCAGTGCGAGCTTACTAAGTTTTTAGAGGCTTATCCTCTTAAAAATAAAGAAACAATAAGTATTGCTAAGGAATTAGTTAATAATTTTATTTTAAGGTTTGGGGTACCTAATAATATAACAACGGATCGTGGTAGTGAATTTATGTCATCAGTAATGAAAGAAGTTTGTGAATTGTTAGAAATGAAAAAAAATAATTCAACGGCTTATCATCATGAATCGTTAGAAGAGCGATGGAGCGTTAGAAAATTCTCATAAAAATTTAGGAGCATTTCTGAGAATTCAATGTGATGGAAATTTTTAAATAATATGCCAACAAACTAATGTTTTAAATTTATTTATATAACCTGCAAGAATGCGATATTTGGACGAGGAACTCGGGGCCTGGTTGGTCACGACATGAGAGTGTTGGGTGCAGTTAAATTAAACGGGAGTTCACATTAATATATATACTTTAATCACTTAGTTGGACAGTACAAAATACATCATCCTCGTCACAATTATTAACCTGTCTTATGTATCGATCTAATTGTATCATTCTAATGACTGATAGTTTGACAGTCCTAAGGCTACGTTCGTAACTATTTACAATGTAATGAGTGTATACGCCACACCACACCCCCACGGAGAGAGATAAGTTAGTCTCTAAAAACCTTAAATCTAACCCGTCTGCCAGACCGTATGGTATAAGGCGGGACAATGGAAGTATCCGGAAGAAGAGAAGGAACAGATGGCGTTTGCGCTGGCTTAAGAGCTGACGTTGGCTGAGTGGCAGGTAGCGGCAAATCTGTGGTTTCGGGCCCTTCGATGAACGCAGGCTTTACTCGATCAACACTTATCGCAACTTTCCTGCCTCGAACGTTAAGAGTCAAAGTCTTACCATCAGATGCCCTATCAACAATTTGGTGCGGGCCGGAGTACGGTGGTTGCAGAGGGCGGCGGACAGCATATTCTCGCAGGTAAGCATGAGAACAGGTAGCAAGATCTTTAAAAAGAAAAGTGGTTGGCTCGCTGTGTTGGGAAGCAGGGACAGGTCCTATATTCGACATATGTCGCCTCAGTACTTTTACGCAAATTGTAAACAATTTATTGTAATTAAATAATTGTAAGCAAATTTTTTACTCAAATTGTATTTTTAAAATTAATTATATGCATAAATAAGACCAGAATATCGATATTTTTATGAACCGATTTAAGTTCAGTTAAACATCGACTCATAGAAATAAAAAAAGACTAAACCACCGTAAGTATGCATAAATTCGACAGCGCGCGAGAAGTGAACGCAGTGTAAATCAAAACAATTGAATAAATTGCGTGAATGAAGGTGATATGTTCGTATCACATAACGCCTTCATTCACTGAAAAGTTATATATGCTGCGTTCCGTTTGCCGATTACAGCGCTCACAGCGCTAAAAGTGCTCAAAACCGTTCCGACTCGTTTGAGCGCGCTAAAAGTGTTATTAGTGCTATTGCAATCGGAACGGTAAATATCGCGCTGACATTCTGATTGTTCGTCGCTTAAGTCTAAAGTTACAATTTCATTAAGATCTTTGACCCTGAATGAAGCAGGAGCCATTTTTTCATATTATTACAAAGGAAAATTAATAAGCAAGCTTTTAAAATCTTTAATCGACTAATAAAAACTTCAACAAAGTAACGTCATGTGTCAGTATTGACAGGCCGCTCACAGCGACCATGCTCCATAAATTGGGCACTGTGAGCGGAAAGATGGCGGCGTTTATGACGTCATTGATAACGTATCGATATCGCTGTGAGCGCGCTCACGGGCAATCGGAACGGTTATATGAGCGCTGTGAGCGCTGTTATCGGCAAACGGAACGCAGCATTAGTTTCATTCGAGCGACATTGGTTAGGTGATAGGTACAAACATAAAACCTTCTTCTTCTATAAAAAAGCAAAAGTTTTACTTCATGTTATGTTCGAAAAAGTGTTATGGTTCCATATCACTCTCATCCGCTATTATTTATAAAATTTTGTGTACATAACACCTTTATAAAAAATTCCTAGAATGTACCTTAAAACCATGACTTCTAAGGTTTGTGGTGGTTTATTTCGACATATAACCTTCATCTACGTAAAAATCCCCAAAATCCAAAAATGCGACTTATCACATTCATTCACTCACATCTTCAATTGGAAATTACCATTATTGAATAACATAACCTCTCAATTCCAGGGTTGCCTATTTAGCTCTTTTAGAGCAAATTTAGCTCTATTTTCAATTAATAGGCTCCAATAACACAATTTCAGCACTTTAGCTCTTTAATTTTAAATTTTAGCTCCATTCCGCCAATGTGATTTTAACTGTCAGATCTGGATTACGACGGACAAAAAAATGCAGCCACAATTATGAAGTGCCAAAAGATGACTTTTTCTTTTCAAAAATTGGCACCATGGCAACTTATGATGAGGAAAACTCAAGACCAAGCACAAGTGGATTAGAATTAGTGAATTCGACACACAATTTTATTAATCTAACAAGATATAAAATCATGTTACGTTTTTCTTTATCAATAATTAAAATTTTGATTTTAGCTAACATTTTGAGCTTCCTTTTATTTTAGCTATTTTTTCAAAAAATTTGCTCTATTTCTAAAATTAGCTCATTTTCAAAGGTAATCTAGCTCTCTTTAAAAAATTGAGTTGGCAAAGCTGCTCCATTCCTAAATACAGTAATTAATTTGCGTTCATGGTGCTTCACAATGTACAACAAGTGCTGGTAGTGAATGAGAACGTAGGCGAAAGGACGTAATTTTCCATCATTTTCCAAGAACTGAGATCGGACATAACATTGGTTACCGTGTCTTTGTGCTTATAGTGTTAACGTACAAGGTTTAAGTGTGGTAAAACTTCATAAATTGTTTGTAAGCCAAAAAAATTTTTGAGAAAAAATGTTTTCTGGGTTACTCAATAAGAAAAACGGTGTTTGATTGGTGTAACATAATTAACAGAATATTAAAAGGTACTAATGTCTCGCGCCTAGAAAATAAAAATTTGCCTCCCATGCAATACAAACAAAGCATATAAAAATATAACATTTTATAAGAATTCATAAATATACAAGTCTTTTATTTATTTTACCTTCTTTATCTTTTAGATTGTTGAAATATCTTGTACAATAGAAGAGGGGCGTTCGCGCTGCCACAATGGCATTGCGCCAAAGTCCATGCAGTCATCTAAAATTAAGAAACGAAGGGCAATCTAATTTTAAGAAAAAATTGGAAAATTGAAAAAGTGGGTGGTGTTGTAGTTAGGAAGTCGTTCGTCTGATGCGTAGCATTATTGTGGCTCCAACTAGCGCTTGAAACTGATATGTCAATGTTATTAAATGGCATGTCTCATTTGTGGTATGTTATTAGATGTTATTTAGACCCGTAAAATGGTGTGAATCCAGCAACGTCAAAAAACTTGAGCTCGCTGCGCACCACGCGATATATTGCGAAAATTTTTATTTTTTTCTCTAAAATTCATTACGATATCAAAAGGTAACGAAAAGAAGATAAAAATGGAGGAATAAAATCATGTAAAAAGGGTAAATACTTTTAAATTTGCAGGCTAAGTTAATTACAAGAGTATAGAATTTGGAAATGTACCTTCATAAATTGAGGAGTTCATTTAAAATGGTGGTCGCAGGACATTTAATGACTCTGAACACTGGTTCACGATGTTTGCAGAAAGAGATAGACCTTATAACTTAATGTTGACGCATATGATCATCCTGGAGGCGATCAAATTCTACAATGTGAATCTCGGGAGCATTTGTTTGGTTTGAGAAAGGAAATCACCTCGTTTCATATGATTAAGTTTATGTTTCAATGAAAGCAAATTAATCTTTATTTTAGACGACTTTTCTCATAGGACGCGCTATTTGGCCAATATTTTACCACGGGCGTGAGAAAATCTTTAAGAAAGATAGAATATCTTTGGAGATCCATACCTTGGCCCGTATATGGGTGTTACCACAACAATCAATCGACGTTTCCAGTTCCTTGCTACCATCTATCAATTGGTGTGGTAACACCCTAAGGTTTATATAACCCCAATAATAATAGTACATAATTTCAGCCTCTTTTAGTGTCGACTTCTACTGGCCTATTACATTATATAGAGTTTCAAAAATACCTCCATAAGTTTTCAAGATTCATTTTATTTTAAAAAGAAAACTTTTTAACCGGATTATATTTCACTGGTGATCACGATGTCTGTAAAAATACTCCAACGTCGAGTTAAAATATAAATATATAATTTAGGAGGTTATTACTCAGGCAGCACTGTTTTGACACAAATAATTATCACTTCTATGAGAGTCCAAAATCTATCCACGTGCCTAAATATGAATTCATCCTGTTATGTAGCTTTATGTACTGAAATCTTGTTAAATAATCTGACAACAAAATCGATATTATCCTTGTGAACCTTTTTGGCAGTAACTGGACGAAGCAAATCGTGCTCTTTATTGTCTGCATAGAAGATAGGAGTTTAGTGTAAAATGAAGATATTGTATTGTGCAGTGAATACTAATAGACATAATATGCATGAAATAGAAAAACAGTGTGGAGTGTAGACATTATTTTTTAATTAATTTCAAGAAGTCCACTTGTTGCTTGTAAAGTCACGCTATCTCTTTACTGACTGGACGCGCTATGACTTTCACCTTCATTATCATTCATAATAAAATTATAATGAATCTTTATAAGCCGGACCGCTATACAACATATTTTCTCTTCGTAAAACGAACGTATTTTGGAAAAACGATAATGGTTCACGATGCTGTCATCTATCACTGTCAATCAGTCAAGAGTTGTCGGCAAGCGGCAAGCGTTGGTAAATGGTGGTAAAGCAAAGAAATGCAGAATTTTGGATAAAGGCTAAAATCCTCTAATATAGCAATTTAAACAATAAATTAATATTATTCAAATGAAGTAAAATGGAAGGTAGCGATGTATCTCTAAATGAAATTTTTCATAGCAATGGGGATGTAGAGTGGCAACCACTTGCACTCACTTTAGTTGAATATCCAAAAGGTAACTTGTGTTTTTGGTATTCTCATACGTATGATTTGGTCACGCTCCATCAATGATAATTCACTTTTTATTTCCAGGTGATTTAGTGGGCAAATTCTTTGCTTTCATTAGCCTGTCACCTTTTGGAATTGGTGCAGGCTTTTTAGCCCTTATTTTGTTTCGGAGAGATTTACACACAGTAAGTAACAGTTTTTTTGTTTCCGATCGTTTTAGTCATCACTGCACTTTTGATCTTTATGTTGCCTTCATTCCCACTTTTGAAAAAATAGTAAGACATACAGATAGGATCTAAGAATGTTTCTTTGTGTGTATTGCAAATACCACCTTGACATAAAGTATTATGGTAAACACAAATCTAAGTTAAATTTTCTTATTTTTGGTGTAGTCCTGATTGTCTGTAAAATGTATTATTTTATTTATAATAATTATAACAACAACAATAATAATAATAGTCCATTAAATATTCATATATAAATATCAACAAGAATGACCCAAGAACAAAAATTTGCCCTAAATGCCATAACCAGGAGTCAAACTCATAGTCCTCCTATATGACTCCCAAATGATGGGTATGACTGATGCCATTTTCTTTATCTTATGTTTATAATGTTGCTTTAATATATTGTTATTTTCAGATATGCTTTTTCTTGGGAACTTTGGTAAATGAAGTTTTGAATATAATTCTTAAGCATACACTCTGTGAAGCAAGACCCATGGCAAGGGGAAACTTGTATAATGAATATGGAATGCCATCATCTCATGCTCAGTTTTCATGGTTCTTTAGTATTTATGTTCTCCTGTTTGTTTTAATCAGGTAAGATGGTTTAATATATTGAATTGTGTAATGTAAGTCAATAACTGTAAATGCCAATACTGGTATTAATTTTCATTTATTTTTTTATATAATAATTATAAAATTATTTGAAGAACATGAGCGATTTTAGTTTTTTTAATAAACATTCTAAATTAAACTTACATTTTTTTTTTCATTTTCTGAAAAGTAATAAAAAAAATGTGAGTGAATAAAAAAAAACTACATGTTGCTGGTATTAATTTTAATTTTTTTGGTTTGGTACACTATTGCAAATTAAGAAAAGATCAACATTACTTGTACATACTGTTTAATTATTTTTTTATTAAGCTTTGAATGTCTAATTTCCGATTTTTTCGAGAAAAGCTAAAAAAATCGACATGATTAATTCTGCTGGCCCAAGAACTCTTTGTGGGGCCTGGGATGATAGATAAAGACCTTGCCAATCCTCCATTTCAATTTGGCTAATGATGCACCAAACATCCTGTATAATATACATACATACATACATATATATATATAAGTATGTTAATTGACTAAACATAGAGAAACACATATCATATCAGAAAATAAAGAATTTTATTTTAGTAAAGCTAAATAATATGTTTATTTCTTCAAAATCAGTATTAAACTATAAACAAATCACTTATTTATCAAAACATTTTGTATTTAGTTCAGTTTTAATATAATATAACTTATTATCATATAACTGTGATCATGAAAATCCTTTGTTTCCAGGTTGCACCATATAAATAATAATAGTATAATATCAGCTCTGTGGAGAGTGATCATTGTTAGTTCATGTTTACTGTTGGCCCTCCTTGTGAGCATTGCGAGGGTGTACCTCCACTACCACACCACATTACAAGTGGTTGTTGGAGCCGTGGTTGGAGCAGTATTTGCAGGAACATGGTTTATTATAGTTCATAGGATTTTGACACCAGTTTTCCCTCAGCTAGTTTCTTTGTAAGTATTTGTTTATTTACTAAGTAAAAATAAAGGTAGTAATTAAGATCTCTTGAGAATAACATTTGTGGTGAATTTTTGATTTTGTTTTAAACTACAGTAAATGTCTTTCTATTTATTTAGTGAATACAGAAGCAATTATCACTTTGGTTGCTATAAGCATATTCTTATGTATGACATTTAGCAGCACTTATGACAACTAAACTTATTTATAGTTGACTCCAAATTGGTAATGCAATGCCAAAAGACTCTAAATAAGCTTAGAGAACAAAACACGGTACGCCTAAAAATGGGTCCCAGGACACTCAAACATCACAGGAAATGACAAGGCTGATGAATTGGCGAGAGAAGGTGCAATGCAGAAACAGACAGGTCGAGAACCTTTCTGCTGAATCCCTAGAAACACGACAAATACTAACAAGCCTGTGTTAACAGAAAGCAAGCACCTCTGGACCGAAGCAGAGGGCATGAAACACTCCAGGGCGCTAATAGAGGGTTACTCAAAACCCTACACGAGGGAACTACTATCTCTCAACAGGACCCAGCATAGAACATTAGTGCGCGCACTGACAGGTCGACCCTCCGATTTGTATAATTTGCAGGTAGTCCAGAATCTCTTCTGCCGCCGGGCCACGGATGCTCCGTGGTACGTGCGAAATGCAGACCTGCACAGGGATCTCGACTTACCTACAATACAACAACACCTCCACCGCTTATTTCAAGCGATCCGAAGAGCATCCTAAACCCCTCATACGCGAGTCAGTAGCTTATACTGCTCCGTCCATGCCGTCGAGGTACAAAGTCCGTAGACCGAGAAATGCACTCTCGGATCCCCCCGATCAACTTTCGGCTAATC
Organism: Marasmarcha lunaedactyla; assembly: GCA_923062675.1. Lineage (NCBI taxonomy): Eukaryota > Metazoa > Arthropoda > Insecta > Lepidoptera > Pterophoridae > Marasmarcha > Marasmarcha lunaedactyla. The sequence continues at coordinate 24,446,522 of OV281346.1, forward strand.
TGGACCAGCTTAACGCTGCCCAGGCTGACTAATCATCATCCAAACTGTCACTTGCACCTTATGTGATTATTGTTCTCAGCGGGTGACCCTCTAGCAGGTCCCCGCTTGCGCACCCACCTCCCTACCGGGTGTCGCTCCGATGAAGGCTGACAGCATTCCCATGCTACAGCCGGCAAGGTGGTTTTTAGTGGGTAGGTGCCACTTTGGTGAGTCCCACATCACCATCGCGGAAGTCGGTTGCCTGAGGCGGTATGCATGACGCATCTTCCATCTCCCTCCCGAGAGGGTGTGCTTAGGCGGCATAAAAAAAAAACTGACATCTCACTGCAAGCTGAATAAACACATGTACAATCTAGGCGCAGTGGACTCTACGTGCTGCAGATTCTGTAACACGGAAGAAGAAACGCCCCTTCATATACTATGTCATTGTGTCTCACTGGTACAGAAACGATCAATACACTTGGACAAACATTAACTGGACACAAGGGAGATCGGATACATTGCCGTAAGGAAGGTAATTCGCTTCCTGGACTCGATCGGAGTAAGCTGCGAGCTATAAACAGGTGGACTCACACAATAGATCTACTGGGCTGCGGTGTAACAGGGCAGTTCAAGTGTCTCTCTCGTAAAACAAATAATAATTATTATATTTCGACGCTTCATTCTTCAGATAGTATATAATTAAACAGGTAGTCCTTTTAAGGTACTTCGCACAGTTTTAGAGTATGTCATTTGACTTATTCAAAAAACTTCCGTCTGACGACATGAAAATTTATCGAAAAATAAGATCAGTGGAAGATTGCATGCGCCTTCAAGAAGATTTAACAAGATTTCAGAAATACTGTTTCCAGAATAATTTGGATTTAAATGTTTCGAAATGTCACTTAATAACTTTTTCTCGCAAATTACAGTCTATTTTATTTTGCTACAATATCAAAGAACAGAATCTTCAATGAGTTAATGATATAATGGATCTCGGCGTAATTCTTGACTCTAAATTAACATTTGAAAAACATATAGACCATGTTGCCAGGAAAGCCAATAAATCTATGGGATTCGTAATAAGAACGTGTTCACAGTTCAAAAGTGTCAAAATTGTTAAAATACTATTTTGTAGTTTAGTGCGTAGCACTCTCGAGTATTGTTCTCAGATCTGGAATCCACAATATGACGTATACGTCAGCAGACTCGAAACAATCCAGCGAAAGTTCTTAAGGTACTTACAGTTTAAGAGCAAAACCTATGATAAACTGTATGAGTCGAGATGTAAGAGACATCATATTTTGCCTCTTGCAGAAAGACGTAAGATAGCAGATGTTTCGCTCTTAGTTAAACTAGCGCAGTCAAAAGTAGATTCGCCATATCTTCTTTCTAACATCAATCTTCGTGTACCCGCAAAATCCGTTAGACTTCCAGTATTTTTGCACGTACAGTACAGTAATAACAATTATAGGAAATTTTCTTTTTTTGTCAGAGCGAGTAATTGCCTAAATGCACTCGCGGATTCTGTGGATTTGGATTTATTCAATTTCAGTCCATTAACATTTTAACGGGTAATATCCTCCAAATGGTTTGACTCCAAATAATATACATTGTTTTCTGTTTTATCGACGCGTTTTTGGGCGATTCCTGAAATAACATTTACTGTGTTTGTATTCTACTGGCTTAATTAATATTGTGAGCTTCTTTATCGTTCTGTTTTCGATATTGAGCTCTCGTTTGAAGAACTGACCACGAAAGTGATGCATACACCCGGCTAGTTATAATGTGGATTTGTGCATTGTCATATTCAATGTGCTTGCTTTTTTCTTGTATATTTATAAATGTATGTGTTTTTTTTTTTTTTTTTGTGATTTTGGATTCTCCTCTATTATTTGTGACATAAAACAAGTGCTTTATTACTTATATGTGATAGCATGTAAATGGTGTTGAGTTAACTATGTCTTCTGTAGTAAAACTGTATAATTATGTACACTGTTTGTTATCCAATGAAAATAAAATAAAATAAAATAGATATATCACGTTGTCCGCATGCATTTCTGGTAGTCTTCTACCTGATGTTTTTTATTTTAAACTAAAATTTCGTTTTATCGAAAAGATGCAGAAAATCGTGTTATCTATAATAGATATATCACGTTGTCCGCATGCATTCCTGGTAGTCTTCTACCTGATGTTTTTAACTATAAACTAAAATTATGTATCACGTTGTCCGCATGCATTCCTGGGCGTCTTTTACCTGATGTTTATTATTATATACTATAATTTCGCTTTGTCGAAAAGATGCAGAAAAGAAGTGTAATTAATAATAAAAATAATTATAATAAAAATAAGTATATATATATATACAGTATGGATACCACTTATGGGCAATAAATGAAACCTCATTGATAGATCAAATTAGCATCACGCAGGGTAGGTTAGATATGCATATTAAATTTATAAATCCCTTCCTGTTCCCAACTCAAATCTACCCTCAACCTTCTTCACATCATATGTCAAAGAGTGACGTTGACTCCCCCACCTCGTCGTCAACGGCTCAACGGTTGACACTAGCCGCGCGCTGTCCCGTTACCGAAACGAACCCTAGTGCATTTACAATCAGCGGAATCGATTGAGTGATCTTCCCATAAAACTATTAACGCGCGTTCGCGCCCAAAACTAAAAGTGAACGTGCGAATCAACCCCTGTTGGGCTTAACAAAAGAAAAGGTGGATACGAGCGAACCAGCACAAGTGAAGAAGGTAATCCCATTTCACCCCCTTTGTCTTTTTTCCCCAACATTTCCTGGTCCTTCAATCCCGGATCCTTAGCATCCCGTATTTTCGTACGTATTTTTATCTATTTTACATCCAACATATTTATTTTATTTCTACCTACATATTTCGTACTATTCCGCCATATCTATCATACGGTGAATTTCTTTATGTTGGCAGTTTTAGTAAACGAAACTATCATTCACAATTCATTCAGTCATTCATTCACTCTGTGGTTCTATCAGTGGATCTATGTCATTTTGATCAATCATTTGACTGTATGTTTACAATAATTTATTAATTGTATTATTATTGCTAAAGCCTTTTTGATTTTACAAATCATGAGTAAAATGAACCAATTTATAGTAAAATTCAACAATATCCAAAAGCAACTCCGAAAACTGTATGAATTGGGCACAAGTTTACGTTTGCAAAAGGATGATGTTGAAAATTTATTACAGCAGTTTTTAGTTCGTCTTAAGGACATCGAACGGTATCGCGAGCAGATGGACGATATATATTCAATTCTAATGTCTGATTCCAATAACTTGGATGATAAAAAACGTCAAGAACTTGATCGTGCCTTTGACGAGTTCCAGGAATTGTTTTACTCTGTACAAGTGATTCATTCATCTTTGGATTTGAAACATAAACAGTTAGGCTCATCAATTTGTGCTAATCCCAACTCTGCAGTAAGGTCAAACAATGAATTTCATTTGCCTAAAATTTCACTCACTAGGTTCAATGGCATTCACATTGAATGGCCAAATTTCATACCATTGTTTAATAGTATGATTCATAACAACATCCAACTAAGTGAAGTTGAAAAGATGCATTATTTACTAAGTGTGCTTGACAAGGAACCTCTAGCATTAGTGAAACATCTAACCATTGCTCCAGAGAACTACTCCATTGCTTATCAGTTACTTACTGACAGATATGAAAACAAAAGAATTATAGCAGATAAGCACATAGAATCAATTTTAAGTTTGCCAAACATTACACAAATCAACATTAAAACATTAAGCCGCTTTGTCTGTACCATTAAAGAAAACACTCAAGCTCTTAAAGCCTTGAAATTTGATGTGGATTCATGGTGTTTTTTACTTCTGCACATTATCCTGAAGAAATTGTCAACTGAATTGCGCTCCAAATTTGAGTCGACTGTTGATACATTAAAAATTCCAACATTTTGTCAATTACTTGGTTTCTTAGAAAATCAGTTCAGAATTTTAGAAAATATTTCTAGTTCCACAACTTATAAATCAACACCCAGTAATTCTTTCAATGTTGTCGAAACTAACAATAAAACTTATAATCATTGTTTTAGTTGCCCATGCTCCAATCAAAATCATTCTTTGCATAAATGTCACAAATTTGAGTCCATGGTTCCTTCTGAAAGGAAGTCCATTATTATACAAAATAAATTATGTTTTAATTGCCTCCGAAATCATCACATTTCTAAGTGTTCCTCTCGCAGTGTTTGCCAAATATGCCGTGGTCGTCACCACACCAAACTACACCTAGGTGACTCATCGCACAACCCAAGCTCTGTCCCCTCAGGTTCTGCACAAGGTGACAACAACAGTCTTGCTCACATTACCCAATCTTTGGCTTTGCATGCAACAAAACATGTTTCAACAATGGTTCTTGGGACTGCAATTATTGGGGTGCAGGATGTCAATGGACATTACCATTCAGCCCGAGCCCTCATAGATTGTGGATCTCAAGTATCCATAATAAGTGAGGCCCTAGTACAACAACTTGGATTGCCTAGGACTCGGTCCAATCCCATTTTTGGCTTAGGTGGCTTGCCTAGTCAGCCCACCAGGGGACAAGTATCGTGCAATATTAAACCCGTCCACCAATCAAGCACCTTATCAGAAAATTTTATAATTTTGAAAAGTATTACTGGAAACCTGCCATCAACCACACTTGATAACTCAGTTCTTCATAAGTGTAGACATTTGCTTCTGGCTGATAAACATTTCCATACGCCGGGTAAAATTGATTTGCTTTTAGGTATCAGTTTATTTGAGAAAATTTTTGATGGCCCACGTGTGAGTTTAGGTGATAAGATGCCCACAGCCTATTCTTCTATCTTTGGATGGATAATCATGGGCAAGGCTCCAACAGAATCGAGTCACATTGCCTGTCCTGTCTCGATGGCCTGCACCGAAGACCTCAATCTGTCCATGAGTCGGTTCTGGGAGACTGAGCAAATCCCCCAGCAGCTCATGGAGGATCCTGAGGATATTAAATGTGAACAACATTTTATAGAAACATATACTAGAAACGAAACCGGTCGCTTTGTGCTTCGTCTACCCTTCAAGGTCAATCCAAAGGCTTTAGGTGACACATATATATCAGCATTAAAGCGGTTCCATGGCCTTGAGCGTCGGCTCCTTAGGGACGATGAGATGCGGGAATTGTATGTTGCCTTTATGAGGGACTACCAGGAGGCTGGGCACATGCGTGAAGTCACTGACCCTAGACCTAGTGAGCGCTACTATATTCCTCACCATGGAGTTTTTAAGGAACACAGCACCACCACTAAGAGCTACGCGTTGTATTTGATGCCTCTTCAGCTAGCTCTTCTAGCGTGTCTCTAAACCAGATACTCATGTCTGGTTCTAAGCTGCAAAAGAACGTCGAAGATATTATTCTCCGTTTTAGGTTTCATAGGGTAGTGTTTACGGGGGACATCCGCCAAATGTATAGGCAAATCAAAGTAGCCGATGAGGATTGCAAGCACCAAACAATTTTTTGGCGTGAATCTCCTGATCATCAACTGAAACAGTACGAATTAACCACCGTCACTTACGGTGTTTCTAGTTCTGCTTATCAGGCTATTCGCGTTATTCATGAAATTGCTCATCTCAATTTACAAACTTATCCTGAGGCTTCTCGAGTACTCCTAGAAAGCGCCTTCGTAGATGATGTCGTCACAGGATCCTCTTCCCTTGATTCTGCTCAAATTCAAATTCAAATTCAAATATTTATTTCTCAACATTGACAATTACTTGTTCTTATTGACGTCAAATAAAACATGATTCTACCACCAGTTCGAAAAAAAACCTTCGTGAAGAAGAACTGGCAAGAAACTTCACGGGTATATTTTTTTTTTTTTTCAAAATAAATTTACAGTCTCTTTATGTCTATACAAAATTATTCTTTTCTGCATCTGTTAGCTCGGCAAGTCTCCCTCCCCCCAAGTATCCAAACGACGAACACCCTCAAACGGCACCCGTTCACGAGTTAACGCGGGATCCAGCCATCGCCCTCCTCAACCATATTAGAGGGAAGTGAACGACCCGTCACCCGACGCTACCATAAGAAGACGTACTTTAGTGACAATGACGCTTTAGATATTCATCGGGACGAAGAACTCATCGCACAAACAGACACATTACACATGCTTTGTTACAAATACTAGTACAATCCTGTTAATGAGAGGATTATACCCAAGGGCTTTTATCATCCAAATAATCGGATAGTTTATAATATGCTCTAGCACACAACTTCTCCTTTATAGTTTCTTTGAATTTGTCAGTAGGAAGACCTTGGATATCCTCAGGAACCTTATTATAAAAGCGTATACATTGACCCATGAATGAGTTAGTGACTTTATGAAGCCTGCTATTATGAGCTGCCAGCATATTTCTTCCTCTTGTGTTAACATTGTGCAGATCTTTTTTTCTTTTGAACAAGGTTATGTTCTTTTTAACATACATTAAATTTTCTAAAATATATTGTGAATGGAAGGTAAGAATATTTATTTCCTTAAATTTACTTCTAAGTGACACCCTTGGACCGAGCTGATAGATTGCGCGAACAGCCCTTTTCTGCAGAATAAATATAGCATCGATGTCGGCAGCACTCCCCCACAGCAGAATACCATATGTCATGAGGCTGTGGAAGTAACCAAAATAGACTAATCGAGCAGTTGTTTCATTTGAAATTTGTCTAATTTTTTTAACAGCATATGCGGCAGAGCCAAGCCTTTTCGCTAAACCATCAACATGCGGTCCCCACTGCAGTTTGGCGTCTAAGGTTATGCCCAGAAATACAGTTGAGTTTACAGGAGTCAGTTCCTGGCTCTTAACTACAATGTTTGTGTTTACCTGTTTGACATTTGGCAATGTAAATTTAACACATTTCGTTTTTTTTTCATTGAGGAGCAAATTATTAGCTGAGAACCACTGCTCTGTGTTAGAGATGCATTTGTTCACCGCTCGATAGTCAATTTCCTGTCTTTTGATTTTAAACAAGAAGGAAGTATCGTCAGCAAACAATATGACCTCGCATTGATTCTTAACGACCGATGGCAGATCATTAATATAAACTAAAAATAGGAAAGGACCAAGAACTGAGCCCTGGGGCACACCCATTGTCACTGCCGATCCTGATGATTTTTCTCCATTTATTGCAACTTTCTGTTTTCTATTAGAAATATATGATTTAATCAAGGCAAGCGCTCGGTTTTTAATGCCGTAATGGTGCAGTTTCATGAGTAGAGTAGTATGATCCACACAGTCGAACGCCTTGGACAAGTCACAAAAGACACCAATAGCATCACACGACTCCTCCCAGGCGCTGAATACGTGTTTTATGAGCTCAACACCGGCATCGGTTGTTGAGCGACCCCGCGTGAAACCAAACTGCTTAAAATTCATTAGACTATTACCGTAAAAATGAGAAAGTAATTGATTTAAAATTAATTTTTCAAAAATCTTACTGAGCGTTGGTAGTATAGATATAGGTCTAAAATTATTAGGGTCAGACATACTACCTGCTTTGAATATTGGAATGACCTTACTCAATTTCATTAAATCAGGAAAAGCACCATTATCAACACAGTCATTAAATATACTGGCTAAGTACGGGGCTATACCATCAATGACAGATTCAATAATTTTAACAGAAATCCCATCTAAATCGGCAGTATTTTTTACTTTAATGCTTTTAAATGCATTTAAAACTTGTGGAACAGTAACATGTTTAAAAATAAAATCAATATTGCATGAATTTACATTTTCCGTTAGCAGTGACTGTGCAAGAGTGGAACATGAATTAATACTCGAAGTAGTTGACACAGGGATGGCAGTAAAAAAATTTTCAAATGCTTCAGCAACTTCTTTGTCAGTTGACAACACTTTATCATTAATTTTTAAATTATATTTGGTGTGTGGTTCTTTTGCTTTCCCAGTTTCCTGATTAATTATATTCCATGCAGTTTTTGAAATGTTAGTACTATATTTAATTTTATTATTAATGTAATTAGATTTAGCTACACTGCAAACTCGTTTAAATAATTTTGAATACTTTTTAACATATTCATAAAATGTCTTACTATGATTATAAGTTCTTTCACTGTACAATTCATATAATCTATTTCTACTTCTGCATATTCCCACTGTTGCCCAGTCACTAAACCTAAATAAATTATTATTTATACATATTTTCTTTTTTTTAAAAACAGAGTCATATTCATTTCTAATTATATTATGAATAGAGTTATATTGAGTAATAGGATCTGCACAGTAATCTAATTTAAATGTTTTTTCAAATACATTTTTCCTAAATGTTTCAAGCCGTCTCTCATTCATGGGTATAAAGGTAATTTCTCTTTTTAAAGTCTTTTTTAGCCCAATATCAAAAGTGGCCAACTGCCCACTATGATCTGATTGTAGTTTATTAATTACTGACTTTGTACATGGCATTAAATTTGTAAAAATGTTATCAAGACATGTGGCTGAGGTCGCTGTGATTCGCGTAGGCTCTAAGAAGAGATTTTTTAGGTTGTAACAATTAAAAAGATTCAAGAATCGTTTACTTAGTGATGTCTCTACTAATAAATCAATATTAAAATCGCCACAAATAATTATTTCTTTGTTTTTGTTATTTACTCTATGTAATACCTCATCCATAGTGCTCTCAAATACTTCAAATGGTGAGGATGGGGGTCTGTATACACTTATTATAACAATATTCCCTATCTCAATACAGGCTATTTCAACTGATCGCTCAACAGACAGACTTACAATATCAGTGCGTTCTTTAAATGTTAGGCTCTTATGAGTGATGATCATTGAGCCGCCGCAAGTTGTTTGTTCTCTGTTGAATGAACTAGCAATTACATGATTCTTATAAGAAGACATAATTTGACACTGTGTGAGCCAGTGCTCTGTGATACATAGTATATGAATATTTTCACAGTTTATGAATAGTTCGATCTGTAATTCCTTACCATCAATGCCCTGCATATTTTGATGGACTATGTTCAGAAAATTATTTTTTACATTTTTATTGCTTAAATTACTACTTAGAATACTGGTGCTAGATGTATTATCTATTGTCACTAACTTATGTTTAAATTATTTCTAATACTATGTTTTGGAATATTACATTCCAACGGGTCAAAAGTATAAAGTGACTGCTCAATAGAAGCAGCGGTTGTAGTCAACGAATTGACTGTTATGAATAAAATATATGATAGCGAGTATGCTATATGTCGTAGGTCCTTACTGTACAAATTGTACCTATCATTTATCATATATGGCTTGTTAATAAATGTATTTAAATCAATAAACTGAAATTTTTCACTATGACGACATGTCATATTTTGTACATCTATATTTAGTCGATGCTTCATATTATTTTCTGAGGGGCTCTGGGTAAAGTAGAGCTCGACAGCTCCAACAGGACATAGTCAAAATTCTCGCCCAAGGAATTTTCACTCTCAGCAAATGGTCCAGCAATTCTCAGGATCTATTATCACAACTTCATCCTGACCACTGCGAATCTCCCTACAGGTTTGAGGATGGAGACAACATCTTTAAAATTCTAGGCATAGAGTGGAATTCCAAGACCGACAGCTTCATTTACCATGTTTCTGAGATGAGCAAAGTTTTGACCAAGCGTGGCGTGCTTTCCAATATTGCTAGATTGTATGATCCTTGTGGTTTCTTAGCGCCAGTATTATTTATGGCCAAATTCTTTATGCAAACTCTTTGGTCTCTCGATTCCGAGTGGGACGAACCGCTTCGCCCAGATTTTCTCGAATCGTAGAAAACGTTTTTGGCCGATTTCCATAATTTAGACAAAATTTCGATTCAGCGATGCATCTTGTCTGATCAACCGGTAGCGACTCAGATCCACGGTTTCAGCGATGCATCCGAGAAGGGGTATGCTACTTGCATCTACCTTCGTTGCGAGAACTCTGATGGCAACGTCACGGTCCGTCTCCTCGGTGCCAAGTCCAGAGTTGCTCCTTTAAAACAAAAGCTTACGATTCCTAAATTAGAACTCAGTGGCGCTTTGTTACTCGCTCAGCTGTTAGAGCATGTTCTCAAAAACGTTCACGGTCATTTTCCGGTTCAAGGAATTTACGCGTGGACTGATTCAACAATTGTTTTGGCGTGGCTGCGAATTCCGCCACATAAGTTGCGAACTTTTGAAGGGAACCGCGTCTCGCAAATACAAGCCTTGTGTCCAACTGCCGTCTGGAACCATGTTCCATCGACTATGAATCCTGCTGACGCCGCGAGTCGGGGTCTTACTCCCTCAGAATTAGTGGAACATCCTTTATGGTGGGGCCCACCATGGCTTGCTGATCATCCTGCAACGTGGCCTGGGAACGTACCACCAAGTAACGAAATTGACTTACCCGTCATAAAGGTATCTTCACCAATCGCCGCCGTCGCTCAGGTCACGACATCTCCATTGCCGTTGGACAAATTCAGTTCGCTTACCAAGTTACAATCTGTTGTAGGTTGGTGCAAGCGATTCTTGTTCAACTCGCGCAACGTTGCTCAGCGCCGCACTGGACCTCTATCTGTTTCAGAGTTGAACGATAGCTTGCTAACTTTTGTCAAGCTAGTTCAGTTCGCCTCGCTGTCTGAGGAGATGGAGATGCTACGTGCTGGCAAACAACTTAAAGGCACTATAATGCGACTTAATCCTTTCATTGACGATCAAGGACTTTTACGAGTGGGTGGCAGAATCCGCAGATCTGACTTATGCCACGGAGCTAAACATCCCTTAATATTGCCCAAGGATAATTTCGTTACGAGCCTTATAATTGATCATTATCACAAACTCTATCTCCACCCCGGTCTAGGTACCTTGCAAACACTTCTTATCCGCAAATTTTGGATTCTATCAGCTCGACGATTGATAAAGCAGGTGATATTTCGCTGCCACCGCTGCTATCGACTGCGGCCAAGTTCCCACATCCTTTCATGGGTGATCTTCCATCCAGTCGAATCACTTCTGCTCGTCCCTTTCAGCGAGTTGGTTTAGATTTCGCCGGGCCGTTCTGGTTAAAACCGTCCAAGATTCGAAACTCGAAAGCAGTGCGCTCTTATCTCTGTATTTATGTCTGCTTCACAACGAAATGTGTTCATCTAGAGATTGTTTCTGAGCTCTCAACCGAAGCATTCATCGCTTGCTTGGATCGTTTCGTTTCACGTAGAGGCCTTCCCTCTGATATATACAGTGATTGCGGCACAAACTTTGTAGGTGCTCGAAATTATTTAGAGGAAGTTCAACAATTTCTTTTAAACAAATCTATTAATATTCATAAATTTATGACTGCTAAAAATATAGTTTGGCACCTAAATCCGCCTGCAAGTCCACACATGGGTGGCCTTTGGGAAAGCGCTGTTAGGTCCGCTAAACTTATTTTGCAAAAGTAGAGGCTGCAATGAATTCTCGACCACTTTGCCCTCTCAACAGTGACCCAAACGACTTGGAGGTTCTAACGCCCGGTCACTTTATAATCGGTCAGCCTTTGTTGTCATTGCCGGAACGCAACATAGAAGATGATTCTATTAGCCCACTGAAGCGCTGGCAGTTGCTACGTCAAATCACACAACATTTCTGGAAACGCTGGCATAATGAATATTTGCATACTTTATCTCAACGCCCCAAGTGGCTCACGAAAAAATCAAACATTCAGGTTGGTGATTTAGTACTCATTAAGGACAATTCTCCGCCGCTTCAATGGCGCAGGGGTCTTGTTGTTTAGGTGCTCTAAACCAATATTTTTTTGAACCTCCTGTCACTTTAAACCCTAACATCAAAGTTGATACCTTGAATTACCTAACAAACCTTCCTGTCATTCCCCTTTCGACTTCTCTGATACTTCAGAAGATGAAGTCAAAAAGCCAATCCTATCAATCTCCTCAATGGCCGTAGGCAATGACAAACTGTCCTCACGAATGATTACTCCAATCCTCCCACAATTGCTATCCGTCCTTACCCACATTTTCAACCACTCTTTATCCACTTCTACCTTCCCGTCATCCTGGAAACTCGCACAAATTATTGCCTTACCTAAAGTTTAAAATCCCTGTTCTTTATCCCACTTCCGTCCTATTTCCATATTACCTTTCCTTTCGAAAGTTCTGGAACACATCTTTCACAGGCAACTCTCTTTTTTCCTTCACATCAACAACCTTCTTAGCGACTATCAGTCTGGTTTCCGCTCAGGTCTCTGCGCTAATTAATGTAACTGACGTCATCCGATGGGCTTTTGAAAACAAGTCTATAACGATCCTTATACTCTTCGACTTCACTAATCCCTTCAATTCCATAGACTTTGACATCCTCCTTGGTATCCTTAAATCCCTTAACATTTCCTCTTCTGCAATGACTTGGTTTAATTCTTATCTTCGAGGACGTTCGCAGCGGGTTCGCCTTAATGAGGCTTACTCTGATTGGCGTGACCTTGTTGCGGGCGTCCCTCAGGGTGGCGTTCTATCTCCATTGCTTTTCTCCGTTTTTATAAATTCTGTCACAACAGTAATTTTCTCCAAATTTCATTTATATGCGGACGATCTACAAATTTACACTCACTGCTTACCATCCAAAATTCATGCTGCAATTTCATCGATTAATGATGATCTCTGCCGCATAGGTGAATGGACCAATTCCTTTGGTCTGCGTATAAACCCTACTAAATCTCAGGCCATGCTAATAGGAAGTCGAGCAATGCGTAGTTTCCTGGATTTACTCAACCTTCCTCCTGTACTCCTTAACGACGTCCCGATTGCCTTTACTGATACTTCTAAAAATCTAGGCGTTATTTGAGACTCAAATCTGTCATGGAATGCTCATATCTGTGAAATCAGTCGGAAAGTACATTTTTCTTTTCACATTCTAAAACAGCTACATAATTTCTTACCTTTGTCAACTAAAATTATTCTTGAACAATCCCTCATCCAACCTATTATCGATTACGCAGACGCGTGCTATTTGGATGCCTCAGAGGAGCTCTTAAATAAACTGGAACAAAATTTATCTATCCGTTTCATATTCGGTCTTAAGAAGTTTGACCATGTCTCCCAATTTCGAAAGCAGCTTCAGTGGCTCCCAATTCGCCTTCGCAGGAACACTAAGGCCGGGTTCCCACTACGCCGGACCGGCAGATCTGCCGCGCCGGTAAATCTGCCGGAAGAGCTAGTGGCTGTACAATTTATATGAAGCTATTCACATTATCCCGGGTCCGGCATTTTTGCCGAGCCCGGCATTTCTACCGAACGTTTAGTCACTACGAATTGCCGGTAGAACGACCGGGCCCGGAGTAATGTGAACGAGTTTGTGCCGGTATCTGTCCCCCGCTCGCCCCGCTCGTGCTCCCCTCGCCCCGCCCGTGTTCCACTCACGTCATTCGGCTCGCATGTTCTGGTAAAAGTAGACGTTTAGCATGGATATTCAAGCAGAAACTTTAATTACGCTTGTCCAAGAGAGACCTGTTCTGTGGGATAAGACCGAAGACGTTTATAAAGACAAAAACTTAAAGTTAGCAGCATGGCGTGAAGTATGTTTAATACTGAAACCAAACTTCGATGAACTGGATGAAAAAGAAAGAAAACAGTACGGTGAGTTTTTAATGTTTTATTGATAAAATGTAAATGCATTGATAAATTTTATTTTATAGCTGCTGCCTGCCACGGAACGGAACCAATATCTGAAACAAAATAATTAGTAAATAATGTCCGTATAGCGTTGGCATTAGGGCCACCTCGACTCGACACATTTCGATTCATGGGTGTAGTTTCTTGTTCTTGTCTATGTTCTATATTTTGGTAACTTTCAAAATTTATACCATCTTTTTCTCTTACAAAATTATGTAAGACTGCACAAGCTTTAATTACTTGAATTGCTGTGTCTACGTTGAGATCTATAGCTCGATGGATTATTCGCCACTTATTTGCCAGAATACCAAAAGCGCACTCAACATACCTTCTTGCTCGACTTAGTCTATAGTTAAAAATCTTTTTATCAGTATTCAAAAGTGTACCTCCATATGGACGTAGGAGATTAGGTGTTAAAGCAAAGCCTTCATCGCCAACAAGTATAAACGGTAATTCTTCGTGCAAGTTTTCATGAAGCGGTCTAGGCTTTGGTACATTTAAAGTACCATCATTGATCTTTTGCCAAAATGTACTATCCTTTAATATACTAGAATCGCATTCCTTGCCAAATGAGCCCACACTAATAAAAATAAATCGGTACTCTGAATCGACAACTGCCATTAATACAAAAGAATAATACTCCTTGTAATTAAAGAACATAGAACCACTCTTGGCTGGTTTCAAAATTCTGATATGTTTGCCATCTACTGCTCCAAGACAGTGAGGAAAGTTGGCTTTTCTTTCGAATCCTGAAGCGATGTCCCCCCATTCTCTCTCAGTATCAGGCAGCTTAAGGAAATCTGTCTTTAGGTTTTCCCAAATGACGTGGGTCATTTCTTTTATTAGTTTACTTATTGTCGAAACGCCTACTCTGTATGAGTAATGTATTTCTTTGAATGAACATCCTGAAGCTAAATATCTGAAAAAAAAAGTATTTTTTGTTAATACATTATTACTTTATACGTCACCAAGAAACAAATTGTATTGTTTTATGATATTTTTTTATTGATTTCAGGAAAACAGGTTTCAACTAAATGGAATAATACACGAGATTCGTGGCTTAAGACAGTAAAGAAACAAAAAGATGAGTCTAAATCTGGATCTTCGACCAAAAAGACACGAAATTATTTATATCACGAGCAATTAATGTTTTTGAAAAAAGTCTCCGAACCTCGACCACCACATGAGTCAGTTTCAAAAAAAGCAAGAACCGAGACTGAAGTAGGCATGGAATCAGATTTTCGTTCACCTTTAATTAAAGATAAAAAAAAAAATTGATAATAAAGAGGTAAATGACAGGATGGTAAAGTTTTTGGACTCCAGAATAAACCCAGAAAAGGAAAACCATCATCTATCTTTCTTCAAAGGCATTATACCAATCTTGAACACTTTAACTATCGAAGAGACTTTAGAATTTCAAGCTAGCGTCATGACAATGTTGCAAAAAATTAAAAGTAGGAATTATGAGAGACCAAATTACGGACATTGGCGTGATTCATATAATCAGATAACCGGATCAGATCAGTATTCTGGATACTACACACATAATAGCGTCAATCAACAGCCAATACCTACGCAAGATCAACACTACCCTGGATACTCTACGCAATATAATAGTAGCAATCAACAGGCAACAACATCTATACCATCAACTTCATCTCAGACATCGAATCCGATTCCAGCTTCGCCATCAGCATCTAGTAATCGTTCCATACATTCCCAAGACTCGGATTACTTAGATTTTGAAGGGATTTAAGTTGGAGTACAAATAAATACTTAAATAATTGTTTGCATTTTTAATTCATAATGATTATCAAATACATACACCCTCCCACACACACACATTATATATATTCACATTCATGAAACAAACATACATAGCAAACATTCATTCATTCATACAGTCTTAAGTAGGTACCTACGTCAAAACTATTATTACGCAATCTAGTGCATAAAATAATCTTACCTTAGACATATGGCTAATCTTTGTTCTGGGCAAATACATTCTCTGAAACTTGTATCTCGTACTCTTATGTCTAGTCGTCCCAGTAAATCGTCAAAAGTGGTTGCTGTCATTCGAAAATAATTGAAGAACTTTGATTCGTCTCTTCTAAGTTCACCCATTAATGTTTCAAATGTTCCAAGTGAAAATCTTTCCCGTAAAATAGGGTGTACCCAATGTTTTCTTTTATTTTGCCTTCTATTAAGATACCACCACAACACAACAATTTCGTCGTCCATTGTGCGCGCAGGTCCAAATTCAACTGAGGACTGTCTGAATTTCTTCCGGGATCCGATGTAATGTGAACACTCTGTCCGGTGTCCGGTTTTCGGCAGATCTGCCGGTCCGGCGTAGTGGGAACCCGGCCTAAGATACTCTGCCTCCTTTTTAATGTCTTGCATTCCTCGGCTTCTCCATCCTATCTACGTGAGCGCTTTACATTTGTTCATTCTGTGAACGAATCGGTAAGGCCAAGTAAACGATTTCTTTTACGAATGCCTCCACACAAAACCGATTTTTACTCATACTCCTTCACAGTACATGCAGTTAGGCTATGGAACTCCTTACCACATACAATACGAGCGTCGAAATCTATGTCAGTTTTTAAAAAGAGAGTGAAAGAGCATTATCTTTCTCAGACATGATTTTAGTTGATATCCCATAAGTATTATTTATGTAATTATATGATGTGTTCATGTATGCATATGTATATATATATGTTTATATATACATGTACATATATATATATTTATATTTATATATATGTATATTTCTTTTTCTTTTTCTTTGCTGTTATTTTTAATGAATTTAGAATTAGTATAAAAAGCACACTAATTTTGTAGTTTTTAATCAAGTCCAGTCCCAGGTCAATCTCCAGTCCCAGGTCTACTGGTAGAAATTTCTTATGAAATAAGTAGTACCTTTGTACAAGCATTTTATCCCATTTATGATTAGTTATATTTTGTGTGTACATAAATTGTAAAATAAATAAATAACATTATTTAGGTACTTAGTTGGAGAAATGCGACGTTGCCACGTAGTGCGTTATTTGCCGAGCGCGGGAATTCCCCTGAGCGGGGCGCGTGCAGGGTGGACACACCTGTTCTGCCGCCCTACCGTAAAAGGCCGCTAAGTGCAAAATCATATTTTTGAGAAAAATGACAAAACCCGCCAAACTTGTTTTCTAGAGTTGTATGTAAGATAGCATGTTATAATCAGTTAGTTACCACTGTTTTGTAAAGGGAATAATAATCGGTTAATAAATAAGTTGAAAGAGAAAATGATTCGGGATTATGTTTATAATGTTTAGCTTTAATCACTTAGTACATAGTGTTTTTAAAATTATCATAACGGTACTTAAAAGCGTTCTTATTAAAAATTATTAAGTGTAGTTAGAGATAAAATAAATAAAGAAGTGGACAGTGAAATCTTATGAATTGTTTTTACGTGTTACGCCTAGACTGGACGAGTCGAATCGCTCCTGTTAAAATTCATAAATTCAATCGTAAAAACAAAAAATAAACATTTATTATAATAGGAACATAGTCCATTCCTTAAAATAATTTGTTAATTGTTAATAATAATAATAAAAACTCTAATAACGCAAACATACTCTTATTTTAATGCATTGATAATTATCATAGTTCATCCTTTTCTTAGGTACGTAATTGTAAATAAGTATTAAATACTTACAATTGCACCAATCGCACTATTTATAACTTATGATTTTTACCAACTGTGAAGTTATGTTTCGTCACTCCGCACTCGTCAGTTCACCGCTAGACTTCCGGGCCACTGCGCATGTGCTTATTGCAGAGATTTTGATACTCGCGCTAGCGCATTGTGCAGAATTATTGTAAACTGGTAATCAGGTAGTTTAATTTATTCAGTATTTATTTTTTATGGTGAAATTGACACTAGGTACTTGACTTTTGTGTGTGTGTGTGTGTTTTTTAAACGACAGCGAATAAATCAAGCAGCGAGCAATTACATTTATTAGTAATTTTGCCACAAAAGACACCTGAAGGCCTACCATCAACTTTTAGTTTGCCATTCAATTCCGATGCAATTCAGTTTAGGTACCTAAACTGAATCGCTAAGATTCGTACCATGAAGTGCCTTGAGCTAACTGGCGTTTGAATCGCTCACGGAGGAATGAAAGATCGAAATTTGTCTGTGGTCCGCGTGTGAGAAAGAGATGACGCTGTACACTCGTTGCATAAGTCTGTCTCTTTTACTCAAACCATATGCGTTGCGTTTCGAAATCTAGTTGATATGATTTTATCGGTTTTTTTTTTGTAAAAATAACAACAAATATATTTCGAAATTGCGCTTTTTAGTGTCAAATCATATACCATAAGCCCGTTTTAGTACTCATTAAATAATAGAAATTTATATAATTCTTTAAATTAAAAAATAATTAAAGGTTTCCTTAGTGTTGTCGTAAAAATAAATAGACTATGACGAGTTTAGAACCCACCCAATTTGACTTCTACCTTTGTCTCTACTGATAAATCAGTTGATTTTGTTGGATTTTTCAACAATGGGCTTAGCTCATCACACATTTCTAATACCAATCGTTTAGACAACCGATATGCTTTTATATATTCTTCATTTTCCAAATAAAAGGGGTCCGATTGTTTCCGTGTTTTGTTTTTTTCATTATCATTTTCCAAGAAAATAAAAACGACTAATTCGTCAGACATCTACAATAAAAAATAGCTCTAGAAATCACTTTTTCACATTAACACATAAGAAACACTAAATATCCAACTGAAATACCTTAAAATACCTATATTTTCAACCATTTTTTTTTAAAGAAAAACCGAAACGATTCACTTCACGCCAAGAGAGTAGCAACTTTTTTTGAATCGCTTATAGCCGGTTTACACGCGTTAAGTGGTTAAGTTGGTAACTAAATTTTAACTAAATTTTAAGTTAAAAGTTGCATGTAAACAGTCAGGTAACTTAAAATTTAGTACGCAAGTGATTAAGTAGATTAGGATTCGTTCTATTTTTCGTATAAGTGGGTGGGCGGGGCTTCTCACTAAACACGTTTGGACGTGATTTTTTAGTTAAGTGCATAAGTTGACAAAGCGGGTGGCGGCAAGAGCTCGTATTTATTTCGCATATATACTCTTTTTTTTTAATGTCGGAGTGGAGTTTAGTTTCAACTTTAAAATTTGTTGAAGAATATTTAAAATAGATAAGCTTGTAGAATAAAAATTTAGAAAAAAACATATTCTTGTAAAGATTTTAATTTCCGAATGAAATTCTTCTCTGAATTTGTCCAAAATCACATTTACCATATATCTAAGTACAGAATTGACGAACTCCTTGAGATTCATCACTGCTCATCTTCGTTGAACTTATGAACTTAACTACTTAATCCGTTTGGACACACAAGTGACATGCAGTAATTTAAAATTTAGTTAAAATTTAGTTACCAACTTAACTACTTAATACATGTAAACTGCGCATTACTTTGACATTTAAGTCATCCAATATAGGTTGAAATATCACCTCATGGTACGAAAAATGAACGAACTAAAACAGTTTGCGATCCAATTGCCGACTTGATTTGGCGTCAACCTAAACTGGATCGCTTTAATGACGTCGTGGTATGAAATAGCAAAGCAGTTTATTTTAGGTCGTAAATTGAATCGCAATAATAGTTCATAGTAGGCCTTCTGGACCTGTTATTAAACATTATCATGCAGTTCTACTGTTTTCCAAGTAGCACGCCTTTCATGAAAAAAGTAAATTTGGTTTTAAAAAAATGGCTATTGTGATGCTATTTTGAAAAGGCCATTAAACAAGCAATTTTTAAGATGATGTGCAGTATCATTACCATACATTTTTTTTCCACAGCAATCAGTTAAACTTTGGTTAAGTTTTCGCAATGAAATAAAATAAAACAATTCAACTCTTTTTCTGAGCATAGTGTGCTAGTTTCCGTCAACATTAATACTAGGTTGTCTCAAATAACTAATAACGTAGTCTCGGTAAGAAAAAACCGTGAGTTAAGATATTTATTGCAGCTGTAGTCAAAAATGACCAAAAAGTGCCAATTTCATAAAAAATCACAAAAGCGGCAATATCTCGAAAACCAGAAAACTTTTACTAGAGGCATGTTGGTGTTATCTGATAGGCCTAAAGTCCATCTACCTCCAGTGTCACCCTTATGTGTCATTTCTGGGACACCCTGTATATTATATATATATATATATATATATATATATATTTATATAATATGGATTAACCTCGGGGCTTAAGGGGCTCCAGTTATGGAATAACCGCTATAAATAGGAGGATGAAGTTACTTCTTGAAAAAGGAGATAATAAAGTGTTAAAAAAAAGTAATAATAGTATGAATAATAAAAAAGTACACCGAAGCTATCTAAGTACTCCCCAAACATCGATAGGCAACCGGTCAACCCAGTCGGGAAACTGGATGGGACCTCCTCGTTACCCTTCAAACAGGGGGGGGGGGTGTGACGTCAATGGAAAAAGCCAGAGCTTCCACTTCGGCGTCCACATTTGAATTCGGTGTTCAACGCAAAATTCAACCAGTCCGGGACTCGTGCACCGAATCAACCATAATTCAGGTACACGCAGGTCGAATCCATTACTTTTACGATTATTGGCCTTAAATAACAAATGATGAAACGATTTTAAAATAAAGGATTTAATTTTAAAAGGATAAATAATAATGATGATAATTTTAATTCCACTTCATGATAAAATTACACCGCATTTTTTTGTCAAATCTGTCAAAAAATGTGTCGCGACAAAATTTTGTCGCATAGTGGAAAACGAAATATGATAATAGCAATTGATAAATTGTTACACTTAGAGGCTATAAAACCTCGTTATACCTCAAGTGACCAGTTTATATCAAACAAATATAATAAACAAATATTTTTCGCGCCGAAACTCGACGGCGAAAAATGGTTCGTACTGAACAAAAAAAAATTATTTAAATAAAATTATACAATTATGTGGAAAAAGTACACTTCAAAATGGAATCTTATAAAACAGCTTCTAAATTATATCCCGATTATGGTTTCTTAGTTAACATAGATAAGAAAGATCATACCTACTCGTACCTATATTTGTTAATTACAAAAAATACCTACGTTTTGAATTTTAAGAAAACGATATGTTTGAGCCTATCACATACGAGTTTACGGCCATGCCGTATGGATTATGCGTTGCTACGGGGGTATTTACAAAAATTATGCGCGAAGTTATGAGTCACTTGTTGGAAATTTAGATAAAAATCGACTAGTACCGACAAGGTCGGTAACATTTTTAGGCTTTATGTTTAACATCGAACAGTACCTGACGATAAGCGTTATAATAATAAATACATTTATGAAACTTCAAATATGCTCGATACGAGATTTTGCCGAACATATAGGTATACTGGTCGCAGCCTGTTTAGCTACAAAATAAGTACAACTATGAGGCAAAAATTAAACTCCCTAAATTACTGTTAGAAGATTTAATCTGGTAGAAAAGTATAAGTAAATATACCATTCCTGTTCAATCACTTCACAAAATTTATTAGATATATACAGATGCATTCAGAAC
This sequence comes from Marasmarcha lunaedactyla, assembly GCA_923062675.1. Classification (NCBI taxonomy): domain Eukaryota; kingdom Metazoa; phylum Arthropoda; class Insecta; order Lepidoptera; family Pterophoridae; genus Marasmarcha; species Marasmarcha lunaedactyla. Next base: position 24,467,794 of record OV281346.1, read on the forward strand.
AGGCTGGGGCGTAGTAACTCAACACAATAAATTTTATTGTGAAAGAGAATACCATATCAATTACCTAGAATTACTAGCCGTTTCCTTAGGCTTTCAAAGTTCAGCCGGGGAAGAAAGAAATTGTGCAATATTAATACGAATTGATAATACCACCGCTATTAGTTACGTCAATAGGATGGGTAGTATTCAATTTCCACATTTACATACTCTAACTAGACACATTTGGCTATGGCATTTGGCGAGGAACGTAATTTATGGATTTTTGCTTTAATGTTTGTTAGCAAATGTGACGCATTTGAAACTAGGTATCCTGAACCGGATGCAGTCACAGTCGATGCATTTACGATTAATTGGGCCTCTACGTATTTTTAACTATTTCCTCCATTTTTCCTTGTCTTAAAATGTGTAAGAAAATTAATTGATTTGAATTGAAACAAAATATAACTTAATTTAATTAACTTTAATTAACTCCCATAACAGCACCAAAGTAAAGCACCACCAGCCTTACCCCGGTGCCGCTCCGGGCAGCGTTCACGCGGCGCGGCTGTCCGCCAGAGACCCTGACGTTGAAGCTCGCTTCTCTGGCAATCATGACTATTGGTCAATACAACGTCACGTTGATGTCATGGTGGGAGTTTTGTACGTTACGTAACACTGATATGTTCAAAAACCTGTTTTATTAGTTCTTTCCGCCACCACACCATTCAGCCTTGTCTCTTTTGTTAGGTGAAGATATGGGCTATGATGAGGCAAATTTTACAAGAAGCCTATAAAATTAAACCAACTAAATCGAAGTACACATTTTCTTGGGTCCAAATTAAGTTCTTAATCAGCTTTCTCTATGATATTATTATATTACTTTAGAAAAAATTATATGCCGTATGCACCGACCTAGGGTCCAGACATTAAATTAGAAAATATAATTTTTGCATCCGTACACATAATCATAATAAACATCATTAAAACCACAGTCCCAAATCGTAAACAACCTATGTTATCCTTGCCAATCTTTAAAAATAACATAATGATATGTCCTGTATCTAAAAGATTATATTTTTTGTGACGAAAAATATTAAAGAACTCCGAGTTCGAAACTTCTTTAATATTTTTGCTCATAACAAGCAAGCACATAACAAGCTCAGTGCTGCTCAGGCTCAGTGTAGGTAATCCGAGAAACGGCTAGGTGGCTCTAAAACTGTCAGGCCTTTACAAAATTTTACATTTACACATTTTGAACCCAATAAACCACTTTGCCTTGTCCGTACTTAATAAAAGTACAAACCACTTAATACCTTCCGATAAAGAGATTAATTAAAATTTAATTATTCTGTTTATTGATTTAATTAATTTGGCAATCACCAAGTGTATACTAAATGCTTAAAGGTTACTGGATTCTTAAATTATGTACTAATGTACTATGGATATTATGTACTATGATCTCTAAAAAATGAAGACTTGCCGGGACCAGGGTTGATCAAGTAAACAGACGGAAGTTTTTTGAATAAGTCTAATGACATACTCTAAAACTGTGCAAAGTTACCAAGTACCTTAAAAGGACTACCTGTTTAATATATACTATCTTCGAATGAAGCGACTCATATATTATTTTTTTTGTTTCGAATTGAGTTGTTTGTGTTGGATTATGACAATAAAAAGATCTTTCTATGAATGGATTTATCAAATAGTGAAAGACTTGATTTGATGGAGGCCTATTTTTTAAATAGTAGAAGCATAGTTCGCGCACTTAGCTGGTATCAAAACAAATACCCACAGCGCTGTTTACCCTCGGAAAAAGTGCTTAGAACTATGGCGAGTAACTTAAAAGCGACTGCAAGTTAAAAAAAACCACTGACACGAAATCCACGAATCGTCAAAGAAGATTTAAAACTGGCAATATTGACGATTTTCGAAGCATATCCGTCGCTTCAACTCGTGGAGCAGAAACGAACCTTCAATTTTTTATGCAGTTCTTTAAAAATATAAATACAAGTGCTATCGTTATGAGCGAGTTGTTCAAATTTTCATCCAGGTGATAATGAAAGGTGCCTGGTGTTTTGCCACTGGCTTAGGGAAGAAATGGATAGGCATCGAAAATTTTTGTTTAACATTTTATTTTCCGACGAAACAAACGTCTCAAATAACGGAATGTACAATCGGAAAAATGAACATTACTGGTCTCAAGAGAATTCATTGCAAACATGTGAAGGATATCCCCAGATTAAATTTTCGTTTAACTGTTGGTGTGGAATCCTAGGAAGCAGGATTTTTTTCATAAAGATTTACAACGGCGCTTTAAATGCTACGATGTATCACGAAAAATTTTAAACAACGTGTTTGAAGAAATGGAGAATTTGCCAATAGCCAGGATACGGGATCTGTATTTCTAGCAAGACGGGGCCCCAGCTCATAACAGCCGTGTTATGAGCTGGGTTAGAGATATGCTGAATGAACATTTTGGGGATAGATGGATTGGCACTCATGGTCCGGTGAGATGGCCGGCAAGATCACCCGATCTTACACCACTTGATTATTTCCTATGGGGCTACGTTAAGAACGAACTTTACAAAGCTCGTTACGAAACAGTTGAGAGCTTACAAAACTCATTACTTGATATTTTTTCGATAAATCCTGTCATGGTATTAAATGCAGTAAAGTCTCCAGAGAGACGTATAAAGTATTGCATTGGAGTCAATGGAAACCATTTTGAGCAACTTATTAGTTAGGTAAAATTGAGATACTAAAAGTAAATTGTAAAAATTTGCTTTTTGTTTCATTTTTAAGTAAAACGTTTATTTGCAAAGATTGATCCTTAAAAGCTACAGAATCCATTGGTCCAATAAGAAAGGATGTAATTTTTTTTGAAAAATCATTCGGGACAATTTCTGTCAAAAGTAAAAGATTTTTGAAAAAAATAAATATGCAGTTATTGTTTTCTTATAAATCGAGGGCATGACTCCTTTCACGACTTTTCCCTAACTCTCGTGTTTTCGGATTTGGCCATCACCGCCCTTCTCAAAAAACCATCCTGTATAATCATGTATGACATTTTAATAATTTTGAATACTCACTATTATTCCCATGTTTTTGGCTTACTGTCCCTAGGTATCGAAATTTATTCTTCCCAGAATTTAAATAAGCATTTAAATTGTTTTTACCTCATTTAGCCAAAAAATTTGCATGTAAGCTTATTTAATTCATCAGTATTTTAATGTCTTTACAATTGTGTAATGTGAGTTTATTACTCATTCTTAATTTCGAATTTGCTCTAAAATCAATTATGGTTGTTATTGTTAATTTAATCTTAATTGATAAGTTCAAGTTCAAATTATTCAAGTCTCAAGTGCAAGCGATTATGACTTTGTTTTTTATAGCTCATGGTTTTATATGTATGCTTGTTGTGACGTTTCAATCCATTTTGTATGATTGTTTTTTAATACACACGTAATTACTAATTTTATCATGCCTTATTTGCTATTGGGATTAGAAGTTTCTATCGTGTGTTGATGGAATGTTCTGAAAATGAGACAGAAAGGAACAGGCAAAAATATTAATTAAATAAATAAGATGTTGGTTTGATACAAAGTATGTATAGTGTACCAATATCTGAAAATAGCTATGGACATATACTGGCTATACAAATGTTCATTATGTAAGTGATGATAGTTATGATAGGGTTGACATGTCAAATTGACAAAATCCCTATAAACAATAAAGAATTAAAGAAAGAAAATACCATTGGGCTGTTTGAGCTAGGTAGTTTATTTTACAACAAGGACGACTAATTTTCTAACTACAAACTTGAATCTTTTCAGAAAACTCTGCGAAATGCTTATGATACGCGACACGACGTTAATCCCAAACGTGCTATGGTTCGAATACACCACATCTCGACAAGAAGCGCGAGCTCGCGGGCGCAAGATGGCTGCGTTGAAACCGTTGCAATGACGGTGCGAGTGCGCGCGCCCGCCGAATGCCCGTCGCCCTCGGCGTGCGTGACGCCTGCTAGCCGCCGCGGCCATTGCGGTCCTCGGCGGCTTTATACTGACAAAGACGGAGCACACCTCTTATTTGTCCAGTGGGGTGTAAGTTACGTGGCCTGCTTAGCAAAAGTTTTTAAACTGTAAAGATAAGTGAGATTCATGAATTTTGTCATGTTGATAAAAATTTTATGGAACTTTGAAACAAAACATTGTGTCTGAATACCAACACATGTAAAAGATGTGTGACAAAACTCATTTACATTGATGTAAGTGTTATCTGAATTAAAAGTTATTTATAAAGACAGGGGCACAGGAACACAAAGATGCCTTAATATTTCTATCATTTCACAAAGTATATTTTTTGTTTTACTGTCATCATAACCGGCAATGTAGCACGCGACCCACCTGGTGGTAATCCGCATCTATGGACATCAATAGAATTAAGTGCTTTATAATTATGATATTGGCTAATGGTGAATTGCTGACCACAGTTCGAATTGCCTTTCCAGTAATTGCACTGTCTTTCACTGACTGGAACACATTAGGAAGGACTGTACTACTGCCCCAGACGAGATCTTAACAAAACAAACTCTACTGTCACTGAACATATATGGCCTGAAATTTTATGACTGGTTTACTTTTTCCCTTTGTGTAACTGACCCACCTTACTCCACGAAAGGATTTTATACACAAATCTTGTTGACTTACATACACTAACATCCTTGGGATAGACATGTCTGTGTGTAGACATTTAAAATGTGTTGTCACAATATTTCCCATTGTCTGAAAATGCTTCTAAACAAATGTCAAAGTTTTATCAATATGACAAAATGTGTGGTTACATCATCTACATGAAATCGGTGTCTAAGCGACAGTAGTCAATAGTAGCTAACTCATATGTTCTGAAGAGAAGATATTATTGCATACAATTGCTTATAGATTTTATGTAGACGATAAGTTATTTACTGATTCATATTTTGCATTATTAATGTGGATTCAGTGCCTAACTCAAAAATCTCTTATATAGTGTAAGTTAGAAAAATAGGTGGATTTATCTTCAATAAGTAGCCACCAAGATTGTATCGCTGCTGTTAAAGTTAGAAACATTCTTGTAAGTGAGTGATGAAAATGCAGACAAAAACAATTAATAAACGAATTCTCGCACAGTGTAACTGTAACACAAGTATGACAGAAGCCGCGTGCTTGATTATTGCATTACGTTTGGATGTTTTCTATAGCTCACTTACAACAATGCGTATAGGTACAATAGGTACATATTAGTTTAGTCATTTCTTGACAGCTCCAATTTAAATAATACAGCTTTTTTGTTATTTTGATCTACTTTGAAATATTGTTGTAGAGCAGCTCACATTCTAGCTGTTGGTGAAAATTTTATATTAATGTTTTGATGTAACTTATAACATGATTTGTGAATTCTTGTTTACAATTTAAAGGGGCTTTATAGAATCTGCTGTAAGTTTAATGAGATATACTCTAGAAATATTACATTATACTGCCAGAAAGAATAAAAAAACAAACTTAAATAAAATATATGTATTTATTAGAAAACAAAAAATAAGAAACAAAATTGAGTTTTATAGATATAATAAAACAAAGTAAAATTACATGTCAAGAGGTGTCAAAGATCAGCAATTAAACTCCAAATTTAAAACATTTCAAGTTGATATTAACTGAAAATATAAATAAAACACCAAGATCAGATTAATAAAATAAAATAAATTTAAAGATTCATAGATCATGGTTGTGTTTAAAGTAACAAAGTTTCTGTAATTAAGAATTATTATAACAAATACAGCCATTCCGGTTGTAAGCACAAACTAAAGTAAGTAATAAAAAGAATTTTTTTCAAATTATGATATAGTGTATAAGTTATATGAAACATAGTTAAAATAAGCTTTGTTAAATATTTTTGTAAGTTTATAGTTTTAAGCTTTATAACATATATGTAATTCTTCCATATTATAATTCATACTCACAAAATTAAGTAACTCCAATAAAGTCTTACCTATAAATAAACATTAAGGGACATAGGAATCTTCAGTATGACCTAAATGCGGCAATACCTACATGAAAACCCATATTTAAAATTCAAACAAAATTACAGTAAAATGAATGAAAATACGAAAGACTTTATTAGTGTTTTAAATGTACTGTCTATAAATGACCCAAAATTTGGAGCGGAATTCTTAAACTCTTACCTTCAAAGCTTTTATTTTAGGTAAGTTATCCTTTTCTAATAGCCTGTGACAAGTTTATAACTAGTTAAGAGAGACTAAGTTCAAGACATAGTCCATGCATATGCTTCATTTTCCATATAAGTGAAAGTATATTTGTGATAAACTCTGAAACGAATGAACCAATAAGGTACAGGCAACTTCGCAGATGTCAAGCTCTTGGAAACAACTTACCAACTCTTACCAACAAACCTACGTTCAAGATAGCATGATAGGTGTTAATGAAACCGTTGACTGCAGCTAAAATAAATTGCATTTATGACAAATACTTGTTCCTTTACTGTCACTAGTCAGACATAAGAGATCCATTGCAAATATTTATGAGTATTTATGAGCCAGTTATAATTTTTCTAAATAATAGAGTTAAAATTGTCGAGATGTAATCGTAACACACATTTGAGAAATAATCGAAATTTCAGCAATGAATTAGAGGTAAGAAGTCCGCTCTTAGTGCAATAATTGCATTAGATATAGTAACTTTATTTATATCTAGAACATTTGTAATGCTTAGTTAGACTAAGTCTGTCTTAAATAATATAAGTATTATGTCAAGTTGTTGCCTGTAACACCTTTGTAACTCTGCCTTAAACTAGCGAAATTAGCCAAGTTCAAAATATATTTATCAAGTTCCATTCAGGTCTGATAATGACGGTAGTGCCTGCATTAGCTTAAGAATTTAGCAGATATTAATAACTGAAGCTTTGAATTTATGAAGATGTTTTATGAATTTCATATAATGTATTTCTGGTAGGCTCACTACTTCAATATATGCAAGTGTTGGACATAACATAACATAAAGGACATAAGATCTTTACATCTGAGAGAATACTTTAAAGTGGAGTAACAAAAATATTGATTTTGGATTGTCATACAGTTTATATACACCTATATATCTGTAATATATGCTCTAATACTGAGTCCTTAATACAGCTAACGCTGGTTTAGGATTCGTGAGTATGTAAAAACGTGTTTACCTCACTTGGTTGAGATCGTTCGAGTTATTAGGACCCAAGGTATATACACTAAAAAGTAGTTAAGAATGAATGTATGCTGGGTGTGTTTACCTCATATATGGGCAGTGGTCCAACTAGTAGGACTACTTCAATATATGCAAGTGTTGGACATAACCACCAAGAGGGGTTGTGGTCCAACTATTTGAAAGTTGGAGCAACCGTCCCTTTTCATGGTCGTATGGTCCAATTCGTCACAATGCTACATCCTTCGCCATAAAGGACTTTGAAGTTTTCAACGGTGTTTTATGCCATGTTTCGACGAAACGGATAGCTTTATACGAGGAATCGTAGTCACCTACTTTTTGAAGATGTCTGCATTTAGGCTACTTTATTTATAGTAATTTATTTTTCACCGTCACATACCTTCATACTCTATTTACCTCTTGTTTTGAGTCTTTGACTCTAAACTCTAGTTTTGAGTTGAATATTGTCTTTAAGATAGAGGAAAAGGTCCAATAATACTTAAAAAATTAAAAAAAAACAGCATTTTAATAGTATTTTAATCAGTCTCATAGGTTACAATAAATCAAATATTAGGAACTGAAACAAATCAACCAAAAGTGTACTTCTTAAAAATGTGACACCATTATGAAATAGGCAATGTCTTGTTGATCAAAAGAAAATGATAAAATTAACCCTGCAAGCAAAAATCTAAAATAAAATCTGCATATTCTGCTCCGGAATCGCCTCCGGAACTTTAGATCGTTCGATCGTTAGGTATCGTTAGGCCAACTGTAAGAATAAACCATCTGTTCTGCAGGTTTATTGTCACTGTTGTAGCTACATAGTGATATGTGTCTGTATCAGACTCAAACACTGGTTTCTTCGTGCGCTTATTTTTTGGCACCCGCTCGTTGATGGCTCTGGTTCGGGAACACTGGTTTTGCTGCTTGAGATGTTTTGTCTTTCTGCTAGAAGACAAGCTAATTTTTAATTGAGCTTTGTACGGGGATGCAGTAATTTTACAAGCTTTGCCAGCTTTTCTGCCACGGTTAGACTGTTTTATTTTTGATTGAGGGTAAGGTGAAATTGTTTCAGGGGTAATAAGAGTTTCTCTGGAAATATTTTCATTCATGGTGGGTGTGATGGAACGCTGGTCATTAGGTGGCACATTTTCTATGCCAAGAGTTGGCTCTTGTGGCGTAGACATCTGGTAAAATCCATCATTCTTCAGTAATCTTAATCAGTAAAATAATAAAGTCAGCATCTTTCATATTTCTGTTGAAGGGATAAATGCCTGTTGCCTTAAACCCATTTGTAGCCAACTCTGTGTTCTGAATTTTCAAATAAGCCTTGCCAAATATTTCTTACAACATGAAAGGGCTCAGAGGTCTTTGGTTAGTAAAAAGCCTCTGGGCGTATTTCATCGCTGTAGTAGGATTTTAACGAACCCATGAACGTCTTGTCCAAATATAGCATCTTATGCGTCGAGTGCGGAGGCAAACAATACACGACAAAAAAAAATTTTATTGTCTAATATCAACAAGACTGGGTCTTCTTTTTGAGGGTTTAGTGTGCTGGAGAAAATGCTTAAACCAATCAAGAACGTTTCCGCCTGGATCCAACCTGACGTATAGCATCGTGCAATAAAACCGATAGGTGCACCTTTGTGAGCAAAGTAATTTTTTTTTTGCTTGGGAGTATAATCAGGGGGTTAAAAAGTCTCCGGCTGCACTCATTGCTAGACAAACTATCATAAAAGACTTGTTTTTTACCCTTTGATGCTAAGATCTTGGGTATCCTTAACTGAACTATACTTAGCCCAGCCGCGTCAACGTTGTAGATTCTGGCAGGTGAAAAATTAAATAGTTCATGCTCCTTCTCCAGTAAATCAAAGAAGGATTTAACATTATCTGACGTAAATCCTTTAACCCCTAGCAACAGATGTACCAGTAGGTTGGTGCAGAGAAAGATCTTTAAGCCTCGCCAAAAACCCTTTTAGCCATTTACGGCCAGCTGATCTATTATTGAAAGGGTGTGTTAAGTAATTTCTTACCGCTAGATGATGTGCCATTCAATTCACATCATATCGTGTTAGCCCAAAATACCGTATCTCCATTTGCTTTACATACTGTACTAACAAATCTTCAATGTCGAGTCCCAAAACCGTTTTACGCCCAAGGCGGCAGACTATATTTGGTTCGTTGGTAAACCTGTGCAGCTTTCTTATAGCCCTTTTTTTTTGTTTCCAAATCCATCCAAAATGATCAAAAATCCAATCAATCCAACAAAAGTCCAAGCCAATTCAACCGAGAATTAATATACATTATATAAACTTACCTAACCATGATCACTAAAAGGACGATAGCTATCGTAGGATTAAAAATAAATTGGGAAATCAATTGTTAATTAAACTTTTCCTCATATTGCCAGGGCAATCCGTTTTCATGGCAGGGCGTTAAATGCCTTGCAATAGCTTCAGAAGACCTTTCAATAGCTTCAAAAGTCCTCTACTGTAAAGATCAGAGTTTGTTATACCATTGAGACGAATTGAACCATAGGACTGTGAAAAGGAGCTGTTGCTGCAACTGTGAAATAGTTGGACAACTCCTAATACAGTTCAATTAGTAGGTTGGACCACTGCCCCGACACGGTATTGAACGGCATAAATGTGTCTTGCAAACATTGAGTAATAAGCTGACACTGTTTCGCATAGTGAGCGTAGGTTATTATTAAGAATATACCTCAGCTTTTGAAAGAGTGCTGTTAAACTTATTGTGTTGTAAGCCGCGACCGAAAGCCGAGAATCGCTTGCGCGTTGTTCAGTCTTTTGTAAGCGCCCCGCATACTAGGCTACAGGGGATTCGAATGCGAATCAGAACCTTCAAGTACGCTTGTACCCATAACACAAAAACGCGTGCATTAGAATGGGGTCGTCAAAGAAAAGTAGGGTGCACCCCATAACTGTAGTTCTATAGAACTGTTGGGATATTCACCATGCTTTCAAATTTTAGCCTGATAGTTCTATATAGTACTGTAGTATAGTTTTTGCTCTTGACTTTACTAATAGCATATAAGTTAAAAACTTTATATTTTAACTAATATGTTATTTTGTTTAACAAAAATGTCCTTGTGACAACTGAAAGCAAGCAAAGCTGAGTTGTTAAAACCAAGTAGTAGTCGTGTCTAAAAAAAATTTGCCATTCGGTTATTTTTAATCTAAACTCATTCTTTAAAAAAAAATATATAATTCCGAATTCTCCACATCGAGCGAACTGTTTTACTTATGATCCATATCGGTCTTTGACTTCCTTTGCAATGCTGTTAGTAATGCGCCAAAAGCATTCTTGAAAATATATTTTAATCGTTCGCCATTCCCAAAGTAATCTTCAGCAATTAAAGAAATACATTTTTGCTGACGTTTTGTGCAATTTAAGCAAGCTATATTCGATGTAGTTTGCGTAGATACTTCCCCATTGTGCCAATATGTTTGCGTCCTACGAATGACTAGAACTAGAAGATCTAAGGGTGTTACGACACCGATCGCTCGACGTCAACCGGTCGACGTCGATCGATCGTCTCAACAGTTCTATAGAACAGGTATGGGGTACTACTGGGATGCACCCGAAAAGTATTGTTTAGGGTTAGGTTCACATTTTGTGTCAAATATTGATTAATATCCTAGAGAAAGAGAGTGCAAAGAATACTAGCAATTTTATTCGGCTTGTATTGAAGTTCAGTGCTGGAACCGGTACCTAAGTACTCAATGTTTGCAAAACGTAGTGGACCCGAACTTAAGTAGAATGTTGTAGTCATGACTAATAAACCCCTGAAATTATAATTTTTAAAGTTTAATAGGTTAAAGGATGAAGAATATTTTTCGTATAACATACATAGTGCCTCAAACATAAAAATAATATTATTTAGGCGTAGATAAAGCTAGTGTGTTCTTTGTAAAACCTAGATTTTTTTACTAGTTGAAAGCAATATAAATTATATTAAATTTTTGTCCTTAATCAATAACGTTATAGAAAAAGTAAAATTAACGCTTAAGGAACAGATAGCTTAAGATTTAATATTTTTTTTACGACCACATAATAAATTGTAGACAGAAACTCAAATATGAAACTAAACCTGTTCAATAATAATAAAGTAAAATTTTTACTTTAATTCGTAAACAGTACATTTTAAAATACCAACAGTATACATCAAAAATAAATATTAACAGTTACATAAATTTTTGTATGAATACCTAATGAAATTATGAGCTAGGTATTTCGGAGTTAGATATATTTGTGTCGATAGCTATCAAAAACGCCCAAGTCACGTTTAAACATTTTTCGGATAATGATGTTCTTTTCTAGTTGGAAGTTTTCGTTAGTAAAAACCTGAGGTTATTATTTTGTACTATGAATACTAAGCCTTGCAAAACTGTCCAGTTAAATAGCAAAATATATTCACAATGTCAATATACATTTTCGATAAGTTTATTCAGGACTGAGGCGCATATGATATAATACTTATGGACTTGGTCAATATTGAAGAATAGGGCACTGGTCTTGAGTTTGATATGACTCAATGATTAGGGTACGGACTCAGGAAAGTAAAAGGCAATATTATTATAAAAATAGTTTTATTCTTAAAACATGAATTTACATATTTATCGTATTTTGCTTATTTAGATATCTATATAAATGAGATTAGAATCAAAGTTTTTCCTTACATCATGAAAATATTGAAATCAAAGCAAGAACAATAAACTAAACAAAATCAAATATCTCCTCAGGAATACAGTCATCCTGTTCACCGTCCGCAGTGTCAGCATCATGGCCGGGTACAACTAGAACCTTTTTAAATAATTTAACTTCGGAATTTCTGGCCACTGCTCTCCGAAGTGTTTTCTAAAGTTTATTAACATCGTCAAGCTCCTCTTGTTTAATGGTGACACTGTGATTTGTTCTGTCAGGTAACATTTGTGATATTTTTTTACCTATTTCTGTAATGAGTAAAAGTTGATTTATGTCATTTCTGTATGACACTTCACCATGAATCAGAATTTTCCGCGTCACCTTTTCAATAATTATGCGCTTGCATTTACTTATTTGGAAGTGCAGGATATGCGTGTCTTAACCCTGAAATGGATGGTAACCGTTTTTTAGCCGAAAAAAATATATGTGTTTAATGAAGGTGTAACATACTTAACTCTAAAAAATATTTTAAAAAATATAAATTAATTTTAACATTTATTTTTTTATAAAAATTTATTATATGAAAATGGGTGAAACAATCTTTTTCTTACAACATAAGTAAATGTTGCACTTAGAACATTTAATTATACTTAATAACGTACAAGACGGCATCATACATCGACAACATGTTTCTGTTCTAATGATGTTATGATCACTTAGGTCAAGTCTAACTTCAGGAGGTGGCAAACTTTGGCAAGGTTTCCCTTTTCTCACTTTGGGTGGTGGTTTATCTTCCCCTAGCGTACAGGTGCTTGTGCGCCCTCTGATGTTAACAGAAGTATATTTTCAAAGAGTTTCGGCCAACTCTGATCGACAGTCTGCAAGGGTCATGATTTCTTTGTGGGTGCCTTTTCTTTCTGATACTTTTTTATGTAATACCCATGAATTTATTACAGTTAAGTCTAGAAGGTGGTAAAATATTCTAATATACCACTTTCTACTCTTCATACGAATCCTATACCTTCCTAAAAACGAATCCATTAAGTCAACGCCACCCATGTGCATGACTAATTTGGGGCACGCAATAGAAATCCTCTTCTTTTCTTTTTTGTCGAGTCGTTCGAAATTTTCGTCAGGACATGCTCCAACATATGTCGAAGCTAAAATTGCCTGTTTGTCGTCCTTCCAACTTACAGTTGTAATAGCAATACCATCGAAACTCGTTACGAATTCTTCATATGACCCTCTTGGAATTGAACTTTTCATAACGTCTTGTTTAGTGGGTAACTTGCAAGATTTTCCCAGTCGGTTTCTTTGTATGGTGCCTAGAGAATGTATACTTCTTTGGCTAATGTATACATCAATGGCAAAGATGCATAACAATTGTCGAAAGAGACAATATGATTTCTTAGCCTGGATACAACACTCAGCAGATTCATAACTGTTTGTCCCACAACTCCCAAGTTATGTTCGTTGGACAATCCTTCATTAGCTTCTTTTCCAGAGTAGATTATGAATCGATAAGCAAAACCGCCCAAACTGCATAAAACGAACAATTTAAAACCCCCTTTGTGGGGTTTGTTGGGGAGGTACTGTTTGAGAAAATGTCCTATCTTGGTGACGCACATCTGCTCATCTATAGACAGTCGCTGCTTGATTGTCACGCTGGTAAGGACTGGTAAGGACTTTGCAGTTCCATTATAGTTGAAGGAAACTCTTCAGACCCACTAAATTTGATGTTAGTTTCATCAAATGCAAAAGACTGCTTACTCCATAATAAATTCCTAAAATTTATAAAAGATTCCGCTGTATCCATTTGCTCCATTGGCTGTACCTCTAGCACCGGCTGTTCATCCTGAAACAATGGAGGGTCTGGAAATTCTTCGAAATTGACCTGCCCTGTTGGAACTACTTCACCCTCTTCTAATTCATCTTCTAAGACTTCTCGACATGGGTAATAAGGAATGTCATCCCCATCTAACTCAAAATTATCTTCCGAAATATCTCCATTCTCCAACCTCATCAACATATCTTCTATTTGCTGCGGTAAAAAGCAAAAAAAATGCGTTCAGCCATACCCAAAAGCAAGTAGAATCAAAACCAAAACCGTTTTGAACAAACAATTTGAATGGCAGTTTTTAGGAATCAAACGCATGTTGTATCGTTTTCGATACAAACATAAAATGTAATATTTACTGAAGTAAACTTATAAAAATTGTAAATTTTCAAATATTTTGAAGTAAATGAAAGACTAACCATTCATTTTTTGATTTTTATTTGGAACAATTCCAATTATTTTCTTTTTCACAGTGAAATGAAGAACCTTATTTTGAACTAACGCGTACTTCATTGACGTTCTCAGCACAGATGATGAAATAACGTACAGAAAGGACATTGACACTAGTCATTGATATTTTTTATTGAAGGCAGTGAGACAAATAAATGTTTTATACATTCAGCCTAGTAGTACTTAAAACAAAAACTTATAAAAAACGATTAGAATGTGATGTATCGATATCGATACAGTATGCATTTAAGGGTTAAAGCACATACTTGCATTCTTCCTTCCAATCGAATACAGGCATTTGATCAAAAACATGATAGATGACATCGAATTCATATAGGATTTAAAACTTTTTCTAGACGCCGAATTTTTTTTCAGTAATTGCAAACACTCTGTCAGGAGGAATAAAGCTTGTTACTGGGAAAATTATCTCAACTTTTGATATATCATTTTGCACGTCGCAAAGCCATTTTGAACCATCTTAATCAAAATGGAGTTTTCATTTTGGCCACCACAGCCATTGGCCACATTCCAGACAATTTTTTTTCCTTTCATATTAAAACTTTTTAAGCGATGATAGACGCATGATGCTATTTCGTTGGAGCCTTTTGGTGCCTTGTGCTCAGTCCGAAACTAGGAGAAGACATTTTCACGTGTTAAATTTGTCTTTGAGTTGCCCACAACAATTTTAAAATTGTAAATATAAATATAGCTGCCTCGAATAATATGTCGGTGTGGTACCCTGGGCATAGGTAGCATTTTCTGACAATCATATAAAACGATGAGTATATCCTTTCAAGAGCTGCTCTCATTTTATGAATTCTGTATTGTGCACGAGGTTTTCTTATTCAATGCCGTTTGGATATCGTTCATTTTTTCTAAAAGTTGAAGGCAATCAGAGCAACCATCCTGCCGTGATGTTCCAAATCCTATGTAAAAAGAAGTATTGGATACCTTTATGAAATAAGATTTGGTTACCGAGAATCCGGTTGTGGATTGATCCTCATACATTTTGTACATCGTAGTAATATTATGAATTGGGTATTTGTTCTTGATCGTTTTCGTTGCACTGGTGTTATAGATGTATATTTCAGAATAAAGTTATCTTGATCAATCTTTTTGGGACTGTTATAAACCTTCTTGTGGAAGTAAAAAATGTATTTGAAGTTGACATTCACATTCACGTTTGTATTTGTTTTTTTTTTTTTGAGTGGGCACAAAGGGTAAAGGTTTAGCCAAGTTCCTGTAAGAAAAATAAATAAAATCTGATTAACACAAGAAAGTAAGAATATTTACCACGTTTAAGATTCCGTTATATAATTTGATTATTCAACTATGCATAAGGTACTTACCTGAACCTTAAGATTAAAAAGTTTATTCTGACCGCTAACCCAGTATGAAATTTAATATCAGTCTGTGAGTTGTAACGTGAAAGCAATAAAAGCTAATGAATAAGAAAAATAATTAATATTTTTAATACAAAAATCATATCTATTGCTCTTTAACGACTAAGACAATAAACCGATAGTCACGAAATTGTACACAGATTGTAAAAATATCCCTTAAATCGCCACCGGACCCTAAGTTCGGCCACGGTTTTAGGAATATTTTTTATATCTTACTAATACATTTACTAAGAAAAACTCGCAAGTCCGGCCCTGTTTCAGTAACGTCCATGTCCCGAGGGACATCTTATATTACGCTCAAACTTACCGATGTTGTCTACTTTTCTTTATGATATCACTCCCACTTTTCTTATGCTTCGTTTTCGCTAGCTCTGGAGGCACAATTTTTACTAAATTGTCCAAAACTATAATAAAAACACGGAGCGCGGTTATTACTAGCACGTGGAATAAACAAGAATGGCGGCCATGACAGTAAAGACGACGATTGGCTGTAATGGACTTGGGCGCGTGTGATTAAAAACGCGTGTGTGACTTAGATGGGATTGGAAAAAATTATTAATTTTCGACCTTAATTTGTTAAGGAAGCCGAGGACTTACATTAGATTGATCTAAAACGAAAAAATCGTATTTTTTTGTTGAATCGAAGATATAAATAAAATTTTAAATGGCCGGTACTGGACATTACTAAATTTTTGGTCATTGAGTCGGTACTAATTGATATACATTATATAACTTGAAAGTAATGAACATAAAACTAATTGACAAAAATTGTGTACATCATAAATTTTGATCATAACTATGTATTTACTTATCTAAAACTGTTCTGATGTATATCGCATTATATATATAACTTTTTTTTCATAAATCTTTTCTGTGTAATTTTCTGAATGACAATAAATAAGTTCAGTTTGGGTGGCTTGTTTGACCAATATTTAAGTACACCTGCAGAAAATATAAAAGCTTCTCGCATAATGTCGAAATTATTTGCTTTTTATTATACAAATTCAATAATTAAAACTGAAAATCGAATATAATCTGCAGATTCCAAATTAAATTCTGAATGTCCCATTATTAATTTAATAATGCATTATCTTGCATGTCTTTCTAAGAGTTGCCTACCTAACTTTTGGGAAAAGTGTAACTAATGCGATTGGCAAAAATGTTTTGTGAAGGAGACATTACAGACAGTTTTAATGAAAAATTTTATTAATACCAGCAGCCATAAGAAAAATTATAATTTTTTTTTATAAATGACAAAATTATTCAAAGCATGTTAAAGAAAGATTTTTTGATAGTTTTAGTCATACAAGCGCCTTGTTGATAATGTGTTTCAGTATAAAATAAAGCAATAAATGATTCTAAAGCTAGTATTTCCAAAGTTCAGTCTTTTCTTTAATGGGTTATTGTAAGTTACTGTTAAATATATAGAGCGAAACAAAAATGGCAAATATCTTAAGGTCCAACTTTTACAATAGAACCAAGTAATTTGTCACCAAAAAATGTTCTATGCATTTTTATGAGAATCCATGGAAAATGCCGTTTTTATAATGCATTTGCGATATTTTGCATTTTGATTTCACCCTGTAGAGATGTTGACGATGTTCAGGAGTTAATATTATATTGTTCAAGTCCACAAGGAAACTCCATTAATACAAATTAAACTAATAAAATGCATAAAATAGGCAAAATTTTTAAATCTATTAATTAACGTTTTACATTATAATTTGATTCTCGTTGATTTCAATTGCTCAATCGATGTTTTATATTATAATTGTTATAATTTAAGAAGCGTACGCTTAAATTATACACAATTAATCTTTGTAACATAGAAATATGATACGTTGAAGGTTGGCTGTTAAATACTTAATTTGTTTAGAATGTAAATAATCTAGTTCGAAAGTTTTTAGTACGGAACAATGTTTTGTACAGCAAGAGTATTCGTGGTGGGGAGGAATATATTTGTAGATGTAAGTAGATGAATCAAAGTTTAGTCAAATGAAGAGATGAATACTCGACTGTTCAATCATGTTTAACTTACAACTTTCGCACATTAATAAAAATCACAGAAATGATTATTGTACGCTTTATTGATTTGTAGACAATTTCATTTGTTTATTTTTATTGTACATAATTAAATGTTGTGTCATGATTAAATATTTAATTCCTTCATTTGCTTGGTGTTTCAATGTCGCGTACGTCCTTCATCTTGGGTAGGCTCTTCTTCCTCCTGGTGAGAGTTTCGGTGCTGTAAGAGCGGTGAGCTACGACGTGTTTCGTCGAGACACCCGTGCCGTTGTCCCCGTCAGAGTCATTTAGAAGGTCTGCGGAATGTCGGCATTCCGTAAAAATTCTCATGTAAATATACTTACAACTAAATCACGAGCGCCAGAACTGAGCGACCAGCTCTCGGAATTGGATGAAATTTTTCCACGATTTAGCACACCTTCCAAAGTCAATGAAGACTAAATAAAACCAGGTATACCTTAAAGGAAGACGAATAAAGAAGGAAAATGCGTATACTTCTGTGTTTATTTATGTATTAAAAGGATCGTCAACAGGCAAAACGCACTAAATATCTACATACAAATAAAAAAAACATGGTTTGTGCTCACCCACTTATAGGCAACCACGTGTTATAACTCAATACACGTGGATAGAGTACGCCTACTTAGGTACTACCACTAACAGCGAGTCCGGGTGTTACGTTTGATTTAGGTAGGTATATTCGGGGAATTCGGCGGAAGCGCCGGCTAAGGGTGTTACCACACCAATCGATCGACCAGAATGGAATGGAACAGTCGACGTCGATCGACAGCTTCTACCACACCAATCGATGACATCGATCAATTGGCGTGGTAGAAACTGTCGATCGTACCCTAAGGTGACAATCGCTTGCGCGTTGTTCGGTGTTTTGTAGGCGCTCTGCATATTGAGGGGCGACAACAGTAGGGGATTCGAATGCGAATCTGAGCCAGCACCAAGTCCCCCGACTGTACCTACAGTAGATATTTGTATAATAATAAAACTTCACTAAGCGTTTGGGAGAATGCTAAGGAGTTAACCTTTGAATAATGATCTTAATAACAGCGTGTATGATAACAGTTGCTCTCAGACACTTCAAATACGGTTACTAAAGGAGCGCCTAAGTATAGATTTTGCTAAGCTTATTTATACTTTCTAAGTCTATATTTGCTAGGTAACATCTTTAATGGCCTGCGCAGACGACGGACTTGTGTCCGCGGACTTTTTTGACCGCTAAAATAGATCGCTTACAACTACCTATCGAGTAACGCAAACGAGGGATTAAAAGTACCGCGTACAAAAAGTCCCCCGAAAAACCGAGAACATGCAGGGAGCGGACCGGCAAAAGTACGGGGAGTCCCTGAAAAAAATAGAACTCTTGTGACTAGGCGAAGCAACGCACATGGCGGACTTTAGTCCGCGTTTATTTCTACATTTCCGGGCAACAAATGATCGCACGCCGTGTGCGTTGGGTTCGCAGTAAATTCGCGGCGCGTATATTTTTCTCCGCCGCGGAGAAAAGTCCGTCTGCGCAGGCCATAAATGGGATCGCCCTCAGTAACGGTTTGACATCTATGAGCGCGGCCGTAAGAAATATATATATTTTTTTCATCCCTAGACGAACACACCGACCGTATGGTCCAAAAGTAAGCAGAGTTTGTGTTATGGATGACCATACAGCAAACTGCGGGGGAACCCAGAATAAATATACATATATAAATACAAACAACCATGACCCGAGAACAAAGATCTGTGTTCATCACACAAATGAATGCCCCGGCCAGGACTCCTTTTTCCAGGACCTTTGGCGTATGAGGCAGGGCTACTTACCACTGCACCACTCGGTCGTCAATTATAATTGCATTGATAAATAGTCTGACGTAGGTACAGAAACTTGTTTGTACACCGTATACTACGCTCACTGTATAGTCTAAAATGTGTCGAAGCTGATCAGGCAGTTTTACGTGACGACGTTTAAAATACATAACATACGTTACTCCGTAGCGGAGATTGAGTGACCACGGAAAAGCGGGGTTTCAAGTTAGCTGGTCTCTATCGATTTTCATTTATGGGATTTGCGTTACATAAGCTGAAACGCAGGCCGTTACATCTGACGGAGTATAAGCCTAGGCTAACATGCCATATCTAAGGCTGTAAATGTACAGGTACCTAGGTAATGTACTATCTCTTCTTACATATGCATGGATACTTACAGTCATCTGATAATATGGAGCAAATCGAATCTGCGTCTTCAGCTACACTCTCTAACCATTGCTGAAAAGAACAACAATATTGTTAACCAATTTGTTTAGGGCATAAAGTACACCGCACGCCGTGGTAGTAGAGTATCTTTGTTAAGATCTCGTCTGGCGCGTTACCACAGTCTTTCTTATATTGACCGCCATGATAATAATATTTTCGTGGTTGTGGGTAAAATAACAGCCAGTGCAACTACTGGAACAATGGCAACCCCTACTAAAGTCTACGGTAGGTAACGTATCATTAGTCTATATTTTAATCACAATTACTGTTAATAAATAAAAAACCTTTAATTATTAACCTTAACACGATTAATGATGCTCATGGGTGCGGACGCCGTTTACCATCAACAGTAACCAACCAATTTGTAAAAAAATTGTAATTGTCATTTACCGAATCAAGTGAGGAATGCATCGCAAAATTTGTATCAGTTGGTATAGAGGTGTATTATGTCTATATATAGTATAGATAATAGATGACCCTTCCGCACCAGTGGTAGTTTCAATATACGATGTCCTACGCCGAGGTCTGTGCCCTCTCGGGTGTCCTTAGGCATATCGTATGTAGGAGTAGTTTAAGATCCGGCTGGCCGTGCTCAGCGCTAAGCCACAAAGTCCAGTGAAATTTAAAAGGCCCGTAGGGCTTACAGAACCTAGGGCCTCATTTGTGATTGACTTCGTAGGTGTCTCATAGGTTAGTGACTCAAATGTGATGCTCATTGCGGCCTTACTGGAAACTTGTGACGCTTTGGTTTCGGAGATATTAGTGGTTGAATCGGATTGATTATGAACCTATGGCAAACCATTTTTATCAAATTACTCGAATATATTGCCTTTCGGTTTAATGTTTGTTGTCACGATAGCGATAGCGATTTTCTCTCCATTTGCGTCACTAAAGAATGACCCAGGTGTGAATCTCGTAACACGACCCATCATCGAGATATTTTTGAGCCATGATAGGTCCAAATTTTTCCCGGTATCTTGGCAACAGGTGGTCCTAGGAGCTCATTATTTCGATTATCGTGACAAAGACGTTAAGCTATCGTAACAGTAATTTTGACTTCGTAATAGTCATCTGAACAATTTACTATCTTTCAAACAAATACGTATTATGAACCTTCGGTGAAGGCTTCGGTGGTTTAGGGATACTAAACCTTTAATAGTCCGTCTAATTATGGCAATCGGTAGCTCGATAGTTCCTTTGAATGTGACAGTATGTTTTTTTGAGTTTATGATAGCAGGAACTGAGATAATTTGAATTGTAAATTTCATATAAAATTGCAGTAGAGTCAATGACATATTACATATAGACAAGTGGTCCACTCTCAATACTGGCAACGCAAATGCAAGGCAATTGTCCACCATTTCACTTAGTCTTGTGCAACCCAGTGTCACGGCTGAACGTCAAACAAAACTTATTCCGAATTCTGTGTTTTTAATACCGTACCATTCCTTCTTGTGTGTTAAGACAATGTACTAATTACACTCTTACTGATATAGAATGAAAAAACGTTTCTTTTCATGCGTAAGGACTATTTTTTATAACTATCTTATTTATTATTTTATTTTGCTATTTCGAATGACGTTTCATCACGTAATACGAAGATATCTCTTTCTTACAACAAGTGAACCGTATCATTCTTTCCTTCTCCCACAAATTTATATTAGGGTAGACCGGGGACAACAGTAACATTTTTAAAACCACGGGCGATTACAATAGTTTCGCTGACAAATTCGGTTTTTATTTTTGATATTTTAAAGCCTTTGTCTCTTATCTCCCAAGGGTTCATCTAAATTTATCATAAATTTTACAAAACTTGGTAAAAAATGCATTTGAATCAAAAGATAGCCAGTGGTACAAACAACCCCATTTAATGGGTTAATTGTACCAGAACTACAAAGGGTAGTAAAAGTCACATTAAGTTATTTAATCACATTTTTTCAGTCATTTATTTAAAGTCTTTTCAGCTTATAATCTACCTTAATAACTTACAGCAAGGAAATCGAGAGATCAGTCTTTTAAATCAACAGAAATGGTAATTAATTATAAAAACAGAAATATTCTACCCTTGTAACAAAAATAAAATTAGTTTTCTTTGACATGTTATGAACTTTGGCTAAGACTTGACACAATTGCTATTTTTGGCTTCATAACAATCACAATATAGAAATAATCAAAATACATATTTTTGTATGGAGGTACAACTGATTCCTGGTACAAATGACCCTTCCGGAAAATTAATTATAAACAATTTATTAGTCAGATTCGCAATTGTGACAAAATATAAAACAAACTCCTGAGGCGTACATTCTTCATGAGTCCAAAACCCACATTACAGTAGAGTGGCTAAGAGTGGAGCAGAGAGTGGCTTCACTGCTTTCAGAATTATATCTTGTTGCTGTTTTCTTTTTCTGGCTAGAGGTACACTTTTTTACGGGGGTATTTGTACCTCGGGGTCAATTGTAACGGTACCATAGTCCCGGCGATGTCGGTACTATTGCCCCAAAGTAGCTAATTTAGAGAAAACATCCAAATGTCATATCATTATTATCTAATAGTTTTAACATTTATCGAAAATTTTAAGTTCGATATCTATTTTAACTGGCAATAACAATTACCTGTAGAAAAAGCTTTTATATTATGTAGTAAAGCCATTAAAACATTACGAGAAAGCTCATCACGGCTTGCCGAAAATCAAAAATTCGCCGGTGACACGTCTAATTAACAGCGCGCGCGCCGGCGACTGAGGGGCGACAACGGGACTTAGCGCGTGTCCTGGCACACTCATACATAATTTAAATATTAATATAATATAATATAATAATATTTAAATAGTAGTTAAAATATTGATGTTGGTACTATTGTACCCGGTCTACCCTCCTGTATCGGGTAGGTATGTATAGTTAAGTTGATGCCGTTTTTTGTGCGGTAATGTTTGGGTATGACTTATCTATATGTAATATGTCATTGAGTAGGGTGAATTTTCCGGTTTACTAATGTTTTACAAAGAACGTATGACAAATGATCATTTTACAAATTATTTTTGAAAAAGTAATCATTTGACAAAGTGTTTATTTACTAAACTGATCGTTTTATAAGTATTCATTTGACAAAATACATCTTTTAAATATTTAGCATTGGAAATGTTCTGAATGTAAAACTGCCAGTTATCAATTTTTTAAATAACCAATGTATTCGTTTTTCAAAGTCACAATTTGACAAAATGTTGGTTAATAAATGGGTATTTTATAATTATTACTGTTGACAAACTTATTCAATTTCGCATATCTCGCTTCGCTCGCTCGGCTCGCGCACGTGTGACCTACATACAACCTAACTGCTCCTCCTCGCTACGCTCGTCGTCGCACATAATTTCGAAATTACATTGTGTTCTGTGATTTAAAATGTCCATGAAGTGATGAATCGATGAAACAATTTTACATTAACCGTATTTCAACGAATTAAAAAAACTTTATAGAGTTGTCGATGAAATGAAAATACAGTACTTAAGTAATTTTAAGTACTTGAACTTGTATCGTTTCAATGATTTGAAATTCGTTGAAAAGTTTTACGGCGTATCAAGGGGATCTCCTATAGTTCTGGTTGTTGAATCATTTTATACTACAGTTATTAGAAACATAAACTGAATTAAAAGTACCTACTTACTGTCTGTAGTGAAAAACTTCTGCTTAAATTATTTATGTATCTATATACAAACCATTTCACATTTTTGGGTAAACTAAGTACTTACCAAACAATGCATTTTGTCAAAGGTTTTTATACCTTGCGTTGTTTTACCTATTAACGTATATAATAAGTGAATAGTTTGTTAAGTGATGTTTTGAAGAAAAAAACTTTGTCTCGTAATTGTTTTGTCAAATGAATTATTCATAGAACCATTAGTCTGTATAAAGATGAAGTTATGAATAGTAATTTTGCCAAACGTTGTTTGTGAAATGAAAATTTGCAATTTGTTTTTTATCAAATGACAGGATACCGAACATTAATAAAACGTTAATTTGGTGAAAAACTTTGAATATCATCAGACTTATTGCATATGTAAATAATTCTGAATAAATTCTGATGTAAGCCCTCCCTATAGGGCCATAAATAAACTGACCATTTCGAAAAAAAAATTAATGTCTAGGCATTGAATTATGTAAATAGGTACATGCAAAGTGTAAGTCAGAGGTTGCATAATTTTCATTTAACTATTTAGTCCGAATTGAAACGTATTTCTTTTAAATCTAAAATCCATTCACAGATCACGCATCGTGTACCCACTATCAGAGAAAATCAAAGCAGCTCAATTGCTTATTTTATAAGTCCTCGCTCCAGCCGAAGAATGAAAATGATTTGGGAAGTAGGTACATGCCTACCCTGGGGAACAATCACGTTAGACATCCATCTTGAATGCTGTATATTAGGTATAACCGAGCTATTGTAAAAACTATGAAATCGCCAACCTTTGCCTGTTTTTAGATGTTTTATAAAGGTGCTGTAAACGTATTATTTTAGGGTTCCTTAGCCAAGGGGACGCAATCCCTACGCCGTCTTTATCCGTCTGTTAGCAGACTGTATCTCGTGAAGCGTACGTGTTGCCGATATAAAAAATTATAAAATAGCTTCGGGTGGAGAACATTAGATATTAAACTTACATATTTTCGATACATAACATAGCTAGCTAGGGCTATTACCTTGTCCCGTGGTATCAATTTATTAGATTTTTTCATGAAAGTGAAATCTGCCTTCTGTCCTAGATTGACCAGCTGCTTAGTAACTTCAGTAGTTGACATAACCCTATCCAAGATTCCCTGCAAAGTCTGTGGATCTCTCTCCAGAAGTCCAGGAAACATAAGCACTAGCGGCTTCAACTGAATGTCATCCTCACAGTCAACCTAAATGCAATCATGTGTTAGTACTTCAATATAAATCGATACATCTATACAATTGGGTAATTACATTTTTTTTAACAAAATAAGAACAAGTAAAATTACTGCGAATGCAACCTATTAAGGTTGAGATAACTTAGGGTTAGCACAACTTCAAGTTATTCTTATTGCACAGAATTTGATGCCCTAATGTTCAAACAGTAGATCTAATATCTAATTCTAAAATAGTAGCAAAGTACAAAACAGAATAGCATTTACAAGTTGAAGCAGTTCCTCTTCCTCAGAAATGTTGGTAGAAGGCCACATCCCGAGTGGCCTTGGAGCAGATATTATATCTACCCATTCAGAATCTTTTGCTTGTAAAGGTACTATTTGTTCTGAACAACTTGTTTTACTTTGACATGAATTTTTCGGTTCCTGGAAAGCAGTTACAATGTTAACATTATTTATACAAGTTTAACAAGATAATTAACACTCTTAATATCTACATGGGCAAGACATAATAACCCAAAATACTAAGTGTTCAGTATGTACCAACCGAGGGTCCTGGATTTGTTGTCTTTTGGGTTTTTTGTTTAGGCTTCTTATATTTCTTTTTGTTATTACTTAATGCACTAGAATTCATTTTGATAGAGCATGATGCTCTCAAGGAACACTGATTAATTACATGGTTAAAATAAATTTTACATCTTGAAGTCATGAATAAATATTATTTTGTCAAAATAATTTGACATGAATGTCAGGTAACTATAGAAAGGTGCTGTCATGTGAAAAATAAATAGTGTTTTAAATACATAATTTAGATTTATTATACGCAAGCCAGATATCACAAAGATACTTAAATATAAATTTTTGTGTTAGTTTAGGAGTAGTCATCATCTTCATCAGGATTAGTATTTCCACAGAGAGGAGGTATGAATGCAGCTTGTGGTGTACCATCAGGGCTGATCAGGCCCTGTTGCTGCAGTTGCAGCCATTGTTGCTGTTCTTGCCTAGCTTGTTCTTCACGTGCCTAAAATAAAGAAATAAAATGTAAAATACAAGTTAAACCTTAAAACTTAATTTGTAGTATTGCAGATGATTTTCACGCAGCTTATCATATAAAAAATAAATTAAGTACCTTCGCAAATAGTTCTTGTTGTTGTCTTAACAGTTCCTCTTCAGGTATGCCTAAATTTTCAAGCCTAGTACTTTGTCTTCTTCGTTTGGCAGCAACGGCTTTACAATCTTTCAGAACAGCTTCAGCCTCAATAGTGTAGTCACCAAAACCAAGCCTTTCTAAAGCTAAAATAATTTATATATTTTGTAGATAAAGCTCTGACTTAGTCGATATTATCTTTATGAAACATACAAACTAACATAGGTACCTGTCAACACATGCTCAGCGTTTATTGTTTTTTTATTGCTTTGGTTACAAACTTCGTTGGCTTCTGAGCTCAATAAGTGAATGAATTCTGTACAACAATTTAGGATAAGCTCTCGAGATTCAAAGGCAACACGCACAGACGGTACGAGCTCCTTAATCATTTTGTTTATGCTGGCTCGAGGTAAAGTTAATTCATCTTCTTCTGTTGGTGGTGGACATAGTTCTCTTTCAGGACTTCCCATTATTGATTTTTATTACTTAATTTTTGTTATAAGAAATCACAATATTGAGAGTTTATAACTAGCTGCACTCACACTCACTGTTTTGACTTTTGACGTTTATTTTTCTGTTGCGTATGCTAGGGGGTAAAAGTTCCGTCCATTATAAATATGTATGGCATGTAGCGCCATCTTGCGTACTAGTAAAAATCTTACTTATTTGTTTATTAGGTACACCAACAGCATATATAAAAATCACTTATAATCACTTATAAGTACTTTACATTATACATTATTAATATATATGTAGTGGTTCTCCATCTATTTGGTATGAATAAACAATGGGTTTGATTTTTTTTGTAAATGATATTTGGAAACATTTTTTTGGATTGAGGACCATACTATTATTACAGCACCATTCTGCCATACTGTTTAAATCATTTTGGAGAGCTGAAACGTCTTCGGAACTGTTTATGCATTTGTAAATCCTAAAATCATCGGCGAAAAGAAGGATTTTACTGTGCTTTATGTGGGTAACTATGTCATTGATAAAAATTAAAAATAATATAGGGCCTAAATGGGAGCCTTGCGGAACACCTGTTCTAGCATAAAAAAACTTGTGATTGAGATCCATTGACGACAACTGATTGCGGTCTATTGCTGAGATATGAACTGAACCATTGTAATAAGATATCCCGAATACCATATGCCTTTAGCTTAGAAAGCAAAATGACATGATTGACTTTGTCGAATGCACTAGACATATCAGTATAAATTGCATCGACCTATGCTCCTGCGTCAAGCTTTGCAGCTATTTCAGATATAAAGGAAACCAGATTACTATCCACAGATCGACCACATCTAAAGCCATGTTGGAAATCAGACAAGGAAATATTAACTTGACGGTAAACATTAGGGTAGATAAGTGACTCGAATAGTTTAGCAAAGCATGATAAAATAGATATTGGTCTATAATTGGCCACGTCGCATACCTCACCCTTCTTGTAAATTGGTACAATTCTCGCTTTCTTCCACTCGTCCGGAAATCGACCTGTTTTTGATGAGTAATTGTAAATTATCTTTAAGGGTAAAAGTGGAGGTATATTATCAGGACCGGATCCTTTGTGCGTCTAGTCTTCTTATCTGCTTATGAATATCAGATTCTAAAAACTTTACTGAAGTAGTTATACTGGGAGATTGATCAGGTGAGTTATGGGAGGTATTGAAACAACTTCGTCGGTCATTTTCATAGAATCAGGAATATTCTAAGCTATAATAAGCTAAATTCTTTCGCTTAGTTTTAATGTAGCTCCAAAACAATTTAGGATTCCTTTGGATATTGGTTTCTATTGATTGAGTGTATGTGCTATAACATGTATTATGTAGTTTATGGCACCGTTCTCATAGTAAGCCGTATTCGAACTTGTTACGTGGATTCTGGTATTTATTGAACCGTTTACGAAGCTTATATTTTTCTTTAATCAACTTAATCAAATTTTTGGTGAACCAGACTGGATATTTCTGTATTTTAGCCCTGCTTTTAGGAACCAATTCGCTAATCACTTGTTTAAGAATACTATAAAAATACGATACCATACAGTTAACATCACTACAATTATGTAACAAATCAGTCCAATTAATGTTTTTCAGGTCCAAATTAATACTATTATAATCGGCTTTATAAAAATTATAATCACTGCGGCTATTCACTGAACCATAATTAGGTGCTGAATTATTATTTATCGGTAATGATACAAGTATGCTAGGATGGTAATGGTCTAATTTACTAATCGAATTTAAGCTTGTAGATACAGATGTGCCGCTAATATTAGTGATGACAAGATCTAAAATCTTATTGTTAGAATTAGTAATACTGTTAATCTGATGTAGATCATCCAGTGACAAAAAATCTATAAGTGAATAGCCGAGACTTATGTTATAGTTAGTTGCCAATAGACGTGTGCCACTGCGATGCCAATCAATAAAGTTTAAATTAAAATCACTTAATATTATGACCTTATCACTTTGGTTTTAAATTATATCAACATTATCTAGAGAATTCTGTTGATGCTCTAGTTTAGCTGGTGGCGGCAAGTAAACAGCACATATTGAAATAGTTTGACTTTTCCTATTTACCTTAAGTTTAACGTTTACCCAAATGTCTTCACAGAAACTTTCCCATTATTAAGCACGACTAGAAGGTATATCACGAGACAAAGCTATCATCACACCACCGCCATCGACCTTAGTTTCCTTGGTACAAAATCGGTCTCTACGATAAACTAAATAACGCGTATCAATAAATTCGCTGACCAAAATACTATCGTTTAACCAAGTCTCTGTGAAAACTATTATTTTACAATCATTTTAAAGAATATTTTTAAGGACATGTTGTGTTTTGGTACGAATACCACGGACATTTTGATAGTATATAAAATCGAATTTTTAGGTATAATATGCCACATCATTTTTGATTAAACGAAAACTTAAATGAGTAAACTCAAACTGTCCACATTCCTAATTAATTTGGACTCATTGAATTCATCTTTGCGTACAAAGATGCGACCGTTGCGTATCTAAATAAACTTATATTTTAACTCCTTCGCCTTCAAACGTGTCGCCGCATGCAGAGCTTTATTCGTAGGGGACAAAAATGTTCAGCCACAAACACAGGATTACGAGCTCCACCCAGTCCAAGATGCTTAGTATTAAGTTTATCTTGCTGATTGCTCTTGTTAAATTTTGCGATGGCCGCGAGAACAGCATCACGATGGCGCGATGTTCGCAGTTTAGCTACTACGGTGCGTGGTCTATTATTATCCGTGACAAGTTTCGCTACTCGTGTCACGTGAACTATATGTTCAGGAGCTATCGGTTCTCCAATTACTTTCACCAATTCTGAGATAGTGTTATTTAAGTTTTCTTCTTTATGTTCTGTATTACCGTTGATCTCAATGTTTGTCTCTCTTAAGTTTTGCTCGACCAGGTTAAGAGGATTTGATAATTCTCGTATTGTACTTTTTAATTTTAATATTGTCTTTCTGCAGGTCATTTATTATGGCATTCTTTTCATCCAATTTATTCTTTATGTCTTCAAACTGTGTATTAAAGAAGTACATGGATACCTTAACACCGCTAAACTGCTAAGTGATGCTTTTAAGTTCAGCCGTCACATATTGTTATATGGTTTTATGCATTTCTTCATACACAATATTTCTTAAGTGCTCCTCAGTAATGAGAAAAGTACTGTCACAGTTTTTGAATTCGGTGAAGTTAATAATTCGTTAAAAGTGTTGGCTAACTCGGAGATTTGAATGCGTTTAAACCTTGTTGTTACGTTAGAATTCTCGATGGAAATGTATGAATTTTCGTCAACAACCGGGCTTGTGTTTGATTGAGCAGCAATGGCACAGGAGTTGAGGTTTGGCGGGAGTTGCGGTGTTTTAATTACAGCATTAGATTTTTACCCTTTATTAGAACATTCTAAAGAGCAATGCCAGCTATTTTTTCGGTCTGAACCGGCTGAATAATAGCTGTAGAAGCGATTAGATGTCATCGTTGCACAGCCAATGTCGAGCTTTTTTTTTTTGATATATTATATTTAGTTAATGAATGTTGTATTATAAATATTGGTCATTTATTTCAATTCCATAGTTTAAACCTACAGGTTGTCTCAATTAACTGAAAAATTGATAATTGTGTACACATACAAAGACAGCTATAAAAAATGATTACTTATGAGCGTTGTAAATGAGATGCCTGTTTGCGTATACCTGTGCAGTGTATCGAAATGTCATGTTAACAATCACTCTTCACTCTACACGAAATCGGGATTACAATGAATACAAGTCAGGGTCGTCAGAAATGGGGCAAATAAATCCAAATCACAAAATCAAGTCCGTAGCCACAGCAGTAAGTACGAAGTCAATACTGATGCAATACAATCACAGGTCAAAGTTCTTTTTTTTACAGCTACGCATAAATATCGGAGTACATCAGTGCCCCAATCTGAGCCTACGGATGATAGATGTTGTTTTATTATCTTATACAGGGTGTTTTATTAGAGCATAATCCTTTAAGGAGTTATAGGACAGGTCATTTGCAACATTTTTTTGTATGGACACCCATATGCGAAAGTGAACCGTTATTGAGATATTTTAATTTTAGTGTTTATTTGAAAAAAATCATATATGGTATGGTAACTTAAAATCTAAAGATACTAGTAAATAACTATAGACTAACCATGTCTAACAAAATTTTGTGACTTGAAAAATAGTTGTTTTTAAGATAGAGAGATGGCGTTAGTTGTATTAGATTTACAAGTTATTTAAATTTAGTCAAAATAATGCGTAAAAAAACTTAAGATGGAGCTGTTTACAAAATCATTTGATATTTCATTCCAAACTACTATCCGTAGGTATCAGGCGACAACAGACGTTGCCAGCTAGTGCATTATATTATTTGATGCTATGTTGCCGCTCTTATAATTCAGTAACAGAAAACTTTACACCACCCCGCATATTATTTGTAGTATTACTGGGTTACTGTATTGCTAGTATATAATTTTTCCCACAAAAATATAGCATTCATCTCCACAGTTTGTTCTTAT
The DNA here is from genome assembly GCA_923062675.1 of Marasmarcha lunaedactyla. Classification (NCBI taxonomy): domain Eukaryota; kingdom Metazoa; phylum Arthropoda; class Insecta; order Lepidoptera; family Pterophoridae; genus Marasmarcha; species Marasmarcha lunaedactyla. The sequence continues at coordinate 24,498,726 of OV281346.1, forward strand.
CTGCCTTAACATAATAAAACGAATTTCAGTGCATTTAATTAATAGGTATATAATATTTTACTTTATTTCTTGATATCGATAAAATTTATGTCTTAATAAGTGCATAATTTTTATTTATAATGCATACAACTCATAACTATTTTGCAGTAGTTAAAAAAATATTTTCTTGCTGGATTATTATTTAAAAAAATGTTCTTTATCCATCAACTTTTTTTGTTCTATTTATGACAACATTTTATTTGTTTGACAATTTGAATTCTGTGACAAATTTTATAGACCTTGATTTACGTTTTGGCTGCTACCTATATCGTATAACATGTGCGTTTATCACAACTGTGATAATAAAAGCTTTTAAAAATAGGTTATTATGGCAATTAAAATAAGGAGGATGGTAGTGCCCAGGCGTCTCTGAACAAAATAAACTTATACCAGTATGTTTATGGTCTTTTGTAGTTGTTATTTTATCATCTATAAAGTAAGAATAAATTACTATCTACCTATTCTTATTGAGTAAAATTATCAAAATCAAAATCAAATGATATAAAATGATGACATTTTCCAATTTCAGGAAAAAATCCTACTTGCTAAGGTTTCAGATTATTTGACAACGCCATCTAGCAGTTTTAGTCCGTATTAATACAAATATTTTGCATTACGTTTCTTGTCAATAATTAATATAAAAATTAAAGACGACAAAGTTGGTCCAAGCTATTTGAGAGCGACATCTAGTAATAGCTTGGATATTGAGCTTTTTCCGAGTCACGAATTTTTGTATGGAGATGGTCAGTCTATAGTTATTTACTAGTCTCTGCTTATAACTTACACATATTAGTTCAAACTATTTGTAATAAATGGCAGTAGTAGTTTCAGAATTCTATTTTTCTTGGCGTCGTTGCGGTCAACGGTCGAGATTTCGTAAAAAATAAAGAAATTGGTAAGTTTATAAACAAAATAACAATGTCTGTGCTACAAAATTGCCAAGAATAACCCGGCATTCGACAGTCTATTACCGAAACAAGTTCTGTTTGTTAGGACTCTTAAAAATATAATTTATCAGAATAATATGACCTTGATTTAATGGAATTTTACGTTTATTTCACCATTTTTTATTTTGTAAGCATGTTGTGTATGGTCAAAATTATAATGAAGGCTAAGGTACTTTTCATATTAGTATACGATTTTGTCTATATCAGTGTTAATTGATTTTTTTATGTACACATTCTTGTGGAATGCAGCCTAGACTTAAGTATGTTTAAGGTTTTGTCTTAATTAATTTTATTACAGTTGTATTCCGTTGTGTGTAGTAAATAAATAAATAAATAAACAATTAATTTTCTGAACGTTAGTTTTATATGCTTAGTTGTTGAAATGTTGAAGTATTATCATATTCTATACAGAATTAAATAGATATAAGCAGCAAAAAATATATTTTTTAGGTTATAGTGTGCTGTCCAATAACTGATATATTTTTTGTTTGTAATCTTATTAATCGACGGGTGTCCAATAACGGTGTTTCTGAAATTTAAATAACTTTAGGCCATTGACCTCAACCAATGGACAAGCCCTAAGTACGAAAAAAACGTGCATACCTGAACTTGAAAAATAACATAAAATGGCATCCATTTTTAGGGTTGCACAACGAGTATTGAATCTACTATCCATATTTTAGAACTAAATATTGCACTTGAAATACAGGGTGAATCTCTATAATTTGCACATATTAAAATGGGGGAAACTAGACCTAATTTTATCGACAGAAAATAATAAAAAAAATAAAGAAAAAATTTATAGGTGTTACGATGTTTTAACTTTTTCATTCGGGAAATTTGAAGCTATGTAAATAAATTGCTATAACTTTTGAACTAAATAGCCTATCGTGTTCAAATTAAAACTAAAATGACAGGAAAGCAATGGCAATATTGGTTTATATACAAAAAGTACCCATAAAATTTATCTTCACATGAAAAATAAACATTTTTTTGGAAGAAAATTATTTTTTTGTGTTAATTTTCAGGAAATTGACGATTTTCTCAAAAAGATCTCATATTTTTATTATTTTTTCATCTAATTCTACATCGTATTAGCTTTCGAATACTAAAAAAAACATTCTTCTAGCTCAAACATAACATTTGCTGCAGTTCATTATACAAAAACACTCATTACGGGTCTTTCGCGGCCGCATGAATCATAACTCAGGTAGAGACCATTTTTTATGTATTGTTCGACTGTGATTTAAAAAAAAAAAGAGATTTTATGAAAAAAGAAGCATTTATTCATTGTAAAGAAATACAAAAGTAAACATTAATGTAATAAGTTTTCGAAATGGCCGCCCCTTTGTTGCAAACACAACGTCGCACGTAATAAAATGTTCTGAGTGGCCCTTCTCACCGTTTCAGGGTTTTGCCTAATTTCAGTGGCACAATTATTTACTCTGTCCAGCCTTAGTATTGATGGGGGAACTGTACACGCGTTGTTTCATTTTGTTGTATCGTTTATTTTTCATGGGAAGATAAAATTTATGGGTACTTTTTGTTTATAAATTAGTATTGCCATTGTTTTCCTGACATTTTAGTTTTTATTTGAACATGATAGGCAATTATAATTATTTTCTGTCGATAAAATTCAGTCTAGTTTCCCCCATTTTAATATGTGCACATTAAAGAGATTCACCCTGTATAATATTGAAATTTAATGAACTTTTGTAAGAGATTGACGTAAATGAAATAATCATAGTTTATGGTTTATTTACTGTCATCATAATTCTTTTTATATAAAAAATAAAGAACTATACAGTTTTTTTTCTTATTTCTGATAAAGTCACGTCAAATTTGCCAGAAAAATAGTGGTCAGTTTGCATTAATTCCCAACATGCTGAAATTTGGTACAGACCTGGGGTAAACTATTATAAATAAAACACCGAAAGATCCCATGTTTGCCTAAAAAATTATTCAAGGTCAAGCATCAAAGTTTTCGGTTCAGTCAATTAAAGTCTGGCTTGTCTTCAATGATTACGATTCATAAATAGACAAAACATATACCTGCCTATTCAATAACAAAATTAACAATTCTAAGCAAACTTAATTCCCTCTTTCTTCACGCACGGCAAGCAAAGCAAATACCTTTTCGACATGATTTAATGCGTAAGCGCCTGTTATTATTTGCATCGAAAGAATGAAAGATAAAAACATATTAATAATGATCATCGACATCTGGTTAAATAATCAAAGCCCAAATTTTTACAGCTTTTTTTGACAGAAATGTAACAATAAATGGCAATTCGTGGCACGCTAGCCACCTGCTATGACGTCACTACACAATTGATATTTTAGAGACAACATTCAAAAATAATACTATCTCTTTCTTTTATTAGCATTTTTGTATAAGGAGAGGCAGACAACCAAGTTCTTCCTCTTCTATGATTCTATATACATAACTACTTATTTATATAGGATATTTATTACCTCGCTGCTTTAGGCTATTATATACTCTCCTGCTTTTAGCTTTAAGCCATTGCTACTACCTATTTTGTTTTTTAAGGGGAAAAAGAAGGACTATGATCCTTATACATTAAATTTAGCTCTCAAAGAAATAAGGGAAACAGGTAAAATTCGTGAAATAGCGCGAAAATATAATATCCCAAAGTCAACCTTACATTTCAAACTAAAAAATTCAGCCCATAAGACTACCTTTGGACCACCACCTGTACTGACTAAATAAGAAGAGCGTACTTCAGAGATTTGGATTAAAGAAAGTATGAGAAATGGTTTTCCATTGAAAGCTGACGATTTAAAACAAAGTGTTTTTAAGTTTTTGACTGAAAATCCACGACCCAATAAATTTGTAAATAATTATCCTGGAGATGGATGGGTAAGAGGTTTTTTAAGAAGACACTCAGCAATTGTGATCCGTACCAGCGAAGGGGTAACGCAATCCAGTGCGTGTGTATCGGAATCCGATACTAGAAAATAGTTCTTTGAAATTGAAGCCTACTTATTGCAAAACAACCTACTTAGCATTTTCAATGAACCATCTAGAATCTATAACGGCAATGAAAGTGGATTTCAATTATATCCAAAAACGGGTAAAGTTCTAGCCAAAAAAGGAGCTCAAAATGTGTACAGAATTGATCAAGGTAATAGCAAGGAGTAAGTAACAGTTATGTTCACTTTTTCGGCTGATGGTAGTGCGTGTCCTCCTATGTTTGTATACAACTATCAAAGGATACCACAAAAAATTGCAGACGGAGTTCCCAAAGAATGGGCAATTGGCAAATGACATCTGAATTATTCTTCGAATACATAGCAAACATATTTCACCCCCAATCAGTTGCCAAAAAGGTACAATTTCCTGTCATATACTTTTTAGATGAACATAAAACTCATCTCACTTTTGGCGTTAGTAAGCTATGCAAAGAGTTAGGTATCGAAGTAATAGCGTTATATCCTAATGCAACTAGAATTTTCCAACCTACCGATGTAGCTGTTTTCAGGCCAGTAAAGGCCGCTTGGAAAGATGTTGTCAAGTTATGGCATTTAGAAAATAATGGAGAGCCTATAACAAAAGTTAACTTTGCTAGTGTCCTGGATATAGCATTAAAAAAGTTTATAAAACCAGATAAACTTTGATAAACGGATTTCGTTGTTGTGGATTATTGCCATTTGGTCCTAACGCAGTTGATAACAGCAAATGCCTTAGTAAAATAAACAATAACTCAGAGACAGATGTTCTGCCTTTTCCTCAACAAACTGAAACATATTCTGCCAATATTATAACTTTAGCGAAGTTTGAAAACAACGTTGGATCATCTACAATATCAAAACTAAATAAATATAAAATCTGTCCCAATAATAACGAATATTTTGGTATTTTATATCGCCTGTACTCAGTATTTCACGTTAACTCCTCCCAGCCAGATTCAGCGCAAAATAGTTTAGCTAACTGTGACGAAAATATTTCCATGGTGTATGTACAGCATCCACTTATCGTTCAGTCCAATGATGAAATAGAAGTGCGCAACGAAATTTTGTGTTATGAAAATGCGACAAATGAAGAAATATCGAATGAGCATGAAATGAACCAGATAAATGAATCACTATGTATTTTTTCTAACAATGATAATTTAAATGTAGATTCACGTGTTTGCCATACTGTATCTCAAAGTCCAAAATACATGACTCCAACCAAACAAGTTATTAGTTCTGACAATATTTGTTTCAACTCTGCACAATTGAACAGCTCAACCTCAGTTTTTCAACAACCAAATGTGGCACCAGCCCTGCTTTTAAAATTGTTTCAAATTGTCCTTTAGGGAATTTTTTGACTTTGCCAAAAACACCCGAAAGGAAAGGTAAAAGAAACACAGTAAGAATGTCATACGCAATAACGTCTGCTAAATATAGAGCAATGTTTAAAGAAAAAATGCAAAAAAAAGAGTCAGAAACAAAAGTAAAAGAGCGGAAAAAGAAAAAACAAGAAGAAACCAAGCTACCAAAAAAAAAGGAAAAAATTGAAAAAGCAAAAAAAACATGTTGAAAAAATCCTGCCAGCAAAAATTCAACAAATGCGTGCAAAGTATGTTTAAAATCAACAAAAACATCAAACCGGGTAGTGTGCGACATGTGTTCGGCCATATTTCATGTGAAATGTGTACCAACTAAGCATCAAGAACATGTACCCGAAGATTTAAGGATTGATCTCTTTATATGCCATAGTTGCTATAAAGAAGATAATAACGACGATTCTGACGAAGTAGACTTCGAAAAAAATGGCGAAGGTAGTGAATTGAGGCACAAGTACGATATGATGATAAGAGATAAGAAAAAATAAAACTTTCCACATAACTGATTATTTTTATAATTTAAAGAATTGTTTTGTTTAAAGTATAGTTTATAATTTCATTTTATTTTATGTTTAATAAAAGTAAAGGAAAATACTCTGTAAATGCCTTAAGTAAGATTGTGTTAGACTTATGTTATTTTTGATACCAAATACCGAATGATATTTAAGTTAATTGAAAAGAGTTCATCCAAAGATTAATGGATACATAGATGCTTTTATTAATAATTTTCTAATAAACATACCTAACTAGCTGTTAACAAAGTTTTTATTTCAGTAACTACCTATATTATCGGTTATTGTTGACTATTTTGTCAATATAATGCTGCGTTCCGTTTGCCGATAACAGCGCTCACAGAGCTCATATACCCGTTTAGCGCTGTGAGCGCTGTAATCGGCAAACGGAACGCAGCAATATGAATGAATGAATGAATGGAAGGTTTATTTGCAACTAATTATTATAAATAATTATTATAAATTTATTAAAGATTACAAACATATTTCAACAAAAGGAACTTAAAAATAAAAAAAATATACAGTAAAAATTAAACGAGAAAAGGTTCACATATAATAAAAGAATAGTGCAAAAAGGCCATAGCTCAGTGGTGTTATTTGCTCATAGAACAAATCACTGATTTTCAGCTATCACCTGAGTAGCAAGGTAGCTGCGCAAGTAATTTGAAGTTTACACATTTTATACGTTATTATTTCCTAAACTAAAATACACATACTTATAATTAATACAATAAAAACCACGAATAAACAAAAATATACGTTGAGAAATACAATAAAAATATATCATAAATAGCTTATCAACATATCAAAAGGAAAAAGAAAAAGGAAAAAGAAATCACCATGCTCATGAACGTAGCGTGCTAGTGGCGAGAGAACCGGTTAGAGGGACACAATAAGACACTATAAGGATTTTTGTAAGTCAAGAAGATGTGCTTTAAAATATTTTTTAAACGTAAATTTATTAGTAAGTTTCCTAATAGGGGGAGGTATGTCATTCTTTCCTAATAGGGGGAGGTATGTCATTCGAATAATGTTCATTAAAGAATGTGTTCATGTCCATTCACTAGTTTATGGTGTCCAACTATAAAAAAATTGTCCAATGACTGTATATTTTGCAACTTTTTTTAAAAGTGGTATTATTTCGCGTTATTGCTGTAAAATATTAAAATCAAGTATATATACTGAAAAAACACTCATTGAACTAGTATTATATTAAGAATTTCAGCAGTAAACATTTGAAATAAGTGAAAAAAATTATGAGTGCCTGCAAAAGTTCCTTAAGTGTCCAATGACTGGAAGATTACCCTATATAATATTGATGATAGATGACTGTTGCTGCGTTCCGTTTGCCGATTACAGCGCTCATATACCCGTTCCGATTGCCCGTGAGCGCGCTCACAGTGATATCGATACGTCATCAATGACGTCATAAACGCCGCCATCTTCCCGCTCACAGTGCCAAAGCTACGGAGCATGGTCACTATGAGCGGCCTGTCAAAACTGACACATGACGTTACTTGTTAATGTTTTTATTAGTCGATTAAAGATTTTAAAAGCTTGCTTATTAATTTTCTTTCAAATTCAAAGAAAGATCTTAATGAAATTGTAACTTTAGACTTAAGCGACGAACAATCAGAATGTTAGCGCGATATTTACCGTTCCGATTGCAATAGCACTAATAACACTTTTAGCGCGCTCAAACGAATCGGAACGGTTTTGAGCACTTTTAGCGCTGTAATCGGCAAACGGAACGCAGCAAATATCTCCATCAATCTAAGCATTCGTTGTTTAATTTTCAGTCAGTCAGTAAGTATATATTGATTGACTGGTTCGAAGTGAAAAAAATAACCTCAAATGTATTATTTATTAAACTCCAAGTTTACGTTGTATTGTCGGTTTTAATTAGTATACAAATTCAAAATGGTATTCTATTTTACAAGCGATGTGGTAACGCCTGCTGTTACCCTTTTCATGGGCGCTGACAAGCATGAAAGTAGGTTTATTATTTAATTTATCTAACATTATTTTATTTGTCCCTTTTTTTACTATTGATTGTTGTCAGGAGCTGAGTTTTGTTGTTAAGTAACGTATATTTTCAGACGAAGATCTCATAAAGTGGGGTTGGCCAGAAGATGTATGGTTCCATGTGGATAAAGTATCTTCTGCTCATGTTTATTTACGTCTTACACAAGTAAGTCGCTTTTGAAAAATTAAATATTCCCATTTTCATATATTAACTAAATAATTAGCAACCTTCAGAATTGAAGAGGCACTGGACATAGAAGAATAAGAAATTATCATCCATTTTCCACTTTCAGGGTCAAACCATTGATGATATTCCCAATTCTGTTTTAGAAGATGCTTGTCAGCTTGTAAAAGCTAATTCAATCAATGGAAATAAAATGAACGATATAGACATTATTTACACTATGTGGTCAAATCTCAAGAAAACCCCTGCCATGGAGGTACATGTACAATTTTTATGAAGAATTTCAAAAAAAATTTATGTTTTACTTCATGTAAATATCTAATTTCAGGTCGGCCAAGTTTCATTTCACAGAGATAAAGAAGTCAGGAAAATTAGAGTAGCTAAAAGAATAAACGATGTTGTAAATAGACTGAACAAAACAAAAAAAGAATCTTTTCCAGATCTCCGTCAAGAAAGAGAAAATAGAGACAGAGAAGAGAGGGAAGACAAGAAGAAATTATTGAGAGAGAAAAAGGATAAAGAGAAAGAAGAAGAGAGAAGAAAAAAGGAAGAAGCTGAACTGAGGAGTTATTCCACGTTAATGAAGAAAGAAAACATGACTACTAATTATGATGGCAATGACTCTGATGAATTCATGTAATCCAAATAAAACAAATTGTTACACACTAGAGGTTTTATTTTATTAAGAACTAAAGTTGATTCCAACTGAACTTAATGAATTTACAACCCAGGATGGATAAACACCGCCAGGATAGAGTTCTTGAACAAATCCCTTGACAAATTCTGGAAATGTACCTTTTTCTATATTATCACGCATGGTGTTCATAAGTCGCATCTGCAAAAGAAAATACATGCTTAAACCTCTCTGGTTTAATGAAGAATTTGCTTAGAGACATTTTAGTATAATGTTTTACCTGAAAAGCAATGTTATGTACTGATAAAAGGTGACATGCCACAGTTTCTGTTGTGACAATGCCATGCAAGTATGCCCTTGTGTATGTTTTACAGGTTGAACATGTACAAGCTTTATCTATAGGGTCAAGATCAGCCTCATATTTTTTCTGCTTTAAGTTTAATTGGCCTGTGTTTACAAGAGCACATCCAAATCTCTGAAACAACATAAGATCAACAATTTAATGCTTGTTCGATATTATAATAATACAAGTTATTAAATATCTCTAGCAGAAAAGGCCATTTAACTTACCACTGATTTTCTTTTTAACTTAAATTACAAAGAAAATCTTTAATAGTATGCTTATAAAAAGTTTACAAGGTACTTAATCGTAAGTCTGATTTTGCAAAATGCATTGTCAATTCAAATAAATTCCAAAAATTGAGTAATGTGCAATTTTGAATAAAGAGATGTAGCACATTCCCTTTGAGTGACATCTGTGACAAGATGAGGTGTGGGTTACACCTCCTTGCAGAGCTTGTCAAATCTTTTTATTTCAAATCGATAAAATAATTATTTGTTGACAAAAATTTATCTAAAGCAGGCCCTAAAGTACCAAATAAAAAAAATATGAGAGGTGTTGTATCAGCTAAGGCACAAAGCTTTGTTTCATATTTCACATAATGAACCACCAATAATGTTATCTTTCTTTGATTTGGTGTTCAATTGAATTGTTCACCAAACAACAAGATGATCCATTCTCTTCAATTGTTAGCAGTGTCACAGTAGTTACAAACTATTGTATCTACCTTCTATTAAGAATGACTTCATTAAGTTAAGAAATAACTCGCATGTGCATGACATATATATGATACATTGAGAAGAAAATGAAAAAACACAAAAAGAAATTTTCTGAAAATATTTTTCTTATTTTGTATAAAAAGTTAGTTTGGCAGTAGCAACATAGTATGAATGAAGCAAGTGATGATTTATGCTTTGTCTATGGCATGCAACATTGTGTCCTAATTTACATAAATGAGAAAGCTTAGCAAGGTTCAATATAGTTACAACATATTCAATTTTACTTACAGCAGTTCTAGTTGGAAACACACAATCAAACATGTCAACTCCCAAAGCCACACATATAACAAGGTCTATGGCCACTCCGACTCCCATGAGATAGCGTGGCCTATGTTTTTCTAAGATATCAGTACTAAGACTAACCATAGGCCAAAAGTCATCTTTTGCTTCTCCCCCACTGCAACAAAACAAATATATAAATGTTTTTTTGATTATTTGGAGTAAAAGGATAAATTATTTAACTGACCTCAATCCACCAATAGCAAAACCATTTACATCTTTTGTCATATGCTCCCGGGCACTTTGCTCACGTAGTTCTTTGTTCAACAGTCCTTGAACAATAGGGAAAATACTTTGTTCTTCAGGTCTCTTGTGAGCTTTTATGCATCTGTCTAACCACCGACTTGTCCTCTCTGTGGCTTCTTTAATACGGTCCTTATCTTGGAATGTTGTCTGTACCACATCATCTAATTGCATTATTATATCAGCACCTGTAGGATAGATTGATGTTATGTTATTCAACCTTTTAGTTTAATAATAATAATAAATTTATGTATGAAAATAGTACCAATGCAATTTTGGATTTCAATTGACTTTTCAGGAGTAAGCATAATTTTAGATTCATCATATGGTGATTTAAATTTTACTCCTTCCTCTGTGATTTCAGCTAATTTTAGTAAAGAAACCATTTGAAATCCGCCGGAATCAGTCAGTAGCGCTCTGTTCCATCCCATAAAATTGTGAAGCCCTCCTACTTTATTTAATACGTCAGTTCCTGGTCTGTTCCCTAAATGATAAGTATTTCCAAGAATAATTGCGCAATTTAAATCTTCTAATTGTTCAGGGAGTAATCCTTTCATAGTACCCTAAAAAATAAGATATGACTGCTTGACTTGATCGGAATACATACCTACTTACAAACTAAAAAAATTTACTCATAAAACGAAAATAACCTGTGTTCCCACTGGCATGAATACTGGAGTTTTCACATCGTAGTGAGGTAACCGCATTAAACCAGAACGAGCTTTTGAAACTTTACATTCTGCCTGTAAGTTAAATGTAAGCGCTTTAGATGCCATTGTTTAATTATAACTTTTAACTTTCGCACCTGCGATAGGTAGGAAAGTAATTGCAGTAGTAAAAGTAAACAAAACATAATTTTTTTAAATATCTAGACATGGTAGGTGTACGTTAGCCGTATATCCATAGACGATACACTTATTATTTGATATCAGTCTTGCGTTTTTTATTGTTTATTTTTATTACATATTCAAATATATTGTATATGCAAATAGCTCAAAAGGAATCTTTCTCAAAAAATAAAAAATGTTTGGTTTCTCTGTAACACGACACTGAACAGGCAGAACTAAACTGAACTAAAATAGCTAAAAACTAAACAATTTTGAAATCATAATTAAACCCTATTTTTAAATAAGTGTGTTAGCTAAGGTGGTCTTGACAACTCAATAAAATTAGTTAAAGATACAGATAACTAATGAATAATGATGAATTACAAGTGTGTACGGGGCGTTATACTTTAATACCACACTTTTAAGTCAGTCATAATAATCAGAATGCCTTGCCAACATTTAAAACAATTAAATAAAGATCTGTCAGAGTCAGTGTCAGACAGACGATTGTAAATTTTAACCTCAAATCTAGCGACAAGGAATATAGAAAGAAAGTTAGTTACAATTGTTTTATTATTTATAGCGAAAACTTTTGTGTTTCGAGTAAGTTTTCTTTTTGTCAACAAATTATAGCTTAGTAGAATCGTGACGTTATCTTTAAAAAATCATCCCAAAAAATAATAATTGCGCATTACACATTACACGTAAAATCGCATCATTTTAGAGTGGCCGAATTTTAATATGAAACTGTGTCCTATTTTTTTGTTTTTCTTTTTTTTTTTTTAACTTTGAAGTGAAGTGCTAATATAACACTAGCGCCATTATCTTGCGTAGCTCGTTTGTACCACGTGTCTTGCGTGTCGTTCTTTTCGTGATTTTTTGGACCCAGGTTCGATTCCTACGAATGCGTTTTGCTCATGCTAGAAAGTTTTTTTGTTTTATAATCGTCTTTGACCTATTATTTTAATGATTTTTCGTTTTACAGTAAAATGGAAAGGAATAAAAGTAATAAAGGTAGAAAGAAAAAAGTTATTAATGTGGAACCAAGTGAGGATACAGAAGTGTTAGTTTTACCACCTGATCTTTTAGAACAACTTGGTATACAGTTGGGCCATTCAAGCAAGAAACCTGAGACTACTACAGTTACTGAAGTAGCAACTGGTAAGTCCCAACATAATGTATTGTATGTATATCTGTCTATTAATATCTTAGCTTATGTAAGTAGATAGATACCTGCAAGGCTGTAATTCATGGATTTATGAAAATTTTTTTCAACCTACTTCTAATTTTACTCACTTACTATACTTTATTTATTTATTTTATTCTTGTTACTATACTTTATTTGAATAAAAAAGCTCTTCTTTTAAAGAGATTCATATCTTATACTGATATATCTTAGTTTGTATTAATTTTATGATCTCTTGTAATCAAGGCTTTTATTCTGTATATTATCATGGCTGTAATTCATATTTTTATCTTTCGGCTAGTATTTTATGGTCTCTCTTCAAAGTTTTTTCAATCAAAAGAATTTTTGTTAATATTTTCATTACAAATGCAGTACCTACCCAGCAAGTAAAGTGTAACAGCAAGATATATTCACACCTGCACTGTTACTAATAGTTACCTTATTTAGATACTGGCATTGTTATTATTAGGTTATTACATATGAAATTGGTGATTTTTAAGGAAGGAACATAAAGCCAATGAAAAAATATATATAATATATTTATTTAATCTAATACCATTGCTATTTATGCAATTTTGCCATCTCATAGATAGTTCATTGCTCCCTTTATTAAAAAAAACCATTCGGACGGAATCAGTAAAATCTTTGAAGGCGCTTTGGACTGCCCCATCGGAGTTGACTTTTTTCCCTTGCAAGAAGTTATCCAAATTCCGAAAAAAATGGTAATCTGTTGGGACAAGGTCTGGGGAGTACGGTGGATGTCTTAGTAAGACATTCCAATTGAAGCTCCTCTAATTTGGTAGCCGTCTGTTGTGCAGTGTGTGGTGTAGCGATGTCCTGATGCAGCAGTGGCTTAGAGCGATTTACCAGCCTCGGTTGTTTACCAGCTAGCTTTTCGTTCATGGTTTGCAGTTGCTGACAATAGACATCTGCTGTAATTGTCTGGCCAGATTTAAGAAAGCTGAAGTGAACGTCACCGGCACTAGTCCACCAAACACTCACAAGTAACTTTTTTGAGTCAATTTTCGCTTGGGGCAGGATTTGGCTGGTCCCAGGGTTCAACCATTGCGATGAGCGTTTCCGATTGTCGTACAGGATCCACTTTTCATCACAGGTAATGATTTGATTTAAAATCTTTTCATTATTGTGCCGGTTGAGTAATGTAATGCAGCAGTCTACGCGCGTTTCACCTTCCCAATTTGCTTCAAGTGGATTAAAATAGTTTTGTCACTAACACTGGAGCCCACAGCTAACTCGGACGTGGTTTGCGATGGATCCGTCTCCACAATAGACTTCAATTCTTCATTATCAACTTGGTCTCCGGCCGTCCGCGGGGCTTGTTCTGCAGGTTGAAATTTCCAGAACGAAAACGCGGAACCAAAGCGCATTGTGTTTTCTTTTGCGACACTGCCGTCATACACAACATCAATACTTCGAGCCGTTTCTGCAGCACTGGTGCCACGGTGGAACTCGTACTCGTAAATAACGCGATATTTCAAGTTTTCCATTTTGTAAACTAAGTGACACAAAGAAAATGAATCACGGTTTTCGAAACACAAATGCGTGAGTAAATAGCTGCATAAATTTGAAATTGGAATTCTTAACGAAAGAGGAGATAATACAGATCAAAGTGGTCAGTACGACAAAACGCCAATTTCATATGTAGTGATAGGTCCTATATTAGGATATAAACATTAAACTAGATTTTATTTATTTCGAGCATACAAATCAAATCATTTTATTTGTACAAATATGGGCAAGTACAGATGATGTGTCATAACAGATAAAATTATAGGTCAATCCATATTTGCAGGTGTGCACAATTCAGTAGAAATATTAATATAACAACAATTTTCCATTACACAAATTATATATCATTCAATTATACTGTGGGGGAAACCGATAAACAGAATCAACCCCGAGTCCGACTTCGCGAAAGACCAGGAGACTGTTAGGACCCAAGGTCTAACTCGAAGCAGGACCAGTTTAGGGTCCCGGACACAGTCTATACCAATTTTATTTGCGCCGGCTGGGAAGATGTCGTAGTACCCTTCGTAGCCCCGAAGACACCACGACCTGACGAACCACGGAGTGACACCCAACTTGGTCGAGTGCAAGTTGGAGCGTAGTGAAAACAACACGTCTTCAAAGTAGGAAAGTTTATTACGGTTACAAATAAAACCTTATGAATAACCCTGTGAACCGCAATTGTTCCTGGAGTTCAGCTTCTTTCTTCAGACCTCTTCACTGGCCTCCGGATTCACCGAACAGCGCTTACGTCTTCTTGGGTCTTCACTGGCCTCCGGATTCACCGAACAGCACTTTCTTTCTTCTAACTGGAATTTTCTGAACTTTTCTTCTTATTAGACTGCTTCTTTCTTCTTACTAGATGTTGTTTTCTTCGCTGCAGGCACCGAACTGACTTCCATAGTTTTTTTTGTTCCCCTCCACGGAGAGGGCAGGAGGATAAAAAATGCTCTGACGCATACTCCGCGCGCGCGATCGGAGTTATGTGGGACTCGCTCCGAGCCTACCAGAACCACTACCCACTAAAAAAACCCCCTGTCGGCTCGTGCAATTTTTTGCCACACAGCCTTCATCTGAGCGACGGCCAATTGGAGAAAGAGGCCGCGCTAGCGGGGCCCAGAAGGGGTCACCCGCTGGGATTTACATAGCACTGAAGGTGCTCAAAGCACTGAAGGTGAATTCATAGCACTGAAGGTGCTCAAAATTGCAAAGAGAAGTTAAGTTAAAATACATTAAAAGAAGTTAATTCGGATTAACGTTAGAATTAGAATTAACGTTAGAATTAGAATTTGCGGCCAGAAGGGATTCGAGATCGGCTGACAGTCTGGTGGAAGAGTACGCTTGCGCATTCCTAGGCCTAGCGACTTAGAACTTCGAATCTAAGACAGGAGTAGCATAAGAGACTGAATCTCGAACTAGAGGATTGGGATGGGATTCGGAGCGTTTGAAGAACGCTTCAGAGAGTGTTTTGAGGTGTTGTTGTACTGTAGGCAATTCAAGATCTCTGTGCAGGTCCGCGTTATGCACGTACCACGGTGCGTTTGAGGCCCTGTGGCAAAAGAGGTTTTGAACTACCTGCAGTTAGTGCAGGACGGAGGGTTTGGCGTGGGCAAAGACTGGCGAGGCATATGTCATGACTAGGCATAGGTCTAACGCAGACCTTATAAAGCGTACGTTTGTTTCTGAACGAAATTTTGAATAATGAGAGGATCGTCATCCGTTGGAAACAGATGGTTCCGCATTCGAGAGAGTATGACTCTCTCCAGAAGTTTAGACATTGCCTTGAGGAGGCTGATGGGTCTGTGATTAGCCGGGAGAGGAGGGACGTGAGAGGCGGCGTCTACGCGTAAGGCTCGGGCCATACTATAATACGTTTGGTGGGACGGGGAGATATTCGCCATGAGGTCGTTCATCTGAGCGTCTCGGAGTTCCGCGAGGCAAGACCTAACTTTACGTTGAAGCTGATTCGCAGCTGTTCTATAGGAGGGTGTGGTATATTTCTTGGCTCTCCGGAGAGCCGCGTTCTTAGCTTTAATAAGATTGCTAACGGCTAGGGGAAGCGTGGGTTTGCCTTGCTTAGCAACCTTTTCGTTATCGCTGATGGCTGAGTTGATAGCATCAGTGAGAGAGTCGACTAATGAATGAATCTATTTTATCCGGGCTATCTAATTGATCGGGCGAGATCGCGAGCGGAGAGTTCGGGGCCCTCTAAGGCTGAAACTAACGTATTTTTAAAGCCTTTGAGAGCCGGTTAAAGTAGCGGCGCCCGACGACGGTTCGGACGCGGATTCGGAATCGCTCCTGGGAGCGGTACGCTTACGCCGCGACGCGCGCGATGACGTGACCGATGCGCAGTCCATATCCGATAGAACGGGAGACGCGGGAGAGCTGGTAAAGACCTGAGGGGTCTGGGAGTTGGTGGCCTGAGGGGCCGGGGTTAGCGCCTGAGGGGCCGGGGACGCGTTAATTGCTAATAAGGCCTGCGTGAAGACCTTGTCTGCAATGGGGATGCCGGACACAGCGAGCTTCTGCGCGAACGCTTTCGCGAAGTTAATAATGTTTTGCGAATCCATTAGGGAGGGAATTATAGGGAATTATATGAATATATAAGTATATAAAATATGCCTAGAGTTCCCTAAAATAAACCAAGCGAACCCTAGCGGCTAACCTCCCTAGTGGGCTGGGGAAAATAACTTAAAACTAACTGTTGAACCTACAAACTTAAAAAGGGTGCGCAGGTAAAGAGTTGACCGCGTTGGGGTCAACCTTTACCGAAAAAAAAGGACAAATGTACACGAAGAGACACAAATATGATAAAAATAAATATGAAAATAGAAGAGAAAATATAAAATAGTAGAAGGAAATAATAAATAAAATAAAAAGGACTGGATCAGTACAAATTCGTTGTCACCGTTAAGTATCCTTTGTACTGAAACCAGACTACTTACGCTGGGCAGTACACAGCACTCAGCACAAGCACAACACAACTTAGCACAGCACTTTGAAGACTAAGAGGCTTAGTCACAAAGAAAAATCACACTTCGATAGCACTCAGAGGCAGTAGAAAAACCTTGAAAACCGTAGCACGGAACCAACACGCTAAACTGTGACGTTAGTAGACTGAGCGCCACGGAATATCGGGAAGGGACCGATCAACAGAGAACGGGGTCTTGCACGTCCGTACCGGGCGGTGATCGGAGCGAGAATGACTTCCGTAGCTCGGCGTGCGCCTTTTATACAAATTTTGCCCTAAATAATTCCAGCGCTCTGATTGGCTGGCGCGTTTGTGTAATTTGCACCTAATTACACTTAAGTTCTACTTGGATTCTAACTTTACATCGAATTATCTTTCAAACTATTAATCAAAACTATTACAATATTATATTCAAATAATAAACCGAAACGATTCCTATCTGTTTACATAAATATCAATTTGATAAAATTAAATACAAAAAACTTTCTAGAACAAAGACTATCTCAAAACACCGTTTGCGCCGGCAGACTACTTACTTAGCCTAACATTATACCTAAGGCGAAACGGTTAC
The DNA here is from genome assembly GCA_923062675.1 of Marasmarcha lunaedactyla. Classification (NCBI taxonomy): domain Eukaryota; kingdom Metazoa; phylum Arthropoda; class Insecta; order Lepidoptera; family Pterophoridae; genus Marasmarcha; species Marasmarcha lunaedactyla. The sequence continues at coordinate 24,516,145 of OV281346.1, forward strand.
AAACATAATTTTATCATTTTACATTATTAAAATGTGCAAACATTCTGATTACAATTAGTTATTAACATAATCAAACAAGATATAACTACTAACTAGGAACATATACAACAACAAAGGTTTTCTCGTTATTCTCTTGAAATACGTAAAAGACTGGAAATAACTATTACATTTCAATAAAAGAAAGCAATTTACACATTATTATCAAAAAACCATAACAATAAACCCTATAATTACGTAGTTATACAACGAGAAAATCTCAAACCATATTACGTCATTTATTACTTCAAACAAGTACTTAATTATATGAACCTATACACAATAACGTTATATCTACCATTATATACCTAATCTGATATGAAATAACCATAAAATTACCACAATTATGACAAATCTAAACAAATCAGTATTTGATAAATAACCTAGGTTTAATTTCTATCTAAGACATACATAAAGCTTCTCATTCTTATGTTTATCTATCAATGAAATCTCTTAAGAACTTTATTAAACACAAATATCATCAATTCAACCATAAATCAATGTTATCAAAATAGCATTCAAAATATACCTATACCTAGGATCATTTTACATCCTGATTTCCTATAAGAATCTTATTAGATCTTGCTTACGTCACACTCGAAAATGACCACCCACCCGAGGACGGGCACAAGTAGCGATAGCGCTGACAAGCAAATATTACCATTAAATCATATAACTTACTAACAATTTGAATGACCCGGTGCTCCAGTGTGGGCGCAAGTAGTGAGGGCGTGGACTAGCGTTATTTACAAAATTACTTATATGACTATGTCCCTATTATGCCGAATCCGTTTCATGTTGCGTCGCTAACAGTCGCTACAGTTTAATAACACTTACCCAAGTTCTTAATGTACACACAATTCACTTTAATATTATACAATATAATAATATACAAGATGGCCTTTTAATTGTTTTTTCAACTAATTTGAGACAATATATTTTTTCAGGTACAATAAACAACAATACTTTACCAGAAAACTCATTAAATTCGCCTGTACCTAATGGACACACATCTTTATCAGAAACAGCATCCCTGATGATGAACTCGGTCTTGTTGAGTCCAACTTTCACACAATATAGTGATCCAGTTGTTACCAACCCTGTGGTACCCACTTTGAACAATGGGATAGAATCTGAAACTCTTGTTAATTCTATCAACCAGTCTTTGAATCATATAGAAATTAAAAAAGCTGCTAAACTGCAAAGAACAGAAAAAGGAAATGGTAATAAAGTACCTACGGATGTCATTAAATCAGGTCCTCAACAGTCACCAATTTTGGCAAATCCAGCCAAAATAATAAACAATTTGAAGACAAACATAACACTAAAGCAAAATAAGGTACAAAATAATGTAACAGGTATTGAAAAATATAGTGACCATGATGTATCGATAAAAATGAATTCTTCAGTTCACCAGTCATCACCAAAAAATTCAACTTCACCTGCTAAAGGAATAAGTGATATAAAGAAAAATATAAAATCCCCATTGAATTCCTCAAATGGCTCTGAGGTACTTAAAAAGACTTATGTTAATTATAAATCACAAATTATGAAACCTGATATATCACAAGGTGGCAAATATGGTTCTAACAAAAGCCAAGACATTAAAACTAATACAGCATCAACTTCTAATACTACTCTTTCAAACTGCAATGTCATTGGAAAAAAATCAGAAAAATGTGTGCTGAGTGATGATCTAAAAGTTAACATTAATTTTCAGAAACCTGTTCAAAGTAGTAATATTGAAATAAATAATATCCATTCAATAAAGGCAACGGCGGGAGTCTCAGTGGCTTTTCCCATGGTGAACGATGAAAAAGCAATACCACACAAGGAACTCAGGTTAGAGAAAGAAAAAGAGGCCAGAAATTTATTAAATCAAAACATTAGATCTTCCTATCAGGCAATATGTAATAGGAAGCAAAAGGACAGCAACAATTATAGAAATGATATTCCTTATACCAGCTGTAAAGGAAATCCTAAAAGCACGGAAAAAATAGAAAATTCTATTATTTCACACAAAGCAAAAGATGAGGAAAATGCAAATTTTGAAAAAAACGATGAAGTGGGAGAACAAAGAACTTCCAGCCCAGATAAAAATGTGCAGGAAATTGCTCATTACCTCAGCAAATTAATGAAGAAGAATCATGTCTCCAATGTTAATAATAAAGTTATACCAAAATCAAATGTTCATGGTGTTGAAAAACCTGGTGGACTATTGAATTTAAATAAATCAGGTTGCAAGACTTATAAAAAAACCAGAAAAAGCTCAGCTCAAAATCTGATTAAAAATGTACAACTTAATGTTGACAATGCTTTTGTTACCACAACCAACATTGATTCTGAAATACCTATTGATACAGTTACTACTCAGCCAGTATTTTGTGCTTGTTATGATTTTGGATTATTAAGTGATTGTGAACATGTACATTTTGAAATAGATTGCAATGTTTCAGACACTGAAAATAATGATGTTAATCCATTTATTTGCCACACTGTACAAAATTATGAATCAACCTTAGACAGAGTGGATGAGATAGAGCTCTATGAACCCTGTGATAATCAAGTTATAAAAGAAAAAAACCATGTTGAGACTGTTAGTGGATCATCAAAAGATTCTGAATCAAATAAATTTACATGGAGTAAAAAAACTACAGCCGACAAAAATAAAGATAAGGTCCAGGTTGAAGAAAATTCAATAACCAGACCTAAAACACTCGCATCTAACATTGATGACACAAAAGATAATGAAGTTGTTAGAGAAAAAGAATTAATACTCATTTCCAACAAAACCATTTCGGATAACTTAACAGAGTCATCAGTCAAGCGCAATGATACTGATGACAGTATATTAATACAGAAAGACAAAACACTTCCAAAGAAAGCGACAGAAACAGATCAAGCGAGAAATATCAAGCCTGTACATGTAAAAGAAACTAAAAAATTTCTTAGCAAGGTAATGGTTTTATTATAAAAGTTTTTAATTATGTAAGTTATTGTTCGGTAGAATAAAGCCTATTTCTAATCAACAAACTTATGTGCTCTTATGTGCCTTGCCACTAGTATTTTTACGGACTTCAATTACTACATATAATTTTCTAATATCATTATCAACAAGTTTGCTTTAATAATAGTAAATCAATTTACAGAAACGAAAGAGATCTCTAGAGGTTCAGTTCATCAACTTAAAAAATATAAATGTAGCAGAAGAAATGACTTCTACTGAACCTTGGTATAAAAAGACCAGAACAACTGAAGCAGCCAGGGTAAATCCAAATATGTTGATTAATTTTTTAAAACATTACTGTAGTTGAAGGTCTTATCAATTGTGTATTTTACTGAAGATACAATACAATTTTTTTACAGAAACGTAAAAGGAACTCTGCCAGTACAGAAAGTAAGCAGGCACCTCCTAAAAAGTTGTCCATTAAATGTGATGACTGCAGTGAAATGATTGATGAACAGGTATTGCTGAAGCATATGGAAGAAAACCACCGCTTTATTGGGTTTTCACTTGATGTTCAGCCAGAATCCATTGAAGAACCGAGCACTTGTGCTGTGGATCCGCATGTTAGTTGTATTTTGATTTTCTTTTTGGAAATTTTAATTTATGGGCAGTTTTGGGGACTTTCTGTGTTACATATTAAGATTTAAATAAAAAGATGTATTAGTTTCTTTAATTTATGCATAATGTATATTTACAAATTTATGTAATGACCATTATTCAACACAAGGGTTCCTATATTTTTCCTCTGGTTTTTGTTCTATGGTCTACCAAGAGTAACTTAAAGTTGGAGTTATTGTAACACTCGTTAAGAGTGTTTTATGTTACATTTTCCTTTTTCTTATATGTAGTAATCCACTCAGTTCTGAAACACACCCTTATGATGGCACCTAAGATATTTTTAACACCAGTACATAAAATTTTCTTAGATAAATCAAGGCGCTGAAGAAAAAAATAAAGACCAAAAGGAGTTAAATATAGCCACGGAAGTTGTTAATTCTGTAAACAACCAAGAAGTCGGTACACACTTGGAAACAACTAAAGAATCACTTAGTCAAGGACAGGATATGGAATTACTAGATGTGGGACAAGATGATACAAAGACATCGGAAGAAGTCCTCAGTGCCCGAATTAGTAATAAGACTACGGTAAGAATAACAATGGAAAGCATTTCAAACCTTAAAAATTTAGTACATATAAAATGTATATAATATTGTTTTTGTGCATCTTTTGTGATACAAAAGGTCTGATGTGTATGAGTATTAATAATAATCTTGTTAAAAGATAAATACGAATAATAATAAATCCCCAGACAAACACACCGACTGTATGGCCCCAAAGTAAGCACAGCTTGTGTTATGGATGACCATACAGCGAACAGGGGGAACCCAGTATAAACATACATATATAAATACAAACAACCATGACCCGAGAACAAACATCTGTGTTTAGCTGTGTCCCGGCCAGGACTCGAACCTGGGACCTTCGGCGTTTGAGGCAAGGCTACTTACCACTTCAGCACTCGGTCATTTTGTGTATAATGGAATAGTATTGTTTGTAGTACCTATTGTATTGAATTGGTTATTTTATTATAAAGTTAGCTAGTTAGTTTATTTATATAAAAATTTTTAATATTTCAGGACAAGTTCACATCGTCTGCTAACACATCACCTAACAAAAGTAACCATGAACCTCAAAATACTCCAGTTTCTAAACGTGTGAAGACATACTCTCGTAAAGAGGTAAGTAGCTTTGACCACCACACAGCTACATTAGGGTACAACAGATAACTTAGGGTAATCTATAATTTGCAAGCTATATGTAGCTCTGTTGAAGTATACATTTGGGCTTTTTTGTATACTTGGTAGTGTTATGAATTCCCTATATTGAGTATTAATACATTAAGTTTCCCAAAACACTCACCTTAATTACTTTACAGGTTAATACTACACCTGAAATCAAATATACTGATAATAGTAAACTGAACTCGAAATTTACTTCAGCTTCCGAATATGTAAAAATGAATCCTCGTAAAAAGGTGAGGCCCATTTATAACCAATCGATCGGGAGGTCAGCATTTCAAATATCTTGCTTATGCGTGGACCAATTTTCAAATGATTATAAAATCGATTTAATTTTACAAATGATACTAGTTTTAAAACTCTTTTTCCTTATATAAATGAACAGTGGTAAACAATAAATAAATAAGTGGTAAATAAAAGTAATAAGATATTATTCTGTACATCTTGTAAAAAAATAAATAATAAAAATACACTAGATAGATTCTAGCAATGTCTTCTGACAAAGTAAGCCGATTGTTTTTTCTATTGTTGTTTATCTTCAGTAACATTATTGCATACTCTAACAGCTATTTACATATTTCAGAGTATAACCATGATCCAGTTAACTAATGAAAGTCTCATCTGTATAAATTCATCTAAACCAGACAGAAAACCATCAAGTTTCCTGGAACAACCTACACACGAAAATTATAATGGTATGAAGACATCTGCAAGCCCTAAGGGCAATGAATCGGACACTTGTGGTGTATGTTCAAAGGAAGTTGCTAACTCTAAGTGGATGCAACATATTTATTCAGAACATAATTATTTAGCTTGGAAGAATGATGAAGAAAGACCTTTGGTATGTTTCAATTTAATTATCATTTAAAAGATATACCACTACTTTTTTGGACTATATACATAGTAATGTTCGACTACGGGAAAACAAGTAGATAGTTTAACCTGCGTAACCATTATAATTTACGTAACCGACGTAGATTGTAATGATTAATTATAACTATTTTTCAGGATCTGAACAGCGACGGTTCAATGCAACAGCACTTGTACAATATAATGAAGGAAATTGGTTTATTGACCTGCTCAAAATGCGGACTGAAACGGAAGTATCCCAAATGTTTTTTAGATCATGTTAAATCTTGTACAGGGAACAAGGTGTGTGGAAACTTTCTATCTGATTTCATGTGAATAAGTAGATTGGATTTTGCGATTTTAGATAAGCTTATTGCTTTGATGTAAAGACAGTCTCAGTGTTAAATATAGGCATTAATAATTCAAATAGTTTTTAGACATAAAACTCTTTTATGTCTAAAAACAGTGAATATTTTTGTGAAAAAATAAAATGTTTTATTTAACATATAAATAAAATAATAGAAATAATAATAATAATCATACATATAACAAGTTCTGTTTGTTAGGACTATTAAAAATATCATTTATCAGAATAATATGGCCTTGATTTAATGGAATTTTACGTTTATTTTACCATTTTTTTTTATTTTGTAAGCATGTTGTGTATGGTCTAAATTATAATTAAGACTTTTCAAATTAGTATACGATTTTGTCTATATCAGTGTTACTTGATTTTTTTATGTACACATTCTTGTGGAATGCATCCTAGACTTAAGTATGTTTAAGGTTTTGTCTTTATTAATTTTATTACAGTTGTATTCCGTTGTGTGTAGTAATAAATAAATAAATAAATCATCAAAAAAAATCATCATTTCATCAAATTAATACTTTTCACTACAAACTAACTTTAATTTGCGTATTCATTGTGTATATTATATATTGTACATATGGGCTGTATATCGGGTGCAGGTTGTATTTAAGTGCGGAAAAAACAAAACCAGCGCGCTATCTTCCATAAATATCTGTTAAAGATTTTATTATTTGATAAATTATTATCAAAAATGTCAACTTTACGTAGGGAAGAAGAGCAATGCGTAGACTCGACCCCGCCGGAAATGCAAGAACTGTTTGGTAACATTTTGAGAATTGTACTTTCAGTAATTGTTTCAATAAAGGTTGATAGGTAACAACACAAGTCTGCTTTTCCTCACAAGTGTGTTGAAAAACGTCCTATGAGACGCGTGAGCATTGATCATTACACACGTTTATCGGCGGATTAATACCGCCTCGAGTGTAGAGTCATGTTTTGTTTGACGTCAATAAGAACAAGTAATCGTCAACGGTGAGAAATAAATATTTGAATTTGTACTTGAGTGTAATGACCAACTTAGCACACACGCACGTATATATCCGTGTGTTTCATATATCATATTGTACTTACAGGTCGAAAAATCTACAAATAAGATAATAGATGAATCAATAAAATCAGATCAAATAAGAGATTCGGCAAAGGAATCCTTTGGGAAAGAAAGTAGCGCTGAAGTAAATATTTCCAAGTGTGGTGTGTGCAAGGCAGAAGTCGACTCGTCAAACTGGATTTCTCATATATTTAAAGAACATCAATATATAGCTTGGAAAGACGGCGATACACCTTTGGTAAGTTAAAGAATTAACTACGTATAGCCTTTAGTTATTTTAGCTTCTGTAACATAGGATCCTTACTTCAGAAGCTACTTGGACTTCATTTCAGAAAAATTATTTTATACAGCAAAATATTCAGGATTTAATTTATTTTCATTGTAATCTTTATTTATATTGTTACTGTATACGAATCCCATAAATATGATGTCCTTATTTATTACTGAAATTTTCATATTTTCGAATGTATTTGTAGACAACATTTCTTTATCTGGCAGGCCCCACACTTCATTAGTGGGGAACTATTGAATAGTGTTACTTATGAATGCATTTTTCTGATTTCAGAACGCAGATGATGAAGAAATATTGCGTCTTCATTTACATACAATAAGTAAACAGAATAATGGCCTCAAATGCTCCAAGTGTGGAAAGACAATAAAATATGCGAAAAGTTACATGGAACATATAAAAAGTTGCATGGACACTAGTAACATAAGTGAGGTATGTTCACAAGAATGTAAGACTAAGCTAGTGTATCATTTTTGGTTTCATATAAAAAATTTTTACTGACCGTTTGAGAGTTATCAATTATGTTTCTATTTCTAGTTTTTCAGTTTTTATGCAATAAAGAAATACATTTTAACAAAATAATTCACTACTGGCAAGCTAAAAAAGTTTATTCTGAAATAAAAAAAACCAGTTGAATTGAATGTATTGAATCGAGTGACGTAGTGGTTAGTAGCCCTGCCTCATAAGCTGGAAGTCCCAGGTTCGACGCCTTGTACGTGGTTCCTGGGTGATGCTAAACGAGCAGTATCTTCTGGTGGTAGGCTTCGGCCGTGGCTTTAACGCTCATCACGGGCAATGGCTATACCCTTATCAGGACACTGACCACGCTGGAAGAGAGGCTTTTAAGTTTTCCGTGAATCAAGGTCTCTCACAGCTTGTGCACGAGCCCACGCGCATCCCCGACGTTGCCGGCCACACTGCATATTGCTTAGACCTTCTGCTGACAACTGATCCTGACAGGTGCTCGGTGTCCGTAACTGCACCTTTAGGGACATCCGACCACTGCGTAGTGAAATCAGTGTCGCAGTACAGTAGACAACCCGCCCAAAAGGCGCTAGGCGAGTATGTCGATACAAGTCAGCAGATTGAGATGAGATACGGCAGGTTTTCGCGTCTTATCATTGGCGGCAGACTTGATTTACATCAACCGATCCATCGTGCTGCGCTGATGCTGTATCAAGTGTGTATCTGTATAAAGTGCTGAAGCAATGGAGTATTTCATCCCTTACGCTGACGTATCCCTTGAAACCAAAGGTCTCCCATGGTTTAATGCTGCTTGCCTCACAGCTGAAAATCTTAAGCAAGAAGCGTACCAAGCCTGGGCTGATGCTCGCAGAAGCAAAGCCGTGGATTGGCATAAACTGAAGAAAAGATACAATGCTGCCGCCAAGTCTTGCAAAAAGGTGAACAGGAAAGCTCGCTTTGACCACCTTGGCCACATCGGAGACAAGATAGCGTCATATCTTTCAGGAAGCAAAGCTTTCTGGTCTCTGGCCAAGTCAGGTGGGTCGAACTTCTGTCGCCCATCGCTGCCACCTCTGAGGAAGCCTGACGGTTCACTGGCCCACACAGCAAAAGAGAAAGCAGGCCCTTTTGCTAATCTTTTTGCAGAATGTTCACGTCTAAATAGTCAAGGTAAAGTCCCACCCCAGTTACCTCAGTTCGGACCCAAAATGGGTACCGTTCATATTCGCAAAAGGAGGTTGATGCTTGCAGAATTTAGACGTATAATAAGGCCAGCGGCCCCGATGGCACACCTGCAGTTGTGTTAAAACACTGCGCAGCCGAGTCGTCTCCCATACTAACGCGCCTGTATCGACTCTCTTTGGAATCCGGAAAGCTCCCTAAATCCTGGAAGCTGGCTAACGTGCAACCAGTACCAAAGAAGGGAAGCCGTGCAGATCCTATCAACTACCGACCTATTGCAAATACCTCCATACTTTACAAAGTTATGGAGGGTGTATTGAACAATCGTCTCCTGACATACCTTGAGTCCAACGAGCTCCTTAGTGATAACCAATATGGTTTTCGCAGTTGACGCTCGACTGGAGATCTTCTTGTCTATGCCACTCACTTATTGAGCGAATCCTTGGAATGTCACGGTGAAGGTATAGCTGTATCCTTAGACATTTCCAAAGCTTTTGATAGGATCTGGCATGATGGTTTCTTGAGTAAGCTTCGAGCATTCGGAATACCTAAAGGGCTCTGCGACTGGATATCTGATTTTCTGAGGGAACGGTCAATTCGAGTAGTCTTAGACGGCTGCTCTTCTGACCTAATGGCAATTAATGCCGGGGTACCTCAGGGATCTGTTCTCTCTGCAATGTTATTCTTGCTGCACATTCATGACCTGCTAACCCCAGGCATTATTGGTGACGCTGATGACAGCACCGTTGTAGAGAGATACATGTCCAATGCGCGAGCGAGTCCTCAAGAAATCCGGGCTTTAAGAGAGTCCATGATTGAGTGGGTGGATTTGGCCTTAAGGAAAGTGTCCGATTGGGGCGAGTCCAACTTGGTCAAATTTAACCCGTCAAAAACACAGGCGTGTTTATTCTCCGTGAAAAAAAGCAGTTTAGACCTAACGCCCACTTTCCAAAATGTTTATGTACCCTTAACCGACCACCTAGGGCTTCTGGGCGTAACTATATCGTCCCAACTAAACTTCGGGCAACAAATTGTGTCCATGGCTCAAACTGCTTCAAAGAAGTTGGGAATCATCTCAAAGGTCCGACGGTACTTCAGCCCTGAACAGCTACTTAATTTGTACACAGCTCAAGTTCGGTCTTGTATGGAGTACTGTAGCCACCTTTGGGATGGTTCTGCAAAGTACCAACTGGAAGCGATGGACGCAGTTGACCGAAGAGCCCGAAAAATTATTAACAACTATGACCTCACCACCAAAAAACTGCAAAGCTTCGACCATCGTCGGAAAGTTGCCAGTTTAGCAGTCTTCTACAGATTACATTTTGAAGAGTGCGCGAATGCTCTTTTTGATCAGGTTGAACCCACACCCTTCTTACATCGGACTACTAGACGCAGACAGGACCATCCCTTTATGGTGGATGTCCCAAGAAGTCGAACCAAACGCTTCGATAGTTCCTTTTTGGTGCGGGTCACCATGGTGTGGAATGAACTGCTTGCGTCTGTTTTTCCAGAAAACTATAGTCCTAGTTCTTTCAAACGTCGAGTGAATAGGTATCTCGTGGATAGACGTGTAACACCTTCGTCTTCATCGTTACTTTCCATCAGGTGAGATAGAAGTCAAACGTCTAATCCTTTTTCAATAAAAAAAAAACCAGATGCATTTTCTCGGTTCATGGTTGTTGATATTATACAGAATTATTGGTGTTTGTTTTGATATCCTTTTTAAAATTGGTTAATATATTTATTTATCTCTAGGTTTTCCAACAAGACGTACATTCGTAACCGTACATTCACACAAAGATTTATTAAACACTATTATTCTACATTATATACTACATGTACAATACAAGGCGAGGTAAAAATCGAAATTCAATGCAGCCCCAATGATAGACAAACACCAGATGCTTATTAAAACGGTTTTTGTTTCATAATCCTTAAATATAAAACATTTTTGTAAAAGTCAAGTAAAATAGATTTTATTTTACCACAGAAATGAAATTAGAAAATTATGTCGAATTATATGAATGATAAAATGATAAAAATTATAAAATTGTTAAAAAAGTACATAGTTAGATTTATTGACAAAGAATACATAATAAAATAATAACTTACAAGATGTCGAACAGGTTATTGTAATATATTAAACAAACAGTTTCTGGCGTAGTGCAGACTTGAATTTAGTCATGTTACCACAAAAATAAAATTAGATAATTAAAATTTTGTCAAATTATATGAATGATAAAATGATAAAAGTGATAAATATGTTATTTATTATTTATTATTTATTTAGGATATTATTTATTATTTAGGAGGATATGTTTACATGGATGAAATTAGAAAAAGCACATAGTTAGATTTATTAACAAAAAATCCATAATAAAATAATAACTTACAAGATGTCGAACAGGTTATTGTAATATATTACCAAACAGTTTCTGGCGTAGTGCAGACTTGAATTTAGTTATGTTATTTATAAATATACCTACAGATGTGGCTTTGATTACTGAGCTCGTTATATAATCGACACATTCTTACCAATGGAGCAGAATGCCCAATATTAGTCCTAGATGTTGTATTGAAAAATCTTTTTTTGGTTTTTGTGAGTCTGGGAACCTTTGGAGGAACGTCTAGCGAAATTTTATGTTTTAAATTAGGACAATCTATTAAACCGTTTACCACCTTGTACAAAAACAAACAATCGTGAAATTTTCGACGCGATGATAAACATTGCATTTTAAAGTAGACCAAACGCTCTTCGTATGTTGCTAACTGTTTTCCCAATCCATGTTTAAAACAAAGATGCCACAAAAATAGTTTTTGTACTCTTTCACTCTATTTGCGTGTACAGCGTAGAAGCGATTCCATACTTGACAACAATATTCCAGCAAAATAAAAGTAATATGTCAGACCATTTAAACTACGACTACGTGAAAAACGAATATGGAAACATTTGTCAATATTCATGTCATGCTGTTCATGTCGCACCATTTTACGAATCTGTCCAAATCTTTCTGCAATAATGCTTCGTCATTTTTATTACCTATACGACGGGTTATTTTTAAGTCGTCAGCGAATCAATAACAATTGGAGTGTTTAGGATTTCTAAAATGTTATGATTTTATCATAACTGCTAGAATATGTATAATCTGTAAGAAATTGTAAGAACAAACTAAATCCGATAATAAGTTTTGCTTACATAAACATTGGAACGTAACAATTTTGAAATTTTGAAAAATATTAACAAGATACGGTGTCAACATTGTGGCAAATAACCTTCTTTTTTACACTTCAAAAGTTTCAGTTTTCTATATAATAAAATTAGTTTGTATGGTTATGGTTATGCGATAAAGCTGAATAATTTGACTCACATTGAGACCTGTATAGGACGTTTTATATTTGATCTAACAACTCTTTGGTTAAACTGTCCCACAGGACACATCAACCAATGACCCATGTGCAATAAATATCTGTCATTAAGATTTACGGGATTATGATGATTGGATAATCTTTTGCAGTGTGATTTTGTAAAGATCATATGAATTTCTGTAAACATTGATTTGGACGTTGATCGAGATTTGTGACGTCATCATATGAATATTTAAAAAAATCTTAATAGTTAAAATAATTACTGCACAGATATTACTAATAATCGATTGGTTTTCTCGAAATACCTCACTTTTTCAAAAAAAAAAACCATTAGAGATGACCCCTCAAAATTACTTTACACACCGAGTTGGATTAAAGACAATATGTATTTAAAAGTTTAATACATATGAGCTTGTATTCTCTTGTTTTTGCAGAATGATACTGCAATACTGGAACAGTCATCGTTATGTAACGACAGTCAAGATACCATTTTGTATGGTCAAAAATCGTATCCTGAAGAAATTGTCTGCAAATGTGGCGTTTGTGGGGCGGAAGTAGATACGGAGAAATGGATTTCTCATATATTTAAAGAACATCAGTATATTGCTTGGAAGGATGGTGATGAACCTTTGGTAAGCATGTTTGAAGAGCCTTCGAGTATACTATTGTTACTTATAAAAAAAAAAGTATTTAAATACGTCAACTGTAGTTTCTGTTAATAATTTGTTTCATAATTTTTCAGAATGTAGAAGATGAAAAAGAAACGCTTTCGCACCTGCAAGGAATATGTAAACAAAATAAAGGTCTCGAGTGTTCTAAATGTGAACGAAAAATTAAAAGCCCTAAAAGATACATGAAACATGTAAGAAGCTGCGCGATAACCGATGATTTGAGTGGGGTATGTATAGTATCAGTATTATTTTTATTTGTTGATCAAATTTTATTTTTGGTGCGGGTCGCCAACGTGTGGAATGAACTGCCTGCGTCTGTTTTTCCAAAATTACTAAACAAGTAACAGATACATCACTCCGTACAAAAAATGTCGTTCCCGCCTTAGTAACTAAACCTACTCTCCCCGCGCGCCGACGCCTGCAAGCAACAATGAACTTAAACGCGAACGCTTTACGGCCAACTACGTAGTTAGGAACTGCCGTTGGCCTAGCAATGGGTAGGAATTTTGCGAAAATTCATAAAAAAAGTCGTAACTCGAAAGCTATGAAAAATTGTACAACATACATAGGGGTGATTCAGACCTTCTAAACACGAGGCACCAAAAAAAATTTTTGTACGTCACGTTTTCGGCCACCCTGTTTATGCAAAAGTACAGAAAAAAAAGAGACCTAATTTTTAATATAGGAGCGGACCACACCATTTAAACAGTAAATTTATATATTCACGATTTTTTTAATGAAATTCTTTTATAATGAATACGATTACATGCCCTTTACAGGACGATGACATATTATTATCACAAGTTAAAAGGACTAGAGATTCAAATCAAACTTCTAAGGAGAGCACCAGCAGAGGGTCTAGACGTTTATCTAAAGAAGTCGAAACCAACACAGATCATCAAGAGGATGAAATGGAACTAGTTACATACAAGTGTGGTGTTTGTGATTTAGAAATGGACTCGACTAAGTGGGTGTCGCATATTTCTTCAAAACACCAATACATTGCATGGAGGCATTGTGATAAACCCGTTGTAAGTTTGCTTTATTATTATTTTTTTCACTAATAGTCTATTATATCAAACCAACATTTGGCAAACCAGTTAATATGTTAAGTGCAGGTGACACAATGTTTATGTGTAATCATTGAGTTACTATGTGCTGACGTACGAGAGGCGACATCGCGAACAAAATCAATGCGCCAGCAGCGCGCCGGCATGGCCGCCGGAAGTGGGCGGGTCTGTGAGCGATTCATAGTTTGGTCTGATATAGCGCGGCATTTCTTACGATATTCTTTGCATTCAGTAAGGGATTTCCCAAATCAAATTACAAAAAAAATTCCATGAACTCATTCACATGATTAAATAGTATAAGATAGTAAGGCTGAAAAGAAGCCGAAAGTTTCTAAAATAGCACAATGCAGAGCTCCAACGATTAAATAAATGTACAATTAATACGTTATAAATATATAAATGTGTATACGACATACCAGGCTCTATGAGGTAGTTCTTTGCCTTTCTTATACGATATATACCTACGTAAACTAAAACAAGGACTAACTGTTACTAGCGCCACTTATCGTGTTATTAATTTACTATTTTCCGAGCTTTTAGAAAATCCCTCATTATAAAATTTATAGCAAGACAAAAATTACAAAATGAGTGTACAAGCTATAAATTATAATTGGTATAGGAAATTTTTATATCAGATACGTTAGGGCTTATACATACATAATATATTAGGGCAGGATAAATTGACGATCGAGACAGGCGATTCTCCTAAATTTTACGGATTGTTAAAGTACAGTCAAGGACTGTGCTCGTATAGCGTATCAGTTACAGTAAGATTAATTTAAGAAGTGCGATTTGACAGTTGCTGTTTAGGGTTGAGGTGTCTACAAATGAGTTGTCAAAAAATCGCTTCATAGGAATGAAATAGTTTCGATTACCAATTCTAATAAGGGGTATAGATTTTGTTATAAGAGGAATAGATGATAACCGATGCATGTAAGCATAGAATTAACTTAATTATTTATTAATTAATAATAATTAATAATTAGAAAAACAAATACTTCAACTATTTTGATCGAGTTTAAGCTGAGAGAAATAAATTAAGGTTGTGAAAAACGGTGACGATCTTATCACGTATTATTTTTTCAAATATAGAAATATAACTTTTATTACGCGATCTTAACAACAACAGGAATAAATTGCAGTTTTCTTGTGCTGTCTGATGAAAACAGATCTAAGCCATTTTGATAGATCTGACGCCACAATATGTTGGCATTTTATTCCTTTTATGTCAAAATCGCATAGTACATACACATTTAGTTTAGTAAGTTGATGAATCTACGCAATGATGTTTTAACTTATCAATGCTATCTATCTACAATTTGCATCTTTGCCAAAAATAAAACGTAAGATTTATAAGGTACTTATATAAGGATAAGTTAATGAAACATGTATCAAATTATATTTATTCACTTTCTGAACTGCTGTCTTCATTATCGAAGACAAAAATAATTAACTCGTTGGCTCGTAGATTATCTATATGTACATCTCTTTCAAAGTCCTCCGCTATTAATTTTCTTGTTTTTCGACCATCTTCTCCGAGTCATCTTTTGTAACATGATGTTGTACATAATAAGATCTATTTGTAATATATTTTGTAATATAAATTTAATAAATAAATTATCATTTTAGTGCAAATTATATTTGTATTTAATTATTAGGACGAAAGAATATGAACTAACCTTTGACTTGGGCTCAAATAAGTTCTATCGCGTTATGTTGGCAGTGGTATGGTGGTGTCCTTGTTATCTGGTGTCCATGCTCCCGCGCTAGTTCATCGATGACGTTTCTTCGGTGTCTTCGGTATGTGCTCATTTACTAATTCTATTAATTCTTCTTTTAAAAGATCCGTATCTGCTTGGACTCCGTTTCTTTGCAGCCATGCCACATTATCCATTATTATGGTACATTGGTCAGGTAAATTTTCTATATTTCTGAAACCATTCTATAAATTTATCCGAGTCCATTTCCTCATGGTACTCCTTTATGCTTTTTGACTCGAGCGACAATAAGCAATTATCAACAAAACCTCCCGCATATCCAGCATGACAAATTATCAATCGGCCACCTTTCCCAATGGGCACTTTTGTGCTAGAGGAGGGACTATCGTTCGTCCACCACTTTGAAACGCGTTAGCGTTTAACCACGTTTCATCAAGAAACATGACTTTATTCCAGTCGGTTGTATTATTCATTTTGCGTAAAAAGTCACTTTTTCTAGTTTTAAGTCAAAACTGTCCATTAAAATCTTTCTTCTGTCGCATTTCTTAAATTCAAACCCAGTATTTTTTAATATTCCCTTAAATAACTCGGCCTCTTTTAGAGAAACAATAAATTTTCTAATAACTGGGTATTGTCCTCAGGTATAGTATGAATAAACATGGTTTCTTACCGCATCTGTGTGAAAATTATCGATAGCGGTTGTCGGCTTGTTTCTTCTCCTCTTTTTTGGTGAATGAACGGGATTGTTGTCGATACCAGTAGGACCATATCTATCTTTTAATACTTGCCTCACGGTATGTGTGCCAACTCTTAAGGCTTGCGAGACTCGATGTTGCACTTGCGTCACTGGTAACAACGGTCCACCTTTTTGACACTCACTTTCAAAGTACTTATGAAGTTTGCAAATCATTTCCCGTACTTGGGAATGCAATGTACGTCCTCTTTTCGACATAGTACAACAAAATCACAGGTGCAATGAAAGTCCAAAATAACTAGCCGAGGTCAAACGTTATACCAGGAACAGTTCAAAAACAATGCCTGGTCACAAACAAAAGAGAATACGAAAGGAGCGCGGTCGAATGGATCGCGAAAAACTGCAACAAAGTCAACAAAAAACTGATGCACGTGCAATAAAGGTTTTTTTTTCAATATTATTTGTCTATGGATCGTAGAGTAAAGGTAGAAGAGAAAAATAGTAGTCATTTTACAACTAGGTTTTCTATCTGACTATAAATATATAAAAATACTAAACGTTGAAATATGTTTCAATAATATTTATTCACTTTTTGGATTATTTTCTTTGTTAATATACAATAATATATAATTGTTGTCTATATGAATTCCGTAAAAGAACTTTCTAAAGAAAGTTTAAAACTTTCGGATGTACCTATCTTTATCTATTGGATAAATATGCACTTAGTATATTTATCCAATAGATTCTTACATCAGATATTGTAGGGTTGGATGGTGACTGATACGGGTGCGAACAAGCTTAGGCCAGTAGGCCGCAACGCGTTGTGCGAAGATTTTGTTTGGGCTGTCGCCTCTAGTACATTTATTTATCTCAATGTGTATGAATGGTTTTTTTAAATTATATTATTTGCCTTTCGTATAATATCATTATATATTCTTATTCTATAATGTTATTTCTGGAATTCAATTAAAAATAATGTATTTATTGTAGCTAATACCTAGTACACAAAAAATCTAACAAATAGTCATTTTTCTAACATGTTATACAGCATCGTTGTTATGTGATTTTTTAACTCAGAAATAAATTTATTTTAATATTCACGGACACTGAGCAAATTGAACAAAACAAGATTACTTGAAGTCATTTCAATATAAATAAAATATTGCTCTTTTTCAGAATGTTGAGGATGAAGAAGAATTACGTCTGCATTTACACGGCATCAGCAAACTCAATAATGGCCTCAAGTGCTGGAAATGTCGCCGAATAATTAAATACGCTAAAAACTACATGGAACATGTAAAGACCTGTACGGAAACCGCAGAATCGAGTGAGGTACACTACAACCTTATCGTAATAGTTGTTGCCTAGAATAAAAATGTATTCGAATTTATATGTACAATCGCGCTAGACAGTGGTCTGCCACTCTTGACAATACCTCCTGTGTTACCAAAATTGCTGTAAATTTGAGTCAATAACTGTAAGAATATTCAAGGTAAAATCAATCTAGTTGTTTTATGACGTGCTAATGAACTTCATCCATTGGGTAATAGACCTTATTCTTTTCCGTCTGTGTATGAAAATTTATTTTTGTGCTTATAGCACTGTATTTACATCTTGTTTCTCACGTATCATGACGAATTATTTTATTTATATACCTACTTAATTTTTTCTGAGTTTCCGCTATTCCGTTATCTCAAGTATTTTATATTTTCTAGCTGACTGTAATTTATTTTGCCTGATAAAATGTTTTTTAAATTTTGTTAGTTGTTTCCTAAGAATACAGTATTAGGTTAATCCAATAAAGTCCACAGATTTCGACCATTATTATTATTTTATAAATATTCAGTAGCACATTACTACAAAACAAACTCATAGTTAAGGTAACCTTTCTTTACAGGACGAAAACTTACCGTTATTGGAAATGAGAGAAACTCGGGATAGAAATGAAAGGCTAAATGAAACTCCATTATCTGAAAGAACTCAATGTAGTAGAAAAATAGTTCCTGGGGAAATTGTTCATAAATGTGGCGTTTGCGGAACAGAAGTTAGCTCCAAACAGTGGATTCCACATATTTTTACTGAGCACCGATATGTGGCTTGGAAAGATGGTGATAAACCTTTAGTGAGTTATTCTAACGACTCCTTTTTGTTTATTTTTTTGATGCTTAAAAATATGGTCGTTGTAAAAAATAATGAAATTCTAATAAATAATTACAAAACTACACTATTTGAACTCTAGCATGGTGCGGGTGACAGTCTCAGTAACGTTTCGTTTCACTCTTGAAAGTTGCCGCGATTTACAAATTATGACTTATTATTTCAGTTGTACCACATTCGTAATATATTCAATCATTAGTAACTGTAGTAAATTAAATTAAACACAACCAGAATGTTCTAGTCTACAAATAAAATCTAAGTAAAAGAAAAATTAAGCAAAGTTTTATGCATACCGTCTTATGCATGCAGCCTCTAAGGGGTGATAGTATAGGGTAATTCCAGTCGAAATTACTATTAGACCTACTGTCCTTTTTTTTTTTTTTTTTTTTGGGGGGGGGAAAATGCATTACGCATACCACCCGGGCGCAGGGGGCACCCGAGTGGTTATGTGGGACTCCCGTATAGGCTAATGAGACCCACGGTATACCCACTAAAAACCCCCCCATCTTCCTCCTCGCCGCCCTGTGACGGGGCCACGGGAACGCTCTCGCACACATCCGCGACCCCACCGGCGGCAGCCGCCTACAAGCGGCTCCATCGCCACAGCCCGAAGGCCCTCCACGATGGGCGCACCAGATGGTAAGGTGCGCCTCCCCTTTCGGCCTCCACCAGTACTGTAGTAGCTTTTTTTTTTTTTTTTTCGGGGTGGAAAAAGCATTACGCATACCACCCGGGCGCAGGGGGCACCCGAGTGGTTATGTGGGACTCCCGTATAGGCTAATGAGACCCACGGTATACCCACTAAAAACCCCCCCATCTTCCTCCTCGCCGCCTTGTGACGGGGCCACGGGAACGCTCTCGCACACATCCGCGACCCCGCCGGCGGCAGCCGCCCACAAGCGGCTCCATCGCCACAGCCCGAAGGCCCTCCACAATGGGCGCACCAGATGGTAAGGTGCGCCTCCCCCCTCGGCCTCCACCAGTACTGTAGCAGACTCCCCCTAAGTCTGCTACTAGGAGGCCATGGGCACCAGGTAACTGGTACCCGGTGGCAGATCGGGTCTGTGGTTCTGCCACCGACCACACCTCGGCCGCAGAGGATAGGGCAAGCGGCGCACCGCAATACCGACATGCCTCTTCCTCTGCGGCCCCACCAGTGCCGCTTCCACGGAACGGCCCCGCCGGCTCGCAGGGGGTAGGGAGAGTGGCGCACCGTCATACCAACACGCCTCTCCCCCTGCGATCCCTCCACGGCCGCAGAAGATAGGGAGAACGGCGCACCGTGATACCGGCACTCCTCTTCCTCTGCGGTCCCACCTCCAAGCGCATTCTCAGCGGACTTCCTCAGCCCACTGGGAGCGCCCTCTTCGGGCCAGCCGGCGACCCCAACAGGCCGGCCCTGGTTGCCTCTTAGTATACCGTGGGTGACCAGTCCACGGTTACTAAGCCCCCCCGCCACGACAAGGCGGGCAACCATCGGGGGGGAGACCTACTGTCCTAACCTAACCCTTTCCAATTTATACCTACTTAAAAATCCTACTTAAAATCTTGAAATATTAATAAATCCTAAAATTGGTTTTTCTTACCAATTTTATTGTTTTTCTACAAAGAATAATAAATAATTATAATAATATATAATATAAATAATAAAAATAAAGAATAATAAATAATAATATTAACAGTCAAATCTTCGTAATTGTCGTTATCTTATGCGAAAATCGTTAAACAAAAACAGAAAATGAAAAAAAAAGTTACGGTGACTGCCTCTAAAACGTCGATTTACTCAAAAAAGTCACCTACAATTATTTCGGACATAATAATTAAAAAATTGTTACGTTTCATTACCTTTTGAATGAGGTATTTAAATCCAAAATCGGTTGAGAAATCATGACGGCTCCTTAACGGCTCCGCCACTTATTACCAGTCACCCTGTATAACGTAACGCCATAGACGATAGTCAATGTTTTTTGTAATGAAAAACATATGTTTGTGTAGTTCAACTTTTATTGCTAAAAAGTCTAAAATTATATTAATGAAACTATAGAGCATACATACGGTAGAATTGCTTAAAAGGTTGGTAAGAATATGTAAATGCAGCTATTAACATATTCTTGTTGCTAAATGTAGCCATAAAATATTTATATTGACAAGTTTATACACGTAGTTGCTCTGCACAACTGAATAACACACTAATTTTCATTACAAAGAGAACTAGATTTATGCTGCGAGTAACGTTTGCGATAAAAATGAATTGCATAACGTCACATCCCTAGTCATGCGGTCCTGACAGATGTCAACGTCATACAGGCAACTGTCACCCGCACCATGCTACAGCGCAAATAGTATAGCAAAGTTTTATTACTATATTGGTTGAAAAGGGGAGTTTAAGTTTAATGACGAATAATTTTCAGAATACTGAAGATATGGAGGAGATGCGTCTTCATTACCGAGAAATCAGTAAATTGAATAACGGGCTGGAATGTTCGAAGTGTGGCCAGAGAATTAAATATGCCAAGCTCTATATGGACCACACTGCAGTCTGTACGGGGGCTGAAAACGAGGTATTGCGTATATTTTCATTTTTTACATTAATACAATATAGAGGTCAATTTTGTAGTCATAGAGAGCTATAGTGACTGCCATCCACGATGGACTATACAGGGCGTCCCATGGCTATGCGACATGGAGGTGAAGTACATTGAATATTGTAGATGGAACATTTTACTGAAAGATAACATTATTTTAATTAAAAAAAAATTTTTACTGCATCCATAGATTTTTAAATAACTACATGGATGCACCGGGAATCGAACCCGAGACACGAGATAAAAAATTACCCTGTAGTTTTATCATACCGATCGAAAGGCTTTATCATGTGTATTATTTTTTGCTAAATAACATAGTGTCAGAAATAAATCGAAGACGTTGAAATTTCACATTCAACATTCATTTATATTATTATAATTATAATATTCATTTATAAGCATTTCAGTTTAATTTTGAGGCTCTTAACGTAATGTGTGATTTTAGTTTGCATACTTTTTATATCTTTGGATCTATGTGTCAAAGTAAATTTTTAGGCGTAAACATACGAATCTGCAGTTATCAGTGTCTCTCCATAAAGGAAACCAGCAGTCAGTTTAATCTTTATTTGTCTAAAATGCTATTAGCCATTCTTGATGTCTAATGGCCGTACTCCTAAGTATAGATTTTCTTCAGCAAATTTGCACTTTATGCGTACTTCTTATAAGCCTATATTTGCTTAGCTACATCTATAATTAACAGTGTCATAAGTTACCATTTGGGATGCATCTCTGAGAACGGGCGTAAGACGTTTTGATTAGCTACAACAGTGTATTCCATATAAAGTATGTTTAACCCTTGCTCTGGTTTAGGTTGAGACCCTCGACGAAACTACAGAAGCATCACCTGAAGGTACTCCAATGATATGCCCGCATTGTGGACAAGCCAAAAAATACCTAAAGTCATATAAAAAACATTTGAAGAACTGTGATAAAAATGTAAGTTGATATATTCTGTTCTAATGATTCGTGTTTTTAATTAGAGTATTTTCTACTATACTTACTGGTATTTATATAAGTAATTTATACCATTGTAACATCTGAATGAGCCAAATATACAAACTCGGTAACATAAGCAAAATCAATAGGAAAGGGCATGCCCTATCGCGTTTTTTTTCGCGTCGCGTACGAAAAATTCAAATTTGTAAGCGTTTTGCCATAATTTTTTTGTGCTTTTGAATTTTACATCAATAAAAATCAGAATTTCATCTTCTTATTGTAAAAAGATAAATTGAGTAATAAAAATCGATTATCGTACACAAATTTGATTGAAACGAAACCTTATTGGTTTATATTGGCCGAGATGACGTCAGGGGCGCCCGAATGTTGTAAAAAATTTATCAAAAACAGGAATTTCAAAATGACGACCCCAGTTTATTTATAGGATGAAATCTGTCAAGCGTGATTAGTCTTAGCTCGGATTTATCTCAGTTCAATGAACAGATAAAAAACTACTTTATTTACGACGAGAACTTAAGGCTTATAGCCTTAATTATACGAAAATAATTTAATGTAACCCTTCTTGTCGTGTTATGCTGACTTTGTAATTTGCATTTAATCATGTACCGCGAGCATTAGTTGAGCTTAAAGTTAACGATGACGTCTGTAGATTTGTAGGGTAAGTTTTTGCGCAGCTTAGTCCTGAGTAGTTAAGTATAGTAAGCGTCACCTGCGAAGCCTCGTCCCCTTACATTTTTGGCCTGTGCGTCATAGAGCGCGTACAGTACCAGGGGGGTGGCAATACAGATCAAAGAAATGGGGAGCGACTCACTATATGCTTATAGATTTCGGCGTTAGTTCAACTAGAATGAAAAAGTCTGTAACTTAAAAAGTTTATTTTTAAATTTCAGAAAAATCGAGAGCTTGTGACCTTTAATAGCTTCTCTTCAGAACTGAAAAAATACTTTGAAATAGAGAACTTAAATGACAAAGATGAAATACAGTGTGGCGTTTGTGATGCAATGGTCACTGTGAGTGAGTGGCTAAACCATATTGAGAAGAAACATAATTATTTAGCGAAAAAGAAAGGGACTGAAGCATTGGTACGTGTATGTTGTCTATTTATGATATTTCAGACTGGCTAAGCCACCAATCGATCGATGTAATTTGGTCTGGTAAAACTGTCGATCGACGTCGCCTGTTCCATTGTACCATCGCATTGATTTGGTGTGGTAACACCCTAAAGCTTTTTATGTTACAGTAACGCTTGCTTTTGAATCAGATGTCTTTCTTACTATTCTTATTGCCACTGAGACGTACAATTTTTATAAATAAAATCATTTGTTTATGCTAGCTAAACTTACCGCTACTTTTAAATTTAAACCTGTGATATATGTGTATATCAATTTTTATTAAACGGTTACTAAGGGCACTATTTATTATAGATGATGCTTAGCCAATAAAGAATTAGACTAAGTAAAGATAAAGTATAAATTTGCTTAGCTGAATCTATACTCAAGAGTGGCTTAAGTAACTGTTAGAAGTGTATGAGTGGGCCGTTAGTTTTAAAAGATTGAGTTCATACTTAAAAAGTTTCGCGGGCTCAAACACACAGACCGAATTTATCCATTTTGAACTGCAAAGATTATGTTTTTCGCACGTAATAACAGGACACAGAAAACCAGTCTGAAGTGATGCATCATCTGAACGTTATTTTAAGAGGAAAAGGTGAACTTGTCTGTGTTGGCTGCGGACTTATTAGGAAATATACGAAGGTTTTCTACGATCATCTGCAAATTTGTGACAAACGCCAAGCTGCGGAGGATAGTTTCACAGGTTAGTGTGAATGTGGTTCTCAATTTCTTCGTTTATTCAAAGGTATTCTTGCGACTTCGTTCTCTTGAACTCATGTTTCCACTAATGATTGATCTGGGACCGAGAGATTCTTGTTTATTTTTATAAGTATGTTAAATCTTATACGCCCAGTGTTTTATGCTCTGCAGTAGGTATAATTGGAATAGTCTTTTATTTATAGTAGTATTTTATTTAAGTATTTTTATTACACATTTATCTAACACGGTCGTTGTGAAATTGTCAAGTAATATTTGTACAAACTGGCACGTCAATTTAAATCCTGTTAAAAAAATTACGTTACTTATTATAAGATGAATACTGTGTTAATCCTATAGCTCCTTTGCAGAAATAAATTTGCATTCTTGGAATTTTCAGAAACAGGAGACGCGGCAGTTTGTGCTATATGCAAAGAAGAAATAAATTCTAATGAATGGAAGCAACACTGTATGGACAAGCATTATAACATAGCTTGGATTTTAGGACAACCACCTATCGTAAGTTCTTATGATTTGATAGTTTTAAATTTGGTAGGAATTAAACATATATTCTACGCTGTATATTCTGAGATCCCATCATGTTACTGCGTGAGTTGTTTGGTATTAATTACATATTTAAAAAAACGAACAAATATGTTTTCTTTATAATAAAAGAATAGGTAAAAAATTACACAACTTCTAGATTCAAGCCGAATCCTATGGAATTTACATTTGTATATGCAACCATTAATACAATTTATTTCTAAATATCCACAGAACTTCAGCAGCCAAGTGTCCGTAAACAATCGTTTGAAGGAATACACGGAAAAAGGCAACAAGCTTGAGTGTAAAACGTGCGGAGTCATAAGACATTCGCAGCAAGGATTCTTCGCTCATATCATAGCTTGCGGAAAGACGGAAGAGGTGAGCGTGGCTTTTAAATAATAAAGCTTTTTTTAATATGTGTAAGAAGTGCTCGATTAACTTCCCTCCAGCAAGTCGAATAGCATGAGAATTCTTTGATCATCTCATCTATTATACAGTTGTTTCCTGTATAATATTTTCTATGACTAGAAATTTTTTTAAATTTTAAATCTGTAAATTAGAATAAAGAATAAAAAATAAGAAAGACTAGAAAATTTCAAATAATTATTTTCTTTGGAAATTAAGAAATGTGTATAGTATTTTTATGGCTTTCCAAAACATAAATTAGTATAAGACAAACAATTTATTATGAAAGTATACAAACTGAGTTACTTATCCTGCGCTAAAATTGAGTAAATATAATCAAAACTTCTGATTATTTTTATCTTTAACAATGCATTAATCTGTATTGTAAAGCATACAAATAAGTAAAATACTTTCAAATCACATAAAAAAAATTATTTTTAAATATGCATACTGTTCTAGGATCAAGAAATTTACAAAGTAAAATGCGATATTTGTCAAGAATTATACATATGTACAAATAAAGCAAAGCACATGAAGGTACACAAAGACGAACAGATATTGGAAATGTCACAAAATGACAGTTTGAATGAAACCAACAAAGATAGCTGTTTGCAAGAGTTTACGCCAAACACAGGCAAACGTCGTGCTGCTCAAAAGTAAGTGTAAAGATTTGAATTAGTCAACAAGGGTGCCGGTTGTCACAGATTCATTGCTATACATTATTTGTTTGAAATAACGAGGTTGCCACACTGTGATGACCTTTCCATACCTCCTAGTTTGTACCGTAATTTTCTGGATGACTTTTCCCATTTGCACAGACAGAATATATTTTAATATTCAGTTAATGATTCAGTATCTGTTATAGCTAAGTAGAAAACTGGTACCCGACTATCAGTGAATAATGTCATGAGCACCTAATAATTTTTGCGTGATTGAGACCAAATATACTAGACAGTCTTTTAAAATTGAACGATCTGTTTATACTTTCACATAATATTGCATTATTGGTTCCAAGTATCTAATCATGAACCTTCTTAATGTTGTCATTATCATTTAAAACTTTTAATGAAACATATGTTTTGTCCACAGAGCTATCAAAGTGATTGGAAATCTAACCAAAAATATTTCGCTGGTAAGTTTAATATCACCTTTTAGTTCTATAGCGTCTGTATACTTTCGTACGTAGTGTCTTATAAAAAATGTTATTCAAACCTAATAATAAATCACAAAAAAAAGTTACTGTAATTATTTGAATGTGGAACACAAATATTTGCTTAGAACTCTTTTATATTACCATTGATCTTTATCTTGGACTTTGTTCAGTTGTTTATCATATGGATAATACCCTCTAAGCTTACTTTAACATTTGTCCAGAGATTTAACAAACAATTACCCCTTACCTTTCAGTACAAATACAAATGCCCAAAATGCGATTTCGGAAGCGATGAAAAGCACGAATTGGATTCCCATAAATGTGAAGATAACCAGAACGATTACCAATCAGACGGTGACGATGAGTCTGTGAAGAGTGCCGCTTTATCAGATAATGAGTCACCAGAGTCTGATGTGGATTCCAATATATCTGCTGAAGAAGAAGTTAATGGCGGTGATGGAACGGACGATGATGATTTCGACGTCGATGAAGGGCAACCGAAGATCAAGAGCAAGTTAATGTTTCGGTCTGAGGATATGTTGTTTCCCTGTGAGTGATTTTTTAGATTATAGTTTTCTTAAACTTAGCTATTGAATGTACATTTCAAATGTTTATTTAATGTTCAAACTTGAATAATATTACGCCCAATAAATTATCCATATAAAACAAGCGTTATGAAATATTTATTGGTACTTACATTTTTTTTTACAGATGGTCTCAAAAGGCCGCCATTTTCCATTAAAAGTAGATCGGAATTTATTGGAGAAAGTGCGAGAGACTAGTGAGTATATTTTGCAAAAATAAGCTGGCGAACGCTAGCAAATTTTTGGTCATTCGGATATAAACACCTTTTATTGAAATTATGAACGAAAAACTTTTTTTAAATAATTTTTAAGCTTGTTCTTGTATATAAAATAGGAACATAGAAATCTTTGTCGTATGCTTATTTTTTTAAATTTCTGAAATTTTAAGCTATTATGGGTTTGTAAGTTTGTAGTTGTAAAAATAGTATTAAATAGTTGTAATAGTTTAAAGTTTTCTCCAGATTACACAAAATTTACTGTAACAACAAAGTCCCAAATAATGTGAACTCTAACTTCTGCATTAATTTCAGTATCAAAACTTTTTACACGGACGATGTCTTGTATCCTGAGTGGCGGGAATGTTCTTACGAAGTGCTTGAAGAAGAGGAGGCTCAGAATTATATGCCTAGTTTGCAAGAATCCTGTAAAATATGTGTCGAAGATTCAACGCTTACTCTGAAGAGGTTTGAAGCGGTGATGCGGCCAGGTAATGGCTTTGATTAATGTTGTATATATTTAAAACATTTTTTAATAAAATTTCTTACGTATGTAAAATAATAAAAAAAAAACCGTCCCTCTATAATAAAATGTTAACATATTTATCTTAAGAGATTGCATAATTATATAATCCAGTAAATTAAAAATAGTGTGAAAGCAAATATTCACCAGGGACGACATTTTAATTTAGCCGAGTTATATATTTAAACTGTAAAGATATACAAGTTTACTTTTTTTGCAGTAAGACAGAAAATGTTTTGAAACCGATTGTGGTACCGACCGGGGCCCACCATTTCTTGGAATGGAAATAAACAATAACTTTCTTTTGTTATTGTTTATTTCGATTGTTTTGGATTCGGTTTAATTTTATCCGACTGTTTTTGTGTGTCGCACATAAACGTATCCATAAATTGCAGCTTCCATCATTTTCACGGGTGGTTCAATTCGTCGTATATCGTTTGCTCCAATACGTCAAGATGACCTTAAAGCCCTCTGCGGACACTTCCTGTTGGTCATTTCTCACATGGGACCTGAAGAGCCCAGATATGTTCATGATGAGGTGGTCAAAACTCCGGGCTTAATTCAGATATGGGATTTGAATAATTTTGTGAGGTAAGTTTTATTTTTGGGTGATAGACAGAACATGTGCATTGTGTAAATTTGTGTATCAATAAAGTCTTCAATATTAATTTTAAAAAAATGGTTTAATTTAGTCGGTGCGACTTTTGCAACCTATCAGGAAACAAAAAATATTGAAAAGGAAAATATTTAATTATTTTCCAAACCACTAAGTCATAGAGATAAATAACGAATAATTTTATGCAGAAATGATAAGAATAATTAAAAATATATATTAGGTCATTAGATATGAAACTGGCGTTTTGTTAGGAAGGAACATAAAGTCAATTAAAAAAATATATAATATATTAATTTAATCAAAGTATGTACCATTGCTATCTATGCAATTTTGCCATCTTATAGATAGTTCATTGCTCCCTTTATTAAAAAAAACCATTCGGACGGAATCAATAAAATCTTTGAAGGCGCTTTGGACTGCCCCATCGTAGTTGACTTTTTTCCCTTGCAAGAAGTTATCCAAATTTCGAAAAAAATGGTAATCTGTTGGAGCAAGGTCCGGGGAGTACGGTGGATGTCTTAGTTAGACATTCCAATTGAAGCTCCTCTAATTTGGTAGCCGTCTGTTGTGCAGTGTGTGGTGTAGCGATGTCCTGAAGCAGCAGTGGCTTAGAGCGATTTACCAGACTCGGTTGTTTAGCAGCTAGCTTTTCCATCTTGGTTTACAGTTGCGGGCAATAGATATCTGCCGTAATCGTCTGGCCAGATTTAAGAAAGCTGTGGTGAACGACACCAGCACTAGTCCACCAAACGCTCACAAGTAACTTTTTTTAGTCAATTTTCGCTTGGAGCAGGATTTGGCTGGTTCGCCAGGGTTAACCACTGCAATGAGCGTTTCCGATTATCGTACAGGATGCACTTTTCATCACAGGTAATGACTCGATTTAAAATCCTTTCATTATTGTGCCGGCTGAGGAATGTAACGCAGCAGTCGACGCGCGTTTCACGTTCCCAATTTGCTTCAAGTGGATTGAAACAGTTTTGTCACTAACACCGCAGCCTACAGCTAACTTGGACGTGGTTTGCGATGGATCCGCTTCCACAATAGCCTTCAATTCTTCATTATCAACTTTGGTCTCCGGCCGTCCACGGGGCTTATTCTGCAGGTCGAAATTTCCAGAACGAAAACGTTGGAACCAAAAACGCACTGTGTTTTTTTTTGCGACACCGCCGCCATACACAGCATCAATACTTCAAACCGTTTCTGCAGCTCTGGTGCCACGGTGGAACTCGTAAATAACGCGATATTTCAAGTTTTCATTTTTTAATCTAAGTGACGCAAAGAAACATCCAATGAATTACGGTTTTCGAAACAGAAATGCGTGAGTAACATAGCTGTAAACATTTGAAATTGGAATTCTTAACCAAAGAGGAGATAATATACATCAAAATGGCCAGTACGACAAAACGCCAATTTCGTATGTACGGACGTAATATATATTTTATATTTCTAACGTTTTACTTATTCGTACTGTATCGAAACTAATCTTATTCCAATTGACAGCATGTAGCTGTCGGAAATCAGTAGCGATTTGTAATGTTTTCTTTTTTTTTGCGTTTTATCTTTCCATGCAATGAAATGATCAAAATCACTGTGAGCACATAACTTATAGTAAATTCGGCACAATAGAATTGTTACATTAAACGGTTACTTTATTTTCAGGACCCCCCACTTAGCACTAGCAATAGCCCATGATTTCGGGACCATCTGGGACTGCGACTGGTGTCCCTCGGGAGCTCGGGATGATTATCAAAACGCTAACAGCGAGGATAAAATAGCAAGATTGGGACTTTTGGCCGTCGCTTGTTCGAACGGATCGGCTTATGTGCTAAGTGTACCGTATCCTAATACTGTTGTTAAAGGGTAAGTGGTTCCGTTAAAAATATATATCTACGTAGGTATTGAGTTGACATGCAGTCATATTAAAAAATATATATTTAATGTCAGTAAGCTGATAATATAAATTTTTTAAGTTTTTTGATCTATGTCTAGATTTTAATGTTAAATACAAAACTTTATTTTCAAAATATTTTTTGGATCAAAATAACTAATATTTTCTAAATAAATGATAATTTCAAATAGTGTCAAAGACCCAATTGCAACGTGAATTACATTGCCTTATACAGATGCCTTAACAGATTATGTTGTATGCAATTATCAATTTATGAATTTTTTAAAAATTGTTTTAGAGAAAATAAGTTTCTTAAAATAAGGCCTGTGGCGGAGTTGAGATTGGCAGCTACAGCCGACCGCAGACTGTACCACGCCACGGCCATCAAGTGGACGCCGGTATGACGCTGTTTTATATCCAAAATTTTTATAAACGTCACCGACAGGTTTTGTAGTGTGACAACTTACAATAAAATTACAGTCATTTTAGTAAATACATTTGGCACCAATGACATATAACATAAAGACAAGACAGTCTTGTGCAACCCAGTGTGACGGCTAAACATCAAATAAAACTTATTCCCTAATGCGACAATTTAGGTACTACGTCACGTACGCTTGCGACCAATTAGTGCGAAGCAACGTCACGAAGTAAATATAGTAAGTATTATTCTTTCCTTCTCCCACAAATTATATTACTCTATATATCGGTATCTATAATAAGGTTGACGCCGTTTTTTTGTGCGGTAATGTTTGGGTATGACTTGTCTATATGTAATATGTTATTCTTTGGCACATCATAAATTGTCTTATTAACACGGTTTATATATTTCCTTGAGCCCTCGAAATTGGATAAATTTATCGTTTATTTTTTTTGGGTTGTTTAGATGATTGGATCAGCGTAAAATATGGATTTGATTTTTTAAGTGCATCATTATAAACACTTAATTATATTTTAATTGTTTTTCTTCCGGAATCCAACTACACTCTTATAATTTGAGTGTTTAAATCAAATGAAATGTGTTGCCGTGCTAATCAGTAATTACTACAATTCATATCACAATAATATTTATTAAACAGTATTAAGAATAAATGATTCAAGAAATTGCTCTTGGATTATTAAAGTTCATTTTATTTGCTAAATTATTATTTATATATGAGATTTCGAAGCCAACACCTTAATCATTGCGCGTCCTACTTTATATTAATAAATTAACTTTTATTTTCAGCAAAATGGGCATGAAACTGTAGCCGTTGGTTATTCAGACGGCAGCGTTGCGTACTACAATTTAGTGACCAACTCGCCGTTGTTGAGCCACACAGCAAATGGCGTCAACATCTTCTATCCGTATCACGAAGAATTTAGGCATAAACGGAGCATTACAGGTGAGCTGTTATTGTGCTATTTATACAGGGTGACTTTCGTACCGTTCGGAAAATGGGCATACGGGTTCATATCACAATTCTGGGCAACGATTCCGAAGAAAACGTACAGCGAAATGGGACACTTCATACATAATTGGCAGCTGATCAGTCAGATTTCAATTTATCGGTTAAGAAATTTGTAAATCCCTCTGATTACAGTTATTATGTAAGCCTTCGGCTGAGCATTTCGTAAAACTCTTAATTTTTTCATACAAAATATTAAACAAATTAGCTTTGCCGATCTTAATAGAGTCTTTTTGTATGTAATGTACCCTACAATTACAAATAATGAATGTATAATCTCTTTATTTTTAAAATAAGAGAGAAACACAAAAATTTCAAAAAATTTTGAATGTCTCAGCTAAATGACTGTCTGGTATATAACCACGGAGATAGAGATAGAGGTATATGAACGGAGAATGGGCAGCAGCATCCTCCCGAGACCAGTGTGACCACCTACTGCGGCCCGCCTGCCAAGTGTGGCGATTGCGGCAAAACCCCCATTTGGGGGAGGCCTTTCTCCAACAGTGGATATTTTTCGGCTGATCGAGACTTTTAAACTGCGCTTATAATTATTGACATAAAACTGTTAAACTGTTATTCGGATTTCTAAGTGAAACCCGCACTTGAGCACTGACTTTTTAAATGTTTTCGAAATAATACTGACAGTAAAGCTATGTTCTAGTTAAAAATGTGCGTTTTAGAATACGATCCTTAGCGTTAAATACTTCTCTTCACTCAAAAGAAATGTCCCAAAATGCAAGGAGTCTGGGCCAGATCTCTGTACACTTTATCAAAAAATAGTTTAAGATGCTTAAAACACTTTTCGATTGTTAAATTGTTATTAAAACACTTTATTTATTGGTAGAAAATGAAATTGTGCGTTATTAGTGTGCAACACAAACATAAAACATCATGGTGGGAAAATGTCATTTTGACAGTTTATTTACATCTTTTTTTTGTGTTTCGAGTAGTATCGACGGCTGGTTGCCATTAAGTCCACAGAATTGAATTGAATTGTTTTTTGTATTTTTAGCTTATTTAACAGTTGTAAAGTTAAAATGAAACCGAAAGAATGACCAATCAAGCGCAATGACCAATCAAACACACAGTTAGACAACCATCAATTTGATGTGAGTGAAGTGTGCCGTGAGTGAGGTGGCTGTACCCTCTGCTCAGTGAACTAACTTCACTTGACAACTACCGCCATAGAAAAGACTCATTGTCAATGTTGCCCGCTAAAACGAACACAAATAATGATGACTTTTTTATTTTCTTACCATCTAACTACTGATTAAATGAAATTATTTGTATTTTTCCTATAATTAAAATTAATTTGACTATTTTTTTAGATGGTGTATAAAGACCTAGCCCGGGTTGTGACATTTCTTTTGTTACATATTTTTCTCTCTCAGCAATCGACATTGGAGCCCAGCCTGCCTCTCGCTCGGACATCCACATTATAACCTCCACGTCCATCAGCGGGTCCTGCATATCATCACAGACTTGTCCAGGGTTCGCGGCGAGAAGTCTGGTGCAACATCCCGCGGATAGCGCGTTGTGGTCCAAGCACTGTCCCCATGCGATGATTGTGGGCGAGCATGCTGCAGGTAGGTTTTTATAAAAAGCAGATTTTCATATAAGGAATACATTTTTAGGGTTCTATACCCAGTTCGAGATGCGATACTAATGTTACAACTTTCTTACTAATCATACTTACTAACATACATACATGTATGTTTCTGCGCCACTAATCATTATTTTGTATAGCTTTTTGATACAGTTAATTTAATATTGAACGAATTTGGTGAGCAGTGACATTTAAAGTCAAGGTTATTAAATTGTTCACCAGGCAGCTTCATGAAATTAAATAAATAAGTAACATTATGTTTATCTCAAAAATTAGTACATAGTATCCAGGGCTTAGTGCCTTGCATAAAATTGCAATACCCAGTATGTATCTTAGGCAAGATATTTTACCCCTAGGAAATTCTCCTTTCAAAATGCGCCCCTACAATACATACTGAAAAATCTAAATGGTTTTGACTGTCTGTTGTCTATCAATCAGTCAGTGTTAACGGTTTGATAAGTAGGTTTAAGAGAACTAGTGGAAAAATCATTGAATGCATAAAAAGTTTAGCATTAGGCCCGCGCTCAGTAATGAAAATCGGTTATTAAGAGCACTCTTAATTATAGATTTTACTTAGCAAATACATATTCGCACAACCAAATCAATAGATACCAGCGACTTAAGTAACGTCCTTAAGTAATTTGAGGTCTCGTGAGTGCCGTCGTTTGATTCTTAACATTGTTTTAGTTAAGTTTAAATGTCGATTATGGAACCGAGACTTAATATTTGCACTTTTTTCAGTAAACAAAGTGCCCAACGAAATCGAATGGTGGGGCACTTTCCACCGACGACTCGGCATTCAGAGCTGTGCGGAGTGCTTCAAATGTGGCACATTCTTGATATACAGCGCTCCTATCCTTAAGACTTTAAGGCTTTACCCGCTGACTGATCATCGCAAAATGAAGGTTCGTATTCATAAAGCGATAGGTAATAAAGATGCAATACAGTACTCTCAACTGGTTTTACGTATAAAACGGAATAAATGCGCAAATCTTATCACTTTGGTTTCAAATAAATGTATGCCAAAGCTGATTCTCAGATGAGTCTGTAAAATTATGGAGACATTAATTTTGCTCTATTTTATCAACTTTCCTAGTTAATAGATTTTTCGATAGAAAATATGTCAAGTGAATTAATGCTCCAGATTCCCGGGTGGGCCCTTAGAAAAATAAATATATTTGAATAAGTTGTATCTGTAATTATTTTTCAACAGGGATATCTCCAAGCTATCGAAATGGTGCCCCTGGGGGAGAAAAGGAAAATAAAATCCGACGAACTAGGCCTCGTCCTTGAACCCCGCACCTACGAGGAGGTGGTTGGAAAGTTCGCCGTGAGCGTCAAGAAGATCACGAAAACAAAGAACGTTCGAGAGTCTGAAAAGGCGATATCGATCAATCGGTATCCCTTGGGCAACGTTGTGGACCTGGCGTTCTGTCCAGCTCCGAGCTGTCACCAGCAGTTCGCTGTTGCTCTATTTTCTGGTTTTATTATGATAATGAAAGATTGCTGATATATGCCTGTATGTTCACATTTACTTATGACGCTCTGTGTTGCCACGTGTCTGTGTTACAGGTAACGAATACTGAAAATCTAGTTGGTTGTGTCTTCTAGGTGAAAGTAATGGGATGAGCTCGTTATGTGTTGGTAATACTACTGTGTTTTTATTATTGTTCCATGGTTTACTGATTTGAAAAACCATCCTATTACAAAAATTCTATTAATTTAATCTGTAATGGCTCGTTATACAAAGTTAATATATAGTAATTCACATTTTTATTATGTTTTTTTTTCTATGATTGATTGTAGTATCAAAATGAATATGATATTTTACAGTGTTGTTTATTTATAAAAACTTAAAAGTTGTAAACAATCAATGTATTAGTTGTCTATTTACATATATACAATTTTGTGTATATAATGACTAACTTATTTAGAAGAAAAATATAGCTAATTGTTCCGTAATGTTTTTTTTATTTTGCAATAAAATTTATTTAGTATTGTATTGTATTGTATCACGAGGTCTTACTGTTAACAATAAATTTTTTTAGTAGTTAAGATGAAACTTATTAAGGCTAAATCAGTTACGTGGCCATAAAATGTATATTTTTAAATCTTTTCAGTTTAAACCTTAAATCGTGACATAGATTTGCTTAAAGTTTTCTGTTTTATAAAATTAATGATTTTGCTCCGATTTTGTTTATAACATATTATCCTGATTTTGTTATTCAAGAATTATTTTCATTTGAGTAAATCTACGTGCAATGCTCGTTTAGTTCCATCAGTCGTATTCTAACTAGTTCCTGACCAGTTAAGCTAGGTTATTTTTATCGTAAACGTAAATGGCCGCGCATTCCTTATCTTTATTGTCTAGACTTTTCGCATTTCTCACCTACTTTTTTTTCATTGGTGATTGGCATATTGATTGTAAATTTTGTGATCAAAAATTATATTTCAAAATTCAAAAATATTTTGTTAATTTTTAAATTTGACTGTATTATAGATGTAAATTTTTCAACTGATTTACTCATGAACCCGTTGATTATGTTTTGAAATTAGTAATATATAACATTCTGAATTACTCATATATTTTGTTACCTTGTATGTGAACAAATAAATACACCATTGAATTCTTTGGTGTAGTTGATTCTGAGTTTTCCAGTTGTAGAGTGATTTGGCAATGTACTGCTCACTCTATAAACTAGAAATGAGTTTTGGTGTATTTTACTAAACTGATCTTGTTGAGTAACTGTATTTGGATTAACAAACTAGGCTTTTCTTTAATTTTATCATTAACTTGAATTTGCACTTTTTTACTTAATTATTTTAATATGTTAATTTTAAATAGAAATATCTAAATATTTAAAATATTTAAGCGGAGTATAATTATTTAATATTTGAGAAGTAGAGGAAAACTAGCTTTGTAAGTAATATTTTTCTTGATTTGTTTTTAACTTGTATATTAAAAATATTATACGCAACTTATGCTTGAAATTAAAAGCAATACAATTTACTAAAACATTAACTCATTCCACAAGTATATCAATAAGCAAGTCATGTATAAGTATTTTATTGAAAATTTAGAATTATAGAATTGGGTACCTAACATGTGTTTTAGGCTATTTCCGCTAGATGATAGTTTATAGAAATGGTTGTATATTACTTTTAGCTTTGATTGTCAAAGTTGTCAAATATTTGCCATCGGTTCATACAATCCACTTATATTACTCCCCAACACCTACTTACTTCTGTTATGTACCTTTCAAAAACATTTACTTATGTACACCAGTTACTCAAATATTTATACAACATATTCATAAATTAATTACTGATTAAAAAACCTGTAAAAAACTTCATGACATAGCAATATTTAATCGACTTTACAATTCGACCTTAGTTGCTTTGATGTCTGCAACCAAGGTGACCTTTAAAACCTGTAAGCTGGGTATCAAAATTGCTTTACCTCCGAAAACTGGCCCCGTAGATATTTCGTAAATTATGGTTCTGAGTAGGCCCTAACCAAGAAGTTTTAATCATTGTGGTACGACAGTTCCATTATAAACACATAGCCAACGTAATATATTGCAAAATGCGTAATCAATCTGAATGAAACCTTAGTCGAAGTAGCTGAAAAGTACAAAGTTTGGGACACATGATGGCTCGTAATCTGCTTAGCAGTAATGCAAATGTTCTGTGCTTTTAAATTTTACTTTGCCTATTGCTAACACCCTGTAGAAAAATCCATGTTAGATTTACATCGAAATTGATCAATTTGCCTTAATACAATAGTGCCTGACAATTACTGATAAATGTAACCATTAGTTTTCTTTGAACTATTCAGTTTAAGAAGTAATATACAATAAATCTACTTATACATCAAGATAGAACGACTTATACAAACTAATAATTTTTATGAAGTTGAAACGTAAATGTATCACAGATGTGGAGTGTCTCAATATGTGACACATATATATGCTTTCTTGCCAAAAATTAAGTATAAATACTTATGTTTCTATATAGTTAACCAGGAAAAAATAAAATTAGAATAGCTGCTGTCAAAAGGTACCACCATTCGGTACACATTATTGCGCGGTATTTTTGTAAATGCAAACGAGCAATAAAATCACAAACGTTTAGATTTATTAACCGAAACTATTACAAAGCTGAGTAGCTTTTTGTACATGTTTTATGGTAAATTTTGTGTATACAGTTATTAATTTATTTTAGGTTAGAGATTGTAAAACACATGTATCGGATTTAACAGTGATATAAATTATTTTAATTGTGAAAATATCTTATTATATAGTGATAAGCTTGTTAAATGAAAATAAACTTTTATTTTAAATGTTGCTTTTATTTTTATATCCTACTTCCAACTTTCAAGGAAAGAAAGAAGAAAGTATACTGTGTATTAGCGAGCTGTCCGTACAGCACATTCTATAATAGGAAAACACAGGAATAATGCAATTTTTACATTTATTTTTCTACATACTCTAACTCCTAGGCCACAGCACTTAGTCCAGCGGTCCTCAAAAGCTCTTCAAGATCTTCAAAAAAGGCATCTATGGCCACCTTAACTTCCTTATTGGTAGAAAATTTCATTCCACCTAAGTGGTTTTTCTAGTTTTGGAAATAGGTGATAGTTAGAAGGTGCCAAGTCAGGTGGGGTGAGGAAGCAATTCGAAACCACAATTCACTATTTGAGCCATCGATTCTGCAGATGTGTGAACACGAGCATTGTCCTGATGAAACCAAACTTTCTTGGTCAACAATTCTGGTTTTGAAGAATTTATTTCTTCGGGTAAACGACGTAATAGTGTGCAGAAGTATGCAGAATTTATAGTTTGACCTCTATAAGTAATCAACCAAGATGACGCCCTTACAATCCCGGAAAACCGATGCCATTACCTTGTTTACTGAAAAACACCTTAGCTCTCTTGGGGGTCGGAGATCCGGGTCTCTTCTATCGTTTGGATAGTTGTTTGGATTCAGGAGTATAGTGATGAAACATATTAACAAACCTTGCCAAAAATTAGTTTGGATGAGCTTGAAGAAGCTCTAAACAGTCTCTAGAAATCGTGGGCCGAGTTCGTTTCTGTTCAACTGAAAAGAGCCGCGGTACCTATCTTGCAGACACCTTGTGGAACCCTAATTCGTTAAAGATCATGTTTTGTGTACGTTCATGTGAAATCCCTAGAGCTTCAGCTATCTCAGATACCTTCAATCTTCTGTCTCCCATGATGAGATCACATATTTTTTCAATGTTTTCCGAAGTCGTAGCAGTAAAAGGCCGTCCACAGCGGGGGTCATTTTGATGCTCTCTCGTCCACGTTTAAATTCAGCTGCCCCCTTTTTTATTATTGTATACGACGGAACAGATGTTCCTAAAGTAGCCACCATATCTTCATGAATCTGCTTTGGAGTTAAGCGTTTCTTGTGGAGGTATTTGATCACGGCACGGTGGTCTAAACTATCCATTTTCAAAATTAATGAAACTTATTCTCACTTAATGTTCAATAAAATTAATAATTACGCATGTATCTCAGAGAATAATTACACACAGCTGACAAAGAGTTTTATAATAATATGACAACGCTATCTATGTTAGGCCGCGAACTTTTCAATCCACCCTCATATTTATGATACATAGATCATGCATTTTAAAATAAAAGCAATACGCATTGCTAGACATAAACAATAGTTAGTATGTCCTTCAAAAAAATGGACAAATAAACTTAACTTTAACTTTAACACATGAAATGAGTTACGTGGGACTCGTTCCGAGCCTACCAGAGCCCTACCCACTAAAAAAACCCCTGAATGACTCGTGCAATTTTTTGCCACATAGGCTTCATCTGAGCGACGACCAATTGGAGAAAGAGGCCGCGCTAGCGGGGCCCAGAAGGTGCTCAAAATTAAATTGAAAATTGAAATAGTTCGAATTTACGTTAGAATTAGAAGTTGCGGCCTGAAGGGCTTCGAGATCTACTGTTCATTGCGTGGGTTCGCTAGTGTGCGCGTTTCTCGGTCTAGCGGCTTTGAACTTCGAATCTAAGACAGGGGTAGTATACGAGACTGAATCTCGAACTAAGGGATTGGGGTGGGTTTCGGAGCGTTTGAAGAACGATTCTGAGAGTGTTTTGAGGTGCTGTTGCACTGTAGGTAGATCAAGATCTCTGTGCAGGTCCGCGTTGCGCACGTACCAAGGTGCGTTTGTGGCCCTGCGGCAGAAGAGATTTTGAACTACCTGCAGTTTGTGCAGGACGGAGGGTTTGGTGTGGGCAAAGATTGGCGAGGCATATGTCATGACGGGTCTAACGCACACCTTATAAAGCGTACGTTTATTTCTGAAAGACATTTTACTTTTTCTACCTAATACTTTTTCTACCTAATACTGCAAATGCCGTCGTATCGGTAGAAGTAAACCGCAGAGCTCTTCTCTGGGTTCACATCGATACGCCATTTTTGAAACCATGCACCGAGAGCATTCACAGCCTTTTGGAGTCCGGTGGTGAGACCCGGGACACTAAGGCCTTTGGTGTAAAGGGCAGTGTCATCGGCAAAGAGGGCGAGTTCGACGCCTTTCGGCAGGACGGGAATATCGTTAGTGTACACGGTGTACAATAGAGGGGCGAAGACTGAGCCTTGAGGGACTCCAGCCTTTATGAGAGAGGGCACGGAAAGCGTGCCTTCATGTACTTCTTCTACTTACTTCTACTATCTACTCTTCTACTTACTACTTACGTACTTCATCTACCGTCTTTGAGAAACGACACGATTATTCTAACTAGGTGATCCGGTAAGCCTATTTTGTAGAGTTTGTAGACGAGACCGCTGTGCCAGACTTTATCGAAAGCCTTGGCTACGTCAAAGAAAACTGCGACCGTTTTAAAACGCAGCGGGTAGGAGCCGTCGAGTATGTACTCGACGATTCGATGGACTTGCTGAAGGCAGGAGTGCTTAGCGCGAAAGCCGAACTGATGGGGAATAATGAGAGGATAACCATCCGTTGGAAACAGATGGTTCCGCATTCGAGAGATTATGACTCTCTCGAGAAGTTTAGACATGGCCTTGAGGATGTAGCGTAGTTTCAATAAAACACAAAATTCTCTTCTGTGTTTATTTTTTCGGTAAAATTAAAAATATACAAAAATGCCAACAATTTTGGCTACGCACACTCGTGAACGTAAAAAATAAATATAGGTTTCTTAAAAAGAACTTTGATTATCGATAATAAAATATCTTAACTATGTAATTTGGAATAATAAACTCGGAAAATAATAAATAAATAGATTCAAGTTGCTTTGATGAATAATTTTTCGTGACTGACTTGTCAAATCAAAACATTGCCGTTCTCCGACACTACGTAATTCCTAGTTTAAAATTACGTCGGGAACAACAAAAAAATAAAATTTACTGACAAAAAGAGGTCGAAATAGACAACCGTCACAATACCCCGGGGGCCGGGAAAAAAAAAATCTGAAAGATTTTTTTTAGTAAAATTTCAAATTCAAACCAAATCAAAATAAACCGCATATACATATCGAATTTTAATATTTAATCTGCTAAATGAAAGAACAATCAAAAAAAAAATAATAATAATATAAAGCAAAATGAAAATTAATATTAACATCCTATAGAAAAATTTTTCTGAAAAAACATCCTGTATATATGAAAAAAAAAAAAAAATAATACTGATATAATGCTTATCAACAAGTTATTTAATAGAAAAAAAAAACAAAACAGACGAGAGAGAAAAAAAAAATCCTAAATAATTATCTTAAATTACATGGTTCATGAATGATAAAATTTTAAACATGTTCCTGAAATATACAATGTTAATATACATCGTTCAACTCCATCAACGTACATTATAATTACAACATACATTCTCTTTCATACTAGTCTTATTCCAACTACTGGAAATAAAACATCATGCAGTTAGAGTTGCTTATGAGGAATCGTATCCTAAATAAGTCAACTCAATAGAGTTGAACGCAACGGCAAAAGGCTTTAATAGTTGCCATCCGCTGAAAATATTAATAGCTTATGGCTTCTTTAACGTGTCGCTAACTCCCGCACGGTGATTACTATAAACAAGTTTCAGTTAAAGACTGAAATAAATATGCCGGAAAGAAAAGAAAATCATAGCCAGTCGTGAAACATTGACTTTTAAATAAAATCCAAGGGTCTTTTGTGAAGTAATTAAAATATTTATGTAATAAACATATGAAAATAATTCTCACAGGAAAGTGATTCAAGTGTATAAATAATACACATAGGTATGGTTTAGTTTAACGAGTTACCTTAATAAACGCTCGTGCAGAAGGCTTAATTTTACAAGTTGCAAACCGCTTGAAAAAAAAAAAAAAAAAAATTGAGAAGAAAAAATTAGAATTGCAAATATTAAATAAATTACACAAAAAGTTAACCTAATACTACGATGATGATAATTAATTATAAGTTTTGACCAACGTCAATGTTAATGGTATAGCCAAACGATAATGAAGTGCATAGAGAAAAAAATAAGACAAAAAGAATCGGCTTATGCTCGCCGTGAGATAATTAGCAATATATCAGTAATTAGTAATAATAATGATCGTAGTTCGTCTACAGATTGCGTCAAAGAAAAATTTATATTTCTGATTTTTAATTCATAAATTATTTCAGGTTTATTTAATTGTGAAAAATTCATTGCAAAATCAAAAAAAAATGTTAAAGTGAAACAAATTTGTTAATAGTCGTTATGCAGAATAGAGCCTTAAAAATATACGTATTTTCAAGTGATGAAAATGAATAGAAAATGTTATTTAAATAGTGAAATTACTGGGTTATAGAATGTTGTGTCTTCAGAAAATTTCTTCAAGGATATTATAACGAAAGAAACTAAAGAAACTTAAATGTCTGAATAATTTAGCAGTATTTTGATATATTATAGTAGATATATTATAGTAGATACATATATAAATATATTATAGTGAATGTTAATGATTGAAAATGGTAACAAATAAAGTTTTATGCCTGACCTCAATAATAATTATAAAAAAATTATTTTTAATGTTGCAATTCTTCTGTTCCTTTTGTTCCTTCTGTTGCAATTTCTCCTCTCTTCTCCATAAACTACGTTTGAATATTCGGGCGCCAGTATGTAGCGTAGTTTCAATAAAACACAAAATTCTCTTCTGTGTTTATTTTTTCGGTAAAATTAAAAATATACAAAAATGCCAACAATTTTGGCTACGCACACTCGTGAACGTAAAAAAATAAATATAGGTTTCTTAAAAAGAACTTTGATTATCGATAATAAAATATCTTAACTATGTAATTTGGAATAATAAACTCGGAAAATAATAAATAAATAGATTCAAGTTGCTTTGATGAATAATTTTTCGTGACTGACTTGTCAAATCAAAACATTGCCGTTCTCCGACACTACGTAATTCCTAGTTTAAAATTACGTCGGGAACAACAAAAAAATAAAATTTACTGACAAAAAGAGGTCGAAATAGACAACCGTCACAAGGAGGCTGATGGGTCTGTGATTAGCCGGAACATTCAGAGATTTAGAAGTTAAATTTAGGGTGCTTTAGTAGAGGTGCGAAGGTGAATTTAGTAGAGCTTGGGAATGCCTATGACTGTCGCTTCTTTCAAAGATTTTGGAAAGTAGCTAAGGTCGAAGCAGGCATTGAATATACTAACTAACAACAAGGTAAGCACGTGTTGAGGCAGCTGCTTAAGTGCGTGGTTGGGTGACGTTATCGTTTGGCTGTCCTAGCACGAGGGAGACGGGGCGGTGGTCAGAGCCTAGGTCATCTTGCGGTTCGATAGACCTGAGATCGAGGTTGATTCGCTTGACAATTGCAAAATCGAGGACGTCAGGAGAGTAGTTTGGGTGGTCGGGATAGTGAGTGGGAGTGATGGGAGAGATGACGTCTAAGTCGAGTGAGTTAGTGATGTCGAGGAGAGCGATACCGCTGGTGTTGGTCGATAGGCACGTCCAGCTAGTATGTTTGGAGTTAAAGTCTCCGAACATAATGAGTGAATGGCCGAGGGCGAGAATGGCCGAGGGCGAGAATGGCCTCAAAGTCGCTGCGGATTGGTCCTGTGCCACTAGGTATGTAGATTGAAGCTATGATGATGGTCGGATGACCAGTCATAGCCAATCTATACACAGAGGCTTCCATGTTGAAGAGAGGAGGGGTAGTGAGAGGACAGCAATGGAAGCCTCTTTTGTAATAAATAGCAGTGCCAACGAAACCGTCGGAGTTGGGCCTGTCGTTACGAGTGAACGCGTACTTGGGAATAGCGAATCCCCTGAAGCGGTTTGGAGTTAGCCACGTCTCTTGAAGAAGCAATAAGTCTGGCTCATTGTTCTGAAGGAACAGTTTGAGCTCAAGAAGGTTAGTACTAAGGCTACGAACGTTAAAAGAAACTAGAATAAGCCCTTGGGTTTGATACGACAGGACGCGGGATTAGCGGGTCTAGATATAATATTTTCTTATTTAACGAATTTGTCTTCGTCTTCATGTCCTCAGCCAACGACGACTGAGGTGAAGACGACGGAGCGGGACGCGGGCCTACGGGAGCTGGGATAGGACGGAAAGGTGCAGGTGGAGCGGCCGGACGCTGTCTCAAGGACAGAGCCGGAGTAGGTGTCGCCTGCACGGGCTTCGCTTCCGGGGGATCCCGGTTGCGCAGCGGCGGGAAGTTGGCAGGAGTGAGCGGCGGCGCTGGTTTAGGTGCGACCCTCTTTGAAGCGGAGCGTGGAGCGCGCGGACAACCTCTGTAGTTAGCTGTGTGGCCAGACTGGCCGTCGTCAGTAAACTGAGCGCCACGGAATATCGGGAAGGGACCGATCAATCGGAGTGGTCTTGGAACGTCCGTACCGGGCGGCGATCGGAGCGAGAATGTGGGCGTGATTGAGGCTTTTTTTTTTTTTTGGTTCCCCAAGGGCAGGAGGACATAAAAAATGCTCTGACGCATGCTCCGCGCGCGCGATCGGAGTTATGTGGGACTCGTCCCGACGCCTACCAGAACCATACCCACTAAAAACCCCCTGTCGGCTCGTGCATTTTTGCCACTCAGCCTTCATCTGAGCGACGGCCAATCGGAGAAAGAGGCCGCGCTAGCGGGGCCCTTAAGGGGTCACCCGCTGGAATTTACATAGCACTGAAGGTGCTCAAAAAAGAAAAGTAAATAAATAAAATCATTAAAAATTGACAAATAAAATTACATTAATTCGGATTTACGTTAGAATTAGAATTTACGTTAGAATTAGAATTTGCGGCCTGAAGGGCCTCTAGATCTAAAGTTAACTGCGTGCGTTCGCTCGTGTGCGCGTTTCTCGGTCTAGCGATTTTGTAAATTGCATCTAACACAGGAACAGTATATGAGACTGAATCTCGAACAAGATGATTGGGATGGGATTCGGCGCGTTTGAAGAACGATTCTGAGAGTGTTTTGAGGTGCTGTTGCACTGTAGGCAGTTCAAGATCTCTGTGCAGGTCCGCGTTACGCACGTACCAAGGTGCGTTTGTGGCCCTGCGGCAGAAGAGATTTTGAACTACCTGCAGCTTATACAGGACGGAGGGTTTGGCGTGGGCAAAGACTGGCGAAGCATATGACATGACGGGTC
The DNA here is from genome assembly GCA_923062675.1 of Marasmarcha lunaedactyla. Lineage (NCBI taxonomy): Eukaryota > Metazoa > Arthropoda > Insecta > Lepidoptera > Pterophoridae > Marasmarcha > Marasmarcha lunaedactyla. The sequence continues at coordinate 24,560,835 of OV281346.1, forward strand.
TAACGCAGACCTTATAAAGCGTACGTTTATTTCTAAAAGACATTTTACTTTCTCTTCCTATCATACTATATAGACGGCTTAAGTAAAAACGCGCGAGTTTCGTTACTCTATCGACGTGTGACTTGAAAGAAAGCGTCTGATCTAAGGTGACGCCTAAGTATTTGACAGTGCGCTTCCAGGGGATGGGAATACCTAACATACGAATGTGCGGATCGTTGTGGCGATTACGACGTTTGTGGTCGAATTGAATAGCAGAACTCTTTTCTGGGTTGACATCGATACACCATTTTTGAAACCAAACACCGAGGGCGTTTACGGCCTTTTGGAGTCTGGTGATGTTATACGGGATCGCTTGACTTTTAGTGTAAAGGGCGGTATCGTCTGCAAAGAGAGCGAGTTCGACGCCTTTCGGCGGGATGGGGATGTCGTTAGTGTACACGGTGTACAGCAGAGGGGCGAGGACTGAGCCTTGCGGGACTCCAGCCTTTATGGGACGAGGCGCGGAGAGCGTGCCTTCATGTTTGAATCGAAAAGTACGGTCTTTAAGAAACGACGCTATTAATCTGACTAGGCGAGCCGGTAAGCCTATTTTATAGAGTTTAAAAACGAGACCGCTGTGCCAGACTTTGTCGAAAGCCTTGGCTACGTCAAAGAGAACCGCGATTGTTTTTTTACGACGCTGGGAGAATCCGTCGAGTATGTACTCGACGATTCGATGGACTTGCTGAGGGCAGGAGTGCTTAGCGCGAAAGCCGAACTGGTGGGGAATGATGAGAGGGTCGCCATCCGTTGTAAACAGATGGTTCCGCATTCGAGAGAGTATGACTCTTTCGAGAAGTTTAGACATTGCCTTGAGGAGGCTGATGGGTCTGTGATTAGCCGGGACATTCAGAGGTTTACCCGGCTTGGGAATGCCTATGACTGTCGCTTCTTTCCAGGCTTTTGGAAAGTAGCTATGGTCGAAGCAGGCATTGAAGATGATAGCTAACAAGGTAAGTGCTTAAGTGCGTGGTTGGAAATTCCATCCGCACCCGGAGCCTTTTTGGACTTTTGCTTTCTAATGAGAAGCAAGATTTCATCATTAGAGACTGTGACGGGGTCGTCGGTGATAGGGAGAGATTCTCTGCGGAGAACTTCGTCCTCCACCGCCTGGATGTGGGAGGGATCCGCGGGTTGCGTGCTGGGCGAGCATTGTGCCGCTATGCTGTCGGCGAAGCATTCGGCTTTCTCTTCGACTTCGAAAGCAATGGTGCCGTCGGGACGAGTGAGAGGAGGAACGTGAGAGGCGGTGTCTACGCGTAAGGCTCGGGCCATTCGATAATACGCTTGGTGGGACGGGGAGATATTCTCCATGAGATCGTTAAACTGAGTGTCACGGAGTTCCGCGAGGCGAGACCTAACTTTACGTTGAAGCTGATTCGCAGCTGTTCTGTATGCTGGCGTGGGATATTTCTTTGCTCTCCGGAGAGCCGCGTTCTTGGCTTTAATGAGATTGCTAAAGGCTAGTGGAAGCGCGGGTTTGCTTTGCTTAGCAACCTTTTCGTTGTCGTTGATGGCTGTGTTAATAGCATCAGTTAGAGTATTGACTAATGAATCTATTTTATCCGGGCTATCTAATTGGTCGGGCGAAATCGCGAGCGGAGAGTTAGGGGCCTCTAAGGCTGAAACTAACGTATTTTTAAAGCCTTTCCAATTGGTAAAGGTCTTAGGAGGTGTGACGTTAACGTTAGGCGTACCTAGCACGAGGGAGACGGGGCGATGGTCGGAGCCTAGGTCATCGAGCGGTTCGATAGACCTTAGATCAAGATTGATTCGCTTGATAATTGCAAAGTCGAGGATGTCAGGAGAGTAGGTCGGGTTGTTGGGATAGTGAGTGGGAGTGATGGGGGATATGACGTCTAAGTCAAGGGAGTTAGTGATGTCGAGGAGAGCGATACCACTGGTGTTGGTTGATAGGCACGTCCAGTCAGTATGTTTGGAGTTAAAGTTTCCAAACATAATGACTGAATGGCCGAGGGCGAGAATGGCCTCAAAGTCGCTGCGGATTGGATTGGAGCCACACGGTATGTAGACTGAAGCTTTGATGATGGTCGGATGACCAGTCATAGCCAATCTACACACCGTGGCCTCCATGTTGAGGAGAGGAGGGGTAGGGAGAGGACAGCAATGGAAGCCTCTTTTGTAATATATAGCGGTGCCGCCGTAACCGTCGGAGTTGGGCCTATCGTTGTGAGTAAACGCGTACTTAGGAATAGCGTATCCCCTGGAGCGTTTTGGAGTAAGCCATGTCTCCTGGAGAAGGAATAAGTCAGGTTCTTTGTTCTGAAGGAACAGTTTAATCTCGGGAAGGTAAGTGCTAAGGCTACGAGCGTTAAAAGATACTAGGGATAAGCCCTTGGGTTTAATACGATTGGACGCGGGATTCGCGGGTCTAGACATTATAATTTACTTATTTACGATTTTATACAAAAATAAAAAAAATAAAAATAAATTTACAACGAACTCAGGAGCGAGTGATGCTCGGCTAACACGAATAAACGCTCTTGAGGAGAGCGGGCGGCTCGCAGTTTGCGTGCGAGTACGGAAATTTCGTTAATATCGACGTTTTGAATAACGTCGAACACGGTCTTCATATCCTCAGCCAACGACGACTGAGGTACGGATAACGGAGCGGGACACGGCCCTACGGAAGCTACGGGAGCTGGGATGGGTCGGGAAGGTGCAGGCGGGACGGCCGGACGCTGCCTCCAAGACAGAGCCGGAATAGGCGTCGGCTGAACGGGCTTTGCTTCCGGGGGACCCCGGTTGCGCAGCGGCGGGAAGTTAGCGGGAGTGAGCGGCGGCGCCGGTTTAGGCGCGACCCTCTTGGCGGTGGAGCGCGGAGCGCGCGGGCAGCCCCTGTACTTAGCTGTGTGGCCGGACTGGCCGCATAGCACACAGGCAGGGGGGGAAGTGGATTCGGGAGTGCGAGTGCACTCCTTAGTGATGTGGGGATCCAGGCACTTGACGCACCTGGGGGGAGCTGAACAGTTAGCCGCTGCGTGGCCATATAGCTGGCAGCGGTGGCACTGCCCAGGGTGACCGCGGGGGTTGGGACGCTCGACGGAGATGTTCGAGAGTCCGCAAATTGTGCGAGCCTCTCTGAAAATCTCCTTCGAGTTGGGAGTGTTGGTAAGGATTACTAGAGCTAAGGGAAAACGCCTACCGCGGTTGGAGTGCATCTTGTGCACTGCTGTGGCCGGGAAGCCCTGAGACTTAAGGTCCTCGAGAATGTCTTCGTTACTGAGTTCGAACGGGACGCCCCGTAGTACTGCGCGGATGTTACGCTCCTCCGGGAGGGCGTAGGTGTGATACGCGATTTGATTTAACGAGAGTAACCTGGTAAACGCGCGGAAGTCGTCGACGGTCGCTACTTGAATTTTGATTGTATCGCCAGCGTTGGCGGCTTTTAAATAATTAATTTTGTGCTCTTTGCACAAGTTAGAAGCCGCGGTCCAGCGCGCTTTTTCACGCAGGAATACGGGCGGAGGGAGCTGAGGCTTCGGCGGGACGGGAGCGCAGCGCGTCGCTAGCTTCGATGTGACCGACGGAGACTACGCGCGCGATTTTACTACGAGCGATTTTAACGGCGCGGGGGCTGGTGTTGAAGACACCGGGGAGGGCTCGGGTATTGAAGATACCGAAGCTTTCTTAGAGCGCTTCTTGGAGCGCTTGGCGACAAGTTGAAACGCGGGCTCAGGAGAGCCGGTTATGGTGGCGGCATCTGACGACGTATCAGACGCGGGTTCGGAGTCGCTCCCGGGAGCGGTACGCTTGCGACGCGACGCGTGAGAGGATGCGACCGATTCGCAGTCCATCTCGGACGAGGCGGGAGACGAGGAAGAGCTGTAGACCTGAGGGGTCTCGACGTTGGAGGCCTGAGGGGCCGGGGTTGAGGCCTGAGGGGCCGGGGTTGAGGCCTGAGGGGCCGCGGACGCGATTGATGCCTGCAAGGCCTGCGTTATGATGTCTTTCGGGATGTAGACGCCTACCGCAGCAAGCGCCTGGGTGAACGCGTTAATAACGCTTAGCGGATCCATTAGGGAGGGTTAAGACAGTGATATTAATAAATATAGGTATAATAAAAGATGCCTAGTTCCTAAAAACCTAGCAAAATCCTAGCGGCTAACCTCCCTACCAGCGGTAGGGGGGCTGGGGAGAATAACTTAAAACTAACCGTAGTACGCCGAAGGCCGCTACCTAGAAACCTAAAAAGGGTACGCAGGTAAAGAGTTGACCGCGTTAGGGTCAACCTTTACCGACAGAAAGGACAAATACACACACGAAAAACACACAGATATGATAAAAATAAATATGAAATAGGAGAAAAATAAATAAAATAGAGAAGAGAAATAAAAAAAATGAAAATAAAAGGACTGGTTCAGTACAAATTCGTTGTCACCGTTAAGTATCCTTTGTACTGAAACCAGACTACTTACGCTGGGCACAACACTGCACTCAGCACAAGCACAACACAACTTAGCACAGCACTTTGAAGACTAAGGGGCTTAGTCGCAAAGAAAAAAACGCACTTCGATAGCACTCAGTACTCCCTCTGAAAAACTCTCCTCTCCTCTGAAAACCTTGAAAACCGTAGCACGGAACCAACACGCTAAACTGTGACGTCAGTAGACTGAGCGCCACGGAATAGCGGGAAAGGACCGATCAACGGAGAACGGGGCTTGCACGTCCGCACCGCGTGGCGATCGGAGCGAGAATGATGATTGGGGGGTTTTTTTTTTGTTCCCCTCCGCGGGAAGGGCAGGAGGATAAAAATGCTCTGACGCATACTCTGGCGCGATTCCAAAGTTATGTGGGACTCGTCCCGACGCCTACCAGAACCATACCCACTAAAAACCCCCTGTCGGCTCGTGCATTTTTGCCACTCAGCCTTCATCTGAGCGACGGCCAATTGGAGAAAGAGGCCGCGCTAGCGGGGCCCTTAAGGGGTCACCCGCTGGGATTTACATAGCACTGAAGGTGCTCAAAAAAATGAAAAGTAAATAATAAAACATTAAAAATTGACAATTAAATTAAATTTGCATTAATTCAGATTTACGTTAGAATTAGAATTTACGTTAGAATTAGAATTTGCGGCCTGAAGGGCCTCGAGATCTAAAGTTAATTGCGTACGTTCGCTCGTGTGCGCGTTTCTCGGTCTAGCGACTTTGTATACCGAATCTAAGACAGGAGCAGTATAAGAGACTGAATTTCGAACTAGTGGATTGGGATGGGATTCGGCGCGTTTGAAGAACGATTCTGAGAGTGTTTTTAGGTACTGTTGAACTGTAGGTAGTTCAAGATCTCTGTGCAGGTCCGCATTGCGCACGTACCAAGGTACGTTTGTGGCCCTGCGACAGAAGAGGTTTTGAACTACCTGCAGCTTGTGCAGGACGGAGGGTTTGGCGTGGGCAAAGACTGGCGAAGCATATGACATGACTGGTCTAACGCAGACCTTGTAAAGCGTACGTTTATTTCTGAAGGACATTTTACTTTTTCTACCTAACATACTGTAAAGCCGGCCTAGGTAAAAACGTGCGAGTTTCGTTACTCTATCGACGTGAGGGTTGAAAGAAAGCGTCTGGTCTAAGATGACGCCTAAATATTTAGTACTGCGCTTCCAGGGGATGGGAGTGCCTTGCATTCTCAATTGGAGATTGTCGGGGATACGACTGCGTCTGTAGTCGAAGTAAACCGCAGAGCTCTTCTCTGGGTTCACATCGATACGCCATTTTTTAAACCAAGCACCGAGGGTGTTTACAGCCTTTTGAAGTCTGGTGACGAGACCCGAGGCTCTGCGGCCTTTATCGTCTGCAAAGAGGGCGAGTTCGACGCCTTTCGGCGGGATGGGCATGTCATTAGTGTACACGGTGTACAGCAGAGGGGCGAGGACTGAGCCTTGCGGGACTCCAGCCTTTATGGGACGAGGCGCGGAGAGCGTGCCTTCATGTTTGAATCGAAACGTACGGTCTTTAAGAAACGACGCGATTAATCTGACTAGGCGAACCGGTAAGCCTATTTTATAGAGTTTAAAAACGAGACCGCTGTGCCAGACTTTGTCGAAAGCCTTGGCTACGTCAAAGAGAACCGCGATTGATTTTTTACGATGCGGATAGAATCCTTCGAGAATGTACTCGACGATTCGATGGACTTGCTGAGGGCAGGAGTGCTTAGCGCGAAAGCCGAACTGGTGGGGAATAATGAGAGGGTCGCCATCCGTTGGAAACAGATGGTTCCGCATTCGAGAGAGTATGACTCTTTCGAGAAGTTTAGACATTGCCTTGAGGAGGCTGATGGGTCTGTGATTAGCCGGGATGTTCAGAGGTTTACCCGGCTTGGGAATGCCTATGACTGTCGCTTCTTTCCAGGCTTTTGGAAAGTAGCTATGGTCGAAGCAGGCATTGAAGATGATAGCTAACAAGGTAAGCACCTGCTGTGGCAGGTGCTTAAGTGCGTGGTTGGAAATTCCATCCGCACCCGGAGCCTTTTTGGACTTTTGTTTTCTAATGAGAAGCAAGATTTCATCATTAGAGACTGTGACGGGGTCGTCGGTGATAGGGAGAGATTCTCTGCGGAGAACTTCGTCCTCCACCGCCTGGATGTGGGAGGGATCCGCGGGTTGCGTGCTGGGCGAACATTGTGCCGCTATGCTGTCGGCGAAGCATTCGGCTTTCTCTTCGACTTCGAAGGCAATGGTGCCGTCGGGGCGAGTGAGAGGAGGAACGTGAGAGGCGGTGTCTACGCGTAAAGCTCGGGCCATTCGATAATACGCTTGGTGGGACGGGGAGATATTCTCCATGAGATCGTTAAACTGAGTGTCACGGAGTTCCGCGAGGCGAGACCTAACTTTACGTTGAAGCTGATTCGCAGCTGTTCTGTATGCTGGCGTGGGATATTTCTTTGCTCTCCGGAGAGCCGCGTTCTTGGCTTTAATGAGATTGCTAAAGGCTAGTGGAAGCGCGGGTTTGCTTTGCTTAGCAACCTTTTCGTTGTCGTTGATGGCTGTGTTAATAGCATCAGTTAGAGTATTGACTAATGAATCTATTTTATCCGGGCTATCTAATTGGTCGGGCGAAATCGCGAGCGGAGAGTTAGGGGCCTCTAAGGCTGAAACTAACGTATTTTTAAAGCCTTTCCAATTGGTAAAGGTCTTAGGAGGTGTGACGTTAACGTTAGGCGTACCTAGCACGAGGGAGACGGGGCGATGGTCGGAGCCTAGGTCATCGAGCGGTTCGATAGACCTTAGATCAAGATTGATTCGCTTGATAATTGCAAAGTCGAGGATGTCAGGAGAGTAGGTCGGGTTGTTGGGATAGTGAGTGGGAGTGATGGGGGATATGACGTCTAAGTCAAGGGAGTTAGTGATGTCGAGGAGAGCGATACCACTGGTGTTGGTTGATAGGCACGTCCAGTCAGTATGTTTGGAGTTAAAGTTTCCAAACATAATGACTGAATGGCCGAGGGCGAGAATGGCCTCAAAGTCGCTGCGGATTGGATTGGAGCCACACGGTATGTAGACTGAAGCTTTGATGATGGTCGGATGACCAGTCATAGCCAATCTACACACCGTGGCCTCCATGTTGAGGAGAGGAGGGGTAGGGAGAGGACAGCAATGGAAGCCTCTTTTGTAATATATAGCGGTGCCGCCGTAACCGTCGGAGTTGGGCCTATCGTTGTGAGTAAACGCGTACTTAGGAATAGCGTATCCCCTGGAGCGTTTTGGAGTAAGCCATGTCTCCTGGAGAAGGAATAAGTCAGGTTCTTTGTTCTGAAGGAACAGTTTAATCTCGGGAAGGTAAGTGCTAAGGCTACGAGCGTTAAAAGATACTAGGGATAAGCCCTTGGGTTTAATACGATTGGACGCGGGATTCGCGGGTCTAGACATTATAATTTACTTATTTACGATTTTATACAAAAATAAAAAAAATAAAAATAAATTTACAACGAACTCAGGAGCGAGTGATGCTCGGCTAACACGAATAAACGCTCTTGAGGAGAGCGGGCGGCTCGCAGTTTGCGTGCGAGTACGGAAATTTCGTTAATATCGACGTTTTGAATAACGTCGAACACGGTCTTCATATCCTCAGCCAACGACGACTGAGGGGAAGATGACAACGCGGGACGCGGCCCTACGGGAGCTACGGGAGCTGGGATGGGTCGGGAAGGTGCAGGCGGGACGGCCGGACGCTGCCTCCAAGACAGAGCCGGAGTAGGCGTCGGCTGAACGGGCTTTGCTTCCGGGGGACCCCGGTTGCGCAGCGGTGGGAAGTTAGCGGAGGTGAGCGGCGGCTCCGGTTTAGGCGCGACCCTCTTGACGGTGGAGCGCGGAGCGCGCGGGCAACCCCTGTAGTTTGCTGTGTGGCCGGACTGGCCGCACAGCACACAGGCAGGGGGGGAAGTGGATTCGGGAGTGCGAGTGCACTCCTTAGTGAAATGGGGATCCAGGCACTTAACGCACCTGGGGGGAGCTGAACAGTTAGCCGCTGCGTGGCCATATAGCTGGCAGCGGTGGCACTGCCCAGGGTGACCGCGGGGGTTGGGACGCTCGACGGAGATGTTCGAGAGTCCGCAGATTGTGCGAGCCTCTTTGAATATCTCCTTCGAGTTGGGAGTATTGGACAGGATTACTAGCGCTAACGGAAAACGCCTACCGCGGTTGGAGTGCATCTTGTGCACTGCTGTGACCGGGAAACCCTGGGACTTAAGGTCCTCGAGAATATCTTCGTTGCTGAGTTCGAACGGGACGCCCCGTAGAACTGCGCGGATCTTACGCTCCTCGGGGAGGGCGTAGGTGTGATACGCGATTTGGTTTAATCCGAGTATCCTGGTAAACAAGCGGAAGTCGTCGACGGTCGCTAATTGGATTTTGATTGTGTCGCCAGCGTTGGCGGCTTTTAAGTAATTAATTTTGTGCACTTTGCACAAGTTGGAAACCGCGGTCCAGCGCGCTTTTTCACGCAGGAATACGGGCGGAGGGAGCTGAGGCTTCGGCGGGACGGGAGCGCAGCGCGTCGCTGGCTTCGATGTGACCGACGGAGACGCGGTTACTACGAGCGATTTTAACGGCGCGGGGGCTGGTGTTGAAGACACCGGGGAGGGCTCGGGTATTGAAGATACCGAAGCTTTCTTAGAGCGCTTCTTGGAGCGCTTGGCGACAAGTTGAAAGGCGGGCTCAGGAGAGCCGGTTAAGGTGACGGCATCTGACGACTTGTCAGACGCGGGTTCGGAGTCGCTCCCGGGAGCGGTACGCTTACGTCGCGACGCGTGAGAGGATGCGACCGATTCGCAATCCATCTCGGACGAGGCGGGAGACGAGGAAGAGCTGTAGACCTGAGGGGTCTCGACGTTGGAGGCCTGAGGGGCCGGGGTTGAGGCCTGAGGGGCCGGGGTTGAGGCCTGAGGGGCCGGGGTTGAGGCCTGAGGGGCCGGGGACGCGATTGATGCCTGCAAGGCCTGCGTTATGATGTCATTCGGGATGTAGACGCCTACCGCAGCAAGTGCCTGGGTGAACGCGTTAATAACGCTTAGCGGATCCATAAGGGAAAGTTGGGACAATAATATTAATAAAAATAAGTATAATAAAAGATGCCTAGTTCCTAAAACCTAGCAAATCCTAGCGGCTAACCTCCCTACCTAATTGGGGCTCGCGTGTCCTTTCTGAAAAATACAACGAGCTGCGTCAACTGGTGCGAGCGCTTGTGGCGGATTTTAAACCGTTAGCGTAATACGTCCAGCATAATGAATATGTTGACGCCCACTGATTGCGCCCGCGCCGTTTTTTCATTTGCCCGTAGTATGTATAGTGGCACTCACTATAGCCGTAGGTATTAATCAAAATGTAAAGATTCATTGCTCTTTAAAGTATGGCCGCGTCAAATTTGCTGCTATAGATCTATCAACTTATCTTTGAACTGAAAAGCTCTATCTATCGTTTAAAACTTACCAGTTTAAATGTGTACTAATTTTGGAATAATCTTTTATCACAAATAAAAACTAGATACACAGTTTCATACAAATAGGTATAACACTTTAAACTGTCCACAGTGGTTGAGACATTTGGCACGAAATGACAATTGATACATAACAACCTTTGTTATTGCAAATGCAATCCTACATGCATGATTTAAACTAGAATATAAAAACCCGATGTAAAAACTTTAATTTTGCATGAACGAAAGCGACTGTTAATTTTTAGCTGTAATCAAACTTAAAACAAGATTTGATACTGATATCTGATTCAATACATATATGTACAGATAAACTGCTCACGGATGATGATCCAACCACTATTATTATACTCGCATACCCTCACACTTTGCATTATGCTAGATATCTGAATAAACTGGAGCGCTTGTAAAACTTGTGTATCCGTTATTTGGCCTTAAGAAGTTTGACCATGTCTCCCAATATCGTAAGCAGCTCCAGTGGCTCCCAATCTGCCTTTGCAGGAACACTCGGATCCTTTGTCTTCCGGTTCCGGTTTCTCCAGTCCATTTACGTGACCGCTTTTCATTTGCTCGATCACAGGACGATGTAGTTAGATCAAGTACACGCTTTCTCTTACGCATGTCTCTCCATAAAACTGATTTCTTCTCTTATTTATTTCCAGCACATGCAGTCACGTTTGGAACTGCTTACCACACATAATTCGAGACTCTCTATAAAGATTTTTAAGAAACGTGTTAAAGAGAAAACTACTCTACTGTCTACTGGAAGACATTTCTTTTGGAATAACTAGTACCTTTGTACAATAATCTCTTAATTTTGTAATGTTATTTCTGTGTATATATTGTGTGTACATACAACACACCCGGAGGTCCCAGGTGTGAGTCCTGGTCGAGGTATTCATTGCTGTGAAGAATGCAAACGTTTCTTCTCGGGTCATGGTTGCTGGTATATCTGTATGTTTATTCTGGGTTCCCCCCAGTTAACTGTAACAGCCATAGCCCAAGCTCTGCTTACTTTGGAGTCATACAGTTGGTGTGTTTGTCTGGGGATTTTATTATCTTATGTATGAGATTTCATTATTTTATCAATAAATGTTGATTCATAATGTTTTAGAGAACCAAACGTGTAATTCTTAAAACAATTAGAAAATTTGAATTAAATTGAAAGAGAACCCAAATGTACAACCAAAACCCTTTTAGCGATGACGTTTTTCTGACCCTGATTCTGAACCTAGTTTCTTATATATGATAGATGGGAAAAAACTAATAAACAATTAAATCTTGTACATTAATCATAAAAATGGCAAGTAAATTTCAAGATATAGCCAAGTTTCAATATAAAGCCATTTTACAAATAATTTGATTGGTCTATAGATCGTAGCAGGTACCTTCAAATCTCGAAAACTAGATCTGAGAATTGACAACTTTCGCCTGCATGGCAAGATTGTGCAAATTTGTTCAAATACCAGTTGTAGAAAAATTTTATATGTAGGGCGGAGGAATTCGGCGGAAACCCAGAAGGGCGAGAATCGCTCGCGCGTTTTTCACGATAATCACAGAAACAAAAGAATAAAAGTTTGAAAATGAAACATATTTTTGAATTATTTCTTTATCATAAACCAGCCGCATTGTGATGGACAAAATCATTAACGCGTCTTTCGGCAGATTCAGGATACGACAGAAACTTGATTGGACAGAAACTCGACTTATTGCATACAACCAGATTCCAATGAAGGAGCAGGGAATTACCTACTTGTAAGTTACGTATCTCTTTATAATTTTATCATGCACTTAAATTATAATAAGGAAATGATGCGTACTTCTCAAGTGGAACTGATTCATTAGTAAAAGGTACTTTAAAAATGATAATGTCAGTTGTATGTCCTTACGGCAATGTCATTTTCATTTTTCTAAACAAAATTTCAGATCATATGTTAAAATTCATGGTCTTCCTTTCATTTCTGATACTATGTTTGTGTGTGTGTGTGAGTTTGTGTGAACGTATGTGTGTGTGTGTGTTTGTGTGAACGTATGTGTTTGTGTGTGTTTGTGTGAACGTATGTGTGTAAGCGTAGTAGTGTAGGCAGAACTATAAACCTGGGACAGACAGCAACTTTTCAGTCTCCACGTAGCTTAAGGTTAACAACCAAGAAATGAGTTTCTTTTTTAGTTGAAATTTAGGTACTTAGTTTCTCCAGGTTGCGTAGGATCTGTTTAAGTAATTATATAAAACAATACCTAGAACATGGAAATGACGCTCTGCAAATGTTGTAGCATGAGATATCGGAGTGCATGTGTTATAATGTGAACGTTTCTCGAGGTTCAGGTATGGGGGATTGTAGACTGTTTCTGAACCTGTCTTACTAAAAAAATACTTTGTTTATTTAAAAACGTGGAACGTTTTAAAATTCAAGGTTTCGTTGAGGCTTGTTATTCTTTGAAAATATTATCGCTTGAGAACTCTACAAGAAGCCAAATCTCTGAGTGGTCAGCTCCTTAACCTAATACCATGCCACTCAGAAAGTGTTTTTAAAATAATTTTTATGAATAGAACACTGGCGAGATACCAACGCCTGCGAAAGTACGAGTACAATCAAGAAGCGCTGGCAAGTTTTTGATCACTAATTTTTCCTCCTTACCGGGGAATTTAGTATCAAGTCCCTTAATAAACCAAAGCAGCATTAACGCAGAGCACTGCTTGCCAGAAGTTTTGCTGCTGAAAGCAAACAGCGACCGAACATTGGCCTCTGAGGCCTCGTGCTCCACTGCGACAATGCGCCCGCGCACTCCGCGATCAAGACGTCCCTTTCACGACACACCAATAATAATTTTGGAACATCCGCCCCGTTTCTGCACCGGGTGACTTCTTTTTGTACTTAAAATTAAAAACCAGCTCAAGGAGATCTAGTTTTCAAATACCTGTTGCAGACTGGAAAATGTGCTTTGAAAATTGTTTCTGACGCTAAAAAACTTTGTAAAGACGCTGGTGGAGAGTTCTTTAAAAATACCTTATAAAAAAAATATAACCTATACAACATTTTTATTTTTTTCTTAAAACTTTCTGATTGTCCCACATAGAGTTTGTTGGATGATGGATTTTATATTTTTTAGTATGGAAGAAAGCATCCAACCATCTTCTCAATTGAAATTGGGCACTTAATTTTTTTTTAATTATAGTTTTAAATAGACCAGTGAAATATCAACAGTGAAGAAATATTGCAGTAGTAAAAGTATACATAGATACAATCAATACGACTGGAGACGTATTTGACGGCGCGTTGTCCTGATGGAACATAACTTTTTTCGCGAGTTTTCCTCGTCGCTTTTCTGGATTTCCTGGCGTAATTTTTTTGTTTGTTCTGCGTAGATATTTCCTGTCATAGTGGCACCATGTTCAAGGTTTTCAATCATTAGCAACCCCTGGCTGTCCCAAAAGAGCCCATGATCTTGCCGCCAGATGGTTGAGTCTTGAACTTTGTGGTGTGGGAGATAACGGTCTTATCCAGGACATTGATTGTTGTTTCGTTCCCGGTAATGATGAAGCCATGTTTCATCCATTGTTACAAATCGAATCAAAAAAAAGATCAGGATCTCGTTGAAACAGTTCCAATAAGCTCTTTGAAATGTTCAGTCGCGTTTGCTTTTGTGCGTCCCTTAGCACTCTCGGGACCCTTATATACCTTTTTCGTTCTTAAACGATCTTGCAAAATGCTATGCACAGTACCATTTGAAATCTTCAACTCTTCAGCTATAAAAAGGACTGTTACACAGCGATCATCCAAAACACAATATCTGAAGCGTCATTGTCACTAAAGTACGTCTTCTTATGGTAGCGTCGGGTGACGGGTCGCTCACTTCCCTCTAATATGGTTGAGGAGGGCGATGGCTGGATCCCGCGTTAACTCGTGAACTGGTGCCGTTTGAGGGAGTTCGTCATTTGGATACTTGGGGGGAGGGAGATTTGCCGAGTTAACGGATGCAGATAAGAATAACTTTGTATACACAGAACGAGACTCTGTAAATTTATGTTGAAAAAAATATACCGGTTCTTCTTTATGAAGGTTTTTTCAATAAGGACATCAATAAGAATAAGTAATTGTCAATGTTGAGAAATAAATATTTCATTTCATTTCAATTCATTTCAACAAATTTTTCAACTTTTTCGACCATTTCCTGAGTGACTAATGTCGAAGGGCGGCGCGAGCGCGGGTCATCTTTAACCGATGTTCTACCTCGTTTAACATCTGCACACCATCGAGCCACTGTGTATTATGGAGGAGCAGACTCCTCCAACGTCTCACGTAAATCTGTGAACATTTGTTTCGTAGTACAAGTTTTTCAAGGACAAGTATTTTATCACCTTTATTTCAATTTTATCCATTTTTATCGAAAGTTATCGACACATTACAAACAAATAATTAATACAACTGACACATACAAGATAGAAAGCTAATTATTTAATGGTATTATGACAAAGGGCTAATCTTTCCGTGGCGATATTTTTTTTTAAACTACGTCATTCCCACTACGTCATTCTCACTACTTTTCGAACACTGTAGTAGTGTCCTAGTTACAGCGATGTGTTTGAGGAGCTGCTGCGAATTGCCGAAAATCGCACCATACAAAACGGTACCGAGTTCATAGGCGTTTGGTTAAAATGTTTAATAGCTACGTAGATAGACGTTTACATTCAAAGTGTTATAGTAAAAACTATTATATTTAATATCAGTAAGCTAAAAATATTAAAAAGTTTAACATATTTTCTAAAAAGTTTTTACTCCTGTTTAAGTTTTCTAATCTATATAAATTCCATATGAAACTTTATTTCCAAAACATTTTGTGGGTTCAAATAACTCATATTTTCTAAATAAATTATAAAAACTTGCTTTTTGAAATGTGGTCAAATACCCAATTGGGGTGTTCCTTAATTTCAATGATCTTTCATAAATTTGTCAAATTACGAAGATGGTCACGGTATCTGTAAAGGTACCGAAACCTCGAGTTAATGTAAAAGTATTTTTCCCCCACTCTCTCGTCGTCAACTTTGTCGAGGGCTCACTGAAATGGCTGGCACGAGTGCTACTTGGTATAACATTTTATTGCGCACATCGCACTTATTGCGATCTCTTTTTTTCGGCTAAGCTACTTGCATCGGGACAACCTAGCCCCGGCACTATGTACCCCGGATTCCTTTACTTAGATTTCGTACAAAATTAACATAAATTATTTGAAATCTTAAAAAAATTATTAAACAAATTCTGTGAGTCCTCCCCTTTAGAACTTAACATTTTTGAACTAATTAAATTAACTCATTCGTCTTCAAACTCTTTTGACGATGACGAATATTCACATTCCCTTGATCCTTGAATTTAAATATGAATATGTCACAAAAATCGTGGCTGGAGGTAAATGTTGTATGAGAAAAAGAAAGTTAATTTTTTGTGAGTGTTCTAGATTTTCTTATAGTATATTTAAAACTTGAATGTGAATCTAATTTTAATTAATACAGTGAACCGTTTAGTTCAATAATTACTCGTTGCCATCTTGTAGTTAGTGACATGCTGCCGTTGTACAGTTTTGGGACTTTTGATTGAAAATCTGCAACACGTTGTTTGGTCAGTCCTCTCGTGACGTCAACTTTGCACTACCTAAAGAATTTCGAAGAAATCAAAACAAGTAGAAATCTGAGGGTGCTGGGCTGGAGGCAACACTTCCTAGTCAAACTCTTCTTTAGCCAGTAAACAACAAAATTTTGCTGAGTGGATAAAGCAGTGGGTGGTTTGGTGCTATCTTGATGAAAAACCACACTTTTCCTGTTGTTCAATGCACCCATCTTTTATAAAATTCTTTGTTTAGCCTCTTCAGCCGTTGGCAGTTAAGAATAAATGATTTTACACGGCAGCAAAAGCTCATAATAAACAACGCGCTTTCAATCCCACCGAACACACGACATCACCTTATGGCGGGTCAATCCAGCTTTTGCCAAAATCTCTGGTGCCACTGGTCCGAACTTTTTCGCAGGTTCTTTTCTAAGGTCCTATCGAAAATAGTTAATTTTCATTACGTTATATGTAGTAGAGGATTGCAAATGAGTAAACGGTGCATTAACATAAGCTCCTTTCTGTCAGCTCG
Source organism: Marasmarcha lunaedactyla (assembly GCA_923062675.1). Taxonomy (NCBI): domain Eukaryota; kingdom Metazoa; phylum Arthropoda; class Insecta; order Lepidoptera; family Pterophoridae; genus Marasmarcha; species Marasmarcha lunaedactyla. The sequence continues at coordinate 24,576,953 of OV281346.1, forward strand.
TGTGGTACCACGGGCCAAGGTTTTTTGCAGAGCCAGACTTTTTGAAACGTGCTAAAACTATCTTGTGGGTGATTTCCAATTTTTTGGCTATGTCGTAACTACAAATAAAACGCGTATTCGGCACTGTTTATTATATATGAGTACCAATCTGGGCATTCGGCTGCAGAAGCTGCACGTAATATATGCTAGAAGATAGCTGATGATGCAGTCTCCGAGGCTACAGCAAAGCGGTGGTTCCAAAAATTCCGCAAGCAAAAATTTGCTTCACTTTTTCAAAAATGGCGTCGAATTTAGTCGTAACTGCGCAACACTTCGAATTCAAAATTTCCTTATGATACTAAATGCAATATGTATATAATATGTCCATGAACGTCACAAACGTTTTTGGCGTCGCAGTTCTCCCCTTTTAAAATAAAATTTCAATATGTATCAAATTTCATCTATAGATTCGTATAATTATCTAATAGAAACACTATCGATGAATGACGAGAAACAGTTATTTCTTTTTTTTTTGTGATACGTTTTTCAAAGAACCAAAATCAGCTAGAAATTAACAAAACAATTAAGGGTGCGCCAAACCTGTATCAAAAAAATCTGTTATAAAAACAATAAGTATTGAAAATATTCTTTATTTGAATCTGAATCGTATCTGGGAAAAACTCGTAATCAATTCGACACGCAGAAATGAAACTGTCTGGCAGTCTGGCCAAAAAAATTACGTTATGGTTGATCAAAAAACGAGCGCAGATACAACCATCTGAAAAAAAATCTATATAAATAGAAAAACATATTCACGTCTACAGTACATCGCATACATTTCAGTCTTTACAGGATTCCAGGACTCCACATGAAGACGTGCTGGAATATATTGTTTCATAGTAATAAGAATAAAAATAAATGTATTGTTCGACGAGCTTCACTTGTCACACGGCCTGCTTAGTTGTGTGTCTTGATTTAGTTATCTTGTATTTGTGTAATACCTTTGTTTTGGGACAATATATTTTTGGCTTGTATAGCATTTCAATATCGTGTATTACTTATTCTCAATGACGCAAATAACCTCATATTGGTAATTGAAGGTAAATGCAAACAGTATTAATAAAAAAAGCGTTCGAACTTTTAGAATTTTCAAATCGAATAGATCAAACGAACTTCAGTGGCTGTTTTCCATCGCTGAAATTATCCAAGATACGGAGTCGCAGTCCCCGCTTGCAGTTAATTTAGTACGCGTTCAGTGATATTTCGACCGCGGGAGTGAAAGCGCGCGTTCGCACCGCTGAGGAATATCTCCGCGTACTGCTCGTAAAAGTAGAGACGACGCGACTTCTCAAACATAAACTAGTTGAATTAAACAAAAGTAATATTTATTTCTTTACTAAAATATAAATAATGTACTTTTGACTTTTTAAATAATTTACAATTAACTTTTGTTTGTATTTCTTCTTACGTGTTTGAATAAAAATGATGATGGCTAGTGCAAAATTAGTGCGGGACTGCAGTTCGGACTTAAGTTCGGATGTAAGGTCCTTGTCGGTGGCTTCTTCCACGGAGGAGCAGGATTCCACCACAACAGAATCCGAGTACTCTGAAGAAGAAAAAGAATACGAGCTGGACGATCTTCAGATATTGAAAACTATAGGTAAGGTCTTGATTTAATAAAATACAATTCAATTGTCCGCTAGGGAGGGAAATAATTTTTAAATTCATACTAAAATAATGTAACAAAACATTTATCGAAAATAAAATTTTAAAAAGTAATGCAAGTAACAACAGCGCCAACGCAACAGTATTAAGGAACAGAGTATTATTAAATAAATTAATAATATCATTATTAAACAGTATTATTAAATACTTATTTAAAACTTAAAACTGAGCTATAAGAAGTAATTTGCTACAATACGACTGCGAATACGACGAAGTTGGTGCCTACCTACAGCTGCCCCAGCTGGAGACATGTATTTTTACACAGTAACGAATTAAATTAAGATATCTTCATTGTTTATTACGTCAAAAAGTCAAGTTTTATCAAGATGACACATATTGTTTTATCAAGATGTGTGTCATCTTGATAAAACTTGACTTTCCTTTAGAATCAGTTTTGCAAGGGCTGGCTGCGCATTTAGGTACGGCGTAGACGACAATGCATTTTCACCAATTTTACTGTTTTTTTCGTTTAGTTCAGAATGGAAATATAAATCTGTTCTTTGGAAATATTATCAAATAAAAAAAGAAAATGTTTATTTAAAGTATATTTAAATCGCCGTACAAATGCATCTCAGTCAAAGTGTATTTATTGTTTTAAGAATTTGATTACTTATTATTTTGACGCTAAAATTAACCACGTTAGCAATGGTAAAAGAAATGAAATACGCTTTATGAAAGAGAAAGAAATTTTGGTTCTATGTTATCGCTGTAAAAAAATAACCAGTTTTCTGTGGTGTTCTAAACAATGGTATTAAATGTTACGTTGAAACTTTTTGTAGTTTCACTACCTTTTTCATCTGAATATTTTTTTGGTCTATTAGTTTTTTTTTAGTTTTAGTTAATTTTTTGGGCACATAAACTTTTCCATGGGATTTGTTATATATCCAAGTGTAATAAAGTTCAAACTGGGTCCAATTTTAGCTTTTGGGGATCTAAATTATTTAATGTTGTAATTCGTTTTACCATCTCACACACTTATTTTAGATTAATTACCTATTTTTAAAGTATTTTGCATTTATAATAATTTTTTAGTCAGATGATTCTTAAGACGTCAATTTTTATTAGTTTTTGTTCCAGCCAAAAATAAAATAGCTTTGGTATATATTAATCATCTTTCTTCGTCGGTAAAATATCTGTTTACTGGATATTTAATTACCTTTTAATTTAAGCACGAAACTTAAGAAAATTAATTTTATCCAAACCTGGAAAATCTCTAAACATAATTAAGTTAAATACGACTAGAGCAACAATTAACAGTTCAAAAACAATGTGTATGTCCATTAATACTTATTTACTCAGTTCAAAGGCCATTTTACATTAGAAACTCGAAACAAAACCATAGTCCACATTCATTAGCAACTTTTAAGAGGATTTAAAGTACCTACTTATTACAATAAAATGTTCATTATTTTAATGGAGAAAGTAATGCTTTGTAGCCACTTTATGACCCCTTTGTTTTGGAGCTTTATCGAAAGCTTCCGTAATGTATTTTGACAGATGACGGATGCGTTCACGTAGGTAATATTTCTTACAAAATGATGGCACGAACAACATTGATGTTTGTTGTGTGAACGCATTGTTTGTTGTGATTGCTGTTGTAATCGAAAACATCGGGTACTGTTGCAAAAACATGTTATATCGAAATACGTTTAAACTTAAAAAAGAGTTTATGATACTGATGTGACGAATTTACTTTTAGTTTCAACAATGCTAATAACATAAAACTACATATGTTCATATTTTCATACATAAACATAAAGATTTTCATTATTACAGTTCATTATATTTTATCACGGTACTTACTTATTTATGTTTACTTTTTCACGATTAATTTTATTGTTAAACATAAAATATTTTATAAGAAAATCACATGGAGGCTTTGCGAAATTTGGGCTTCTTTTTATTAATAAATAACTTGAACTTAACAATATTTCTTTATTATTTTAATTAACACCTTTAATCTGTCATGCCAACAGTCTATAACACATAAAACTATAATACATAACTTATGAACGTTATGAACTTATCAATTATACTACTATCTATAATTTTTTACTTTCTGATGATTCAATATCACTTATAAATACACTACCATCAGCCTTCGAATTCGTTTGCAGAGAGAGATTCATATTATACCTAATTAGCATTAGGTATTCGTATTTTATAAAGAGACATTTCAAATCATGGAATACTAAACCAAGAAAAGACCCAACACAACCCAAAGCTAGAAACCAATGACACAACAAAATGTCAAAACTAAGGGAAAGTTGTTCAAATATAGCAGGGAAGCCCTAAACAGCCCTCACAGTCATTATTTATTTATAACTGCCAAGGCAGCAGGTATAGAAAGATATACGCGAAGGGGTACGATTGTTTTACGCACAATACCCTTTTAAACTTTAAAGGCTGAGCCGCTATATTTAGTTTTCTTATACATTTTTAATTGTTGGCAGTTTTGTAAACTTCTTGTTTTACAAACGGGCTTATTTCTGAACCGAAGATTTGCTAAACTGTTTTGCGATGAGTACGTAACGTTTTGATAGACATTAAAAAAATATATACATAAATTATAAATTGTATTAAAATTGCCACTAAGTTACGGAAGCTACCGGAAGATACCTCGAATTTACTTTTAACTTATATGAATAAAATAAATCTTAGAAAAAACTATTAATGAATATATGCAATTAACCGTTACCGTGCCAAAAAAATATCAAAGTATTTTACTTTCGCCTACAACATAACCTCTACTTTAGTTTTTTAAATTAAACATACACATTTCGGTAAATAAGATAAGCCACTTATAAATCTAGATAGCAGTATTTAAACATTGTTATCATCAAGGGCGACACTAGTTCGTATGTTTACAATATATAATGTGTGAATAGGAAGGTGTTCGATGCATCGGTGACCCCCTGACACAGATTCGCGGGAAATAGGCCAGGGCTGCGTGACCTACAGGATCATAACTGGGATGACATTTTGCAAAATGCAGCTGTTAGCCTAGTCTAACCTTGGGTGTATTTGTAAAGCTTCACGTTGTTATATACAAGGCAGAGTATAAGGTTTACTTGTGGACTTTACGGAGTTATTTATATTGTGATAGCAATTTTATTCGTTTAAGACACCTGATTCATTTGTCTTCCGTTTCGAATTTGGAAAGTGGAGATGAAAACGGGGATGGTAAACGCATGTCCTTGAGGATCCTATTTATTTTCATCTTGAGAATCCCGGGATTATATTTTCTGCAAATACAGACGCACGCAGCTCAGCTGACCTTGACGACGCGAACCAACGATTGCATAAATGTTTTCCTAAGGCGTATAAGACTTTCTGGAAAATGGTTTGGTTCCGTAATTGTTTGAAAAATGAATCAGTAAATTAATTATGAGCCACACGGATTGGCTCGTTTGGCTCGGAGGACCAGTAGGTGTTTTTTCTTTTCTTTTTCTTTTTTCTTTTACTGTAATCCGAAAACATTATGATTGGTTAAGTAGGAACTTAAGGAAGTGTCACACACAAATTAACATAATTTTGTATTTATGACATTAGTTTATATTATTTACATTAAGGTAGTTTATTTAGTCAATAAACTCTGAGGTAGGAACTCCTTAAAAATAAGTACAGGTCTATGGCTTTCATGATGTATACTTGTATTGGTATAAGACAAATATGCCTAAAGGTGCATCGCCAATTCACGAAATATAAAATAAGGTTTACTAATTTTATTGTATAATTTTATAGACAACAAAAAAACATTATACTTTAACTTCTTCACAACCAACTTAAAAGACTAAAATTTGCAAAAATATTGTATAACTATTCGCTTAAAAAAAGTTCTGATTACGCGTTTAATGTCAGCTCACAACATAAGATGTAAAAGACACCTATCTTAAAAATTGTTTATATAATTTTCAAACAAAGGTTTATATTTCCTCGTCCGTATAATGTTTCATTCCGTGATTGTGAAGGTGTTCCATTTTGACAGATGACAAATGTCATTGTTGAAGAGAAACAGAGCACAGACGTCTAGTCACACTGTCGCCGAGAAACTGGTGTACCTACTTAGATAATACTTTTGTGAGAATGAGTAGTATTCGTGCTAGTGAAATAAATGGTAAAAGGTATTAAAAGACGACTACTTTTTACCATCTGTCATAAGGAGGGTTATGTTTTTCGAGTGTGTATGCATTTCTTTGGCACGCTCCATATTTGAGGAAAATTTTGTAAGTCCCAATCTAAAGGAAGCCGTTCAGTCTTGCTCCCGTTGACTGTATCCTAGCAGAAGTTCCAAATTATTTCCAAGTAATTTCAAGATCTGCTACCCCTAAATCTGGGTCCAAAACCTTGTCGGCCGTGACCCAGTGACCTGCAGGTCAAACTCTTCAAATATCACAGGGTAGAGGCGGTAATATATCGCAATATTCTGTTTATTTGAAACTGAAGTTTTCGAACTAAAACCAAGGTCAAAAAGGAGAGAGTCAATAGTTTTAAAATCAACACTTTTTTAAATATTGCTTCATTCTTGAAATCGGGCAACGGCGAAGGTAAAATGTATTTATTTCATATGATAATTAGGATCACAATAAGTTGATAGCAGCTATTTTGTTGTAGTTTTATGCAAGTACAAACTGGGATGCTTTTTGTACTTTCACAAAACAATCTGTTTCTGCAATAAATATTGAGTTATTGTGTATTTGTGACTTTTTTGTGGCACAAACGTTAGTTATCCTGCTTTGAACTTTCGCCTTATACTTCTCCGGTTTTGAATCCCATTCGTAACAGATATTTGCTTATCATAGATACAAATCGTACCTACCCAATATTTCACATTCGTCTTATGCTTTGCTCACTGTGTAAAGCTTCAAATTTCAAATCGAACAGGCGTTTGATCTTTCTGGGTAGCTTGACATGTATTTAACCGTATTGAAATGTAAATCACAGCGACTTGGTGTTATTTGGTCTATTTAGTCGGTGCCAATAACCTCCTAGTTAGAGTGCAATGACCTGTAGTGACGGAAGGTTGTAACCTTTCCTAACCTTAACATTGAAACGTGCTACATATTGACTTTTTTATGTAAACATGGCGTAGGGTTGCTGTTATTGAATCAATTTAGTTTAGGACTTAGTAACAAATAAAATATAAGAAAAGCTTATTGTTAAGCTGTACAAAGGTTGCTGTTACAAGACCCGTGAGGTTTAAATTAATTAAAAGACTAACAATGTCATCTTACTATTAATATATAGGGATACTATTAGGGTATAATACTATAGGGAGACAAATAGGAACAGCGAATCGATTCCGAACAAAAGTATTTTTATTTATTCTCAAGATATTATAACATCGATACAGGGCCACGCCTCAAGGGCGATAGATATATATGTAAACAATCTGTCATCATCTAACTTTTTAAATATAAAATATTCCAATTTAACAGTATTGCTTTTAGTGCCTTACAAGAGGTCTGACGCCACATTACCTAGACAGAATTCAGTGTCATTATAAATACTTACCATATTTTCCACAAATATCTAGTTGTTTTTTGAATTTCCATTCCCAAGAAACGTCAACTAATCATGCAAGAATTCCGTCCACGCAGAAGCAGAGCAAACAGAGAACAATTAGAGAAAGATTCGTTTCAGTACAATGTTAATGAACAGCGCTAATGTGTATTGTTCAGGACGAAAACACGCGACCACGCATGCGTCCGTCATGCGCGTGCGCTGCTGTTGGTGCTTAGATGAAATATAAGATGCGATAATTATTATGTATGTTACGGCAAATGATGACCAGACTTGAGGTTAGCTGCATTTGGGCCGCTGGACATGGGTAGGCTAAGGAGAGTGTTTATATTCTTCATTAGAAGCTTCACGATGTTTCAGTCATGTTCACGTATTTGATCTTAATCGAGTTTCATTAGGCCTTTTTTTCTGTTCTGCATATTTTTATTTAAAAACATTTGATTCCGATTTCATAAAAGTTACATACAATTTGTACCTTGATTCAAATACATATTTACACACATACATTTCATTTATAAATAGCAAAAAAAAATAAAAAACTTCAACAAGCGGAGTCCTCGAGTAGTACGAAAAGGAGTGTGTTTATTACACAAATGACCACTAGGGGCCTCGCTCGTTCGCCGATGTCTCGCAAACGCACTACACCGCACACTGCGACCACACCTTCTCTTTTTTTCGAAATGGTTAAATTTATGGGCCTTTTAAATTTCACTGGACTTAACCTGCGATCACACCACAATCTAACCGAAGCAAAGAAAACTCGGAGGTGGGCTAAGAGAACCGTACTTTTTTAAATAAATAGATAATAAAATAAATAAACAACTTAACAAATTAAAAAACCTGACTGATAAAAGCTCGACTGCTAAAAAATCCTAAGTAATTTCCCGTGTAAAGTGTAATAAGTGGGAATTCCACGAAATACATTCCTTTTGTCACTCTCACAACGGAGACATATCTAAAGACACCTCATATGGTAAAATCCGTCAAACTTTTCAGGCTTTAAAGCGCGCCGTAAAGAAAAAACAATCGGAAAACATAATCCTCCATTTGGCACTCGGGTAAAAATTACATTTTTTTTGGTTTGTCTACCTTCTTAGCTCAGCTGAGGATAGTCTAATATGGCTGCACAGTCCCAATCTATTACCTACAAACCTACCTCGTATCAGTATACAAAACATGAATTAAAGATTTGCTTTAGTTGTAATTGTTCCCGCGATTACCTGAGCGATATTTAGGTCACTCGGTCGCCGCCGGTGACGCAGGCGAATATTACATCTGCTATGGAGTTCGTGCTAGTTCCCTGAGCACTGAGTTGTTTCATTTTGGCAATTAGGGATATTTATTTATGTATACATTTCAGTAATTGATTCAATTAATAAAGCAGCTGTACAGGACGTGATCCACTACGTAACTGACCTAATATTGGTAAAAGATTAGAATTTATTTTTTAATTAATGGGTTAAGTAAATATGAAATAATAATATTACTCTAAAAACAAGACATCCTTTGTAAAGAATATCTACCAAAATGCTATATTTATATTAATCTAAAACGTTATTATTGTTTTTTAAAAGTTTTGTGACATTGTACAAAATCTATTTTCAATATTAGACACATTTAAAATATTTCATAGTCTGTTTTTATGATTTTCGGTATTTAAAATTTGGATGTGTTGGTGGTCACTGTTCCTGTATTCCATGCTCAGCAGCCTGGTTAGCTAGGCGCAATTGTACGATAAAGAGATTTTATTTTTATACTCCTATAATCGGAATTTCGCAATGTCACCTAGGAATTAGGCAAGCATGCCAAATAACAACACCTTGTTATACCTGCAAACGGTCATTTATACGATGTAAACTTCGGTATTTTCAATTACTGGAAGTTAAAAGCCCTCTTAAGCTAAATTTAGCCTCAAATTACTCGTAATAATAAAATGTGGATATCTATTGAAGTACAGAGCACTCTTCAGGTGCATACTAACCGGCACGCAGTTGTGACTAATGCAAACATGTAACATGAGTGTCATTGATAAAGACGTGCCCTACTACTACTACTAATATATTACTAGGTTCTTACATATGAAATTGGCGTTTTGTCGTATTGGCCACTTTGACCTGTATTATGTTCTCTTTGGTTAAGAATTCCAATTTCAAAATTATATAGCTATTTACTCACGCATTTTTGTATTACGCATATTGGTTTTAGCGTTGAAACCATGGGGTCCTGGGGACAAGGGGCTCATCGCCTTTTTTCGGACTCGAAACTCGTGACTCTAATGCTGGCACCTACCTCAAAAAATGAATTTCTTTTGCGATCCAGCGTGGTAATTCGGTCAGCCTTTTGGCTTTTGCCTTCAATGGATTCAAGTTTAGTTTTAGTTTTTTATTTGTAGCAAAATTTTATCTTATATTTATTAATTTAAGGAAAATTTTGAATTTGTCAATAAAAAGATAATAATAATATTTTGAAAACCTCTCCATTGCTGCGGTAGACTGGTAGAGAATGCCAAATGGCATTAAGTCCGCCGTTTGTACAATAAAAATAATTTTATTTTGTGCAATAAAGTTTTAAATAAATAAATAATACATTAAAAAAAAACAAATAAGAGTATCATTGATAACTATACTGAACAAAACAATAGCAATGTCACGTTGAATCTGATTACCTCACAGAGTTTCTAACGATGTGTCTCGCAAATAGTGGAAAGAAAGTTGTTGACTCGGCGTATGCGCACACTACCGGTTGGCGGAACGGTCACACTTCTCTGATAGATTTTGCGTTTGAAATATTATACTTATTAATGCTTACACACACAAATTATCATAATCAAGAAAATACATTCAACATATAATACGGTATTATTGTACTTGGATTACCATTCATCGTATGTCATTAGGGTTTCAAATAGTAGTTAGTAGTTAGTTAATCAAATATAAGTACACGTAAGTTTAAGAGATACTGAAATGTAAATTTTAGTCTGAACAAAAACAATAGTTATGACGCATGTTCTAAGTAAAAAATTGTATTCAGTTATCAGTAAATATTATGTTTTATTCAACAGAGGCACCTAAAAGGCAGACACCCACAATACCTCTTAAGTACGTATTTATGAGCTGAACGCCACGGACTGTCTTTAAAGATAAGTCAACCACTTTTTGTCGAGAAAAAAGTCCGTGACAATATTAGGAAGGCAAATATTCGAGAATTTTCCAGTCTATACATGGCCTTGGGTAAAAATCCTTTTCAAGTCTTTAGTCGATTTGACCGGTAATGGGCAAACAATTACATCTCACAGGATGTGGAATATTATACTAGTTTCCTAAAGAAAACTTTGAAAAGCCATTTATGTTTCAGAAAAATTCTGTAAGGAACTGCGTCTTTAGCGTGTCGACCTGCGTAGGTCTTCTCGATCAAACAACACGACAGTTGTTATAGAGGGCCACCCCCATTGCAGTGGCATATTATGTTCATACGCGATCAAGATATATCCTTGACCAATATTCCATGTTTCAGTGATAAAGGTGTTGCAACTTTTATGAATATTAAAATTTATGAGAAACTTTAATGCGGGTATGTCCGCCAATCAAGAGTTATGAGGTTATTTGCTGAACATTCTCAAAGTCTTCTCCACATGCATATTCTAAAAATAGCGATTGAATCATTAGCATTAAAACTGTTTCTGATAAAAATTCAAATTTTAAAATATGTGTCATTAGATTCGATATGAATTTATTTCATAATAGGATTACAGTGAGTACATTCTAAATAGCAATGCACTGATGTGAAGAGAAATAGTCAATGTGATGTTTTTGATAAATACCTCACAAAGATATTTTAAAACTTCTTCTATCTGATAGTTTTGAATAACTGTAGAGTAGGCACATAGAGTATAACATAAAGTATGTTTGTGGTTAAATGGAACCTTAAAATGGAATTGTAAGGTTCCATTTTACTTCGTTCTATCATACATACCATACATGACCTATATTATTTTGGCACGACATAATGGTAAATTTGTGGATTTTATTTTCATTATGAAGGCAAGCTGCAGTACATATAAATTAAAAAATTAATGTTTTATTCTTCAAAAAACTAATAATCAAACAAACAGAATACATTTCAATTCCTGTCACTACCAACTATAATCAAAACTCAAAAAGACCTAACATTAATTCGTAACCACTAAAATTATGTCTTAAGTAAATATCTCTTCAACTCAACAGTTTAATCTCAAACAAAGCTTTTAAAAACTTGATCATTCTGCGCAGGGCATTGCGCAACTAGGTGCGCGCGTGCAGATTTACGACGAACACTTTCACTGCATCGAACGGATGACGAGAACGTATGGGATCTTGCGAACTTGCTGTAGACCTATTAACTGGTAGACAAGGAATTTAAGCAGTTGTCAATACATATAGCCCTGTTAAATATACTTCCTATTTATATTTTACATATTAAATCAAATAACTTAATGATAGTCTTTATTTTATTGCATTTGTTCCACAGTTACAAATAGCCAATGTAAATTGTAGTTCGAAAAGATTTTCTTGCCATACAAGTAGCGTTGCCAGGCGTCCGGATAAAGCCGGACATAGGTAGGCTTTTGATTGCGTGTCCAGCCAAAATAAACAGTGTCTGGCTTGTGCGGCTTTTGTTACGATTTTTGCATTTCGCAAACGAGCGAGCGCCGAGCGTAGCCGAGCGCAGACGACAAGAGTAGCCCCCCTGCGCTCTGTGAAAAAGCTTGATTTTACGTAAAAAACTTTTGTCGTACCTACCTTTTAATACTGAGACAAAATCCTCAATAATGTAGGGTGTCCGGCCTTTCTACCCAAATGTCCGGCCAAACTGGTTGGTCTGTCCGGATATTAGGTTTGTTAGGCGAACTGGCAACCCTACATACAAGACAATTTAACTATTAGGATTAGGGTAAAAACTAAGACGATGGTAAGTTGTAATAATAACGATATCCAACGTAAGTAATGGTTGTTTTACAAAACCTGATTAGTCCAGTTCAATTAAAAAAATAAGCGTCGTCTAGTGGGTATGTGATTGTTGGAGTCAACCGACAAAGTTTATTTTTGATTTCAGAACAAGGCCGTGAGAATAAGGAAAAGTAGTTTTGTGAGAATTTGGCTGCTGTCGGTACTTTCTTTTCATTTGACTTTATTGACTTTGGTGATTTAAGTATCTATATGCGCGACGGAGTTGTTAACATTCGTACAGAATTATTTGTTTGGATATAAAAGGACAAAATGGACTTAATATCGGGTGCAAGTCTAGGTATATGATAACCTGAAGATCTTATGCTTTTGAATGCAGGCCCTCATCTCTTGGGCTATCGGTTCATAGAGTAAACCTTTTTGGATAAAATGTATTCAGACTAAAAACCCTAAAGAAAAGTATTTTATTTTTAGTATTTTTACTGGAAATGCGAAGAATGTAGCGAGCAACACTATTAATAAGTATGCCTTAATTATGTAACGGCATTTTTAACTTTCAAAGTTTCGTGCATTTGATAAGTTTTGAAGAGTAAAAGGATAAAGGGGCGATGACACATCGAATATTCCTGATAGAAATACTGTAGTTAGCGAAAGGTTAGAGTTCAATGAATTGTAATTCGATGACCGCTTGATCGAAAGTCGAGAGGCATAATTCTTACATTCGACATAGCGCCACTCTATTCGCGTTTTTCCTCTCACTCTACCTATATCTATAAGATCTATCTTTGAAAAAGCCGAAGTTTAAAGTTTTGAAGATGATCAAGATGAAAACTAAGACATTTATAAAGTAAAATTTTTTTAATGAACAATAAATTTTTTATTTAATATGTATATACTCAGTATTTTTTAAATTTTTCCAGGTGGTAAATGAGCTGTTCTTGATAGTCAATAAGACATCATTATTCGTAGATCTTAGATACCATGTCGCCTGTGGGCTTCATGGTAGTATGTACTAATGTTTAATTACTTAAATAATTAATTATTACTAGCGAGGCGATTGGTGAGTGAAACTCGTGAGCCTAAGGCTGGCACCTACCTCGCACAACGTATTTCACACACTTATAAGTACATTCTATAATTGTATATATTTTTAAAAAATGTATGAAACAAAAAAAAATGATCTTTTTGATGTTAGTTTAATTTTGAAGCGATTTTTTTAAATAGGAATCAAAGCAGGACAAGTTCAAACTTTATTGGGTTAAAAATTAATCCTTTTCTAGCACGAAATAAATTATTAAATTCTATTATAAAATAATCTATTAAATTCTTATAGAAACTTTTGTTTTCTTCTAATTTTGTTAAGCAACGATATATTTTTCCAAATGTGAATATTTAACAAAAAGTCTAAACGGTCTCGCTTACAGAATTACATTTGAATTGAGATGGCTTGGAGCCAACGCTGCCCCAGACAATTGCAACTGTTGTTATCGTATTTCAAGACTGCTTCCACAAAAACGGAGTATTTTTACTAAATGTAGACGACATCGTTCTATGTGATTGAAATACCAATAGGAGTGGCCTTGACGCTTAAGCTGCTAGAATGGCGTTGGTAGAAGTTTCAAAAAGATGAACGACTTAGATATAATAAGAAACAGCATCTTGCTCCTTTATTTTATAATATACTTTATTACATATATACGGACTCGTAAATGTAAGTTACGGAACTATAAAATACTCGCAATTACAAAAATTACACGTGTAATTTTAGAGTAGATCTACTATTAATAGTTAGTCGAGTTTGTACTGTAAATAAATAATCCCATACCAATATGTTGCACAAACAACGTCTGGCAGGTTGTTAAAGTGAAAAGACGCCTCGAAAGTTAGCAGAACATTTTTAACTTGTCAAAGGAAACTCGTCACTGGCAAGTTTCACATCACTCGAATCTTGCGCGCGTCGTGATTAGCAAGCCTCGGCGAGCTCCGTACTCCCTAGACAACGTGACGGCAATTGTTTTAGATACGGACAACGGACAGCATCACTGTTATTATTAATGTCGGTATTTTATTATTGTATTAAATTACCGGACTAAATTGGGCTCTGAGCGGCATTTCTTTCACTACGCTTGTTTTGTTTATTCGTTGTAAGAGATTGACAGGGAGCGCCATATTGCGATCGCTTGGTCTGTCATCGTTCGTCTCAAATACCCGCGTCAAATTAAACTGCATCCGACGACGTTTATGTATTCAGCCTTTAGTTTCAATCAAATGAAAAAATATTGCAAGCAAATAAAACGCTTCGCTCCGTTTCATTTCAGACGAAAACTTTATGAAATTGTATGCCATAAACTTCAAGATCACACGATATAATAATCTAGGAAAAAGTTGGCGAATTAGCGACGTGAGACTGTGCGCAGCGGAGAAAGTAAATCACGGCTTATGTGTCAAACCAATTATCTCATAATTGCGTTTTATGTATATCATATGTAAAGCCTTTTTGTATATTATATACAAAAATACAAAATAAAACATTCGAGAAAATATCTTTAAAACACAGATAGATTATTATATATATACTATCTCTGTTTATATATATAGGGTGTGAGTTATTATATAGATATATAGTTTTGCCACAAAAGACACCTGGACCTGTAACTAAGCATTATCATGCAGTTGTACTATTTTCCAAGAAGCACGCCTTATGTTAAATTAAAAATAAAAAATAAAAATTAAATTTTCTAAGATTTAGTTTAAAAAAAATTGCTATTGTGATACTAGTTTGAAAAGCTCATTAAACATTTTTTTAAGATGATGTGCAGTATCATCGCCATACAAATTTTTTCCACAGCTGTCAGTAAAACTTGAGTCACGTTTTTCGCAATTAAATAAAATAAAACAATTTAACTCTTTTTCTTAGCGCAGTTTGCTAGTTTCCGTCAAAATTACTACTAGGCTGTCTCAATCAACTAATAACGATAGTCATGGTAAAAAAAAAACCCTGAGTTAAAAGATATTTATTGCAGCTGTAGGCAAAAAATTACCAAAAAGTGGAAATTTCATAAAAAATCACAAAAGTGGCAATATCTCGAAAACCATACTAGGAGCATGTTGATGTTATCTGATAGGCCTTAAGTCCATCTACCTCCAGTGTCACCCTTACGTGTCATTTCTGTAAGGTGTAACAACAATTAAACTTTAATTAACTAGAATAAAAAAAGTGCATTCGGTAATTTACTATTTTATACATTTTTATGCAAGAAACATGACTTAATAACTTTTTTTAAATGTTTCAATGTTGCTTCTAAAGTTGTACATTTTCATGAGCACTATTTCACCTTTTTGTTTCACCTCGTGTGAACAAGCGATGAAAAATTGATAGAATTCGTGTGCAAAATCTTAGATGGGCCAATGGGATAGACGGTAAACTAAACAATCAGTAATAGGAACCGCAATCTGTAGCAAAACAAAAAGAAATAGCTCTCAATATTGGGTCAATAGATTGGATCAGCGGCTAATAAACGGCCTAATTCATTTAGCGCGCGAAAATAACTAATATTGCAAATGAAAGTAAGATGGCTCCTTTGGGCTAAGGCGACCTACATACGGGACTGGACCGGGTCCGCCTACGCTTCTGGGAAACGCTCGTTAGCTTTTGACAATTTATGAAAGTGTTAAAACAACGCGTGAATCATAAACATCGAAATAAAACTGTTGTCATATTTATTTAAAATATATTTTCGGGTGAATAGCCTGTGGTGTGATGAGGCGGTTTTGGTTTCTTTCCTTTGAGCAGGTGCAAGAGGAGGATCTCTCATAGCGTATAATTATAAATTTTCCGAGACTGTAAAACATACGATTTATAGATAAAAATATAAATTCACGTTATAAATTGCCTTAAAACTACGTTCAGCCGTAGTTTATACACCGACAGAGGTTCGCAAAGCAATAAACGAGTAGAATATCACTGAATCTCATTATTTATAACTATAAATAGTGAACTAGATATATAATTATATAATGATAGTAATTTAAATATTTAAATTTATATATTAAAACTTTGTTATTTGAATTTAAAAAAATACTCAAAGATATATGACTAAATTCTGTATTTAACGTTTTACTTCAAAAGGATATTATTGGATCTCACTACTTTTATATTTCTGACGTAAAAACAAGCATTACTTTTACATTTGTTTTTTAAGACGCAATGCATGATCTGTATGGAATTCAGATAGGAGAACCATAAAACATGATTTAAACTGATCTCGTGTTCAGATATAAAAGCACAGTCAGGAAAAAAGCAAGATGTATCGATACGGGTATCTTGTGCGTCAAACAACTAAGCCACCACAATACATCCAGTTTATTGATTGACTTTATCGCTGTGTGTTTTACGAGAGGTAGATCGTTCGCGGGGAAATGGTATATTTAACATTGTTATGAAATATTTAGTGTGTCTGAAGTGGTGCCAAGTCGTGGCTCGTGGAAAGAACTAAAAGGATGGTGAGTATTCGCGGATGATGGAGTTTGTACCCTCCTGACGTAAGCCGGTTGGGTATCAGTATATATGTAGAACAGGAAATTTCTTTGTAAAGCTTCCGTTTATTTTAATTATAATAAATGCAAAGAGTGTTGGTAATTTATAGCTATTGATTGATATATTATAGTTTCCTACTAATGGATAGATTTTTGCCAATTATGGCAGTTTTTATGCGATGTCGATTGTTATTCGACGTCAGAGTTTATAAGTTTTGTACAAAAGTAAACATCCACATGTTTTATTCATCATTGATACAGGCATTAAGGACGTCATTTGATCATTCATTAAAATTAATGATTACTTAAAAGTTTATCAAAAGTAGATCTTCAAATTACAAATTGGAACTCATTGGATACTTACATAACTGCTGCATAGTTGACGAACATCAAGAAATGTCTTGTCTAATGAAGAATTGTGACAAAGTATGACACATCCTATTCCGGTAAATTGTTAGATTACATTTACAGCATTTTCTCATCGTCGGAGATTAATGAAGCGATAAAGAATGTAGTTACAGTATGTCTTATGTACTTGTATAAGTTACCAGGCATTTGATACATTCAGAAAGCATATTGTAATTTATCAGCGTTGATCAATTCGCGTATTTACTAAAAATATCTATGGGAATTCTCTCTGTCGAAAGGGGCAGTGTGGCCAACCTGCTAGTTAAAATTGCAGTTTATACATATAAAAGCTATTTTTGCAATACCAACGTTGAGAAATTAAACTCAGAACTAATATTGAAGCAAATGTTGTCCAAAACTTGTCTGATGTGTTTTGGAAAACATCGTTTATTGAAAACATTATTAATTATGTATTTTAGACTTTGGTTCAAATGCCTTTGACGGCGTCATTGTTTTCGATTTAGAGGTAAATAGAGAAAACTTGCTTATTAAATAGCACCAGGCAGCACTCAGTTTTCAAATTTATAGCTGTTATAGTATAATGTAATGTAATGTAAAATGTATCATTTGAAGCAATATCGTTGATGTCAGTAATAATGAAAACCCATGTCGCGTGATTATGAATTGTTTTGGAAAATATCAACGATCGTGACCCGCAATAATGTTCATTGTAATGGTATTTCATAAATTCGGATTAAGTTTACAGTTTCGTTTAAAAGTGTCACGCTATGTCTATAAGAGGTAATTTACATTGGGTTTGTTAGTTAGCTGCCGTGTAGAGATTTATGGGCTCAAATTTTAAAGACAATTATAACAAAAATTGTCGATATAGTTAGCCTTAAGGTTTCACGATTCATTATATTAAATAAATTCGACGTTTTGGTACCTTTGTAATCTGTAGTCACTCGTGACCACGGTGTAAAAATATACTAAAACGCGATAAAAACCGGTTAAAAGGTGTTTTATTTTAAATTATTATTGTCAACATGCGAGTTTTATCAGACACTTTCATGTTTTGCGCAACAACTGAATATACCGGGTGACTTTGTACCGTTTGGAAAATGGGCACATGATAAAAAAAGATTATTATTTTATTGTATTGTAATATTAATGTTGGTAGAAATATAACTTACCTACTAAGTAAACCTAGGTGTAAGCTTAATATAAGATAAACAGGTTTCTGTCCACTGTCCTATTTTATAAAAATTACACATTCATGACCAACGCTTGTCCAGATTATTAATAAAACTCTACATCGGACACTTCAGCACGCGTGGTGTCGTAACATTATTAACTTGATTAGTTAAATATTGCGTCATTCAAACTCAGTTTATGCAAATGTCTCGGTAATTGTGATTTATAATATCCCTTTACCTATAAAAGTAGCGCGGTGTGAGACAGGTCTCGTTTATAGTCATAAACGGAACCCAAGCTTTAGAAGCTATAACGAATATTGTTGGTAATATAGTTGAAACACTTAATATCTTCTGATTTTACCAGATTCAGTTGCCGTTTCTTTCCTTTCAATTCAATAATCAAAATTACTGAGTAGGTAATACTTATTCAGTTTATTCAATTAATTGAATAAATTTCAATTAATAAATAAACCCAAGACAGATACACCACAACAACACAATCTCAGAAACCTTTATCTACATCCTTATTTTATTTAGGGCTGATCTTTCAATGCCCGGGTTACGGGTCGCTCACTTCCCTCTAATATGGTTGAGGAGGGCGATGGCTGGATCCCGCGTTAACTCCTGAACGGGTGCCGTTTGAGGGTGTTCGTCGTTTGGATACTTGGGGGGAGGGAGAATTGCCGAGCTAACAGATGCAGATAGATTAATTTTGTATAGACATAAAAAGACATTATAATTTTATTTTGAAAAAAATATACCCGTGAAGTTTCTCGTTAGTTCTTCTACACGAAGGTTTTTCCGAACTGGTGGTAGAGTCATGTTTTATTTGACGTCAATAAGAATAAGTAATTGTCAATGTTGAGAAACAAATATTTGAATTTGAATTTGAGTAAGTTAAACTGGAAATAGGTTCATATGTGAAGACGATACAAAAGCCACTCGCAAAACCGATTGACAGATGGATTGTTTTGAAAAAAATATGCATAAACTTGAAAAAGTTATGAACATATAAATATTACAATACCAGTAATTGGTATATAACAGTGTGGAAATAAAGAAAACCTGCATTGTTGATGGCGGCCGCCGAGCACGCAACCTTTGCCACCTTGTCACGAAACAGGACACATTAAAAATGCATAAAGCCATCAACCACTGCTTTTCTGCGTGTAAAAACTATTTAAATACGGTTTGATTTTTGTTAGGTTTGAACAATTTGTTATAAAAATCTGTAGTTTAAATCATATAAGCATAAAAAAAAGTTGTGGCAAATGCTTAGAATGAGGACACAAGGATATTGTATTAAAATGCAATAGAACTATAGACCTATAATAGATGACAACATCACAAAGGAAACTTAAAAAGTAAAAAAAAAGTTACAATAGTAGGTTCTTTAAGTAGTAGATATATATTCAAATATCAATTACAAAACCTACAGGTCTCATGAAAACACATAGGACATTTATAAATTAGTTGTTTAAGCCAATTAGTATAGAGTAATTTATAATATCAATAACAAGACTGTTCGATTCTACTGGAATACAATAAAGCAGTTTTCCATATGTAAATTTTACTGATGTAGTACCAATCATCAATCTTAATATTATAAAATATTTAAATGTTAACAATATGCAGGCTACTTTTACACCACATTTTATAGGGAAACCAGAGGTACCTGGATGCAAAAGTTAGTTTCTTTTTTCGAAATGGACTGTAAATTTCACCGAACTTTGTGGCCTTAACCTTAACTACTCTAGAACGACTTAAAAGACTTAAACTACTCCTACATACGATACGCCTAAGGGCACCCGAGAGGGCACGTACCTCGGCTTAGGACGCCGTATATTGAAACTGCCACTGTTTCGGAAGGGTCAACTACTGTCAAAGAACCAGCAGGAAACTCAGTAGGAGTGCGTACGTCGCGTCGCTGGGGCCTGGCCCACCGGTGGGTTAGGCGATTCGAATACCGTGTTGTGGTTAGTAAGTTGATAAACAAAAGTTAGTAAAAACAGTTAAATATAGAAACCATATTTCATAAATTTTTCTCTTGTTAATTATCATTTGAATTCTCTCATCCGCACTGAACATGATTAGCAGAGTAATTTATTTTCTCCCGTGATTTCATCCTTACACTTTTTGCCCATTCATCTTTCAAAATAGTTCCTTTTCATAAAGATATACGTTATGCTCTGACGTCACTGGAATGAGTAACCGACTAGAACTTTAAATATGGAAGAGAGATAATGGATTGATATTTTATTTCTGTTGGTTGGAGATGTGGTAAAAATAGGTGTTGGTTGTTACGAAGAAAACAGCTTGTTAATCCCGATGAAGGATCTCACTATCTAACGGTAGATCCTGCCTCATACACTATGGCTTGGGAACATGGTTCTCGGGTGTATTGATGTGATATTTCTGTGATGAACATAACTGTTCGATCTCAACGTAAAGACGTTTTAATATATATATATTATTTCTGAACTCCCCCAATATATACAATTATTATTCAAAATAAAAGCTTTGCATATTTTGTATACTACCTGGAGATAAATTTTTAGGAAACATATATTATTTTCCAGACAGATCTATCTTTTACTATACAGAAGAACAATTTGTTTCATTGTCTATAAGTTAAAGATAAACTGTGGAACTTTTACGCCGATTTTACCACAAAACCTGCTAAAGAAACATTTTGCAGAAGTAACAAGCTATATTTTATTCCGGAACCTCCCTCGGGATTTTGAGCTACGTATTTGGAACTACGCCGGACCTTTAGAACTAGCAATTACTTAGGAACCACGAAGCATAAATATTTGTAAATTACCTCATCATTATTGCGTGGCCATTTAACCTGAAAGTCTAAAAACATTTATTTAACCTTGTACATTTCTAATTTAAGACAAACAAGTAATGACAGATTAATCAACGAAGCGTGAAATTAACGCTTCAATTAATGTCACTTTTTATTGGTAATAATGATCTAAAAATAGTTTTAACCTAAATAAATTATTTGCTGGATTGGAACGTAGATATACTAGTTACTTACTTCATTATTAACTATTATTTAAATATTAATCTATATATAATTATCTATTTTCTCCTCGTTTTGGAAACAAGAGACATTTGAAAGAAAACCGACACTGATCTTGGGCAAGTCAGTAACCCTATATAAGCATTTAAATCTAATTTTAAATCTAATTTTAATTAAACTAATTCAATTTTTGAATTATCTTCTTAGGAACTAACTTACATAATTCTCCACACCTTTTCAACCATGTTTACGCCTTGCCGAGTGGTCTAACAGTGCCGTACAACAACATGTCACCAAGTATTTCTGGAGACGCGGGTAACAGCTGCGTTCTACGTCACGCTGTCAGGAAAAAACGCCATTTTGTTTATTTTGTATGTTTCTGAAGATTAATGCGGTATCTAGATGATATGTGCGGGAAGCGGGCGATGGTGGCGGCTGCGTGAACAGAAAAATTGCCACTTACATGTTTCAAAATTGTTTTTTAAATTAGATATGTACTTTCAGATTAAACGAAGTTCTATCTAGTATTATAAATGTGAAGGTGAGTTGGTATTTTCATTTCTTTGTTAGATACGTCTGAGCTTTTTTAGCCGATGATCATGAAATCAGAAATACGGCACTGAGTTCTCATAATTCATATAATATACACTCAAATATTTAAATACCATCCAAGAAAATATATATTTTCTGGACTTGGATTAATAATTTTATTAATTAACAATTGAATAAATACCTAATCATATTATTATAATTATTCCACACATTTTATAAATCCAACTTTGCCTGAGACGAGTAGTAGGCGGATCAGGTTGATCAACCTTTATGTTTAAATTGATAACTTAAGATTAACCAGTGCAAACATAAACTGTCATCAAACATTGCAATGAAAATAAATATTGACCCATGTTATTTACATGCGTTATCTTTTGTTGTACGTATTTGAGTCACCGACACTTTCATATTTAAACGAAAACATCTGCAACATTTACTCCGTCCACTAAATCAACATTTACAATTTTTCTATATAAATTTTCTTGATAGGCACGCTTGTTAGCATGCTGCATCAATCTTTTCAGCTACCAGGAGAGATGTTTCTGATCCATATTCTGTTAGAGACGCAACATGCTACATGTACCAAATAGGTATACACTGTATATTATTTATTATTATTATTATTATTATTGTACCTTTCTGCCTGTAATGGTATTTTTAGTTCTAGCACGAGGATTATTCCCAAAAACGCCGCAACCTCTGAACTTTGACATCAGTGGATCTGCTTAGGTTTAGCTTGCGAATTCGTTTTCGTGGTTTCCCAATGTTAGAATCAACCTAGGTCATCAGTTTAACTGTATGTATATGTATACAATTTCATCTAAATAACTTAAATACTTTTTGCGAAAAACTAACAAACATTGAAGACCTGCGCGTTTCTTATATCGTACGATTTGTTGCTACCTATTTGTGACCGTGTAACTAAACGCACTTTACACAAGTACAACGAACTCTCAGAAATAGGGGCATTTGATTGGCAGTTAAAACCAAACAATTCATAGTTAATCTTCGAAAAATTTAACACATTAGAAGAGTTGGCAGCTCCATAATTCTTGGCTCATTCACGGACTGTAATTTGCGTCATAGGGAACCGGGCGCACTCGGAGAAATGAAAACATAGCAACAAAACAACTACATTCAGTTGTTTCCGATAATAATTTTCGCGATTTATTTTTATTACCATCTTATAATAACGCATGAATTGTATGGATGCTGAGTGTAACAAGAATAACATCGATTCGAAGTGTTCAATTTATCATCTTAGATTACGGAAATAGCTTTTAGATAAATTTGGCGAAAGGTTTTTCTCTAATAACTGCCTCTTTTGAGAAATGGTTTACTTTAGTTCCGATAGCATCACCAAATTGTAAAACTTAATTTTTATAGCGATAAATATGCATAAATTACAGTTTATGTCATTGTTCCCTTGATTTTCAAGTTTCAAGTTGAGATCGAATTAGCTGCAAAAGTTAATCTTTTTTATAGTATATCTTAATCATGTCTTGACTGGAGCGATCCCTTAAAGGATTTGGGACGCACGATAAAAGGTTATAAAATAAAAAAAGGTTTCATATGTACCTATGTCATTTGTTCAAGACTCTGACAGATGAAAGAGTTTTCATATTTTAATACAAGTGTTTAAGGTTCAGGTGTCTCTCTCAAGACGAGTTTAAAG
This sequence comes from Marasmarcha lunaedactyla, assembly GCA_923062675.1. NCBI lineage: Eukaryota > Metazoa > Arthropoda > Insecta > Lepidoptera > Pterophoridae > Marasmarcha > Marasmarcha lunaedactyla. The sequence goes on from OV281346.1 coordinate 24,600,461, forward strand.
TTTCAAAACTATAAATAACTTCGAAAGGATAATGACATTTTTGGCGCACCATAAAGTGCGATGTTTAGATACAAACGGTTAACACTATGAAACTGGATCAAGGATTACACCGAAATACTCTTTATCTGACATTAATGAGTACGAAAATACTCCCGACGACCCGCCAGCTGGTGACTTTTGATATTAAAATATTACTACACTAAACCTGTGACAAAAAAGTCAAGAACAAACGACAAATTATGTTTCTACATTGTTCTATTGTAATCCTTTGGCAATGCAAGCCAAGTTTATTTGTCTTACGTACGTGAAACAAGAAATTATAGACGTCTTTGTGTGACGAGATAATCTCTTGACTTTGTTGTTACATATTTTGTGTAAATGTCAATGTCAGTAGCACGCATTTAAATTCAGTGAAATAGGTCGTAAAGTGACCCCTGTGTGTGGTGTGTTTGTGTTTACTTTAGAGTTTAATAACATTTGTAAACACTGAGGAATTATTTACATATGGGTGTAAATGAAAAATGAATAAAAAAGTATTAATTATTATTTAGAAATATCAGACTGAATGGAAAACCTTATCAAAATGCCAGTTTTCATTTCAAGCTTTGGTGCATTTTCGATCTTGTTGTCTTAAGTAATAAATACTCATATAAACGCCATTTTCTTTTGAGATTTACTAAAGTTCAAATGAAGTTTACATTAGAAAAAGTTACCCACAAGTACACACTGCTTCGGGGTTGGTTCGTTATATCTACAAAAAGGCCCACGCAGAACCCATGAACTAGAGATCATTAACAGTTATTGATAAAATATAGCGTGCTTACATTTACAACTTTGTAAAAAATTTAATCAGCTTATTATTCGAAAACGCATTATCAGGTTAATGGCGTAATCTTAATATACATAATGCAGCGTGATACCGATAGTGATGGATCCATCTTAAAGAAAGGTCAGCTCTGTGCAGTGACCTGTCACGATGTAAATAAATACATTGTACTATGTTATATGTGTGTTTATCATTTGTTTTGAGAGGAAAGCTATATACAGTAGCTACTAAAATGAATTTTGTAGAGGATGATAAAATGAAAAAAATTAAGTCTGTAAGTTTAACCGAAATTATTTTTGTTTGTAGTTATTCTTTTGTTTAGATATCGTCTGGGGTTCTATGTCAGTCCTTCCTATCTCAATCGCCATAGTAACGACGTCAATGTGTTGTAAAAAGTAAAGTTGGTGAAATTACAGGGGCAAAGGCGATTCCAATTATATCCTACGGTCACCGACGCATTACAAGTCGCTACGCAGTCAATAACAATGTACTCGCACCTCCATGCGCACAGTCAACACGGATTACCTGCTTGTTTGCTGACAAAAAAAATTTTAAAATGAACAAAGAGTTTAAATTTCTGACAGGGAATCGAACCTCAACTATTTATGTACATACACTTTCTTATCTGTAACTCTTTATGAAAGGAATTAAAGCTTTCTTGTGCCGACTTCTCCAAAATAAATCTAAAGCTCACTTGAAAAGTTCAATCTCCATAGACAACAACAACCACTCAACTTCGATCAACCGCTTCTAGTTTTGAAAAATTAATTTATTGATAGTCAGTCCGTCAGAAGAAGTCAGTCAAGATAAAGGTTTGATTTTAAATTGATGTAACTTAAATATTTTTAAGCCGATAGTAATAATGGCTCAGTAATAATGGCTCGATCTCAGTAACGATGATCTGCTTACCTTAAACATTTGATGGTAGGTCCATAACTGATGTAGATCCCGAAATCTTAGCCCATAGCCAATAAAACATTCATTTCTCTTTTTTTATTGGGTAATTATAGTTCGGTTTCACGTGTCATTTGATCTTCAAAGCTCGTGCTTGACTTGAAGTGCAAAGTATGTAATTATTTCCCGGTTGAGCTAATCTTTCCTAAAGGAAGTATTACCCGAACATACTAACATGTATTAAAGCTAATTTGCTGACCGCCTCAATTAAGTTGTTGACAACAAAATGGTACATCTATAGATAGGTGCAGTTTAGTGACGTAAGCCATCACACGTAGGTTTGTGATTATGTGTTCAGTGAAAGTGGCGCGACCGGTGCGCGGGCCAGGCAGCGCTACTTGACGAAAACACGACCTTTGATAGATCGGCGTCCGACAGATATTAAAGATATCGAAGCGTGCGAACGATTCGTATTATTGATTTTGAAAAGAAAATTGGGTTTATTTAATATTATTTATGATTGAGCCGGCTTTGATCTTTTTTTATTAAAATTTTTTTTGGAGGTATCTTATAGTCAAACAGAAACAAAAAAAATAATAATTTTAACGTCATGCATAATTTTACCTACTTATTTCGTAAATCTTGAATTTTAGCAACTTGTGCTTACGATGAATAACGATGAATATTATTTTTTGTTTTACATCAATTCAGCCCTTACAGCTGCGCAGTTTTTTAACCCACATTTATTACGAACTAGGTTACACATGTTTACTTAAATACTTAAAAAATACGATAAACATAACGACCTGTTGCAATGCAAGCAACTCGTTAGTTACTGGATACATTTTCGAAAGTGGCACATAGGGTTCCCCGCACACATTGTTCCCGTGTAACTATTTACATTTTTTCCATTGTTTCGTGAGTGAATGAACGAATGAAAGAAAACCAGCTGATTAAATCGTGGAACACTTTTCGCGCTTTCAGGTCAGGTGGGTTATTGGCGCCTGCTGAAGTTTACCTAATTGATTGATATGTGTAGTCGGAGATTTGGTAATTTTGTTTGTGTATAGCTTGCCTCGCAAGCAACCTGATCTAGATCAGATTCGGATAAGTGATTTTGTCTTCAGGTGAATGTTGTAAGGGGACCGAGGCAGATAGTTAGCAATTACTGCGTTGGCTTGATGTAATCCCCAGAGATTTCTTACAATGATTCTACATAAAAGAAAATGAAAAGATACAGTAATTTTGTCAGATTTTTGTACAGTTACAAGATCATCACAATTTTACAAAAGTTTATTTGATTTATAAGACTATGTTACTATTACGTAAACTCCACATATTTATCGTTGATAAACTAAAGAGAACGAAAAAGAAATAAAACACCTGTAAAAAATTTTTTCACACTTACGTCGATCAACCTTGCAATATAAACAAGATTGCCCTTATTATCGATTATTTTCTTAATCCCTATGCCTTGTGACTTGCGCAAGAGCATCCAAAATAATACCCAGTGTCGAAACTTGTTAAAATGTACGTCACAGCGCATCTGAAGTTAACAGAGGTTACGCAAATTTACCCACGCGTTATTTAGACCAATATTAGGTCAGTTATGCGACCTCCCTAGTCTGTACTCTGTGGCCTGGTTAATCAGTTCGTGATTAATATGTGGGCCACCTTTGACGTGTATTCTGTAACGTTACGCTTGTTATAGCAGTTCAGGTAATAGTTTATACTATGTTTTGCCCGCGGCTTCGGTCGCGGCAAAACATAGCAGGATTCGAACTCCTTTCTCCTACCAGGATTTGAACCTAGCACCTCTAAAGTGCACAAAACCAGAAGTTATGAGACACGTTTGGAAGTACGGTTGGTCACAGGAAATTATATTCAGACTAGGTAGGTAACTTTCTGTTAGTTAACTTTACTTCGTTAACTTGGACTATATGTTGACATTGTCTTATGTGCCTACAATGTTTCTTAGTATAATTTACCTAAAGTGACATTTTGTGCATTCAATAGCAACCTGGTTAATCTAAACTAGCTACATCTCAGGGTCTGCCCACTCCCTGTAATCAGCTATCACTGTGTTATTAGCCCTGGTCCTGACTACCCTTTGGCTGGCGTCAATTAGAGGTCAACCTGCATATCGTCATCCATTCCTTCATTTAAGTGGAGTTAATTATGACTGCATTTCGTCATAGCGTCATGTTTATTTGTGACGTCGTACGGAATAGGTTAAACCTTTAGACCTAAATACAGTAAAATAGGTACATGTTTATACATACCACCTTTAGTGACCTTCTACTATTTACAATACAATAGATTTGTACGCTTTGTCTCTACTAATACTGGTAAGTAAAATATTTGTTTGAGCATTTAAAACAGAATAACTAGACAGCAAAACAAGTGTCAAAAATAATGTTTTTTTTTATTTCAAAAAGCCAGCAATGTCGTCCTTAAAATCCTATTGTGATAAGTACTGAATTAATGAGTAGGTAACGGCCGTTTCCTTTCATAAAACATGATGAACCACATGATATTCAAGCATACACGTTTTTATGTTGAGTATTAAGTCAATTTTATAACTCAAGTTACTCGTAATATTTGGTCCACCAAACGATTCATTTATAGCCCAACGTGTACACGACGAAACGTCTGCGCACATACGAACCCCGACATTGGGAAACTCCAAAGAACGACTGACGTGAAATATTCCATATACGTACTCCAAATTATTTGCTTTTAAAACATAAATATCGCCAGTATTCTTGGTTTTCTCCGAAATTTCAATCGTGCTCTAAAAAAGTAAAGAACAAACTGAAAATAATAACAACACGAATAAACAAAATAATTATGCTTGTTTATTGGTCGTAATTTGTTTAATGATTTTATCGTGATTCCAGATTTATGAAATTCTTGAGAAACGTCTTTGAAACATGTTTTACGGCCACGTGAAGGAGGATCGTTAAACCTTCTGCTTTAACTCATAGGTTATGTTCTGCTTGCTGAATTTATATTGGTTATACTGCTGGCGTAGATTTAGTTTCATTATCAAAGTGTGATGCTGATGTCATACTGACGATTAGGCAAATAATTGCATCGCCTGCGCAGCTGAAGTGCTCTGGCGCAGACCTAACTTGCCTCACTCTTAACACAAAAGCCAATTATGCACGAAACACAATCATAAACAGGATCCAGAACATTTATAATAAAATACTCTCACAAGTCACTGATATATTTCATGAGACCAAGGCAAAATTTAGGCATACCATTATAAAGTAAAAAATTTGAATGATACGAATTCATTCCCACATACACTCATAAACTCATACACACACACATACACACACTAAAATAATTATTTTGAATTTACTACTTTGACCTTATAAATTGATATATTTATCACTGATTCATTAAAATGTATTCGTAGGAGACACGTATTGAAATAAAAATTGTAGATCCATAATGAATTTACATTTTCCATTAGCAGTGACTGTGCAAGAGTGGAACATGTGTCAAGGTAGTTGACACAGGGAAAGCAGTAAAAAAATGTTCAAACGCTTCAGCAAGTTCTCTGTCAGTTGACAACAATTTATCATAAATTTTAAATTATATTTGGTGTGGGGGTCTTTTGCTTTCCCAGTTTCCTGATTAATTATATTCCATCCAGTTTTTGAAATGTTAGTACTATATTTAGTTTTATTATTAATGTAATTAGACTTAGCTACACTGCAAACTCTTTTAAATAATTTAGAATACTTTTTAACATATTCATAAAATGTCTTATTATGATTATAAGTTCTTTCGCTGTACAATTCATATAATCTATTTCTACTTCTGCATATTCCCACTGTTGCCCAGTCACTAAACCTAAATAAATTATTATTTATACATATTTTCTTTTTTGTAAAAACAGAGTCATATTCATTTTTAATTATATTATGAATAGAGTTAGTTATGAAGAGAGTATAATTTAAATGTTTTTTCAAATACATTATTTCTAAATGTTTCAAGCCGTCTCTCATTCATGGGTATAAAGGTAATTTCTCTTTTTAGAGTGCTTTTTTGCCCAATATTAAAAGTGGCCAACTACCCGCTATGATCTGATTGTAGTTTATTAATTACTGACTTTGTATATGGCACTAAATTTGTAAAAATGTTATCAAGGCATGTGGTTGAAGTCGCTGTGATTCGCGTAGGCTCTAAAAATAGATTTTTAGGTTGTAACAATTAAAAAGATTAAAGAATCGTTTACTTAGTGACGTCTCTACTAATAAATCAATATTATAATCGCCACAAATATGGATGCCGAAATGCACTGGAATATTGTATCAAACAGTTCAGCAGTTCCACAAAATCCCGCGTCACAGCGTCAGTGGGACGACGTGCTTTGTATTTTAGAGCGGAACAAACAATTAAATACGCCTAATTTAACAGAGCGCGCTCGTCTGGTAGCGGTGGGTTCGTGGGAGTCAGGGTTATGGTTGCAGGCGCTTCCGTCATCTAACTTGGGAACCCTTTTTGACAACCATAGCTTTAGGCTTGCCTGTAGTTTACGTTTAGGAATAAAATTATGTGCTCGACACCGCTGCCGCTGTAGCGTGTTGGTCGATGAGCTCGGTCGCCATGGCCTTTCATGTTCTCGCAGCGGTGGCAGAATATCTCGCCATGCCAGTTTAAATGACATCATCCATCGGGCTCTTGTTACCTCCAACACTCCCTCGGTTTTTGAACCGTCAGGATTGTTGCGCGATGATGGCAAGCGACCTGATGGTATGACTCTGGTCCCGTGGAGGATGGGTAGGCCGCTGGTGTGGGATGCAACCTGCATAGACACTCTCGCGGCTTCCCATCTTTCCACAACTAGTATACAATCTGGTTCTGCTGCTAATAACGCTGAAAGCCTTAAACGTAGAAAATATAAGAATTTGGGTAGCGGGTATATTTTTGAGGCTTTTGGCGTTGAAACCATGGGGTCCTGGGGACAAGGGGCTCATCGTCTTTTTTCGGACCTAGCGAGGCGATTGGTGAGTGAAACTCGTGACCCGAAGGCTGGCACCTACCTCGCACAACGAATTTCTATAGCGATCAAGCGTGGTAATTCAGCCAGCCTTTTGGCTACGTTGCCCTCAATGCATTCAAGTATTGATTTAGTGTTTTATTTGTAGTATAATTTTAACGTATAATTATTTATTTAATTTAAATTTTAAATTTGTCAATACACAACTAAATGTAAATTAAATCTTTAATAAACGTTAAAAAAATCAAAAAAGGTAAAATTAATCGGTCGAATTTTACGAGTAACTATGTGGAAGATGCTTGTATCGCTGGCGATGCCAATAATCTCTCATTGAGAATGAAATTAGTGCTTCATCAATTCTTACACCCTTTTAGGTGGCTACGTGATAGTAATGTCATTGTTTTATGTATCGTGTACATTGGACAAAAGTATTCAGCCGATATAAGTAACTTTTAACGGTTAATCCAGTAGCGCCCATAAATGGACTCGGTTCAACATCTAGCATAGATTGAGATTTTTGTGTTGAACCTAGATGAGTCATACGTACTTAAACAGTTCAAGCAGACACTAATGATGATTCTACTGCGCAAAACAATTAAGGGTTATTTATAGTTGTAAGGTACAACAATAGGAAGCGGGAATATCTAAATTTGTGCACTTGATTTATTAATAGGAGAGGAAAATCCCAACTTTCGCATATAGGAATGATTTTAAACGTTCTTTTTAACTACACAGTTATGACCCAAATATTTATTTTGAATCATGCTGTTAATTATTTATGAGTTTACTTTATAGTTTTTGACTTGGTTTTTTTGATTACATGAATCCCAAAGTATCACATACGACTGATGCTTATAGACCCAAGGTCACAAAAGTCGGGATAACGACATGAATAATCCATTCAACAAATAATATTCTGGAAGCGTTACGTATCAAATTTGATACAGATGTTATGTGCCTACCCTTCATTATCAAAGGAAAAAGACTCACGTAATGCCTCAGCAAATTGGATTTGCTTCAGTAGGTACATTGATTAGATTGATTCACATGGGAGATGTTATTTGATTTACAACAATACATGATGTGAGGAGATCTACGTGTCATTTGCATCTAAATTTATATCCGCTTTTTAATATAAACATACCTTTGCTTTTTTATGTCTTCTGGTGGACTATGATGATGAAAACGGGGATGGTCAAAGAGGTAGCCATTTACGCTTGAAACTCAACGCTCTTTGATTACTCTTTGACACTCGTTATAACTATACCAAGTTTGAAATTATGTATTCACATTTCACATCTCGATACACCTGTGAAATCAGTTCCTTTTTTATATATTGTTTCTCTTCTCGTCCTCAGGAACAGGCACCTTCGGTCGCGTGTGTCTCTGCCACGACAAGGCAGCAGACGAGTACCTGGCGATGAAGATCCTGGCCATGGCTGACGTCATACGCCTCAAGCAGGTCGATCACGTCATGAACGAAAAGAACATCCTGGCAGAGATCAACCATCCTTTTATTGTCAATTTGTGAGTAATATTTTTTCTGGAGGATGTAGAAAACTGTGTCTGTTATTTATGGAGTTAAGTTGTTATGGAAGTAAACTACTTTTACTTGGCTAGATGTAAACTTATGAAAAAGAGGTAGAAACTCGCGTGAGCACGCAGATAATTATTTATTTCTTTAGAGGAATTGGTGTTGGAAGTTTTGTGAGTTAGCTTTGTTAGATAAATACATATCTAATAATAAATAACAGGCAACACTAAACGTCAGTTATACCTTATCATTATGCGTCCCTTACAAACGATTTTTCAAATTAGTTTGAGCATCTGTACGAATTCTCAACAGATGCTTCACTTTAAACTCTTAATTATTATTTTTAATGCAAAAATTGTATTCAGTCAAGAATCACTGTTTGAAAGGGTGTATAAAAGATATTGCGATTATTCCAAAAACTAAATACAATATGCAGCGTTGTTTGTTTTCTTGCCAGTGATAAATATAATAGGTCTTTACCTATGAAACTGCCGTTTTGCCGTACTGGCCATTTCAAATGAAAATATTTTTTTTCTTGACTGATAATTCTAATTTTAAATTAATTTTATTTGACAAACATGGAATTCTTTTTCTAAAATCGTCATTTGTTTAATAGTTAGTGTTTTGTTTTCAACGCATTCGAACATTTTTCGTCATCATGGATAAGTTAAAAATTCGATTAATTATGGAGTATGAGTACCGTCGTGGCAGCAAAGCGGCACAAGCGGCACGCAACATCAACGACGTTTAGGGAGCGAACACTACAAACGAACGCACCACCCGTTATTGGTTTACCCGCTTCCGTTCTGGAAATTTTGACCTGAAAAATGAACCCCGTGGTCGTCCGAAAACTTTGGTCGACAATGACGAATTAAAGGCAATTGTGGAAGCTGATGAAACTCTATCCACGGCTGAATTCGCAGCAGCTTTCGACGTTAGCATCAAAACAATATTGGTCCATTTGCGTCAAATTGGCAAGGTAAAAAAGCTTGACAAATGGGTACCCCACGAACTCAATGACCGCCAGCGCGAAGTACGCGTGGAGACGTCCCTTGCACTGCTCAGCAGGCATACAAATGAAGGAATTCTGAACCGCATTGTTACTTGTGACGAGAAATGGATCCTGTTTGACAATCGTAAGCGCTCAGCAAGTTGGTTGGACCCTGGTTCAGCACCCAAACAATGCCCTAAACGAAAACTTACCCCTAGAAAAGTGATGGTCACTGTTTGGTGGTCTAACGCGGGTGTAATTCATCACAGCTTCTTGCCAAACGGGACAAGCATTACTGCAGATGTGTACTGTGAAGAACTGAACATAATGATGGAGAAGCTCGCACGTCTCCAACCAGCTTTGGTCAATCGTTCGGCTCCACTGCTCCTGCACGACAACGCGCGACCTCATACTGCACAGCAGACGGTCTCCAAGCTACAAGAGTTGGGGTTGGAAGTTCTCCGTCATCCGCCGTACTCACCAGACCTTGCGCCTACAGACTTCTACTTTTTCCAGAATTTGGATAACTTCTTGGCGGGCAAAAATTCAATACCCGAGAGGCAGTACAAAATGCCTTTGAAGAATTTGTTGCCTCCCGTCCAGCTGATTTCTTCAAGGAAGGCATCTATAAGCTACCAATGCGTTGGCAAAGATGCATTGATTGCATGGGTGATTATTTTGATTTATAGAAATAAAAATATATAAAAAAATTACGCTTCATTTATTTCGTGAAAAACGGCAATTTCATAGGTAAAGACCTAATATATCCTCATAATGTTGCCAGTATCACTTACTACGGCAATGTTTACCGTATGATTATGTTAATTTAATTGTTTACGTATCCTTTTAGTGAACTGGATTTACAACAGGTTGTTTCGACGGAAATGTATAGTTTAGTGGAACCTTAAGAGGAGTCTACCTCTTTTAGTTTTAAATATGTGTATAATATAAATATATATAATTTAATTTTATTATATATTATATATATATATATATATATTATATATATATATTAGGAAAAGCATTGAATTTTTAAAGTAACTACAAAGAAAAATCCTTTACCTGTTTTTTAAAAGTTAAAGGTAGAGGTCAAGATTTGTCACTTCATTGTTCAAAACAATCTTAAGCAAGACTGTTTATTCTTAACAAAGGTGTTCTTTCTGTAAATTGTTATTGCAAGAATTAGTTGAGTGAGCCAGACGTTTCTGTTGTGGACAGCTACAAAAAAAAAAAAACAATGGAAACATAATTTTGATTTACAAACCACATTTCGTTGATAGCAGATCGGTGTTTGCTGTTAATGGCTTTACTTTCTTTGAATTTATTTCAATCACAAAAAAGGTACGTATTTGTATTAACCACTGGTGAGCTACTCCAAGGAACCTTATTATAAAAAGTAAATAATTTAATATACAAACCTAACCTGCGTATGAAAATGAAAACCACGTGCTTATGGACGCCATCGGTCGGTCGGTGCGCCTCCGCCGCGGCGCGGGACCACGCGACTTCGCCAACGGCGCCAAATATGGCATACCACAGATGTTAACAAATTCACAAATGTCTCATTCATCTTGTTACTTTGACGTTTATAATTGCACCTCAAACGCTTACGTCAAATCGTTTTTGATGGTGGATATGACGTATTGTTTTATAATTAAAGTTTGGCTTTTGTAGGACTTTTTTCAAGAGTATTGTAAGAGTAAGAGTATGTATGTAAAAATGTTTACTTTATCTTTATTTTGCTATGGGTAAACTCTGAAACCTGTGTATCGATTTAAAATATTCATTCATCTTAGTTTAATTATCCGGTATCCGAGGCCGAATCCGGAGTTCCACCAGAACAGCCGCATACGAACAATAACAAAAAAAAAATTTGCCGTTTGAGATCGTTAATTCGAAATTAAATGTCTAGCAGTTGTTTATTGTTTTTATTCTAAATTATGCATAGCAAAATTTGTTGTTTATTTAGTATTTCTGATTAAACTTTGCGTTTTTAGTAGTGTCATGGACTCCAAGTGTTCCGAATTTACGGCCAGTAATGGAGCGGCACCTTAAGACGAAGAAATATGATTAGAAATAAATTAACCAGTCGGATATACTACACACACCAAAAAGTCTAAGCAACATATACAAATTTGAATTTTATACTGTATTTTCACATTAAATCGCTAGTTTAACAATACTGCGAGTACTGTATCATACGTAGTACTAACTAAGATGCCTAAGCAACTAAACATTTTATAAACTTAATGAAATTGTTAAACAAAATTAATTTACTGTAAAAGAATTGGATGACTTAATACAAAGAGTGGCCGCCTCTGTTGTTGACAACTTGCTGACACCGATTATTCATAGAATCGATGAGACTGTTTACGTTATCCTGCGGCAATTGCTCCCAATGAAACTTCAGTAAGTCCACTAGTTGTCGGGATGTTGTCACTCCGTCCAAACCCTCTAAAGCACGTCTCTGGAGCATGTCTCATGCGTGCTCGATAGGGTTGAGGTCTGGCGATTGTGCAGGTTAAGGCAATACCCGGATGTTTTCCCTTGCCAAGTACTCCCCGGTGTTCAAAGCTGTATGCGAACGCGCATTATCATGCATCAATGAAAAATCGAAGCCAAGGGTTTGTGCAAATGGACGGACGTAAGGCCTAAGAACATCCTCAACGTAATTTGCAGCGTTCATGTTTCCATTTACAAAAACGAGCTCAGTTCGTCTGTTCTTCATAATACCCGCCCATACCATAACTGTTGAACCGTTGTATGGATTAATTTCTGGAACGCTCCTCAGCCTCTCAGTATTTCCAGGACGACGGTACACTCTTACCCTCCTAGTATCAGGCCTAAACCCAAATCGAGACTCATCGCAAAATAAAATTTTATCCCATTGCTCCTGAGTCCATGTTATGTGTTCTCTGCACCATTCATTTCGACGAGCGCGATTCCCGTGACGTATAGGTATAGGCATGTAGGCCGTATTCATGCAGTCGATTTCGCACGGTTTGGGTGCTAACAACAACACCACTCGTGTTTTGTAGCCTTAAACCTATCTCTCGGGCGGTTAACATCGGCTGACGTCTCGTTGAATGTATCGGTCTTGCCGAACGGTTGTACTCCATCCGCAGCCTGGGTGCTGCTCGGCAGGAACTCCCATGTTAGTATAACGCTCATAAAGATGGCAAATAACGCTTCTGTTGACACTAAAATATCGTGATACCTCAGATTGATTGCTTCCCGCTTCTAACATCCCTACGGCTCTTAGCATTTCGTGTGAGGTCAAATCGTCGCTCCATGTCGTAAACAATGTCTTACAATTAAAACTTTTATCAATTAATCAATAAAAATTAATAATAATAAATGATTTCCAACACTCACTCCACACAAAGAAAACGCATTAAAATTCGAAAACATGCATTCGCTTTAATTTTTTTTTACAACCAGCCAGTACGTCACCTAGAACACAAAAGTTTACTTTAGTACTACTTACTTGGTAAGAAAAGATATAATAATTGATTAATAAATTTGAAATAATGTGTGTTTGCTTAGACTTTTTTGTTGTGTGTATAAAAGAACCTTCGTTAAATAGACAAAAATATTGTACATTTCGTAAAGCTCGAGCCCTCTGGGCGTACATATTCGTAGATTGAGATCTGCCCAAATTTATTCCCTTGAGACATTACATTGTTGCAGAATAAAACCTTTTATCGGGCGATAACAAGATCTAATCTTGCGTGAATTAGAGTTGTATTCTCATTTTTCGTATTTTCATGTCAACAGATCTATTTGCAGTCGCATATTACAAATTATAAATAACGTAATTTGTTTTGGAATTTTTCTGAAGATTACAGCCCTTTATCAGATTCTAGAGTTCCTGGGTTAAAGTCCTGCCGAAGAAAGACAAATTAACGACAAAGATGTGTTCTACTCGTATTACCTGCATACATTAGGTCTATTCAGAGTTAACTTTTATGATCCAGAACTCATTTTGCTGAGGGAGATCTTATTTGTTCAAAACTCACGAAACTGCCGGTACTAACTGCTGCGGTTGGTCGCAGGTGATCGTTAGCAGCGCGGTCCTTTTCATTTACATAGGTACAGAAAAGGACAGTAACTTCTACGCCTACCACGGTGTAAGCCTATTTATGCAATTTTTACATACTATCAGATCAGTTTATTATGTGTTACTCTAGTTAAAGATGTTATTTTAGTAGTAATTACTAAATATTTTCATTCAACAGGCGGTGGTGGACGCATGACGACTCCAGCATCTATATGCTGTTCGACTACGTCTGCGGAGGAGAACTCTTCTCTTATCTCCGGAATGCTGGCAGATTCAGCAATACTATTGGTAAGTTTCTCGTAATGAACGCTTTAAGACAAAATCTAAAATCATAGACATTCAAGATTTAGATTAAAGCAAAAGGTAATGGAAAAATTGCAAATAAAAATATAATTATAAGAGAAAATTACAAATTTTTTGTCCCTCATTAGTCTTTGTACGCTCAGTTGTCATTCATATCACAACCTCTGGTTTTCTTCGCATCACACAATAGATCATAGATTAGGTTGCCATAGCAACGACGTGTCGGATCGTCAATATGATCGAAGCATCGACGATAAGCTTTCCGACAACCTTGAAGCAGCACTTGTGTTTATTGCAAAACTTGAATACACACGTACATACACTATAATACGACACCAGCTGGCTTGTTTCCAGAGCTTATTTATTTCACAGACGATTAAAGTATTTACTAATAATATCACTTTGGAATAAAGTTGTTGTCAGACGGAGTGGACGTGTGCCTCGTGACAAAACACGTCAAAAAATATATAATTACGAGTATTGTTATTGTCCTAGCGAATTACGTTCAAATAACAATAAAGAAAGAAATATTATAGATCCATGATATATCTAGTTATAGCATGAAATTGAAATTCGATATTAGACAAATATAATTGTGCACTGCAAACTGAAGTTCAAGCACATACCTAAGTACTTACAAACAGTTTTGATTTATCCAGGACAAAGGATACGGCGGCTATACATGGACATGAAAATGGGAACATAGCTCTTTTATCAGAAAACATACATCTAATTAAACAAATGTTTTAACTTACCAAGCTTGAAACCCCCTAACTATGGAAAGTCGTGAGTGACTTCCACTTGCGTATGAACCAAGGTCACCTACACACACAGAAAACAAACGCAACAGTTTAATAGGTGAACCAAACAAAGTTTTGGTCGCAGTCATTGACAGTCATGGATAGTAAAGTAAAAACAATGCAACCATTTTAATTGACCCGTTCTAAACCACACCACCTACGTATATCGGCTCATGCATATACTCGTATCTGAAACAAAAAGTTCTTGTTTGTAAATAAACTTGATTGCCAATTTTAGTTTAAGTCTAGACGTAAATCGCCATTTTATAGTAGGTAAGAGTTTGGCTCTATGTTTTATGACTATAAATAAATAATTGGCGCCTTTGGCATCAAAGCTAAGAAATAGCCATGTTTATTAGCAACGGAGTGCGGCGGGGGTCATCAAGAAATAGATGAAGTGTTTACCATGTCCCCCTACGATTTATGGATTGCATCCAGACTTATTATACGAGTTGGTATAGCAGCTTTCAAATACGATACATCATTCGCTGTCAATTGTAATCTTGGAACACTTCTATTATATTCGATATTGGATATGATAATTTCATTTGGTTTGGTTAATTCAGATTATCATCTGAGTGACCAGATGAAATTAAGAAGAGAATCGTTACATGAGTACCCAAGAGGGGATTACCGGGGAAGATGATACAAGCTCAGATTCGCATTCGAATCTCAGGAGATAGTGTCTACAGGTAGTGTCATCGTCCCCTAGTGAACGGGGTGCGTACAAAAGACCCGCGCAAGCTATTCCCGCCGTTAGCCTGCCCCCCCGCCGACTGAAATGAAATGAAATATTTATTTCTCAACATAGACAATTACTTGTTCTTATTGACGTCAAAAAAAACATGACAACCACCAGTTAGGAAAAACTGCCCCAAGTGTTCCCGAGAGACATCTTGAAGATGCCAAGACTATACATGTTAGAAATAACAGACACAAGCAGCACAATCCTGGCCTTCGCCGTAAGCACGATAAACTGTCAAAAAGTTTGGTTGTAATTTTTGCACAACTGAACACTTCTTATCTTTAAATTAAAACAGATTTTAAACGTAGATAAAATCTTCTATCGTGTAGTTTAATAAATTTTACACCACATACTTTATTACTAGCACTACTCAATTAATTATGTTAAGAATCATTACTACTTCGAATAATTACTAATCATTAACGCGTCGAGCCATAAAACAGAGACGGAGATGTCGCTATAATTAAAATGTGTTAGTGGTTAGATTTGATCAGAAACTCAAATAAAAATCGAGTATTAATAATACGGTGTCAAAGGAGGTGGCAGTTTATCAGGGTGTATTTCTGGAGCTGGAGATGGCACTGACAGACAGAAATAGTCGGTCAGTGACGCGTTGAGCGAGACTCCTGCTGAGTGGTTTGTAGGTCTGGATCTGGTTTTTGTATTCTGGGACATTGGTTTGGGAATATGAGATTTAATTAGACAACAATGTTTATTTATGGTGGAAATGGTTAAGGGAGTAAATAAAGTAATAAAATTATCAATCGTACAAAAAAATAAAATACCACAAATAGAAACGTGGCCAAAAGGCTCACAGAATGACGTTGTGTAGTCTAATGCATCTCAGATAGCCAGCCAGTGTTATAACAAGACCGAAATTTTTTGTACAGTATCAAAATCTATAAGCGTTTTGAAATCCCTATTTGGGGACAAACTAAGACAAAATAATTAGATCTGATCACTCTCTTTGTAAGAATAGTTGCTTTTCAGCGACAGTATTACGAACAGTTACTTCCCGCGCGCCGGCGCCGCGCCGCCGCCGTCTGCGCTGCGCCAGACGTGGCGTCGCCCGCGCAGCCGCGGCCAACTCCAGCTAAATCATTTTATAACGCACTACATGATAAATGAGATAACCACTTTAATGATCATAAAATCGCTCATGTTTACACTTTTTGCTCTTAAATGTCGTATTGATAAGAAACAGCGGTGCTCTTGTGATTCATTTCGCGTGTTATATACTTTTTGCCTGATAAAATTGAGTTAGATACAGGTCAGTGTGGGGATGATCATACGCATTTTCAATTCATTAAACTGCCTCACGTCAGTAGTGTTCTTTTTTAAAATGCTAGTTTAGTTTTCAAAGTCATATTATTCAAGAACACTTCATTAGAAACATCGGTTTCTGGTTCCAAAATCTAAATTAGCCGTAGACATGATGTCATGAGCGGACGACGAGTAGGTCGATGTGAGTTATGATGTCTGCTGATGGTGCGCCCACACCCGCCGCTAGTCTCCAAAATCATTGTCTTCAACAGCCGTTGGTTGACCTTAGCCGCTCAAGCTTCCCAACCAAATATAGACGCATCTAATCATCTAACTTTGCACACGAAATGCGAGATGTGAATCATAAACCAATGAATTTGGCAATAGAGTAAAAAATGACGGTTTGTTGACATGATATTCAAAATTTCTACCTACACCCCGATGACATTATACATTTTAAAGAGTATCTTTATGATGACGGGTTTCTAATTTCAGTTGACGCGATTTAATAATTTTCACGTCTCGACATGTCTTTAATATTCTCAGTTTGAGAATGGGATTTATAACTTTTTAATCCTGTCTATCGTGTTGGTTTGCTGACAGTCGGACACACATGTGTGCGTGCGCATGACGTCTAAAGCTGATTTCTGCGGCAGTTGGCGTTGAATGCGTGGACGCGAAAATAAACCTATTCCTTTACCCAAGCGTTGATGCATGTGTTTATTATTAGGGAATTGACAGGTAATTGAAAAAATATCCTATCGTCATACATAATGTAATGATACAAAAGAAGTATCATTACATTATATATGATCGTGTAGTGCAAACGTTAAACACCTACCTCTATCTTTAGATTGGATGACATAAACCCTGGCCTCGAGAGCCCTTACAACTCATCTTATAAATGTGCGAATTTCATCTTAGAAACAGAAATCGTAGAAATAACAAAATAACAACCTCTCTTATTTCCAGGAAACTTCTACGCGGCAGAAATCGTATCAGCCCTCGAGTACTTACATGCCAGGAATATCGTGTACAGAGACCTGAAGCCAGAAAACCTCCTTCTAGCTAAGGATGGACACATGAAGATCACGGATTTCGGATTTGCGAAGAAACTAAACGACAGGACGTGGACTCTCTGCGGGACCCCGGAATATTTGGCGCCAGAAATCATACAGAGTAAAGGGCATAATAAGGCTGTTGACTGGTGGGCGCTGGGTAAGACATTGCATTGATTTTTTTTTCTCTTTTTGGGAAACAAACAGTTATGTGCAATTCTTATTTACTAAAGGTACAATAGCAACAACACAAACTAGTGAAGTTTCCACCGCTAGGTTCAACAATTGATATAATAATTTGTAAAAGTATATACATGTGAAACATTTGAATGACATTAGTTGTACTGTACGTTTGTTTTTAACTATAATTTAAATATTTATTTAGCTTTAGAATTTCTGTCTGCATTTCTCTCTTAATTGAAGTTGAATTCGTTTGATTGTCTTGCGCACCCACCTCCCTACCGGGTGTCGCTCCGATGAAGGCTGATAGCATTCCCATGCTACAGCCGGCAAGGTGGTTTTTAGTGGGTAGGTGCCACTTTGGTGAGTCCCACATCACCCCGCAGACGGCTGCGGTGGTATTCATGACGAATCTTCCACCTACGCCCCGCGAGGGTGCCTCGGCAGCAAAAAAAAAAAAACGTTTGATTGTATCTCGCATAATGACTTCGAAGACAGTTTCCCCTTAGACCTGCCACTGTTCGTATAAACAACGAAATTAAGCGGATATTGTAGTTGGTATTTGTGAAACAAGCAGGCGCATTTTTATTGTTTATTATTAAAACAATCTTAACTTGCATTCAGTCGCTTTAAACGAATTTTTTTTCAGAATAGCAACTTTGATGGTTGTAAAAAGTCGTCTGTATAATCTTGATACCTGGGTTTATAAATAAATTAATTATTGTGTTACGTATTCAATATTAGAACACGTAATGTCACTGTTTGTTTACAGAAAGTGTTATTGTTACTTTTCTTTATTTACTATTTATTATTAGGAACTCAAAGTGATACATTTATATTAAATAACCATTAAACAAATGAATAGTTGCTGTAAATTATATTTAATATTGTCTATAGTTTGCCACGCGCAGTTCAATCTGCAATAACTATTTTAACGCTGGTATATCTCTCACCTCATATAACTCACATATATTACACATCACTGTTTACACATCACTTCTTACTACAATTAAAATAAAGTATAAAAATACAAAGGAAACTAAACCATCCAATTTATTGCATAAAAATTAACATTATTGAATGTAAATAGATAATTATTACGAGTATTACAGTAGAGTAATAGAAAATCGTTACATGTGTGAGAAATTGTTTATTTACATGTATGTGATCATCACGAAGACAGTATTAGTATAGATGGTTCAACACAGTTGTGCGCGCCCCTCTATGTGTGCGTGTGCTTGTAAATATGCAATTTAAACAGTTAAGTTTACGACTGGCCCTGTGTACTGGCCGGGCATTGACTTACAAACAAATGGACTTCGGGACTGCGTTTAAAACCGTCTCGACAAAAAAAGAAATTTAAATGCAAAATGATGCAAACATTTTCAAAATGTTTGCGCACGTCGACGGATTTTTTTTGTCAACTTCCTAGTTGCAGCTACATAAGGTAAAAAATTGTAGCAAGCAAAAATCAGATGCAATGCAACAATACACGATTCAAATTTTAAGTGATTTGATTTGTTCATATATCTGTAAATGTGTGGGGGAACTCAGGACACTTTTTACGTCACTTTTGTATCAGACCCGCTGTCCATTTGCTTTTATGTCAATGTAGCCAGTATGAACAAGTTCACAAACTATAATGAGCAATAACTCGAATTCAACAATTGAGATGCATTGCAGCCCTTCTTCATAGACCTGTGTTATTCAAATTAATTAGTAATTAATCAATACTTAATTAATTACTAATTAATAACACAGGTCTGTGTTATGATGTAGACCATGGTTTCTCAAACTGGGGTGCACGAACCCCTAGGGGTTCGCCATTCGACGGTACGGGGTTCGCGCCATGATTTACGTATTGGTGGCTAGACGACTTACGGTTAAAATTTATCCTAAAATCGCCTCAATTTACGCAAAGAAACTCCCTCACCCATCACATTAACTCGAAAACCTATTTCTTTTTGGTACTGTATTTATTACCTTTTATTGAAATAAAAAGCTTTTTTTTCCTCAACAGCCAAGTTTATTATTATCTTTAGGGATAAGGTTTAGGGGTTGCTGTCATATGAAAACTTGAACAAGGGTACGTGGAGCCATAAGTTTAAGAACCCCTGATGTAGATGATGATGTCCGTCTACATTTGTATGAAAAGGGCTGCAATGCATCTTATTTGTTGATTTCGAGTTACTAAACGAATACAGATCAATGTTAAATTTTTAAATTTATACCAATAAGATCATTCATTGTTGAGGCGCAAGCCATAGTTCTTCAAACTTAAAATAAATTATGTCACAAGAAAGTGTCACGTTGACATTTCACACAAGGAAATGTCATAAAATGTAGTAATTAAAGTTTTGTTCGCCACAACAACGCGATGAAATAATGTTAACTTCTTGGCCGAGTTTATCTTTTGACAAAAGCTTCACACATTGTTTTTGCGTGATATAGACGAAGACGTTATACGATAGCTCTTTTTTATTCGACTTTTATGATTATTTTAATTACCATTTTACGCAGTTTTATTAGTAGTATTGTAAACAACTTTAATTGCTTTTCAAAAATTTCCGGCGTCTTGTCAAGAAATGTGAGAATTTACAGTTTTGCGACATTAGCTTTCTTGTTATGCTACATTGCTATCATAATGGAATATTTTTTGTCGTTGATATGTTGGTTTGGTATTTATCTTCCATTCCATCTGATGGATGAAGACTTGAAGACAACTTTATTACACACCAAAAGTTTTAAAAATTCGTATTAGAAATTGATGATGAGAGAAGACTGAAGATCACATACAGTTGAGTAAATATGTTATTAAAATAGCCAACATATCGGGTTGGGATTATCGATCGAGCACGTTTAATATATAGCCTTCTTCCCCTGTTGACACGACAGGGCTTATTATCTTTCTAAATATTGCTTTCAGGTAATGAAGAAGAATAAATAAAAGAATAGTGTTAGTAGTATTTTTTTGGTTAAGATCTCGTCTAGGCTGGTACGACAGTCCCTCCTATGTTGACTGCCCTAATAATCATGGTTGGGTACATGACAAATTTTTTTTATTTCATATTTAAATAGTTTATCAACAGTAAATAAATATTGCAAAAGTAACAGTATGTTTACAATCAATAGTTTTCTAGATACAGCGATGTGTTCGAGGAGCCGCTGCGAGTCGCCGAAAAACGCTCCATACAAAACGGTACTGAGCTGTGACGTCACGACTTGTGAATCATACTAAAATTGTATGGGCGTTTGGATAAAATATAGAATAGCTACGTAGATAATGCGTTTACATGCATACTGTCATAGTAAAAATTGTTCTATTTAATGTCAGTAAGCTAATGATATTTAAAAATTTAACATATATTTTTTTTAAGTTTTCAAATCTATATAATTTCGATATTAAATTCAAAACTATATTTTTCAAAACATTGTACCTGTCAAAATAACTAATATTTTATAAATAAATAATAAAAACTTGCATTTTTAAATTGTGTCATCTACCCAATTACCGGAACAACGGCAAATCTAACTGTAGCCTAGGGCCGGCAACGCGCATCATTACTCGATACAATAATCACATTCAATATTAAAACATCAAACACGTGCGACTGTCCACTTACCATCAGATGGGTCACTTGTTCGTTAGCCAGTTATAAAAAAACATAGAGGCTTACAGATCAGTTTGTATCCTGTGGTGGTATCAGCCAAAAATATTAAATATTATACATAGTTATATATAAACAAGCAGTTATACGTGATCAAACCATTATCTTATTTAATTAATAAAGCTACAAAATCAAACTAGGGGCTCGTTTAAACATTTTGCAAGTACAACATAGTTGAATGCAAACTGATCTAACTTAAAGTGAGTAATATAGTAAGTCGCCTTGAAATAGTTAATGGTGCACTTCACCAACTGTTACTTTTCAGTCAGCTAATTATTCTAAACCACGTTCTCTTTTGCGGCGGCCAGATAATTGTGATTTGTGTGTTGTATTACGTCTGTCATTTATGATTCAACGCAATTGTGATTTATGGAGTCTCTATTTGATTGAAGTAGTAGATGGAACATTTTTGTAAGAAACAGATATATTTTGATAAACAGTTTTAAATTTGCATTTGAATGTTTTAGGCTATCGTAGATACGAGTATAGAACGATGGTGGACTAGAAAGTTACTAAGTTTGCGGTAGATAGCATGGAGTTCATGGTTTGTCTTGTAAGCGAAGGTAACGTAGGTCATAAATCATTCCATTTTAACCTAATTTCGCTCATCGGGCCGCCATTTTCTTAGCATCCACTGTTAAGACACTGGCTCTTTACTTTTATCAACACAATCTAAATTATTCTTGTCACTAATTCATCCATCTTTGACATTCCAGGAGTCCTAATCTACGAGATGCTAGTGGGGTATCCTCCTTTCTACGATGACAATCCATTCGGGATCTACGAGAAGATCCTCAACGGTCGGGTGGAATGGCCGCGACACCTGGACCCTGTGGCCAAAGACATCATCAAGAAACTCCTGGTGCAGGATAGGACCAAGCGCTTGGGGAATATGAAGGTAATTGTTACATATAGTTTGAATAGATTCGTATCATGCTTGACCAACTTTATACAGGTATTTGTTCCAGTTAAATTGTAATATTAAATTTAGGCCACACTCATCGAAAATTTTTATTGTAATGCACTCGTTTTTTAATGCACCAAGAATATCTCTTTTGTTGCATTACCTACAGCCACAAAAATTGCATAGTTAGATTTGATATCGCGAGCGAATGGCAAGTAAGGAAGCTTTTGAAACAAGCTATGTGTCAAATATTATAAGTAGAGGATCTATGAATACATAAAACGTCATTCTAATATTAGCAAACTATGTACTCCTTTGAATTAGCTAGCAGTCACAAAGAGACGAACATAAGTTTCAAAAGGGACATACAATGACAGTTAGCTTGATTGTCATTAAAAGGTTTGGTTACACAGCATATTTCATTAAACGATGTCAAAGCTTCCGCCACAATAAAGCTACGATATAATGCAATAATACAGTTGAACTAAATAAAAAAAATGCTTTAATTTTCTAGAATATGCTTCACCTGTGCTAAATAAACTGGTCAAGGCAGAGTTTATTCCAGGTAGCCCACGACAAAAACGTTTTCTTAGAAGTTGCAAATCATTTAAATTAGTTGTTTAAAAGGTTGAAGGATTTGTTGACAATTTTACGAGAACAGTGACAGATAAACGACGCTCATAAATACTGGTATATATTAGAACCAGCGACATCTAGCGTTTTTGGTATTGGAACTAATTGGAAGGCAATTATTGCCTAGATCTAAAAGTTGTATGCTCGTGTCTTGTTTTCGAGTAAACCCGTATGATGTGTGATTAAGTGCGTATTATACGTCGGTTGCGATTTATTCAATTTGTAATCTGTCGAAGACGCTGTGGCGTTTAATTTTACAATCGATCATTATAAAGAGGACATATTTAATTGATTGATAAAAAATAAAGTTTAACCGATTTAAATAAATGCTTTCAGCAATAGAAAGGTCCAGCCAACAGCTCCTCAATCTACCACAAAATGGCTTTCTCTATCGATTTTAAACCTAGAGTTCAACACTAAAGAGTTTATCTTGAAATTTTCATGGGTTACGCTGGCGTGAAGCGGAGGTTATGAACCTCTGCTTTCAATGATTTCTTAAGTTGTTCAAAGAGCGTTTGTCAATACTGAGAAGAAACACTTGCAAAAATCTTAGAGATGGCAGACAACTTAAGCAATGCGATGTTAAATAATACAATTCCTAACCGCAATTTTATCGCGTTAAATCATACGTTTACATTTTAATTCGACGTCTCGGTACCTTAACAGATACTGTAGTTGCGAGTGACAGATGACAGGCGTTTTGACAGTTATGAAGGCATTCAATGATCTCCATCTGTTTCTCAATCTTCGTCCAGGATTAAGCTTGAGATCTTGCAGTTTGTTGGATTTTATGTTATTCATTTAAAGGATGCCACGTTGGCGAAAGTTATATTATTAAATGTTATTAAAATATATCCTAGGATTTCGTATGATAAATCTTGTTAAAAAAGTAATAAGTTCATGAAGTTTATTTTCACAATTACGTATAAAAATGATAAATACGTTCTTAGAAAGCTCATGAAATTGCGTAAATCTTAGCTACAAGTATCTTGCTTTCGATCAAGCCTCATAATCAACATATTAATAAAATCATAACCGTAAAGATCAAATATGTAGCCATTATGCACAGGTTTTATCTGCAAACAATTAAACACAAAATTATAATCTATTTTTACCATCAGTCGTATAAAAGTTTTCCAGTGTGTACACCGTGGGCCTCGAAAGGCCATCGGGACCGAGTGTTCGACAGTCAAGTGTTTCAGCCGAAAATATCCCGCCTCGTACTTGACCTAGGCGCTGCTGAAACATAAGGTCGCGATGGCCCTCGAAACAGATTCAAGGAACTTGAAGTCTTTTTAGTTATTTGTTTATGGATGATTTCATTCTTTTTTACAATTGAGAGGTGAGAAACGTTCTACCTGAAGTGGCTGGAAGTGGGTGTATTTCATTTTAGCTTGGCAAAGTTAGCATGCCTACACCGAAAATTAGTGAAGCGCAGTACCTAAGATGGCTCATTTAATGCTCTGGTACCCCCTTTTTTTTTAACCCACTTTAAACTTGGGAACAACCAATGGCTTACAAACGAATGGACTAAGGGTCTGCATTCAATAGCTTTTGATCAAGAATGGGATGAAACTGCAAAAATGGTATGAATATCAGACTAGCCTCGATTTGCTCGGCCGCCCGACAACATGTCCGAAATGACATATTGCTTGGTGAAAACTGTAAAAAATTTGAACGGTCGAAGTAGTCGAAACTGCATAAAGTGATTGTACAGTCAATATCCTAGTTGCAGCTGAATAAAGTGAAAAATTGTGGCAAAGCAATAATCAGCTGTATCGATTAAAACTTCAAGTGATTTAATTTATTCATAATTTTGTAAATGTGTAGGTTTACTCGGGACTCTTTGAACCTCAATTTTGTATTAGACTCACCGGCAATTTGTTTTTACGCCAATGGGGACAATCTTACCTCATATAAAAAATATTGTTTTAAGAAAATAAAGTCACTCTCAAGAACGTAAATTATTGTATCGACAAGAACCACCTCAGCATTTTACGTTGCTGAATTGGTGTGGTTGCATCTGCGAGCTTGTGACCACAACCTATATTGTAGGCTATTCATCGATCTAGGTAGTTTAAAATAAAGTTGTTACAGATATACATGATATCTACTTATAGATACCACATATGTACAAAAGCTCTTTCCCATGCTGCGATTTAGGATAAATGGTGGGAAGCTCCGATCTTTGTTTATTTCATTTGTTATTTTAATTAAACAAATCGTTTAAGCTGTGCATGACATTTCTGATATTTCGTAGTTATCTATACCAGATCGTGACTTCCGGGTTTCTATAAGAAGATTGCGTATAAAGAAAACCGAGCCCTAGTAAGAATCATGCTAATTGTGATCACTTAGCAATCTCAAAGTTTTCAATCTGTAAACTAATACTAATCAATTTATTACTAATCATGAAGACCTACATTTTATGTACTGTGTGCTTAATGAAGTAAGCGTACAATTATATAACTTTACTAATATATTTTTGTAAATACGCTCTGGGTGGTCTATAATTTTCTGAATGGATAGTTATGGTGCGTCTCCGGATAATTTATGAAAAGTATCCTGACCGATGATACTCTAGTGTCTTAGTAATGATAAAAGTTGTAAGAATTATTTTTGTAGAATTGAAGTTGGCGGTTCTCCAGCGGCCACCATATCGAACATCTAATTTGATATCGAACAACATGGGTTAAAAAATTGTTTATTTTGTTTTTATAAATATTGTTGTTTAGACGGATTTGTTGGTTAGTTTATTATGCATTATATTATAAACCTACGTATAAAAATATAAATACAAAATATGTAATCATAAGCATAACAATAGATATGATTATTTTATCCTGGAGTTCAAATATCTTATCCACCTCGTTCACAACGTCTTCAAAACCTTCAATAACAGCAATATAGTCATGTAGTATGCTAATAAGGCTTCAAATTCAGGTAGTGGCCAAAACACGGCTGGCTACAGGCGCTTGTTTTAATATGGACTTAGTTTACCATGTACCTATATTAACTGAATTAACCCTTGTTCCTTATTGGGTTATTCGTAACCCAAGGTCAAAATGTTTACATACTTTGACCTGGAATTGTTATTGTGGAATTGGTGCTTTTATTATATTCAACTTCAATTCCAACTGAATCGACGTACAATTTTTCGGTTGCAAATTATATATTATTATTATATATTGGGCGTGTGGAAAATGTGGTAATAGTAAGTACTTCCCCATATGACGCAAAGCAGCGCGATTATTTTAAGCTGTCCGGCACAACAACCCGAGGCAAAAGTTCACCTAGCGTTAATTTTAGCCGGTTTAAACTTAACCAGAGTTTTAAAATTAGCTTCTTATTTTAGTAACAACCGTTACTTATGTAACTGTTACTAATATTAAAAGTTTGAAGTTTGTTTGGAACTGGTAACAGCTGGTTTGGGATGGATATTTTTATATCATGGGGCAGGTGTAGATTGTAGGTACAAATAATTGTGTTTCAATTATAATAAAATATTTGTAACTAAACCATTATAGCAGTTGTCTAGTTTCGTTGTTCATAAAAAAATCAATGAAAGAGCGAAGATACAAAAGGTATTTTATCTAATTAATTTAACGTTACTTAGTATATGATGTGTTTAAATTATCTAGTAGATATAGAGTAGATAGAAGCCGCGTGAGTGAGCAGGTAATATAAAACTGAATTTTGAATTTAGTATACAATTACTTACAATTGGACTGCTGTACATTTAAGTGTGAACTTGTGGGCTACTTAATGAACTAACAATTAACCAATGATTAAAATAAAAGGTCAAATAAGAAAATGTTAAAGTATAATATAAAGCTATAATATAATATTATATTAGACATTATGCATTGCTTATATTACTGACTAGAAACATATTCTTCCTTAGCCAACCTTCCCTTCAAGGTAAAAAATAGCGATTAAATATCTCAAAATTGCTTCTGAAAAATATTTCTGAAACGCTGATTTTGTTACAAACTCATGACGAACTCTTCGCAATGTCTCCGCATCTTTACCAAAAAAAGGTACTCTTATCTTATAATGACGTAAGTGCCTATAGCTTGAATGTAGGTAAATCGCGCGCTATGTAATCGTTCTGTTAAGTGAACGTACGTTAAATGAGTAGAATATAATAATCCATGATTGGGCCATTACAAAACAATTTAATAACTATTTTATGGTTTACTACAGCTTTTTTGCAGTTTCATTCAATTAAACTAATGAAAATTAAATCAATATTACAAAATAGGAACATCAGAATGAATGATTGTTGGATAAAAAGTACCTAATATTCGTCTGCTGTCCCTCTCTAAGATACAAATTTCTGCGAAAAATTACATGAATCTGTTACTTAACAGTCGTGTCGAAGAAGGATATCCTCAATTTTTTCTATCCAATGAGGTCTTTTCGTTTTTTTTAAAAGATATTTATACATATATAAACTAGATGGCGTTGAACAAAACTCAAGAGTCAATGTTAATCTCTGTGTTTGTTGACTGATCGTATGTTTATAATATGATAAATATATTTGTGTCAGTTACATATTTATCATATATTTATTATCAGTCACACAAACATATCTTATAAACGATTAAATAATATAGTGTTCCTTAGGGTAGATAAGGTTATTTTATTTTATTGTTCTTTTTCCTTTACGTAAAGTTTACTGAAATCGATACCTATGGCTCCTTCACCTTGCACCCGTACACATAGCAAGAACCAGTGACGAATGATTCATATTCAAAAGAAGCCCTTTCAGGCGCGTATTTTCTTTTGTCTATCATTCACTCAGTCATTGCTGTCTTGTCATACTTTTATTGACTCTTGTCTTGTCAGTCTTGGAAGTGAGATTCTTGATGAAATTGACGAATTTATGTCCGGCAATGGTTTGTATACAAAGTTTTTTTAAAAATTTGGTTTACTCTATAGTTTTATTATTATACATTTATTGTAATACAATACTTACATGATTACGTAATAAATCTCAAATTATAATCGACATACCTACATATTTTCTTTACTAAACAAAATTTACCTTCTATATAAATAGTGCATACCAAAGAGTTTGTTAACCTTTTAATCGCACTACGTAAACTTTTTCATTTGACGGTCTATCGTTTGTCTAATAAAATAGCAAATAACAAAAGCTTATGAATTAACATATCAAATTAATATATCAAACAAAAGATAATTTTGTTAAGTAATTAAAATTACGACGAAAACTGTCTCATCATATGACACATGGGAAACCTGTAACCTGTCTAAAAATTCTATCTCCTTTAAATGACAAAAAGGAAATTTCCTCATTACCAGGTTTCTAACTTGCTTGCAACCCGAAGCGTACGCATAAAGCTGCGAATTTATTTTTAACAAGTTTACACCTGGTAAGTGACTTCCCGCGGTTTTCACCGCAGCTTGGACGCGGTTAGAAAGTCATCTGTCACTCGCAGCGGTGGCACTTCAAACGATTGATCAATCACCACGTATGGAAAAGAGAGTTAACTGTATGGAAGGCTTTATTTACGTCGTATTAGGTAATGGATAGCACTTATGTGGAAGTGGAAAAAAGGTCGGCACTCGGTTTGTTTATGTTATCATATATATCTGATAGTTTGCTTTAGAATAAGAGTTATAAAACAATCGCTAATTAAAAACATTAAAAACGTATTCTCATGGCCAACAATGTTGTACAAATATCCAAAATCTTTCCATTTATTCAACTCAGGTATTAAGTTTAAATGAATGGTTTAATAGAAAGCTAATTTAATTATACATTCGAGGTACGAGTATTAATAGATATTTCAGTCAACATTCTGTTCAGTCAAAGTCAGAGTTATTTACGCGCCAATTTACCTAACTTATGTAGTATACAACAAGCAAATTAAATATAATTATTCCTACACGTTCTTATAATACCGACAAGAAAATATTAACAAAATTGACTGGTACATTAAGATAAGATAAACCAAGGGCCCACTTAAGTATTTAGACTATAACTTATAATTTAATGTTACCTAAGTAAAATTATAGTAGTAATTGCTTGGCACAACTTGTTCATTTCCTATATAAGTAGATCTTGAGTGAGATATAGGTACATATCAAGACAGACGGTTTATGTATATAAAAATACATAGTATTTTTTACAAACGTACTTTATTTTCTCCAAAGATTGTTCACAAAAATTGCTATTTAGTGATAAAACAAAGAAATTGCTAATTAACATTGCAGACACGTCCTATGATTTATTAATTCTAACTTAAGTGTAGATTTTGCTAAGCAAACCTATGCAATATCTATACTGCATTTATGTCCAGATTTGTTAGGCAAACCTGTTCTTAGGGCTTCTTAACTAATCATTTGCTCAATAATTTTTTTAGGAGCACCTAAAGAAATTATTGAAAGACTTTTAGTGCGGCGCTGAGGTTGATAACAAATTATAAGCTGAAGTGTAACCCTTTTCGGGATTACGCCAGGTGTGATGATGAATTAGATATTCATGTAATGTTGTAACAAAACACCCAGTCTATATTCCAAAACAACAGTTCCAGTATTAATATCCAGTTACTAGCAGAATCAGCAGTAACGCTTAGTTTTAGTCGGTACTCTGTGTCTTGCAATGATTCGCGGATTTATAACACTAGTACAGGCTATTGTGCACTTACATATAGGTACGCCTATGTGCTCATATAAGATTACCGAAATTAGTTACATTCTATTTCAAAGAAGGTATTAAATACCACCATCGCCTCATCGCATTTATTTAGTTATATAACAGTACTTAATAACTGTTTAATGGCGTATACTTAACAAATACGCATTATTATAGGCTCTGTATTTATATATTTATTAAAGGAAGACTAACAGCCATCATAACAATAATACACATCTATGACAGCAATAGTTAGCCAATTATAAGTCACACAATTATGTTATTTAAATCACACTTAAATCTACTCCTTAAAAAACTATTTACAATTACTATAATAACCTAACATTTCTTCCACTATATAAACCTATTTATTATTTGAAAAAAAAAAAACATTGCTCATTATACGTCTCGCGGATGCAACGTTGGTATTAAATAAAACAAAATCAAATTTCAAAGTCAATTTATAAAAATTTTTGCTCACTAGCCAAATAAAGGCGTTTTGCCTATAATTTGTAATGATAACGGCAAATACAAAATTGAATTATTACTAAGAGGTTTGGCAGGACAATACTGTATTACCGTAGTTTTGTATATTGAGTAGGTATCTTTATAACGTTGGTCTTTAAATAAATTATAATAACAAAGATGTAAGCCCACATTTATTGCATTTCTAATCTAAGTTAAGGGTTGATAAATCTTGTT
Organism: Marasmarcha lunaedactyla; assembly: GCA_923062675.1. NCBI lineage: Eukaryota > Metazoa > Arthropoda > Insecta > Lepidoptera > Pterophoridae > Marasmarcha > Marasmarcha lunaedactyla. Next base: position 24,630,703 of record OV281346.1, read on the forward strand.
CAGAATTTTCGCTCGCAATATTATTTACTGGCGTCGAAGCATGCCACCCGGCTGACCCCGTTTGAGTTTTGGCGGGATGAGCCGAATGAGCCCTGTATAGCACGAATGGACTACTCGATTGGTAACGCATTCCCTTCCCTAATCGGGTGTCGTTCCGATGAAGGGTGCATAGAATTCCCATGCCACAGCCGTGAAGGTGGACTTTAGTGGCTAGGTGCCATTTGGGTGAGTGCCACATCACCCTGCAGGCTGGGTGCTGGGTGTGCATAATGCATTTACCACCTCCCTCTCCGCGGGGGGTGCCTGCTTAAGCGCAAAACAAAGAAAAAAAAGACCGATTGGTTCAGGGCGGGATTGCCGTTCAACAAATACCGCCGACCCGAATGTGCAGGGCCGAATATCCTGGGAGCAACGTAATATTTCTTTCTTTCTTTTAAAGAAAAAAACAGAAAAAAAATAAAATTGTATATTTTTTTAAGCTACTAAAAGATTTTAAAAAAACATATCAATTAAAGTTATAAAACTCTCCATTTTTGTGTATCTATACATTGATTCTGCGATTTTTAATTTTGATGTTAATTTTGCCTTATTATTTGTTTTAGTGTGGTACTGAAGATGTGAAGCGGCACAGATGGTTCAAACACATTGACTGGGCTGATGTCTTCCTTAAAAAATTACAGGTCAGTACACTCCTTTAAATACAGAACAAAACTCAATAAACTTGAAAAGTAACGTCTGACAATAAACTTTTTACTTTGTGCTGTCAAAGTTTGAAGAACATATTTTGAATATGATTCCGTTTGGTTTTAATGTTAGAGCAAAAAACTCGTTTACTTTTTTCGGGGAAGATTATTAATTATGTTTCATGTTTAATTAAATTGTTTGTTTGTTCTGTAAATATCTGCGTTCTTCCTCCCATTGATCACAAACAAAATAAAGCATCTTATCAGTTATTCACCAGTCATACAAATGCGATTCATCATTTGTTCTAAGTATTCTTTTTTTAAACGATTATCTTTTACGTTTTCAGCCGCCAATCATCCCAGCCGTGTCATACGACGGCGACACTTCCAACTTCGACGAGTACCCGGAGACCGACTGGAAGGCCGCGCGGTCACTCGATCCGGAAGAATTAAAACTATTTGCTAATTTCTGAACGCATGCAAACTTTTTAAACGTAGACAATTTAATTCAAAAATAGAATGATATCATTTCTGGTATATCGTCATCTTGTAAGGTATGATTCGAATTTGTTGGCCCGAATGTACGGACTTTGTGATATTTCTAAGTTTATTTGTACAGTGAGAGTTTTAAGATAAATTATAGATAACAGTTATATATATTGTAGAATTTTGTAGTTCTTGTAAGGTACCTAATATTTATTGATGGGTATATATGTTATTTTTTATAGGTGTACAATATGTATATTATTAGCCTTTTCAATTTCAACTTGATTTATAGCTTGGGCTTGCCGGGATTTAATAACTTATTATTTAACTAGCTTTTATGAAATAATAATATTTCACGTTTTTTTGACAATGCTCTAAAATACTTTTTACTTATATTATATTCCAAACATCAAAATAAAATGGGCATTTAGTTACATTTCTATAATCACGCTTCCTAACATTGTCCTTAGTTTTATTTTATTTAAGTTTAAAAAATATTGATGTTTGAATGTTTATAATTGTAATAGAGTTTCCACTGTTTATATTATATTTAAAACAATGAAAGTAATGTAAATAATGTGTAAAAAGAAAGGGCTATTCTAAGGCTTTATAGTTCTTATATTTTTCTATATTTATGCGATTAGTAAAATTAAATTACCTGGGTAGGGATTGTACTACCCACGGTCCACCAATGGTCTACCACGCGTTTAAGCGCCGCTTCACACTGTTGTGGCACTTTGCGGAACAAAGTCTATAATAATGTTTTAAAAAGTTCTAGTATTGTCCGACAGGTAGCGTTTGTTTTAATTTTTCTGGTATAGATGTTATTGAATTATCTGGGTAGGTAGGCGTACACCAACCTAAGTAAACACCTACCTGGGTTATTGTAGATAAAGTAGTTTTAGAAACGAGTTGTAATTTTATAATGTGTTTAAAAATGTAAAAAATGCAATGATAACAAAAATATGCATGTAAAATTATTGTTGTTAAACATAAAATCTTTTCAACTTTACATTTACGAGCTCCCACTTGAAATCTTTAGATACATTTAGATGTTTAGGAATTGGATTCTTGCTACTTTTTGTAATTTTACTACCATGTCTAGATAAAGTGATTTAAATATGTAAGTCTACTATACTAATTTCTCTATTTTCGATACTATTTTACCTTATCTGAAATGCTACAGAAATATTAATAATTAATTAAGTACGAAGAAGAATTGTTTGGAACATTTTATGATCAGAATGAGGTTTAGGTTTAGTCTCAGTATATTTAAATAAATAACTAAAAGTCTACTACAATTTAACTTTGAATGGTACCGCTTAAGGTTGGAAGTTCCTTCAATATCTCTCTTCTGAAATATGCTCCTCCGAAATTCATACATTTTGTATTCGTATTTTTGCCTTTTATACCGAATACTGTTACTTGCTATTCATACAACAATAATATTTTACACTATTGATGAACTAGTAAAGTAAGACCATCGCAATGCCATAAGGGATAGAAACTTTCCTTCGCGATGAAAGGTCAGTTCTTCTAACGGTGCGGTGAGTAAGGGATTTTCCTCAATCAAATATTTAAAAAATGTCGAAATGACATCGATAGATGGCGCTAAGAAAAGCTCGCCCAAATCAAAGTACAGGATATTTACTCTGAAGAAGTCGAAGTTACTTCAATACTTCAATAAAAGAAGTATATATAAATGTCAAAATAAAACTAAATCAAATATTGACGCAAGACCAGGCTGCACCGCGTACAAAACAAATTCGTGTACTTTGTTTACAAGTTTTCCTAGCTGTCAGAAAATCCAAACTCGATCAGACTGCTGCATCTTGTGGAGTGAGTGACAGATGCTCATTCCTCATTCAATAATTTCAGCCCAGAAGTATAAGAAATATATCTTTATTGTAAACTTATTATATGCTGCGTTCCGTTTGCCGATTACAGCGCTTACAGCGCTCATATCCGTTCCGATTGCTCGTGAGCGCGGTCACAGTGATATCGATACGTCATCAATGACGTCATAAATGCCGCCATCTTCCCGCTCACAGTGCCCAAGCTACGGAGCATGGTCGCTGTGAGCGGCCTGTCAAAACTCACACATGACGTTACTTTGTCGATGTTTTTATTAGTCGATTAAAGATTTTAAAAGCTTGCTTATTAATTTTCTTTTGTAATAATATAAAAAAATGGCTCCTGCTTCATTCAGGGTCAAGGATCTTAATGAAATTGTAACTTTAGACTTCAGCGACGGACAATCAGAATGTTAGCGCGATATTTACCGTTCCGATTGCAGATTGCAGATTGCAGTGAGCGCTGTGAGCGCTGTGAGCGGCAAACGGAACGCACCAATAGTTACTTGGGTTTTGCTAGTGTTGTGTGAATCACTCGACGTCAGGGTTTGCTCTGTAACTGAATGTTTGAACGTATTATAAACTGTAAATACACAAATAAAGTGTGTTGTTTTAAATATTGAAGTATTATTTTGTAACATGGTTTACAGAAAGTAATTTTGTTTGTCTCAACTTATACCCTGTTATACTCGTAAGGGATGAATCTGGGCCTTAATTTGATATAGGGTTTTTTTCCAGACAAACACACCAACTGTAAGGCCCCAAAGTAAGCAGAGCTTGTGTTATGGATGACTGTACAGCGAGCGGGGGGGCGGGGGAACTGTCATTTATCATCAGACAAATCCCCGGTCAGGACTCGAACCTGGGACCTCCAGTGTATGCGGCAGGGCTACTACCCACTACACCACTAGCCGTCTCTTATCAGCGGCATATTGTTGTTCATACATCTTCTGTTAGAGACTGTTAACTAATTTCTGTCAGTATTTACTAATAACCTATTAGTTCTAATTATTTGTATACCTTAAAAAGAAAACAATATAAAAAGGTTTCAGTTTTAGATGTGCTGGTAAGGATTCTACATTGTATTCTACAAGCAAATTCGTTGGTTTCATAAAAAAATTTATAGACAAGCGATCAATGGGGTAATATTAGTTTCCGCGAACTAATATCCACAAAAATAACAGATCGGTATATTGGTCTAAAACTATTTGGATCGATCCAACTATTTGCAAGTAAGTGTAAAATAAATATATATTTTTGAATATATTTATTTTACACTCACTATTAATGAAGATTAGCACCTAATAAGCACTCATGAATCACTATGCGAAATAAACGTATTAAGCAGTTTAAGTTTTGTTAAGAAATTTTGAAACTTCTTAACCATTTTCACGCCTAGAAAACTCCAATATGCGTAAGAGACATAAAATCTGAATGTAATCAGGATTCATGTGAAAGAAACTATGTGAAACATTTAGGTAGTAAATAAATATTTATAAATACATTAATTAAACCTAAAAACGTATCTTTAATATTTTTTTATAATCGACCATTCCAAATTAGATAAAATACCTACACTTTTGTTTCAGTCATAGATCCAGTTAATTAACATCAATTGGAGCAATCGAACCAATCGTTTCAATCATTTATATTTTTGCAATCACACGCGAACGTTTTAAAGACTCTTTAGACCATACAGTGTACTATCAATATAATTATTATCAATACGATTTGCCAGTTAGCATTAATACTGTTATCTATTGATAAACTGGTGTCGGATCAGTAATCTGCAGTGAGTGATCATAAATTCAATATGTCGATACGTCCGTTGTCACCTGAGCTGGAAGAGAGAGCGCGCCAGGAGCTGAACGAGGACCCTAGCAGGATAAAAGATGATATACAGCATCTGAAGGACTGGATCGCTAAACAGCCCCATTTGAGGGCTAGGACGGGTAAGTTGCCTTTTAAGTTATACTCCGAAATGTCATTAAAAAGCTTAGGTAAATAACTATTATTTTAGATATACGTAATCGTTTTCTTTATACAGTTCCCCTTATAAAGAATTTCTAGCACCTGTAATAAGTTATTATAATATTAATAAGTTTTTATTATCATAATAATATAAAAACGTACGTGTACAATATGAAAGCGGTTTTAGGTTCGCGGGGGCTCGAGTAGATGATTTTTTCGCGATTACTAGGAGGATGGTCGCCTCACTGATGCGCCGGACCTGCGAAAGCTCTAACTAGTATTAAAGGAAAAGGTAGATAGCTCTATATTAAAACTTGGAATAGTTGCCACCTACAATGTTATGTAAAATAAAATAAAAAATTGTTACTAACTCTTTATATGGATCAAGTGTCCGAAATAAATTATTATTATTTTTTTTATAAATTAGAATAATATAAATTAATATAATGTCAACCAAATACTTAATTTTGAGTCAGTTAAGATAAGATATATCAAGAAGTTACGATTACTGCCGAGGTGTTTTACTGTGTAAATCCGGAATATACGGATTCCTCGAAGCTTTGTCACATATTTAATAATTTTGATAACGCACGTTACTTAATTCTAAATTATTAGTTTTCTTAAAAATTACTAAATTAATTTATTAAAACTTGAAAATGATACTAGAATATTTTTTTTGAATATGCGCTAATCAAGATTTTCATAGCTAAATAGCAGACTCAAAAGTGGGGTTAAAGGTTAAAGTTAAACTGGGTTCTTGTTAGTTCTGTGTTTTTGTTATTGAACGCATAAGTTAAGATTTCATAGTGTTCTTTAATTTAAATCACTACTTATTGATGCCATAAAAATACAGGGCGTTGATTTTTCTATTTTTAGCTGGCTCGAATCCCGGGCCGGAACAGTATTTCGAAATATCTTTGAATGCAGTCTTTCTTCTTTCTAAAAATAAAGGAATGTTTCCTTAGAGTATATCTTGCTTTTTCCAGTATTAGGAGTACTTTCCGTCCAGATGACTTTGCAAAATTCCAACCTGTATATATCTATTAATTATGAATTTCAATCTCAGCTGATAAGTTTACTTGCCGAAAAACTTTCGTGAAAAAACTATTATTTACAAAAGTTACTTATAACCGTATAGAGGACCTTATATTATGTACTTGTTGTACACAATATAAGTTCTTTACCTATGATTTTGGCTTTTTGTACGAAATAAACTTAAGTTATTGGTTTTCTATCTTTTTTCTTTCTGTTTATCAAAGTTATCATCCTTGGAATCTTTACCAGCGCAGTGGCAGTTTTTGTTGAAAAAATCAGCTGGGTGATAAGCAACAAACTCTTCAAAGGCATACTTTATCTTGGGTATCGAATTATTTTCCTGCCAAAAACAGGTCCATGTTCTATAAAGGTATGATGGATAGTGGAGGACGACGAAGCGATTGACCAAAGCTTGTTGCAAATGTTCGAGTTTCTCCACCATTGTGTTCAGTTATACGCTGCTTAAATCTCCAACACCAATCAGTGACAATCACTTGTCTCGGCGTAATTTTTCATTTAGGGAATTGGTTAGGAACTGACCCAGGATCTAACCAACTTCCTGAGCGCTTGCGATGGTCAAATAGAATCCTGTTTACGTCGCAGGTACCAATGCGGTTCCAAATTCCTTCGTTTCTGCGCCTATTGACCAGCACGGGCAGTCGCGTTGTCTATCATTAAGTTCGCGAGGAACCCATTTAAATAATAACTTGTAAATATTTTTTTTATCCTTTCATGCATAACAATGTGAACACCGGAGGTGGCACTGCATGCTGAAATGCAGGCTCGTAGTTTAGTTCAGCAGCAGATGCTTATCAATAAACTAATTGCAATTGTAGATATTTTGGACATTTTGTAACATAGTGCTAAAAATTGCGTAAAATCATGTTTCTGTTGGAAATATATAATTATTATTATATGTCAGACTTTTTTACCCTGCCAATTTGACGTATAGAACAGTCATAAACTGTATGAAGCGAACATTCAAATTCATACATTTATAAAATGTTTATAGGTTAGAGAAGGAGAAATAGTTCTAGGGTTTTTTTATAATAGATTTTTTACATTTATTTATTAACTGGGAAGGAATTACGGACTTAAGTCTCTGAACTGTACATCTTCCTTGAGATCTAACAAAATTATCGCATTATAATCCCTTGATAGGTAATGATCTATGGACTGTCTTAATATTGCATCTAGTCTCTAGATTAAAGTTAAATTAATAGAACTCTAGGGAGTGACGATATTAAGATTTAAGGATATAGTACTGCTGTGTGGAACAAAAATAATATTTCATCAAACGGTTCAAAATTCAGAATAGTTCGAGTTTTTATTATAAGAGGTAATTAAGAATTTGTGTTTTCTCTGTGTCAAAAAAAATACAAAGCATTTTTTCAAGATTAGATCTAGCAAATAATTGTATTAAGCCTGTAGTTCAAAATATACCTATATTTCTGATTTGTACGAATAATGGGACCATCGTTTGCTAATCGGACAATAAGCTTACAATGATAGTAAAATCAATAAAACTCAACAGACATGATATCACGACTAAGCATGATGTAATATTGGTACTCTTTAATTCATGGATAAAAGTGCTGATTATTTATCAATAAACTCAAAGTGTCAGACAAGAATAGATGCTAATTTTCATTAAATTTTTTCGAATAAAAGCTTATAAAAGGCTTCTCTAATCCGGATTGTGATTGTGTTAATTATCTTTGCTCGTGTTTCTTATGCTTCTATGCATTTGGCTTTTATTACTATCAAATGTTGTACTTAGGTTTTGTTTTAACCTGTTGCAACATTTTTCAGTAGGTAATAAGCGTGTCTGAAATCGTCCGATTAGTGGAAAAATATAACAAGTCTTTATGGTGGGTTCCAAAATATTTTATAAAAATTTATGAATCTCTCGATTTAAACTTTTAATTTCAATATTCTTTTCACTATTCGTAACGACGATACGATAAGACGGCTCTCTTCATTTCAGATGACCAATGGCTGCTCACCTTTCTGCGAGGGTGCAAGTTCAGCTTGGAGAGAAGCAAGGAGAAAATCGACTTGTATTATACTCTGCGAACAACTGCACCCGAGTTATTCTCACTCAAGCATACCGATCAAAAATTCGAGGATATTTTAAATTTAGAGTTAGTAACAAAATATATTAAAACAACTTGTTGTACGATGTTTACTTCAACTAATTATATGATTACAAGTTGAGAATGGGTGTGCCCTAGGGCTCAGTTCTTGGTCCTTTCGTATGTTTCGTATATGTCAATGATCTGGCATCCGTGAATAAGGATCAATGTGAGGTCACATTGTTTGCTGATGATACTTTCTTTTTATTTATTTCTTAAACTGACTATTAAGCAGTAAAAATGTAAGTTCTTCAGCTTATAATTTGCTCGTTAATAATAAATAAAACTATATGTGTTAACTTTGACACGTCAAACAGGTAAAGACACATATTGCATTTAAGAACCAGGAATTGACTCTAATGGGGACCGCATACTGATGGGTAAGCTAAAATGCTTGGCTCTACAACGTATGCTTTTAGAAAATTTGACAAATTTCAAACTGGTTGATTAGTGGATTTTGGGTATTTTCATAGCCTTTTTTTCGCTTGTGAGGGAGTGGTGCCGACATCGAGTTCCTTATAGATAAATTTAAGGATATACATATTCTCAATTTTCCTTTTAGAAAATGTAACGTTTCTTAAAAATAAGATATCCATGTCAAAAGAAAAGAAGATCTGCACAATATTATCACATGAGGTAAAAATAATAATAGGCTCATAATAGAAGGCTTCATAAAGTCACATTCAAGGTCAATGTATACGCTTTTATAATAAGGTTCCTGAGGATATCCAAGGTCTTCCTACTGACAAATTCAAAGAAACTATACAGCAAAAGTTGTGTGCTCAAGCTTATTATAAAATTATCCGAGCATTTAGTCGAGAAAAGGATTTGGGTATAGCTCCCCCAATTGGAAGCTTTTGCTAGTATTCGTAATAAAACATGTGCAATGTGTCTGTTTGTCTGTTGAGTCCTTCATCTCGATTAATGTCTACAGCGTCATTGTCACTAAAGTAAGTCTTCTCACGGTTTGTCGGGTGACGGGGTCACTTCCCTCTAATATAGTTTGGTTGAGGAGGGCGATGGCTGGTTTCCGGGTGATGGCTGTGAACGGGCATTTACCGGGGATAAAGATTTGTTGTTTAAATAGTTTGTGGGAACGGAGTCTCGCGCCGAGATATGACTGACAGATAAGAATTATTTTGTAACAATACAAGCAAAGTTTTTTACCGGTTCTTCGACACGAACAATTTTTTAAACTGGTGGTAGACGGCAATATGATCAAAAAATTTATAATAATGAAAAATTACTTTTCAGTGGTAGTGGGAATTTTTTTTGTTAAGGTCTTGTCTTGGGCGGTACTAGGCACCTCACTATTTTAACCGCAATAATAATAATATTACCCTTAGCGGTGGGCTTCCGGGTAAAAGAAAGACAAAGCCGGTGTAGTGACTGGGAAATAGGCGATTTCAACTGAAGTAGCTCATCATTAATCGATAATCAATAAATCACAATATAATTAATAAATAACACCTACGATAAATTATGTCTATGGGCGCGGTTGTCTCTTACCATCAGCCGGATGGCGTTCTTGTTTGCCAGCTAAACACACTTAAAAATATATTTGAATTTGAGAACCTGTAAGTCTGAGTTTGAGAATGGAATGGGTCCATGCGTCTTTCCATTCTTTTTTAATTTAAAAGATAAATTCCTTATAAAATGTATCAATTCAAAATACTTATATATAGGACACATTTTAATATTTAAGGGGCACTTGGCTAGCTTTTGTACGGGTTTGCCTAGGATTGCATTAAATAAATTAAACGAGTATTGTATGCCAAAATTTCAAATTTTCAAAAACATTTTCAAATCCGTAAATCAGCCACACTACATAATGAAAACATGGGGGTATCTGTCATGTTGATGTTTTATTAATTCTGTTGTTACTTTTATTTTCCAATTTACGAGTGGTACAAGCATATTTTGTTCAACAATGCAGAGTATTCAAACGTTACCTCGATGTGGCCATATGACGTTTCGTATTTTGTTTCAAAGTAGAATATAATGCAGGGTATAACTTTTTAAATATTTTTAGTATGTCTACCACAATTTTTCGCACATTCCGAACTGGTGAACTTCACGCTAGCCCGAAATGACGTCTTCTTTATTTAAAAAAGAAGAATATGGAGTTTACAAAGTCAAGGCAAGCCACGTGCGAGTCTTGTTATGAACTTGATTTACATCTCATGACTCCAGCCAAAATCTTAAGAACTTCGGCTCATGTGTACAAAATGTTCATTCATTTATTTTCAGTGGTTTCGTTGTTTTGCCCAAACCAGCCAAAGATGGAACGCTGGTATCTCTCATAAGACCTGGGGTCTACAACCCGGATGTGTACCACATGTTGGACAGTATCGCGGCTAGTAATATTATAAATAAGGTTTGTATAAAATAGTTAGTACACATACTTTTATAATTTGTAGACGGTTCATCCAGTTTGTGTTTCTTGTTAATACACAGTTTTTTGGAAACTTATAAGTCAACTTCGAAAGAAATCGAAGCAATGTAACCGTGGAACAAATATAGGATTGATGGATGGATAAAGCTAGGATTGCATTAAATTTCAAGTGCATCCAGTAATGAACTTCAAACTTCAGTTACGACAGTGTAGTTTGTTGATATAAAACGAGGTTCTTTAGAATATCTATCTTAAGATAAGAACTAGTTAAAATTAAAATTTTCACCTCCTGCGAAAAGATGGAACAATCAGTTTGGCATTCATAAATAATGACTCTAGGCCCATTTTATATTCAAGAAAATTAATTAGAACATAAATGATGTTATTTCAGATTCTACTCATTGACAATGACAACGCAGTGGTCTGCGGGATCCGGACGATAATAGATCTAGAGGGAGTCACCATGGGTCACTTCTTGCAAATGACTCCACATACCGCTAAAAAAATGGTCGCCTTCGGACAGGTACATATCTCTTTAGTTATTTACCTTGAAAGCTTAAAACTATAAGCTTTTTCAACAGGTATTTACATTAATAATTGAAAGAAACTTAAAAGTGTATATGTGGTATATCCACAGAGTCTGGGATACTCCGGGAGGTAGCGTTGCAAATACAAAAGTCATAGTAAGCCGGCTGATATTAAGAGCGATAGTTGATCTTATGTGACTAGTGAACTAACCGTCAGCTGCTAAAGTCACTGCGGGTGTGGAATTGGTGGAAACGCTTTTATAATAAGGTTCCTGAGGATAATCAATGTCTTCCTACTGACAAACTCAAAGAAACTATAAAGCAAAAGTTGTGTTCTCAAGCTTATTATAAACTATCCGATTAATTGTAATAAAACATGAGTAATTCGTCTGTTTGTTCGTTGAGTTCTTCGTCCCAATGAATCTCTAAAGCGTCAATGTCACTAAAGTACGTCTTCTTACGGTAGCGTGGGGTGACGGGTCGCTCACTTCTCCCTAATGGGTGAGGAGGGCGATGGCTGGATCCCGCGTTAACTCGTGAACGGGTGCTGTTTGAGGGTATTCTTCGTTGGGATAGTTGGGAGAAGGGAGTCTTGCCGAGCTCACAGATGCACATAAGAATAATTTTGTTTAGATATAAAGAAAGAACCATGAAGAAATTGTAAATTTATTTTGAAAAATTATACCCTTGAAGTTTCGTGCCAGTTCTTTTTCACGAAGTTTTTTCCGAACTGGTGGTAGAGTTATGCTTTATTTGACGTCAATAAGAACAAGTAATTGTCAATGTTGAGAAATAAATATTTGAATTTGAATTTGTAATTTGAGTACTTCACTCGTGAGCTAAAATACAGGATAAGTAAATTTATCAGTATAAGATATGTGATCTATGTTGAGTATTAATACTCATTCGGGGTTTAAAAAGGTGTTTGACATATTTGAGGAGTATGTGATGTATTGCTATAAATTGGTAAGAAAAGCGGGTCCATTACATAAACGAGAAAACATTCAGGTTATTACCATAGATGAATGCTATGTCTCTATCAATTTAATTCCAAATTAATAATTGTTTCTAGGACGCAACCCCCTTCCGTATGAAAGGTGGCCATTACTTGAATACTCCCATCGGCTTCGAAACAGTTTATAATATGATGAAAAGCTTCTTGAATGAAAAAAACAAGAACAGAGTAAGCATGCATATTTCATTTTATACGTAATATGTCATAGTTTAGAGCTTGAATATTTATCTGAAAGATAGAGGCTGCCTTTAAGCCGAGTTAAAACTAGATTACTGGACGCGCTCTAGCTCCCAGGTAATGATTTTCTTTATAAGGAATATAAATGGCTATGTTAATCTCAATATTTCAAAAATACATACTCTTGTATAGAATATGTAAAATAAAAATATCTTCTTACCATATTTGTAAAATTAAATACAAAAAAAATTGCCTCAATTTAACTTGTATTACAACTAATATTCTTTGTATTCAAATTTGTAACGATATTATTTTAGATGTACGTACACAACAAGAACTTCGAAGAACTTTACGAATATGTGCCCAAGGACATACTGCCGGCTGAATACGGCGGGACCGCTGGCACCATCAAGGAAATGAACGGTAGATATTTTAATTATTATCTATCTATAGTAATTAATAGGTATAGTCGGGGGATTCGACGCACAAAATACAAAAAAAAACGTGCAAACGACCCTTAACGGCCCTTAGCCTGGGCCTCCACCGAATGCGTCAAAAGTATTTGCATGGCGTTTAAGATAGCGTTTGGGCCTGGCAAAAAGAATTCAGATTCTAATGATAAAACTGATAAAAATTAATGAGATACCTTTTTTTATAAATGATTTACTTTCTTACTAACGGCTAACAAAAAAATGCGGTTAAGCTTATTTAAACGAAAATGCGTAAAATAATTCGACTCTCATTCATCCCCTGTATAACGCCATGAAGTAACATCATTTTCTAACTTCGTTTTGGTCAAACTCCCCTTATCAATGATTGCACAAAATATCTGTCATCAAGAATCTATAGAAACTTGTACATTCCAGGAAATAAAATAAACTTTGAAATTTGATTTAAAAAAATTGTTTAGGCTGTGACGTCATGATACAAACTTTACAAGTTGAATTAAAGTTAAATATTCCGCAGAAATCAGAAATATTCAAATTGTTTTACTCATATACATACATATCAAAAATAAATTACCTCATATTAAACTTTTAGATTAAAATGAATTTTGTAAAAAATAGTTAAAACTCCTTGTAAATGATAATACAAACGCAAAGGCGATGCAAAAAAAGTATGTCATGTTATGTCATAGATATGCCATGGTGCGGTAAGGAGAATCTTACAGTGCTGCTTTTGTTATTTCTCTGGATTTACCTAACGAGTGATGTCTAAGATTTAGAACGTCCAAAAAATCAGAAAAGTTCCTTTTAATAACTCTTTTTGAATCAGGTATTCTATGATCACATTTTATTATGATATAATATGTACTAGCGACCCACCCCGTCTTCGCACGGGTCTATGTCCCTGCATTTTATACCTGCAATGTCTTCAAAAATATTCATTAAATTACATGCTGTAAAGGGCCATATTGATCTATATTACATGCACAATGTATTTAAGATACTCAATTGGATAAGGATTAATGCTGTATTGCTTAAAATCGGTTCGAAAATAAGCCATTATTTCTCGTAAAAAGTAAAGGGTAAAAAATGGTTATTGTATGTTATCCTCAAGAGATAGACATACACCTTTTTAAGGTGTACAATACTGCAGTACATTATTTTGATCTATTTCTCAGGGTTCAACTAGCGTTTGATATTGCAAAAAAAAGTGTTTATATACGACATCACATTAGAAACCTCTAAAATTATCAGTGTTTCTCTACTACACATATTATGCATGTATTATACATATAAACCTTCATCTTGAATCGCTCTATTTATAAATAAAGAACGAATCAAAATCCGTTGCGTAGTTTTAAAGATCTAAGCATACATAGGAAAGCGACTTGTTTTGTACTATGTAGTGAAAAGTAATCTATCTTTACAACGCACAGATATACAAATATTTTTACAGACGCCTCTAGCATTTTAGTACCAACTTTTATTACAATAAATTGTTTGTTAATTTTATTTTATACTAAACTAACCTGACCTTGCTTCATAGATCACTGGCGCAAAAAGATCGAAGAGTACAAGGCATTCTTGGAGGAGGACGAGCAGCACGGCACGGACGAGTCCAAGAGGCCCATCAAGCCCAAGACTTCCGAAGACATGTTCGGAGTCGAAGGCGCCTTCAGACAACTGCAGTTCGATTGATTCAAGCATTTTTTACATACTTTTATTTAAAAAATAAGTAAAGAAAAAGATCAAGATATTTTTAAATTGTCTATGGTGGGAGTTGGATGTAATTGGTTTACAGATGTCATTGTCAAATTGATAACAATTTGACAACATACAACGTAATACGCATATAACATGTAAAGTGACATAAAATTATGTTAAATAGAAGGTTTTGGAATAAAATCGTCAACAGCCATTTGAAAAAATCTTTTCTTACTCTTGTTTTAAACACTACTAAAGGCATTAATGGATTCTCTCATTAAATGAATCTGTATTAATAAAACTCTTACCGCTACCCTTGATTTGTAAGCCAGCATTTCATTTTTACCAGCGAGAGTACCTACTTACAGCTGGTACTTTAATTTAAATGCATTTTGAATATTTATTGCGCCTTTTGTTGAAAGTAATTCTTTGTTGTGTCATTATTTCGCAAATACTTTGTCCCGGTAATTTAAGTAATTTTTGTTGAATATTCGCCGTTCTCACTTGGAATGTTCGATTAAAGTATTATTATGTCTAAAGCGTTTTTATGTAGAAGCTTTTTATAAAGAAAAAACGCCAGATCAAGGTGAAGCGATGAATCAATAAGTGCATAGTGAGGAAAAGGACTCGAGTACTTTAGTCGTTTATATTAGGAAACTCGATTTACACGACTCGAGTTTAAAGTCAAACCTAAAGTCTTGCTGAAATTGACGCAGTCAAGTTTACACAGTCAGTACTTCGAGACTAAATGACTCAAACGACTGCAGACGTTTGCCAAAAAACTGGGCACTTGTGTCAAGCGTTATGACAATTATAGCTAAGTTCATTAGATTGAAATGAAAGGAAATCAGTTTCGTAAATTGAAACTATGGATTTATAAAATTAATAACGCGAGGTTTATAAAAATAAAACAGCCGATTTAGGTTATTCACATGCATAAAAATAAAAAATTATGATGAATGATTGTCAGTATTGTAAAATAAATGAAATAGATAATTCAATATACAGCTTGGCTTCGACTGTCTTCAGTGAATAGACTTTTGACCTAACGTTGGGGACTAAAAGACTCAGTCAGCTGTGAGTTTTAAGGTTTTAATATAAGACTTAAAGGACTAAGTCTCTTTCATCACTACGTGAATGTGACTTAAGAATCACTGTATCTTAGTCTGACTAGAGAAATAAAAATAAAGAGGGAAGGAATTGAAATTACGATTATTGGATCTTTAATTACGAATATTGTATACCGCTCTGCGAAGATAAATTCGTCCTGTCGTTAGATTATAACTATATGTTGTCGCCAACGTAGTGCTAAGCGATAAATATAGGTATATACACAAAAAAAACTATAAACAAAAACAGCGTGTGACCTCGTTAACCTTGTTATTCCACTAACCAAATGTAAACAAACTCTACGAAATACAACTAAACACCTCAACACACTTCCGGCTATACCTATTAATACAATTAAAAATAAAAATCTTTGATCACGAATCATTCACATATCTTTTCATTATTTCTTCCGGTACTTAAAATGCACAACAAAATGGCCGCCCGTTTAAAATTTGCGCCAAAAAAACAGCAGACAATCAGTCTGTGTCGGAGTCGGCCGCGTGTTGTTTGTGTTGTGAACGCCAGTTTAAACAGTTTTCTTCTTATTTATTAATAGTGAGTTTTCGACGTATACTCATATCTATTAGTATCACCATAAAAATCCTTACTCTGTTACCTTTCTAGTGATGTAGCCTAGACTTTTCATCGATGTTTTTAAACGAAAAATGCATCTCTATTTTATAGTTTCAAACGTTGTTATTAAGCTATAAGGTCAATGAAACGCCTTAGTCTAGGTTGTTTATAGGTTAGTCATAGCCATGCGCAAAGTTTCTTGACGAATAACTGATATTTACGTACCTACCTAGTTAAATCGAATAAAAGATTATGTATTTGCTTCCGAAGTGATAAACCATTATTTTTATTTATTTTCTAATTTTTATTCGAGTCAGTTATCTTTGATTAGTGAGTGAAATCTAGTTATTGGGTTTCTATTGTTTTCTATATTTGCTTTCTGAGAGAAATAATGTTGTTATCGATTCATACAATTTGAAAAAGAACACGTGTTCTTGTCCTTCTGTTAGTAGATATCATGCCTTTAGATTTAAATTTCTTTATTTTTCAAATGTGTTAAAGTTAAACTCTACAAAAGTATTTTTACTAAACGATGGTAAAATGTGTACAACGTACGACCTACTTTTTCCTTGTTTGCTTCTTTATCGGATTGGACACACCTGCGAATCAAATATAGGTTATAAATAGTAATGTTGTAATGTAATTTTAGTAATGTTTTGGTAGGTAGGTATTCACGTTATTGTTTTAGTGCTCTAAACAAAGTTGTAGGTGTACGAGTATTGTGTAGGATTAGTACTAAAATATTCATGACACTTATCAAATACTACCTATTTCTACACTGTGGAAGCTAAAGGTACACACGTGTAAGCATTGAGTTCGAGTCGCTTAGGCGTTGTCGAGAAAAAATGTAGGCTGTCTCGGCGTTATCGAGCGTAGAATACCTTTTGGGCCATATCCCATCTTCTTCTTAATCTTCACTTACCTTTAAATAACAGTTTACGAGTACTTGATATTTAAAATACTTATTTTGTATGTGTAACTTATTATGAGCTACAAATTAGTTAAACCCACATTAAAACATGCTCCTGACCAGCGTTGACCTCCAAGACAGCCATTTTTAACCAAAATCGGCGTCGGTGACGCAGTGGTTAACTCGCTGGCTTCTCGATCTTAAGGTCCGGGTTCGATCCTTGCGACTGCTGTGCGAAAAGTGTCAATGAGTTTACACAACTTAAGCACTTACATAAATCGTGAGGAATTCCACATACCCAAGAAATAATTTCTTAGATATGTGCAAAAAAGTGGGATTAAAGGCTGTCGCGACAACCAACATAAGAAATAATTCATCACGTGAACGCGATGAATCTCTGTTTGCAATCTAATTCCGAAAGTAACGTGCGTGAAAATATATGTATCACTAACGGTCACTCATAATTGTGATAATAAACTGCGTCATTATTTACTCATACAGTTGTTTTGAAACCAGGTTTCTTAAGATAAAATCTGTATGAGGCGGTGCTATAATTTCCCGTTTTAACCGCCAAAAACACCACGTGTCATTTACATGGTTGCGTTCTGGATAAAAGGAAGAAATAACCAGTTTTTTTTTCTCGAAATGTACAGTTTATTTATGGCCCTATGGGCTTTTGAATTTCACCGGACTTTGTAGCTTAGCACTGTGTTTTTTTTTATGCCGCCTAAGAAACACCCTCACGGGAGGGAGGTGGAAGATGCGTCATGCATACCGCCGCAGGAAAATACCGACCTCTGCGGGGGTTGTGTGGGACTCACCAGAGTGGCACCTACCCACTAAAAACCACCTTGCCGGCTGTAGCATGGGAATGCTGTCAGCCTTCATCGGAGCCACACCCGGTAGGGAGGTGGGTGCGCAAGCGGGGACCCGCTAGACCAGTGAGGGCGCGGACCTCGGCGTAGGGCGTCGTATATTGGAACAACCACTGGAAGGGTCATCTAGGAACAGCCAGTGTAATTATTGAAACAAAAGGAATTGTATCTTAAGCCTATGGTCGGCAACGCAACATATACGATAATCAGTGAATAACAACATGATTTGACGACCGAGTGGTGTAGTGGTAAGTAGCCCTGCCTCATACGCCGAAGGTCCCAGGTTCGAGTCCTGGCCGGGGCAAGCATTTGTGTGATGAACACAGATGTTTGTTCTCGTGTCATGGTTGTTTGTATTCATATATGTATGTTTATTCTGGGATCCCCCCCAGTTCGCTGTATGGTCATCCATAACACAAGCTCTGCTTACTTTGGGGCCGTACAGTTGGTGTGTTTGTCTGGGGATTTATTATGATTAATAAATAACTACGACCTACGATCAATTATGTCGATGCTACGTACTATCCGGTGGAACGCTTGTTCGTTTGCCGGCTATAATAAAGTAAAAAAAATTGCGACCATTTTTTGGATCATTATTTTTCTCCCGCGTAATTTTTGATGTAAAGGTTTGTTTAGCGCCCAAGCAGGCACCCTCCGTGGGGAGGGAGGTGGAAATGCATCATGCATACCCCGCAGCCGTCTGCACCTTGATGGCTGTAGCAAACATTGCGTTAGCCTTCATCGGAAGCGACACCCGATTAGGGAAGGGGGTGCGCTAACGGGTCATCCGCCGGTTGTCAAAATTGCACTGAAGGTGCTCTATCTGAGGGATCAGTTAATTCAAATGAACCTATAATGCTAAGGGAAATCATCAATACATATAATGAAACAAAGTCCCCGGGAGCGCCTGTCTGTCTGAACGAGATAAACTTGATAAACTACCAAACTGATTTCCGTACGGTCTTCACCAATGGACGGAGTGATTTCCGAGGAAGGTTTTACCTAAACCTTTATCTTTGTGTTGTGTTGGCTGAAATATGATGATATTTGTTGAATATATTGGGATTATTTCAGCTTACTGGGAGCTTTCATTGAAAATGCTGCCTAATCCCTTCGAGATATATCAAAGCAAAGTGTGATGGAAATGTTTCTCTTTGGCATGTGTCTATTTTTTGAGGATAGCTCACTCCACCCATTTTAATGTTTAAAAAAATTGTCTTGTATAAATTGGTAGTTGGAAAGCGACATACGATATCAATCGCTACGATAAAATACGTTAGTTACCTGAAACATTTTATAAAATCAAAATATTTTATTCCATCATAGGGAAAAAACACTACTCGCGATGAATGTCTTATTTTTCTTCTTCTTCATCAACTTCCGATTTTAAATAAGAAATAAGTAAGTACTAACCTTAGTAAATAGTCATAAGAAAATCTGTTTATTTGTTTTTGTATTATGTAAATAAAAAAAAAGGTAGACGGAGCGGGAAAAAAGCCGGCGGAAAAGACCTCTCGGCGATTTTGGCAACATTGTAAAATACATAAAATAGCTTGAATACAGCTTGACCAAGATATGAAAGCAACAAATACAAGATAGCTAATTGTGTGAGCTATACTATTTCCATTTCCAAGCGTAGCCGCGGGCAGAGCCAAGATTCTTAATAATCTGGTGTCTGTAGACACGTGTACATTTACTTTATCTGAAATATGTCTTACTTATGCAATTTCTGTTTCTGCGCTTGCACAGGGTTCAGACAATACGTTCTCGTAATTTAACTTAAAGGTTATAAACTCTTACGCGAACGTTTCAAATGTGGTCATCTGTAAATAATAGATATGCTAAATCATAACCGACCTCTGAAAGGGGTTTGAATCTTTTATCTCGGGTGCTGGCCGCCATTTTAATTTTAATTATTTTTTATAATGGTGGCCACGCATAAATCCTTCATAAATCGATAGTTCACATCAATGCAAACTAAAGATTATATAAATTCACAAAACCTCGCGAAGTGACACGTTTTCGAGGTTATGAGATGACAAGGATGTACATGTGGCGCCGCAGATTTTGTTTTCTTAATACTTACATTAATTTATGATACTAATTCTAAAAAATGCTGCGTGCTTCTTCTTTGATAAAAAGATGATGACAGAAATTAAAATGGCGGACGGTAGCTGGGACATACCTACTCCACGTAAATATATTCAAACTCCTTTTTTCTGTATATTTTATTCTACAAGTCAAGTAAAACAATATTTTGCCCGAGAGACATGCTATAAACTATAAAACCTGAACTACAATCTTATTGTTTTATGGTAATTTTTTTTTATTGCACTTTTGCACATTATGTTTTAAAGGCTTTTGAGGTCCTGTCCGTTCGTGAACAGTGATATCTGTAACTTATCAACGATTTATCGTATAGGTATCTACAAGTTTAATACATATTCTATTAACATTCGCCCTACCAACCGGATACAGTTGTTTGTTATATTTTAAACCCCTTAAATAAAGTAAAATAGCAAAAGATTGGTCACAAGCTTCTGACGCGAGGACCTCAGAAAACTTGTCCCCGTCGCCTCATTTAACTTAGTCCCATAATCCAACTGTCACCACGTGAAAAGGACCGGGGCGATACGAAACCACAAATTTTGTTCAGTCTCGCTCGCGCGCGACCTCATTGCTATATTCTATTTCATTCTCAGTTTTATTAATTTAGAATGTTGAGTACCAGGTGCATTGCATTGCATTCCATGTTATATAAGAACGCCATCTATCTATCACTATTTTTAATTTAATAAAAATTTATTAAATCCTTCGATAGCAACGCACCGCTTCCTGTTAAGTTCATTAACAATAACAATACTTTTAACTGACGATGTATTTAAGATGTGCACACTCCGGCCCGAGGACACAATGGCAGAAATAACCTGGAGTAATTATATTATTATAGAAATGAAATATTTGGTCGGTCGTTTTTTTGTATGAATCCGAAAATCACTGAAATGACTTACCATTTTTGAATTTTATCTTAAGTTTTAACAAAGAAAGGCTCCATCTAGTATCGATATTGCCATGGGATCTTCAGTTACGCGGCATCATTATCGTAGTAAAAGTTGCTTTTGGTAGAGAATTTAGTAGAGAAAAAATAATAATGGCATGGACGAAACATCGAGGAAAAACAGATACTCATAATTACCATCTTAAAATCAAGGTCAAAGCTGCGGTCGAATTAGGGTGTTGCCACACGAATCGATCGATGGTCGATCGGCGCCATCGATCGATGTAGATTGGTCTGGTAAAACTGTCGATCGACGTCGACTACTCCTTGAACTCCCGGTGACCCCGCTTGTCAAATGACCTGTTTTCGCTATCCCGACTAGACTATTTCTTATTAAGTCAGAGTATGGTGTTCTTTGTCTAAATAAAAATTCAACTTGGTAATGACTTAACCTAACCACAATGTTATGGCGTTTGATTCTAAAACTATGACAAGATCGCCACTCGATTTGCCCCTTGAGAAACCTATTGTAAGAAGGTATAATGAAGTTCAACAAATTTAAACTAGATATGAAATCACCTAAATTGCGTTTAGTACCATTATAGATCGACAAAAACTAAAGCTTTTATAAAAGGTTGATTATTTCCTGCTCGCCAATGTTGAGATTAGGGACATACTTTATAAAACTACGGCTTATGCCAATCGTTGGTGGAATGCATAGAAACACACTAAAAGGAGAGATATAATTTTATTTCTTTTGTATTGTAAAATATTTTTTTGAATTATGCATTGTACTTTATTATGTTATAAAATGTTTTTAAAGCCTAGACACGTAATTAAACCGTGCAAAAAAGACATGCGGTACTGTGAACTGGTTTGCAACTATTTCTTATTTGCAATAGGCAGGCGTTTCCATTTCATCTCACCTGATGGAGAGTGATGATGAAGACGGTTGATACACGCTTGTCCTAGAGGAGCATAGGTGGTTACCCTGTTTTTAAAAACTCGGCGATTGTATTTTTCTGGAAAACTTAGCGTTATGAACCAAAAATTAAGTATCGTACTACAAATGTGTGTAACTTCTGTGAGCGTGTGTATAGTTGATCGATAGAAGAAATGCAATGGTTCTGTTAGTTCACAAAGAGTTCGCCTTCCACTTCAGGATAATCGCATAACTCTTATTTTTATTTTGGTGCCCCGCCCGGAAATTACGTTTTAATGTTTGTTTGTTAGTTTATTGTTCTCTATTCTTATCACCTAGGTGTTGCAATCCTTAATTCAACTATTACTTAAGTAAGTAAAAGCTGATAATTTGTTTTATTTTAAGATTTTTCGCGATTATATTCGTTTTAAAACCGCAAGTTCAGCTTTAGTTTTTGTCGATCTATAATGGTACTAAACGCAATTTAGGTGATTTCATATCTAGTTTAAATTTGTTGAACTTCATTATACCTTCTTACAATAGGTTTCTCAAGGGGCAAATAGTCGAGTGGCGATCTTGTCATAGTTTTAGAATCAACGGCCATAAAATTGTGGTTAGGTTAAGTCATTACCAAGTTGAATTTTTATTTAGAAAAAGAACACCATACTCTGACTTAATAAGAAATAGTCTAGTCGGGATAGCGAAAACAGGTCCAAGCCCCAAAACAATTCTAGGCCAACATTTTATTTGACAAGCGGGGTCACCGGGAGTTCAAGGGTGTTACCGCACCAATCGATCGATCGTCGATCGGCGCCATCGAACGACGTCGATTATTCCAACCTACCATCGATCGATGGCGTCGATCGACAATCGATCGATTCGTGTGGCAACACCCTAATTCGACCGCAGCTTCGACCTTGATTTTAAGATGGTAATTATGGGTTACTGGTTTTCCTCGATGTTTCGTCCATGCCATTATTAATATTTCTCTACCAAATTCTCTACCAAAAGCAACTTTTACTACGATAATGATGCCGCGTAACTGAAGATCCCATGGCAATATCGATACTAGATGGAGCCTTTCTTTGTTAAAACTTAAGATAAAATTTAAAAATGGTAAGTAATTTCAGGGAGATTCGGATTCATACAAAAAAACGACCTACCAAATATTTCATTTCTATTATAATATAATTACTCCAGGTTATTTCTGCCATTGTGTCCTCGGGCCGGAGTGTGCACATCTTGACTACATCGTCAGTTAAAAGTATTGTTATTGTTAATGAACTTAACAGGAAGAGGTGCGTTGCTATCGAAGGATTTAATTAATTTTTATTAAATTACAAATAGTGATAGTTTTTTTTTTGGTTCCCCTCCACGGGAAGGGCAGGAGGACATAAAAAATGCTCTGACGCATACTCCGCGCGCGCGATCGGCGTTATGTGGGACTGTCCCGACGCCTACCAGAACCATACCCACTAAAAAACCCCCTGTCGGCTCGTGCATTTTTGCCACTCAGCCTTCATCTGAGCGACGGCCAATCGGAGAAAGAGGCCGCGCTAGCGGGGCCCTTAAGGGGTCACCCGCTGGGATTTACATAGCACTGAAGGTGCTCAAAAATTAAAAGTAAATAAAAACATTAAAAATGAAAAGTAAATAAAAACATTAAAAATGAAAAGTAAAATTGCATTAATTCGGATTTACGTTAGAATTAGAATTTACATTAGAATTAGGATTTGCGGCCTGAAGGGCCTCGAGAGCTAAAGTTAACTGCGTAGGTTCGCCCGTGTGCGCGTTTCTCGGCCTAGCGACTTTGAATTTCGAATCTAACACAGGAGCAGTATATGTGAATCTCGAACAAGATGATTGGGATGGGATTCTGCGCGTTTGAAGAACGATTCTGAGAGTGTTTTGAGGTGCTGTTGTAGGTAGTTCAAGATCTCTGTGCAGGTCCGCGTTGCGCACATACCAAGGTGCGTCTATGGCCCTGCGGCAGAAGAGATTTTGAACTACCTGCAGCTTATACAGGACGGAGGGATTGGCGTGGGCAAAGACTGGCGAAGCATATGACATGACGGGTCTAATGCAGACCTTATAGAGCGTACGTTTATTTCTAAAAGACATTTTACTTTTTCTACCTATCATACTATTTAGGCGGCTTAAGTAGAAACGCGCGAGTTTCGTTACTCTATCGACGTGTGGCTTGAAAGAAAGCGTCTGATCTAAGGTGACGCCTAAGTATTTAATACTGCGCTTCCAGGGGACGGGAGTACCTAACATTCGAATGTGAGGGTCGTTGTAGCGATTACGACGTTTGTGGTCGAATTGAATAGCAGAACTCTTTTCCGGGTTGACATCGATACGCCATTTTTGAAACCAAACACCGAGGGCGTTTACGGCCTTTTGGAGTCTGGTGATGTTATACGGGATCCTTTGACCTTTAGTGTAAAGAGCGGTATCGTCTGCAAAGAGGGCGAGTTCAACGCCTTTCGGCGGGATGGGGATGTCGTTAGTGTACACGGTGTACAGCAGAGGGGCGAGGACTGAGCCTTGCGGGACTCCAGCCTTTATGGGACGAGGCGCGGAGAGCGTGCCTTCATGTTTGAATCGAAACGTACGGTCTTTAAGAAACGACGCGATTAATCTGACTAGGCGAACCGGTAAGCCTATTTTATAGAGTTTAAAAACGAGACGGCTGTGCCAGACTTTGTCGAATGCCTTGGCTACGTCAAAGAGAACCGCGATTGATTTTTTACGATGCGGATAGAATCCTTCGAGAATGTACTCGACGATTCGATGGACTTGCTGAGGACAGGAGTGCTTAGCGCGAAAGCCGAACTGGTGGGGAATAATGAGAGGGTCGCCATCCGTTGGAAACAGATGGTTCCGCATTCGAGAGAGTATGACTCTTTCGAGAAGTTTAGACATTGCCTTGAGGAGGCTGATGGGTCTGTGATTAGCCGGGACGTTCAGAGGTTTACCCGGCTTGGGAATGCCTATGACAGTCGCTTCTTTCCAGGCTTTTGGAAAGTAGCTATGGTCGAAGCAGGCATTGAAGATGATAGCTAACAAGGTAAGCACCTGCTGTGGCAGGTGCTTAAGTGCGTGGTTGGAAATTCCATCCGCACCCGGAGCCTTTTTGGACTTTTGCTTTCTAATGAGAAGCAAGATTTCATCATTAGAGACTGTGACGGGGTCTTCGGTGATAGGGAGAGATTCTCTGCGGAGAACTTCGTCCTCCACCGCCTGGATGTGGGAGGGATCCGCGGGTTGCGTGCTGGGCGAACATTGTGCCGCTATGCTGTCGGCGAAGCATTCGGCTTTCTCTTCGACTTCGAAGGCAATAGTGCCGTCGGGACGAGTGAGAGGAGGAACGTGAGAGGCGGAGTCTACGCGTAAGGCTCGGGCCATTCGATAATACGCTTTGTGGGACGGGGAGATATTCTCCATGAGATCGTTAAACTGAGTGTCTCGGAGTTCCGCGAGGCAAGACCTAACTTTACGTTGTAGCTGATTCGCAGCTGTTCTATATGCGGGCGTGGGATATTTCTTGGCTCTCCGGAGAGCCGCGTTTTTAGCTTTAATGAGATTGCTAACGGCTAAGGGAAGCGCGGGTTTGCCTTGCTTAGCAATGATTACGTTGTCGCTGATGGCTGAGTTGATAGCCTCAGTGAGAGTATCGACTACTGAATCTATTTTAATCGGGCTATCTAATTGGTCGGGCGAAATCGCGAGCGGAGAGTTCGGTGCCTCCAAGGCTGACACTAACGTATTTTTAAAGCCTTTCCAGTTGGTAAAGGTCTTAGGAGATGTGACGTTATCGTTAGGCGCGCCTAGCACGAGGGAGACGGGGCGATGGTCGGAGCCTAGGTCATCGAGCGGTTCGATGGACCTGAGATCAAGATTGATTCGCTTGATAATTGCAAAGTCGAGGATGTCAGGAGAATAGGTCGGGTTGTTGGGATAGTGAGTGGGAGTGATGGGGGATATGACGTCTAAGTCAAGGGATTTAGTGATGTCGAGGAGAGCGATACCGCTGGTGTTGGTCGATAGGCACGTCCAGTCAGTATGTTTGGAGTTAAAGTCTCCGAACATAATGACTGAATGGCCGAGGGCGAGAATGGCCTCAAAGTCACTGCGGATTGGTCTGGAGCCGCACGGTATGTAGACTGAAGCTATGATGATGGTCGGATGACCAGTCATAGCCAATATACACACAGTGGCCTCCATGTTGAGGAGAGGAGGGGTAGGGAGAGGACAGCAATGGAAGCCTCTTTTGTAATATATAGCGGTGCCGCCGAAACCGTCGGAGTTGGGCCTATCGTCGCGAGTGAACGCGTACTTAGGAATAGCGAATCCCCTGGAGCGGTTTGGAGTAAGCCATGTATCCTGGAGAAGCAATAAGTCTGGCTCTTTGTTCTGAAGGAATAGTTTGAGCTCAGGAAGGTTGGTGCTAAGGCTACGAGCGTTAAAAGATACTAGGGATAAGCCCTTTGGTTTGATATGACCGGACGCGGGATTTGCGGGACTAGACATAATAATTTACTTATTTACGAATTTATACAAAAAATAAATTTTACAACGAACTTAGAAGCGAGTGATGCTCGGCTAACGCAAATAAACACTCTTGAGGAGAGCGGGCGGCTCGCAGTTTGCGTGCGAACTAGTAGTACGGAGTAGGCGTCGGCTGAACGGGCTTTGCTTCCGGGGGACCCCGGTTGCGCAGCGGCAGGAAGTTAGCGGGAGTGAGCGGCGGCGCCGGTTTAGGCGCGACCCTCTTGACGGTGGAGCGCGGAGCGCGCGGGCAACCCCTGTAGTTAGCTGTGTGGCCGGACTGGCCGCACAGCACACAGGCAGGGGGGGAAGTGGATTCAGGAGTGCGAGTGCACTCCTTTGTTATATGTGGATCCAGGCACTTAACGCACCTGGGGGGAGCTGAGCAGTTAGCCGCTGCGTGGCCATAGAGCTGGCAGCGGTGGCACTGCCCAGGATGACCGCGGGGGTTGGGACGCTCGACGGAGATGTTCGAGAGTCCGCAGATTATGCGAGCCTCTCTGAAAATCTCCTTCGTGTTGGGAGTATTTGACAGGATTACTAAAGCTAAAGGAAAACGCCTACCGCGGTTGGAGTGCATCTTGTGCACTGCTACGGCCGGGAAACCCTGAGACTTAAGGTCCTCGAGAATGTCTTCGTTACTGAGTTCGAACGGGACGCCCCGTAGTACTGCGCGGATCTTACGCTCCTCCGGGAGGGCGTAGGTGTGATACACGATTTGATTGATCGACAGAAGCCTAGTGAAAGACCGGAAGTCGTCGACGGTCGCTACTTGAATTTTGATTGTATCGCCAGCGTTGGCGGCTTTTAAGTAATTAATTTTGTGCTCTTTGCACAAGTTTGAAACCGCGGTCCAGCGCGCTTTTTCACGCAAGAAGACGGGCGGAGGGAGCTGAGGCTTCGGCGGGACGGGAGCGCAGCGCGTCGTTGGCTTCGATGGGACCGACGGAGACGCGGTTACTTCGAGCGATTTTAACGGCGCGGGGGCTGGTGTTGAAGACACCGGGGAGGGCTCGGGTATTGATGATACCGAAGCCTTCTTCGAGCGCTTCTTGGAGCGCTTGGCGACAAGTTGAAACGCGGGCTCAGGAGAGCCGGTTAAGGTGACGGCATCTGATGACGTATCAGACGCGGGTTCAGAGTCACTCCCGGGAGCGGTACGCTTGCGACGCGACGCGTGATATGATGCGACCGATTCGCAGTCCATCTCGGACGAGGCGGGAGACGAGGGAGAGCTGTAGACCTGAGGGGTCTCGACGTTGGAGGCCTGAGGGGCCGGGGTTGAGGCCTGAGGGGCCGGGGTTGAGGCCTGAGGGGCCGGGGTTGAGGCCTGAGGGGCCGGGGACGCGATAGAAGCCTGCAAGGCCTGCGTTAGTACGTCAGTGGGTATGCTTACGCCGGACGCAGCGAGCGCCTGGGCGAACGACCTAAGGATGTTTACAAGGTCCATTGGAGGGCTTGAAACTACAGTATATAATATATAAATATATAAAAATGCCTAGGTTCCCTAGCAAACCTAGCACCTAAACCGCGGTAGGGGGGCTGGGGAGAATAACTTAAAACTAACCGTAGTATGCGGAAGGCCGCTACCTAGAAACCTAAAAAGGGTGCGCAGGTAAAGAGTTGACCGCGTTAGGGTCAACCTTTACCGACAGAAAGGACAAATACACACGAAAACACACAAATATGATAAAAATAAATATGAAAATTGGAGAAAAATAAATAAAATAGAGAAGAGAAATAAAATAAAAATAAAAAGGACTGGTTCAGTACAAATTCGTTGTCACCGTTAAGTATCCTTTGTACTGAAACCAGACTACTTACGCTGGGCACAACACTGCACTCAGCACAAGCACAACACAACTTAGCACAGCACTTTGAAGACTAAGGGGCTTAGTCGCAAAGAAAAATCGCACTTCGATAGCACTCAGAGGGAGTAAAAAATCCTTGAAACCGTAGCACGGAACCAACACGCTAAACTGTGACGTCAGTAGACTGAGCGCCACGGAATATCGGGAAGGGACCAAACAACGGAGAACGGGGTCTTGCACGTCCGCACTGGGCGGCGATCGGAGCGAGAATGAGGGCCTAGTGATAGATAGATGGCGTTCTTATATAACATGGAATGCAATGCAATGGACCTGGTACTCAACATTCTAAATTAATAAAACTGAGAATGAAGTAGAATATAGCAATGAGGTCGCGCGCGAGCGAGACAGAACAAAATTTGTGGTTTCGTATCGCCCCGGTCCTTTTCACGTGGTGACAGTTGGATTATGGGACTAAGTTAAATGAGGCGACGGGGACAAGTTTTCTGAGGTCCTCGCGTCAGAAGCTTGTCACCGATCTTTTGCTATTTTACTTTATTTAAGGGGTTTAAAATATAACAAACAACTGTATCCGGTTGGTAGGGCGAATGTTAATAGAATATGTATTAAACTTGTTTTACGAGTAAATCGTTGATAAGTTACAGATATCACTGTTCACGAACGGACAGGCCCTCAAAAGACTTTAAAACATAATGCGCAAAAGTGCAATAAAAAATAATTACCATAAAACAATAAGATTGTAGTTCAGGTTTTATAGTTTATAGCATGTCTCTCGGGCAAAATATTGTTTTACTTGACTAGTAGAATAAAATATACAGAAAAAAGGAGTTTGAATATATTAACGTGGAGTAGTTATGTCCCAGCTACCGTCCGCCATTTTAATTTCTGTCATCATCTTTTTATCAAAGAAGAAGCACGCAGCATTTTTTAGAATTAGTATCATAAATTAATGTAAGTATTAAGAAAACAAAATCTACGGCGCCACATGTACATTCTTGTCATCTCATAACCTCGAAAACGTGTCACTTCACGAGGTTTTGTGAATTTGTATAATCTTTAGTTTGCATTGATGTGAACTATCGATTTATGAAGGATTTATGCGTGGCCACCATTATAAAAAATAATTAAAATTAAAATGGCGGCCAGCACCCGAGATAAAAGATTCAAACCCCTTTCAGAGGTCGGTTATGATTTAGCATATCTATTATTTACAGATGACCACATTTGAAACGTTCGCGTAAGAGTTTATAACCTTTAAGTTAAATTACGAGAACGTATTGTCTGAACCCTGTGCAAGCGCAGAAACAGAAATTGCATAAGTAAGACATATTTCAGATAAAGTAAATGTACGCGTGTCTACAGATACCAGATTATTAAGAATCTTGGCTCTGCCCGCGGCTACGCTTGCGTAAATTAAGACGAGTGGTAAATTTAATTTTGTTGTATGTAGTTGATTAGCAAGTAAAAAAAAAACATTTAAAATAAATAATAATCGTTAACATAAATTAGAAAATGAATGAATGAATGAATCCGAATTAAAAATTAAATAAGTATTGAACTTGTTGCTTTGTTATTTAAAACTTTTGATTCCAAACGAATCTTAGTCAAAGCAACGGTAATAAATGAAGATTAAAACATGTACCACATTTAAATATAAAATTAAATGCAAATATTAAACACCGCGATTTTGCTGAAATGTAAATTAATTTAGATGATAACCAAAAGTTTGATTGTATTGTTTGCTTAACACTGAATTTTCAGTTAATCTGAATAAATTAACTAATAATAAAATATACTTATCGAAAACATCTAAACACGTCTTACCTTTAAGAAAAGCATTCGAATAATTTAATATTTTTAAATGTTTATCTTACCAACATTAAAATATGCAATTAAAAAAACGATATAACTCTTAACCACAAAAAATCCTTTTAGTTCCTATTTAATACACTGCATATAAAAAATTACCAAAGTCTTGAAAATGCGTATAACGAACACAACCGTCAAAGACTTTCCCCCACCCCGCCAGCAATGCGCCCGACCGCCCTGCGCCCTGCGCACTTCCTCGCCGTCGTCGTAACTTTCGTCGTAACAAAGTTTATCCATATTAAATATAAGAAGCATTAAAAGTATTTTTTACTGCGCAATGTGCATTGGGAATAAAGCATCAATTTTTATTGTATTTGTGGTACAGTATTTAATCAATCGTTGAAGAACTATTTAGGAGAAACATTCTCACGCCACACTTCATTCGTGTTACTGCTTGCGATTTCAGTAGCGCACTTCAGTAAAGTTAGAATTAAATGTATGGAATGGAAATAGATGGTAGAATTTTTTTCGACTTACTTGACACTTATCGTCATTTTAGGGCCATATTGCATAATATATTTAAAAAATTTTTTTTAAATATTTTTAACAATCACACCACATTATCTAGCCCAAATTAAGTATCATTAAGAACTTGTGTTATGGATACTAGATAACGGATAAATAAACTTAAGAAATATATAAGCACACATAGATATTTTTTTTTCATGTATAAATATTAGAAATAAACTTAAATAAACATACATACACATCCATGACTAGAAAGCAAATATAATAAAACATCTGCCCCCACCAGGTTCGAACCCGGGACCTCTGGCATGGAAGGCAAGGGTACTTTCCTCCACACCTTGTGTTCTTCTGATGTTTGAGCTATATACACGAGTAAAGTTTCATTAAAGTCTATTCAGTAGTTTTTGCGCGGAAGAATAGCAAACATCTACACATCCTCACAAAACTTCCGCATTTATAATAATGGCGGGATTTTTTGTAACTTGGGTTATATTATTGTTGGTAGGGACCTCTATTTTTTTGAAAATAAAATACAGCCTATGTTACTCGTTGATAATGTAGCTGTCTATGGGTAAAACAGTTTTTGAAATCAGTCAAGTAGTTTTTTGTGCTTAGCAAACAAACATACAAAAAATCTAATCTTTCCTCTTTATAATAATAGTACAGATAATGCACATAATATTTAATTTATGTAGGCGAAGGTGACAGCAACGTCATAGGTATGAAAGCCCTTTTATCACCACGATACAACAATGTGCATAAAATGTATTAAAATATAATACAATGTTTCATTTTATAGGTACCTACTGAAACCGGGACCTAAAACATGCGAATGGAAATCAGTCGATAACGATAACGTGCGTTATCAGCGAGCGATGCTGCAGTACAACACGAACATCGACTAGCACTACACTAGCGAGAAAATATCTGATTTAAAAATAAATAAATGTAAAGATGTTTCGTGAACTTCCGCCAGAGTTGGATGAAATAGCTAGAAAGGAACTCTACGAGGATCCAGAGCAAACTGGTAGTCACTTGCAACATTTAAAAGAATGGATATCTAAGCAATCTCATTCGAAGATGGCTACAGGTATGTTTACACATTTTGCAGCAGATATACACACACAAACATTACAGAACATTAGGTTGCACACTAGATTAAGAACTATATATTATATACATTTATATTTTTTTTTCTCTATGTTTTTTTTTCGGTCACTTGTATATTTTATGTTTAAATTTCATTTCTTACTTTACCCTGTTACTGCTAACCTTATGGTAGGGTAAAACTACCATTTATTGGCACTTTAAGTGGCTACCCCGCAAAAAGATTTAATTTTGCTCATTTAATACAAATTTAAACAAAGAAAAGGGCTTTAATAATTCTCGCTCCGATCGCCGCCCGGTACGGACGTGCAAGACCCCGCTCTCCGTTGATCGGTCCCTTCCCGATATTCCGTGGCGCTCAGTCTACTGACGTCACAGTTTAGCGTGTTGGTTCCGTGCTACGGTTTTCAAGGTTTTTCTACTGCCTCTGAGTGCTATCGAAGTGTGATTTTTCTTTGTGACTAAGCCCCTTAGTCTTCAAAGTGCTGTGCTAAGTTGTGTTGTGCTTGTGCTGAGTGCATTGTGGTGACCAGCGTAAGTAGTCTGGTTTCAGTACAAAGGATACTTAACTATTTTAATTTATTTTTCTCCTATTTTCATATTTATTTTTAACATTCTGTGTATTTTCGTGTGTATTTGTCCTTTCTGTCAGTAAAGGTTGACCCTAACGCGGTCAACTCTTTACCGGCGTACCCTTTTTTTTAGGTTTCTAGGTAGCGGCCTTCGGCGAACAACGGTTAGTTTTAAGTTATTTTCCCCAGCTAGCCACTCGGGTTCGCTAGGTTTATTTTAGGGAACTCTAGGCATCTTTTATATACTTAAATATACATTCCTTAGTATTCATACCAACCCCTCCCATGTATTCGCAAAGCGTAATTAACTTCGCGAAAGCGTTCGCCCAGGCGCTAGCCGCGTCGGGCGTCTCAATCTCTGACGAGGTATTCTCGCAGGCCTTATCTGTATATAGGCCTTATATCTTAACGCGTCCCCGGCCCCTCAGGCCCCAACCCCGGCCCCTCAGGCCACCAACTCCCAGACCCCTCAGGTCTTTACCAGCCCTCCCGCGTCTCCCGTTCCATCCGATATGGACTGCGCGTCGGTCACATCATCTCGCGCGTCGCGGCGTAAGCGTACCGCTCCCGGGAGCGACTCCGAATCCGACTCCGCGTCCGAAGCTTCGTCGGGCGCCGCTACTTTAACCGGCTCTCCTGAGCCCGCGTTTCAATTAGTCGCCAAACGCTCTAAGAAGCGTTCGAAGAAAGCAACGGTGTCTTCAACACCCGCCCCCGCGCCGGTAATGTCACTACAAGTGACCGCGAATACGTCGGCTCCGTCGCTCCGCTGCGCTCCCTTCCCACCTAATCCTCAGCTTCCTCCGCCCGTCTTCCTCCGCGAGAAAGCGCGCTGGACCGCGGTTTTTAACTTGTGCAAAGAGCACAAAATCAATTATCTCAAGGCGAATAACGCAGGCGATACTATTAAAATCCAAGTCGCGACTATCGACGACTGCCGCGCGTTTACTCGTTTACTCTCGCTTAAACAAATCGTGTACCATACTTACGCCCTCCCAGAGGAGCGTAAGATCCGCGCAGTATTACGGGGCGTCCCGTTTGAGCTCGAAAACGATGAAATCCTCGAGGACCTTAAGTCCCAGGGTTTCCCAGCTGAAGCAGTGCACAAGATGCACTCCAACCGCGCTAGGCGTTTTCCGTTAGCATTAGTTATTTTATCTCATACTCCCAACTCGAGGGAGATCTTCAGAGAGGCTCGCACAATCTGCGGACTCTCGAATATCTCTGTCGAGCGTCCCAATCCTCGCGGGCACCCCGGGCAATGCCACCGCTGCCAGCTGTATGGCCACGCAGCGGCTAATTGCTCAGCCCCTCCCAGATGCGTTAAGTGCCTAGATCCCCATATTACGAAGGAGTGCACTCGCACTCGCACTCCCGACTCCACTTCCCCCCCTGCATGTGTGCTGTGCGGCCAGTCTGGCCTAACTACAGGGGTTGTCCGCGCGCTCCGCGCTCCGCTTCAAAGAGGGTCGTGCCTAAACCGGCGCCGACGCTCACTCCTGCCAACTTCCCGCCGCTGCGCAACGGGGTCCCCCGGAAGCAAGGCCCGTGCAGCCGACACCTACTCCGGCTCTGTCCTGGAGACAGCGTCCGGCCGCTCCAGCTGCACCTTCCCGTCCTTTCCCAGCTCCCGTAGCTCCCTTAGGCCCGCGTCCCGCCCCGTCGTCTCCACCTCAGTCGTCGTTGGCTGAGGACATGAAGACGTGTTTGACGTCATTCAAATCGTCGACATTAAGGAAATCTCCGTACTCGCACGCAAACTGCGAGCCGCCCGCTCTCATCAAGAGCGTTTATTTGCGTTAGCCGAGCATCACTTGCTACTAAGCTCTTTATAAATTCCATTTTTCGTATAAACTTAATAAATAATTATGATGTCTAGACCCGCAAATCCCGCGTCCTGTCGTATCAAACCCAAGGGCTTATCCCTAGTTTCCTTTAACGTTCTTAGCCTTAATACTAACCTTCCTGAGCTCAAACTGTTCCTTCAGGACAACGAGCCAGTCTTATTGCTTCTTCAAGAGACGTGGCTAACTCCAAACCGCTCCAGGGGATTCGCTATTCCCAAGTACGCGTTTATTCGTAACGACAGGTCCAACTCCAACGGTTTCGGCGGCACTGCTATTTATTACAAAATAGGATTCTATTGCTGTCATCTCCCTACCCCTCCTCTCCTCAACATGGAAGCCACTGTGTGTAGATCATACCTAGACCAATCCGCAGTGACTTTGAGGCCATTCTCGCCCTCGGCCATTCAGTCATTATGTTCGGAGACTTTAACTCCAAACATACTGACTGGACGTGCCTATCAACCAACAACAGCAGTATCGCTCTCCTCGACATCACAAACTCACTCGACTTAGATGTCGTCTCTTCCATCACTCCCTCTCACTATCCCGACAACCCAAACCACTCTCCTGACATCCTCGATTTTGCAATTGTCAAGCGAATCAACCTCGACCTCAGGTCTATCGAACCGCTCGATGACCTAGGCTCTGACCACTGCCCCGTCTCCCTCGTGCTAGGACCGCCTAACGATAAAGTCACCTCTCCTAAGACCTTTACTGATTGGAAAGGCTTAAAAAAATACGTTAGTTTCAGCCTTAGAGGCCCCAAACTCTCCGCTTGCGATCTCGCCCGATCAAATTGATGGTCCGGATAAAATAGATTCATTAGTCAATTCTCTCACTGATGCTATCAACTCAGCCATCAGTGACAACGAAAAGGTTGCTAAGCAAGGTAAACCCACGCTTCCCTTAGCCGTTAGCAATCTTATTAAAGCTAAGAACGCGGCTCTTCGGAGAGCCAAGAAATATCCCACGCCCGCCTATAGATTTGCTGCGAATCAGCTACAACGTAAAGTTAGGTCTTGCCTCGCAGAACTCCGAGACGCTCAGATGAACGATCTCATGGTGAATATCTACTATAGTATGGCCCGAGCCTTACGCGTAGACACCGCCTCTCACGTTCCTCCTCTCACTCGTCCCAATGGCACTACTGCCTTCGAAGTCGAAGAGAAAGCCGAATGCTTCGCTGACAGCATTGCCGCACAGTGCTCGCCCAGCACGCAACCTGCTGATCCCTCACACATCCAGGCGGTGGAGGACGAAGTTCTTCGCAGAGACTCTCTCCCCATCACCGCCGACCCCGTCACAGTCTCTAATGACGAAATCTCGCTTCTCATTAGAAATCAAAAGTCCAAAAAGGCTCCGGGTGTGGATGGAATTTCCAACCACGCACTTAAGCACCTGCCTCAACAGGTGCTTACCTTGTTAGCTATAATTTTCAATGCCTGCTTCGACCATAGCTACTTTCCAAAAGCTTGGAAAGAAGCAACAGTCATAGGCATTCCCAAGCCGGGTAAACCTCTGAATATCCCGGCTAAACTTCTCGAGAGAGTCATACTCTCTCGAATGCGGAACCATCTGTTTCCAAGGGATGGCGATCCCCTCCTTATTCCCCATCAGTTCGGCTTTCGCGCTAAGCACTCCTGCCCTCAGCAAGTCCATCGAATCGTTGAGTACATACTTGACGGTTTCTATCCGCGTCGTTATAAAACAGTCGCGGTTTTCTTTGACGTAGCCAAGGCTTTCGATAAAGTCTGGCACAGTGGTCTCGTTTATAAACTCTACAAAATAGGCTTACCGGATCGCCTAGTCAGTTTAATAGCATCGTTTCTCAAAGACCGTACGTTTCGATTTAAACATGAAGGCACGCTTTCCGCGCCTCGTCCTATAAAGGCTGGAGTCCCTCAAGGCTCAGTCCTCGCCCCTCTGTTGTACACCGTGTACACCAACGACATTCCCATTCCGCCGAAAGGCGTCCAACTCGCCCTCTTTGCCGACGACACTGCACTCTATACCAAAGGCCACAGTGTTCCGCACCTTGTAACCAGACTCCAAAAGGCCTTAAACGCCCTTGGTGTATGGTTTCAAAAATGGCGCATCGATGTGAACCCTGAAAAGAGTTCTGCGATGCGCTTCGACCACAAACGCCGTCGTCCCGCTGGCGATCCCCACGTTCGAATGTTAGGCATTCCCATCCCCTGGAAGCGCAGTACTAAATTCTTAGGCGTCACATTAGATCCGACGCTTTCTTTCAAGCCACATGTCGAAAGAGTTTCGAAACTCGCCCGTCACTACTTAGGCCGCCTAAATAGCATGTTAGGTAGAAAAAGTAAAATGTCTTTCAGAAACAAACGTACACTTTACAAGGTTTGCGTTAGACCCGTCATGCCCACATATGCCTCGCCAATCTTTGCCCACGCCAAACCCTCCGTCCTGCACAAACTGCAGGTAGTTCAAAACCTCTTTGGCCGCAGGGCCACAAACGCACCGTGGTACGTGCGTAACGCGGACTTGTATAGAGATCTTGAACTGCCTACAGTACAACAACACCTCAAAACACTCTGAAGCGTTCTTCAAACGCTCCGAAACCCATCCCAATCCACTAGTTCGTGATTCAGTCTCATATACTACTCCTGTCTTAAATTCGAAGTTCAAAGTCGCTAGGCCTCGGAATGCGCAAGCGTACTCTTCCACCAGACTGTCAGCCGATCTCGAAGCCCTTCTGGCCGCAAATTCTAATTCTAAAGTAAATCCGAATTAATTCAATTTTATTTTTCAATTTTTAATTTTTAATTATTTACTTTTCATTTTGAGCACCTTCAGTGCTATGTATTCACCTTCAGTGCTTTGAGCACCTTCAGTGCTATGTAATCCCAGCGGGTGACCCCTTCTGGGCCCCGCTAGCGCGGCCTCTTTCTCCAATTGGCCGTCGCTCAGATGAAGGCTGAGTGGCAAAACATTGCACGAGCCGACAGGGGGTTTTTTAGTGGGTAGTGCTCATTAGGAGCTAGTCCCGGATGCCTTGTAACGCGCGCGAGAGGCATGCGGAAATGCATTTTTTGCCTCCTGCCCAAACGGGGAACAAAAAAAAAGGGCTTTAAACTCTTCTGATATTATTAGAGAAAGATTTTCAGTAGACTTTTTTTAGATTAAGCAGTTCGATTTAACATTACTGTAATTAAATGATGTTGAGTGTAAAGACCAGTCATTGGCATAGAAAGTCCCATTATTGGCAGTGAACATAACCTATTATTGGCTCATGCTGACTTAGCATAACATAGGTGCTAAAAACGAAGATTTCAATGTTATGAATTTTTTAATTTAGGCATTTACAGGTTACAAGAATAAAATACCGGAAGAATAATAAAAAATATTACATATTTTTATCAAAAAACATAGTTTAGGAACTTTTTTCTTACAAATTACCCATTTGGTTCGTACAAAACAAAAATAAAAGCAAATAAACATTAACAAAACATAAAAACTTCTGTACTTTATTACTAACAATGTAACCAACCGAGATCGTTTTATTTACACACTAATCATCTAAACAAGACATCTAAACTAAGATCGTTGTATGTATGTAATTAATAATCTAATTCAGTCAACATTTGTTCTATTTCAGCAGTGGTGTATGTTCTTTTACCACTACTCCCTGCTCTATGCAGTCTGTGTGTATCAATTAATTTCTGATTATTTTCTTTTCAACTTATTATTTTCAACAATGGTATCATCACTATCAAATTTATAAAATTTCTCAGAAAATAATATCTTTGTTATTTCGTTGTTACGCCTCATTTTGTTTTTGGTTTGTTTCTTTGGCACCGTTCGTTTTTCTTGATCAATTTTCTTTCTTTCCCTTTCTTCTTTTCTTTTCTTGATCCCTTCTGCTTTCTCTTCTTTTATTTTGATTTTTTCACTTTCTTGTGCTTTCCTCTGTGCTGAAGTTAGTACAAACGGGGATTTAATAGAATTTTTAACTCTTTTTCTTATCGGAGTTTTAGGTAATATCAAAATGTCATTTAACTTAACGGGAGTAAGATTTTTCATAGGTATGGTAGCTGTGAGGGATGAAATACTTTGATCTGAAATAATTTTTATTGATTGATCCTTAGGTAAATCAACATTCTGGTCTTCAGGAGGAGTATGTATTTGAACACTGTGGTTTATTTATTCAAAATGAGGTTCTTGTGATAAATCTCCAATTGTCATGTTCGCTTCATCTGAGCACTCTACGATTTCATCAAAAATAATTTCATCGGAAATAGGGACTGACTTTATTATTTCGGATTTAACAATATTATTTGAGCAATCGTTAAAAAATATTTGCATATTTTCAAAATTTAAATTACAAAAGTCTGCAACTTTATTTATGGTTTCTGGTTCTATGTCTAGATTTTGCTGTTCAGATATATTTGATGATGTGCTGAAGAAATGCCAGATTTTCTTTATCAATTGAATTGACTCTTCTGATGCTAACTTTCCTTTTTCTGTGCAATCAATTTAATTCTAGCCTACTAATTGAACAAAGTCTTCTTTCGTGAGCAATTTCTCTTTTTCTCGGGTGATGTGAGATGAATTGGTTATTTTTGTGCCTTTAGTTCCAAGGCATTTACTGTAGTCTACTGAATCTACATTCCATGGACAAATCCCTGTTGCTCTAAACCCGTTGATAATAGTTTGCGGC
The DNA here is from genome assembly GCA_923062675.1 of Marasmarcha lunaedactyla. Classification (NCBI taxonomy): domain Eukaryota; kingdom Metazoa; phylum Arthropoda; class Insecta; order Lepidoptera; family Pterophoridae; genus Marasmarcha; species Marasmarcha lunaedactyla. Next base: position 24,669,445 of record OV281346.1, read on the forward strand.
TTTATGCTTTTCTCTATTGCGACTTTAAGCAATGGCACAAATTGTGTCTTGGTTAGTGCCACAGATGGATTTGTTCTCCACCATTCTAAAACAGTTTTTTGCCATTCTGTTTTTAGAGGCTTGAATACGGCTACGTCCGCCGGCTGTAAAAGCCTTGTACAATTAGGGTAAAGTGCAATTAGAATGATCTGCAAATTAGAACAAAGTTCACTCACGGGATAAGTAAGGTGAGACTTGTGACCGTCTACAAAAAGTATGACTGGAAATATTTTGCCTGTTTTAACTAGATGAGGATGTAACACGTTCTTAATGTATTCATAAAAAATATCTGAATTTATCCATCCATTCTCACTAAGACCCACGCCCCAATCTTCAGGAATTTTACCAGTTATTTCAGCAGGTCATCTTTTGTTTGGAAATATAACCATCGGTGGAGTAAGATTGCCATCTGCACAAAAAGTGAACAAAACTGTCAATGAAGTTTTAGCCTGAGCGTTATCAATTTCATAAACGTTTCTTTCTCCTTTTGAAGACAAAACGAGACCTGTTTTTGGGCACAAAATAAAATTTGTTTCATCTCCATTAAATACACGCCCTGGCTCAGAAAGTATGTAAAATAACGTATTTTCATCAAAGTAGTCTTTGATTTGCCGAAACCACCCTCTAACGTCATTTTCTGATACTGTTGAGCTAGCAGCTGTAACTGTTCCAGGTGTACGGAATGCAAGAGTAGGATGTCTGGCTAAAAATAATTTAAACCATTTCTCCCCATTTTTAAAAGATCTTCTAATCTTCTTTTCTTTTTGGGAAGCCTTTTTGGCTACTGATTTTGATCCAGTTGACTAAAGCCTCTTCTTCTTCTTTGTTTAAAATTGTTGGAGGGCCTGGTTTAGAGCCATGCTGTGGAATTTTTAAGCGGAATTTTATCGTCAAACGCGACACTTTTTTACTCATGTTTTTTACTCATGAGTAAAAAACTTGCTGCTTATTTCTACTAGAGCTTTTTGCAAATTTTCTTCTGAATAGACCTTCCGCTTAACTTTATTAATCTTTGTTTTATTAATGGTTTTTGAACGAGGCTTCATTTTGAAGATAACTGAAAATTATTTTTATTTTTAGATCTTAGAAATTATTAAATTATAATTGGCACCCCAAATACTAATTATTGACACTGTTGCTAATAAATGGTTTTTCATACAATTGGCAGCGGGCCAACATTTGGAAAAATATGTTCTTAACTTACGACATGCATTTATTTGAAATGTGAATCGAAAAAGAATAGGTATAAAGTATATTTTGTCTTAAAAGTAAATTGTTCATAAATACCTATAATGTGAACCAAATGTTGTCACCGCAAAAAATTATAGAAAATGGGTCTAAACATTAATAACCATGATTAAAAAAGAAAGCTAAGCCACTTAATAATCGAATAAAATAGTATCTGTACCCAAAACTCAAAAGATTTACGATAATAATTGAAATTTATGAACCTCTTACCTTAGAAAAAACCCAAAATTTTGTTAGTATTTTTTATTCAGTTCCGAACACGACAAACACGTTTTTATTGCGACGCCATCTTTAAAAAGGAAAAGTTTCTGTGTTGCCTATAGTATAACAAATAAAATCTACTATTTATTACCAGAAAAAAAACTGTGTTTTGAAACTGGTTACCTTAGTATTGATAAATAACTGCAGTGTGCCAATAAATTGGTGGAGTGCCAACAAAAGGTGGCCTTACCCTAATTTAAATTAGCTTGTTTATGTTATTAGTCTACTCAGAACTGCTATATAAAAAAAAATGTGAATCTGTTATGGGCAGTATGTATATTATTGTTATTTATAATGATACTATATTCTTGTTTTAATTGCTGCTGGTTCTGTGAAAATAAATAAATATCCTGTACGGGCAACACAATTTCTTAATGCAGGCTTGTAGTAAGAAACACAAATTAAGACTTTTGTGCCAGTGACAATTTAGTTGCAAAAGTTTAAGCTGAAACGGAAATCAATCAATTAAAACGCAAGTATTTACGTAGGCGCACTTTCTGTTTATCTTATAAGGTAGTTTTATATAAAATTTATATTAACCTACCTGTCTCCTAAATGTCATTAACGGTGCACTGAATGTAGTCTATGTTACTAAAAAATACCTGAGTTTATTATGTTTAAAGACTGACGCTACAAACAATTTGTTATCAGCCTTCCAACGACGATACAGGCTAGCCAAGTTGTCGATACCCTCCGATTAATGAGATAATAATTATAGTAGTTAGTAAGTAATTTATGTCGAACCAGATTTTTTGTAAATTAATTGCAATAAATATGCGAATTCCATTTATAAAACAATTTTCGAAATAAGCGCAATACGCTGACCACATTCTATGCTCTCAAATTTCTTATGCTTCTATATCTTTGATCTGTCAGTTCGAAAGCGTAGTAAATAATGTATGTGGAACACTCAGGAAGTTTTGTGAAAAAATATAAAAATGTTCTATAGGGTATATTTTTAAAATAATTTATTTTCAAAGAACTCTCCACCAGCGATCATACTTACTAAGTTTCTTGCGTCTGGACCTATTTACAAAGCACATTTTCCAGTGTGCGACATGTACTTCATCAGACTTGTCGAACTCTGTGAGCGCATCTTCTGGCGATTAAAACTGTATCCCCTAAAGCTGGTCTCTAATTTTGTGGAACAAGAAGAAGTCACACGGTGCCAATTTTTCCAGCGTTTCTCGATCGTTTCACTTTCATGGGCGTTGGTTCGTTTTGAAACAGCCATAATGTTGACTGGCGATGTGTTTCTGGATCATATTGACAAAACCAGAATTTGTCACCTGTTATAATATCGTAAGCACGTTGGCAAGGACCTGCTCTGAATTTATCAATCATATCATGGCACCATCCCTCGCACGGCTGCTTCTAAGCATCGGTGAGATTCTGAAAAACCTTCGTGAAGAAGAACTGGCAAGAAACTTCCCGGGTATCACTTTTTTTAAATAAATTTATAATGTCTAAATTTACAAGTATCCAAACGACGAACACCCTCAAACGGCACCCGTTTACGAGTTAACGCGGGATCCAGCCATCGCCCTCCTCAACCATTTATTAACTAAAACCAAATAGTCAGACCTCATAACAATTAGCAATATTTATAAATAGCAATGTATGTAATAATTATTTATTTGACATTAACCATTTACTTGCGATTGTCAATATATTATCTTCTTCAAAATGTAACGAACCTCTTTTTTCTGACTGTACAAGGAAATTTAAATTTCAAGTTTAGAATTCCTGTAAATATACAAATACTACAACAAATGCAAAAACGTCTTGAAAGTAATTTACCTAAAACTTATTGTTATTCGGTTTTTGCTCGTAATCGGTGTAATGATAAATACCACGTAATTACTCTGCTAGGTAACGGAATAAATAACAATATCTTAGTACAAATATTCCTAAAATTGTCTTTTAAATGTATTGTAGATTTACTTTTCATTATTCAACTTATTTATTACGAGGCGTTAGTATTTGAAACCTTTATATTCTTGTTACGTAGATAACAGAAGTTATATCTTAATACAAATGCCTTTCAAGTTGTCTATGTATTACAATTGCAATACAATTAAAATTTATTTTGGACTCAATTGATTGCACACAAACATGTTTGTTTTCATGCAAAAAATCGTTTCCTTGTTTATTATTTTTGTACTATCGTGTGAACATACTCACAATTGTAAATAGAACTTTAATTTGTAGGTCGCTTTTTGTAACAATGGCAATCGTGGTTGTGGTATTGGAGCGCTTAAAATTAAAAAAATTCTTATTCCTTAATCATTTAGACGTTTACACTACCTCCTTTTTTTATAAGTAAAAGTGGACTACCTGAAATGAAATGAAATGAAATGAAATGAAATATTTATTTCTCAACTTTGACAATAACTTGTTCTTATTGACGTCAAATAAAACATGATTCTACCACCAGTTCGAAAAAACCTTCGTGAAGAAGACCTGGCAAGAAACTTCACGGGTATATTTTTTTCAAAATAAATTTACAGAGTCTCTTTATGTCTATACAAAATTATTCTTTTCTGCATCTGTTAGCTCGGCAAGTCTCCCTCCCCCCAAGTATCCAAACGACGAACACCCTCAAACCTTGGCGAGAAATCCAGGTTTAAGTTCATAATTTCAAATACTGATTTTGATATGTATGTGTAAACATAATGGTCTTAGTGGGATGTTGTAGACTTAAAATTACTTACAATATAATGACAACAAACACTGTTTTATTTTTCTTCAGAAAAGATTAGGTTATTTTTCAAATTCTTATTCACATACATTATTTTATTATTTTTGATTAAAATTAAGAGAATTTGTGAGATATTAAGATGGATGTATTTATTTTACTTAAATAAAACTTATTATACAGCCACATTTAAATTCCGAGAAAGTTTTAATATTAATTGTAGTATAACATCAAAGCTAATGAATATAAGTTGTTTTATAGTATCAAATCAAATTAATATTAATTGTTATGAATGTTTTGCAGCTTGGTTAATTAATTTAAAGATAATAGGCAACACATTTATTTAAATACTATGTATATTATATGTGATTAAAGACAGTTCTTATTTTTTTAAATTCATTTGAAGCAATATGAAAGTATTGAAAATTTATTATCAAAATGTTTGTAGACTTAGGACAAAGTGCTTGGATTTAAAACATTCGATATAATTTTATTGACGGAAACGTGGCTTTATAATGTTACTTTCGATAGGGAGTCTTCACATGATTATTACGTTGTTTGTTTAAAACTTATCTCTCACTGACAAGACGACAGGCGGATGTGTGACGGTTCTTGTGGAGCGTGATCTTGAGACGACCGAAACACAACTGGTATATATTGGTATAGTGTATATCGCACCCGATGCCCAGCTTATACCTGTAGCGTCGAAGCCGTGCTTCACTGTACCACAAATATTGTTAATTATTGCCATAAACAGAACCATTTATTCTACGGAAATTTTAATTTGCCGTGTATTACATGGAACCCTTCCGGTTCAAGCATTTTAAAAGTTGTACGGTTAATGTACTATCAGGGATTGCAGCTGGGCGAGGGTGTTTTATTCCATGGCTTGACTCAGTATAATTGTAAAAACAATAATGAATTAAATAATATTTAAGTCTTAGCGTTTTCTAAAGTTCAAAGAAAGGTAAATAATTGTGAGTTTTCTCTTCTGAAATAAGATAAAGCCCGTTCAACTCTTACTTTTTTCAACTACTAACTTTCAAGAACCTATATAATTACCATTAACTAAAGCTAACAGTTTGAAAGCGGACTTCAGGAGGGGTAACTATAAAATTATAAAATCAATTGAATAGTCTATTCTTGAAAATAGCTCTGTTGACGATGCTGTAAGTGTATTTATAAATATATTTATGATTGCATTGAACAAAATATATCTATCAAATGATTATCAAATAGTAACGGTTATGCCATCTGGTACAGTCATGTTTTAATTAAGATAGTTATGGAAAAATCAAAGGCCCAGTAGAAATAGGAAAAAACGGGCAATCCACTGTTTTATGACGAGTCCGCTTTATTGAGAGCTAGGCAACGTCGTGTCCAGAATGAATGTTTTAGCACCAGCAACATCGAAAATCTAGTCAGATAGTCCCCTAAGACTTTTCTGTCGTATAAAAAAGCACTCCGTGATGCCTCTAAATATCTCCAGAAACGTCCTTTCGTGATAATACTTACGCAGAGGGAAAATACATATGTAACGTTTCTTCCAAAGTATATTGGTCAGTCATCATATATATATATATATATAGTTACTCATTGATTGATACATATTATCATGAAATTGTCTCGAATATACAAACTTCGGTACCTGCCGAAGAGAAACTTCTTTGCCAATTACAAACTCCAAAGTCGCTGGCGGCGACGGGCTTCCTGCGATATTTTGGGCTAAATGTGCGCAATCTCTTGCTGTACCACTGACTATAATTTGTCATGGTCAATTTGTCATGACATGGTCTAAACGAATTTTGAAAAACTTGTCCTTGTAGACTGTAGACCACACCATATTATAAAAATACCTACTGGCGTGCCCCAGGGCTCACACCTCGGGCCCCTATTATACAATATTTATATATATGACAAAACTTCAAATTTTTACTATAAGCAGATGATAAGAAGTGATTCTTTAAAATCAATGATGTTCATGACTGTTTAAAACTACAAGAAGCTTCCAACTCCCTGTACAATTACTACTCATGTAAATACTGTCAATATAAGCAAGTGATAATGAATCAAAAATAAGAAAGTTATTCTGTTTTCATACAAATTTAACGGTACACGGTATTGAAAGAGATAATGTATCTTGATAGTAAACTTATTTTGGATGAACATGTTGATCGTATAGTAGAGAGAGCTAACAAAACTCTTGGTTTTGTCATACGTGCCTGTAAACCATTTCATGAACCTTCTCAGAAGTATTCTTGAATACGCCAGTACCATTTGGAATCCTCTACACTCAATCCATCAGGATCGTATTAATACAAAAAGTATTAAATCTAAAGCATTTGAATTATCGCAACCGGCAATCTGCACACTCTTATATAGATAGTTGTGCAGAAAATAACTTTTAACTCTCGAGGTAGACGCACGGTTCATGACTTGAGATTTGCATACGAATCTATTGCGTTATAAGTTTGACAGCACAGAATTCCTAGATAAGGTCACTTTCTGCTCCAATGCTCAATGAACCTAGGACATTCACTAAATATGCCAAAAATAGTGTAATAGCACGTCTCGTCAGATCTTATAATCATTTTTAGGCGATATTGATATTCTTGCTAACTGCAAACAAGTTTATAAAAAAAGTCAGTTTATTTAAGAATGAATATTTACCTCAAAATAATAACAGCTCGTTTGATTTATGCATTCCAATACCTACTACTACTTTACTGCTACGACTTACGTCTAAAAGTCATAGTTTTATTCCACAGTGATCTAATACCCACTCATTTACCCCGGTGCTTTCTTCGTTTTTCTTTATTTACTTTTTATTAATTCATTACCCCGACCCCTTCTTGCTTTCATCATTTACTAAATGCTTCCTAAGTCTACTCAAGCCCGCGAGTTTGACCTCGAACTCCAACTCGTAAACAATGCCTCCAAGATGATTCTGCGACTGCAAAATGCGACCATGGCCTCATTTAAATAAACTTACATAAATAACGATTTGTGCCATTTTTATATGACCTGGACCTTCTTAATGATAATATCGTAATTGGTCAGAGGCAACGCATAACTGGGCCTCAGTTTTTCTTGATTACTTGCAGGACGAAAACCACTCTATCATTTTAAAAGTTTTAATTGAAATCAGTGAATATTGTAAACTAAAAGTGTTTTTTGAGGCTGAATATTAGGTATTATATTTTTGGTTAATTTTTGTACGAATCAACATGACAACACGTACGTTACCAGATATTCTTCAAAGAAAAGCGGAGAAGGAGCTCAACGAAAACTCAGAAAGTACTAATTTTTATATTTTATCCATACGAGAGTGGTTGGAAAAACAACCGCATCTAGAAACCGTTAAGCCAAGTAAGTTCCAGTATATAATTCGTAAAAGTTTTATTTAACTGACGAGATATTCAAAACGTACAACCTTTAGAAAGGGTGCTACATTTCTTAAATTTAATAGTTGTATATTAAAATTTCTGACAAATTGAAATTCTGGGAGAAAATCACTTTATTAACCTATTTTTAATCGATACCTACTGAAGTTCTGGATTGTTCTTTTACTTTAAAATATATTTTGTTAATAGTGTTTTGAAATACAAAAACAATTTTCATACGATCTATAGGCTTATTTGAAGTGTTGATTAGGCAGTGTCTGTTACACAAACATTTAAAAAAAATGTAGTACTAACGAAATCATAATAATGAAAAAACAATTAATTATAGTCGAGTTATACGACCAAAACTAACATTAGTCATACGGTGTTTTGATATTAACCAGAAAACAAATTTCCACAATAATTGATAGCTACTCTTGAAAGCTATACCTATTGATAAACACGTACGTGAAGTAAACAGCAAATGTGTAATTTTGATCTAATTATTAAAAGTGTCACTGCAAACAAGTAACTAATGCAATTCCTTGTTATTTTATATCCTCTTTCGACTAGTTTTCTATCTTTATTTATTTAATATACAGGGTGTTTTTTTATTAGAGCATAATCCTTTAAGGGGTTATAGTACAGGTCATTTGCAACATTTTTTGTGTGGAAACTCATATGCAAAAGTGAACCATTATTGAAATATTTTAATTTTAGTGTTTGTTTGAAAAAATCTTAGGCGGTAACTTAAAATGTAAAGATAAAAATAAAAATACAAATGATATTTACTTAATATCTAAATTTTTTTTATTTGTGAGGACCTAGTTATATATCCAGAGCATAAAATGTTTTTTTAAGCAGAATGCTCCCAAATTCAAAGAACAAATTTGCCCCTGTAACATAAAAAGTCACTATGACATTTGTTGCGCATATTGTAAAAAAAAACATCTACGTTTCCTAAGCTTTCTAATGAGGTACACAACTTTTACATAAATGTTTATCAGAAAATATCTCAATAATGGTTCACTTTCGCATATGTGTGTCTATACAAAAAAATGTTTCAAATGACCTGTACTATAGCCCCTTAAAGGATTATGCTCTAATAAAGAACATATATATATATATATATATACTGATTACAAGACTGATTAAACTTTATCGAATGTAGGTCGATAATAAGCATAGGGTTTTGTAAAGATTGTATCTATTGATAATACTTATAATATAAATATTGACAATAAAAATCACTAATTATACTATACTTCATTTTCGGCACTTCAATCATCGGAATCAAGGTCTGATCCCATAAGCCCACGATCTTCGAACCGTAAAAAAGTCACCCTGTACAATATGTTTTATTTTGTTGCTTTAGTTAGACAAAGACAAGAATAATCGGTCTGTTTATTGCAATATCATAATATTTCGAGAACTCATTGCATTTGTTACGGGCGATATTGTGTACACACTCTCAAGGACACTCCTTCTGATTATGAAAAAGGAAAATACGAGAGCAATGTTTGGGGCCAATCCTATATTATATACAATATATTATTTACATACAAGATATTTTATCCCTTTGTAGGATGCATTAAAATGTGTTATTGCAGGAAATGTTTAGTCCAAAACCAACAAAAACCTTGACCGCAGTTAATATGAGTCGTAGATGGTAGGTACTCGTGTTTTAACCTACTTTGATATATTGAAGATTGTTTGTTATTGTTGTTATCTTACTGAGTTGCATGAAGCCAACAATGTATTGTAAGTAAAATCAACCCGCGTTTGTAAACCTGTATAAGTACATCTAAGTGGACCTAAGGCCTACTTGTGACGCCCGCAAAAATTTAAACTATAATTAGCCGGTCAGTCAGTAAAAAAAATTATATATCAAATTATATTTATATCGGGCTCACAGAGACAAATGGCAATATTTTAACCCTACTGCTAACTCCGAGTTAAATTGCTAAGTCAGGTCTGTCAATAAATCCGCCTAGAGAACGTGAAGCGCCATCTGTAGAATTAAATGATAAGACCATTTCATCTGTTTAAGAAACAATTTATAAATGGAGGAAACAAAACCCTGATTATAAATGTCAAAGTTTATTGTTTAATAAGCTAAATCTTTTTTTCAGCGGATCAATGGCTAATTGCATTCCTTCGGGGCAGCAAATACAATATGGATCGATGTAAAGCAAAACTTGACATGTACTACACCCTTAGAAGTCTCGTCCCGGAGCTATTCTCGAATAGAGATCCTTTTGATGAGAAAATTCAGGAAATACTTAAAGCCGGGTGAGACAGGTTTATTTCAAGATCACTTGTACAGAAATTAGAACATTTTTGTATTCATAAATGTTTTTCCAGAACATTTCTTCCACTTTTAAACACAACTGAGGAAGACTCGACTAGAAAAGTGTTAGTAAGATATGGAGCTTGTGGTCACGTGTTACTCACAGATCTAATTAAAACATCGTTGATGATAGCAGAGATTCTAATGCTAGAGGATGACAACTTTGTGATAGCTGGAGAGGTGAGTTATACCTACTAATAATGTAAAAGTGAAAGTTTGTACGTTTGTTACGCGGTCATACAAAACGGGCTCAATGAATTGAACATCCATATGAATGAAATTTGAGATATGGACGGAATATGCCACATAGGCTTACAGGTTTGCCATTTTTTTTATAGGTTGCGTCGGTTTACTTCGTTTAGGCAGAAAAGACCTACCTACCTAACTTAGACCTTATTTCGTTATATAAGATCTTAAACACAAGTACAACAGAGACTCGTGCTATCTCGCTCGTACGCAACTTCTACGGCATTTGGTTTCCGCAGCATTAAAATTAATTATTATTGCGTAGGTACGTCCGTGTAACTTATAAACGTGGTAATACTGTACTTAATTTAATCCCGAAAGAAGAAATGCACCATTGCGATAGAGTAACGCGAACGAAGCCGCAGGCAAATCCTAGTACTAAATAAAATTTCCTGTGAGTCTTTCTTTTAGCTGGATGACATCCACTGCAGAGGAAAGTCATTTACTAATGATCTCCACGACACTGCCGTTGGCGCCTGCCGGCGGCTCTGAGTTAAATTGTAACGCTTTTATTTTGATAAGAATGATTATAAATATGTGACGGTTGTCTATTTCGACCTCTTTTTGTCAGTAAATTTTATTTTTTTTGTCGTTCCCGACGTAATTTTAAACTACGAATTACGTAGTGTCGGAGAACGGCAATGTTTTGATTTGACAAGCCAGTCACGAAAAATTATCCATCATAACAACTAGAATCTATTTATTTATTATTGTTTCCGAGTTTATTATTCAAAATTACATGTTTATCAATTTTTTATTATCTACAATCAAAGTTTTCATGAAATCAATAATTTATTTTTACGTACACGAGTGTGCGTAGCCAAAATTTTTTGGTAAGGATTCTCATTCATTAAAATTTTATTTTGTTGTTACTTTTTCTTTTCAGATCAAATTTAATTGTATTAATGGTTCTGTTTTATTTTGTGTGACTATTTTTTTATTTCAATTTTGTTTATATTTTTTGTTTGTATTTACAGGCATTTTTGTATATTTTTAATTTTACTGCAAAATAAACATAGAAGAGAGCTTTGGTATTTCCTTTCTGGACCCTCAATTACCACTCCGCAAACAACGCGTTACATACTGGCGCCCGAACAGGAAAATACGTAAAATATTAACCAACCCACTTGTAGCGGATATATATTTTTTCGTATAATTTCGGTAAATATTCGGCATCGCGCCACCAGCGATTTTGAGTCAGATTTTTTTTACAGTCGCGTTATGATCTGTGAACGTCATAACTAGTATTGTTATGATGGCGCATGACTTTGTTTGGCTAAAAAAAAAAAATTACTTACTACCACTAATTTATCAAGTGCAGATCGTATGTACCCACTTTATGTTGAGTCTAGAAAGTAACAATCAATAATATTCGGTGCGACGACGAGCGCAGCGAGGAGGAGCAGGTTAGTCAGTATGTAGGCCAAAAAGCGACTTGCACACACATGCTCATTGAGTTAAAATGAAATAGCCTTAATGGCGAGTAGATAATAGTTGTTAACCGATCAATTACTAAGTTTAATAACCAGAAAAGATCCAATTAGTTATGACGTTTACAGATCATAACGCGACTGTAAAAAAAAATCTGACTCAAAATCGCTGGCGGCGCGATGCCGAATATTTACCATAATTTCTTGAATTTTGGTTTATGGGCTTCTTATAAGTAGTTAATCATGGGAAAAATTTATAAAAAAATCTTACCACCCCCAAAAAGGGGATATCAGTCGTAACGTAAACGTATCAGTAGGGCAATATATAAGAAGTATTATTTATTCTTCAGGAGTGTGATATTTTTCGAAACAGTCCTTGCTAAAAAAATTAGCGCCGTTGTGGCACAATCCACAACGTAATCGTTCCTCTTGATATTTTACTAAATGACCCTTGTGATCATAACGAAGATGTTTTGGTATGGTATTAGATGTGCTCTCCGGCTTACGTTCACCATTTTTCTTATATTTATCTAAAAATAGTCATGGTGATAGTTCGACGAAAGCGCAAATGATCCAGCTCACCTCCATTATTTTTATAGTTTTGCCAAGCATTTTGGGATTGCCATATCTAGACCATGACAAATTAACGAAAAAAACCATTTCTTGCCACGTATTGATGTACTATATAATCCTATATTTTGATCTGACGATCAACTCTCCCCATGTTAGCATTATAACTCTTTATGACAGCAGGTTGATCAATATGAATATATTTTCTTTCTTGTTAAGAAAATTTCTTAGATAGCCTGTTCTCTCTAATTGTACCGGTAGCTTTGAATCCACGAATACCTAATTCGTCTAGGAGAGGTATAGAAGAGAAGAAGTTGTCAAAATATAAATGAAACGTTTCATTAGACTCAATAGGTCGTAACACATCTGAGTATTCTAAAATTATACGCGCACCAAGTCCAAGATTGGCATAATTAACGTTTGTTTCACTTGATCGACCTTGGTAAGGTTTGAACCACACTATGTAACCGAGACGCGTAGCACCAACCCAAAATTTATATCCCCATCTTATGGGTTTACCACGGATAAATTGTTTGCAGGGATGGCCACCGTAGTACGGTACCATTGCCTCGTCAATACTATGGTTCTCTTCAAATGGAGCATAGTTTTGAAATTTAGAATTTAGTAAATTATAAAACGGTCTCAATTTTGCAAATTAATCAGTCGCTATCAAATTATTATTGTCACAGCAATGTACGTGTGATAGTATGAAAGATAAGCGGTCCCTAGACATATCATTATAAATAATAGACATACCGCAATCACTCGCATTTTCCCAGTACATAGACCTCCTTGGGACAACCACATATCCACTGTACAGTAAAATACCAAAAAAACACCCCATTTCTTCCTTTGTAACGTTACCTTGTCTATTTTTTGAGTTCACATTCAGATCAGTGTAGTGTACAAACATGTCCACAATCTCTTCATCAAACAAACATTCGAAGTAGAACATGGGGTCATTATTTAGCTTTGGTCCTTCTTTACTTGCCCACTCGTTAAAAGAAGACCGAATGTCTGACGATTTCCAAAAGTACACTTTATTTTTAGCAATATTTAAATTGGCGCACCTAGATGTTGTCGAAGACTGTAGCATATCTTCAATGGTAGGTGATGTCCTTGAACGTTTTGCTAAATGTGAAATTGGTATATCATCTTCTTCATCATAAATCTCAAGATCAGCTTCATGTTGAAGTTGTATTTCTGCGACAGCTCTTAGCTGAGAAACAGGTAAATTTTGTGGCGCCATTCATTTTCGTCTCCAAAATCCTCATCCGTTACGTCAGCATTGGTATTCTCAGGTGGTAGGATGGTAATAGAATCCGGTAAAATCCCAGTATCATCGTCTTCTAATTCTTCTAGTATTTCGTGAAGTTTCAAGCCTCGATGCTTTGATCTGTAATATAAAGTATAAACATATTTTATAGTAGTTCATTTTCCTACCGATACGTAAAAGTAACAGTTACGTAATCAAGTAATAAAACCAAAATTTTGCAGTGTAACGAATAATATTTGGTAATAAATAGTATGACGACAAGCAAAATCAAATATTTTAACAAGTTAAAAATATATATATGAAATGAATAAAACGTATACACACATACCTTGAAAAATCCATAATTTTTCAATACTAATTAAAATGATAAATTTATATAAAATTGTAAATAAACGCTTGTTATGGTTCCTTACAGATTGAACAATAATAGTTATTCAATCAACAACACGACATAAAAATCTTCAAATACCCTCATAACTTTCTTTTTTTTGTTTTTGTTTATATTGATACATAAAAGTATCAGCAGGGTCAAGTGGGTGGTCTCGCTAGTTGTAAACAAACTCACGTCATCATAGCAGATAGCGAGTCCGAACTCAAGATCTCTGGTATTGAAGATGCGCAACATGTACAACGCGAGGCCATTCTTGTTTCTATCCTTCTTCCGAAGGGTGTGTAGGTTTACCGTGGGAATTCTTGGCTACGTATTTGCTTTAAGAAATATACTACTCGACTAAGGGGTGTAAAGCGTAATAAATAATATGGTAAATAATATAATAAATAATAAAGTAATATAATATATTAAATAAATAGATAGTAAAGCTGCAGTGTCATTCTGAAACGCATATCCTCAGCTTCCAAGTCGTTTAGTTGGTCGAGTAGTAACGATCCTCCTGGCCGTAGATAGACGTTTATTTTGCTGTCAATTGGCTGTCTTAGCTACCTAAGATTTAAGGATCGCGCAAATGAGTGCCTATGATCCGAACTAAATATAAATGCTAATACCTTCCAGGTAGCGATGGTGGATATGAGGAACGTGGGATGGGGGTTGCTGAGTCAATGGACCCCAGCCTTGGCCAAGAAAGTCATCAATTGTTTTGAAGACGCCCTGCCGATGAGGGTGAAAGGAATTCACATACTGAACACATCCACGGGGTTCCAAGTGGTGCTGTACATATTTAAACTCTTCATATCGAAGAAGTTGAAGAAACGGGTAAGAAACGTCATCGCTTTATTGATCTCGCTGCGTCTTAATAATGAATGGAGAAAATCATTCTTAAGACGTGGCGATATACAAGTGTAAGGATGCATATAGTCTCCTATATGAAGTGTAGCTATTCTGCTTGTCAAAACGAGATCGGGAGCCGTATCCTATAGTTGAGAGTTTTTCCATTACAAATAAACCCTTCACGACACCCTTAACAATCCCACTGCAGGGAGATCAGCCTAACGCAACTAAGGGGTGGTTTCAGGCAATTTACAGTCCACCCTCATGTCTACCGCGGGTCGGCAGACTTTTACTTCATATCTTCGAAATAATTACTTAGGTATGTGGATTTCCTCACGAGGTTTGCCTTCACCGTTGGAGCAGGCGGCTTTATGTACTTAAGTTTTAAACTCATTGGTACTTTTATAGACACCGGGATCGAACCCGCGATCTCAAGATAGTGAGGCGAGCGCCTTAACAGTGGTTACCGACTGCGTTATGGACGCTCTACTAGAGAAAATTAACCCTGTTCCATCGATGTTATATAAATATGCTCTAACTTATACAGCTCTTGTAATTAAACGACTAAGCTTTTAAGTATATATAGCGAGACGTACCGGTACTTGGACTGGTAGAGAGTTCGAATACATTTTAGAATAATGGAAGAACACAAAGGTTTGGATCAAATCTAATCAAACAATAGTGAAATTTAATTGTTTCTAGAGTACTCGACCTAGATTTATGCAAAAAGAAAGAACAATTACATTGAAATATCTCGCATAAAGATTTATGATAACAACTATTAAAATAAATATGTTTGTGTTATGACTTCCAGGTTTTCGTATACGGAAGAAGTTCAGAGGAAGTTCACAAAAATGTGCCGAAATCTATACTGCCAGCGGAGTATGGAGGCGACGACGGTACTTTAGAACAACTAATTGGTAACATATATATATATATTGCAATCACTTCAGCCACTTGCGCATTAATTAAATTTTATTTAAAAATAATGAATTTAAGTGGGTTACAGTAACTCTAGTAACACTCTTATTTCTTACACATCTTATTTTACACCCCGGTCGTTGGTTTGTCGCAGTATCTTTGGTTCGTTGGTAAATTGTAAATCCATTTGGAATGTGGGAATTACAAATATGTATATTTGGTTTCGGTCGTATACAGGGTGTAAAATAAAGGAAGCATAAAACTTAAGGGTCAGTAAGTATACCATTGTTAGAATATACTGTAAAAGAATAGGGGCTGGTTAAGACTTCCATAATTTTTTATATAAATTTTTTTACTTAACATCTTTGACAGCCCTAAGTGGTTTTCATATCTACCTATGCATGAGGCGAGCGCAGCCGTCGTCACTTACCTACCTATCGAGGAGCACGTAATGCGACACAACTTTAGTTACTTTAATGATTTCAAATAAATAAAAAAACTCGTATTTTTTATTTATTTGAAATCATTAAAGTAACTAAAAATCATTAAAGTAAAAAATTCATTTTTTCGTCCTAAAAAGTTCATTTGCAGATTGCACAGATTTCACTTGCTTTATATTTAAAGGCGTAAATTACCATATGCAAAGACTTCCACGCATAAACATGAACTCCCAGCCTTAATACATTTTAGTATAATGTAACAAAAGTACAGCTGTTAAATCCAGATTTACTTGTTATGACCTCCATGGTATTTGAATAATACTTAAACATACAATATAATAAAGAGTCTTACAACAGAGTTTCTGCAAAAGAAGCTCAATTACACTGTCATTTTTAAATTTAAATTAAACTAAGATAATGATTAATCAACTAACATTGATTAAAAAATCCTTTTAACGCTAAGAATGACAATTTGAAGGGATTATAATGTTGCTTTTGATTAAAAGCGTTGTGAATGCGATATTTTTAATCTTCAATATCTTGTGTGACTTCCTCGTTTATCAACATATTTCCGTCACAACATATTCCAAGCACTTTAACGGCCGCTCTCAGAGACGACATGGTCAGCCTTAACGTTACTTAAGACGTTCCTCAAAGTAGATTATGCTAAGCGTTATCATTACTTATATTTAAGTCCAGATTTACTTAGCAAAATATACTTATTAGGCATTTAAGCGGCCGTAAGACTGTTTTTGTCACTACACTTGAACAACCTTTATCTTTTGTACAGCCTTACTAGTGGTACATATTTTATTTGGAATTAAATTTTGTATATTTTTTCAGAACACTGGAAGTCCAAGGTAGAAAGCTATAGAGACTGGTTTTTGAAGGAAGAAATAGCCAAATTGGATGAGTGCTAGCGACCAGGAATTTGACAAAGCCTATACAGCCCAAAGATACATTAAGAAAAAAAATATCGGAACTATTCCATAGTTTCTTTTGTAAGAAACCAGTGATATAAGAATTCTTATTTCTTATCTTTGTAAAGAAGTGATTGTCTTTAATACTTACATTTACTTATGTATTAAGATTATTTGTAAGCTCTGTAATAATTATTAATAAAACTGTAAATTTTTTGTGTGTTGATTAATTTCCTTTACATTAATATATCAATCACGAAAACTTTAGAATGGACACATACATAATCACTTTTCTATCTTATCCAAAACAAACATCATAGATTCATTGTAAGAAATATTTTTATCATGAACTCAAAAACTACAAGTAAGAAATGTTGATATTAGGTATAAAAACACCTGGATTATTATAAAATATTTGGACCTGGACCTGAATAGACTGGTGACTTATTTAACTCGCTATCTCTAAACGTTAATAAGTGCAACGTTATCTCTTTTACAAGAAAATCAAAACCAATCTGTTTCGATTATAAAATAAATAACTTAATAATCAATAGGTCCAATGGCTTGAGAGACTTGGGTGTTCACCTGGATAGCAAACTTACCTTGAACTCTCACGTTAGCATGACGTCTACCAAAGCTTTCCGCATGCTTGGATTTGTTTTGAGAATTAGCAAAGAATTTACTAGCCCTAAAACTCTTGTATTGCTATACAATAGTTTTGTTCGTTCAGTTCTTGAATACGCCTCTACAGTATGGAACCCCCAGTATAACGTCCACATTCAAGAATTGGAGCGAATACAAAATAAATTCATCAAGTGCTTTAAATACCGTTTCCCCTCAGCCTCAACTAGTTAAATTATCAGTCTGCAGAACCGTCGTCATATTAGAGACTTAATGTTTCTACAAAGGATTAAAAAAAAGGAAATTGATTCACCAGTTCTGTTAGAAAACATGTATCTGTTGTGCCCTCGCTTCTCTTCTCGGAAAAAGAAAACTTTTTGGATGCCGAACTCCAAAACAAACTATAATAAAAATAACTTCCTTATTAGAGCATGTAACCTGTATAATAATAATTATTTATTCTCAAATATTGAAATTTTTTACGTGTCTTCGCAAAGATTCCGAAGGGATATCATTAGTGTAGTTTCCAATGCCTAACAATTAAGCATGTTTAGATGTATTTAATGTCACGTATTATTTTAGTTCTGTACAATATATTCAACTTTCAATTTTTTTCCACCTTTAGTAAGTGTATTCACCCCGATCGATATTTCTAATTGTTAACTTTTGTAGTGGAAACTTTATTGGTTGATGTGTTAGTAATATGTATTATTTATTGTCTTATGGTACTGTTTGTTTCCTGAATAAAAAAAAAAAATTGTGGTATTTTACGCAGCTTTTCAGGTCTTTGTCTGGATACCGTTAGTTGAGGTTCGGTACTAAAAGAATTTGCGAACTTGGGAGGCGAATGCAACTGCAAAATTCTTGAATACTCTTTAGTTTATTAAGCTTTGATAAAATAATACACGTGTCGGAATGTCTCAACAATATTACAAATTTGTTTTATTGTCACGTTCTATTCTTTATTTAATTTAGTTTTCAAATATGGAATTGAGTATATTTTTTGAAGTGTAACAAACCTTTTTAACAGATATAGCCTGACATTCCGATGCGCTCGTAGGGCTAAGACGTCACGGAACATTTGCCGAATTAGCCAAATTGACCTATGGCTACAGTTGGCACATTCAAACACCAGTTTGAGATTAACTTCTGGCTGAGGCTTAGTATGTATTGAAAAATAATGCCAATTTTATACGAAAACTAAGGAAAAAGATGGTTAATTGTCATTTTTGAAGCCGAAACAAAAAGATATGGACAAAATCCCAGAAGATATAACGTTTCAAAATAACCGAGACACCCATTGTCGTATTTTTTATATATTTTTTGTGTTAACTTTTGTGAGTTTAACTAAAGATTAGTAGAGATAAGATTGAATTTTCTTAAAAGTAAACAGAAGTTTATTAAATTAATCAAAAGCGCACGAACCGCAAATTATTAAAAAAATTGCCACTTATTATTGCCCAAATTTAACGGTTATTTTTTATACAGGTTTTTATTGGGTGCTAATTAAACAGACTTTTTAATAGCATTATTCGCCTCTGAAAATCTACATTGCCTTCTAAATTACTAAGTCAGCCACAATTTACGAGCGCCTGAACGATACTATCTTAGCCACTAAAAATATGTCGTCGTATGATGTTTTTGCTGTAAAATTTTGAATTATCATCCAATTTCGGTTATGGCCATCCAATAAATACAACCTAACATTAACCTAACCCAAAAACTACTACGCTTTCTGTAGAATATTTAGTAGGCGTTGCAAAAAAGACGAATTAGTGTATTAGAGGCTATCTCATTTTAGTGGCTTAGTTATAAAATTAGAAGTTTGATCACGTGGCCAATACAGAAATTTGTGGCTTGACTTATAATTTCCCGTTTTTATTAGCCTTTGTAGCAATCTTACATCCAACAAAGTACTTGTATGAAATATACGAAAATACCCTTGACTACTTCGCCTGCCCCCGGTGTTGTTATTTACTAACACCGATTTCTACTAATATTATAAATACTCGCTTTGGAAGGGTAACACTACCTGTAGCGGTAGATTGTTGCAAGATTTGTTTTAAATTGATGACAGGTAAAGATGTCACGGCGAAGGCTAATTGACCTACAAACTTAACAGTCGCGTCAGGACGCAAAATATTAAGCTAGATACATTACCAGCTGAAAACGCTCCGTAATGTGAGTGGATACGAGTATATTAGGTCCTTACATATGAAATTGGCGTTTTGTCGTACTTGGCCACTTTGATCTGTATTACATCCTCTTTGGTTAAGAATTCCAATTTCAAATTTATACAGCTATTTACTCACGCATTTGCGTTTCGAAAACCGAAATTCATTTGTTTTTTCCTCTTTTGGATTTTTCTTTGCGTCACTTAGTTTACAAAATGGAAGACTTGAAATATCACGTTATTTACGGGAACGAGTTCCACCGTGGCACCGGTATTGCAGAAACGGCTTGAAGTATTATAGCTGTGTATGGCGGCAGTGTCGCAAAAGAAATCACAGGGCGTTTTTGGTTCCAAAGTTTTCGTTCTGGAAATTTCGACCTGCAGAACAAGCCCCGTGGACGGCCCGAGACCAAAGTTGATAATAAGAATCGAAGGCTATTGTGGAAGCGGATCCTTCGCAAATCACGTCCGAGCTAGGCTGCGGTGTTGGTGACAAAACTGTTTTAATCCACTTGATGCAAATTGGGAAGGTGAAAAATCTTGAGAGGTGGGGCTCATGAATTGAGTGCAGCAAACCAACAAACGCGCGTCGACTGCTGCATTACTCAACCGGCACAATAACGAAAGGATTTTAAATCGAATTGATGTGTTTTAAATCGATACCTGTGATGAAAAGTTGATCCTGTACGGCAATCGGAAATGCTCATCGCAATGGTTGAACCCTGGCGGACAAGCCAAATCCTGCTCCAAGCGAAAATTTACTCAAAAAAAGTTACTTGTGAGGGTTTGGTGGACTAGTGCCGGTGTCGTTTACTACAGCTTTCTTAAATCTGGCCAGACGATTACGGCAGATGTCTATTGTCCGCAACTGCAAACCATGATGGAAAAGCTAGCTGCTAAACAACCGAGGCTGGTGCAATCGCTCTAGGCCACTGCTGCTTCAGGACAACGCTAGACTACACACTGCACAACAGATGGCTACCAAATTAAAGGAGCTTCAATTGGAATGTCTAAGACATCCACCGTACTCCCCTTGCAATTGGTATATGAAAAACTTAATATTTATTTATTGTATTTATAATTTATTTAAAATTTGCACACATTATATTTAAAGTTTTGTATTCCCATAAGTACCTATTTTTTTAAATATTTATTTAAAAATGTAACAATCTCATGAGTTATACTCATTGCTACCGATTAGTAGTAAGAGGATCAGAGCATTCGACTGATGGGAAGTTCGTTTCCTAGCTAAGGTACAGTCGAGGAAGTTGGCGGAGGCTGGGCTTGGGCGAAAATCGCATGCGCGTTGTTTGGTGTTTTGTAGGCGCTCCGCGCTCAAGGGGCGACAACACTGCGGGGGTTTCTAATGCGTATCTGAGCCTGCACCAAGTTCCCTGTCTGAACATTTTTACGGACGCGTAAATTGAATTTAATTCATTAAAGCTGGTGAACGATAGCGCTTTCCATGTGGTAACAGTATGTCGTTTGTGGGTGCGTGGTTATTATATTTAATTAGATAATAAATAGTTTTCATTTTATAATAAGCTTATACGAGTCTAGGTCGCCTTTACACGAACACAATATTGTGAAATATTGAGAGCTGTGGAGTTTCGCATGCCAAATACTCTGGCATATCCTTGATAATCTGAGGGGCCTGCGGGTGGAGCATGAAACAAATATGTCAGATGGGGCAGACAAGTTCCCAGGGCTGCGCGGTTGGTGCCTACATCTGGGCCGACGATCTGATGAAATCTGACGTCTTGCAGTGAACTTTTTTCGACTGATAAAAGCAGATAACGATATCTTGGACTGGATGGATTGAAAATAGCTACATTCGTGTCTACTTCATATTGAAAATATTACAAGTAAGGTTAAATTGAAAATACAGGCTTAACTCGTGAAATTTTTCGTAGTGTGATTTCTACGAATCTAAATCTAATTTGACAGCTCAGCATAGCCTCGTTCAGCATAGCCTCGTTCAGCTTCAAAATGCTTTCGGTATTTCAAGCACTTTGTCTTTTTTTGCGGAAAAGAAAAGCTCTTTTAGGTACCGAGGCCTTTAAATACAATGTTGGTCTTGAAATACTTAACTTTTCTTTTATTTTTTATATACTTTAATCTAGTACGTCTTACTCCGATGATGGAGCAAGTCAGAATGTATCGCTTCTTTTATGTCAAACGTATATTTAAATATCTTTTCTTCTTAAGTCATATCGACCTCTTTACTGAAACATCGCGGCATTCTGACGTGCTCCCTAAGGCTTAGCCGTGACGATGGGCCGCCCGCATGAAATTTATTCACACAAACAAGGTTGGGTGCATAAATTTCTTACAAACATTATCTTAATTACCTACCTGAACGAGGATGTACTTGAACGACGACCTCAGGAGAGACTACACCTGTCAATTAGGTCATTCCTGATGGTTGGTGTGAATATTTTACGTACAAAAAGTAAATATAATATTACAATAGCTATGGCTTCTTCATGGTCCAAGGAACAACTGCTTCGATAGGAATTCCCGCCCGTAAAACCTCGCTCAAAGCAAGCGAGCATCGCCTAAGCTACTTTCAAAATAGTATTTCCTAATCACAAGTCAAATACTCTTACGGAATGTTGCGAGCCGGACCCGATATAGGGATGTTATGTCGTTGTTTCACGTCCCTGGCAGATAACTTCACCTTATTGCGCGCATCGACAACCAGCTTACCACCTGGTTTCTATAAGACCTAACGTTTGATGGTGCATAGTGGTTGCAAGACATTGTCGCACACCGAACTCTCTCAGTGTATTCTTAACTAATATTGACGTAAAATCGACCCTCTATCGGATAGCAATTCTCGCCCCTACCGAATTTCGTGAAAATTTCCTAAAAGTTTCGAAACAGTGAAAATTTCGAGAAAATCACTTACTGCTTGACCTGTAGCTCTGGGAATAGCTCTACATACAGCGTATTTCGAAAAACATTGAACGCAAGCTATGACATACCTATTACCATTTTCCGAATGGTTAAACGGACCTAAAATATCAATTTCGACCCTATCAAATAAACGTTCGACTATCTGTACATTATTTATTTATTTTTTAGAAACAAACGGTTATACAAGATTTTTAACAGCTCATACTTAAGATAAAAACCTATAGTTTTTCCATAATTAACTACATTTGCACTACATAGTACTCCAAACAAAAAGCAATATTCAATATAGAAATGAAATAGTACAATCAAAT
Source organism: Marasmarcha lunaedactyla (assembly GCA_923062675.1). NCBI lineage: Eukaryota > Metazoa > Arthropoda > Insecta > Lepidoptera > Pterophoridae > Marasmarcha > Marasmarcha lunaedactyla. Next base: position 24,692,476 of record OV281346.1, read on the forward strand.
ATATATAAAGAGAGAGAATATAAAAAAGACATAATTCGATCATAACATTAAATTAACAAATTAAGAAAAAATCTATTTGAAACATTTTTTTAAAATCGACAATTTGTCAAAGAATATATCTGTGTCAAGTAATTTTTCGTTTACATTAAAAAGTTTACAAGCTCGCTTAATAAAAGAATTTGCACCATAAAGTGTTCTACTCCGCGGTGTATAAAACAAATGTTTAGTACGACATTGACGTGCACGCCTGCGAGGTACTCTAAAATGTATCCTATTTAATAATGACATTAACATAGCTATTTACTATTTTGTATAATAGGACGGAATCAACATAATCACGGCGGCATCTTAATGACTGAAACTTGTGACGATTTAGTGATTCGGTGTAGTCAACGTAATTAAAACCAGTTCTGAAGTCCAAAGATTTTACAAATTTTCGTTGTATTCTTTCTAAGCGGTTAATATGACATTTAAAATAAGGGTTCCATACCGCACACGCGAACTCAAGATGACTTCTAACAAAGCTGTTGTAAAGTATTTTGTAAGTGAGGGGGTTCTTGAATGGTTTACCTATCCTTAAAATTAGTCCTAATTGCTGGTACGATTGAGATATAATGGAGTCCATGTGAGGCATAAAGGTCAATTTATTATCCATGATAACGCCGAGATCTCTAATTTGTGTAACTTTTTCAATTTTATGATTATACAGGGTATAGTTGTAATCTATAATAATTTAATTTTTTGAAAAACTGATTGATTTACATTTATCTAAGTTTAAAAGTAATTCATTTTCTGTACAATAAGTTTCGAAACTGAGTAAATCACGTTGTAACAATTCACAGTCCCTAATATCGCGTATAACTCTGTAAATCTTGGTGTCATCGGCGTAAAGTAGCGAGCTGGAGTGTTTTAGGTGTTTTGTGACGTCATTTATAAATAATGTGAATAACAAGGGCCCTAGATGTGACCCCTGGGGACCCCAGAACAGACTAGTTTTGGCAATGATGTGTAACCACACAGGACTACCGATTGACTTCTTCTCTCAACATAAGACTTGAGCCATCTGAACAGATCGCCGTGTACACCAAGTCGCCAGAGCTTTGCTAATAGTGTGTTGTGGCAAATTTTGTCAAAACATTTGGCAAAATCAGTGTAAACGGCATCCACCTGGCAACCGTCCTCCACAGCGTAATATATCTTCTGTTAATACAAGCAGATTTGTAACTACAGAACGACCTCTAAAAAATCCATGTTGATTAGGAGTAACGTGGCATCGTACCACCTCTGAAAGCTGATCTGTTACAATCTTCTCAAAAACTTTGCCGAAATGGCATAGTTTGGAAATTGATCTATATTCCTCTATGTCAGAGCTTATTCTTCCTTTTGGCACAGGAGTAACCCATGCATGCTTCCAGACATCAGGTACATGGCCTTCTTGGAGATATTTTTTAAATAATAAAGTGATAGGTAAAGCTAAAGCATCGGAGCACTTTTTTATGAATAGTGGGTGTATTCCATCAGGACCTGATCCCTTATGGACATCAATAGAGTTTAGGTATTTACCGACAAGTTTAACATTTAAATGTATAGATTTAATGTCTATTAGAGGGTTGTCAGGAGGCTCAAGGATGTCGATATTAAAATTGGCTGTAGATTCTACAAAGACTGAGTGGAAATGGTCGTTAAAAAGATTACAAATCTGTTGACCGTCGGTAGTTTGAATTTCTCTGAAATGCATAGTTTGAGGTAACCTGTGATTAGCCATTATAGATTTTATGTATGACCAAAAGAACTTCGGATTAGTTTTAATACTTTCCTGTGACCGAGATACAAAATTACAATAGCACTCCCTTTCCATTTTTTCGGCTCGTTTACGTAATATTTTAAAACTTTCGTAGTCTAACGGATTATTATAAAGTTTCCAAAGTTTATGAAATTTTCGTTTCTCTTTTAATAATTTGAGCAGAGCGCGACTGTACCAGTGTGGTTTAGAAGACGGCTAGTGTCGACCGTTGAGCCGTTGACGACGAAGTGGGGGATGTCAACGTCACTCGTTGACATATGATGTGAAGAAGGTTAAGGGTAGATTTGGGTTGGGAACAGGAAGGGATTTATAAATTTAATATGAATATATAACCTACCCTACGTAATGCTAATTTGATCTATCAGAGTGCTTTCATAAACTTCTCAAAAGTCTTCCCATAGATAATCACATTGTTTACGAAGACTATCACATTCCTATACTTAAGCCCAGCCAACACTTCGTCCATCGTTCTTTGAAAAATAGCCCCACTAGTCTTTAGACCAAAATTTTATACATTAAATTCATATAACCCTGATGGGGTAATAAACGCAGTTTGTGTTTGTCCTGCTCCTTTATGGCACATTGCCAGTAACCAGAATTCAAATCGAGGTTGGCATAATAATTAGCACCATTTAAATGAGAAATAATATCATAATTATTGGCAATGGATATGCATCAGTTATAAGTTTTTTTTATTAAGTTGTCTAAAGTCAACACAAAATCTCCACGTGTCGTCGGGTTTCTTAACCAACACGACCGGGGATGCATATGGGCTTCTTGATTTACGAATTATGTTATTTTGCAACATGTCTGACACTTGTTCGCGTATGATTTTATGTTGTTCAGCAGAAACCCTATATGGAGCTTTATCAATAGGAGCTTCGTCCGTAGTCTCTATCGTTACTTAGACAATATTGCACCGACCTAAACTATTTTTATCGAAAGCAAACGTAGACCCATATTCATTTAACAATAATGACAAAGAATTACGTTCGCTAACAGATAATTCCGACGATAAATCGAAATCATTGTTTTGTCTTGCCACCACGTCATGCCGTAAGTTATCTTTAAAATTATCTACAAGATTACTAAAATAAACATATTCACTTTCACACATCTTAGGTAATTGCTGAATCAACTGTAAAGAATTATAATTATTACATATGTGACGGTTGTCTATTTCGACCTCTTTTTGTCAGTAAATTTTATTTTTTTGTCGTTCCCGACGTAATTTTAAACTACGAATTACGTAGTGTCGGAGAACGGCAATGTTTTGATTTGACAAGCCAGTCACGAAAAATTATCCATCATAACAACTAGAATCTATTTATTTATTATTGTTTCCGAGTTTATTATTCAAAATTACATGTTTATCAATTTTTTATTATCTACAATCAAAGTTTTCATGAAATCAATAATTTATTTTTACGTACACGAGTGTGCGTAGCCAAAATTTTTGGTAAGGATTCTCATTCATTAAAATTTTATTTTGTTGTTACTTTTTCTTTTCAGATCAAATTTAATTGTATTAATGTTTCTGTTTTATTTTGTGTGACTATTTTTTATTTCAATTTTGTTTATATTTTTTGTTTGTATTTACAGGCATTTTTGTATATTTTTAATTTTACTGCAAAATAAACATAGAGGAGAGCTTTGGTATTTCCTTTCTGGACCCTCAATTACCACTCCGCAAACAACGCGTTACACACTGGCGCCGACCATTCAAACGCAGTTTATGGAGAAGAGAGGAGAAACAATATCAACAGAGGAATATCAACATTAAAAATAATTTTTTTATAATTATTATTGAGGTCAGGCATAAAACTTTATTTGTTACCATTTTCAACCATTAACATTCACTAGTTAGGTTATATATCTACTATAATATATCAAATTACTGCTAAATTATTCAGACATTTAAGTTTCTTTAGTTTCTTTCGTTATAATATCTTTGAAGAAATTTTCTGAAGGCACAACATTTATTCTATAACCCAATAATTTCACTATTTAAATAACATTTTCTATTCATTTTCATCACTTGAAAATACGTATATTTTTAAGGCTCTTTTCTGCATAACGACTATTAACAAATTTATTTCACTTTAACATTTTTTTTTTTGGATTTTGCAATGAATTTTTCACAACTTAATAAACCTGAAATAATTTATGAATTAAAAATCAGAAATATAAATTTTTCTTCGACGCAATCTGTAGACGAACTACGATCATTATTATTAAATATTAATGTAGATTCTGAAACAGAAATTTTACAAAATAGCCCTGAAGAATTTTCAGAAGATATTAATGCCATTAAAAAAAATTTAAAACTTGTTGAAGCTTGTATAAACTCTTATCCTATTAGGAAACAAAAAATTTCATCTTATTTAACTCATATAAGAACAAGATTAGGCCTTATTGACATTACATCAGATTTATCTTCAGAACAGTTAGATTTAATAAATTCATGTTGGAATGATTTAACTCAATTAGACTCACGTTTTAAAAATTTGGAAAAATCACCAACACATTCCACATATCATTCCGCAGAATCCACACAAAATATTAATTTACAACCCCTTTCTTTTTTCGAAGCATTAACTGATAAGGTCAGTAAAATTACAGAAAATCGAACTAACAATGATTTAAAAAGATTTATTTATAAAGGTGAAGGTTGTCCAAAGGATTTTATTCAAAAACTTGAAGAATTTTCACAAATAAAAAATATTTCTGAAAAATCTTTATTCTCACATATTTATGATATTTTATCTGGATCTGCTCTTGATTGGTTTAGAGCTAGAAAGTCGACTATTAATACCGCGTTTAACTTCTTCTTTGAGTGACTAGATTGGTTGTTACCAATTACTTTATATGAATTCATATATAATTATTGCTAATTATCTCACGGCGAGCATAAGCCGATTCTTTTTGTCTTATTTTTTTTTCTATGCACCTCATTATCGTTTGGCTATACCATTAACATTGACGTTGGTCAAAACTTATAATTAATTATCATCATCGTAGTATTAGGTTAACTTATTGTGTAATTTATTTAATATTTGCAATTCTAGGAGTGTAAACTCTTATTTTCAATATCTGTATTATACTTTATAGTATAATTTGTTAAATGTTATCAATTTTTTTTCTCAATTTTTTTTCAAGCGGTTTGCAACTTGTAAAATTAAGCCTTCTGCACGAGCGTTTATTAAGGTAACTCGTTAAACTAAACCATACCTATGTGTATTATTTATACGCTTGAATCACTTTCCCGTGAGAATTATTTTCATATGTTTATTACATAAGTATTTTAATTACTTCACAAAAGACCCTTGGATTTTATTTAAAAGTCAATGTTTCACGACTGGCTATGATTTTCTTTTCTTTCCGGCATATTTATTTCAGTCTTTAACTGAAACTTGTTTATAGTAATCACCGTGCGGGTGTTAGCGACACGTTAAAGAAGCCATAAGCTATTAATATTTTCAGCGGATGGCAACTATTAAAGCCTTTTGCCGTTGCGTTCAACTCTGTTGAGTTGACTTATTTAGGATACGATTCCTCATAAGCAACTCTAACTGCATGATGTTTTATTTCCAGTAGTTGGAATAAGACTAGTATGAAAGAGAATGTATGTTGTAATTATAATGTACGTTGATGGAGTTGAACGATGTATATTAACATTGTATATTCCAGGAACATGTTTAAAATTTTATCATTCATGAACCATGTAATTTAAGATAATTATTTAGGATTTTTTTTTTCTCTCTCTCGTCTGTTTTGTTTTTCTTTTTCTATTAAATAACTTGTTGATATGCAATATATCAGTATTATTTTTTTTTTTCATATATACAGGATGTTTTTTTTTCAGAAAAATTCTTCTATAGGATGTTAATATTAATTTTCATTTTGCTTTTAATTATTATTTTTTTTTTGATCGTTCTTTCATTTGGCAGATTAAATATTAAAATTCGATATGTATATGCGGTTTATTTTGATTTGGTTTGAATATTTTTTTTTAAAAAACTATACTGAAAAAATCTTTCAGATTTTTTTTTCCCGGCCCCCGGGGTATTGTGACGGTTGTCTATTTCGACCTCTTTTTGTCAGTAAATTTTATTTTTTTGTCGTTCCCGACGTAATTTTAAACTACGAATTACGTAGTGTCGGAGAACGGCAATGTTTTGATTTGACAAGCCAGTCACGAAAAATTATCCATCATAACAACTAGAATCTATTTATTTATTATTGTTTCCGAGTTTATTATTCAAAATTACATGTTTATCAATTTTTTATTATCTACAATCAAAGTTTTCATGAAATCAATAATTTATTTTTACGTACACGAGTGTGCGTAGCCAAAATTTTTGGTAAGGATTCTCATTCATTAAAATTTTATTTTGTTGTTACTTTTTCTTTTCAGATCAAATTTAATTGTATTAATGTTTCTGTTTTATTTTGTGTGACTATTTTTTATTTCAATTTTGTTTATATTTTTTGTTTGTATTTACAGGCATTTTTGTATATTTTTAATTTTACTGCAAAATAAACATAGAAGAGAGCTTTGGTATTTCCTTTCTGGACCCTCAATTACCACTCCGCAAACAACGCGTTACACATACACTTTTCACACTATCTTGACGTAGAAAATTACAAAGACATTTGCCGAATCTTAAGTTATTATTCTTAAAGTCTACTATGGCTTCTGTCTTACGTAGGAAATCCTGTCCGAGGATTAAATCTTGCAACATCATTCAGGACGACGCATTCCTGAATATGTAATTTATTATTTATCGTTATAAATGCCTTCGTGCTTACCAATCAATTTAATTTATTGCCATTTACGGCTTTGATAAACAGATCGTCCGCTTTTTGCATTGTTATGTTATGTTTTTTGCAAAGTCGGTCAGACACCGCAACAGTGTCACGTTCGCGTATCTGAACGCAAATAAATGGAACGAACTTACTCGAGATAGGGTTTTTTTCTTTTGTCGCCGACTGTACAAACCCTATTACTGACGCCGATAGGTGTTTAGGTAATGCTTTTGTAGTGGCATTCCCTGGCCCTATTTGGTTGCACTGTCTCTAAAATTACAACGGGGAGTATTATATGTAGGTCTTGTAGAGGTGGTTTGTTTGGGCATAAATTTTACGTTTTCCCTGTGTACGGGACTCGGATCCATATCGCCTGCAGCAACGTGAAGTGCGTTGGTAGATTCCTCTTTATTTCGGGTGCGTCACAAAATATTTCATGCATTTGTATGATTGTTCGTTTCAGCGCTTCTTTGCTATCGAACTGTTGTGAAGTTAATAGGCATTTATTAGCATATGAACAGGTGCGTAGGAATTGTCGTATAAATGTGCCCTCTGCAATCGCTGGACAAGCTTTGGCCGCAAGTGCGTCTAATGCATAACAGTAAATTAAAATATCTTCTTCAGTCTTTTGCTTCCTTTCGTAAAACTTTGCCAAGTGATCGACATCTGTGTGAAATTCCTTGATCAATTCGTTTCTTAACTCTTCAAATGTATTACAGTTATTGGAGACTTGCGAGAAAAAATTTAGTGCTGGCCCTTCAAGATAAGCGGCGATAACTACTTTTTCTTCCTCACTGTAGCGATTCAACGTTGCGACGATGTTAAAACCATTTAGAAATTGAAATGAAATGAAATATAAAATGAAATGAAATGAAATATGAAATGAAATGAAATGAAATATTTATTTCCCAACATCGACAATTACTTGTTCTTATTGACGTCAAATAAAACATGATTCTACCACCAGTTCGAAAAAACCTTTGTGAAGAAGAACTGGCAAGAAACTTCACGGGTATATTTTTTTCAAAATAAATTTACAGAGTCTCTTTATGTCTATACAAAATTATTCTTTTCTGCATCTGTTAGCTCGGCAAGTCTCCCTCCCCCCAAGTATCCAAACGACGAACACCCTCAAACGGCACCCGTTCACGAGTTAACGCGGGATCCGGCCATCGCCCTCCTCAACCATATTAGAGGGAAGTGAGCGACCCGTCACCCGACGCTACCATAAGAAGACGTACTTTAGTGAAAATGACGCTTTAGATATTCATCGGGACGAAGAACTCATCGAACATACAGACACATTACACATGCTTTGTTACAAATACTAGTACAATCCTGTTAATGAGGGGATTATACCCAAGGGCTTTTATCATCCAAATAATCGGATAGTTTATAATATGCTTTTGCATACAACTTTTGCTTTATAGTTTCTTTGAATTTGTCAATAGGAAGACCTTGGATATCCTCAGGAACCGTATTATAAAAGCGTATACATTGACCCATGAATGAGTTAGTGACTTTATGAAGCCTACTATTATGAGCTGCCAGCATATTACTTCCTCTTGTGTTAACATTGTGCAGATCTTTTTTTCTTTTGAACAATTATGTTATGTTATGTTCTTTAAATAAAACACTTTTTACCGGATATTATCGCGTATATTAAGAAAAGACATATGTTATGTTCTTTTTACATACATTAAATTTTTTTAAATATATTGTGAATGGAAGGTAAGAATATTTATTTCCTTAAATTTACTTCTAAGTGACGCCCTTGGACCAACCAGATAGATTGCGCGAACAGCCCTTTTCTGCAGAATAAATATAGTATCGATGTCGGCAGCACTCCCCCACAACAGAATACCATATGTCATGAGGCTGTGGAAGTTACCGAAATAGGCTAATCGAGCAGTTGTTTCATTTGAAATTTGTCTCATATTTTAACAGCTTATGCGGCAGAGCCAAGCCTTTTCGCTAAACCATCAACATGCGGTCCCCACTGCAGTTTGGCGTCTAAGGTTATGCCCAGAAATACAGTTGAGTTTACAGGAGTCAGTTCCTGGCTCTTTACTACAAAGTTTGTGCTAACTACAATTCGTCTATATTACCATGCATTCCATTGTATTTCTGCATTTTCATTTCGTATTTCTTTTCTGAAAAAAATATTTGTTTATTACGTGTCTCAGGTAGCCTTGGTCCTATTTGAACCCCACCCGGCGACTCCACCACGAGGCGTTTAAATAAAATGTTGCTCTTGGAATAACTTTTCTTTTATATATACTTTAATTGAGTACATCTTACTCCGATGATGGAGCAAGTCAGAATGTATTGCTTCTTTTATTTCTATTATGTCAAACGTAAATTTAAATATCTTTTCTTCTTAATTCATATCGACCTCTTTACTGAAACATCGCGGCATTCTGACGTGCTTCCTAAGGCTTAGCTGTGACGTTACCGTTCTCGGGGCGGCAGGTGGGGAATGCTCTTATGCATACCACTACAATCGGCTACTTACTGATGTGGAATTCACTCTCTGGTAGAGTCTCTAAAGCCAACTTTACGGCTCTAGCAATCTTTGCCTTATATCCTTCACCGGAAGCGACACAAAGTAATAAAATTATGCAAGCGAAAACCCGCTAACGGTAAAAAATGGCACTTATGGCACTCGGAGAATATTTAATTTAGGCTCTGCCTGGGCAGCCACTTCTGGCTGTACAGATCGGCCGAAAGCTGGTTAGGGGTCCGAAAGAGCCTCTAGGAACTTTGTACGTAGATGTTATGGACGGGGTATTATATGAGACTGTCTCACGAATTAAATTATTGGGATTAGCTTCGGAGCGTTTGAGCGTCCAAGAGGCTTGAAAGTATGCGTTTGATCCAAGGTGACGCCTCAACATTTAAAAGTGCGTGCTAGAGGATTGAGGTACCCAATATTCGGATATAAGGGTCGTTGGGATGATGGCATTTGTGGTCGAAGCGAACTGCAGAACTCTTTGCTGGATTCACATCGAATGCCATTTTTAAACCATTCACAAAGGTTAGTATCATTGGCAAAGAGGGCGAGTTCGACACAATTTGACAGGATGCGCATGTCATTGGTGTAGATGGTGTATAAGAGAGGGGCGAGGACCACGATTGTCTCAAATCCGGATAAAAGCCGCCGAGTATGTATTCCACGATGCGACAAACTTGCTAAGGGCAAGAGTGCTTTGCACGAATTGGTGGAGAATGATGAGGCGGTCACATTCATTGGAAACAGATAGTTTCTTCTTCGGAAGAGTACAACTCTCTCTAGAAGTTTACCCATGGCCTTGAGTAGGCTGATGGGTCTATGATGGGATGTTCAAGGGGTCTACCCGGCTTGGGAAAGCCTTTTTTGCATAATTTTGGAAAGTAGCTAAGGTCAATCCAGGCATTGAAGATGATAGCTAGCAAGGTAAGCACTTGCTGGGGCAGGTGTTTATGTCCATGGTTGGAAATTCCATCCACGTCCGGAGCCTTTTTGGATTGTTTCCTTCTGATGAAAAGAGAAATTTCACCATTAGACACTGTGACGTGGTCGGCGGTGATGAGGATAGCGTCCCTGTGGAGGACCTGCAACGCCTAGGTGTGTGAAGGGTCTGTATGCTATCCGCGAAGCATTCAGCTATCACCACGTCTTTACGGCGGTAGTGCTATCGGGACGAGTTAAATGAGGGGTGTAAGTATGGGCTCTCGCCATCCTACAGTACGCCACGGGGGACGGGGAAACAATCTCCGTGAGATCGCTCATCTGAGATCATCTCAGCTCAGATCTAAAAGCCAGAACTTAACTTTACGCTGTAGCTGATTTGCAGCTAAAGTATAGACGAGGATGGGGTAGATCATGGCTCTTCGGAGAGCCGAGTTCTTTGCTTTCATGAAGTCGGATGACTATTTGTAACTGGTTTGCAGAATTTATGCGCGCTCGTGTCAATCTCAGTGACGTTTTTTCCGTTCAGCACAGTAAACAACACAAACATCTATATTGTGCGCGTGCGACGGACAAAGACAGATACGTGACCTGAAAGATTCTAGCATACTTAAAAACAGGCATATAGCATTAATATATTTTCAGTAAGTTACTAATATATAGAACATGGTTATATAACTAAAATGAGGTATTTTCGGGACACTGCTATTAGAAATCTGTAATAAAAAATATCCTTTATAGGACCATCACGTAACTTACAAAAAGTAGGTATCATTCAAAGTATTCATTTTATTGGAGATATAAATATTAGATCGCGTATTTAAGGTAGGTATTACATAATTTATTCGCTCATGTCAAATAAGAGGTGTGTTCAGTGTGCTATATCTATAGATATAGCACGATATACGAAATTCGGACAGCGACATTTATGCTGCGTTCCGTTTGCCGATTACTTTTTTTTTTGTTCCCCTCCATGGGAAGGGCGATCGAAGTTATGTGGGACTCGTCCCGACGCCTACCAGAACCATACACCCACTAAAAAACCCCCTGTCGGCTCGTGCATTTTTGCCACTCAGCCTTCATCTGAGCGACGGCCAATTGGAGAAAGAGGCCGCGCTAGTGGGGCCCTTAAGGGGTCACCCGCTGGGATTTACATAGCACTGAAGGTGCTCAAAAGAAAAATAAATAATTAAAAACATTAAAAATTGAAAAATAAAATTGCATTAATTCGGATTTACGTTAGAGTTAGAATTTACGTTAGAATTAGAGTTTGCGGCCTGAAGGGCCTCGAGATCTAAAGTTAATAGCGTGGGTTTGCCAGTGTGCGCGTTTCTCGGTCTAGCGACTTTGGATTTCGAATCTAAGACAGGAGCAGTATATGAGACTGAATCTCGAACAAGATGATTGGGATGGGATTCGGCGCGTTTAAAGAACGATTCTGAGAGTGTTTTGAGGTGCTGTTGCATTGTAGGTAGTTCAAGATCTCTGTGCAGGTCCGCGTTACGCACGTACCAAGGTGCGTTTGTGGCCCTGCGGCAGAAGAGATTTTGAACTAGCTGCAGTTAATACAGGACGGAGGGTTTAGCGTGGGCAAAACTGGCGAAGCATATGACATGACGGGTCTAACGCAGACCTTATAAAGCGTACGTTTATTTCTGAAAGACATTTTACTTTTTCTTCCTATCATACTATATAGGCGGCTTAAGTAAAAACGCGCGAGTTTCATTACTCTATCGACGTGTGGCTTGAAAGAAAGCGTCTGATCTAAGGTGACGCCTAAGTATTTAATACTGCGCTTCCAGGGGATGGGAATACCTAATATTCGAATGTGGGGATCGTTGTAGCGATTACGGAGTTTGTGGTCGAATTGAATAGCAGAACTCTTTTCTGGGTTGACATCGATACGCCATTTTTGAAACCAAACACCGAGGGCGTTTACGGCCTTTTGGAGTACGAGATCGCTTGACCTTTAGTGTAAAGGGCGGTGTCGTCTGCAAAGAGGGAGAGTTCCACGCCTTTCGGCGGGCTGGGGATGTCGTTATTGTACACAGTGTACATCAGAGGGGCGAGGACTGAGCCTTGCGGGACTCCAGCCTTTATGGGACGAGGCGCGGAGAGCGTGCCATCATGTTTGAATCGAAACGTACGGTCTTTAAGAAACGACGCGATTAATCTGACTAGGCGAACCGGTAAGCCTATTTTATAGAGTTTAAAAACGAGACCGCTGTGCCAGACTTTGTCGAAAAAAACTTGCTAGAAAAAAACTTTCTACGTCAAAGAAAACTGCGATCGTTTTCTTTCGTTTCGGATAGAATCCTTCGAGTATGTACTCGACGATTCGATGGACTTGCTGAGGGCAGGAGTGCTTAGCGCGAAAGCCGAACTGGTGGGGAATAATGAGAGGGTCGGCATCCGTTGGAAACAGATGGTTCCGCATTCGAGAGAGTATGACTCTTTCGAGAAGTTTAGACATTGCCTTGAGGAGGCTGATGGGTCTGTGATTAGCCGGGACATTCAGAGGTTTACCCGGCTTGGGAATGCCTATGACTGTCGCTTCTTTCCAGGCTTTTGGAAAGTAACTATGGTCGAAGCAGGCATTGAAGATGATAGCTAACAAGGTAAGCACCTGCTGGGGCAGGTGTTTAAGTGCGTGGTTGGAGATTCCATCCGCACCCGGAGCCTTTTTGGATTTTTGACTTCTAATGAGAAGCAAGATTTCATCATTAGAGACTGTGACGGGGTCGTCGGTGATGGGGAGAGATTCTCTGCGGAGAACTTCGTCTTCCACCACCTGGATGTGGGAGGGATCCGCGGGTTGCGTGCTGGGCGAACATTGTGCCGCTATGCTGTCGGCGAAGCATTCGGCTTTCTCTTCGACTTCAAAGGCAATAGTGCCGTCGGGACGAGTGAGAGGAGAAACGTGAGAGGTGGTGTCTACGCGTAAGGCTCGGTAATTTCGATTCGATTCCATTCGATAATACGCTTGGTGGGACGGGGAGATATTCTCCATGAGATCGTTAAACTGAGCGTCTCGGAGTTCCGCGAGGCAAGACCTAACTTTACGTTGAAGCTGATTCGCAGCTGTTCTGTATGCGGGCGTGGGATATTTCTTGGCTCTCCGGAGAGCCGCGTTCTTCGCTTTAATGAGATTGCTAACGGCTAGGGCAAGCGCGGGTTTGCATTGCTTAGCAACCTTTTCGTTGTCGCTGATGGCTGAGTTGATAGCATCAGTGAGAGTATTGACTAATGAATCTATTTTATCCGGGCTATCTAATGGGTCAGGCGAAATCGTGAGCGGAGAGTTCGGGGCCTCTAAGGCTGAAACTAACGTATTTTTGAAGCCTTTCCAGTTGGTAAAGGTCTTAGGAGATGTGACGTTATCGTTAGGCGCACCTAGCACGAGGGAGACGGGGCGGTGGTCAGAGCCTAGGTCATCGAGCGGTTCGATAGACCTGAGATCGAGATTGATTCGCTTGATAATTGCAAAGTCGAGGATGTCAGGAGAGTAGTTCAGATTGTTGGGATAGTGAGTGGGAGTGATAGGGGATATGACGTCTAAGTCAAGTGAGTTAGTGATGTCGAGGAGAGCGATACCGCTGGTGTTGGTCGATAGGCACGTCCAGTCAGTATGTTTGGAGTTAAAGTCTCCGAACATAATGACTGAATGGCCGAGGGCGAGAATGGCCTCAAAGTTGCTGCGGGTTGGTCTGGAGCCACATGGTATGTAGACTGAGGCTGTGATGATGGTCGGATGACCAGTCATAGCCAATCTACACACAGTGGCACATGTTGAGCTACGGTTTGATAAACTGGGGCAATAGTGTAGAAGTAGGTAGAGTATTTAAAGCGCAGAAACAGTGCATGAGAGCCATTGCAGGAATTAAACGTGAGGACAGCTGTAAACCCTATTTTGTTAAATTTAAAATTCTCCCACTACCATGCCTATACATTGCAGAGATATGTCAGTTTATTAGAAATAATAGACATTTTTTCTTAAGTCACTTTGATATTAACCAGGGAGTTAGGAATACTCGCAAAAACAAACTGATTATTCCTAGATGTAACTTAACACTGCTACAAAAAAATGCATTCTATATGTATAAAAATTTATAACAAATTGCCGCACAATATTAGAGATTTTCCGAATTTTCAGAATAAATTTAAAAAAGAATAATTTAAATGGTTACATGACAAGAACTTTTACTCTATCTCCGAATTTTTTAATTTTAAAACATGACATTTCTGTAATTTGATATTATTTATAATTCAATCTGTAATGTCGGACATTTTGTATTACCTATTGTGACACATACGTAGAAAACTAATTATGACTTCAGCTATTTAATTGACATGATTTTTTGTATTGTAAAATTTGAATTTTAATATCATAATTTGTTTCTCATATGTCCCGAAAATTTGCACACCCACTTCAAACGGGGTAGATACAATTGGAAATAAATGTACAACCACAAAAACTGTTACTTACATTGTATTTTGGCAAATAAATGATTTGATTTGATTTGATTTGATTAGGGAGAGGACAGCAATAGAAGCCTCTTTTGTAATATATACCGGTGCCGCCGAAACCGTCGGAGTTGGGCCTATCGTTGCGAGTGAACGCGTACTTAGGAATAGCGAATCCCCTGGAGCGGTTTGGAGTAAGCCATGTCTCCTGGAGAAGCAATAAGTCTGGCTCTTTGTTCTGAAGAAATAGTTTGAGCTCAGGAAGATTGGTGCTAAGGCTACGAGCGTTAAAAGATACTAGGGATAAGCCCTTTGGTTTGATATGACCGGACGCGGGATTTGCGGGTCTAGACATAATAATTTACTTATTTACGAATTTATACAAAAAATAAATTTTACAACGAACTTAGAAGCGAGTGATGCTCGGCTAACGCAAATAAACGCTCTTGAGGAGAGCGGGCGGCTCGCAGTTTGCGTGCGAGTACGAAAATTTCGTTGAGGTCGACGTTTTGTATGACGTCGAACACGGTCTTCATGTCCTCAGCCAACGACGACTGAGGTGAAGATGACGGAGCAGGACGTGGCCCTACGGAAGCTACGGGAGCTGAGATAGGACGGGAAGGTGCAGGCGGAACGGCCGGACGCTGCCTCCATGACAAAGCCGGAGTAGGCGTTGGCTGAACGGGCTTTGCTTCCGGGGGACCCCGGTTGCGCAGCGGCGGGAAATTAGCGGGAGTGAGCGGCGGCACCGGTTTAGGCGCAGCCCTTTTAGTGGTGGAGCGCGGAGCGCGCGGGCAACTCCTGTAGTTAGCTTTGTGGCCAGACTGGTCGCACAGCACACAGGCAGGGGGGGAAGTGGATTCGGGAGTGCAAGTGCACTCCTTCGTTATGTGGGGATCCAGGCACTTAACGCACCTGGGGGGTACTGGGCAGTTAGTCGCTACGTGGCCATAGAGCTGGCAGCGGTGGCGCTGCCCAGGGTGACCGCGGGGGTTGGGACGCTCGATGGAGATCCATCGAGTCCACAAATTGTGCGAGCCTCTCTGAAGATCTCCTTCGAGTTGGGAGTATTGGACAGGATAACTAGAGCTAAAGGAAAACGCCTACCGCGGTTGGAGTGCATCTTGTGCACTGCTTCGGCCGGGAAACCCTGGGACTTAAGGTCCTCGAGGATTTCTTCGTTCGCGAGCTCGAACGGGACGCTCCGTAGTACTGCGCGGATCTTACGTTCCTTCGGGAAGGCGTAGGTGTGATAAGCTATTTGTTTTAATGAAAGTAACCTGGTGAACGCGCGAAAGTCGGCGATGGTCGCGACCTGGATTTTAATTGAATCGCCTGCGTTGGTTGCTTTGAGATAGTTGTTTTTGTTGCTCTTTGCAAAGATAAGATACTACGGTCTATCGCGCTTTTTCGCGGAGAAAGACGAGCGGAGGGAGCTGAGGCTTCGGCGGGACGGGAGCGCAGCGCGTCGCTGGCTTCGATGGGACCGACGGAGACGCGGTTACTTCAAGCGATTTTAATGGCGCGGGGGCTTGAAGAGGGCTCGGGTATTGAGGATACCGAGGCTTTCTTTGAGCGCTTCTTGGAGCGCTTGGCGACTAGCTGAAACGCGGGCTCAGGAGAGCCGGTTAAAGTGACGGCATCTGACGACGTATCAGACGCGGGTTCGGAGTCACTCCCGGGAGCGGTACGCTTGCGACACGATGCGTGAGAGGATGCGACCGATTCGCACTCCATCTTGGACGAGGCGAGAGACGTGGGAGAGCTGTAGACCTGAGGGGTCTGGATGTTGGAGGCCTGAGGGGCCGGGGTTGAGGCCTGAGGGGACGCGATAGTTGCCTGTAAGGCCTGCGTTAATACGCCATCTGGGATGGGGACGCCGGACGCAACGAGCGCCTGGGCGACGGACCTAGCAAAGTTTACCAAGCTTTGCTGGTCCATTGGAGGGCTTGGTTCTATAATATATGATATATAAATATATAAAAATGCCTAGATTCCCTAGCAAACCTAGCACCTAAACCTCCCTACCCACGGTAGGAGGGCTGGGGAGGACGCGAGGTGGTGCACCTAATTCGAACAGCACTGTACCGTTTCCCTGGGAAAGGCCCAAGTGCAATGGGATCGCGTCAGCCGGTTTCTCCTTGGCCTGAAGGGCCTTGGAAGCGCACCGGGGCAACGCTATCCGGCTTAGTTGTCACCGTTAAGTATCCACCTGATCAAACGCGAGTCTACTACGGAGTGTGTTGTCAATAAATTGACAAAAAAAAACCGGCCATAGACCTGACGAAGTTGGGTTGCACTAAAAGTGCGGGATTGACTACGTTACGACCGGCCGGAGCCGTCCGCAGAGCGAGTCTCTGACTACGTAACAGGCGCTAAGCGTCAAGTGCGCAGCCAGAAGAACAGCCTGAGCCTTGCGAACCACTATCGAATTTAATCGACCGTAGTAAGATCAGCTCTGTTGTTGCTGCACTCACCGAGGTGAGATTTTAATTCGAGGGGTGCACAGAGTGCGGGATTGACTACGTTACGACCGGCCGGGGCCGGCCGCAGAGCGAGTCTCTGACTGCGTAACAGGCGCCAAGCGTCAAGTACGGAGCCAGAAAAACAGCCCGAGCCTCGCGAACCACTATCGAATTTAATCGACCGTAGTAAGCTCAGCTCTGTTGTTGCTGCGAGACCGACTTAGTTGCAGCCGATCTAAACCGGCCGCAGCGTAAGCCCTACAGAGGCTATCTCAATTCGTCGAGGACGAAGCGAGATTTGTGCGAATCACAGCGTATGAGTATTGCTACGAGTTGTCGTCGTGAGACGACAATCGTGACTCAACAGCTGGAGCGACCGCGAACGCGTCCTAGCGGGGCCGGACGCAGAACGGATCTGAGAGTGGCGTTTGAGTATTGCTACGAGAGAAGTCGTGAGACAACAATCGTGACTCGGCAGCCAGGAGCGACCATCAACACGTCCGAACGGGTCCGGACGCAGATCGGGTCTGTCTGTCTGCCGATTACAGCACTCACAGCGCTCATATACCCGTTCCGATTGCCCGTGAGCGCGCTCACAGCGATATCGATACGTCATCAATGACGTCATAAACGCCGCCATCTTTCCGCTCACAGTGGCAACGCTACGGAGCATGGTCGCTGTGAACGGCCTGTCAAAACTGACACATGACGTTACTTTGTTGATGTTTTTATTAGTCGATTAAAGATTTTAAAAGCTTGCTTATCAATTTTCTTTTGTAATAATATAAAAAATGGCTCCTGCTTCATTCAGGGTCAAAGATCTTAATGATATTGTAACTTTAGACTTAAGCGACGAACAATCAGAATGTTAGCGCGATATTTACCGTTCCGATTGCAATAGCACTAATAACACTTTAAGCGCGCTCAAACGAATCGGAACGGTTTTGAGCACTTTTAGCGCTGTGAGCGCTGTAGTCGGCAAACGGAACGCAGCATTTGTCGTCATTCGAGTAAACTAACTTTGTTTCATAGACAAATCAAAAACGTGATTAAAATAAAGGTCAACCCTCAGAATTATTTTTATCTTCTGTTTTAAATATAATTTTCTTAAAACCTTGTCTATATAGTTTTTTTTGTTAAATGCATGCATTAAACTAAGATAATTTGTTGTCTTTCATATAGGTTTTCAGTAATTCAACATCAGATTCGCAGACTGTTCGGGTTCCTCATATAGCACCATAGAATTTTTGCAATGTATATTTCTTCATGACATCTTTCTTTACGTAAGTTTGTCGCAACGAAAAAAAGTTTATAAGGTGATCAGAGTAAGTCGTCGCTTTAACCACTGCTCCACTACGCTCCGCCGGTTCAACTGAAATTAAACATATTATTTATCAAATATACTTAAATTCAGGATTCATTAACCGACCAGGGTAATGTCAGATACTAATAGAGCAACCCAACTAGATGACTTAAAATTTTTATTGAAAAAAAAAAAAAGACAAACATTTGTTTTGAATACGAATAGCAGCAGTATTGTAATTTATTTTGGAGTATTACACCAGTTTTCCCTGACCTGACTAAATTATCAAAGTGGAGCGGCATCTCATTGGAGGCGCTTGTGTCGTTTATTAGTAGTCAAGG
Organism: Marasmarcha lunaedactyla; assembly: GCA_923062675.1. Lineage (NCBI taxonomy): Eukaryota > Metazoa > Arthropoda > Insecta > Lepidoptera > Pterophoridae > Marasmarcha > Marasmarcha lunaedactyla. The sequence goes on from OV281346.1 coordinate 24,711,113, forward strand.
ATTGTCGGGGCCGATTGACTGTCCTCGTTCGTCAGGTTTTGCTTGGCGGAATAGTTGGCAGACTATTTAATTTTTTTACTTTATCAAATTCAAATTCAAATATTTATTTCTCAACACTGACAATTACTTGTTCTAATTGACGTCAAATTAAACATGACTCCACTATCATTTCGGAATAACCTTCGTGAAGAAGAACTGGCAAGAAACTTCAAGGGTATATTTTTTTACAAAATAAATTTACAGTGTCTCTTTATGGCTGCACGAAATGATTCTTATCTGCATCTGTAAGCTCGGCAAGGCTCCCTCCCCACAAGTATCCAAACGACGAACACTCTCAAATGGCACCTTACAAAGGACCTTACGTCCCGGGTAAAAAATTTTTTTTAATATTAATATTAATATTATTCTATATAATATATTTATATTATTTTATTTTAATATTGACGGCCGACGGCCTATCTCATACGCTGGAGGTCCCAGGTTCGAGTCCTGGCCAGGGCATTAATTTGTGTGATGAACACAGATGTTAGTTCTCGGGGCATGGTTGTTGATATTTATGTATGTAAGTTTATTCTGGGTTTAAGTTTATCCCTCCCGGTTCGCTCGAACTCCAGAACTCGGGGGGAACCTAGAATAAACGTTTATGTTCATCACACAAAGGAATACCCCGGCCAGGTCTCGAACTTGGGACCTTCGGCGTATGAGGCAGGGCTACTAAGCACTATGCTACTCGGTCGTCATATACATATATAAAGATCCTTTTTAATATTTTTGATAGGACACCTCGTACTGTGAAATAATGGTTGTTTGTAAAAGATGATATCTAGTACCATAACTAAAACTAAATACAAAAACGACTGATTATTTCAGAAGAGGCAGTCAGCGCGCCGTGCTGATAGCGATAACACCTGTTGTATCAATAGGTATCCGAAGCTGCAGTCGATAACCAGACGTTGCTCACACACGTTGTCGGACAAATTTTAGTGAAATTATTTGTATAAGTAGTTCAAAATAGGTGATAAACATGGTTCGTGAATTGTCTCCGGCGTTGGCCAAGATAGCTCAGAGTGAGTTGAATGAGAATCCAAAACAGGTGGAAAATGACTTGAAGCACATTAAGGAATGGCTTTCGAAGCAGCCGCACCTGAAAGCGAGGACAGGTATGTATTAATAACGATGATCTATTACCTTTGTTAAATGAATTTAAGAGTGTTAGAACTGTTACCATTTAATTATTATTTTGTTAAAATGTGTCATTGAAAATCTTGGCTCAGAAATTCATTGAAATTTGCAAAATAAAAATGCTTAAGTTTTGAAATTATTTTTTATGTATTATGCCAGGCAGAGGAGGTTAAGGTCAGTGTGTACATTAAAATAATTAGTGATAATGTTTTAAAAATCGGCCACCCTGGGGTATTTAGATAAATAAACTATACATAAATATAAAATTTCATATTCTTAGTCATCACCTCTTGATCATATCTTGAATACATAACACACTATAGTATAAACTACTGTAAATATTATTACAAGGTAAGGTTAGGTTACGATTCACACTTAATAACCAAATAAATAAATAGTCCATAGCGCAATTAAATAAAAACGTTTTACTGGATTCCAAATCGTAAAAACTGTCTAGCTGGCATTACCTTTAAGGGAAGAGGCAAGAGGTCAATGCAAGAACTACTTGGTTTATCAAAGGCCAAATAAAAGAAGTATGCGGAAGTGATATTGCAACGCCTAGATGGCGTTTATGTTTCTGTTCGCAAATATCCTGATTCCATTAGTTTCTCTGCTATTGACTCATAGTTTCGGTGGATCCCCAAATAAATCCAAAACCAATGCAGCCAAATCTTTAATCAACAAATAACTTCCCCTAAAAACCATAATAACTCTCCTGGGTCCAATCATTCTCTTCTAACAGGGTTTTCATCATCCATCCAACACGTGTTGCCAATATGCTTTAGCAGGCTAGAGCATCGAAGTTAATTCTTAGTCACGTAGGTTTCCTCACAATGTTATCGTCAGCCACTTGTCTCAGCGCCGGCGCGAAAACGACTCTATCGGATATTTTCTCACTCAAGAAAGGTACATTGGATGTAGAATCGGTATGAATAAAAGTGATAGTACATTAAAAGTTAATCGGTGCCTGTTCACACCGCTAGCGGGAACTCTCTCTCCACAATTTTATCGCGAAACCAGAGATGACAAAGAGAAAATTCGCTTAGCGCTGCTCGCTTGGAGATCAGACCTCTCGCCAAGAGATCAACTAGCGGCCCTTCTACTAAGAGCGATAAATGCGGATAATCGCATGTCGCACGTCGCACTCCTACACTCGCTTACAGCTCAGTGACAAAACTGTTGAAACTACACCCTCGCTGCTCGCTGCTCGTATCTTGTTTTAAACTCTACTCGCTACTCACGGCGCTGGTATATGTGCCTTACAATATTTGTTTTAATAAACATTTGTTGTAAAATCTCATAAGTCTAAGGCTGAAATCAGCAAAAGATCTCAGACATTATTCAGCTATATGTTTAAATAAAATATGACTTTACTGTATATTACATAGTATACATATTTCAAATAACACGTGACATCAATCATATCAAAATCATGCCCATAATTTCATACCGAGATTCGATCTCTAAAAGGTAAAAAATATAGTCACTTTTTGTTTCACCGTTTGGCTTTATCGTCTTAAAGCGATATAGTTATGAAATTAATCTTTTAATAAAAACATATACAGAAACAGCTGAGTACATTCAGAAAAAAATAAAAATATTTACGATGAGCGAAAATATTCCAGTCTTGGTCATGCCTCGTGTGAAGATGCTAACGCAATTAGTGTCTGCACTGCTGTGCGGCTGGCATTTCTGAAACAAATTATGATCGAACTAGGAGCCAGCTTCGAATGCCAGATCTGTGTATTAATTTATTACGGTATATAATCATAGTCATAATTTTTCCTATTCTCTAATATAGGTAAATAGGAAAAATTATGACTATTAATAAGGTACCCCAAATTCGATACGGTCAACCATAAAACAAGTTTCACTTAGGTTAGCCACATACCTACAATTATTTGTAAAGAAAGCAATTCTGGGAATGTTTTAACCCGGAGAGATAAAATGAAGAAAAAGGACAAAGTTTATCTTTAAATTGTACAGGAATAACATAATTTGGAACAGCATAACTTATGAAGTTTAGACAGTGGCGCAAACGTCACGGACATTCTCAATTTCAACGAAAATTCTCAAAAGTATATGCTATGTATAAGAATAAAAACGTTGTGATTATCAGTATTAAAGTTAATTGAAAAAAAAATGAGCTAGTACTCTTAACATTTCAAATATAGTAAGCATACAACTAGGTACCTGAGACTCGGAGCCGAAATGTAAGCAAACATGAAAGATCATTGGTATCTCGTTGCTAGGCATTTTTTCCGACATCTGCCGTACAAACTATTCAGTAATATATCAGATGCGTGCAAGATAAACGCTATCCGCGTATAAATGGTTCAAGTTACCTATGTGTGTGCGTTAAGCCCGTGTGTATACAGCAACTTGTATCGTATCTAACCCCAAAGTTCTATCAATTGCCTGGATGGCTGAATTATTCTACTTTCTGAATGTCCAGTTTGCCTTGTGCGAACTATAAAGGGTAACTGGTTAATGTTATAATAAATCAAATATGGTAGGTAAGGTGACGTAATCTGATACACAAAATAAAGTCACAAGTTTCAAAAACTTAAACAAAATTAACTTAAACTTACCAATCAAGAGTTAAGTACGTTTGTAGTTTTAGTTAAAAATGTACGGTGCCAACCCTGATACACTCCATTCCTGAAACTAGGCCATTAGTTCAATCCGCACCCAAAAGCGCATCAACCAATTACGTTAGAGAGATAAGAAACGAGAATACCAGGAGAAAATAACTTTACAATGATTGGTTGTTTACATTTAGACATTTCATATAAGTTTTCTACTTTTTGTGGAAAAAAATATAACGGTATATTTTGTATACCAGTAACCTACAGTAATACCTTAAGTATTACAATTTTGTATATAAATTACTATTACCTATCAAAAAACCTTTATATAAAAGCTTTGGTCCGCTATAAATCGGGATCCTAATTTTTGGGTTTCAACGGGAATATCAAGGATCATGCGTCTGGGATCATGGGGCTACAATAAAGATGCAAATGAAAATGTATGATTTTCTAAAAAAATCACACTTGAACGAGGACCGGTCGAACTAATAAAACTTTTATGCTCGTATTTAACGCGTCAACAATTGAAACATCTCTCAATGAGGCGAATAGGTGTAATTGTATAACATTTCGCAGTACCCTCAAAAATGTAATTGTGACTAGTTCGATAACTTTTTAGTAACATTCAAGGTTTTATTTTCATTGAGAAATAAACACACGTTATTATCAATTATATCACGAGATTCTATTAATAAATACCTGTCACAAAGTGCCTACGTTGACTGAGGCCTCACCTTTCCTATTAAAACTATTATTAATTTCATAATCTGTTGTGTGTGTTTGTCTGGGGATTTTATTTATTTATTAATGTAAACAAAGAATTGTCACTGTCAGTATATGTCAACGGATAATTTGCACGAATGAAATTGCATCATGTGGCTTTTTTCTTAAGTATAGGCCCGGTAATATTATTATTTAAAAGTATATGACGGCAAAAACAATAAAAATCATAAAATAATGCGACAGGAAGCGGGAAACCTTGAGAGACGCTTCGGCGCCGCATTTCTCCACTATTCAAAGACCTTCTGATGGAAACGTAAATAATAAATAATTCTGCAGCACTAATGCCACTATTCAATCACAGGCAACAAAAAGGTTATTTAGTTTTATTTATTTATTATAGAAACAAACGGTCACAAAATAAACAACAAATTAGTAATTTTCCAACAAACAGACCTATAGTTTCCTTAATCTTTATGTGCTATAAAATATACATAAACAAATTTAATGTTACATTGCCTTTTATAATCTTCTTAACATAATTCAAAACCAGGTTCTGGTATAAATTATCAAATTCTGATGATTTATACTAATCGTTTCAAAACATTCATTTGTAGAAAATTATCAAAAATTATCTGCGTTTACAAATTTTTCGTTATCATTGTATATTTGATCCGCACGCTTAACAAATTAATTTGCGCCATAAACAGTTCTACTGCGGGGTATATGAAACAATTTCTTAGTTCGACATTGACGTTTACGCCACGACTCTATACTCTGAAATGTATTTTATTTAATAAAGATGGCGTCAACCAAATTATTTAACAGTTTATATAATAATACGAAGCTATACATTCTCGGCGATCCTCCAAGGTTTGTAACGTGTAGGTGGTTTGTCAGTCGCACTTAACTGTAGGCTTGGGTACAGACTGGTTGTTGTCCTCCGTGAGCTGTAGAGTCTCGGTGTAATCCGAATTCAATACGATTGATGTGATATTTAAAATAAGGATACAACACGGCGCAAGCGAGCTCGAGGTGACTTCTAACGAAGCTATGGATTAGTATCTTTTATGTTAGCGCGTTTAAAAATGGTTTACCTACTCTTAAGATAAATTCCAACTGTTGATATGATTTTAAAAATAAATAAGTCTATGTGCGGTACGAAGGTTAACTCTATATGAAGAATCTATAATGACACCAAGATCATGGATTTGTGTAACTTTTTTAGTAACCCAATTGGAGAGAGAATAAGTGAAGTCTACCAAGTTTCTTTTTTTTATAAAAGCTTATGACATTGCATTTATCGAAGTTTAGAAAGAGATTATTATTCCTAAAATAAACTTCAAAACTATCTAAACCGCGTTGTAACAGTTCACAGTCGTTTGTGTTACGTATCGATATATAAATTTTAGTGTCGTCTGCATAAAGCAGTGTGCTGAAGTATTTTAGATGGTAGTTAACGTCATCGATAAACAAGGTAAATAATTCTCGCCGGAAGATTTGACTCTCGCCGGAACCTAAATAGATCGCCATAATAAAAAATAAAGAAATAAATCCCCAGACAAACGCACCAACTGTACGGCCCCAAAGTAAGCAGAGCTTGTGTTATGGTTGACCATACAGCGCACTGGGGGGAATCTAGAATAAACATACATATATAAATACAAACAACCATGGCCCGAGAACAAACATTTGTGTTCATCACACAAATGAATGCCCCGGCCAGGACTCGAACCTGGGACCCTCGGCTTACCACTACACCACTCGGTCGTGCTATGTTTACCGAGTTACCTTAGTTCAACCTAAAGCGTGTTGTAACAGACTTTGTCAAAACATTTGGTAAACTCAGTATATATGTAAAGGTGCTCCCACACAGCAGTTATACATAACATAATACACATATTATACATAACGTTATACAACATTCTGTAACACGATAACATTTTATAACAGCGTGTAACATACGCTACAACATGTCAAGAAATGGTATATGTTATAAACGCTCCCACACTGGTTGAACTCGTTGTATAACATCGTATAACATTATGTTACAATCAGTTTGGGTTTGTCTTTCGAGGATCCTGGTAGTGACTCCATAATGGAGGAAGTTATATTTTGTTATATCATGTTGTAATCAGTTGTAAAACATTATGTTAAATTAAGTTGTATAACATCATTAACAATTTATAACTTTTGTACAAAAAGTTACACAACAAATGTTAAGCAACAGTCTCTAACGTTATATAACTGCGGTGTGGGAGCACCTCATGGCATCAACCCGCCTCCATCGCGCTTATATCTTCGATAAACATTAGCAGATTGCATTAGAGTATTAACTGACCGACCCCTGAAAATGCATACTACAGTTCAAAGTTTTCTTACGTTAAAAGTTGAGCATTATCATTTGGTTTGTCCAACAAGAGTCTGTCTTTCCTGTATTGCAGAAAGTTTGTTAACGTCGTATCTCCGTTTTCCGACAGAGAAATATAGTCCTCTTCACTCCATACCACAACGCCCACTAGAGCTATGAAGATATTTAATGGAGCGTATACCTGGAATGGGATAAGATATTGGTAAAAATTGGGAAAAATGTAAATAAAACATTTTGTCTACACATTAAAGTCGGAAATTAAATCCCATATGGTGATTCCTAGTGGTGTTTGGAGAACATAGAGATCATTCATCTCAGATTTTATGTATGATTATGTTGAAAACTTCGTAAATGAAATATATATTGATTGAGCAGTGACCACCCCTAAAATTTCTTTGTCTCGTCGTCGGCTACAGCGGAATGCAACTAGGCTCAAACATGTACGTAACTTAATGATAGTGAAAATTAGAAGGGGTTTAAAAACCTCTAAACGTTATTTTACAGAATTGGGTATTAGACAACATCTGAAAATGCAAGTTTTTGTCATTTATTTAGAATATAAAACTCATTTTGAACCCAAAAAATGTATTGAAAAATAAAGTTTTGAACTTAATATCCAAATTATATAGATTAGAAAGTTTTAAAAAGAAGCAAACACTTATTATGAAATATAATTTTTTTTAATAATTTTAGCTTACTGACATTAAATATAACAATTTTTATTACGACAGTATGCATGTGAATACATTATCTCAGTAAGCTGATCAGCTATGATTTTCTCCATAATATTACCGAAATGACAAAGTTTAGAGATTGGTCTATACTTTTTTATATCTGAACAGACGCGTCCTTTAGGCACACAGGTAACCCACGCATGTTTCCTTAAAGGGATTTCGTAATAATATAGTAACTGGTAAAGCTAAAGAAGATTAACATTTTTTTATTAACAAAGGGTGTACCCCGTCCGGGCCAGATCCGGTTTGAACATTAATAGAGCTTAAGTATTTATCGAAAGTTTACTGTTGAGATTAATTGAGTGGATGTCTGTCATAGGATTGTCTGGTGGTTCTAACTGGTCCTTCACCTTAGAAGACGGTTCTTCGAAAACCTATACCTATTTGTTAGCTATCAAAAGCATGAAGATCCTTGTAGTTCATAGTCTGTGGTAACTTAGTATTACTTAAGAAAAGTCTTTAAGTATGACTAGCATAATTTCGGATTTGACTTAATTTTGTTCTCACAGAGTAACACAAAATTATGATAACACTCTTTTTCCATCCTTTCTCCTCGTTTACAAAAGATTTTAAAAATATTATAGTCCTAGACTATAATATTTTTAAAATCTTTTGTATGGTTATGCATTCTTTATGGTTGCCACAGTTTATGAAATTTTCGCTTTTCATTTAATACCTTAATAAGACTATACCAGCTAGGTTTGGAAATTGAAATTAAGGTTTGGAACACACACACCGCCGGGGAACGTATTCATTAATTAAATTATTCAAAAAGTTATTATTCTTTTTTTAAATAAATAATTAGCAGGCGTTTGTCTTCCATCTCACCTGATGGAAAGTGACGATGAAGACGAGGATCATACACGCCTGTCCAAGAGATACACTGGTGTTCTAGGCCCACACGCGACTGACCACCCTTGTGGTATAAATTAATACGAATCAAATCAATTTAATAAATTTATTTTTAATAGATATTTTTTAACGGAGCAAGTCAGAATGTATCGCTTCTTTCTTTCTGTTCTGTCAACAGTATATTTAAATATCCTTTGTTCTTAATTCATAATAATTCATATTAACCTCTTTACTCACATTTCGCGGCATTCTGACGTGCTCTCTAAGGCTTAGCCGTGACGGTACCTATTCACTCCACACTTGAAATTTTAGTACGTTTTCTGCGATATTAGATAATTAAAGAATTCATACCATTTAATTCTACATAGTTCATCATTTAGTCGATCATAATTAGCTAAGTGGAAATGAAATAAATACATATCGGCATGCTTAAGTGAAGTGATATAAGACAACGAGAGATTAATAATTAACGACTTGTGGTGCTAGCCAAATTGAAAATTTCTTTATTATTATTGAGTTTACAAAAACAGTTGAGATTGTTCATCATCATCATTGCTAGAATCACTCAAGCTGACGCTGATATTGGAAAGAGACATGGTAAAACCCGAAGAATAAAAAAAATTTACTAGTAACATCTGATAAATCGAATTAAACTTATTTCAAACATTCAATGAAACTTGTGAGCATGATTCACAGACCCGAAATTAACACAAAGAGTAAATTTGTGTTATCAAACAATATTTAACAGTTAACTTGCGAACAATCACGAATTATTTGACACAGGTTTTGACAGTAGTGTAATCTACGATTAGGCGTTAACTTGCGTTTCAGAAACCCGGAATGGCGATTGACATAGATAATATTTGTACTGATACTGAACAGCTCTGTCAAATAACAAAGATGATCCAATCAAAGTAGACCGGGCTTACAGCAACCCAATTGACAGTTGACATGAGATTTATTTATTTGCATATTAAGTGTTTTACAGAGGTCTTATTGTAACAGTATAGAACTTACAACTTAATCACCCATGCATTGGGTATTGCAAATGTTAGAGGGCATTACAAATAATATAGAATGAAATATTCAATTAGTTTCTAAACATAAAGATGACATTTTCATTGCATATATTTAATTTATATTATTGATTTGACAGCTTGTTAGTTAGTTATTACGTTGATTGGCGTTTCAGAAACCGGACGTTAATCAAGTTTTCTGTTAAAACATGCCATAACATGATTATATTGTTTCAAACCGGAAAAAGATAAAAAATGAAACATGCATTGCGTTGCGTAGTTACTTACCGATGTCCCGGTGAACTACCACATTGCCATTCTGCCTCAGAAATATTAAAATTCACCACAAATAAAAAAAATTTCGAAATGGACAGTTTATTTATGGATTTTTAAATTTAATCGGACATTGTAGCTCAGCGCCGACGGCGCTTAGCCGGAACTTAAAGTACTCCTAAATACGATATGCCTAAGGGCACCCCAGAGGGCACGTACCTCGGCTTAGGACGTCGTATATTGAAACTACCACTGGTTCGGAAGGATCATCTACTGCCAAAGAACCAGCAAGAAACTTAGTAGGGATGCGTACGACGCGTTAGCCTGGCCCACCGGTGGGTTAGGCGATTCGAATGCCGTGTTGCCCTATTTATAACTGGAGCACCTGGGTTCCTTGTTGTAATAGCATCGTCGGAATCTGTTAAGACGTTACGAGGACGCCTGTAACGAACCGCCGCGTCTGGTTTGACTGTGTATTTAGCTGACTTATTGACCAGCGGGTTGGGATGACGGGGAGCTATACTCCGCATACTAAGGGGCGACAACACTGCAGGGGGTTCTAATGCGAATCTGAGCCTGCACTAGTTCCCCAACTGCTCCTATGAAAACTATTGTTGTTTACGATTAAAGCACTGGTAAAAAGTTGAATGCGACTCGGAATCGCTACACTGAACCTTTGTGGACATTTCAATGACGGGCAAACCGAAAACCAAACATAGAGTACAAGTAACTAAATATTTATATTTCTAACAAAGACTATCAATTTAAGACTGCAAAGATATCATTGAAATAATCACGAACGGTTAATCAAATGCGATAGTAAAATGTGTATCAGTTTTTATCATTGAAATAGTCGTAAAGGAACACGCTTGTAACCCATGCCTGAGTATTAAATGCTTAAATTATCTTGTGTTTTTATTCTTTATAGTGCATGGTGTTGTAGTTCTACCATTTTTCGTATAGTACTTACGATATCAGAAATATCATTTGATGAATTGTTTTAAATTTTAAAATCAATGATTCAATAAACAAATCAATTTATTGATTCATGTATTGAATTGATTCATTTATAATTTATGTCATATTTACATAATGTGCTTTATTTCACTACTTGTAGTTTGCATTTCAATTTCACAGACCAGCGAGGAATGTGAAACTACTGTAGATGCATTCCTTTAAAACCTTTCGTACCGTACTTTACAATAAATTAACTTTGAATTCTTTAATGAACCTCCAGCTTTAACCTATTTTATAAGTAACAAAATGTACCAGGCTAAGTATTGGTATAGTTCTCCGAGTCGCATAAGCTGTGACTTATATTAATATCTAAGGAAAGAAGGGAATAGTCAATGTCTTTTGAAGACGGCACGTAATTTTGATTACAAATTTATGAAATCTAAATCTAAAGTTCTTCACCTTCTCTGCTTTTAATTATTTGGTACATTATGACTTCTTTTCATTTAAGATGTGTTCCTAAAATCGGATTCAACCAACAAAACGAACTACTCGTGATGTAATTAAGTTTTCGTCAGTATTTATATTAAGTGTTATAAATCTCAAAAATAACTTTCGAAATATTTAATAATATCTGCAAAGTAACATAGCAAATACTTGCGCAGTATTGTTTGGTCAAAAGTCAGTATAAAAAAATAAATTTACTTCAGATGACCAATGGCTGCTGGCCATCCTCAGAGGCTGCAAGTTTAGCTTGGAGCGAGTCAAGAAGAAGCTGGATCTGTACTATACTTTGAGAACCACTGCCCCAGACATAACGCTGAGAAACAAGCCGACGGAACAAAAGTTTATTGATTTCCTTAAACTGGGGTACGTATTTGAGTATATACTATATTTATACTATCTATTATTAAAAAGATGATAGTTCTGTGCCTTAGTTTAATTGTAGTCAGTCAACTGTGGACCATTTGGACCGATTTGAAACTATATCTTAACAATGGCAAATCGACTTTACCCAGCCATAAAGTTTTCGAAATAATTGAATTAGGCACATCCGCAAAACAAGTGCCATAATATTTGTTTTTAGAAAACCTTTAAAGAAAAATAAACTTTCTAAAAGTTTTAAGTTTTGATCGTCTATAACGACTTATTTATTCATTTTACGTACAATTTTACATGTAAAAATCAAATAATATTAATAATAAGACTTACACATTTCAAAATATCTAAGCCGATAGCCAAAAATCTAGATGTTTTTTTTTTCGGGATTTGATTCAGGATAGGGTGTTTCATGGTTAAATCAGTCAGCAAGGATGTAAACTACACGCCCTTAACGAGAATAGGTTGACTTAACCTCTAACCGTGTCTCCTCCTAACCTCTAACCTCTAACTAGGATAACAATACCAGTTTTTAAATAATATTAAAGGTACAACGAAAAAGGTGGCTGAAAAGTGTATTGTAAACTAGGTAAAAAATAGCACACAATTGTTTTGTTCTTATATTGCAAATACGTCATCTCGTAGCTCATGTTCAAAGTTTTCACAGGTGATAATAATTTCCTTGCTAAGAACAACTGGATAATAAGTAATTTAAGTTCAAGTTTCGTCTACACACAAAGACAGTGAACTAGATATAATTAATTACCAACAATACTGATTAGATACTGTTAAGTAGTGTTAAAAAATAATTCAAAATGTACAGGTTAATGGCCTAATCGGGTAAAATTTGTAAATTTTTAGTTAATAATTTAAATCACCTATTTTCAAAGACCCTGCTTTTGACATTGATCGAAGGCCAAGATTGTAATGTTGGCAAGCACAGCCATTGTTGCATAAATCAGATTCAAAGGACGGGTACACTGAAATCATAATGTATACTTTCCAGGGCTTGCGTAATTCTACCGAAGGCGAAGTCGGAGCTGTCCCCGCGCGTGATCCTCATCCGCGGCGAGGCCTACAGCCCGGCTGTGCACAACGTTGCTGAGGTCATCTGCGCGCTCTACTACTTGGTACAGGTGCGATGTTCATTTGTTATCTTTAATTGGCGGGCTTTGCCCTTTATTGTACCACGGAATAGGAGTGCACACGAGCTTAGCACAGTTGGGGAAGTCGGCGGACCCAGACAAAAGCGAGAATCGTTTGCGCGTTGATCAGTCTTTTGTAGGCGCTCCGCTTACTAAAAGGCGACAACGCTGCAGGGGATTCTAACGCCCCTCCGCGACGCAAGCGCGCACCCGCGACCGAGTCATCCTCGGACGCCACCCCAACTGGCCCTGAGTCTCCCTCGTTTACGCTTGTTAAGAAGCGCTCTAAGAAGCGTTCAAAACAAGACCCGGCGCCCTCGACGCCCGTCCCTACACTTCCTGCGGCGTCTTCAACGCCAGCTGCCCCGGTGTCTTCAACACCCGCTCCGGCCCCAACTTCTGTCAAGGCCAAGGTCCCACCACCCGTTTTCCTTCGGGAAAAGGGTAAATGGACTGAGGTCTCGACATTGTGCAATGAGCACAAAATCCATTACATCCGAGCAGCCAACTCGGGTGAATCTATTAAAATCTTAGTCTCGTCGATAGACGACTTTCGAGCTTTAACAAAGCTCCTCACCGATAAGCAATATGCTTATCACACTTATGCTCTGTCAGAAGAGCGTAAGATCAGAGCGGTACTCAGGGGAATCCCGTTCGAATTATCGAACGAGGCTATCCTGGAGGATCTGCAGTCCCAAGGCTTCCCGGCACTCGCGGTGCATAAAATGCACAGCAAGTACGGGAGGCAACACCCTCTCGCTTTGGTGGTTCTCGCCAACGTCCCCAAGTCCAGGGAGATCCTGAAAGGGGTTAGCACTATATGCGGCCTCTCTGGGATCTCGATCGAGGCGCCTCATCGCCGCGGTCATCCCGGCCAGTGCCATCGGTGCCAGTTGTACGGGCACGCGGCGGCCAACTGCCGCGCACCGCCCAGGTGCGTCAAGTGCACTCCTGAAACTCCCTCTCCTCCCGATTGCGTGCTTTGTGGCCAGTCCGGCCACACCGCAAATTACAGGGGCTGCCCTCGTGCACCCCGTTGTATGCGCTCCAATTCCAAGAGGGTGGCACCCAAACAGGCTCCGCGCCTTTCTCAAGAAAACTTTCCGCCGCTGCGTAGCCGGGTTCCTCCGGCTGCTAAGCCTACACAGTCCAGGCCTGCCCCAGAAAACTGGAGGCAGCGCCCCGCATCGAATCCCATCCCGGCTCCTCGCCCATACAAACCCACTCCTCAATCCTCCGTAGCAGACGATATGCGTATCGTCTGCGACGCTATAAAAAATGTCGATGTTAGTGAAATCGCAGTCCTAGCCCGTAAACTTAGGGCTTCACGTACTCCGACAGAGCGTTTGCTAGCTCTGGCGGAGCATAGTTCCCTTCTTAATTAATTATAGGTTCATTTAAATGAATTGATCCCTAAATCATGCTTCGGCCGACCTCTGCCCAGCCCCGGCTTCACCGGAGGCTGCCCAGAACGGCCACCAACTCATGTCCCTTTGAGCACCTTCAGTGCAACTTTCACTACAGGCGGAAGACCCGCTAGCGGGTCTCCGCCAGCGCGCCCAACTTCCCGACGGGTGTCGCTTCCGATGAAGGCTAACGGTAATAACTACAGCCAACAGGTGGTTTTTAGTGGGTAGGTGCTATTCTGGTGAGTCCCACATAACCCCCCCGCAGAGGAATTTACCTGCGGGCGGGTATGCATGACGCATCTTCCACCTCCCTCCCGCGAGGGTGCCTCGGCAGCAAAAAAAAAAAAAGGCATTCTAATGCGAATCTGAGCCTGGACCAAGGCTTTGTATTACTCTATAAAAACAGACAAATACAAATGATATAGCGAGTACCCAACTTTAATGACGCTAACGAAAGAACAATGCACATCAAATATAAGTACATAGTTTCAGTGGCGAAAATTTTAATTCCAAAATTGATACTTGCCCAATATACATGATGTGTATTATGTAGAATATTGATATATATCATTCATTTATAAATGTATGTATACATATAAGTATTTAAATTTTTTTATAGGTTTAATGTGTTTATTTTATGATTTTTTCTGCACTACTTTCTCCAGTAATAAGGTCTGCTGGTAGAAATTTATATTAGAAATAAGCTGTATCTTTGTACTTTATTAGTTTATCAGTCATTTTTATTATTGTGTGTTTCTGTGGGTATATAAATCGTTAAATAAAAAAGGATGTTTATGTTCAAAAACTTAAGCACTTTGTCCTTTCAAGCTAGTGAAACTGTATTTTAATATCAATTGCGGTTTTTGACCACAGTACCTACCATGTTTTTAAATAAAAACTAATAAGTAAATAGGTAGAGGCTGCAAACCAATAAAAAGTGAAACATGCGCCCAACGTATTTAAGACACGTTGCCAATTTAAGGTAACGTAGGTAACTTTTACAGTACTGTCACCTGCAGTACATTTCTCAGAACGGGGTTTGAGTTCGGCCGTAATCTGTTCTAACCGAACACAAATCCACGTGTAGATTATATTTCTGTACTTATAAAGATTACTTACAGATTATGGTGAACGAAGATGACGTGGCGATAGTAGTGGGTACAAAGATTATAGTGGACTATCAAGGTGTAGGAGTCAGCCACGTCGCCCAATTATCTCCAACTCTGCTGAAGAAGATCATCACTGTCATTCAGGTAAGTTTAATTTGAAGTCTGAAAAATATATTCGTTTTCACGTACAATAATTAGTTAATTAAACGAAATTGGTAAGAAATAAATAAAAAATTCGACGGCATAATGTTATTTTGAATGTAGCGCTGGTTTACCTTTAAAGCCGTTTTCAGTGACGTCATTGATGACGCTACTACCTACAATGACTTTGCATTTTTGTTTACATTCAATTCAATATGCCTTCAATAATGTGTATCTTTCAATAACTTTCAGGATTCAATCCCACTGCGGTTAAAAGGCAGTCACCATGTAAACTTCCCGTCGGCTTTAGAAATGGTCACCAAGCTGTTGAACGATAAGACTAGAAAACGGGTGAGAATATTAAGATGTCATTGGTGTCATAATAATAAAAAAGACGATTACATTTTAATTACTGAATTTTTTTATTTTATTTAGTTACTAAAAAACAAGCTCATGATTATTGTCTTGACCTCCGGATAGTAACGTTCAATTTTGACCATGGATTTGTGATGAACACCTAATCCGTTACCAACCCTTATTCTTAAGTTGCTATTTGAACCTCGTTACCATATTTTACGGGATATTTGAATGAAACTCAACGAGGACTTATAAGTTATGAGAAATTAAAAAAAATACCTCATAAAAATCCTGATTTTTTTGTAAACTTTCAGTTCAAAGTGCACAAAAGCTACAGCGAGCTGTTGGAATGTTTCCCCGCGGAAGTGATTCCAGAAGAATATGGGGGAAGCGCTGGAAAACTTAATGATATCATAGGTAAAATAAATCTTCAGCTTTGCGCACCAACTATATTGTGCTAACAAAGTTGAAGTTTGCGTTTACTTGGACCGGATGGCCAGTTGCAATATTGCCTAATTCGGTATGTAATGAAAAAAATTCAGATAAAATTTGTATAATACATCTTATTAGTTACAAACAGCTCGCAGATAAAACGACTAAGCTTATTTTAACGAAAATGCGTAATGCGTAAATAATTTGACTCACACTCCACCTTTTAATGACGTCAAAAAGATCATTTCCTAGCTTTTTATATGTTTATACACCTAGTTTTCAATAAATGTTATATCCCATAAAGATTCCATAGACAATTTCAGAGTTCTTTATTTAATTCCAGGCTGTTCAGTACAGAACATATATTTGGTATGGCAATTTTATATATTTTTGTTTGTATGGTGGCAACACCGGATCTTTTTCTTTTTTTCGCTCAACTGGACTCCCATGAGCTCCAGACACTCATTTTTATGTTGTGTGGTATTAGATAGTGAATTCGGTAAATTACTGTGTTTTACTTGGAAACCACGCAACATAAGAATGAGTGTCTGGAGCTCATGGAAGTCCAGTTGAGCGAAAAAAAGAAAAAGGTATAAAAAAACTTGGCAGTGCGCTTTTAAAAAGATTAATACGTAAGATAAATGACGTCATCTAAGAATTTATTTAAATCTAAATTCTGCACATTAATCACAAATGATAAAATTGTTTTCCCTAAAACAACAAATAAAAATACACATGCACCTCAAAATTATTTACGCGCCGAATTGTAATCAATCAAACTGTTATTTTGAAGTTATACCACGCAAATAATTTGATTTTTATTAGTAAATAGCGACCAGTTCAGTACGCGCGGGTACTCCCGTGGTGTCGCATTAGCTTGTTGCATAGATCTAGCATCTGGATCAGATTTAAAGGGTTGAGTTCAAAATGTTCGTGGCGTCGGCCACTTATGTTTCAGTAAAATATACAGTTATAATTATTTTTATTATAATAATCAATAAGGTTTATACCATATTTTATAATCACATGAGCTAAATACTAATTAGTTTTTTAATTTTTAGTGTTAAAATAGCCATCATTAGAGTAAACTTATAATAACTATATTGTATTGCACCACAAATTCTTTAATCTAAAAATATTTGTTACTTCGTTTAATAGGAAAAAAATGAAAAATAAACAATTAACTACTAATTAATTATATATTGTGTTAGTTTGCTATCTTTATCTTTGCTTTAAACGGAACGAATGTTTTTTTTGTTGAGGGTTGCCGATCAAAGAAAATAGTTTCGCACATAAACCCAAGCAAATAAAAAGCACAAAAATAAAATATTTGACTTTAAAGCTGACATTAATATATTTTTAGTGATATTATTTAATAGATTATGATTTCAACATTTTTAAAGTAATTAATTCAACTGAATATCTATGCCATCTATTTTAAATCATAAAGATTACCTCAAGTATTTATTTTTGCATAATGAACCTTGTCTGTATCGGTAAAGATGCACGCAGTTACATGTTCTTTGATTTGCTTTTATGTCTTTTATATATTTATTTACATAAGTTGGTTCTGACTTTCTTTTTAGTAATTATTATAAAATGTTATAAAAATTAAGGTATAGTCATTTTTTGCGTAAAGTACTGAAATCAAAAGTTTATTGAGGGCCTGGAATCAACTCAACCATTTAACGTACCTACCTGTGTATATCCTATTTGATGTTTTTTAAATGTATTTTGTTTCCTTTCCTGCAATTATCTGAAAACGTAATGAATCACATTCTTTGATAAAATTAAATTAGTAATAATAATGACCTTTGAAAAAATTCACTCAAATAACTAAAAACAACACAAAACAATAATGCAACCTTAACCTCTAAAGTGATTCACAACGTTCAACAGAACCAATGCCACTGCAACCTTCGATATAGGTACTATAAAACTTATCGAAAATATTACAATTTTTGACTACTGCGTCGACCAAAAATCACGTTTAGGTATATGTGATTGAAGGCCGAACTAAGGCACCACAGACAACAGGTTGAAGAAAACAAGTGCAGTCATTAAAACCTGCTGACGCATTCACGGCTCGCTCGGCTTATATCGCCCCGGTGCGTTGTGGGCGAATTTATTTGTCGCGCGATATTCTTTTTTGCGATAACTTCCAAGGTATGATTTTAAAGGGTATGTTGTAAAGGCAATTATGATGAGCATGAAATGCTTAAGGTTACTAAGTATTTAATCAATTTGATTAGGATTAACATCGTATCCGTCTAAATAGCTTTTTACCTAACACTTATTATTGATAATTTTGGAAACATCAAAATGGGTAAAGCAAATGCCACCACGAATTTTTTAAAGGCTACACAAAGGAAATATCATTAAGGTGTTAAGATATATTTGTATAAAGTTACAACTTTTTCCAAAGGACATTTCTTCCAGTAGATATTTGTAGTTACCATTGTTTTTGATATTTCTCCGAATTCAAAGCATTAGACATTCTTAGACCTTTAAACCTAAGTATACGCCGGGTGACCCTTTTTGCCCTTCGGGAAAATTGCACCTGGGCTCAGAACACAATTCTTTGCAACTTTCCCAAACATGTAGAGAAAATGAAAAAAACTAAATCCGACTTCTCATACAAATCTCAGTAGTAAAATACACTATATATAACTGGTAAAAATAACATTTGCAGACGTATGGGTGAAGAAGATGCATGAATACAAATCCTGGATGCAAGAAGAAGAACGCCTGGGGACCGACGAGTCGCTGCGCCCAGGTCAGCCAAAGACCACCGACGAGATGTTCGGAGTTGAAGGCTCCTTTAAGAAACTGGAAATAGATTGATGTAATTGATTTCAGCAGTTCTTAAAGTTCAGAGGCAATAGAAGAATTATAGAATGCCTTTTTACTTTGCGGATCTTAAATAAAAGTGTGATGTATGAAAATCTAAAATAATAATTAGGTATTTTCGTGCTGATCTAGTGTTATCGTCGGTGAAAAAAGGTTACTTGGTAATTTCTATTAGGTGAAATGTACTTTGCTGATGAGAAAACTAGTCCCGTTTTATTTCTTCCCTTACCATAATTGTAATAAAATAAGAATTTTTAAAATCGGTTTCTAAAGGAACAATCGTTTATCGCGTCGATCTAACTCTGTAGGGTTACTAATGTACTGCATCTTTTGATAGGGAATTTCTCTACAATTATATAGAACGAATTGTGAATACAGACACTTATTTCTTATCAAAAGTATGCCCGTGTATGTTATGATTTACCAGCATTAATCTTAAGTACTTTTGAGTAAAATAATTATTAGAAATGTGGTTTTTAATTCCTATGTTCTATAATATGATTATGATTTACTTAGCTAATTGGTCTTTCTAAATGTATTGTGTTATACGAATAAAGTAAGTAGTATATAAAGCAGTGTATAAGTATTTTAGTACTATTAATGAAATGTATTTATAAGATTTCATTGTATGTAAACTTTTACAAGGAATAACATTTTTAGTGCATTCTTTGAATTTAACTAATTTCAGTTTTCGATTTTGTAATGTCATTTTAGCTCAACAAACAATTACAATTATTAGCTAAAGCTATCATTAAATACTACGAAGAAGTTTATGAAATTATGTAATATTGTTTTGTGATGTGCGGCTCTCTGGATTTAGCAGCCTTATTATCTAGTTAATAAATTATGTAGGCAAATAGAGGAAGTAAATCGCATCTCTTTTATAAGTGGTGCAGTTTCATATTCCAGTGATCTGCGATAGTTTCACAGAGTAACGAGATGATTCCGGAGGTTAGGTAGGTACTAAAATGAACCTTAAATCTGACGTGGTATTTGCGTGCCACCAGCGGCGAAGCGTAAGAACTATATAAATTGAAACATCCCTTGTTGTTCTATGTTTTTTTAACCCTTCAAAAAACTTCCGAGGTTCGTGCCCTCTCGGGTGCCCTTAGGCGTATCGTATGTAGGAGTAGTTTAAGTTCCGGCTTAGCGCCCTCAGCGCTAGGCCACAAAGTCCGGTGAAATTTAAAAGACTAATAGGGCTTATAAATAAATTATCTAGTTCGAAAAAAAAAAAAAGAAAAAATAATGTTTTTTTTTAGCTTGAGTTTGGTGTAAACTTTGAAGGTGTTATCTTTTTTGTAACTTCGTCATAGCCGGCAAAGGAGCACGGAATCCGTCTGGTGGTAAGTGGCATCCGCATCTACGGACATTATTAGTCGTAAGTGCTTTGATTGGTCATCTTGGTTTTAATAGATTTGTGTTGCCGACCGTAGATTTGTTCCCGTAGTTACGCTGACTGTATCTTCCCTTTATCCGGAACACAACCACGTCAACGTGGTAAATGAAGGAGGGTTATTATTTTACTTACTTAAATGATTTTACTTTATTAATACTAAATATTTTGATAGACTTTATAAGTTTCGAGTCGCACAGAGTTAGCAAGGTGCTGCCGAACCGCTAAATAAAATGAAGGAATAAGAGTTGGCCGATGACCGCTCAAAATGCTGACTGGTCGAGGACCGTTTATGGGGACCATATTTATGCATCAATTTCTTTTATGATGACCATTAGCTTTTTAGTTTCTTAGTATGGTCACGAATTATTTCCTCTTCCTTTGCAATTTGTTGTACGCTTTTTGTGAAAGTCATTTTTTAAGTTTATGTATTTTTGTATGTGAATAAATCGATAATCCATCGAAATTAAGACGTTTTATTTCAGTAAAAAGCCTTTTAAATTCGTCGTTCTTATACATAATGGGGTACTTTTTTTATTTAATAATTTATGAACGATGACCAAAAAGCTCCCAGTCGACCAAGACAACACGACGCCTGTCAGAACTGACGCCGTTTTGTTTTCGTTATAGACTATTTGGAGCAAAACTATCATAACATAAATGTATCCGTATTTATGCCTATTTAGCAGATCAAAATAAAAATATTTCATAAAAACCAAAATACGTATATGTTGGGTAACTTTGAATTGAGGTCTAACTTTGAACAAAGTATTGAAAAAGTTTTTTTTTTTACATGGAAACGTTTTGATGTTTCAATATCGGGACTGCGTAAATCGAATGTCCAAAATGTTTTGTAGCAAATAAGAAGTAAAAAATAAACTCTTAATGTCATAATTTTGTAATATACCCGCCTTTCCGTAGTGGAGGTGTTTAGTGCTTGACATCGTAATTAAAAATATAAAACTAACTGTAAACAGGTATGTTTTTGTGTTTTTATGTACAATGTAGTTTATATATTACAATTTTGAAATCGTTATCCGTTTTTTATGTTAAATATTGTGTGAAACTGATAAAGTTTTGAGTACGTTCAAAATCGAAGTTATTTGGATAATATTGAATGGTTCAAAGTTACCTGTAAGTAAAAATACTATGTTGCGTAACTTGAAATATGTGCATAATGTTGCTCAGTTCTCATAACTATATTTTTTTGTCACTAAATTTGTCTACTTTTATTTATATGGGAAGAAAAAGCGATCTATCACATTTATACATCAGTGTAGATGTAATTTTCATTGATTAGGTTTTCCTTAATAAAAAGACGTCATTTAATTATAGCCAAACCTTACAATATTAAAAGTTTTAACACCTGATAACAAATATATTCAAAGTTACCCAAAACTCATAGTAACTTTGAATTTGACTTTTGGGGAAAATTGTGGGTAATTCTATGGTTTTTTCCGCGAATTCATCGTGTTATAAAAATAGACCAGTTCAAAAGGACATCGTTCATTCAATAAAATAAAGGTGTAATAAATATAAATCAGATGTAATATCTCAAATACTGTAAAAAAATTTCAAAGTTACCCAAACTGACTGTATACGTGATGAATGACGTTTATTTCTTCATCTTCATTGTTATTGTGTAAATACACTTTAACTTCGGCTTTTAAAAGGTATAAGGTATACATACACTCATCGAAAACAGTTTGAGATCATTAGCTAAAGATGGATTTTTTTTTTCTTAAAAAAAATGTTGCTTACGTAACATCTTTTCATAGAAAAGATACACTTTTTGAAATTAAAAAATTAAATGACTTTTTATTAACAAAAATTTAATTTAAAAGTACTAATGCAATTTCGGCTAATATATAATTGAAAGAAAAACAGAATTTAACTAAACATGACGCTAATTCTGTCCGAAAACTGAGTAAACTAAACTATAACTAAAACTTTTCCAATTAAGTTTAATTTGGCCAAATTGCTAGTCTGTTTTTAACTTCGAACTAAATTTAGTTTATGAAATGGCAGGACTAAATTGATTTTGACGTTTCTAAATTAAATGCTCAGGTGTTGCCACCATTTTCCAAAAATCACATAAAGAAGTGTGTTCAAAAGTGTGACAAAAATGACCGAATGATCACTAAATTCCATAAAGCAGATAGTACAAAAAATGACCTACTAATAGTCAGTATATCAAATTAAAGGCCAATAAATATGGATTATCATACAACCATTAGTTTAAATATTTAGACCTTCCTACCATTGTAAGATATTTTTCTAAAATATATCTTTTCCCCGATTTTTTAGGATTCACTCTAGTTAATTCATTCAAAAAAGAACTGACAGATTGTTGATTGACTGTCAAAACTAATCCGCCAATAACGTTCATTCGACATCGTTTTGTTATTTTTTTTGACATTGACATTGATACATTCAATAGAAAACAACATGGTAACTTATGATTGATTTTTCGCAAATTATTTATTATTTTTTTACAATATTTTTAGATTTAAAATTAGGAAAGTTTAAGGGGGAAAAGGTTACTCATGTGTTATTCTTTCATGCGTACTACTGACCATTAGCAGGTCAAAATCCCATATTGAGTTTGACCATCATCTTTTGCCAAATTTAAAAATAAAATTACGGTTGACGTTGGAAAAAAGCGCGGGAACCTCGAAAGAGAGAGGCGGCAATTTAAATTTTATTTTCCAAATTATTATATTTTTAACTTATTTTTACTAATTTTCGTGTTTTAATAGCTGTACATGATGGGAAAACGAAAAAAGAAGAAGTTGAAAGATGATGAGGAGTGTGAAGCTAGTACCGAGGAAAAAACCAGCACGGAAGAAATTACTGACAATTTCTGGAAGTACAAACCCTACTTACTATGTATCTGATTATAGCAGAAGATATCCTGAGGAATCTCCTCTTTAATATTTTGTAGTAATTGTAGAATCAAGAAGATAGAAGTGAAGATATTTTAAATATAATTTTAAATTCTATTACAAAATTAATAACCCTAAATGAATCTAAAGAAAAAATTATATCTTCCAAATTAATAAAAGATGTTCTCATAGAAAATATAAAATCTAAGTAGCATCATTTTCTATCTTATTTACAGTGGAATGCGCAGAGTTTAAAAAATAAAAGTCAATTTATGCATTATATCTATGAGAATGATATACATATTGCTCTTATCTGTTTAAAGCGAATAAATGCCAAACTATAAACTCTTCCATCTTTACAACAAATTACACGTTCGTCGCGACACTTTTTTACATAGTTTAGTTTATTCCACACCTCTCGACACGTAGATTAAAATTGGTCTGACAACTCTAAATTTTAGTCAGAATTTGATGTAAAATAGGCGCAACAGAATACCAAATGTGCAGCCTGAACTAAATTGAGTAACTAAAATAATTATAGTCCTGTCAAACTAAATTTTGGTCTAGTCCTTCGTTTTCTGAATAGCAAACAAGAATAAACTTAATTTTGTTCAAGTTTAGTCTAGTTAAGTTTATTTTGTGGAAACAGAATCGGCACCACTGCCTTTGTTCCAGTGATCGCAGTGGCTGTTGCTTCCCTTCGACCGGAACACAGCCAGGTAAACGTGGTTATTATGACGGACAACACAGGAAGCACTGTAGTACAGTCAGTATAAGAAATTACTACCTCATAACAAACTAACAACAAAATCTTTCTTCTTTATAATAATATTAATATAATATACAGAGCAAAATCAGTGATGTTTTTTATGCCGCCTAAGCAACACCCTCACGGGAGGTGGAAGGGTGGAAGTTACGTCATGCATACCGCCGCAGGAAAATACCGGCCTCTGCGGGGTTATGTGGGACTCACCAGATTGGCACCTATCCACTTAAAACTACCTTGCCGGCTGTAGCATGGGAATGCTGTCAGCCTTCATCGGAGCGACACCCGGTAGGGAGGTGGGTGCGCAGATCAGTGACATACTGATACACTTAAAAGTCTTTTTATCTATGAAGGTTATATCTTTTCGTTGCCAAAAGAGGTCAACAAGATTAAAACTGAAATAAATAAATCGACTGCCGTATTGAACACAGGTTTTGGCCAACCTTGGCCTTCATTTGAGCAAACTTCTTCGCTAAAAAATATTTTTTCTTCAGTATCCTTTTGCTGGTTAAAGGACTAAAACATAACCAAGATTATAAAAAAAAAATACTAGCATAACAATAATATTTGAATAACTATATATCTAACACAAATAAAATTTCATTAAGTTTGTATACCTGAGTATTTATCCGCGAGGTGTCTTTACGGCTTAGTTCGTAAGATTTATTTCAAAATGAAAGTGCGTAGTTTATCGAATATTCTTCAAGAAAAAGCTAACAAAGAATTAAATGAAAACCCGGATCGGACGGAGTCGGATATTCTGGCGATGAGACAGTGGCTGAGCAAGCAGACGCACTTGGAAACAGTTGCACCTTGTAAGTCTACAATTTTCTATAACAAATTTCTTAAAATAATTATAAAATGGCTTGTGTTGTGGCTTGAGAACGCTTAACGCGCATTGGTAGTTGCAATATAGTTTATTTACTTAAGGTCCAAATGAAGCCGGCTTTCGGCAAAGCAGCATTCTTTCAAATAAGGAAATAAAGTTACTTATGTAATTAATTACTAGTTATCGAAATTACATATTGCTTACTTAAATAAAAACATCAGGTCCCATTTAAAAACCATGTTCCTACGAAGCTTGTAATTTTGGATGTTCACCATGAAGTCTTGACCTTGATCTTAGTGCAATTTTTTCATTATGCAAAATTATATGATATATCATAGTAGAATTAAGAGTAGAGTAGAATTGAGAGTTCTGACCTTGTTAAAATCAGGTAAGTAATTTAATAAGATAAGTAATTGCGCATATTAAACCCTAATGATTTGTTGTAACTTAAAACAAATACCTACCTAAGTAAAAAATTTATATAAATGTAAACGCTAATGAGCGCCATCTATATGTACACATAATGTACAAAAAAGTTTTGATACACTATGCGAGATATGCGGTAGGTTTACCTTTACTACCTATTTAGTTCCTTTACAAAAGTATAGATGGCGCTTTGGACACATAATGTTCGTTTTTTGAGTTGCAAACATTATATGTACGGGGATAATAGGGAAGTGGGCGGAGGATCAAGCTAAGGCCAGAATCGCGTGCGAGTTGTTCGGTATTTTCTATGCATTTCACAGACTAAGTTGCGACAACGCTGCAGGGGATTTCTGTGCGAATCTCCAAGTTCCCTGACTGTACCATAAATTCGGTTATTTCGGGGTTAAATAAAGTCTACTTTACTCCGGATATCAAACTAGCTGGTTACTTCTGGATAGTGTAATAGCAATCGAATAGTGAAATAATTTTTGAAATCGGTGCGTTAGGTTTTGGGTAGTATACGAATTATGGCTATAGTATAATTATATTTAGATATTATTCCCATAAAAAAATTCGAAAGAAATGCCTAATACATAAAACTTCCCTACTTAAATTCAACTTAAATATGTATTTCTCAACATTGTTCTTATTGACGTCAAATAAAACATGACTTCATCGAGAGATTTTTTTTATTTGTAATGTGAAAGTTGTGAATCGTTCTCCGGATTACTTGGATCGTAAGCTTCCCATTTTATTTCTTAGGTGATTTAAAGATTGGTCCCTGTTTTGAAGAATGACATTTGCTTTCTAATAGGACCTTTCTGACGGAAGTCAATGATAATTCGGTTGACATAGCAACTAATTAAGCGGGAGTCACAATACTGTTCGGATTGCTATTGCATTCATTTTCGAAATATTAGTACAAATTATACAGAACGCCTTCACTTTGGCCTCGACCATGTTTCAACATCGGAACCATTTTTAATTAACGACTTTACAATAATAACACTAAACAATAAATATTATAAACCATAAGAATAAACCACAGATAAAATCAATACATTCATTCAAATTCAAACATTTATTTCTCAACATTGACAATTATTTGTTCTTATTGACGTCAAATAAAACATGACTCTACCACCAGTTCGGAAAACCTTCGTGAAGAAGAACTGGCGAGAAACTTCACGGGTATATTTTTTTGAAAATAAGTTTACTGTGTCTCTTTATGTCTATACAAATTATTCTTATCTGCATCAGTAAGCTCGGCAAGTCTCCCTCCCCCCAAGTATCCAAACGACGAACACCCTCAAACGACACCCGTTCACGAGTTAACGCGGAATTCAGCTATCGCCCTCCTCAACCATATTAGAGGGAAGTGAGCGACCCGTCACCCGACGCTACCATAAGAAGACGTAGTGACAACGAACCTTTAGACATTTATCGGGCCGAAGAACTCAACGAACAAACAGACATTACACATCACATGTTTTAAAAAAAAATACCAGTGAAAACCGTTTAATGAGATTGAGTTAATGAGATAATAGAGAAACCTGGGATTATACCCCAGGGCAGTTTTCGTCCAAATAATCGGATGCCCAGAAATACAGTCGAATTTACTGGAGTCAGTTCCTGGCTCTTAACTACAATGTTTGTGTTTACCTGTTTGACATTTGGCAATGTAAACTTAACACATTTCGTTTTCCTTTCATTGAGGAGCAAATTTTTAGCTGAGAACCACTTCTCTGTGTTGGAGATGCCTTGGTTTACTGCTCGATAGTCAGTTTCTTGTCTTTTGATTTTATGTAAGAAGGAAGTATCATCAGCAAACAATATGACCTCGCAGTGATTCTTAACCACCGATGGCAGATCATTGACAGATACTAAAAATTGGAAAGGACCAAGAACTGAGCCCTTGGGCACACCCATTGTCACTGCCGATCCTGACGATTTTTTGGCATTCTTTGCAACTTTCTGTTTTCTATTAGAAATACATGATTTAATCAAGCCAAGTGCTCGGTTTTTATGCCGTAATGGAGCAGTTTCGTGAGCAGTGTAGTATGATCCACACAGTCGACCGCCTTGGACGTAGGTAGATACTTATGAACCCTATTACCCTATTAGTAATTCAATGCCAATAACTTTTCAAGTTTGTTAAAATCAGTTAAGTATTTGTTATATTTTGCAGCGAATCAATGGCTACTATCTTATCTAAGAGGCAGCAAATTCAGCATAGAAAGATGTAAAGAAAAGTTCGACATGTATTACACTTTAAAAACACTTGTGCCCGAAATATTCGCCCAGAGAGACCCCTGCGACCAGAAGATTCAAGAAATACTGAAAGCAGGGTATGTTATACCTGCATTATTACACTATGTCATTTTAGTTGAGGAACAATTTGTGCAGAAATACAATTAAGGAATTAAACAATCGGCCGGGCCTATGTTGTCCGTCTCACGCTCGCAGATGTCTAATACTTACACAATGGGTGCGTTTCGAATGCCGCACACAGCGATATCAGCGCTAAAACTGCTCATAATCGTTTCGTTTTAGCGCGCTTAAAGTGAGATTTATAATATTATTATATTTGCTATTTCAATCGGAACGGTAAATAGCGACCTTAAATTCTAATGTTCCTCGCTTAAATCTAAACTTACATCTTCGTTAAGATGATCCTGATTGTAACAGGAGCAACTTTTTAATATTATTGCAAAATAAATTTAATAAGCAGGCTTTTAAAATCTTTGATTGCCTAAATATAAAAATCACCGTAGAAACGTCATGAGTCAGTTTTGACAGATCGCTCAAAGTGACCATGCGCCGTAGCTTGAACATGACGACGTTTATGACGTCAATGATGATATCGATATGCGTCGTGAACGCCCTCATGGGCATTCGGGACGGGTATATGACCGCTCTGAGCGACATAATCGGCAATCGGAATGTACCAAATTATAGGTGTAAAAATGTATGTTTAGCTTTGGTCCTAGTAAGCAAAAATTTTTATTGCAATTTAATAATGGTTTCTTGTAAGTTTAATAGTAATATTGCTTTTAACAAGTTAATATTCAGTTGACACTTCTTAAAGGATTCCATTTTTTCTTTATCTGCTCGAATTATTCGCCCGGGGATAAGGCGCCGCTACACTAACTTGCCACTGTCGTATTCGCTATATTGTATATATTTATCTAAGGTTTAAATCACATACAAGCGAACGTCTTTACGTACATATCTAACGCTCTCCTTATTTGTCATTTTCCATATAACAATAACTACATTTTCCAGGGTGTTCCTACCAGTTCGCGGCACGAGTAGCGAGGATTCCTCTCGAATTATTCTGGTCAGATATGGTGCTGCTAACGGGTCTATCCTGTTATCTGATCTCATTAAGGTTTCCTTGATGGTGGTGGAGATTTTGCTGCTGGAGGATGACAACTATGTTGTGGCTGGAGAGGTAAGTAAAAATAATTCCTGGTTAAAGTTACCTATCTTTGGGATTCTTCAGAAGCTGCTGATTTTTCATGATAAAGGCTATTGTTAGTCCACTAGTCGTGGGTGAATTCTATTTCTGGAAGAAACCAAAAAATTTTAAGGTTCTCACAGTACGCTGTATGGTATGGTCATAATAAAGTTTTGAGGGATTGTTATTGTATAAATGTTGTCCGATCAAAGTATTAATGTGCATGAATGTTGAACTGGTAATCGCGTAACTCGCATACATTCTTTAGTAAAGAGGCATAATTTTATTCTAATAATAAATATTGATATAATCAAGTTGTCATTCTAAGACTGAAGATTCAATGAAATCATTAGTAACGTTGCTTTCGCCACAGTTTTATCGCATTAAAAACGAAAACTTTTGTTATTGCATTTTCTTTTTTTTTATATTATTGCGTTATAAAAGTAATTTGGCGTTGAATAATGTCTCAAGTTGCGAAATGCTCACAGAGGCGGCTTCACAGGTTTGCACTATTTAAATCAATTATAGCTATTTTAGTTTACAATTGAAATACGTAAACATTTTATCTTCTTACTTTTCATGTAAACAAGTTATCGCTATGGTAATGTATCACGGTATGCCTTCATATAAGTACTGTGTAACTTTCCTAGAATAATTATGAACAGACTAGCAACAAAACCATGTTCTCTGTTAATTATAACTATTTATATTAGAACTGACAATCCATGTCAATTGAACACAAACTTAATCATTTAGCTTTATTTTAACATAATACCATTTTGATAGTAAATTTATATCTCGTGTTACGATTGTTACTACAGGAGATCCTGGTTGACATGAAGAACATGGGATTTAATTTGTTAAGTCAGTGGACTCCAGCGTTAGCCAAGAAGGTGACCAAATGCTTTGAAGACGCTCTGCCCATCAGGATGAAGGGAATCCATATATTAAACACCATGGCTGGATGTGAAACTGCTTTTAGTATATTCAAGGCTTTTGTTGGAAAAAAGATTAAAGAGAGGGTAAAAATTTTGTAAATAACTAGATAAATATTATTAAAAGTACTTGCTGGTAATCTTGTTGAGTACACCATATTAACGTTTGTGCCACCACTGTTTCAAAAAGTTATTTCCGTCAGACAAAATACGTACCTATTATCTATTAAGTTTAAATTGACTTCCGCTCAATATTTTTGGTAAACGTCAGTACAAATCTAAATTATTCAATTTAATTTAATATTTTTCGTATAAAGTACTTAAACTTATTTCAGTTCTTCGTGTACGGCAAAGAATCCGAGGAGATATACAAAACCATACCGAAGTCAGTGCTGCCTGTAGAGTACGGGGGAAAGGATGAACTTATCGATGATTTGACAGGTATATGATTCTGTTTAATATAATTTGTATACCGACGCACTCAGACACGTTACTTAGGACTATCTTAAGGATATATTTTGTTTGGCAAATATATACATCAAACTAGTACATGTAAAGGGGAAATTAAGAGTCAAGCCACAAATTCTTTATTGGCCGCTTCTAATTTTATAACTAAGCCACAGGAATGAGATAGGAAAATTAGATATTCGTTAATAGTTAAAAAACGTAGTAGTTAAATTTGGTTAGGATAATGTTAGGGTGCATTTATCGATGCGCGAGCCGAGCGAGCGAAGCGAGCGTGTTGCGACAGCACCCGGCGAAGCGCCATAATCGAAATTGGATGATAATTCAAAATTTTACAGCAAAAACATCATGCGACAACATATTTTTAGTGGCTAAGTTAGTATTATTTAGACGCTCGTCGGTTGTGGCATAGTTATTAATTTAGATGGCAATATAGATATTTTGTGGCGTATAATGCTATAAAAAGAAGTTCGTTTAATTAGCACCCTATATAAAGTATACATTCGCAAAGTGAAATCTACACTTAGTGTGGCGGTAAAACCGTTAATATGCTAGTAAATGTTATGGTGCGTTTGTCTGGGGTATTTATTATTTCTTATTATTATTATTATTATAAGAAAACAACGGCTTCGCTCGTAGTAACCTACTCTTCTGACATAGATCTCGGTCTGCAATCAAGCAAAGTTTAGTTTTATTTATGTTTAATCTAGAATCTAAAATTATTCAACGCTATATTTTTTATTCCTGGTTCGTCAAACGATCATCCATTATCAAGTTTTGCTCAACTTTTAGCCATTTCGTTGGTGTACTATTTTCTTAGAAATGTTGCATGTTACTTTGTTATATTTTTAAACATAAAAATATAGGTTTATAGACAATACTGGGACCCTTTCAGGTGTGTAAATATTTGATGTTTAAGTAACTTGACGATCTAACAGAATTGGATGCGTATTTACGTACGTATTAGTAGTAGGGATTGGCGGATTCCCGCTCACTTATTAGGTATAGTATCAAACGCGAATTTATTTAATAAGGTCGCGGGGGGTCGAATCAAACCGCAAATGTTATTGACTATTTACTTTTCTTCTATTCTAATTTATCTTACTATACCTATTGTGAATTATAATCATTTCACCCGCCAGGTATTGCAAATATGTTACGAAAGGGTGGTTCACTAGCGTCTTATTGTTCATATTATTTAAACGTTATGCAGCATGTTTTTACTTGTTACATATGACTAACCAAATTCTTGTGATAACAATGTAGCCCCATGACGACGGTTACTTTTTGTGTTTCTTGGAAAATTACAAAGTTAAAATGAGTTTTTTATCAAAAACCAAATTCTTGTGATAACAATAAAGGGAGAGAATTTGCTGCTTCCTCAATTATTTCAATTGTTCCTTTATCGGTTTGTAGTCTCATGACGACGACGGTTAATTGTTTACGCCTCCAACCACCTCCTTCTTCTTACTTTTTTTTTATCTATTTTGGATGGATATAAACCGAAGGGAGCTCATACATCTGTACATTTCAAATCTACCAGTGCGAGTGAAAACTTGAAACTTATTATCCAGTAAGAAGTTCCTGCATCGCTGCTATACAAAATGTCTGTGAGTATTGCTTTTAATTTTTTTTATTTCTTTCTATTTGTGTAATCAAAATGTGTTTTTACTACTCATACTTTGGTCGCTAGATTTGTAATATTGTCTTATGATTTTAACAAAGTTTAGTTATTTTTCTGAGGCTTTTTATTCGATTCACTACTTTCTTCATTTCGCAGTTTGTTTTTTCAAACATTGTATGTTTTCATGGAACCATTTAATATTTAAATTCTTTGATAGAGATACATGTCCGTTTTATTTCAATGTAACTTAACAAACTTATTAATTTTGTTCTTTACTTTTGTTTCAGAATCAAGATACTTTTACATTAAAAAACTACTACTTTCCTGATACTCCCGACGAAGACGAAGAAATCACTCTACCGTCGTTCAGGATAAATACCCAAAACGTCGGTTGCAAAAGAGTGGCAAACAACATCGAAAAGTTTTTTGAAAAACCGAAAAGGAAGAAGAAGGGTGCTAAGTTATCATCGTGCGTCGGACATTGTAGTGAGGGTGGTGTAAGCTACATATCAACTAATGACGATGACGGTTCAAATGCGAGTCATCTTGTGAAAATCGAAATATATGACATGAACAAAATTCGCAACGTTTCCAATACGGAGCTTTGGAAACATACAGACGTGCGTGTGAAATATTACGCTCACAGCGGAGACGACCAACACTATCAGAGCACCCGAGATATCATCTACGAAATAACACAGAAAATAGCAACAAAAGAAGATTGTGCTAAGTTCTTTGTGGAGACTAAGGACAAAAAACCGTGAGATAACTCTTAAAGGTGTGATGTGATTCAGTGACAATACTAACTTTAACAATAAAACCAAGTGAGAGACACATAAAACTGTGAGTGCACGCAACTACCTGCTCAGTGTCTACAGTCTACTCGTCATAAAGATATACAATGCTTACAGAACAAGTAATTGAAAAGATGGGTAAAACAATAATTTTACGTGACTTCAAAAGATACATTCGATTGTGGTACCTTCAGAATGAATTACCACAATGGATGATGGAGGATACGGATATCAGTCCATTCTTTACACCTTGTCAAGGACATAAAGTACCATATGTTTACAATGAAACGGAAGAATGTAGTGAAATCGACGGAGTGCTTCCCATGACAGGGTTTTGTTCAACATGCACTCAAAAAAGTGCAGGTTAATAAATAAATTTTACCTTATCTTTGTTGTTTAATTTACTAAGGGTATTTCATTTTTTGAATGCTCTTTCCGAAGACATTTTAAATACAAATCTACCACAATATTCTATGTAAATGAGTCTTCAGATAGTTTTTCCTTAAATGAAATATCTTTATCAAATTTCTTTTAAATGAAAGATCCAAGTTTGTTACAAAAAATTTATTTTAATATAAAAATACAGACATGAATAGATTTCTTAAAATTAAATCGTTACATAAAGTATTTTCAGTAAACATGTTTATAAAATCAATCATCGGTATTTTGTTAAATCTAAAGTAAACAAACAAAAGACTATACATTCCACATACCGAAGTCATGTAGTTTTGTAGAACTGACCCATTACAAAAGTATTGCTTAGAGTTTCTCTTCAAAAAGTTTTCCAACATTAGTGTAGGCTTCCGACCAAACGAATCAAAATATTCCCCAATTCCATTACCATTAATGAAAATTGCTACCCAGTGAGATCCAGGTCTTGTGTCAGGATCTAAATTGCTTATTAAATAGATAGGTAATGTAACTTTGACAGGTAAACGATTAGCAGCAAAAACATTCAATGTTAAGTCGGGGTGTATTTTCCACAAACATTTTTGTATGTCGATGGTGTTCATCTTAAACAAATTGATTTAACTATTGTAATCTAAAGTAATTTCACGGTTTTTATTAATTTCTAATATGTTGTCAAACTCTGCATATACTACGCAATTGATCGTGTCTTCAAGCGGAGATTCGAAACCTACTTCCAGTCGAACACATCCACGTTTTATGAGACTCCAATGTGAACTAGAGTTCGCAGACAAGTCAGGAGTCATATCAAATGCCAAAAGACAACAACCACGTGAGAAATCATATTCTGTTATTGCATTACCATCATTTGAAAAGTGAATACCAGTTCCCGAGAAAAGAGTGTGATAGGCACTTGTAATTACGTTTTCAGAAAACGAAGGTTGCAAAGTTTTGGATGGTATTTGTTTACCGTCTACATATATACTAAATGAATTCAGACCAAAGTTATCAAAGTTATAGGGATTAGAGGTAAAACTACCATTAAAAGCAGAATTTTTTACAAAACCGACTATACACCGTTTAGGTATCTGACCAAGGAATACATTATCCAATGTCTTAGTTTGAACTCCAGAAGAAATTGTTAAAATTTTAACTTCTGCTCGGGTAAGGGGGTATTTAGCAGTAGTTTTTAACAATACTTTTTCGTGAGCTAATAAAACCGAAGGATTTATTCGTACTTTTCGTACAAGCAACTGCGCAGCACTAATTTTAACTTTAAACTTGTGATCGTTGTTTGGACACATAAGATTGAATGATTCCTTTGTGCGAACTAACTTTAATCTCATTTCTACACCATTTAAAAGAAACTTTTCTTGATTGAATATATCCCCATGTACGTGACCAATCATTTCAACAGTACGACTTCCCTTCACGAGTCTTCTTCTTGTAACGAAACCTCGATTTGATTCGTCACAATTATCCATGTTGCTTGCTGTATCCTGGTACCACATGGCACATGTGAGGTGATTAGTTTTAGCCGCAGATCCATAGTTTAGTAAATTTTCTATATATGCACGGTAAGCATATGTATTATTCGGTGGTGATATCAATTTTTGGTTTAAATAAACTTCAAGTTGATTAAACAATGAATGTAACCAGTTATTGATTGGAGCTACATTTGCATCCGCCGTAATCGATGTTGAATCCTGGTTAGTTACTTGAGCTTTGATGTTAAGTAATGTATGAGACAAATCTATGTATTCATCTCCAGCACCGGGTATAACGAATTCAATCGGTCCTTCATCACTTAGAGAAGAAATAGGACTATAATGCATCCAAGCTCCACTTTCAATGCTTGTTTGTGTTGATGGTAAAGCAAATAAATCCAACTCCGATTTCACACACTCACGAGAATGATGATGTAAAAATGACATTTTTTAATTTGAGAATATATCTGGCATACGTTGTGTGCTCTTACGTGCTTTTGAAACACCTTTCCTCTTAGACGCTTTCGAAG
Organism: Marasmarcha lunaedactyla; assembly: GCA_923062675.1. Lineage (NCBI taxonomy): Eukaryota > Metazoa > Arthropoda > Insecta > Lepidoptera > Pterophoridae > Marasmarcha > Marasmarcha lunaedactyla. The sequence continues at coordinate 24,746,130 of OV281346.1, forward strand.
AAGTGAGTGCCTTTTTACTGGTTCTTTTGATTTTATACCCGGATCCTAACATTAAAGAATCAATTTTTTCATCTGCCTTTCGTTTCAAATTGTTGCTGACAGCCTTCAAACGAGTTTTGACACTTTCGTTTAAAGGTCGAGTACTAATCATATCTGAAAGGAGGCCTACACCGGCATTGAGCGCTTCCTTACCTACTGTTTTTGCTCCACTAGTCAGCAAAGGCAAAACTGTCCTAAACAAGCCTCCTAAAAAACTCCCAATACCATGACCACGTTGAAAAGCAGCTCCTTTGTACACAATTCCTACACCTGAACCCGCTTGATGGGTATAATATTGCTCGTAAGGACAGGCCATAATAAAAAAAAAAGTAGATTGCTATTTAACTCGTTTGAAATGGAGTTTAATACACGCAGTCCCAAACTGGAATGGTACTTTTTCCCCAGTGTTCGTTCTTATATCTATTTCTAAAACATCAAATTCTCTTCGCAATACGGGAATATAATGTGCAGGAGAAAATACGTTCATTTTATAAGCACCATAAACATACTTTGCTGGATCCAAGGGAACTATTCTAAGCAAAGATGTCATCACATCTCCAACCATTTGTGGTTGAACGATATCAGAATAAACAAACAATTGCGATGGTAACCCTAGTAGCAAGTCAACAGGATATTTTCCCATAGTATTTTTGGTTTTTATAAAATTAGACCTTGGTTCAAACCCAAGCTGTAATCCAAGCGTAGTAGATGTTGTAACGGATGTTATGGAATCATTATTTGATGTAACCGATACACGTTTTGATATCTCATCGTAACGAAACTGAACACTGTCTTTTAGTAAAGGATTTTGATTAAAAGCCATTAAAAGATGATCAACAGAGTCATAGTTTGTTGCTGGTATATGTGATTTGTATTCCACTTTGGCCAAAGCAGGTTCACTCAATAAACGTTTATTTTTGCTTATATAAACCACGTTTTCATGTTCCCGAACATTTATTATGGTACATGGATAGTGATATTCCACTAACCCAACTTCCCACTCTCCTTCAAGCTTGATTGTTTTTGGTAATTTCGTAAAAAAGTTTGTTGTTTTATTATCCGGAAAATATGAAAGTGAGCTATTGCTCAGTAACGTTAGATAAAAACTTTCATCACTCATATTTGTTCTAACGTTTGAGCTGATATCCAACTATTAAATTTATTCGGGTAACCTTTCCACTTAACCAACACTTCCTTTCTGTTACCAGAATACCTAATACCTATGATTTTATCTATTTTGTATTTAGTGGTGGGGTCATAAGTAACTTTTTGCAGCTCCTTACCATAAAAAGTACCTACAATTGGTTCATTTTGCAAATCTTTTAAAGTATAAACCAATAGTGGTTTTCGTTTGACAATAGAAGTAATAATAAATATTTCATCACTCCAGTTAGTCTCATAACCTTTTTGAAATACGTGTTTATGTTTTGTTATTCTCACAAAATCACCAACTTGCAATGAGGATGTGTAATGGGTCTTAGAATTACTTTTTCGTTCATATAAATTACACCAAACCGTCATGATGTTACTTGAATTAACATCACATGGTCGCATTTTAATACTAGAATGATAACTCATATTATAAGACTTTAATAAATTTTTTAAAATATCGATATACTTATATGTATTTTTGTGAGTAAAGTATCGCCACATTTTCATCTTCAATGTTCTTTGGAATCGTTCTACGATACTAGCTTTAATATCTGGATTATTTGTGGTATAGTAATTTACATTGTTACTTTTTAAAAATGAAATTACATCTCTCGATGCAAATTCCGTACCTTTATCAGATTGTATATGGGTTGGTGTAGCATTTGCTTCGTTAAATATACTTTGAAAGCACTTTTTGATGGACTCAGAATTTTTCTTTTTGATTGCTCTTGCAAAAGCATATTTACTAAAAACATCAATAACACAAAGTATGTATTTATAACCATCATTATATTGACTATAAGATCGCATATCACTTAAATCTGCTTGCCATAAAACATTAAAATTTGACAAAATGTATTTATTTCTTACAAACTTTTTATGAACTGGTTTATGTAATGTATATGTCTCTTGTTTTTGTAACCATTGTTGAACTTGTTTTTTATTCATTTTACCCCTTAAGGCACTTGAGAACTTATTAACGCTACTTTACCCCGCTGGATGTGAAACATCATAATAAATTTGATCTATATCTAGTACGGGTTCCATCTCTCCCAATCAAGTTTCTTCCGAGCTTTTTTCAATGGTTCTGATGACAATGATCTTTTGTTTGATGTTGATGGTGTCTCATGAGGTTGTAGCGTATCTTTAATTTCTATTATGCTATTTTGCAGGTACTCGTATATATCAGGATTACCGATACATCTGATCGGTACTTGTATAATTGATAATACTTTAAGGTAAGGGTCGCTTCCAATTGGTGTAGGACGTTTTAATTTCCTTAGTGTGTTATTAACTAATTCGGTGATATTACTGAATGGAATAGCTTTATCTTGGATTATTACAGTACCATTTTCATCCCATCGTATTTTTTCCTTATTTTTTTGTAAACAATCCAGTAATGTTTCAGCTCTCTTTTGATAACTTTTTGGTATAGATTGAAGGATTTCTGGAACCGAATACGCGTCTTTCCGCGGAATATCACTCTCAACGACTGATGGTGGTGTTATACTAGGATTAAGTTTCTCATATTCATTTTTTAAGTATATTGGGTTGGTGGACACTTGAATGTGTGGTTCAGTTTGAACTTGAGCGTCGCTTCTGTTTTCTTTTTCACTATGGAGTGAAATAATTTTTAAAGAGTTTTTTTTCTCATCGTTGAAATGCAAATATCTTTGCAACGTCTGAAGGTATAAAGTCCATTTTTCACGATCATCTACTTTACTTTTCATAATTTTTTGCATTTCACCATCCAAACGAGATAAAGTTTCTTCAGTTGGGTTTTCCCTTTCCTTGAGTCTTTCGAGTGCACTCGATTCAATCAAAACCATTTTTTTTACGTTAGACATAATGTTTTTACTTTAAGAACGAGTTATTGTATTCAAAATAGTACTTAAAACAGCACCCAAGATTAAAGGTAAAAATGCACCACCTTTTTGTATAATAATTTGCTTTTTAGATTTAGTATTCCCTTTGGATATTAATTTTCTTAATATGTTTCTGTACTTCTTTAATTTGCTCTTATCTTTATCTTTTAGTGGCACTTTTCCTTTTAATACATTAAAAATACATTCAATTAGACAATGTATTTCTGTATCCCCACAGGTTTTGAGTAGCGCTGCTCTGTACTTTGGTTTTAGTGAATGTAATGATCGTAATAAGTCCTTATGGGAAGTTACTCGACCAAGCATCATTTTAAGACTAAATAAATTTTATTGTGTTATAAAATATATATATCGTGATTCAAATGACATCAGTTGAAAAAAAACAGTTCAATTTACAAATATTGAAAGTTGATTCACTTGTATCTTTTAAATCAATTTTTTCTTTAAGAAAATTTAAAAGAAAGTCACAAAGATTCTTTATTTCATCATCATCACACTTTTCAAACAATTGTTCACGATATTTAGCTTTGATTATTTTTAATACTCTAAACAAATGATTAAGGTTTGTAGATTCTGCTTGAGTCATTATTTAGAACTGATAAGAGTCGATCGCTACGTGTTCTATTTATACCCTTTTTTAGGAATGTAAACAACACAGTTATTATCAGATGGAAATATTTTGCTTTTGAAGCGATGCATGTCATTGGTGTTTTGTTTCAGATCAATTAATAAATATCCGTGAGCTTCGGTGGTTGCATCTTTGTATGCTTCTTCAACAAACTTCGAATTATCTGGATAAACTTGTCTAGCCAAATGTCGTATCTGTGTTCTGTCTCTTGGATTTTTAAAATAAATTATGTAACTAGAGTTTAATGAAATATCACGTTGTCCTTTTCCTTGATGGAATATGTTTTGTGTAATATAAAACACACTCAGATTTCTGTGGTGACTGCCTTTCGTAAAAATATCAACAATCCTTCCATCTGATTCCCTCATGAGATCATCAATTATAAGTAGTCTTGGAGATTTACCGTCAATCATGCTAAGATCTGGGATCCCTTGATAGTAAGTAACATTTTTTAAATTATACAAGGGTTGCATTTCATCAAAACACCAAATAATTTCAGAAAAGCTAATGTTACAAATTTCTTTACAGTATTTCAAAAAGTTTGTAACAAAATTTGATTTTCCACAACCACTAGGACCTGCAACAATTGCAGTGAATGGATGAAAAAAGTGGACCATGATTATGATTATTAAATGGAGTTCAGAACGTGTTACTCTAGTGAAAATAAAAATGCAAATACTGTTCAGGTTTAATGCACAATTTATTTATAATATAAAAATTAACCCTAAACAAAGTGGAGATAAAACTTAAACTAATTAATAATTTAAAAGATGGTTACAAAAACTAAACTTAAAACTATGTTTTTAAAATAAGTACATAAAAATTTTTAATTAAAAATTTTATTATGTCTGACATACAAAATTTTACACAAACAATACAAGTTGTATGAACAACACATAGTGATCACATCAATTTTTCTTTTTATTCTTTAGGAATTCTAAAATGCCCCCAAGCTAGTGTATTTGTTGAATTTGGTAAAATATATCGTTTAGTATCAGAGTAACTCAAACTGATTTTATGAATTTTTTGTGTAAATAATACATGTTTTATGGATCTAAATCGCAACATTTTACTTATTTTATTGCATTTTTTGAATAAACAAGTTTTGTAATCTTCTAAATTGAATGTTTTTGTAACGCATTTATTAACACCCTTTGCTTTTGTTGTTAAGTTATCTTCTACATCAATCGCATACATTTTCGCACGAAGACCAACGAATTCTTTACATATTTTACCATTATTTTCGTCTTTGAAGAACCCTAACTTTTTTTTATTAATTAATGGAAAACCATATTCATTATTAGTTGCATAATCGGATGTATCAAAGTATAAATGTAAGTCTGATTTAATATCTTTATATAAATCATCTGTGAATACTTGATAAACTAAGCTGTCGGTGTCGGTATACAATAATTTAAGATTGTTTTGAAACTTTTGTTTCATGTGATTATAATGGAAATTATACATTAATGTTTTTGATATATCTAAAATGCAAAACCCTAAATAAATGGGTTTGTTAAAAAATAATTTTGTCTTATTTAATTGTATTGCAACTAAACTTTCCGAAAATATTGACAAACTGTGGAATTCAGGTTTCGCAACAAGCGATTGTGCACCTTGAACTTTACCACGATTTTCCCAGTGATTTAATAATTTAACGTCCACTCTCTTCGCAATGTTTTCCATAGTCTTTCCAAACACTGAATTGTTCATAAGTTTAAAAAAATCTTTTTCGAAATCGTTTGAAGACTGTGCTCGTAATTGAGTATTCAAATCAATGTATGTTTTTAACCAAGCGCTTTGTTTAAACTTAAGTATTCTGTGTATTTTACGTAAAATTAAACCGTTCTCTAAACATTGTTTTAAATTTCTATAATGTATGATATATCTTGATTTGTTATTTAGGTTTGGAATTAATTTTTTTTCTCTGCAATTAGCAACAGTAATGCTTTCAGGACAAAAAGGTAAATCTGAATGAGAATCGTGTAAGCTATGAGGGTAATCTAAATCAACTTCCAATATATAACCATATTCCGCCTCATCCGAAATGTTAAAGTCAGTATTGATATCAACCCATTGAAATTCACCTGTAGGTAGGTATTGGGACATAGCCCATCCATATAGGTTATTAGCATCAAGGTAAATGAGGAAGGAAGACTCGATCTCTCTGTTATATTCATTCATGAACTTATTATTTGCCTTTGCATATCTGTTACTACATTGGGATATTCCACCTCTTATACCTTTTTGTATAAAAGCAATTATATCAAAATCTGTAAGCAACTCCAATTTAACTTTTGTATGAATTAGCATAGCATCCCAACTTAATCCGGGTGCAGTGAAGTAATGGGTTGGATCTAATTCATAAGTTTTGAGACAGACTTGTCGAAAATTTTCGAAAATATCAGCTAATAATAAAACATCAGTTTTTAAGTAAAGATCAGAATAATCATTCATGTTTTTACATTTAAAATGATTCCAAACATCTTTTGCATGTTCGTAATCGTTCTCAGAAATGTTGCTATCATTTATTGAACTATAAAATTGATCTCGAGTTGGAAGACAAGTCATTTCTAACGACTTAAATGAAGTCATGATTTCATAGGGGTACACACCCTTTCGGAGTAAACGTTTGAAGTCATTTTTGTCAGGAAAGTTTAAACCGAGTTCATGGAATTGTTCAGGCTTTAAATTATGAGCAAGTTTTTCCAGACTACACGACATAAATTTTATAGAATCTACAAATCGTAATTTAAAAGGAGTTCCGGCAATATTTAAGTTTTTGGTAAAAGAAATATATTTTTCTTTATTCTGTGGAATTATCTCTATTTCACCTTCCTGAATATTTAAAGCATGTACAAGAAAATGAGCGTCGTAATTACTTAAATTGTGGAAAAATATTGGAATGAATTTTTGCGGTTTATATTGTTGTGCACATAATTTATGGGCTACGCCAGCGTATTTACCACTATACCAGTCAAAGTTCACAAATTTTTCAACATTTAATTTTTTTTCACAAATGTAGCAAACTTCACTATTCGAAATGTTAAGCTTTTGTGTATCGGTCAATTCTTTTGCGGGAGATTTTATAACAATTTTCGGAACTAACGATTCTAAATCTTCTTTCACGGAACGAATAAAAAGTTGGGCACAATTTGGACCTGTATATGTTTTGTAGCGTGAAAGTCTATCATTAAAGGAACATTTTATATAATATCCAAAACTGTACACTTCATGTTTTTGTATTTCAATAGTAGACGATTGATTGGGATCGTTTTCACAAGTATTGATTGGATTAAGAAACGCTTCGAAATCAGCATACACAACAAATGGTACTTTCAGTTTACGGTCGTATCTATCAAACGTAATTTGGTTATTTGAAACGTTTTCGCCAAACCAATTTTTCTTTTTAGAAATCTGATCACTAGGTAAGTCTACTTTAATTTGACCGCAGTCACGTTGTTGGTGTTCTAGCAACTTTGATTTGATAGAAAAATTAAGCAAACAACCATCGCAAATATGAGCGGAAGACTTGTGTGAGTTTAATTGCCTACTCACTAATCTAGATAAGTTTTTAATGTAACAATAGTGACCAGAAATCCCTCTGGCAAGGTAAAGAAGGTTAATGTGAACAGTTTTACGAGATTTGGTGTGATACAGAGGACCTATAATTTGATTGAGTTTACTTTTCGTATCGTATTCTAATCCAAAAACGTTGATACTAATATTGTTAAGTTTTTCAAACTTATGTATATCCTTAATTTTAATGGGAAACGGAATGTTTTCAAACTTCAGTTTATTCATATGGTTTACGTATGAAGTCATCCTATCTGAATTACTATTGGTAGGAAATAATGCAGATAAAATTGCCCACATAAAACATTGATGGTCATTATTTTTAACATTTATAACCGCTTTTTTTAACTTAATATCAATTGGTAAATCAATAAATGAAGATCCACGTAAAGGATTGAATTGATTGATATTCATATCTAAATGTTTTATCTTTTCTAAAGACCAACCACTATCTTTTTTTTCAAAATTGCTAACTTTATTTGTAATTTCGTTATTTATTGAAGCAAAAATCATTTTTAAATCGTCACCATGGCAGACAGTCCAATTTAACGTTTGGAAATCAAATGTATTCTTTTGCTGTTTAGTTTCTTGTGTGAAATCAGCTTTTAAAATAAAGTTCACTTTGATTATTGTTCGTTTTTGAATGCATTCTTCTAACAATAAAAATATGGTTTCCTTAATATTTGTGAGGAACGATTCTGGTGTTTCAAAGTAATTATTTATTTCGTCATTGGACTCAGAAGTGATTCTAAAAGTAAGAAGGCGGTTGCCGAACGCGGAATCGATTAGATCAACGTTTTTAAGTTTTTTATGCGATGATAGCACATGACTTTTATGACTTTCACTTTTCAAATGGCTAGCAAAGTATTTTTTTGAAACAATTTTTTTACAAATCATACATTCAATGCGATCACTATGTTTTGAACTTACGTTTGATCCATGTTTTACTTCTTCTGAACTTGTTGACGGCAGACATAACCTCTTACTACTTGGATTTTCTTCAGGAAACACATCCGCAGAAGTTCGCTTCGCTCCTTCTTTTCCATGTTGAATGATATTTGCATCCTCAACTTCTTGACATAGTTGATTCAACTCATAATCTTCACACAAATTGAACAAATCGATATCGTATGAAGTATCCATATTGAAGTTCATTTGGTACTGCTGCTACACAAAATGTCACAAGAACAACAAATTGTTTGGATGAAAAATTTGAATTTTATTAACCACCACTGAGCAGGTAGTTGCGTGCACTCACAGTTTTATGTGTCTCTCACTTGGTTTTATTGTTAAAGTTAGTATTGTCACTGAATCACATCACACCTTTAAGAGTTATCTCACGGTTTTTTGTCCTTAGTCTCCACAAAGAACTTAGCACAATCTTCTTTTGTTGCTATTTTCTGTGTTATTTCGTAGATGATATCTCGGGTGCTCTGATAGTGTTGGTCGTCTCCGCTGTGAGCGTAATATTTCACACGCACGTCTGTATGTTTCCAAAGCTCCGTATTGGAAACGTTGCGAATTTTGTTCATGTCATATATTTCGATTTTCACAAGATGACTCGCATTTGAACCGTCATCGTCATTAGTTGATATGTAGCTTACACCACCCTCACTACAATGTCCGACGCACGATGATAACTTAGCACCCTTCTTCTTCCTTTTCGGTTTTTCAAAAAACTTTTCGATGTTGTTTGCCACTCTTTTGCAACCGACGTTTTGGGTATTTATCCTGAACGACGGTAGAGTGATTTCTTCGTCTTCGTCGGGAGTATCAGGAAAGTAGTAGTTTTTTAATGTAAAAGTATCTTGATTCTGAAACAAAAGTAAAGAACAAAATTAATAAGTTTGTTAAGTTACATTGAAATAAAACGGACATGTATCTCTATCAAAGAATTTAAATATTAAATGGTTCCATGAAAACATACAATGTTTGAAAAAACAAACTGCGAAATGAAGAAAGTAGTGAATCGAATAAAAAGCCTCAGAAAAATAACTAAACTTTGTTAAAATCATAAGACAATATTACAAATCTAGCGACCAAAGTATGAGTAGTAAAAACACATTTTGATTACACAAATAGAAAGAATAAAAAAAATTAAAAGCAATACTCACAGACATTTTGTATAGCAGCGATGCAGGAACTTCTTACTGGATAATAAGTTTCAAGTTTTCACTCGCACTGGTAGATTTGAAATGTACAGATGTATGAGCTCCCTTCGGTTTATATCCATCCAAAATAGATAAAAAAAAAGTAAGAAGAAGGAGGTGGTTGGAGGCGTAAACAATTAACCGTCGTCGTCATGAGACTACAAACCGATAAAGGAACAATTGAAATAATTGAGGAAGCAGCAAATTCTCTCCCTTTATTGTTATCACAAGAATTTGGTTTTTGATAAAAAACTCATTTTAACTTTGTAATTTTCCAAGAAACACAAAAAGTAACCGTCGTCATGGGGCTACATTGTTATCACAAGAATTTGGTTAGTCATATGTAACAAGTAAAAACATGCTGCATAACGTTTAAATAATATGAACAATAAGACGCTACTGAACCACCCTTTCGTAACATATTTGCAATACCTGGCGGGTGAAATGATTATAATTCACAATAGGTATAGTAAGATAAATTAGAATAGAAGAAAAGTAAATAGTCAATAACATTTGCGGTTTGATTCGACCACCCGCGACCTTATTAAATAAATTCGCGTTTGATACCATACCTAATAAGTGAGCGGGAATCCGCCAATCCCTACTAAAACCAGAAACCAGGGCATTTTTGGTTTTTTGGGAAAGTTGGACTTCGCGTTCTACTAGGCGCGAATTAATTTGATACGCGGATTAATGAAAATAATATCGCGAATTACTTTGATCCGCGGTTTCATCAAAATAATATCGCGGGTTCGTTTGATGAACGTTCGCTAACTTAGCGAGCATCGCGGTTTGATTAGACCCCCCGCGACCTTATTAAATAAATTCGCGTTCGATACCATACCTAATAAGTGAGCGGGAATCCGCCAATCCCTACTACTACCAGAAACCAGGGCATTTTTGGTTTTTTGGGAAAGTTGGACTTCGCGTTCTACTAGGCGCGAATTAATTTGATACGCGGATTAATCAAAATAATATCGAGAATTACTTTGATCCGCGGTTTAATCAAAATAATATCGCGGGTTCGTTTGATGAACGTTCGCTAACTTAGCGAGCATCGCGGTTTGATTAGACCCCCCGCGACCTTATTAAATAAATTCGCGTTCGATACCATACCTAATAAGTGAGCGGGAATCCGCCAATCCCTACTACTCGTATTACCTCAAGTAACGTCTTTCTGTCATTGCATTACTCATTTAATTGACCTCTGACACAGATTGATTAACCTCCTCGTTTTATTTTATTATGAAATACTTATATTTTGTTAAAAACTGATAAAAATATTTTTTTGTTATGGTGACTAATTAGCGCAACAGATAGCTAGTAGTTTTGTACTTATAAAATAAAATAAATCCCCAGACAAACACACCGACTGTATGGCCCCAAAGTAAGCAGAGCTTGTGTTATGGATGACTATACGGCGAATTAGGGGGAAATCTAGCATAAACATACATAATAATATGTAAGTAAACAACCATGACCCGAGAACAAACACCTGTGTACATCACGCCAATGGACCAGGGCTCGAAGCAGGGACCACCGGCGTATGAGGCATGGCTAGTACCCACTATGCCACTCGGTTGAAATATACACATATCACATCAATAACACATCCAGTCTCGGTCTGCGTGCGTTCTCGAGCGCACGTCGATCGCAGACGCCTTCCCGCTCTTTTAGCCCCCGCGCTAATTGAGCACCCAAATTTCATAGTTGTTTACCGTATTAAGTTTCTAACGCCGTTTTCACGGCGGACAGTGGCTCGTTAACCGTACTTCTAATAAGTTTCTAACGCCGTTTTCACGGCGAATAGTGGCTTGTTAACCGTTCTTCGTGGTACGTGAGCTTCGTCGACGGAAATTCGTTGTTCCAGGACTTCAAGTGCCGTGTTCGAGTAAGTTATCCGCGTCGTTCTCAACCGCCCTACTGCGTGTAGGGTGGTTTTAGGAAGTTAGTCATCGTTGTTAGGTTCATATATTGTCCCTCCCCAACCCCTCCGCAATGGCTTCCCTAAGCTCTGATGAGATTAGGAAGAATTTAGTTGATAGTACCGGTGCTGAAGGCATACATATAAATGCTGACAAGTTCCGTTTCCTTGATTCTCTTATCCCGCATATCATGGCGTTAATTCCACCAATGGCCCCTCAGGCCACCCCAGTCCCCCAGACCCCTCTGGTCTTAGGATCTCCAGCGTCCCCTTCCTCCAGTGACATGGAGTGCGAAGTAGACGCCCCTCCGCGACGCAAGCGCGCACCCGCGACCGAGTCATCCTCGGACGCCACCCCAACTGGCCCTGAGTCTCCCTCCTTTACGCTTGTTAAGAAGCGTTCTAAGAAGCGTTCAAAACAAGACCCGGCGCCATCGACGCCCGTCCCTACACTTCCTGCGGCGTCTTCAACGCCAGCTGCCCCGGTGTCTTCAACACCCGCTCCGGCCCCAACTTCCGTCAAGGCCAAGGTCCCACCACCCGTTTTCCTTCGGGAAAAAGGTAAATGGACTGAGGTCTCGACATTGTGCAATGAGCACAAAATCCATTACATCCGAGCAGCCAACTCGGGTGAACCTATTAAAATCTTAGTCTCGTCGATAGACGACTTTCGAGCTCTAACAAAGCTCCTCACCGATAAGCAATATGCTTATCACACTTATGCTCTGTCAGAAGAGCGTAAGATCAGAGCGGTACTCAGGGGAGTCCCATTCGAATTATCGAACGAGGCTATCCTGGAGGATCTGCAGTCCCAAGGCTTCCCGGCACTCGCGGTGCATAAAATGCACAGCAAGTACGGGAGGCAACACCCTCTCGCTTTGGTGATTCTCGCCAACGTCCCCAAGTCCAGAGAGATCCTGAAAGGGGTTAGCTCTATTTGCGGCCTCTCTGGGATCTCAATCAAGGCGCCTCATCGCCGCGGTCATCCCGGCCAGTGCCACCGGTGCCAGTTGTACGGGCACGCGGCAGCCAACTGCCGCGCACCGCCCAGGTGCGTCAAGTGCCTGGTCCCGCACTTCACTAAGGAGTGCAATCGCACTCCTGAAACTCCCTCTCCTCCCGATTGCGTGCTTTGTGGCCAGTCCGGCCACACCGAAAACTACAAGGGCTGCCCTCGTGCACCCCGTTGTATGCGCTCCAATTTCAAAAGGGCGGCTCCCAAACAGGCCCCGCGCCTTTCTCAAGTAAACTTTCCGCCGCTGCGTAGCCGGGTTCCTCCGGCTGCAAAGCCTACTCAGCCCAAGCCTGCTCCAGAAAACTGGAGGCAGCGTCCCGCATCGAATCCCATCCCGGTTCCTCGCCCATACAAACCCACTCCTCAATCCTCCGTAGCGGACGATATGCGTATCGTCTGCGACGCTATTAAAAATGTCGATGTTAGTGAAATCGCAGTCTTAGCCCGTAAACTTAGGGCTTCACGTACTCCGACAGAGCGTTTGCTAGCTCTGGCGGAGCATAGTTCCCTTCTCAATTCATTGTAGGTTCATTTAAATGAATTGATCCCTAAATCATGCTTCGGCCGACCTCTGCCCAGCTCCGGCTTCACCGTAGGCTGCCCAGAACGGCCACCAACTCATGTCCCTTTGAGCACCTTCAGTGCAACTTTCACTACAGGCGGAAGACCCGCTAGCGGGTCTCCGCCAGCGCGCCCAACTTCCCGACGGGTGTCGCTTCCGATGAAGGCTAACGGTAATAACTACAGCCAACAGGTGGTTTTTAGTGGGTAGGTGCCATTCTGGTGAGTCCCACATAACCCCCCCGCAGAGGAATTTACCTGCGGGTGGGTATGCATGACGCATCTTCCACCTCCCTCCCGCGCGGGTGCCTCGGCAGCAAAAAAAAAAAAAAAAAATCAATAACACACCCAGTCTCGGCGTGCGTGCGTTCTCGAGCGCACGTCGATCGCAGACGCCTTCCCGCTCTTTTAGCCCCCGCGCTAAATGAGCACCCAAATTTCACTGGTTGTTGTCGTAATATATAATTTCATAGTTGTATACCGTAATAAGTTTCTAACGCCGTTTTCACGGCGGACAGTGGCTCGTTAACCGTACTTCTAATAAGTTTCTAACGCCGTTTTCACGGCGGTCAGTGGCTTGTTAACCGTACTTCGTGGAACGTGAGCTTCGTCGACGGGGTTTCGTCGTTCCAGGACTTCAAGTTCCGTGTTCGAGTAAGTTATCCGCGTCGTTCTCAACCGCCCTACTGCGTGTAGGGTGGTTTTAGGAAGTTAGTCATCGTTGTTAGGTTCATATATTGTCCCTCCCCAACCCCTCCGCAATGGCTTCCCTAAGCCCTGAGGAGCTTCTGAATAAGCTGATCGCTGATTACGACGCCCAAGGCACTTACTGCCCCCCTCATATGATTCGCACACTGCAATCATTTCTCCCTCTAATCATGGCACTAATCACACCGGCCCCTCAGGCCACCTCCGTCCCTCAGACCGCTCTGGTCTTAGGCCCTCCCGCGTCCCCTTCCTCCAGTGACATGGAGTGCGAAGTAGACGCCCCTCCACGCCGCAAGCGCGCACCCGCGATCGAGTCATCCTCGGACGCCACCCCAACTGGCCCTGAGTCTCCCTCCTTTACGCTTGTTAAGAAGCGCTCTAAGAAGCGTTCGAAACAAGACCCGGCGCCCTCGACGCCCGTCCCTACACCCCCTGCGGCGTCTTCAACGCCAGCTGCCCCGGTGTCTTCAACACCCGCTCCGGCCCCAACTTCTGTCAAGGCCAAGGTCCCACCACCCGTTTTCCTTCGGGAAAAGGGTAAATGGACTGAGGTCTCGACATTGTGCAATGAGCACAAGATCCATTACACCCGAGCGGTAAACTCGGGTGAATCTATTAAAATCACTGTCTCGTCGATAGACGATTTCCGAGCTTTGACTAAGCTCCTCACCGATAAGCAATATGCTTATCACACTTATGCTCTGTCAGAAGAGCGTAAGATCAGAGCGGTACTCAGGGGAGTCCCGTTCGAATTATCGAACGAGGCTATCCTGGAGGATCTGCAGTCCCAAGGCTTCCCGGCACTCGCGGTGCATAAAATGCACAGCAAGTACGGGAGGCAACACCCTCTCGCTTTGGTGATTCTCGTAAACGTCCCCAAGTCCAGAGAGATCCTGAAAGGGGTTAGCTCTATTTGCGGCCTCTCTGGGATCTCAATCGAGGCGCCTCATCGCCGCGGTCATCCCGGACAGTGCGATCGGTGCCAGTTGTACGGGCACGCGGCGGCCAACTGCCGCGCACCGCCCAGGTGCGTCAAGTGCCTGGTCCCTCACTTCACTAAGGAGTGCAATCGCACTCCTGAAACTCCCTCTCCTCCCGATTGCGTACTTTGTGGCCAGTCCGGCCACACCGCAAATTACAGGGGCTGCCCTCGTGCACCCCGTTGTATGCGCTCCAATTCCAAGAGGGCGGCACCCAAACAGGCGCCGCGCCTTTCTCAAGAAAACTTTCCGCCGCTGCGTAGCCGGGTTCCTCCGGCTGCAAAGCCTACACAATCTAGGCCAGCCCCAGAAAACTGGAGACAGCGCCCCGCATCGAATCCCATCCCGGCTCCTCGCCGATACAAACCCACTCCTCAATCCTCCGTAGCAGACGATATGCGTATCGTCTGCGACGCTATAAAAAATGTCGATGTTAGTGAAATCGCAGTCTTAGCCCGTAAACTTAGGGCTTCACGTACTCCGACAGAGCGTTTGCTAGCTCTGGCGGAGCATAGTTCCCTTCTCAATTCATTGTAGGTTCATTTAAATGAATTGATCCCTAAATCATGCTTCGGCCGACCTCTGCCCAGCCCCGGCTTCACCGGAGGCTGCCCAGAACGGCCACCAACTCATGTCCCTTTGAGCACCTTCAGTGCAACTTTCACTACAGGCGGAAGACCCGCTAGCGGGTCTCTGCCAGCGCGCCCAACTTCCCGACGGGTGTCGCTTCCGATGAAGGCTAACGGTAATAACTACAGCCAACAGGTGGTTTTTAGTGGGTAGGTGCCATCCTGGTGAGTCCCACATAACCCCCCCGCAGAGGAATTTACCTGCGGGCGGGTATGCATGACGCATCTTCCACCTACCTCCCGCGAGGGTGCCTCGGCAGCAAAAAAAAAAAATCAATAACACATACCAGACAAAATTTATTAGGTTGTGTACCTGCGTGTTGTAGTATAGATTCAGTGGTTTTGTAGTGGAGGAACATAAGGTCAATTAAAAAAGAATATATATATTTATTTAATCCAAGTATGTTCCATTGATATCTATGCACTTTTGACATCTCGAAGGTAGTTCATTGATCCCTTTGCTAAAAAAAACCATTCGGATGGGAATCAACAAAATCTTTGAAGGCGCTTTGCACTGCCCCATGAGAACTGAATTTTTTCCCTTGCAAGAAGTTATGCAAATTTCAAAAAATGGTAATCTGTTGGAGCAAGGTCTGGGGACTATGGTTGATGTCTTAGACATTCCAATTGAAGCTCCTCTAATTTGGTAGCCGTCTGTTGTGCAGTGTGTGGTCTAGCGTTGTCATCAACCAGCAGTGGCCTAGGAGCGATTTACCAGCCTCGGTCGTTTAGCAGCTAGCTTTTCCATCATGGTTTGCAGTTGCTGACAAAAGGCATATGCCTTAATCGCCTGGCCAGATTTAAGAAAGCTGTAGTGAACGACACCGGCACCAGTCCACCAAACGCTCACAAGTAACTATTTTTGAGTCAATTTTCGCTTGGGGCAGGATTTGGCTGGTTCGCCAGAGTTCAACCATTGCGATGAGCGTTTTCGATTGTCGAACAGGATCCACTTTTCATCACAGGTAATGATTCAGGTTATAATCCTTTCATTATTGTGCCGGTTGAGTAATGTAACCCAGTAGTCGATGTCGTTTGTCGGTTTGATGCACTCAATACATGAGGTACCCACCTCTCAAGCTTTTTCACGTTCTTTATTTGCTTCAAGTGGATTAAAACAGTTTTGTCACTAACACCGCAGCCTCCAGCCAACTCGGAGGTAGTTTGCGATGGATCCGCTTCCACAATAGCCTTCAATTCTTCATCATCAACTTTGGTCTCCGGCCGTCCACGGGGCTTGTTCTACAGGGTGAAATTTCCAGAACGAACAAACGTTAGAACCAAAGGGGCACTGTGTTTTCTTTTGCGACACCGCCGCCAATGCCGCCATACACAGCGTTAATAATTCGAGCCGCTTATGCAGCACTGGTGCCATGGTAGAACTCGAACTCGGAAATAACGCGATATTTCAAGTTTTCCATTTCGTAAACTAAGTGACGCAAAGAAAAAACCAATAGAGGAAAAAGCAAATGAATTACGGTTTTCGAAGCACAAATGCCTGAGTAAATAGCTGTATAAATTTGTAATTGGAATTCTTTACCAAAAAGGAGATAATACAGATCAAATTGGCCAGTACGACCAAAATGCCAGTTTCATATGTAAGGACCTAATATAAATATCTTATCTATAATAGGTATGCGTTCCTTAAGGTTTTAGTAACGTTTCGGTATTACTATAATCCAATTTTAAATAAATGTGTCCTGAATTAAGGTTTTTTGTGATTGGTCCTGGGTAGCGACTAGAAAAAATTAAGCTTATTGCACAGTTTAGATCAGAATCTTTCTATGGTACATATGTATGAATACTTAAACACATTTCAAAATAAATATATTTAAAAAAAAGAATTATTTTCAAGAAAAAGAAATGAAAATACTTGGTACAAGTGACTGACATTCAGAAATGGAAGGCAACGGACACTAACACACCGGCATTTTTTGACGCATTTGAAAGCAATGTTTTAATTATTATTTTAATACTTGAAACTGAAAATAACTAACGCACCGCAGATTTATTATGCATTGATCAACAAGTAGGTTAAATAAGTAGTCCTGGCTCACTCACTTGTATCGCGGGTTCATGGTATTGCACGTAGACGCTGGTACATTATTATTACATATGACAAATAAAACAAACTTCAATTTCTCTTCGTAATTATATACTATTTTAACTATTAATACGAGCATTAATGTTTTTCTGTATAGTGTAAAAATGTATCATCACCAATAAGCAGGTTTCTTGGATGAAGTAACAAATTGTTATTTAAAGATTGATGATAATGAAAAACAGTTATTCTATGTGACTAACCATCTCTTAAAATTGTTTCTAGTTAGTTAAATAATCTTAGCATAAAAACTTGTTTATTTTCTGCGTTCCAAATTTTCTATTTTCTGATAAGTTCATGTCATAAGATAATTTAAAATTTTCCTCATCTTTTTCCTCCTTTTCGTCCTCATCTTCATTTTCAACCTGATGAGTTACAATATACATGTCTGTACTTTCTTATGAAACATTTTAACAGTAGGTAAGTTACAACAGTTCGTTTGAATCGATTTGCGCTATAGCATGGTGCGGGTGACAGTCTCAGTAACGTTTCGTTTCACTCTTGCAAGTTGCCGCGATTTACAAATTATGACTTAGTATTTCAGCTGTACCACATTCGTAATATATTAAATAATTCATAACTGTGGTAAATTAAATTAAACACAACCAGAATGTTCTAGTCTACAAATAAAATGTAATTGGAAGAAAAATTAAGCAAAGTTTTATGCGTGTAATGTAACGCCATTGACGTACCATGTGGTACTGACAGATGTCAACGTCATACAGGCAACTGTCACCCGCACCATGCTACAGCGCAAATAGTATAGTAGCATTTATGGAAAACTGGACAGAATTAATCAGTTCAAGTTTTCTATTTGATTGCTTAACCTAGTAACTTACCTATACTTGAAACCCTATTACAGCTCTTTGGTGGATTTGGTCAGCTTTATTTGGTCCGCTGTATTTGGTCCCGCTGACCAAAGCAACATATTCAATAAATTTATTATTTTCTTTGGTCATTTAGTCCCGCTTTTAAATATGAATTAAATCTACTGTTTATTTACCATGATATATATAGACATCTACAAAACTACAAAAAATAAATAAAACCGGAAATTTAAAAATCTAAAGCTTAAATGCGAATAAATTCAAAAACTCTAAGTTACTAAGAGACCACTTTTAAAGTACGCATTTGCTTTTTTAACAGAATCTTTGAATAGAGCATGTGACAGTAAGGATAGAGCGTTAGCATAGAGATCATTGTAGTTCGATAAAAAAAGTTCGATCTACCCTTGCAGTTGAACGGCACAAAAACTTTGTAATCTGGCAAAGGCAACGTATTATAAAAACTAGTTTTATTATTTATCTCCAGACTGAAACTATTCATGCAAAGACGTTTTTAATTTCGCAACTTGTGGGAGTTCTCCAGCCAAGTTTTTACAAAACAGTCATTGAGCTTCGTGATACTATTGGTGTTTGGTGTCATTTTCATCACGTAGAGCCAACCTTCATCAACCCACTCTGACGGAAGGTGGGACAAAGTTGCACAAAGCTTTACGTATAGTTTATGATGACGTTTTGCAGACGCCCATCTTCTTAGCCTTACGCAAAAGGCTTCTATCAAAATGGAAAAAGCAACCTCAAAGCTTATTATATGATTGTTATTCAATATTCATATAAAATGTAACTGCGGGTACACTGCTGTGATAAACACTTTAAACTAAATAAACACATTGGTCTCTGTGTGCACAAATTATAAAATAAGTAAATGGACCCAAACAACCGCTGCAAAAACGGAATTAGACAACTCGGCCCGCGGGACCAAAAGAAGTAGGCGTAATTAAGTAAAGACCGTTAGTTATCCCCTAACAGACTACATTGTTTCAAGTTAGTTTAGTTCCAAGTATAAGTAACTGGCAAAGGCAACGTATTATAAAAACTAGTTTTATTATTTATCTCCAGACTGAAACTATTCATGCAAAGACGTTTTTAATTTCGCAACTTGTGGGAGTTCTCCAGCCAAGTTTTTACAAAACAGTCATTGAGCTTCGTGATACTATTGGTGTTTGGTGTCATTTTCATCACGTAGAGCCAACCTTCATCAACCCACTCTGACGGAAGGTGGGACAAAGTTGCACAAAGCTTTACGTATAGTTTATGATGACGTTTTGCAGACGCCCATCTTCTTAGCCTTACGCAAAAGGCTTCTATCAAAATGGAAAAAGCAACCTCAAAGCTTATTATATGATTGTTATTCAATATTCATATAAAATGTAACTGCGGGTACACTGCTGTGATAAACACTTTAAACTAAATAAACACATTTGTCTCTGTGTGCACAAATTATAAAATAAGTAAATGGACCCAAACAACCGCTGCAAAAACGGAATTAGACAACTCGGCCCGCGGGACCAAAAGAAGTAGGCGTAATTAAGTAAAGACCGTTAGTTATCCCCTAACAGACTACATTGTTTCAAGTTAGTTTAGTTCCAAGTATAAGTAACTATTAAAATTTGAAAGCAATAAAAACTAATTTAAACACTAGCTATAATAATTTTCCGTTTACGGTTACTGTTACACATCATATTGTGAAGTTAGTAGATATTATAAAATATTAATAGATAGTTTAATGTTAGTGAAGCGTAAAGATTATACCGATAGTTTTTATGTCAAACTAGTACAAATATCTAAAAAGAGAAAGTAAGAATGTACGGAATCAAACAACAAAATCTTCCAAAAGATTTGGTAGACACACAGCTTAAGAGTCCTGTTACGATGTTATAGATTATAAGAGACTTATTAAATTAAATTTTTAAGTTGTTTAGGAACTGTTAATATATCCGGGTAGTCATTCATATGAAAAAAGTTCAGCAGTTAATCAAAACCATCCATCAATGCATTGTTCCGTGAAGAAAGAATTTTCTTTCATATTTATAAATAACAGGCTGAAGTTGAATAGCTTTGATACTCTAGAAGCGTCGGTATTTTTTAGATTTTGCACTTTTGCGAATCAGATTTTCCTGGTGGTAAGTGAAGATAAGGTTGAGAATAGTATACGCCAAAAGGCAGCTATACACTCTTTTCTAGAAAATTCCAGCATTTTAGTTTTAAGATAATTTTATTACGATGTAGACGAGTCCTTGCCTACTTATAACCAATAGAAAATATTGGAAAACCGTGAAGAAGATGCGTCCTTTTATGTAATTTTCTATATTAGGGCAGTGCCATCCTCTAGTTTGTGCAAGTTTTATCTACCTGGCTCTTCTTCACTCTTGATATCTCATGAAGTCTGTTTTTTGTCTAGATTACTGGAAGCATAAAGTAGAAAGTTACCGCAACTACTTCCTCAGAGAAGAAGGAGTCAAATCGGAAGAGAACAGAAGACCCGGAGTGCAGCAGCACTCCTCACGACTGTTCGGTGTGGAGGGATCTTTTAGAAAACTCTGTGTGGATTAAATAATAATATTGTATAATTTGGAGCAAACAAGAATCTCACGCATCGCGATCCTTGAATCGTAAACATCCTTTCCTTATTCAACTATGATAAAAACAGCGAACCCATTGTCAATTAAACAGAAGTTCAGCTGAGAACCTCCTCCATTTTTCGAGTTGGTTCAAGTTATCCTTATATTTATACAAGTTCCTATTTTTTATTCAGTTGTGTAGAGGATTTTTATTTACGTCTGCAAAATACTTGAGTTGAGTTGTTTAAGTTATCAGTTATTGAAAAGTTATTGCATGGTTTATGGTGTTCATAAAAATACATCTTAAATATCTTGGTATGATTTGATGCCGTACAGACGCGCCAAATTATCTATATTTTTAAATATTTGTTGTTCTTATCAGTAGTTATGTGTCCATCCATAGGATCTTTTGATCACTCTAGAGTATGACGACAAAAGTGTACAATTGTCAACACAAATAATGTATCGTAATAACCTGTCATACCCATGATGACATTAGTTAGATTAATTATATGCTTTTCTTTATGACCATATTCTGTTTATTTATTAGTTAGAGATAATTTATTAATTACCTTCAGTCTTGCGTGAAGGATATTACGTTATTGTTTGATAAAAAAAATGCTAAGACTTATTGAGCCTTTACATATTTTTAGGATTAAGTAACACCGATTGTAAATACTAAAAATAAACTTGCTAATAACGTAAGTAAATAGGAAATTGTTTATCTTCTTATCATTGAATTTTTTTTTAACCATCTTTATTTATAAAATTATACTTAAATACCGAAGCGTGCTCATTTTATTAACTTCCTGAATAAATAACAAATCCTGTTAGTGCAGATATCATTCGAGTTCCAAGCAGATTTCACTCAAACTTGGTACCTATAAATGTGCTATTTTATTCTTTCAACTAATTCTACTACAATTGATCCGCACTAAAACTGAAAAAAAAATACTGTGAACTTAAAATTTAACTATCGTATAGTTAAATAAACTAATAAAGTTATCTTAAAAACACCTTTCTATCTAATGATCTATAAAATATTATGATAATGCTTAATAGGTACGCCTAATCATTTATTACTAATAAATAAACTTGCGTTACAAGTCAAATTTAATGAAATAGCTATCGATTTGAAATTCTTTTCTTATCGATAAGCTATCTAGACCGTATTGGTGTGAAGTTGGCTAGAATGGCGGTGGCGAGTGAGCGGCGCGCGCGGCGGCATTCCCCGCGCTTCAGTCAGCCGCGGCGGCCAACAAGAGTGCGCGTGCGAGTCGAGTGCGCGCGGAATGTGCGCGCCCTCTGCCGAGTAGATCGAGCCCCCGCCATGACGCAGGAGGAGCTCAGCGCGCGCCTCCGCGATGACCTCCACTCCTCTTCCGAAGACGTCTCCGAGGAGGACCCCGTCGTCACTCGGGACCGCACCAGCGTCAAGGAAATGGTCCTCCGCTTCGAGAGAACGGTGATAAACATGAGTGACTCTTGTGAATCTTTGGAACGGCGAGTCCCCTCCCTAGGCAGCTTGACCAGCATTGTGTTCCCGATACAAAACCATTTCCAGCATTTATCACCAGCCAATCGATCTCAAGACAGAAACTCTAATGTGTCAGTGAATTCTTTGTTATCGAATGTATCGGAAGGATCCAGTTCTTCAGGTTTTATATCGGATCGTAAATCGTGTAGAGACAGTTTAGTGCCCCACAGACCTGCGCCGCCACCTCCGATCTCTTCTCCAGACAGTTCCTCCGAGCAGACAACATCGAACGAGAATGTGGATAGTTTGCGTAAAGAACGCAGGTATTCCTTTACGACACCAAATACTTCTCCTGTTGTGCTACGGCGCGTTCGACAACCCCCCGTTATACGAAGAAAGTCTTCCATGAGCCGAGAGGGTCACCTCGGTGAGACTCACTGGTCTTACGGTGTCACTCAAGGTGATTTAGAAAAGTTATTGAGACTGAAACGTTCGGAGTCTGACACTGAAGAGGAGGAGAAAAGAACTACCGCTGAGATCTCTGCGTCATCCAGTGATAGTGGTGACAGTTCTAACAGTTCTAACAGCAACGAAGTCTTACCAGAAGGGGAAGAGTATATGATAAATAACGAAGACACGAGAACGGAAACATTATCAACAGATCATTCAACGGATACTTTGATCAACGAGGGCGACAGCGACGAAGCAGACAACGCGTCGGAGGCTTCGGGCGGGTCCAGCGGGTCCGGTGGACGCAGTAATTACGACAATGTTAGTATCAAGTCAATATCGTCTTTCGATATGGTGCCGTACCAGAAATATGACAGTATTACAGTTTCCTCCGATGAATTCGGTTCCGAGGTGTGTCACGCTCCAGAAACAGAGTTCCTAACAGTGAGTGCAGTGAATGAGTGGTGTGTGTCTAAATCAGACCCCATATTGTTACCTGTGGAGTCCAAGAAGGAGAAATACAGAAGGTGAGCTCATTTCATTTAAATACAATGATTATCACTGTGAAGTATCGCGCTATCGTGCCAGCCTTTGTCATGTTGATAACGATATCTATTGATACATTAGAACTGCGTCTTTCTCTTCGATATCTGCTTACTGATAGTCTTTGTAATAAAAACATTAATTTTTTGAGAACTAGCATGCAATAAGCGGAAGGTGCGTTGCTAAAATGTTGAAAATTACTTTTGTTTAGAGGTAGGTATATAGGTATATAGCGAATTATACATAAATTAACATATCCTCTTACCTGCCCATATGTCTTTTTATTGGGCATATAAACGCATTAGTGTGACATTATGTGGTTTGATTGTGTCGAATACCGTTAGTACGGTAATGATAATTGCATCTAATAACCATGTTGGGGGTACTTTGCAAATTGCATTATAATCGTGTGCATAATCATCAGCTTAGGAGAAATTGTCAACGAAATGTAGGTAAGTAATATACGATAGCCAACATTTTTATTACTCATTACTTTTAAAAATGAACATCATAATATTACGTTTTTAAACATAGATATTATAGGTACTTAGAATTGTAACTGTTATTGTGTGTTCAATAGTATAACAAATGATTCAGAAGTATACACAAAGTTCTTGATAATGGGATATTTGGCCAGTAAAAGGAATTAAAGGGCACGTCTTCGGTACCGCACAACATAGACCTACAGGTAGGTTCTTTCAAGCGTCGAGTGAATAGGTATCTCGTGGATAGACGTGTAACACCTTGGTCTTCGTCGTCGCTTTCCATCGGCTGAGATGGAAGACAAGCGTCTCATCCTTTTTCAATTAAAAAAAAGGTACCTACCTAAAACTATTTAATTTTATTAAATAAAAGCAAATTATAACAATCAACGTCACAAACACAGCGGAACAAAATAAGAATTCAAGGTCGAAGATTGAAATTGTATTAAATGCAGGATTTCGGAACGATTTGCGGATTTTTAAGCACATTTTATTTATTTTATAGATCATTTAAATGAATCAAAATGTACTGATATAAATATATAAGAACTGTAACAATTCACAAACATTTAAATAAACTTCTTAAAGTGTTCGACGTGAATAGGCTCTTATTAGACTTATATTAAATATCGTTTTACAACGAATCGTTTTCTCGAGTGAATGGGTACGTAATAACCTCTTGTAATAACCTAATACAAAGTTAGGTACCTATCTACCTTTTTGTAACGACCGGGGAAAACCCACATGTGTCGTAAAACATAACATTTTCAAATAGATTACAACAACAACTAACAACGGAGATGACAAATAATTCATGCATTTTTCCTTTTCAAAAACGTTTTTAAAAAGTTTCAGGTGTAAAATCAATCTTAGCCCTGCTAAACTACACGAACTATTATTCCATTAATATTTTATATTTCGAATGACAATAAAACAATATAAACACTCAAAACATAGAATAAAAACAAAAGCAGGCACAACACCGGTTTTACCGTCGCCGTAGCATACAAATGTCAGGCGCATACTGTAGACGTACAGTCTAATGTGTCACTTTGGACTTTGCACCTTTCTTACAGCCATTGTAATAAGTGCTATTATGTCGTTTACCTGAAGCAATCGATGTGTTGTGTACTGTACGCCAGTGTCTCACCTTGATGTTTACTCACATGGTTAGAAACTATGTTGTAAGTCATGATGTTCGTTTGTACTGCTTTTGTGGGACATAAAGAAATTGTTAAACTGTTTTGGCGATGACGAATAGGTTATATTTAAAATGGTGCCTAGAATTTTCTTATTTTAATTATAGTATTGGTTAGTATTACCAGCATTATCCAAATGTTTTACCAAATACACGATCGAATTCGGCTGCGTGTAGTTCAACTTTCGAATCGCCTTGGAAAGCATGATTTCAGCATTAACCAATAACCAGGTGGCAGGGGCCGCGTGGTTTCCTCTTATAACGAAAGGACCCATAAGCGAACATACCTGACTGACTGACCTTTATTTAAATCTACCAAATACGATTTATACACAGAATTAACGGTTAAATTATTCTTATTAACTTTGTTTACCTTTAATAATTTCGTTGACCCCTGTTTTTATATGTTATAAATCAATAAAATGTTTAATTTTACTACAGCAATACCTACTAAAGTTGCTGACATATCAAAACCTGTCAATGACAGTGTCAGCTTTGTCACTGACAAAACGTTTCATACTATACAAACTTCAAGTTGTTACTACCGATGTATCGAATAATCGATAAAATATAAAGTTTTGTAATGTTATTGAAATATAGTTGTTTAATGGGTAAAACAACAAACAAATCCAATCGAAAATCAGACAAAGAAAGAAACGTCAGATGTCACTAGTTTGTCAAAGTCGAGGTCAAATATGTATATGCCTAACTGACATACAGAAGTGAAAAACTTAGCTGGAGGAATATCCTTGCCTTTACTTAATTTTAACATACTTTAATCTGGGGTTTACGAAAATCTAACAAAAGCAGAAATGAATAGCGCTTTTTATATCTTAACACACAGAGCTTTTACTGTTGTGGTTAGAACTATATTAATATCCAGTACCGGGTTCATGCGTCCCTTGAATTAAAACTTTTATTTTAGTTATCAGTTTCATAAATATGTAGTTGAAAACATCATAATATTACGGGTAAATCACAAGTATAAGTAGGTACGTGTGTAATGTCGATCTCATAATCTCGTTATGAATTTCATATAATCTGGTGCCTTCATAATATAAATACCATTTCTTGTTAATACTTAATTATTAAATATAATTAAGATAACGATAACTTATTTAAAAGTATTGTATTTTATAACTTATAAGTTTCCGCCTTCGACTTATATGACTATGTGTATTTCAAACCCAAATTCATCCAAATCTTTTTTAGCTTGATGTAGTATAAAAGTATTTTCACTAATACAATCTTTTGCAAAAATATTATATTCATTTATTTTGTAAATCTTAATTAATTTTACACATTAAATAAATTATTTACAAATTTCGTTAATGTTTACTTTCAAATGCGTCATTTGGCTATAGGATCTGTTATTGTTTAAATTAATTTTAACGAACATGATCACGAGTTTATTTTAAACATTCACATAGGTACCCGCTGCTTCGTTGATAACAATAAAACTTAATACTTTATTGTAAAATTCGTACATTATGTAATTGAACGACCGAGTGGTGTAGTGGTAAGTAGCCTTGCCTCATACGCCGAAGGTCCCAGGTTCGAGTCCTGGATTCATTTGTGTGAGGAACACAGATATGTGTTTTCGGGTCATGGGTTTTTTTTTGTTTCCCTCCACGGAGAGGGCAGAAGGATCTAAAAAATGCTCTTACGCGCATACCCCGCCGCGCGCCATCGAGCCTACCAGAGTCTCTACCCACTAAAAAACTAATTCGAATTTAAATTAGAATTAGAAGTTGCGGCCTGAAGTGCTTCGAGATCTAGTGACAGTGGCGTGGCTACGTTCGTGTGCGCGTTTCTCGGTCTAGCGACTTTGAACTTCGAATCTATGACAGGGGAAGTATACGAGACTCATTCTCGAACTAAAGGATTAGGGTGGGTTACGGAGCGTTTACAGAACGCTTCCGAGAGTGTTTTGAGGTGCTGTTGCACTGTAGGTAGTTCAAGATCTCTGTGCAGGTCCGCGTTACGCACGTACCAAGGTGCGTTTGTGGCTCTGCGGCAGGAAAGATTTTGAACCACCTGCAGTTTGTGCAGAAGGTAGGGTTGGGCGTGGGCAAAGATTGGCGAGGCATAAGTCATGACGGGTCTAACGCAGGTCTTATAAAGCGTATCTGTAGAACTCTTGTTCTGTGTCTGGGTTCACATCGATACGACAATTTGAAACCATACACCGAAGGCGTTTACGGCCTTTTGGAGTCTGGTGACGATCGTTGGGACCTTGCGGCCTTTAGTGTAAAGGGCGATGTCGTCGGCAAAGAGTGCGAGTCCGATGCCTTTTGGCGGAATGGGAATGTCGTTTGTGTACACGGTGTACAACAGAGGGGCGAGGACTGAGCCTTGAGGGACTCCAGCGTTTATGGTACAAGGCGCGGAATACGTGCCTTCATGTCTAAAACGAAACATACGAGCTTTGAGAAACCGGTGGCGGACTCGCGCTCAAGTATCTAAATCCGTCACTAACTCTCATCCCATCATAATAAGTCCAGTGTGCCTTTTATAATACAAAAGCTTTTTTTGCTATTGTTGATTGTTACAAGCTAGTGGCGTGTGGGTAGGTGCGGGTTTGCTTGTCTAGAGAACTAGTTGACAATAGTGTTTGTTATTTAAATCAGTATGAACATAATAATGTTATGATTTGTGATTTGAAGAGCATGGTCTTTCCGGTACATGTTATTTTGCTTGGGTTCGTAAGAACTTTGTTTAATTTATTTTAGCAGCGTAATCGACAATTTAGGCAAATTAAAACTTTTGATTTCTTCTCGTGTTTTTAATTTTTTTAGATTCTTTTCAAGGCTGTGTTTTATGACAGGAATATCAAATAAAAAAAATATAATTTCGTGCATGAGTCATCGTTGATTATAATATTTTATTTTGCTTCTCAGTCTTTTTCTAGTTACAGAGTGACATCGGACGCAAACTATTATATTTTTTCATTCTATTAAAATGTAAACATATAAAATTATATATATATATATATATATATATATATATGGCCTTGGGGATAAAGAAGAGTTCCTTTATATTATTTACATATGTATATAAAAATTATATACTATCCATTTTAAAAACTCAAAATGTAAGCACTTAACTAAAGCTAGTTACAATATTTGAAGCTTAAAAAAACTACAGATTTTTTTCATTGAGTTATGGTACTATAAGTTTTTTTAATAAAATAACAGGTACTAAGGCTAACAAGAAGTTTTAACGAATAAGTTATATAATAAAAAATTACTCTTGTACATTGTTTATGTAACCAAACTACGTCTATTAAAAATTATTATTAATTTTACATCAGATGTATCGAAAGAAACTAAAAAAGATCCTCAATAGGACCTGTATTGCTGCGAATTTATGCGATTACGCTTTTTTGAGCGCGGCTTCGTATACAAAACCGATTACATGTGAGGTTAGAGGATACTTGTACAACCCTTTTGAAGGCTTGAGTGTAAGTATTGTGAAGCACATACTGCGATTTGTTATTCGATTTATAATTATACTGTTTGATTGCTCGATTCTATAAATTGCATTTTGTTAAAAATGTTGAAGAACTATAAAGTTTTTTTTACTAAATAGAACTCACTACAAGTTATACCTATAGAGATACTAAATTTGAATGAATTTTTCAGCAATATGAAAACCTCCTATAGCATTTTACTTTTGCCACATTTGATTCCCTTTGTATTACACTATAATTTTACTTATAGTTTAATCTACGCTGCTATGTTTTATTAATGCATGCTGAATTAACATACCACCGAGTTGGTCGTTAAAAGTAGCTCTATTGTTTATCTAATTAGTTATTGCTGTAGATCGGCCATCTTGTTACTGTGTACCTTGCTTAACAAGGTCACTGACCCCGTGGGAAGTACCTACATTCCATCTGGATTTAGATTCGGGGTTTCGGTCAGTTGACGTTGAGTTGTTAAAGATAAATGCGAAAGTGTCATTATTTGCCATAGGTCTGGAAAAAACTTTCGCGGCTGATTCCAAGACGTGCCAAAATAGTTCTGCGTGTCTTGCTGCAACTATGTTGCATTCTTCTTCTACTTATGGCGCGAGGGAATGGCAACATATCCGGTGTCAGGCCTCTGATGTGTCACAACGACTGCTATCTTGCGACAACAATCGCTAGAAGCCGCTGAAACGCTCAAGCTACTGGCGGTCACCCATGCTAGATCTATCGACACCGAAGGTTTCTTATCATGCGTTCTAAATATGAAAAACTCGATATTAGGATTAACTCTATTCCATAGACAGTCTGAGGCGTGTTCTTATCTAAGTATTGATGGTATCATCCTATGATGCTGAGAAGTGATATGGTATTTTGACAGATAAGTTGCGATTCCTTGCATTATTAATTCTCATGATTGGTTTTTGCTAGTAAGATTTGGGTCATTATCACATGAAATCTGATATTGTAATGTGTTAATTTTCACACCAAACGTAAGATAATGTTTTCATATTATAAGACGTTTGATAGATTATACATATTACTAAAAAACATGCTGTTGGTTTGTATTCATGCAGGTTTGTTAATGTTTTTTGTCAATTGCTTGCAATGCAGTGTCAGACTGAAACAAACGTTGAACTATTATTCTTACACCAACGATTCAATTAAAGTTATGAGTTATTTGTTAAATATTGTGTCGTATGTACATCACTAGGTTTTTATACATTAAACAACCTACGTTATCGACTACGATTCTACAAGAATGTTCTAAAATTCATTATTTTATTCTTATTACTTATTTTATTAATAGTACTGTTTTAAAAATAAAAAAGTCCTTTAAATTGGTTATAATATATGTTTATTAGATGAATGTAGATATTATGTCAATTCAAATTAAAAACATAATAGAATTTATTATGTTTTGAATTTGAATTTATGTTTTTAAAAGTTGTTGTCATTCGAATAGCCGGTGTTGCCTGTATGTATTGAAATAAGAGAGTTTATTTTATTTTTACCGGTGGACCTTGTTGGAAAGTGAACAATGAGGACATTAGACAAATTCGTGAAGAAGTACATTTACATATTTTTTAAACTTTAAATAAATATGACGTGACAAAGGGTGTCGGCTGGCAAAAACATGGATCTAAAGCTAACGGCCGCTCAGAGTCGTCCAATGGTAAGCAAATCTAGACTGAGATTAAATTAGGATAAGGTATACATTCGTTTAACAAAATCAAAAAGTACGCGCTCCTTTAGTAAACATTTGACGAAATATTACTGTGAACGTTCACCTAGATATACATATACCTATGGTGGTTTAACTACTTACCTAAGTTATTCACCTGTTGTACGTTTAGCTATTGAAAATCTGAATCAAGGTTTGGCAAGTAAAAGCAGAAACGTGACCTATGAGCAAATTGTTCAACTAGGTACGTTGGAGTTGATAAACTCTTTTCTTGGCAGGACTATATTCGAGCATGTGGGTCGCCTTGCAATTAATATAGACGAATATCTGAATGGCACTGACCTGACCTCATTTTAAACCGACTTTTTTGTTGACCGTCCCGAAAGATAAATAACAAGTGTATGCCTATAATTGATTAGCTTTTTGGGTTGTCGTCAGAAAGCTGTACTTTGTAAATTAAAATTTGCTCCCTTTTATCTCCTTTGAATTTTAAGATTACACAGTAAACAAACATAATTATAAGTTAAGAGTGGCTGTTTATACAAACACAAAATAATCATACTATCAAAATCATATAACTCAAAATTGGTCCGATGACTCCCGCGCTTTGCTTCAATATGCGCGCGCGCGTGGGCTCTGTCAAGGTTGCTCTGCGAATATTTAAATACGTAGGTATGTAGTTTGTTTTGACAACTATTTTTAAACGGTAACCAAATGGTTTATGTAACCTTTGTTTATATTGTAAATAACAGCTTTTGAAGATTGAAACATAGCTTCGTAACTTTTTTGCTTCTCATAATAAACAAACGGCACAAATTGATTTCTTGGAATAGTCCGAAATATACAAAAATACGTTATACGCATTGGTAGGTACACATCTTCAAAACAAAATGACATCCTTAATGATAGTTGTATTTTAATTTTTTTTACTATTTAACAAGAACGGAAATTATTATATGTATATATAAAATGCAATTTTTATATAAAATGTGGTTGGTAACAGATACACCGTAGGTACAGATTTGAAAAATCTTGCATCTACTTTATTACAGACAGTACTTCTGTGTCAGTCACTTGGATATATTCATTAATAATAACTTATATTTAAGATTCGGCTCATACAATGTGTTACATAAATAGATTTAAGTACTTTCAATACCGTGAATTCTTAAAAATCGAGAACGCATAAATAGTTTCGCATCATCATAAATGCCCTTTGCCAAGAAAACGTCACTTGGGAGTGCATATTCTTGATGGAAATTGAAATAAACAAGTAGGAATTATCTATTCCAACGCAGGTACAGAAGGATTCATATTATTAAGACAGTACCGGGTCAGTTCCGGTTACATAATATTATTTTTCAAATTTTTAAATTGAAACCAATGAAAAAGGAAAAGCTCGAAAAGGCAAAAAGTACTGTTGCCTAGGACACAAGAGACCTAGTTTCAAATCCTGTGGGGAAATTCGCATTTAGTGACATCGTATCACGAATTCCAGATGCAAGTCAATAGACATTTTCAACTCTACTGCTTACATGCATTCGCTGCATGTCGAACAGTAAACCTTGTAAAATGTCGAGTTTCCTGAGCATATCAAGATTTTAGTGTCGATCGAAAAACTCTAGATTCTAGATTTATTTGTAACTTCGAGATTATCTTGAAAAATGAGAGTTGCCATCCTGATATGGACAGGAAATGGAGTGATATAATTAAGGGTCATGTACTTATTATGCTTAAGTATGAAGGTAACTTATTGAGCTATCGATAACATATATCCTAACAAAAAACCATTAATATCTCTGTATGTAGTTCCTGTTACAGTTATTTTGTCTGTTAGGGATTTATATTGTTGTAATAATGTAGTTTACGTTAAAACGTACTAAGCACTCTTATTTCAATTCTAGATTTATTCTAATCTTAGGAAATCTACCCTTCAAAACGAGGTACTGACACTTAGAAATCCTCCACAATATCAATTAATTATTTAATACATATTGGAAGGTCATAGGTATATTTAATATAATTTATTGTTCTTTGTTTAGTCTTTCAATTAATATTTTAATTGGCAATGCTTTAATTTTGCATATCGCAACACTGCTGAGCGAATGAATGATAATGGAGAAATAAAAGATAAGATGGCGGGAATTAGAGATGGCGATAATATTATGTAATGTAAAGAAATCAATAAATTGTGATTATGTTTGAATATAATTAAATTGGAAGTATGGTGAGAAATTTATTAAATATATATTATAATTATAATGGTAGGAATTAAATTTATAAATTTATTAATACAAATTATTAAAAATAGTAAAATTAATTCATAAAAGAATACTCTTGTTGTTTTCATGTGTAGGTAAACTACTAAACCATACTGGAAATATACGTATTTACTATTTCGCTCAATGCTTCTATGGAGTAAGAACAGATTTTTAAAATGGTTCCTCTCAGTTCAACAATATGTGCCATATTTATCAAGACTAAGATTTAAGTCAAAGATTTTCGATCTTACAACAAAAAAGTATAAACAACATATATCTTTATGGCGCGGTAATTAAATTTTAAGTTACTACATTTCGACTGTGAGTCCAAACGCACTACCATAAGTTTTATAAAGATGGACGGTCAAAAACTAAAGGAATTTATCATTTCTGTACTTAGATTTGTGATTAGAGGGATTTTGGACGAGGTCAGAGAAAAATTTTGCTATCGAGAAAAAATCTCTGGAAGTCTACGTTTATTTCCGTAGTGTTTAGTTCGTTTGTTCCATAAGCACTTTGATTTAAAATATTCTTCAACAAATTTTAAAGTGCAGTTTAAGCTCCACTCCGACATTTAAATGAAAACGGAGAATAGGGAAAATAAGTAAGTTCTTGCTGCCAACCGCTTTGTCAACTTATGCAATTAACAAAAAGTCATGTGCAACTGAGTAAGTAAGAAGTCCACCAACTTACCAGAAAAATATAACGAATCTTAATCTACTTAATCACTTGCGTACTAAATTTGAACTTACCACTTTTCACTTAATTGACCGTTTACACGTAATTTTTAAAATAAAAATGTAGTTACCAACTGAGGTACCTACTTAATACGTGTAAACAAGCCATAAGTATATTTTAATGTTGATAAACGCTAAACTGCTGAACTGATTTCGAGATTATTCCTGAACTAAAATAGCTATATTATTCAAATTTAACTAAGAAATAATCGAAGAACTAGGTTAATTTATTTAGAAGAGCCGACCGTATCGAGTCACGGGATAAAACCGGTACTAGGATTTTAACTTTGTAATAGCCGAGCATGCTGATGCTGAGCACCTGATGGTAAATAGTATCTATGCCCAGAGACATTGTTAATCGTAGATGTTATTGATTAATCATATTATATGTTAATTATCGATTGTCCATTAATGACGCGTTGCCTTTGTCCCCGTAGTGACACTAAATGTACCTTCCTTTTATCTGGAACACAGCCACGTAAACGTGTCTATGATGGCGCTGAAAATAGGAAGGGCTGTAGTACCCCAGACAAAATCTTAACATAAAAATCTCTTGCACCACTTAAATTTTCATTTACAAATCTAACATCTCAGCTTTGCCAATAACCCAGTATGTTTTGTCCGCAGACGACTCACAGAACGCGTCAACGAACTAATACACACAGAGAAAGTCTACGTCGAAAGGCTAAAGCATGTCGTGGACAACTACATCCCAGAGATGGCTAGGGCCGACCTGATCCCGGCCCTCCGAGGGGCCAAGTACGAGATCTTCGCGAACATCGAGAAGATATGCCGGTTTCATGCCAACGAGTTCCTGCCTGCCTTGAGGGAATGCGGAAATGATCTTAGGAAATTAGGACAATGCTTTAGGAAATTTGTAAGAGTTTTTTTTATGGCATAAACGTAAATAAGGAACGTAAAGAAAGACACGATTATTATGGTATATTGAGGTATATTGGTATATTGAGTGCCAACCACGAAGTTGCTACCCATGACTCTTTTGATTTAGTTAGAGAATACGTGGCCGCCATTTAGGTACACAATGCAGTTATGATGTTGGTATTACTGTGTATTTAATTACTCGGGAAAGTGTTGATATATTAATGACGCGTTTACGAGCGTAGGTCTCTGTTCAATTTGCTTCGTTCCTGTGTTTCCACTGGTTATTTTGTCTCTGAGACCGAATCACAATCACGTTATCGTGTATTTTGGAGGTTAAAATAGTAAGAAAAGGCTGAACCGCCCAAGACGGGCTCTTAAAAAACTGGCTATCTCCAAAATTATTATTTTATTAGTTTTTTTTTTGAAATCTAAACGTTACTTTAGGGTGTGTTATATGTATAATCATATAAAGCTAAACTGTATATCACTTGTCTGAAGGTATCTACGCGCAAGTGGTAGAAGCCGGAGGCCAGATTCAAATACGGACAAATGTTTATTTGAGAGAAACTAACTATCAATTATTATTAAAACCATAATTTCGTACACATTTTCGTTAAAATAAATTATTTACAGAATCTAAAAACTTTAAAATCTTATCCTAATCGTATCGTATCAACTCACGTAATGAGTAACTTACATATAATTTATAACGAAATTAGCAAGTATCGTTATTACTTATTTATAGCTTGTTTAATAAAGAAAGAACTTTCCTAGGAACGTCATTTAATCGCTTATTCTACTTATCGCAGATGGCAATTGATAGAGTATAGAGATAAACCTTATAATATCGGTGTCACGGCTTTCTGTGCGTGATTCAATGCCTTGTTTACACCGACCGACGTAATTAGACCACTCTCTTGCTAATAAACTAGTGCTAATTTATACCAAACTGCGGAAGCGCATGGACCATCTTATGCTGGATCTTTCCGTTGCCATTCAATTAGAGATGCACGGCTCACAGAGTCAACCATCAACTTTACTGGTCACGACAAATCGCTTAAACAGTATAAAAAATAACCAAATCTGAGGAAAGTTTTGATTTCGGAATGATGAAAGGAAATCAGGAAATTTATTAAATTGATTCGTTATTGAGCTGTGTTTTGAAAATGTTTTTATGTGTTATTCATTTAATCTTTTGTTTCAGGAAAAAAGATTCAACATGTACGTAATGTATTCTAGGAATAATAAAAGCGCAACAGCTTTAGTATATGAAAACAAACAGTTTTTCCAGGTTAGTATACCTACGTTATACAATTGAAAAAAAAAAGTAATATATTACAAAAAGTGGAATAATATGATTCGGTCCAGCAGTAAGTCATGAAGATTTATCAAGAATTGCACGGAGTGTGGTAAAAACAGCAATGATTGAGTGCACGACGCGCCCGCGGTCTTACCACGGTTCTGCGCACTTTGTGTTATTTCCTCATAATGTGTGGACTCGACCGACGCAAAATATACTAAAACCCGTTATGAAGTCGACGTCTCCGTTAGTAAATTAACATTATTCAATAAAAACATCCAGTAGCAACTCCATATTACAGCGCAAAATGAAGAACCTTGGTTAGATTAATTGATTTAGCGTCGATATAACAATCTTCGTTCAAGCAATTTCTAACTTCAAAAATTAGCCAAATTTTGTTCAATATCCAGTGAAAGTTTTTGTAAAGTAAATTCACGCACCATTTCCTTAGTTCTCAGTCTACTTGTTGAGATATAATTCTGCTCCAGTAATTTGAGATCTCGTTGAATGCGTAGATCGTCTCATATATGTGGACTCGACTAATTCCCTTGCGAAAGTCGGTGAAAGGTACAAAACGTTATTGATATTAATTTACCCGCTAGTTCTAGTTAATGAACGATGGTATGACAGTGACACAATTTATAGTGAATTATTACCTAATGCTTATACATTACACAGCGAATGCGGCGGTAATGGTACTATCTAAGTAATGGATAACAGGGAACGTAATTCACATCTCGCTAACAAAGACATTAACTGGGAAATTGTCGGTGACTCGATAAAGAAAGTCTAAATTGCTGAACTTATATTAATAAAATTGACTTGAATTCTATTCTTGTTTTCATATGTAGCAGGAAAATACTTGAATAACGTCATAACTATTTTTACATTGTAAATTTACGTTTCAGGAAAAACAGATAGCGTTAGGTGATCGATTAGACCTTGCGAGTTATCTATTGGAGCCCGTGCAAAGGATACCTCGGTATAAGTTATTTTTGGATGATCTAGTGAAGACCTACACAAATTACGAGAACGAAAGAAGCGAGTCTGACTCACGGATCTCACAGCTGAGCGTGGACAGCGATGAGACGGGAGGAAGCAACGGGGAATCTTCTGACAGCGAAGAGACGCCGCTTGAGAGCCTGAAGCTGGCTAAGACGATGGTGGAATGCGTCCTCACAGCCGTCGATGGCATCATGGCTTTAGAAAATATTAGAGATTGTCCGGTAAGTACAACGGCCTTCTTCTTTCAAATTTATTTTCGGTAGTAAATATAACCAATTATGGTTGATTTGAGAGTTGATTGAGAGCTATAAAAGTTGTTACGCTATACACGTGTTTTCAAGCAGACATTTACCTTACAATTGGTAATAATATCTTTAGTGTGACTGAAATTGGAATACATTTCGAAATGGTCAAGCTAGGTAGCTGTGTCACAAAGTGAAATACGATATTTCAATATGCCAATAACAGCCATCCAAGGCAAGCAGAATATCAATTCTCTTCCATTAAAGCATCAGTTTAAACGTATCAAAGGTCTCGATCAAATAGATTTTAAATATTTCAAGAAATATAATTTAGTCCCAAAGATTTTATATCTGGGTAGAAAATTGTTCAAATAAATAGAAATCTTGTGGTTGCCGTTGTGAGGTTTTGCTCGAGCAAGATCGACACTTCCTAATTACAAGTTCAGCTTACGAGAGCTGCGAGGCGCAACTGTTTTTTTTTTCTAAAACATTCGAGAATATGTTGTAGGAAGCATTTTACTTTATTACTTTAGAAATGGCTACGCATTACGATGATGCTGTATAATCTCGATAAAATTAAAAATTTGCTTGAAGTTAAGATTTTGAGTGATCAATTTAGTAAAGCTAAATTGGCAGTATATAAATAATTACAGGTTATTTTTGTAACGAATTCTGTCATAAATTGTTTTTCGTTTTTTACCTTTGATATTTCCACTCTAGAACCACCTAAACCTACTAAACCAAGGACAGCTGCTGAGACAGAACGAGTTTTACGCGATGGACAGCACCAGGAGAAGACGACAACTCATGAGGATCTTTCTCTTTGATAAGTTGCTCCTCATTACAGTCGTATATAGAAAGGTTAGCCAATACTTTGATTTTTAAATTATTTAGTCACAATTTGCTATTTTTTTTCTTACTGTTCAGAATCTACAGTGATTATGTATCTACTGTGATTAGGATTTGTGGTTGTGATAATTTGATTTCTTATGTATTTTATCATTTAGTTGGAGTAAAATATTGGGTAAGTACACATACTTACCGATACTGAATAAAAAAATCTTCACCAATAAATGCTTAGGTTTTATTTTGTATTATTTTTATATTAACGAAAGAAATTTTTATTTATTGAACTTACGCACGTGTGAAAAGATCTTTTCTTCCGTATCGACAAATTATTATTAAAATGTTTTCGTATGTCTGTAATTCGTTGTTATAAATAAATTCAAAACGCTTCTAGTTCGTGTGACAATCATCTTTAATTTGTATTATTGTTCATGAAATTCTTCAAAGATCTGTGTTTCCGCATTTCAAGATATTGCAATAGTTCGACGGCAAGGGTCATCGGCACGTCATGTTACGCCTCGAGTTTAGAAAACATTGTGCCATCGTCAAGAAAAAGACAGTAAAGATTGTAAAGAAACAAGATTCATAGATTATCTCAAAGCATATTTGATAGATAACGACGTAATTTACAAATTACTTAGCATATTAGGTAGCCGCCATTAAAATAATTATTTTTGGAAATTGATTAATCATTGTCTAGTATTACATTAGTGACGTCATATAATTAACAAAACCCTTAAATCATAATTAATACCAACAATTAATTTGCAAACAATAAAATGAAGCACTTTTCTTTGCTGTTAATGATACAATTAAACTGCAAAAATTCCTGAACCATGAGTGGATGCGTTCAAGTTAAGCTTCATTTAAAATAACTTTATTCCAATCGATTCCACGAAAGTTAATTTTGATTACCCATTTGATCCAAAAACGTATTAATTTTATTGATGGGTGTATGTGTGAATATATTTAGATTTCATATGCATAAGGCTTTAAACGGATTGATGACTTAACTCTGACTCTTGCATAAGAGTATTTTTGTCCGTGCCAATTGTGAACCCAGAGATTTAGGGTTCTTATCCTGACAGAAATAGGCAATGCCTTAAAACAATGTCTTAAGCCGGTTTTCTATTAATATTTTTAATTTTATTAAAGGGGGTTTCTCATAGTTCACTATTTCATCGAAGCATTTTAATAAATTCGTCGATTTTTGAGTAAGGGTTTCATCAATTACGTGTGCATATAAAAATCCTTTGTGTAAATATTGGTGATTCATATAGGCCGAGATATCTAAAACGGATACTCTGTCTGGACTAGGCGTTGCATCTAAGCTTGTGTGTAATAAATTTTATTGAATAAAATGCAAGTTTGCATTCAGGATGTCACCCGATGATTCATCAGCAATTGTCAGTAAAACAATTGATGTTATGTAAGTCAGTTGTATCGAACGTTGCTATATTGAAGTTTCACTAGGTACAATACTCTGTAGTGTAGTGTGATGTGTGTATGAATCATCGTTGATAAAAACGTATTTTGATATATTTTTTTCATACTTATAGGATGTACAACCACTTTTAAATTACCGTTTCATAGGGTGATATCTAAAAGTGATAATTTAGGAATTACTACGGTGTAGGATTAAAAAGTTTGTAATTATTGTCTATTTTTAGTTCCTGACAATGAGCTTTAGCTGCGTAGCTCAAACGTGAAAGATCCCATGTTAGCTTTTTATTACGTAAACTGCCTTATTTATTCACACCTACTTATATATGAAATCAAAGCCGTGTCAAATCATGGTGATTAGGTTAAATTTACATCAAAACCTATGCTGCAACTTTATAAAATAGCT
Organism: Marasmarcha lunaedactyla; assembly: GCA_923062675.1. NCBI lineage: Eukaryota > Metazoa > Arthropoda > Insecta > Lepidoptera > Pterophoridae > Marasmarcha > Marasmarcha lunaedactyla. The sequence continues at coordinate 24,785,304 of OV281346.1, forward strand.
TATTTTTTATTGGCAATCAAAAATATATACTAAATCAATAATAAATCTAATTTTATTGGGTTGGGCCTAGTACTGACTCTGTACTCTCTACTCTAGTACTGACTGATCAAAAAACCTTAAAAATATCGCCCAAAAACCTTGCAAAAATTCAAAATTATCTCATTTTGCTCTCTCCGAAACATTACAATATTTATTTTCAACTCAGTTTATCTTCGTTATCCGATAAATTCAATTGAAACTGTCAAAATCTTCAGTATGCAAAGCAACGGTCTGAATACCATGCTCGTATCACTTTACCAGTGGGAACGGAAACTGCGAAGCAGTTCTCAAAATAAATGTTTTTAATTTACTTACTTAAATATTTACTTAATAAAATTACTTAAATATGATATGTGAATATGTAAATAGGTAAATAAACTGAAATCAAAATGACGCATACCATGAGGGTAAAGTAATCATTTTGGATTGGAATTCGCTATTGTTTTTATAGAAACATAACCACACCGGGAGTATCCATAGCGGAGGCAGATATTCTACCTGACAATAATCCACCATATAAATCATTATTGATGTATCTTTAGTTCGATTTGGTTTATTTTGAATTTTTACCAGACATGTTTTTATCGTTACTTTCCAGACAAACAAACCAATAGTATGGCTCCAAATAAAGAGCTTGTGTTATGGATGACCATACAGCGAACTTGGAGAATCCTAGCTTAAACATACATATATAGATAAAAACAACATGAACCAAAAACAAACATCTTTGTTCATAACACATGAAAGCCCCGACCAGATTCGAACCTGCAACCTCCGGCGCTTGAGGCAGGGCTACTAGCATTGACAACAATCGGCCGTCAAATCTAAAAACCTACGCGTAATTTTTTTGCATGTCAAAATTCAAACTACGTACGTAGCCTGCAAGTTTTGCTGTTTATTACAAAATCATGTTGGCTGAAGGTGTGACCTTGGCTTTGGACGGCTAATATTTCATGCTTGGCTGGTTTCATTATTTGGGTTACATACATGTGTGAGAGCTAATGACCATTCCATCATATCTTGTAGCTCTTATTACGCTAAATAAACATTTTAAATTATCTATTCAAAATATTTTGGAAACTTAATTATACAATGTAGATAAATAGGAAATGTGTGTAAGACCAGAGACTAGTAAATAACTATAGACTGACCATCTCCATACAAAAATTCGTGACTCGGAAAAAGCTCAAAATCCAAGCTATTACTAGATGTCGCTCTCAAATAGCTTGGACCAACCTTGTCGTTTTTAATTTTTATATGAATTATTGACAAGAAACGTAATGCAAAATATTTGTACGGACTAAAACTGCTAGATGGCGTTGTTAAATAACCTGAAACCTTAGCAAGTAGGATTTATTCCTTTCTTGAAATTGGAAAATGTCATCATTTTATATCATTGATTTTGATAATTTTACTCAATAAGAAAAGGTAGATAGTAATTTATTCTAACTTTATAGATGATAAAATAACAACTACAAAAGACCATAAACATACTGGTATAAGTTTATTTTGTTCAGAGACGCCTGGGCACTACCATCCTCCTTATTTTAATTGCCATAATAACCTATTTTTAAAAGCTTTTATTATCACATTTGTGATAAACGCACATGTTATACATATATAACATATATGTAGCAGCCAAAACGTAAACTTAATCAAGGTCTATAAAATTTGCACGAGTCACAGTAGGCGAGCAGAAATATTGTGAATTCAAAGAAATGCAGGGAAAAGTTCCAAAACAAACACACACCAATAGCAACAACAATAAACGACAAAGAATTCAAATTGTCAAACAAATCAAATATTGTCATAAAAAGAACAAAAAAAGTTGATGGATAAAGAACATTTTTTAAAATAATAATCCAGCAAGAAAATATTTATTGAACTACTGCAAAATAGTTATGAGTTATATGAATTATAAATAAAAATTATGCACTTATTAAGACATAATTTTTATCGATATCAAGAAATAAAGTAAAATATTATATACCTGTTAATTAAATGCACTGAAATTCGTTTTATTATGTTAAGGCAGATAAGAACAAACTGTGGAGATGAATGCTGTATTTTTGTGGCAAAAATTATATACTGGCAATACACTAACCCAGTAACACTACAAATAATATCCGGGGTGGTGTAAAGTTTTCTGTTACTGAATTATAAGAGCGGCAACATAGCATCAAATAATATAATGCACTAGCTGGCAACGTCTGTTGTCGCCTGATACCTACGGATAGTACTTGCAATGAAATATCAAATGATTTTGTAAACAGCTCCATCTTAAGTTTTTTACGCATTTTTTTGAGTAAATTTAAATAACTTTAAATCTAATACAACTAACGCCATCTCTCTATATTAAAAACAACTATTTTTCAAGTCACAAAATTTTGTTTGACATGGTCAGTCTATAGTTATTTACTAGTCTCTGGTAAGACGCATTAATCTATAAATACTTGAAAATGTTTTGTTTGCAAATGCAACATACACAGCTAACACAAAAGGAAATATAAAAATAAATAATATTCGAAATACAACAAAATGACTGTGACAATTGTTTAAATCATAGAAATAATAATTTGCTAAATTTGAAGGATCATTCTTTTTGACACCCGTTATAAGTTATTGTATAATAGAAGTAAAGTAAATTTACTCTATTATCTTTGGAGATTTTACTAAACTTTATGTTGATATCGAGGATTTCTAGTAAAATCTGCATGATACCGGTTACTGGCTCGTCGGGGAAAAAAATTGTATTACACATTAAATTTGAATAATATGTGAGTTAGAGTTCGCAAAAATTGTACAATTTTATGCGTAACTATAGGTGTTGTATTTCCGCAATTGGTTACACATGCTTAATTATTGTATTCATTTATGATAGATCCCACAAGCTGACCTAACCTAAACAGGCATAAACTTCGATAATAGTCCAATAACCTATAGTGGAGTTGAATCCTAGTAGGGACATTGTGACGTCCCCCTCTCTACTTCACAGTGCAATTTTTTGGGCTTTGCCGTAAGGCAGTTGAGTTCTGGAGGATATATTTATAATACCAACTTTTTAAATACAATGTCATTTTCTTGTTTACGTTTTTTGTCTTCCAATGTTATTTTGAGCAACAAATATTTACAAAAAAAAAAACGATGGAAGATAGCTTAGTTTGCGAAGGACACATTTTGATCGATAAGTTAAGAGGGCTCAGGGCCAACAATGGCCCTCAATAATACAAAGGTTTGGAACGAAGGGTCAACTAGATAAATTAATGTAATATTATTTCTTGTTTTTGTTTACTTCGAATAAGCTTTCATTTCTATGAATGAAATACTTTTGTAATCTCATAATATTAGGTAAATTTTAAAATCTGGGATTAATTTGAAATGTTCTGAGTTTGGATTTTCCTCTATTAGATAATTTTTTTTCTTCTTAACTTAATATACTTAGCTGACAAGAACTCAAACTTAGTCTGGAATCTTCAAAACGCACTTAGACTAACCTCAGACTTATCTCACCTAAATTTTCACGTAACAAGCGACCTTGTCCTATGCTACGTAGAATACATATCCTCAAAGCAGGAGACATCTTCTCATTAACAATTTTTAAAAGCGAATTACATGTCTAAACAATGAATAACTAAGTTGCTTTTTATCTGACCAATCTGAGATAAGTCTGGGCCGATTTAAAAATTATTTAACCGTAACGAAGATATTTGCCCAAAATTATAATGTGTTTAATTAATGTGTTAATTAATTATATGGTGTTTAATACCTACATCCTTTTATCTCTATTTATTTATTTATTATAAAGTTTCATCAACGAACTCAACACTAATACAAACAAATACAGATAGAATACGTAACAAAAAATTAACCTAAAAATAGGCTCACTTATAGGCACAAACGGCATGCAAACACTTACATTGATATAATAAAAAGTAAAATACAATGACAACAGAAAACAAATGTTAAACCTAAACATTAAAATTGAATTAAAAACGAATGAAGACAAGTCAAAATTAATTTAAAATCATATTAAAATTACATTAAAAAAAATAGAAAAAAAAATCCAACAAGAACAGGGGCACGCGATTCAAACCTCTTATTTTAAGATGGATACATGTCCCCAAACCTATCGCAATGGTCATTGTTGGCCCATAGCCCTGTTAACTTATCGATCAAAACGTAAGCTAAGTTCTCGCAAAGTAAGCGCTCTTCTACTGTTTGTTTTGTAAATATAACAGGAAAATGACATTTAATATTTCTTCTTATTTTATGATGATGATGAAGATACGAATGTTTATGAAGACGATGAAAGAGAGGATGAAAGAGAGACTTGTCTATCAACAAACGGACTTCTTAGAATTAAACGAATAGCATTGCTTACACTCCTAATTGGGTTTTTCTGTTTTCCGTTTTCCAGCAGCCCACAGTAGAATTCTTCATATACAAAGACCACATCCCCGTAGACGACTTAGGAATCACGGCCAAAGAACTGGACAACCACAAGTTCTCCATCTGGTACAAGAAGAGGAACCTGAAGTCCTACAAGTTGGAGACCAGGGACGAGGCAGTCCGGAACGCGTGGGTCGATGACATCACTTCTCTTTTGTGGGAACAGGCTATGAGGAAAAAAGGTGAGTGGGACTTTAACTGGTCCGAGTAAATACCCACATGTACTATACAAAAGGACAAGTTGCAATTGTCTGTACTGAATGGATTGGTATAATTATTTCAACATAAGTCAACTACATAATAAAGGAGAGATAAAGTTTTATATATTTCGGGGTCCAGGCTGAAATCTATAATAACGTGCTTAGCCAGCTGCTGCTCTGAGTTATTTCAGCTAAAAAAACAAAAAAATTGTACTTTACAGGGATTATGACAAGATTGTTGTCACGTATTTTCATCAGGTCTGACATGAAGTCCTAGACATAGCGAAGTCATAGCCAGTTTGACAACCAAATGAAGACATCGTTCTACAATCACGTGTCATGTGACGTGTTCGTATCCACGTATTTCGGATCCAGACAACATTGCTATTATTCGTATTGTTTATTCCGGTAGTTTATGCTAGCATTTATTTACCTGCCTGAATGTCCAAATTTATGAATTTTTTTTGCAGTGCTTTTTTGTTTAGATTAGGATTTGAAAAATAAGCCCATGCGTTTAGTTTGATTAGTCGTTTAGTAATTATTTGGAAGAAAAGACAGCGAAGAATTCTGATGTTAGATCTACTGGTGATGTATTCTACGGGGTACAAAACTAAGTCAGTTCTAGTCGAAACATTTAGCTGAGGAAAGTTGGTAGATTCCAGCCTCAGTCTTGGTTGAAACCACGCAAAACTGACCAGCCCTGTTGGTTTAATAGTGGAAATAGTATTGAAGAATCAAATAATATAATTATCCACACAGATTTTTTACCAGAGAGATAAATAGTCACCTTTTTCTATAGCGTTAGCGATTATAGATTGCAACTCGGCTAGACTCGCCGGGGTATGTTGTCACTATTCAAAGAAAGTGCTATTTTATAGCCACAGTTATTCAGGATATCACTTATGTGTCTTTTGTGATAGCTTTCGAACGATGATTTAAATATTAAAACGGGTCCAGTAGTTTCGAAGATTGTTTATTACAAAACAATGGACGAACATATTTTTTAGCAGAGTTTTTTTTTAAATCGTACACACTTGCACTATCGCAAATACTTTAAACTTTATAATAATAATACTTTTAACTTTGTAAAGCACTGCTGATAAACATTGATCATATTCATTGTACATATATTTCTTATCAAATACAAAAATGATATAAATATTTATCACTACATTATTGACAGTTAAATTGGTAAATAGCGACAAGTGTTTACTTACTACCTAATTAATTTTAAAAAGGAAAACTAATTCTGGATTCGTAATTAATAAAAAAAATGTATTCTATTTTTATAACGTAGATATTACCTTAACTAAAAAAATAACTCTATTTATTTATTTTTATTTATTTATATATTTAAGATAGATCACCAACATACTAATATCATAACATGTCAATAGTGTAAGTAAATTTTAAATATTACCACAATTATAGATGACGACAGCATGCAAGTTTAAGTAAATGTAAACAATGAAAATTATATAAAGTAAAGTAAAATAGTCAAGCGAGAAAAACAAAAAATAAATACAAGTCTTAATACTAAAAATTATTCAGATTTAAAATATCTTTCAATTTAAAGTAGATTTCGGATACAAAAATAAATACATCAGATTGTGTGAATAAACCAGAAGAAACAGTGATACATTTTATGAGCACAAAAATGTCAAACTATGAAAAGGTTTCAAAAATTTAATTAAAAAATAAACTTTAATTCATAATACAAATTTAATAATATGTAGTTGAAATTAATTTAAAAGTAATGATAATTAGTGCACAGGAACAAAGTCAAATAAACCTACACAAAACAAAAATTAAATACATTAAATATTTAAAAAATAAAAAAATATAAATAGTAGTATTATTAGTAGTATATTACAATTTAAACTAATTTAAAGCATTGTTTTATTTTCTTCACATATTCACATAGATCAAGTAAGAGTTTTTATACTCAGATCTGTTAAGTATTTTTGCTATTAAATCCGTTAAGTTGTTCAAATAAACCTTTCCTTTTTAATAATATATGCAGATAGTTCACAATTTGAAGTGGCGGTAATTACAAGTGGCGCCACCGGTGGCGGTAGTGGGAACCTCTAGGGCTAACTTTTAACCTGATAAGGCATCTGTTCTGCTAGTAGCTGCTCTATAAGTTGATTGTAATATAAATGCGTCTCGAATTGGTACACTTGAGTTTAATTAAATATGCTTGCGTAGTTTAAATGCTTATTAATGTACAACTGAGTTTTTTGTATACGTAGTGTACGGGAGTAAATTACTATTATAGCTTAATAAATAATATAAAAATTACCCAGACAAACGCACCAACTGTACGGTGTGAAAGTAAACAGAGCTTGTGTTTTGAATGACCATATAGCGAACTGGAGAGGGGTGGGGACCCAGACTAAGCATAATATATAAATATTAGGTCCTTACATATGAAATTGGCGTTTTGCCGTACTGGCCACTTTGATCTGTATTATTTCCTCTTTGGTTAAGAATTAAAATTTCATTCAGCTATTTACTCACGCATTTGTGTTTCGAAAACCATAGTTCATTTGTATTTTCCTGTTTTGGTTTTTTCTTTGCGTCACTTAGGTTATTAAATGGAAAACTTGAAATATCGCGTTATTTCCGAGTTCGAGTTCTACCATGGCACCAGTGCTGCATAAGCGGCTCGAAGTATTAACGCTGTGTATGGCGGCATTGGCGGCGGTGTCGCAAAAGAAAACACAGTGCTGAGAAAACAATTTCATTCTGGAAATTCCGACCTGCAGAACAAGCTCCGTGGACAGCCGGAGACCAAAGTTGATAATGAAGGCTATTGGGGAAGCGGATCCATCGCAAACCACGTCCATGTTAGCTGTAGGCTGTGGCGCTAGTGACAAAACTGTTTTAATCCACTTGATGCAAATTGGGAAGGTGAAAAAGCTGCAGAGGTGGGTACCTCATGAATTGAGTGCAGCAAACCGACAAACGCGCGTCGACTACTGTGTTACATTACTCAACTGGCACAATAATTAAAGTATTTTGAATCGAACCATTAGCTGTGATGAAAAGTAGATCCTTTACGACAGTCGGAAACGCTCATTGCAATGGTTGAACCCTGGCAAACCAGCCACATCCTGCCCCGAGCGAAAATTTACTCAAAAAAATTTACTTGTGAGCGTTTGGTGGACTAGTGCTGGTGTCGTTCACTACAGCCTTCTTAACTCTGGCCAGACGATTACGGCAGATGTCTATTGTCCGCAACTGCAAACCATGATGGAAAAGCTAGCTGCTAAACAACCGAGGCTGGTGCAATCGCTCTAGGCCACTACTGTTTCAGGACAACGCTAGACCACACACTGCACATCGGAGGGCTACCAAATTAGAGGAGCTTCAATTGTTATTTCTAAGACATCCACCGTACTCCCCGGACCTTGCTCCAACAGATTACCATTTTTTTTTCATAATTTGGATAATTTCTTGCTAGGAAAAAGCTCAACTCCGATGGGGCAGTCCAAAGCGCCTTTAAAGATTTTATTGATTCCCGTCCGAATGGTTTTTTTAGTAAAGGGATCAACTACCTATGAGATGGCAAAAGTGCATAGATAGCAATGGTACGTAATTTGATTAAATAAATATATACATATTTATTAAATTGACCTTATGTTCCTCCCTTACAAAACTCCAATTTCATATGTAATGACCTAATATAAACGATCATGACCCGAGTACAAACATCTATGTTCAATACACAACAAATGAATGCCCCGGCCAGGACTCGAACCTGGGACCTCCTGCGTATGAGCCATGGCCACTAGCCACTACGGCACTCAATCGTCAATGATCGCAGCCGTAAAAATATACCACAAAATGTATAATAATAATACTATTAGTTTGTTTTTAGACTACTTATAATTTTTTTATTTCGAGATGATTTTTAAAGTTATTAAAAAATCGTAAACAAAAATATTTATATTTTTAGTCTCACAGTAACAGTTTGCATAAATAACACAGTTTACATAAACAATATCCTTTGTTTGAGACGACAACAATCATTGAGTGAAGAGGAAAACCTGGTGTATGCACAAATCGCCTCCCGCGCGTTTCCTGTTCCTGGAGGGCGGGAAAATGCCTTGTTTTCTTAAGCCCGTCTAAAGACTCTTGTTTTTGAAAGTAAATTAATAAATCTGTTTTTTTTTAATGTGGGTAGGTACTGGTTTATTTACAATTTTTTCCCGGCCCATTTCATAATGTCAACTAAAACAGACTTTATCAAAAAAAAAGGTACTGTTTCCCTCGCGAAGTACCAAAAATCAATGAACAAAGTTCGCGGATACCTAACTGCAATAATGCCCAGGCGCATATCGCAGGTCACGTCGGAAGGAGCGAGCTATCATACGGATGACATTCTGACGTCAGCGCCGAGGTCAACGACCGCACAGTGCAAGCGCAAGTCCTGGGAACAGCCACTTATGGCCGCCATATTTTTAATTGGAGCTAATTAATGGTGTATTTGTTTTATTGTGCGTTAAAACGAATTTGTTTATGAATGAACTCTTTTTCTCGCTGCATTCTTGTGCGTTGGTATACGTTATTCTTGCTATATGATAGCATTTCCTAAATTGTGAAAGTACAGTAATATACTCACAAAGTTTTGTAATTTGTATGAAGGGAAAGTAACGCATTTTGTTAGAAAATTATCTGAGTATTCTTGAAATTCACTCACGTCAAAGCGTGTTGTGTTACGCATTTTATTTGTATGCTAATACCGAATAAATAAAAAATAATCTTGACGTCAACGGATACTATAAAAATGAAAATTGATCATTTGTGTATTATGCTGTTATCTACTCGATATAGAATTATTACAAGTTTGGTGTTCTGTGAGAAAGGATTATTGTTTACCCACCCGCACATGTTGACGTTTAAATGTTATTTATTAAACAACAAGTAAAGGTATGTTCATAGGATACGAAAGTTAAGTATAAAAGAAATTTTTTTCACCTTCCCTGAGGTGGAGAGAAGGATTCACAGTATAGTATTGTCCACTCAATACTAACACGTACTTTCCTTTGCATAAATAATATTAGATGTATACGAGTATATCATCGGTTTAGAAAAAAGTATGTAAGTAAAAATAGTAAAGCTTATTTAATTGTACACAAAGAATATAAATTAATTATCGCTACACAAGCGACACACACTAAGCGATAAAATATCAATTAAAATTTCTCTAAAATTACTACGGCAGTAGGATTTACGCAAACATCAAGATTTTCCCACAGACCACGTGATGCACGACTCTGTTAATAAACTGAGTGCACAGTTACTTGTAAAGAAAGATAATATTTAGTCTGGATTAATTATAACAAAGTTTACCTTAATTAAAATGTACAATTTAAATAACAGTTACCTCCGCGGCTTCGCTCGTGAATATGGTTGAGGAGGGCGATGGCTGGATCCCAGGTTAACTCGTGAACGGGTGCCGTTTCAGGGTGTTCGTCGTTTGGATACTTGGGGGGAGAAAGACTTGCCGAGCTTACAGATGCAGATAAAAATAATTTTGTATAGACATAAAGAGACACTGTAAATTGATTTTGAAAAAATATACCCCTGAAGTTTCTTGCCGGTTCTTCTTCACGAAGGTTTTTCCGAACTGATGGTAAAGTCATATTTTGTTTGACGTCAATAAGAACAAGTCAAGTCAATGTTGAGAAACACATATTTGAATTTGGAATTTGAATACTTATCTCGGAAACTGTACTTTTTCTGAATAAATGTAACCCTTATTTGTCCCAGAAAAGATCGAGAATCGGTTGAGTAGCAGTAGGTAGTAGGCGAACAAGTGAAACAAACAAACGCTCTTACGTATTGTTATTATTTATGCATTTTGTTCGAATGGAACGCTTAGCACCTTTATTGCTTTTTATCTGATACAATTTAGCAAGTTAGGCTTTGCTTTATGTATTTGTATTACTTTAAGCGTTTATATTTGCCCTAAATCTGGATTGATAATAGTTGTCTATCTTATCAATACCCTTGATACCAATATGATAGAACTGAAGAGCATGTATGTTTAAATGCAGTTATCTCGTAAACTAATAACAAATAATAAACCCTCAGACAAACACACCAACTGTGTGGCCCCAAAGTAAGCAGAGCTCTTGTTATGGATTACCTCACGGCGAACTGTAGGAACCCAGAATAAACATACATATATACATTTTAACAACCATGAACAAACATCTGTGTTCATCGCACAAATGAATGCCTCGACCGGGACCCAAACCTGGTTTCTCCCGGTCATTCGGCCGTCAAAACTGCTAGTTTAGTATAATTATTTGCAATTGATAGCTTGGCTCTTGAGGAAGGATCAGAAACTGCTCGAACCTCTAAAACATTTTATTCCAAACCGCAATACCTTTATGTTTTACCTCATTTTAACTAGGCATAATGAAATATAAAGTTAGAAAGAAACCACAAATCACCCAGTAATCTAGGAGAAACATGCAGATTGCAGCAGTTACTCACAGCGGGTAGCACCGTAACTTCATTGTAACGTAACTACTCGATGTGCGATAACAGTCGACCTACGTTTATGCTAACCGGTGTTTAAGCCTAGCTGTGAAAGCGTTCCGCTATGGCGCTAAGTGTTTCTGTGGTAAATTTTAAAACTCTCGTTTGTTCGAAAAAATTAATTGGAAATTGAGTTCTATTTTCAAATGAGTTTTGATTTCGTTGTAATTTAAAAGGTCATCGTATTGAGAATATCTTAGTATTAAAATATATAATGACAGTGTATCTATAAACAAATAGTCATCCAAATCAAAATTTTGGCGGAATAGAGTGTCTTAACACAGAAACTTTCACAATGTACATATATAGGAATTCCAAGAATGTGGTATTTATCATAATATTTTTGTATTATAATAAATACCGTATTCTGGTAAATCATATTTTTGTGTCTTGACTATAACGAACAGAAAGACGTATGACGTTAGTCATGCGAGTTCGTATAAGTCTAACAAAATAATTGAAAGAAAACAATATTCAAATAGTTTATTATGTTCATTGAACAAAAGACGACCTCATTATAATACTGCCATCAATAGCGATACATCGAAGCGTAAAAATGGGCGTTTTGTTCATAATATTTAATATGTTTTGTGGTAACATTTTGGCAACACCCTACAATACTTACAATGGGTATTGTCTAGGAAACACGGTACCACTTTGTTACTGAATCACGCGCATAAAAGCAAACTGGTATTACCGCACAGCAAACTTGACAATAATTTTATGTCAACTACGAGTACAACTACAATGAGTATAAACATGCTTCTTTCCATAAAAAAATATTATTGTTTTATTATGACTAGAGAGCGTTTTATGTTTTAACTAAGGCCATCTGCTTAACACTATTTTAATAATTTATATTAAATATTATGCCAATTACTAATATTTTACTCGCAAAAGACTGATTGATTATAAAAATAAAAATATAATATTTATCAATGGCCTGTATGACTAGATCAATATTTTTGATATGATTCCTCGACTCGCTCGACTTAGACGTCATTTCTCCCGTCACTGCCATTCATTATCTCGACAATCCGAACCATTCTCCTCAAATCCTCGATTTTGCGATAGTAAAGCGAATCAACCTCGATCTCAGGTCTATCGAACCGCTCGGTGACTTAGGCTCTGGTCACCGCCCCGTCTCCCTCGTACTAGGACCGCCTAACGACAACGTTGCGTCTCCTAAGACCTTTACCAACTGAAAAGGCTTTAAAAACACGTTAGTTTCAGCCTTAGAGGCCCCGATCTCGCCCGCCTCTCTAGATACTCTCCGAACAAAATAGACTCTTTAGTCGATTCCCTCACTGTTGATATCAACTCAGCAATCAGTGATAACGAAAAGATTGCTAAGCAAGGCAAACCCACGTTACCAATCTTATCGAAGCTAAGAACGTGGCTCTCCGGAGAGCCAAGCTCTATCCCACGCCCGCCTATAGATTACCTGCGAATCAGCTTCAACGTAAAGTTAGGTCTTGCCTCGCGGATTTCCGAGAAGCTCAGCTGGACAATCTCATGGAGAATATCTCCCCGTCCCACCAAGCGTATTATAGAATGGCCTGAGCCTTACGCGTAGACGCCGCCTGTCACGTTCCTCCTCTCACTCGTCCCAACGGCACTACTGCCTTCGAAGACGAAGAGAAAGCCGAATGCTTCGCTGACAGCATTGCCTCACAATGCTCGCCCAGCATTCAACCCGCGGATCTCTCCCACATCCAGGTGGTGGAGGACGAAGTCACAGTGTCTAACGATGAAATCTCTCTTCTCATTAGACGTCAAAACTCCAAAAAGGCTCCGGATGCGGATGGAATCTCCAACCATGCACTTAAGCACCTGCCTCAACAGGTGCTTACCTTGCTAGCTATCATCTTCAATACCTGCTTTGACTTTAGCTACTTTCTGAAAGCTTGGAAAGAAGCGACAGTCATAGGCATTCCCAAGCCGGGTAAACCTCTGAATATTCCAGCTAATCACAGACCCATCAGCCTCCTCAAGGCCATGGCTAAACTTCTCGAGAGAGTCATACTCTCTCGAATGCGCAACTATCTGTTTCCAACGGATGGCGATCCCCTCATTATTCCCGAGCAGTACATCGCATCGTCAAGTACATACTCGACGGTTTCTATCCGCGGCGTAATAAAATGGTTGCAGTTTTCTTTGACGTAGCCAAGGCTTTCGATAAAGTCTGGCACAGCGGCCTTGTTTATAAACTCTATAAAATAGGCTTACCGGATCGCCTAGTCAGGATAATCGCGTCGTTTTTCGAAGATCGTACGTTTCATTTTAGACATGAAGGCACGCTTTCCGCGCCTCGACCCATAAAGGCTGGAGCCCCTCAAGGGTCAGTCCTCGCCCCGCTGTTATACACCGTGTACACTAATGACATTCCCATCCCGCCTGTTTGCCGATGACATCGCCCTTTACACCAAAGGCCTCATTGTCCCGGGTCTCACCACCAGACTCCAAAAGGCCGTTAACGCCCTCGGTGTATGGTTTCAAAAATGGCCTATCGATGTGAATTCAGAGAGTTCTGCGATTCGCTGTGACCACAAACGCTGTCATCGTCACGACGATCCCCACGTTCGGATTCGGTTCGGAGGTATCCCCATCCCCTGGAAGCACAGTGCAAAATATTTAGGCGTCACCTTAGACCCGACGCTTTCTTGCAAGCCACAAGTCGATAGAGTAACGAAACTCGCCCGTCTCTATTTAGGCCAACTAAATAGTATGTTAGGTAGATATAGTAAAATGTCCTTTCGTAACAAACAAACTCTCTTTAAGAGGTCTTAAAGGTGAGTTAGACCCGTTATGACTTATGCCTCGCCAAACTTTGCCCACGCCAAACTCTCCCTCCTGCACAAACTGCAGGCGGTTCAAAATCTCTTTTGCCGCAGGGCCACAAACGCACCCTGGTACGTGCGTAACGTGGACCTGCATAGAGATCTTGAACTACCTACAGTGCAACAGCACCTCAAAACACTCTCGGAAGCGTTCTTCAAAAGCTCTGAAACTCACCCCAATTCTCTAGTTCGAGATTCAGTCTCGTATGCTACCCCTGTCCTTGATACGAAGTTCAAAGTCGCTAGGCCTAGGAATGTGCAAGCGTACGAAGCCACCCAGCTGTCAAACGATCTCGAAGCCCTTCTGGCCGCAAATTCAAATTATAATTTTAATTCGAATTAATTTTATGTCTCTTTGCAATTTTGAGCACCTTGAAATGAAATGAAATATTTATTTCTCAACATTGACAATTACTTGTTCTTATTGATGTCAAATAAAACATGACTCTACCACCAGTTCGAAAAAACCTTCGTGAAGAAGAACTGGCAAGAAACTTCACGGGTATATTTTTTTCAAAATAAAATTACAGGGCTATGAATTCACCTTCAGTGCTATAAATTCATCTTCAGTGCTATGTAAATCCCAGCGGGTAACCCCTTCATGGCCCCGCTTGTGTGGCTTTTTATCCAATTGGCCATCGCTTCAGATGAAGGCTGTGAGGCAAAATATTGCCTGAGTCATTCAGGGAGTTTTTTTAGTGGGTAGTGGCTCTGGTAGGCTCGGAGTGAGTGCCACATAACCTCGATCGCGCGCGCGGGGTATGCGCCTTGGAGAGGAACAAAAAAATCTGTGTGTGTATGTCTCTCTCCAATACAATACATTGTTTGAAAAATAAATCGAGTTCTGAGCCTTTTGTTAGATAAACGAAGGTTCGGCCATTCAAAAGTTATTCGGGCATTACTTGTTGTTTTTTTTTAAATTTGTGTTTTACAAAAATTGTGGACATATTTGCAGTTGATTCTTTTTTTAAAGATAGTGTTCTTAAAATAGGTATGCGTTATATTGTCATTTCTCTAAATCAACTCCTAGTAATCATGCTGTCATTCACATTAACTAAAATTCACTCGTCAAATTAGTTGTTCTATTTTCAAAATAACTCTATTATTATTCAGTGGTTCGTATCGCCACTAATTTTGTTTGTATTTGGCATCAAAATTGACGTTCAGTATTATTGTTTCATTGGCCGTATTCACTCGGAATCGGTTAAGTAGTTTATAAACTAATCGTTGTTTACTCACAATTCACTTTCGGTGTGTGTACATGCGGTTTGGGATTTGTCATTATAACAGATTCGCTGAAATTGAATTGAGAGTATTTGGCTACGAAATTATCTAAATGTGCTAATCTTTGTTTAATTATGTTGGATTGCGCCCGGTTCTTTTAATCCCGGTAAATTTATCTTTTAATCAAGAAGTAAACCAATAAGATAAGGTAAGATTTCGCCTTGTCTCTTACGCCGGAGGTCTCACGTTCGAGTCCTGGTCGGAGCATTAATTCATGTGATGAACACAGTCATATGTTTGTTCTCGGGTCATTATTTTTTTGTGTTTATAGGTATATGTATGTTTAATCTGGGTACCCCCCGTTCGCTGTATGGTCATCCATGACACAAGCTCAATTTCTTTGGGGCCATACAGTTGGTGTGTTTGTCTGAGGATTTATTATTATTATTATTACATGATGCAATCCACACTATGTAAAGCATTAGAATACAAATGTTCTAGACGACAAGTGACATCATTTGCGAATATAATTGTAAAACAGACTGTACATTTTATCCAATTATTTTGTTTAAGATTGTTCGATGTACATCAAAACAGTTTCTCTGTTTACAAATACTCTAAACTTTTTAAAGATATTTTAGTTTTCTTACACATACATTTTAACGGCACTATGCAAGCGTTTGGACTTCAAACTTGTGCACTGTGATTTCTGCTGTTACTACATTTGAATTCATATAAAAATAATACTGTACCGAAATCCGTGTTTTAGTTTTACATACGATTTGCACCGAAACGAGGTGGGTTTTTCGTGGAACATATATCACTGCTATCAGTCACTTATCGGTCGGTCGTAACTCAGGAATTAGAGATAACGGTGACTAAAGTTTTCGCTATTGTTTCAATGAGCTGATAAAAAAGTATGTCAAAAAACATTGTGATCTACAAGCTTAGTTGATGCAGTTTTGGGACAATGTTAGATATGATGTGGCGTCCAAATCTCCTAAGGAAATGACGACAACTTGGACGTCCTTAGGCGTCCACTAAATATTTATAGAAATATACCGCTATTTTTAAATAATTATTTATGCGTTAACGGGTGCCGTTTGAGGGTGTTCGTCGTTTGGATACTTGGGGGGAGGGAGACTTGCCGAGCTAACAGATGCAGAAAAGAATAATTTTGTATAGACATAAAGAGACTCTGTAAATTTATTTTGAAAAAAAATATACCCGTGAAGTTTCTTGCCAGTTCTTCTTCACGAAGGTTTTTTTCGAACTGGTGGTAGAATCATGTTTTATTTGACGTCAATAAGAACAAGTAATTGTCAATGTTGAGAAATAAATATTTGAATTTGAATTTGAATGCTTATGCCATCCGCTGTGTTATGCTTGTTTAATTAGTTTTTTTACAGTGCTGTACTTTTTTCCAGTAAAAGCAGAAATGAAGAGGTATGGCCATCCATAAAACAAGCTTTGCTTACTTTGGGGCCATACAGTAGGTGTGTTTGTCTGGGAATTTATTTTTGGAGTACTCAATTTAAATTATTATTATTAGTATAAATTAATTTATTGTGAATTCATAAAGCACATCGACCGGCATTGCAGTCTTCTGCTAGACCTTATACAAATTTTATTTATAGCATAAATAGAACTCTAAATATAAAGTATGTGATAGATGTGTAGCCCCTTGTAAATTGTAACATCAATTGACGATACTGTACACATGGCTTTGATGCAGCACGTGACAGTCACCTCATCACTTTAAATTTAAGGTTATATTTCAAATCTTTCCGTCGATTGGCCGTTCTTGACATATTATAACCCTTGTTTCCAGAGCTCCTGCTGCAGCAGCGCAACAAGAGGATATCGATGGCATCCATGAGCAGCCAGCAGTCCCTCGACACCGACAACAACGACGACAAATGTAAGGGTACTTCATATTATAAGTCAAAATTTTGACCAAAAAATGAAATCTACCAAATGTAGAAAAAAATACGTTATACGAATAATTTTTTTATGTGCTATTCAATAAAAAGATAATATCTTGTTGAAAAAAAAAAAACAATAACCTTTAAAGTTTGGAATAAAATCTCAACAAATAACTTAAACGTTTGAGTTTAAATATAGTTTTTCAATTGCGAAAATGTGTTAGCAATGTTAGCTTGAGAAAAACATTTTATTGCAATACATACTTATCAAAAGGAAGATATTTGTGAAAAATCTACTTTATAAGTAATGGATGATATTACACGATTTTAAAGCTAAGGTACAGTTTTAAAAATATTGTTTTTGTATGATAAGCCGTTCACTTGGACAAAATAATTATTACAAAAACCAAAAAAACAACACAATCTAACAAAACGCTTCCTAACTTCCGCTACTAACTCTAACAAATGTATGCCTTTTGGAAAATTTCAATGCAAATAATTTAAAATATTTCGTATACTTACATTTCTAAAGCCATTTGGATAGCTATTGTCGGTACCTCTCTTGATCATAATAATGCCAATTATATAAACATCAAATTTTAATAACCGTGTTTTGGTATCTCTACACCAAGTTGTTTAACAAGGCTTACATTTCACTGGTTTTAATGTGATTCAATCATATAATATAATTGATTAATTGCGGTTAAATCTAAACCTTACAACTCTTAAATTGTGAATCATGATCAGTTAATGAACGTTGTTTAAAGTATTAAAAACTAACAGAGGAATCGTAATGTTCAATATAATTAAGAAGTAAATAAAATATTTATGCCGTGTGATTGGTTGGTATTTGTTACCAAATGTCTTAAACTATACGCGAAAGTGACCCTTAGTGCTTAAACATTTAAATTAGGGCATTAACGTGTCACTTTTCTATGTATGAATGAACTAACTCAACGATAACCAAAGCTGAATTTAATCTAAAGTCCCTAAAGATAAATAAAGAGAAAAAAAAAGTAAGTGCAAATATCTTCTTGGGATCTGCCTCCAACTAGGTTTGATCTCTAGTACAGACAAAAGTTTGTGTGATTCGCATGTTTTATATTTTTAATTCTCCTTAGTATCAACGTACAGTCAGTAATGTAACAAAACATATCAGAAGCGTTAAATTTATTTAAATTTTTATGTATTTATTGACAGAGCAGTTTCTAGTATCTAGGCTAGGCTAGATAGGCTTTTTATTTGAGTTTGTGTAATTTATATTGGGCCGTGATATCTCTTTTATTTCATCTTATGAAAAGTGACAATTATGACATAGATGTTACTCGTACATGTTCTATGCTTTACTTTTGGGGGCGCCAGCATCGTCAAAAATACGCTTAAGAGTTTTTTCTCAATGATACCAAAAATATATGTTCTTATTATTCGAAATATATTTTGTAAAGAAATGCAGACTCTAGCATCTTGTGTGTAACTAGAAGTCTTGTAGTCCTAGATATTAAACTAGCTGCTCGTCATTTTGCTTGTACATAGCCGAATCTTACAAGTCGTACATTCGTAGTAAGTGTTCCTAATCTCTCCCCAGGTCTGTTAGATGGATTCGTTTTCATCCAGTTGCACCAATGATTGCTTGCGTAGGTCAGTACTTAGCAATTGCTTCCTATCACTTCCTTCTTGTTGACAACTTTCATACGCCTCCTAAGTAACGCGGCAAGGTTTACCCATGAAATTGTTGAAAATAAAAGTAGTTTTAATTGAATTGCATGGTTTGTTTTCTAAATTAAATAATGGGAAAGAACTTTTTTCGCAACCTTCGAAAACCACCGTGAATTTTTTTGTCTATTTTTATACAAAAATCTTTTTAAATTAATTTTTTTTTTGTTTTTCTTACTGTTCTTGTGATGTTCCGCTTTCGCCTTACGTAATAAAAAACTGGTTTCGACTTGCTTTTTATTAATTTTTAAAAAAACCATTTATTTTTAACTTTTTCGTTGTTTATTGTAGCTTGTACAGCAATTATCATAAGAATAAAAACGTATCAAAGTGATGTGAGCGTACAGTCAGCAACAACAATGTTTTTTAATGGAAAAAATCGGTAAAAAAGACGACATTTGATAAGAGTAGCTATTTTTGTTTTTTAAGTAAAGTTGGGAATAGTATAAAGCATTACAGGAATTCTTTGTAGTATTTTTAGTAGGGTAGTAGTTTTTTTTTCATTTCAAAAAAATTTCATTTCATTTTTAGTAGTGATATAGTCTATGTTGATAATCATTTAAGATAGCTAATAAATTTGTTTCAGTTCGATTTCAGAATATTTCATTCACAGTAGCTAGCTTATCTATACAATCTACGTATTAACAAGTACCAAAGTACATAATAACTTCGGTGGTGCGGTAACTTTTGGCCATCGAGAGTGCAATTTTAAAGTTTTGTTTGTACAGTTAATTATAGTTCTGTGGTTTTTTTAGGTTCAAAGTGCAAATTACATTTTAATGTGAGATTTTTTTATATTATTTAGTTACACTGTTACACAGTAGTTGTTTTTATTAGCGTGTCTGATAATTTTTGAACTATTTGTTAATGTGGTGTTAATAATTAAGGAGACTTCAGTCGCGTTGCCATCATAAATTTAATAACAGGACATAATGAACATGCAAATGACTCGATTATTTGTTTTTTAGGTAATTACTTGACTTGGAATTGTTTGCCATCATATTAAGATAAACATTTTACAATAGTTTCATTAAAAAAGAGGTCAATCAATTCTTTTTATATATTAGAACCCACTATATAATATATGTGGCTTTCAATATATTGATAATCGAGATAAATGGTTCCATTGCTAATCTGAGAGTCTTTTAAATAATTATCTCTGTGTGTTTTTCATACCTTAGGAGTCTTGAGTTGATTAGTTGATTTACATATTTTTATTTGTATAGGTGAAATATTTTTTAAATTTTTCTTATATTTAGTATTAATCCTTGAATCTGTGATTAAAAATTATTTTTGTGTATTTTTATATTTTTTTTAATTATTTGAATTTACTAAATGTTGTTATTATTGCTACGATTTTCTAAAATATAGTAAGATTACTGGGTGATCTTTATTAAAAACTGTGTATTTTGTGTCAGTTGTAGCAAGATGGTGTTCTTTAATATAATCCTTTAAAGCCATTAAAATAAATAGTCTACAAATTAATATTTATTTTAATTTTTAAACTACTCTTCAAAAAAGAAAGCATCGTAGTTGTTAAGCGTTTCAGTAGTAAGAACAACACTTAATAAGTGAGCTAAGCGAGAATTGTGGTCGAAACCATGGGATGAAAGCGGAACAAATGAAAGGGGTATGAATCTTTTGTCCCAGGTGCCGTCCGCCAATTTTGATTTCATTTGCAAAGTATCGGCCAGGCATAAATCTTTATAAATTGATATATAACATCAATATATTCTTGAAAAAATCGTAGAAAATGCCACGTTTCCGAACGAGCTGTCAAATACGTACAAGCGGTGCCACAGAATTTTTATTGCGTTTTTAATTTTTTTGCCGAAATGTAAATGATCTTTATTGATTAAATTTGATTCAAGTAATTCTCAAAATGAATTTGCGATATCGAAGAAGTATCGTTCAATAATTTACTTAGATAAAATATTTACAAACCACTCTAAAATATTGTTTGTATAGATGTGTACTATCGAATCATGAAGGTTTCATGCGTGGATGCTATCTTGGATAAATATCAAAGCGGCGAAGGTGCCTGAGACACTCCATACAAAAAGAAAAAAATAAAACCTATTTAAGTAATTATATTTTGAGTATATGTCTGTTCTGTAAATAAATATTTTATATTTTGGTTGCAATACAAAAATGGAATACTCACACCATTTAATGACAAAAAAAAGAATTGTCGAGCTAATTATTTCTAATATCGACAATTGTATTTATAATTCATACAACATTAACTTAGTACATCCAATCACTACTGAAAAATTGTTTCGTAAGAAATTTCTGATTACCGCTTTAATCCCATCATATCACTGCTCATCGTATATTCAATATGTTATGTGGCATGAAATTAAGGCAATTAGCCACTCGGCACTAATAAGATTCTTGAGAATCATCAAATTACAATTTCACAATTTAAACTATTTCAAAATGCAACCTATAAATTCTCAAAATTTTTAAAAGTATTTTTACCGCGTGAAATGTGTAAATCGTCTCAATGTAAAGATTGCATTAATTTAACAAAAAATGTAATTACGTTTATTATTTATCTGGGAAACGATACCGTGTGATGTTTTTCATATCGTTTATTTAATGTATCCACATACATTGGCGTCACTAGCGGTATAGTATACATAAACATATTTTAATTGCGCGGGTTATTCAACATACTCATATCTGGTTGCAATAAATGATATGGTTGCATGGTGCAATCGTTACATAACTTTTTTTTTTGCATGTTATCGTAAGGGTTTCTGCCATGTTTTTGCATATAACCTTAGGCGTTCGTATTGTTTGGTGATTGGTTTATTCTTTTGGGCGACGATATTGTTTGTATAGTTCTAAGCGTAACATAAACTTTAAGAATATAATATTTTTTTATTTGGCTCTGGTTATGTTTCGAGTATTTTTTTAATTGTACAAAATTACAAAAATACTTCTAAAAAAATGCATGTCTTGTGCTTGTGTAATAGTTTATTGAAGCTATTAAAAAAATGATGGTATTGTTATGAAAACACTTCAATATATTTAGCAAAACTACAATGGAAATAGATGTTGCATGGCATTACAGTGCGGTATTTAAAATTATAATAAAATTAGACAAATATTAGTTCATAATAATTTTATATACTTATTAATAAATATATACTCACGAATAAACTAAGAAATGTTATGCGTTTTACATGTGTCAAACAAAGTTGAATAAATATCTTAAAAAAGGGTCAGGAAAATTTAAGTTATTTATAAAAAGCTTTTTTGTAATTTAATTCATTTAATATCTTTTTCAGACAATTCCTTGCGAGGGGTCCCGGGGGAAGTCCGGAGGGTTGGCGACAAAATTGTCAGGAGAACCACTTGGTATTGTGAATGAAAAATATTCCAGATTTTCCAAACTTACTGGATGGTATCATCAAATACAGGGAAACAACGTAGGGCTTAGAACAAGCCAAAAACAAAACTATTTATTTTAACTGAAGGACCTTACACGATCTGGTGATTCAAGTTTCTCCTCTTACAACAAAGGCACAAGTTAAAAAGAGACCAAAAAAGTATAAATGTTAATATTTGTAGAATACAACAATACCTTGAAATTGTTAAAAACAGATTGAGAACTATTTTCACGACATATGTAAGTGGGTAACGTTCTGGTATTTAAAATTTCCGCCACAACCTATGTTGTTAAAATCAACGTGAAAATCCCGTGCGAGTGGAAAAGAAGTATTTAGAAATGCCAGTAGAAACGCGGTTATGTAGTTTTAACTAAATGGTTTACACAATAAAATGTCTTCTTTAATTCAGTACATGTTTGATATTAGCTCCACAGCCTTTAAGCAATTTATTACTCTTTAGGACCAAACCGTTTTGGTCCTAAAGACAAAAGACAAAAGAAGTTGAACCAGGTAGTTCAAACTTCAAAATCACTGTTACATAGGTACGAGCATGTGGATAAGCATTGTTATATAACACTTGTGCTTTCATAGCTAGTTTCAGTTTCCTTCTGAGATCTTAAACCCTAAGAACTAACACAAAAATCATAAAGATATACTCGATTCCCGTACTTAAGCCGTGTCATCAGAATTGTAATCAAATCAAAAATAAAATCAACCTTTGTGCCTATTATAAACAATTTATAACGCAATGTATCTACGAAGGGTCCGTTAATAAGAACGTTTTCCAATGCCTCACCTAGCTTTAAACGATTCTAGGTTGGTAAACAAAATAATGACCGAAAAAGTTGTTTACAAGCCATTACGGCTTCTTCATGAAGTTGAAACTTGGCGAGCTGCCAAAATTCAAGATTATTAAAATGTGTAATTTAGCATTTCTACTGGCATCGGTCGTATCATCCAAATATTGTTAGTTTAAGAACTGTTATACATTTTATTTGATTTAAGCGTAGCTAACTCCGATTTACTGTTATTTATTTATATGCATTTAACTAAGATGTTATTATCATTTTTCATATAAGTAAATGAGTTAGTTAAATAGGTTTAAATGTTGTAGTTAGGTTTATTTTGTCAATCGTTAAAGAAGTAATATGCATGCCAAAGTGTTATAGATTTGTACTGATTCTTCCAGTGAATGTGATAATATTTAGAAATAAATTGAATATATTAACGACTGGATTAATTTTTTTATGCTATATCAACAAGGGATTTCAAGGGGAAGTATATTTCGATTTGTAATGAAAGCTTGTTTGGATATATAAAATCTCCAAATAAAATTGAGTTTTTGCCGAATCCCACATATTTTGAATAAAAGCTTACATAAATTGGTTCAATTCTCATAAAAGCATAGTTTTATTTACGTTTGGAAACACTGTTTACTACAATTATAAAATAAATCCGTCAACGTTTGAAATTAAAATTATAAAACATAGTAAAATGCAATTAAATTCAGGTATTGCATCATATTGTTAACCATTAGTATGTTGGATTTAAAAATAAACTTGCAATGTACTTATACAGATTTTTCATGATATCCAAAATGGAATATACTGCACCTCATTCTTTAAACTTCAGATTAGGGTCTTATAATATTGTAAAGGATAATTTTATAGATAAAACTATTCATAAAGAAACAATGTTTGAAAGATAATATGTATAGCGATCGCACAAAATGTAATTTATTGTATAAAATAAGAATCAATTTTATTTTAAACGCCATCTTTAGTTATTATTCTGTTATAATCAGTCATTATCTTAATGTTACTCTTAAAAAATGTTACGTACTTATACATATTATAAAAGTTTGTATATATTTATATATTAGAAAGTATAAATCGTATTCTATATCTAGGAAAAGTTTACATCAACGGACTAATAACTTGTAAATAAATAAAATTTAGAAAATTTTTTTGAATATTCTTCTACCGCCCTTATCACAAAAAAAAACACCAGGTAATAGATCAAAAGCGCTAAGCCATCAATTAACTAATCAGAAAATGTTGTTGCCGGAAAATGTGTGAACAGAAACCAATACTGTGGCGCTTGTAGATGGCGCGTTCATCGCAGATCACGGTATGACTAAAAAAATCGTGCGTATCTACACGATTACAAGATGTTATTTTGGTAACCAGACCGCGGCCCACGGCCCTACTCTCGGAAAGTTTGAACTGTAGAACTCGATTTATGATTGATTGATTGAGTAGCGCGTCCTTTTATACCAAAGGTACATTTTCCTAAACAAGACAGACAAAAATATAAGAAGTAAACCTTTTGGTAATTTTTTTCTCATCAGAATGTTTCATATTATTTCTATAATATACCTTATTTCCTCAGAAATAAGCATATACTATTAAATTAGCATAGCAGTGGTCGTCCGTTCTGTGGTATTAAAATGATCATCATTTAAGTCCCTAGTTTTTTCAAACTCACGAAAGAACACATTTTAAAAAGAAATTTATATTTTATTTACTTGTAATATTAACAAGTGGGCCTAGTTGCCACAATAAAGAAATGTATTGGTGTATAATATTTGCATATAACTGATATACGAAGATAAAATATTGAATTAATGGAATTTTATCGAAATTAAAATTTTACTGGTCATTCACATGATATAATTTGTATGAGAATGATTGAAATACTAAATAAGAAGCTTAAATATAGACACTTTAACGGTTTATAAAGTTAACTTTAAGTTTACTTATTAGCAAGTGAATTTATATAATTATATTTTCCATAATTGCCCGCTTATTTCAAAAACGCGCTTATTTGTTTGTTTGAGAAATTCCTGCCCGCTGCTTATTAAAACGTGCTTACTCACCCTGAAGGTATTTTCAAATTTTTTAAATTTTTTCAACTAATAATGTTCATATGAAATTGAGACGCAGAATAAGAATAGGGCGCTATTTAAAGTACGCAGTAACTCACATAAATACAGAAACAAGGTGATTTGTTAGCACACATTAATATATTAGATGGGGTTATAAACCGTCTTATCAAGATTTACCGTGGTGACACATGCTAGTTATTTTGTTCTGAATTTATGTTTACAATTATATTGAATAATGTAATACGATTTGAAGTCCTATAATGTTATGAAACTTAACGCAAGTGTTTACGAGTTACGCACAATTTTTGACGATAGCTTAAAATGTTGATCTTTCAACTAAATTGATTCCAAAAATATATTTTAATAGTGAGCTATTAAAAATTCTAATATGAAAATAATTTTCTTCACTTTCTAAACTTTGTCATAGCCGGGAAAGGAGCACGGGTCACGAGTCTATGGGCACGGATCCACGTCAAGTTATCACTGATCAAATGTGTTATTCATTAATTATATTGTTATAATATATTGATAATCGATTAATGATGCGTCCGACAGTCAGCTTAAGTTGGAATTGTCTTTGTTTCTGTAATTACACTGAGTGTTCCTACCCTTTCTCTGAAAAAAAAAAAATGTGTTTCAATGCTTCGAGTAATCGTTTAAGATTTTAAGTATTGTTGATTTTTACTATAAATTTGCTATGAAGGTGATCTTTAAGTAAAGATAGCCACATCAATACGACAATCGTTTTTCCTTTTTAAGATTAACAAAACCTCGGAAGCAGCTTATCGTAAGCAACTCTGGTTTAAGTTCGCATTTGTAGATGACCGAGTAGCGTAGTGGTTAGTCGCCCTGCCTCATACGCGGAGGTCCCAGGTTCGAGTTCTGGCCAGGGCATTCATTTGCGTGATGAACACAGATTATTGTTCTCGGGTCATGGTTGTTGACAATTATATAAGTATGTTTGTTCTGGGTTCCCTCCAGTTCGCTGTATGGTCTCCATGACACAAGCTTTGCTACTTTGGGGCCATACAGTTGGTGTGTTAGTCTGGGGATTATTGTAATTATATTATCATTTTAGTAAGACTGCCATTTATCTGTAGCGTCTCCATTTTGGTAACAAGGAACCCATCACTGGACACACACAATAAAGCTCGTATACATTTCAGCAAGTGACAGAATGCGCGCTAGTTCCCCAAACAACGCAGATCAATCCCAGATCCTATTCGATTCCAGCAGCCTTCGCAAACAGGGCGCTATTCGAATCACATTTTCGAAAATTCCAAGTTCAATAAATAAGGGAACAAAGCTGCATTTCGCCGAGTGCTGTCGACGGGGGGCGATATTCGCAACAAATGGCAAATGTACTAAGGCATTATCGTTTGCCAGTCGAAATGCAGACTCAAAGTTTACATTGTCAGCTTCAGATTTCGGGACAGGGCAATAACAGCCTGCATTCGTTTATAAGTGGATACCTTTGTTTGAGCAGCGATTGTTTCATTAAGGCAGCTGTTAAAGCTGTTTAAGTCGCTTTTGGTGAAATTGATAGGAAAATAAGTAGGTCGTCTTGTACAAGGTAACTTTAATTGAATTTTTTTAGTGACAGATCTAAGCTAGTGCGCTCTCGTACGCCTATTTAATGTTTTCAAAATTGAAGTACAAGTCTCAGCGGGTACAGGACGTGGGACGCGTTATTGTAGCCTCGTGATGAAATGTTAGACAGTGTGACCAGTCTTTATAGAAAAGTTTCCATGTTCAAATGCTGATAAGGAAATTTATATGTGACATGAACAAATTTATTTTTCAATTTATAGGTATTTTCTGTTTGTATACATACGTAGGCTTATTCTGCATCTCTTCTTTTACGTATCGTCCGTTATCTATCTAAGCTTAGTGTATTATTGCATTTGTAATTTAAGCTTGAGCTACCTACTAAATGGAGATATGTCAAAAAATCAAGTCAAGAACCAGGATCAGCGCCCTCGGGGCCGATCGAAGAAACATACCTACTTACCTGTATTGCTTATTGCTTAACTTATTAGGAACCTTTGGATGTGCGTGTGCGTTCTTGTCTTCTTGATGAAGATGTAGAATTTCGTGGTAGAGGTTCTATTGTTAATGGCTATCCTTTATACTTTACCTCTTAGTACAGTGCAATTATAGGGAAAATGTCAATTCTAACTATAATCGACCGTCGGCCACGGACCATTAATCGATAAATCAATATTACGATATAACCATTAATAACATCTACGATGATGTTCATAGCCACGGGTGCCATTTACTATCAATTGGCCTCACCCCTTGCTTGGTCGGATCTACACTAAGTATAAAAAATTCCTAACAATACAGTCTCGCGGTATACGTTAATCATTCAAGTCAAAAAACAAGATTAATTCTTACATAAACAAACATCTGCGCAGTATTAAATAGGGAATAATTCATATGTAACTAACTAAGCGGATGAAGTAATGAAACAACTTTTAACTACTCTACATTTCGAAAAATTATAGCTACAAAAGCACCTGAAGGCTCAAATTTTACGGCTGCAGACTCTCGGAAACAATTGCATTAACAGTGAATCAACACAAGCTCTCCAGCATCTTTACTGCCGCTCCCAGCCTCGAACACAATTAAACTTTTAATATTTTATCCCCAATTTCTGTGTTGCAGAATCGGCATTATTAAATGCACGATATACCCTCCGTTACAGGTTAAAATGTTGACTGCATTACTATTCGATATGCAAATTTCCGTCGCATCGAAATTGTTCGTAAAAATTTTTCAATTTAATTTAAACAGAAATGCGCCCATTCTGTTTAAGTACTGCGTGTTTGTGGATATGGGCAGGTGACGTTTTCGTATTGCTTGTTATGCAACACTGGCCTATATACAATGAAGTATTTTACCTAACGCAGCATTTTTTTTGGTGCTAAACATTTTAGAACTAAGTGCGCAGTGGAAAAATGAGACCATTTTCTCACATGCTGGATTGTTACCAAAAAAAGGTGAACAATGACTAATAATAATAATAAAACACTTTATTGCTCACATACATAGAAAAAAAAAACATTACAACTTTAAGCATACAAAAAAAAATATGAGGTGGGTAAGGCGGCCTTATCGCTACAAGCGATCTCTTACAGACAATCTCTGTGCGACGGAAATCTAGAAAGTAAGCGAGAATGAGCTTATATAAGAATAAATACATATACACACAATACGTAAGTTTACAAATAAAACTACATATTGTAAATGTGGAAAGTATAAACATATAACCATTTATAAATATATACAAAGTTATAATAATCAATACATAGATACTCTTATGTTACAAGATTATAATAAATAATATAATAACACTGGATGCAAACTACTTTTACTGTGCCAAAAACTTGAAAATTTGACATGTTTTGGCGTGTTGTATCTGATGCGGCAGTTTATTCAAAGGTGAGCAGATTTTACTGTAAAAGATTCATGAAAATACCCAGATCGGGTTAGGGGTGTTTCGAGTAGGTTGTCTGTTTCAGACCGAAGACATCGTTTGTGATTTGGACCCAGGAATTTGCTCTGAAAATTGCTGAAAATCGCTCTTTGAGGTAAAGTGGTGTGCGAGGGTCATAGAGGACCTTATAAACAAGACTGAGAATATGCTCTACACGACGTAACCTAATAGGGAGCCATTTAAGTTCACGCCCAAACTCAGACACATGATCGAACTCGCGCAAGCCATAAATGAACCTAACGCACAGGTTCTGAAGGCGCTGGAGTTTACTGAGCTAGTCTTCATTGAGGTCAATGAGGCAGACGTCGGCGTAGTCCAGGATGGGTAGGAGAAGGGATTGCGCAAGTTCCACCTTGGTTCCGAGAGGTAGAACATTTCTCAATCTTTTCAAAGAACCAGAAGCAGCAAACACCTTCCTGCTGACTTCAGTGATGTGACCAGGAAAGGGTGGAATCAAAAAGTACACCCAGGTTCCTGACTTCATTGCTAATCGTCAAGGTGGTATCATTCAAATAGATGTTTGGAAGACTGCACGTTTAAATTGTGAGATCTGATTTGAACTACCGATGACTAGCCGACACCGATGATAGCTTGCGATTTACTTGAGTTTATTATAAGGCCGTGAGATTGACTCCATTTTAAAATGGTCTTAAGGTCATTATTTAGTTTATAAAAAATGCTGTCAAAAAGTATATGAAAATTGAAAATAGAAGAGGGGAGAGGACACCTCTTTGGGGTACACCAGCGCTCACGTCACAAAACCCAGAAAATCTATCATCAGCACGAACACATTGCTGACGTCCAATAAGGTAAGTACGGAACCATTAAATTTCCTTTTCTGAACTCGAAAGCATAGCCAACATGATATCACTATCCACAGTATTGAAAGCATTGCTAATATCTAAAAGAACCATAGCAGTCACTTGTTGGTTGGACATGCCCAAACGTATGTCATCAGTGACGTTAATTAATGCTGTAGTAGTGCTTTGACCTAGACAGAACCCAGACTGAAATGTACTTAAAAATTTGATTGAGTTTATATATATATTTAGTTGATTAAACACAAGTCATTCCAGAACCTTGGAAAGGAAGGGGAGTATGAATATATATATTATAGACCTGAAGTGGGAGGGTAAGGAAGGATTGGTCGTTTTAGGTATAGGAATGACCTCTGCCTTACGCCAGCTGCTTGGAAAAGATCCAGTTGTGAGTGAGAAGTTGATTGTGGATGATGATAGGGATGAGAATATCTGAACCAAGCTCGATCATTCTTCGACATATGCCATCAAAATCTTCAGCGTTTGATTTAATAGATGTAATTCTCGTTTCAACCTCACGCTCAGTCACCTGCCTAAAAGAAAAAGTAGGTTTTTCAGGGTCTGGAGTGGTAAATAAATCTTGCAACGTGGCTTGTTTTACATCTTGTGGAATTGGAGAGACTGCAGTGAAAAGTTGGTTTAAAGAATCTAGTTCAATACTGGGTGGAAAAGCAGATTGTGATTTGCCAATACCCAAAGTTCTTAAAAAAGACCATACTTTAGTAGGGCTCCCATTAGAAACGGAACTGTGTAAATGAAGACGCTGCGCGTCTCTACACGTCCTATTACACCTATTACGCAGTTCTTTGTAGCGGCAAAGGTTCTCGTTGGTTGGTTTGTGCTTAAATTTAACTTTGGCAGCATTTCGTTTGGCTATCATAGCTTTAATATCATTTGAGAGCCAGGGAGCGGAGAGATGTTTCAGTCGGACGGGGCGAAGAGGTGCGTGAATATCAAATATTTGTATTATTATTGAATTGAATATTTCCACCTTTAGGTCAACTGTAGGAGCCTCAAGTACCAATTTCCAGTTAGTACTACTAAGGTCAATCACAACACTTGTGTCGATCAATGCCATTAAAACTGCGCTGCAATATTATTCGGGATTTTGGTTTGGGACATCGAATTTTGTAAGATATATACACTAAATCGTGATATGAAAAGGCTTCCACTGGTAATTGGCCTTGGTCACTAACGAGGTCAGTGCAATCGACAATCACGAGATCCAACAAGGATGGGTGGCAATTAGGGAAAGTGTGTTGCTGTCAGTGGCAGAATATTAAGATTAGTCAAATCCACGATTGAGCGAAGTCTTTCAGAACGATAGTCGCCTCTAAGAAGGCAAGTGTTAAAAGTCGCCCATTATTATGGTATGATTAACAGTAGGAACCAGTGACTCGAGCAACGACAAAATGATTTGAAGTAATCGATATTGAGGTTAGGACTATAAAAAACTCCCAAAAGAACCTTACTTCGTCCAAACATTGAATCGTTTTTTATGTCCACTGTCCTTATCACTAGACTTATGTAAACCAATAATCACAACTTAGACGTCATTTCTATATCATCAAAGTTAAGTATGTAACACAAATAACGTTTACCATTCCGTTGTGATGGTGGTAGACTAAGTTACTTGGCTGCTTTCAAAGATCGTGCAAAATAAGGGTTATTTTTAAATGGACAAAGCATTTAAGGTTATTCTACTTATTTATAACAACAATAATTCTTCTTATTTATTTAATTCTTACCCGTTAGTTGTCGATATACGGAGGAATGGGTTATTTTATTTGCTTGTAATAGGGAAACTAAGACTGCTGACTTGTAGTTATGAGCCACGAAATTTACCATTGAATAGCTAGATTGTTTAGAATTTGGATAAGAATTATATACTTAACTTAGAATAGATAAGTTAAATTGACAAATTGAAATTGTAATTTTTTTTTTGAGAACGCAGATTTGAAATGTTTTTGCTACGTTTGAGAATTTTAATAACCAGCTTTTATTAACAAGGGTTTGGTTTGCAATAAATACCAATTACTCTAATTGCCACTTAATTTAGCTTGGTAATAGTTCTTCAGTGTATTTTTTACTGATCTGATATTCAAGTGATAATAATCGTTATATATTTACTATCTATAAAAACCGGAATCTTAATTGGCTGAGGCTCTGGAGCTCTGCTGTCAGGGTGTTCATGGACTTTTCAATATAATTTAAATACGATTGGTGAGTGAAACTTGGGATCTGTTTTGGTCAAGATCCCTCAAGAGCTAGACAGCGATCCAACGGGGTACGTCTGTCAGCCTCTTGGCCACTTATTATATATTTACTATCCAATGTTATTTTTCTGCTCGTAAATAAATGATTTATATTAATAAAGGCATAGATTTAAATCAATAGATTTGCCCGCACGTGTCATGGAGTTGTCATGCTCATTTACACAAACACACCGAGTTCACGGCATCAATCGTCAAAGAATATAAATCAGATGTGACAAAGATCTTACGCTGGAAAATACACCTAAAGAGTTTTAAAGGTTTATAGACACAGAAATAAATACAAGTAAACATTTATAAATAATTTATTTCAACATACAGAGAATAGCTTTATAACGTATACGTCAATTGCCTGCAAAAAGCACCAACTTATTAAATTTTTGGCGTTTTGTTATTTGTGTTTTTTTAAGTAAGTAGTGTAGTCTTACATTTATGTAGTTATCTATTATCACCTTTATAATTAAAACCCTATGGTTAAAAGTGGTGGCTGTTTTTTAGAAAGTTCATTTAATATTTGGAATACATTACAGTGCAAAAAAGACTCTAATATACGTAAATTCATGGTACTTAGTTCGTTTTCGCTATTGAGTTTTAAACAATTGATTTAGTTAATATATCAGTGTATTTTTTTACTACAAAGAGGAAGCAGTCCAATTAAACAAAATAAAAAGCAAAACTGCCTTGCCAAAAAACAACTAAAGGTTCACAAAAAATCTTCAGTTCAACAATCATTCTATTTTGTTACTTATAGGTAAAAGTAGCTAATGAGTTGGCCTTTCTATTTGTATCTAATAACTTATTCTTTGGCAGCCGGACGCTTCTCCGCCCCCTCCGCGTCTCGCGGCCATGCTGCCGTGCGACACAGACGAGTGACGCCAATAAATCATAAAATAATTTGTAATTAGTTACTTATGCATGAAAAGTAACACCTTAATCCTTGTTTGTATTTTTACACCCCCGATATGAACACGACGGCATAATTCATTCTTAAACTATACATTTTAAGGAAAAACATTGTGTAAATTAAGTTGTTGCACTGTACCGCTCACGACAAGCGCTCGTTGGATACTGAGACAACACTTGTGCATGCACAACTTTGAGTAGAAACCTAATTTCGTACGTTGTTTGTACCGAAGGGGCACATCTATTGATTTAAATCTTTGAATAAAGGCACTCTTAGACACCTTAAACTGACGACAAAAACTACAAGCAAAGCAACAGACAGTCCTAAAGCCGTCTTCTGACGGGGCGTTTTACAGCATCGTTCAGCTACAGTCTTATTTCGTCAGCGCTCTGCCGACTTTTAACGCTCCCGAGAGGATTCATTTATATATTCTGAACGCAGCGGCGGCAATAAAACCGCGTTAGTCGGCGTTAGTCTGGTCATTATTTAGTCATTGGAAGAGACTCTTCAGGGGAAATAAAATGCAAGGAAATGACTGTGTCTGAGGAAGATGTTTGTGGTAGTAATAGTGGGTTCAACTTGGATATGTGCTTTTTTAGTTTCGTTTATGATTTGAACCTTATATTTGAGAATTAATATCTTGAATAGATAAACTAGCGATTGCCCGCAGCTTCAAATGTATCTTTAAAAAAAAATTTCTACGGCGTGAACGGACAAAAAAATTGTATCTCCATGCAGTAAAAAAGTTTCTAATTCCTGTAAGATTTATCCAAAACAATGAGTTACCAACAAAATAACGATACCATACCGTTGTTTTTAAAGGAAGAGCTAGTTGGTACGCTTGTAGCATCTCGCCTTTCAGTTTTTGTAGGATGAAGTCGAACACTGCTAATCTACAATAATAAAACAATATTTTTATTTAGTTTATTTAAATAATCACATTTATAAGCCTAAATAAACAAAAGCGAGACTCAAAAGGCGATGTCATTTTAGTTCCTAAACTTCCTTTATGAAAGCTACTAATAAATGGCGTTTTCAGATAAATCCATGGCTCTTATCTAATCAGAACACTTCATCAGTTTGATATCGGTATGAGGACACGTTGTCTAGAGTTAGTGGCCCATTGAGAAACAGAAATTTGGATGATTATGTTGGTAACTATTGATTCTCGAATTTGGTTGTTTTACAGTGTGCTCTTGGTTAAAGGGTTCCCAAAAGAGGGTGCTGAGAGGTAAAAAATTAGCGACAGCAATATTGCGGGCGTTAAACATGTTCGCTGTAATCTCGTTGGTTTAGAAAACCCTTAATATAATAATAACAATCAATTTTTTTATTTAAGTTAATAATCCAAACATCTTAAACATAATGCTAGTTACAGCTCGTAACCTAAAGTCAGTTACATATTTATTTATTCATTTAGTAAGCCTTTCAAAACCTATAGTCAGTTACATTTAACTTGATAATTTTATATTTTCTTCTTAAAACAAAAAAAAGGCTGCATGGGCTAGATCCCTTTGCCTTCCCCTAAGGGTAAAGAATTAAAAAAAAAACAAAAAAATATCTATGGTTGTAATAACATTAAATGGAATGACAATTTTTGTTTTCAATTCAAGTTAATTTATATGAAATGTATTGATAAACATCCATTTATATAAATATATTTAAGTTGGCACACAGTCAGAGTTAACATTACAGTGATATTATAAAAAGCAATTTTGTTTCGTTAATAATGAGTAGTATATTTATTTATTTAAATTCAACACCACAAAGAAGTAATGTCCATATATCATATATCTACATGTTTATTTTATTTTAATTTTACAAATTTTTGGGAAGCTTACAGCTAAAAAACCCTACACTATGAAGACAATTGATTCTGATGGCCATATAAAAGCTTCCACTGGTATTCAGTACAATTGATTAAATGTTTATGATGAATGGTAACGAATAAAATATGTAACACAAAAAAGCGTTCGCAATTTATAAATTTTATAATACATGGCTTTTTTCATTAACAAACATCAAATTATTACAACAATAAATTTACGTTATTCAAAGAATTATATTGTAGAATGAACATTTATTTCGCACAAACAGTATTGTGAGATGCCTTCTCCTGGGAGGTCTACAGGATATCGATGTAGGACAATGCTGTTTTACAAGTGAAATAATTATCGTATTACTATTTGTAGTGTATTTTATATATTTAAAATGTAAAAATGTATCGATTATATGTTGTTATATTTGAAAAATTAAAAATTCCGACTCTTAAAGTTATCTTCCCGTTTTATTACTGTTCCGGGAAAAAATAAATCCTTTGTCACTCCCACGATTGAGACGCATCTAATGACACCACATATTTTGAAATCCGTCAAACGGCTGTAAAGCCTGTCAAAGAATATACACACATACATACATAAAAAAACGCGGCCAAGTGCGAGTCGGACTCGCCCATGAAAGGCTCCGTAGCAGCAAGTAACATAACATAAAAGTTCTTGAAGTGCGTCGTAAATTAGTTTAAAAGAATAATTTCGATGTAAGTAATTGAAATTAATTTTATCCAATGAAAACTATCAAATCATAATCGTACAATATTTAGCATTCGCAAATGTATCGAAAATAATTAGCTCCACGTGCACAAGTGTCACCGACGTCTGCCCTCACGTGTCTGCCTGTTCGGGTAAGCGCATTTGGGAACCTGCCCCCCGCGCGCTCCGCACCCGCTACCGATCAAGCCACGCCCCGCGCAAATTATAATTATTATCTACTTGGCACCTATTACAGATTTATTATTAGAAAATAATGGTTCAGGGTTTATGTATACGGTTTATGTTTATGAAATTAAATGTTTTTTTTTATTTATTATTTTTATATTTCAGTTGATCTATTTGACGAGATCTGGTAAGTAGTTTTTTATTAAGTCATAAATCGTAAACCGCAATTTACCTTTCAATTGTATGAAAGGTAAATTGCGGTTTACGATTTATGACTTAATAAAAAACTACTTACTAGATCTCGTTCAAACCAATTTGCGGTGGAAGTTTACATGGTAATGTACACCATTTTTTTAGTTTTATCATTCTCTTATTTTAGAAGTTACAGGGTGGGGGGGGGGCACATTTTACCACTTTTGGGGTGTCTCTCGGGCAAACTATTTTGTTTAGAAAAAAATTATATTAGAAACTATCATATTTGAAAGCTATTTATAGATACCCCACACGTATGGATTTGATGAAAAAAACATTTTTAATTTTCAGTTCTAAGTATGGGGAGCCCCCAAAATTTATTGTTTCTTTGTTCTATTTTTGTTTCAAATCTTAATGCGGTTTACAGAATACATCTACAGTATAGTTCTTTAAATTTCGGAAAAAAAGTGGTTGTGACATACGGACGGACAGACAGACAGACATGACGAATCTATAAGGGTTCCGTTTTTTGCCAATTGGCTACGGAACCCTAAAAAGAAAACAAACAGTATTCTTTGATTAAATTGTTATTTACCCGTTTTGCCTGACTAGAGATAAAAAAAAGGCTATTTTTTTATTTTTGTATCCGGGTTTGTATCTTGCGACAGGCTTTATGTCTGATAAATCACCTCGAGGTATTTATTTAGTGATTTTAGAGTTATGTTTTAGTATTTAAAATCTGTTGCTTAAAGTATTCAATACAAATAGTTCTTTATTACAATCATACGTACACAAATAATATTATTTTTAAATCAACAACCAAGCTATTATTATAATTTCCATAAATATTTTTACTATAAATTGCAACAATATTTGAAATGAACATTGAAAAATGAACATGAGCAGGACACTTACTTTTTAGAAATTGATCTAATTATCATCTTGTTATGCATTTACAGTAATATATGAAAACATAAATGCAAATGCTTTGATACATGTAGGAAAGGCTTTTAAATATTTCTTGAAAGAATATAACAAAGAGATCTGTTTCACCTGCGAAGCGTTCTGAGAAATAATCTTATGCAAACATTTCTCAAAATAAATATTCTACAATGTTTTAGCTATAATGTGAAAGACCACACACACATAGAGTGTACAAATCTTTTACTGGAAACCTTTCAATGGTGCTCGTTTCTTATGTACTAAAAACAGTTCAAGAAAATTCTTTACAGTTTTATTTAAGCCTAAGTATAAAATATGAAAGTCAACACATAAAGTAGCGCTCTGTAGTAGGGGTGGCAAGCTGACCAGTCCTAGTTACGAGTTGCGAGCTCCGTTTTATTGCTTCCCCCCAGATACTAAATCTCCTTATTTATCCCGAAGCATAAACCTGGGTCTCGGGAAAAATTAATTGGCGTCTACAACTTTATAAGCTGCTGATTCTTTAATGTTAATACTTTAAAAGAGACCTTTGAAGTTTGTTTCGTTTTTTCTCGCTGTTTTTCGCAAATTGGAGTTTTCGAAGAGCCACAAAAATTTACTGTACTGTCTCGCAAATCCCGACAATGCCCTGCACGTAAGTTTGTAGCATATTTTATGCTAGACAACTTTGCTTTTTACTTTTATGAGGGGACCAAATTTGGCGTGTTGCTGAAACGGCGGATCATAACCGGGCGCACAAACTGTTTGCCGTCCTATCTTCGTTTTGTTTCCCAGCAAACGTGTTCTACAATACTGAGCTTTATATTTTAAGGCACGCGTTTGTTTTTTATTTGTCGTCGTTAAGTTGCGGTTGCATCGTGTTTCACTCTTTACTCACGCGCAGGGATTTTATTTTTACGCCATAAAGACTACTTGCTTTTCCTATTCGTACCTTCATTCCTGTGTGTGGGCAAGAACAGACGCAGATCATTTAGTTCGAAGTCTGTTTTTACGTTTCTTTACATTTTATTTGTCTGCGCTGTAGGTACAACACGAAGAATCGCATTTGCAACGAAAGCGAATGAAGGAAATTTGTGAGTATTGTCTGACTATATGTTTATTTAAAATTCGGAAGAACGATAATGCCGAAGATACACAGATGTGTCCTCCGATTCCATTGCCAACAATAGACAAGATTGGACAGTCTCCAGTTCTTTATATACAAAGTAAGCAAAATGGCGAATTGGAAGACAAAGTCAAATGCACTAAAATCTAAATTGATGTACATTGAGGTTTTACCCGTCCGCTTTTGCACAATACCTGCCAATACCTGCTAAAATGAGAAGTGAGCAGCTTATGAATATAGGCATGAGTTATTCACGGCGTATAAAATATTGACATGGGCGATAGGTTTGGAGTCAAAGCGTGAATGACTGGAGCAGTTAGTCAGGTAGCGTTGTTTAGACGGCGTATCACAGGCGCCAGTGATCCATTGCTACGGCCGCGTAATCCTGGCCCGGGGCTTCGTATCACGTCCAGCTTACTTTTATTACCCGCCTGCATCACGGAATAAAACAAAATTGGCAAGAATTTATTACCTCATGCGGCCAGTGGGGTGGTAAGTTTTCAATTTGAAACGAATAACTTGTTTGTGTTCTGTAATAAGGAGGGCTTTGCGCGCGGTAATAAGGGACCGCAACGACTGTCGCGTTCTTCCTTAAAACTACTTTCTTGGTTTTATTACCGAAGCGCTGAGGGGTGAACATGCTCTAACGCGCCGGCAGCCACCGTAAACAAAGCCATATTCGAGACGTTTATCGACGAAAATAAAAGCTCTATTCACTTACACCGAAACGTAAACAAAACAATTGTTTTTAAAAAAGTATTTCAAGCACGTCCGACGACAAATGACATAAATGTAAGTTACAACTCTTGAGTTTGGAGGACAACGGGGAAATTTCGTTACAAATTTTCTTGGAGGGATCACATAGGAAACAAACTGAAGTATAAAAGCAAACTGTATAAATTTTCTGGAAAAACTAACTCTCACCTAAACTGGTCGAAGAATGCCAGTTACACAGTTACCCCCTGAGCGAGAGAAAGTTTCTATTTTTCGATTGGGCGTGTTACTAAGTTAGCAAACGGAGTATTTCGCAGCCGAGGCGGGAACTCAATTTTGCAACTCATTTTGCATTGTACGGATGCCCTCATGTTTGGACAGCAGATGCAATTGTTTCTAGTTTGTTTATTTATGACATTGTTTGAGTTGATGGAAAAATTTGCAGAGTTCGTAATCGCGTAACACAACGGCAGGTTTGTGTCGAATTATTCGATTTGTTTCGCTTTTACCGCGTAGCGTAAGATTTTTGTATGTATACGTAAATAAGAAATATTTTATATAGATTTATTGTATCACTTTACTTAATTTTTTATTTACACAAAACTTATTGCTAGGTTGCCTGGCGACGTTGGGTTTCGTGAAACAATTATGGATTTTAAACAAATGTATATAAATAATATACTCTAGCTATTTCTATAAAATATTGTTTCAGACAAATTTTACATTTAGTCCCTGATACATACATACTTTCAATCAGCAATGAAACTTGGAAACAAAAAGAAAATAAAAGTCCATAGTGATTAAAATATTAAAATATTGACTAATGACTAATAACGTTCGCCACCGTAGATCCATTTTATACATTTATAAAGTTTACAGATTTGAATCGACTTTCACTAAATATTATAGAGTCTACGAACCAATAGTGAAACAAAATAATCTGATTTGATTTTTTGCACGGTTGTTTATTCCTTTTAAACGAAACATAAGCTGACGCGTTTTAATATAGAGGTAAAACAAAAGAAACTCTACATTACAAAACGGTTCCTTTTAATTCAATTTAGTCTCTCCAGTCTACGTTGAGCACACTTTTCTTCAAACAACCCTACAAGCATTAAATATAATATTCCAAAGTCCTACACATTATATAACGTAACAAAGACAATTTCCAACAGTAACAGCAAAACGCTAAATTAATATCGAATAAGGAGCAATACGCATAGAAGTTCTTGCGACTGTTTGAGAGTTCTTGCTTCATTTGTGTGACGTCTTGGGCGGTGATTATCAAAGCAATCGCCCGATTTGCAAACTGTTATACTTGAATAGGGAGGGGAATAGGTAGATTTTTGTGTCGATTTCATTAAAAAGTGTTTTGCCAGGTAGTACAAGATTTGTTATAAGGATCTTGTATGAAAAGAACGAGTCTCTTAACCAGTTACTTGAACACTCGGCTAGCCTGGCTAAGGCGAGAATCACTTGCGCGTTTTCGGTCTTTTGTAGGCACTCCGCATACTAGGTAACAACGGCACTGCAGTGTCCAACATTATGTCCATTATTACCTAACGAAAACTATTACATATTTGTGTTTTACTGATTATGACTTATGAGCTATGCTTCGTACAATAAACTATAAAACTTTTGGTTATTTCATAAAGAATATAATTGTACTAATGTACTTCTTGTTTTACTACTTGCATTAAACTTTTATTTGTGCAATTTAAGCATTTAAAATATTCAGTG
Organism: Marasmarcha lunaedactyla; assembly: GCA_923062675.1. Classification (NCBI taxonomy): domain Eukaryota; kingdom Metazoa; phylum Arthropoda; class Insecta; order Lepidoptera; family Pterophoridae; genus Marasmarcha; species Marasmarcha lunaedactyla. The sequence continues at coordinate 24,825,438 of OV281346.1, forward strand.
CGTCTCTTTTCTTTCTATAAGAGTATCTGAAGATAAAACCAATCTTACCATAGTGAAATCTGAACTTTGGTAATAATTTTAATGATTTGGTAGAGCATAACTTATTATTTAAGGAATTCATAAGATTCTTACCACTATTCTATTTTAACACGGTTGCAAGCGCTAAGATCGCGGAGACGAAGCTTCCAACACTTCTGAAATATGAATGTGAATCTTTAAACTTAAGTTTACAAAACCGCGGTAGTATAAAAAATAAATACATAATTTGTCTCCTTGTTAAGTATTCTCTAGATACTCACGTGATAATCAGGATAAACTGTGTGAGTACTGACACAATTTGTCCAGATTTTCAGTCACAAACACAGTTATAAAGCAAAGTGCAGTTTTATAACTAGGATGTACATACAACTTTTATTCTAAATATATAAAATATATAAGTATCTAAATATATAACATAACTGACTTGCACCTGAATCTTTTGTATTTGCTATCACAGCTCTGTATGTAACTACTCTTAACTGTGAAAACCGGGCCAAATGATCGGGCCTCCCAAGTGAAAAATACATAACGTTATTGTCGATAATTTATACTTGATATTATGTCATAAGTAGTATCTATATTTATTAAGTCTCTATATCTATATCTATAGTTATTTAATTAAACATAAATGTAAAAATAAAAAGTTACAAATAACGACTCAAAACTATCGACATTCGCATCCCAACCCTAAGGCAATTGAGTAGTGTTTGTACAAGTTTGGACGGCGCTCGGAAGTCGAGGGTCGTTCCTGTTTAACTGTTGCGCCTCCCGATTGTCCCCGACCACTCCCAGTTGTTAAACTAACGCATCAACACGTTATCTGAACAACAACTAATGGTCTTTTGAACAAATTACTACGTCAAAGACGGCAGATGCTCTAATTGACTCCAGTTTGGAAGTTCATTGTTTAAAGAGGTTGGTTGTTATTCATGTTGTTGTTATTCAATTATTTTGAAGTTAGTTTTGGGATATTAATGATATTAGAAAATTTTATGATAAAGAAAACGGTGCTCATGCACATCATCATTTAAATTACATACAATTGAAGGTTTCTCAGGGAGACACCAATTAAGCTGCCTTCTACTTTTACTTGGCTAACTGATCCTGTTTTTGTTTTATTTTATAATGTTAAATTTTATTTTAAATCATATTTTATAATTGCAACTCAACAACTCAATGTAAGAAATATACCTAGAAGTTGAAGAAAATAAGTATTATAATTTTCGTCTAAAATCAAGGCTATCTCGTTACACAAAATTGCAGAATCAAAGAAAATTAGCACAGTAAAAGTGATTTATTCTTTACTAAGCTTGGCAAAGAATATATACTTCGCATTACCAAAGCAATTTGCTGTTTAATTCGTAGACCCAAAGAAAGATAGATTGAAAGAGAGGCCCCAGTTTAATTATAAAAAGGTTTACATCGACTAATTTTGGAAGGTTTGAATTCTGTTCGCGAACCACGGAAGGGTCACTACAGCGTAAACGACATTCATTATCATTCGTACAGAGCAACGAGTAAAAAGTTTACGAAACATGTAGTTGGAATCATGATGATGGGTTTTAAGATATTCCGAAAATGTTATTTCTCTACCTTTTTTCACATTAAAAACACACGAGTAGTTTCTCTTTGATTTTTAATATTCGACTGATTATAGAGGAAAGTGGTATAGAGGAAAGAGGAAATTAGTGTTTGGGAAAAACGAAGAATACGATCATAGATTTTTAAATCACCTTATCTTCACGCTACCTCCAGGTAATATAACCCGTTCACTAAATTAGATACAATATGGACGTTGCAAAATTACTGGTGTCTGAAAACTGGAATACCATTAAAACAAAAATATTAAAAAACGCTTCTCCATTTTTCAAAAAAGTGTAACCGCCAAAACCTGAACTTATTTAAAGTTAGAACAGAGGGCGCCATCGGGCTGCGCTGGCCTTTTAAACGACGCAAGTTTTCTCCTCGGTCGTTGCGAGGCGCGAATTGCCTGTGTTACAATTACATCCACCCACCATATTTAT